>CM077663.1:186733208-189133208 GCA_039707655.1 Elymus sibiricus
ATGGCGGCCCAGCACCGACGCGCCTGGACCGGCCTCGAGGGTTGGCCCCCGCCGCCCTCCTGAGTCGGTCGCAGCGTAGAAGGCCCCGCTCGCGCTCCGGTGCCGGCAGCACTTCCCTTGGACGCCATCGGGAGAAGGAAGGATGGAGAAGTCGGTTTTCCAACGGAGGAGATTGGGCAGTAATGGAAGGAGGCAAGCAAGGATGGGAGTGCCCCTCGGGCGAGGCGGATTTATAGGCGCAACCGCAATCCCCGAGGCGTCATGGGGAGCGGAGGCGACATGGATTCTTCGGGCACCACGTGCCGTACTCGGCTCGTGGGTGGCTCTGCCTCGCGTCACCTCAGTTCCACTGACGGGTCACTTCGGAGTGGACCCGATGTGACAGAAGGGCGGGAAGGCGACGTCAGTCGAGGAGGAGCAATGATGATCAGCACAGCGCGCAGGCTATGAACCGACTTGACTCGGGGCGGTTCCCAAGGCTCTACGGAGGAGGAGGAGTCCAGCGACCCGCCGGGCGTCTCGTGCCGGGCTCACGGGCGATTTGGGGCCCGCGGCGCTTCGCCCATCGCTCCTTGCCTTCGCTTCGAAGCCAGGACTGGCATGCCTTGGGCCCGGCGGCTACTATCGGTGTTCTGGGATTGGGGGTACCCAGACCTGCCTACCTACGGCCCAGCGCGTGGCCCACCACGAAGGCCCAGTACGGCCCTGCAGCGAGCCACCCAAGTCAAGGCCCTCGCGAGAGGCCCCGCCTCGCGAGGAGGACAATGCCAAGACCTCCGGAGGAGGGGCACCCCTTCAGGCCGCCTCCCGAGGAGCAGAGATTCCTATGCAAGCACCCGGCCTCGTGAGGCCGGGATGATGTGGGTTCTGATGGCTTAGCCAGGCGGGCGCCAGCGGGCGCAGAGGGAGGACAGTTTCCTCTTTCGTGCTAAGGAAACAGGGACGTATGCGGGTTCCCAAGGAACCATGCAAAGGTTTCCTTTCTGGTGCAAGACGACCAAGACCATGAGCTCGGCAGGACAGATGTCATCGCCGAGCCCACCATTGCGTCACGCCCAGAAGTTTTGCAGGCAAAGACCACCTTTAGTCAGGATAGGATGTACCTCTTGTCCCCTTTCAAATTTGGCCGTTATGGGATCCCTTCCTGCCTGTTCGACGGGGGAAGAGAACCGTGGCCCCTATAAATAGGGACAAGCTCCCATCGTAGAGGGCAGGTTGAATCGGGCCGAGTTCAACTCCACCAAGAGCCCTTGCGAGGCCACCCAACCACTGTACTAGTTCATCCACAGCCTCCTCATGAGGCCAATCCACCACAAAGCAGGAGTAGGGTTTTACACCGCAAGGTGGCCTGAACCTGGGTAAATCTCTGTGTCCATCTTCTTCCTCACTAAAACTTACTCGACGCAGCTAGGCCGTAGGGTGACAAGTTGGGACCCCGAGCCGGTTGAGATCTTCGCACACGCCCCAGTGTTCGAACCTTGTTGGGTTTTGCGGAGCCCCGATTCTGACAAGAACGATGACATGATGTAGACAAAGTAAACTCAACTAATATGAATAAACCCCGTCGTTTTATCCTTAGTAGCAACAACACAAAGACGCAACTTGTCCCCTTCTATCACTGGGATATAGAAACTCGTCAGGTTGAACCTACTACAACGCACCACTCCCACCGAAGAAATATCAATCTAGTTGGCCAAACTATCTCAATAGATCGGAGAGCATTACGAAGCTATGGTGATCATGCAAATAAGAATCATAGTAATCAGGGTTGACTCAAATACTTTTCATGAATAATCTAAACATAAACTCACAATTCATCGGATCCCAACAAACACACCATACAAAGGGATTACATCGGATAGATCAAGGCAAAGATGCGATGAACATTGTACTGAAGATCAAGAGAGAGAGAGAGATTGTCATCTAGGTACTACCTACGGACCCGTAGGTCTGCGGTGAACTACTCACACATCATGGTGAGGGCAGCAAGGTTGATGAAGAGGCCCTCCGTGACCGATCTCCCCTCCGGTAGGGTGCCGGAACGGAGGTGTAGATGGCCTCTTGTCGGAATAGAGGCTTGCGGCGGCGGAAAAAGTGTTTGGGAGTGCTTCTGATGTTTTTAGGGTAGATGTGAATTTAGATGCCAGAGAACGACATCGGGGGACGCTCCAGGGGGCCACCACATATCTGGCCGCTCCCCCCTAGGGGGCACAGCTGGATATGTGGTGGGCCCCTGGTGCATCGCCTGGCCCTCCTTCGAAGCTTCTAGGTCTTGTATTGGTCCAAAAAATCACCAAAAAGTTTCGTGGCAATTGGACTCCATTTGGTATTGTAACTCTGAAAAGGCAAAAACATGCAGAAAATAGGAACTGACATTGGGCACTAGGTCAATAGGTTAGTGCTCAAAATATTATAAATTGGTAAATAAATACCCAAAAAGTATCCTAGAATGATAATATATCAGCATGGAACAATCAAAAATTATAGATACGTTGGAGACGTATCAGTCACCTTTTCGGAGTAGCATCTTGCGAACATGCAGGTTTAACCAATATATTGTGGCGTTTTTTGCCGGGTTAAGAGTGTGAGAAAGCTAAACTCGGAGAGTTGGAAGCCCCCAAGTAAGCAATGTATTGTGGCGTGTTTGCCGGGTCAATAGGGTGAGAAATCTAAACTCGATGAGTTGGAAGCCCCCAAGCGACCAATGTATTGTGGCATGTTTGCCGGGTGAAGAGGGTGAGAAAGCTAAACTCGATGAGTTGGAAGCCCCCAAGTGACCATGATCAGTAAATAAAAAATCATGCACAATATTTTGAGATGAAACGACAGAGACCCCGAGTTTCAGGGATGTCGGCTTTATTATAATTGGTCATAAGAAGGTATATACATGATGTATGTACAATGATTGAAATCAGTGGGTTAAGTGTAGTAAGGCCGAAGATGAGCAATATTCCAGGGCATGTTGGTCTCCTCCTCAGAGGTACGTGACTTATTGTGTTCACATATATCAACAAGATAATATGACCCATTGTTGAGATTTTTGCTAACCACAAAGGGCCCTTCCTAGGGAGGTGAAAGCTTATGCAAGCCTGTCTGATCTTGAATCAAACGGAGCACTAAGTCGCCCTCCTGGAAACTGCGACTGCGAATTCTTCGACTGTGATAACGACGAAGGTCTTGTTGTTAGATTGCAGATTGAGCCACCGCCAGATCGCGTTCTTCCTCCAAGGCTTCAAGATAATTTTGTCGAGCCGTCTTGTTGTCCGTATCAGCATAAGCCACCACTCGGGGCGAGTCATGATGTATGTCGCTTGGGAGAACCGCCTCTGCGCCGTAAACCATAAAGAACGGTGTGTAACCTGTTGATCTGTTGGGGGTAGTCCTTATGCTCCAAAGAACTGCAGGAAGCTCTTCAACCCAACAACCCGGAGTACGCTTCAAAGGAACCATGAGCCGGGGTTTAATTCCTCGTAATATTTCCTGGTTAGCTCGCTCTGCCTGGCCATTGGACTATGGATGAGCCACAGACGAAACATCAAGCCGTATATGCTCCTGCTGACAGAACTTCCTCATAGCACCTTTCGATAGATTCGTCCCATTATCAGTGTTGATACTATGAGGATAACCAAAACGAAGGATCAGCTATTTCACAAACTGAACAGTAGTGGCCGTCTCACAATTGCTAACGGGCTCTGCTTCAACCCACTTGGTAAATTTGTCATCCGCCACCAGAAGGTGAGTATTTTTATCCTTAGACCTCTTGAACAGTCCAACCATATCAAGCCCCCAGACCGCGAATGGCCAGGTTATTGGGATCATCCACAATTCTTGAGCCGGCACATGAGCTTGCCGTGCAAATTTCTGACAACCATCACACTTGCGAACAATGTCTTTGTCGGAATCGGGGCTCCGGGGACCCAAAAAGGTTCGAACACTGGGGTGCACTCGCTCTCCTGCCCTACTCTGCTTCGCAACCTCATGGTGACTCTCCGGCGGCTCAAGCTAAGGAAGAAGAACAAGGGACACACGGTTTACCCAGGTTCAGGCCACCTTGCGGTGTAAGACCCTACTCCTGCTTGTTTGAATTGTGTGGGGGTGAGGATGAGTACAAGGTGTGTTCTTGCTTGCCCGGGTCTCTATCCCCGCTACGGTGGCCGGTTCCTACTCTTATATTGGCCTTGGTCCTCTTACCCCGAAAACAAAAGGCGGGAAGGGTTGCCACAATGGCCAGTTTGAATGGGGACAGGACTGCAGTCTATCCTGACAAAAGTGGTCTTCGCCTGCCAAAAGCTCTTAGTCGTGACGTGCTCGTGGGCTCGGGGGTGACATCCATCCTGCCGAGCCCTTGGTCTTGGTCTTCTTGCATGAGAAAGGAAACCTTTGGGGATTGCTTTGGGAACCCGCGAGCTGGCGTTGCTCCCCTATCACAAAAGAGGAAACTCTCTCTGTCCGCGCCAGCTGGTGCGACCCTGGGGGGGCTGCTCTGCGCGAGCCGCGTCAGCCACGTAAAGGAGCAGGGTTGCTTGACCCCCCCCCCCCCCAGGCCAACCTCGACGGACCAGTCCCGCGAGGGCTCCAGGAGGTGGATCCACAAGGAGGCCTCGGGAGGCTCTTGATGGCGCGGTTGTAGTACGCCTCGCGAGGCACGGGATCTCGTGAGGGCTTTCCTCATGAAGATCGTTGGTGAGCCATTCATTGTTTAGGGCCAGTGTCGCGCCCGGGCCGCGGGCAGACGGGCCTGGGTACCCCCAGTCCTAGAGGCCTTACAGTAGCCCCCGAGCCCACGGTGTGCATGATTTTGCCTGTTGGTGGGGGCGAGGCGACACGGGCCCTAATCGCCTACGGGTCGGGCGTGACGCGCGAGTGCTTTGGGGCGCGTGGTGCCCCACTTTCCACGAGGCCTTGGCGGCCGTGCAAGCTGACATAAAGCCTGCGCTCGGCCGGGGGCCATCAGTGCCATTCCCTGTGTTGCTTCCATCTCCCCACACCTTCCTCCTCCGCGCGGAACCGCTCCAGATCCAACCTCTTGCGAGGTACCTCAATTGCTCTTCCTGCGGTTTCAGCACCCAGATGGTGCCCGTCAGCAAGAAGGGGAAGGCGACGGCCTCCACCGCAAGCCCTGCTGCCATCGGGCCGACACTCTTGCCCTCCACCATCTCCGACAAGGAGGACTTGGGCCCGGTGCTCCTGCTAGTGGCCGTCAGGCTGAATGAGGGGCGGGCGACTGAGATCTAGTCGGGCTCGGCAGCGCCGGGTAGCCTGTCGGAGACCGCCTACCCCTTCTTCTACCATAGTGTCTACGCCGGGCTGGTCCCGCCGTTTTCCAAGTTCTTCTACGCCATCCTCTCCCATTACTAGATCCACGCCTTGCATCTTCAGCCCAACTCCATTCTCCTCCTGGCCATCTTCGCCTTCTATTGTGAGGCATTCGTGGGCATGATGCCCTCAGTGGCACTCTTTCGCCACTTCTTTAGCTCCGCGTGCGTTTCCTTTGTTGATGTCATGGGCGCGAGCATCTGCCTGAAGGCCGGGAAGAAGGTGGAGGGCTACCAGCAGCATTGGGTCTTCATGAACGTGCGCCAGGCCAGCTCACTCCTAGCGGCCCACACGCGCCAGCCCGCACAAATCCCCGGGTGGGGCCATTAGAATCTCACCGACCCAAGGGCAGAACCCGTCCTGGAGCGCATCGCTGCGCACGGGGATGCCTCTCTGATGGGGGCGATGGTCATCAAAGAATTCCTGGGGCAGCGTATCGCGCCGCTCCAGGCGCGCTCGCGGCCCCTGTGGGAGTTCGCCGGCTCGAGGCACCCAATGAGGCTGCATGTCAGCAGCCTGACGCATGACGAGCTGGATGGGGCCACAGGGGACCTCCTTGGTTTTGACCCCGAGGGTCTCCCGGAGGCAGCGTCGCCGTTGTATGGCTGCAAAGACATGGAGGAGCTGGTAGCGGAGATGCCTGCCTTTGACGAGTGGGGGCTCATCGGGCCATGCAGGATTCCCTCTGTCACGGTGACGTCCTCCGGCGGGGGCGATGACGGCGAGGACTCGGAAGCGACGGGAGGAGAGGGGGGCGCCGGCCGGGTGTCGTCGCCCAGACTCCATACGTCCCTATGCGGCCTCGGGGATGACGACGCTGCCTCGGTCAAGCAGCGCCAAGCTACTCCACCAGGCCCGCAACCGTCGAAGGCGGGGCGGGGTCTGACCCTGCGGCCACCCTCGTGCCATCGGCAGGGGCTCATGTCGAAGGCGCGGTGTTGATCCCGGCGGCGGCCGCACCCCCTCAGAAGGATTCCACGGCTCCCAAGGAGGTGGAAAACCAGACCGGGCCCACCGAGGGCCGCATCGAGTGCCCTCCAGGCGGCGTCGAGAGGGCGCATGGGGGCATCGAGGGCACACCACCCACCACCGCGAAGAAGAGGAAGTGGGCCGCTGGGGACGAGTAAGTGCCTCAATCCATTCCCACGCCGTGTGTTTGTGACTGGTTTGCTCGAGCTGATCCCCTGGCCGACGCAGGTGTTCCGGCGTCAGCGAGAAGAAGAAGAAGGCAGACGCTAGGGTGAAGGTGGTGCCCGTCCGGAAGGCGGCCTCAACCCTTGGTCAAAGCCTTGGGGGCGCAGGGGCAGTTTACGCCTGCCTGGCACTGTGCTTGGTCGTGCGGGCGCCGCGGCGGCGCCTAGCGTCTCCCCGGTGCGGCGAGGGGGGACCGTGCCCCAGGGCCGCGATGGTTCAGCCCCCGGCACCTCTTTCCAAGGCCACGAGGATCCGGCCTCAGGCGCCACCTGCCGAGGCCACGGCTGCTCAGCCCCCGGTGCCACTTGCCGAGGCTGCGGCTTCTTAGCCAGCGGGGGAGGGAGGGGCGCCTCAACCTTCACCGGCCGTTCCGGCCCCTGCAGGCTACAGCCAGCCATGGCATGGGGCGCGACTTAAGCCGCCCTCCAGCAGTGGTCACTCCAGGGGCCCTAGAGGCCATAGCGACGGTCTCCCAGGCAAACCGCAGGGGCCAAGCGCAGGGGAGAACCTGGAGCCCCCGACACCTCAAGCGCAGGGCGCTGGGGCCCTCCTCGTTACAGCTGCAGCAAGCGCCGGGGCGCGAGCCCCCGGGCAAATTCTTGCCCTGATGGACCAGAACGCCTTGCTCAGGCGCGGGGCTCTGGCCGACGCCCAGGATGCGCTCGACCGGCTCGGGGCAGACTTCCGAGACGCCGAGGCGCGTCTTTCTGCCGAGCTTTTGAGGCTCGCCATGGGGTGGCGTCAACTTGATGCCTCCACGAGGGAGGCTCACAGCAGGGCCGAGGCCACCCTTGAGGAGGGCAAAAAGGAGGTCGCCGAGGCGAAGGCCGCTTGTGAGAGGGCTCTTGCTGAGAAGACAGTGCTTGCCAAGCGCTTCAAGGAGGCGGAAGCCGGCCTGAAGGCACTTCAGGAGCAAGCCGTGCAAGTGCAGCAACTCCAGCTGCGGGAAGAAGATGTCAAGGCCCGTGAGGCAAGGCTCGCGGACCGCGACGCTGAGCTCGCGAAGCTGACGGCCGAGCAGGCCACGGAGCACGGGCGCTTGGAAACGCTACAGCGCGAGGTGTCCGAGGCCCAAGAAGCTCACGCCAAGCATGTCTCCGAAGCCAACGCCAGGCTGGACGCGCAGGAGAAGGAGATTCATGCCGCCGCCAATGCGAGGGCAGCCTCAGACCACGCCGTGCTTTCCTCCCTTGAGCATAGGACCCACGAGGCCCTGGGCTCCATTTGCAGGTTGAGTTTCGATCTCCCTCTCGTCCCTCGGGGCTCTAGCTACGCCGAGCTCTCCTCCAAGCTCGTGAAGGCACTTGAGGGTGCTGCCCAGGAGGTGGATGGCATCCTGGAAGAGGAAAGCCGTGATCACTTCTCCGTGGCGGCGACCCACGTCTTCAGCCATCTCCTCCTTCGCGATCCCAACTTCAAGTTCGACGAGGTGATGGGCCCTATTCCCGAAGAGTCTCGCGGTGACATGGCGGCGGCTGTGAAGGGCCATGTGAGGGAGTTGCTTGAGAAGTTCTTCCGCAACGACGACGGCGAAGAGCCTACGGCAAGCCTTCCTTTACCGCCCTGCAATAAATTGAGTCCGCCTCGAGGAGGCATAAGATGACAGTTTAAGCTGTAGGGAATATTTCGGACTTTGTAATAACTGTTTGTGATCTGTGACTTCCCTTCCTTGGCTAGGTGTTTCTCTTGCTTGCCTTTGTGCTCTATGTCGGCAGGGCCCAGCCCTGCGCATACCTCAGCCATCGCTGGAACGCCAGGTTGCGATGCCTGAGCTGAACCAGGAGGTGAGGGGCTACGGGCGCTAGTGAAGGCTCCCGAGGCGCGATGCTCAAGAGCCCCCCTTTGACACGCAAGCAACCAGCTCGAGAGTCCTCATGCTCTGTGTCGGCAGGGCCCATCCCCGCGCATACCTCGGCCGTTGCTGGGACGCCAGGTCATGATGCCTGAGCTGAACCAGGAGGTGAGGGGCTACGAGCGCTAGTGAAGGTTCCTGAGACGCGATGCTCAAGAACCCCCCCCCCCCCTGTCGGCATTCTGGGATCGGGGGTGCCCAGACCTGCCTACCTGTGGGCCAGCGCGTGGCCCACCTCGATGGCCCGGTACGGCCTGGCAGCAAATTCCCCAAGACAAGACCCTCGCAAGAACCCCAGCCTCGCGATTGGAACAACGCCAAGACCTCCAGAGGAGTGGCCTCCCTAGGCTGCCTCCCGAGGAGCAGAGATTCCTATGCAGGTACCCGGCCTCATGAGGCTGGGATGACGTGAGCCATGATGACCAAGGCCAGGCGGGCCGCAGCGGGCGCAGAGGGAACAGTTTCCTCTTTGGTGCTAAGGAGGCAAGGACATACGCGGGTTCCCAAGGAATCCCCCAAAGGTTTCCATTCTAGTGTAACAAGACCAAGACCACGGGCTCGGCAGGGCGGATGTCATCACTGAGCCCACCCCTGCGTCACGACCAGAAACTTTGCAAGCGAAGACCACCTTTAGTCAGGATAAGATGTACTTCCTATCCCCCTTCAAATTGGCCATTGTGGGATCCCTTCCCGCATGTGCAATGGGGGAAGAGGACGAAGGCCACTATAAATAGGGACCAGCACCCACCATAGAAGGGGAGATCAATCCATCTTCACCCAAGAGCCCTCATGAGGTCGCTCAACCACTGTACTACTTCATCCCCGAACCTCCTCGTGAGGCCAATCCACCAATAGCAGGAGTAGGGTTTTACACCGCAAGGTGGCCCGAACCTGGGTAAATCTCTATGTCCATCCTCTTGCCCGCACGCACGTATCCGACGAGGCTAGGCTGTGGAGAGGAGAGCTTGAGGCTAGAGTTGGTTGAGATCTTCGCACACGCCCCAGAGTTTGAACCTTCTTGGGTCCGTGGAGCCCCAATTTTTGACACCCCCCTTGACGCGCAAGCGGCCCGCTTGAGAGTCCTTAAGCTCTGCATCGGCAGGGGCCAGCCACGCGCATACCTCAGCCGTCGCTGGGACACTAGGTCGCGTTGCCTGAGCTGAACCAGGAGGTGAGGGGCTACGGGCGCTAGTGAAGGTTCCTGAGACGCAATGCTCAAGAACCCCCCCCCCCCCTTGACGTGCAAGCAGCTCTCGTGAAGAAGAATCCTACGCATGGGAAACCATGCTTGGAGCGCCACGCACTTGCCAGCTTACACTTGGGTGTCGCGCGAGGAGACTAGACACCAAGGACCTCAGGAGGTGACGTGCATGGGAGAAGGCCCGCGAGACAGAGCTCGATCGCTTGGATTTATTAGCGCTGCAGGGACGAACCCGAGCACAGGCACCGTGTCCAGCCCCCGCTCGCGCGAGGTACAAGGGGAAACTGGCGAGTGTGGAGCTCAGTCGGTCATCCACCAGCGCGGAGCATGGGGCTTCCACTAGGGCGTGGGCAGGAGTCGTCTCGATGCCAAGGGGTGGCCTTCGGGAGGCTCTGGGGCATGTACAACCCCAACCTCATTATTATGTGAGAGGGTCACGGGCGGCGATTTAAAAGTGGTGTCGGACACCCCAGGCACATGGCTTAGGAGCTCCTTCCTCAGTTCTTCAGGCGAGTTGCGCCTCACTTTGCACGCAGTTGCATGCACATGAAACCTGTGGTCAGGGGGGCGACGCGCGTCGGGTGGCCGTCCCGAGGCCACCACATGAAGAGGTTCGACACCAAGGACCCCAGGAGGTAACATGTATGGGAGCAGCCCGTCAGACAGAGCTCGATCACTCGGGTTTAGTGACACTGCAGGGACGGACCCGAGCACAGACGCCGTGTCGGGTTCCTTCATGAGATGAACGAGGGAAAACCACCCGATGCATGGCGCCCGAGGTGATGAAACACCCAACTGGCAGTCATACATATCAAGCCGCGCCCTTACTCGCCTATTCTCGGCAATCCCCTGAGAGGAGAGACACCAAGGACCTCAGGAGGTGACGTACACGGGAGCGGGCCCGCAAGACAGAACTCGATCGCTTGGATTTATCAACACTGCAGGGACATACCCGAGCACAGACGTCGTGTCTAACACCAACCAGAGGATATTCGAAAGAAGGGTCACAGGAGCACGGCGATTCCAAACGGTGGTGAGGCACCGAACACTAGGCTTAAGCCAATAACATAAACTTCCAAAGGGATAACAAAGTTTGCTACACATCCAAAAAGTGAGAATGCTGCAGGGACGGACCCATGCCAGCCTGAGGGTATTACGGCCCGAAGGGTGCCCTCAATTTGAACAGAACAAAAAATCACCTGGCGATGGTGCTGCTGCAGAAGCGTCTGGCCGTCCCTCGGGACGTGCCGCGGAGGTCAGCCCCTCAGGGGCCAGCCGGCTCCTGAGGTCCTAGAGGCTCGCGAGGCCTCGGTGCCACATGAGGCGCCATCGCAAACTGCGCCAGCCTTTGGAAGGCGATGCCAGCGTTCACCAAGCCAAAGGGCATGCGAACGCGGTGGGCGGCGACGTGCGGTCGGAAGATTCCTTGGGATCCGGACCGGTTAAGGCCCGCGATGTCGACTCACATGCGCTCCCCGCCGCCCCTCTTGGGGACAGCCTGGCCGCCGGAGCGCTCCAGGCGACGCTCCTCTTGCATCCCGCTGATTTCTTGGTCGATGACTTCCCGCGATGCCGACGTCTGGCGCCACGTTCCTTCCCTGCGGGGATGCGGGACGAGGCACGCCTCCAAGTGGTGCCCGAGCACCTCCCTCGTCATACTGGCCAAGTCAGACGCTTCCCATGTGGAAGCCTCCGAGCCCAGCCTGAGGGAGGCGTCGGGCGCGCCTTCCTATGCCGGGAGGCGGTCGGTGCCGGCGACGGGCGCGGGACCCATGTCTGCAGGGGATGTATTCTTGGTCTTGACGAGGCTCGGGACGGGCAACAGCTGCTTCTTCCTTGGGGGTGCGGCCTCGCGAGGCTCGACATCCCCCCGTCACTGGGATGCTCTGCCGCGGCAAGCTTGTAGGCACGCTCGAGGGAGTAGACTGCGTTCTTTTCGTCGCAGGCGATGGTGATGACGCCGCTGCATCCCGGCATCTTGAAAACTTTGTAGCTATGGTGCGTTGCTGCCATAAAGTTGGCCAGCGCCGGGTATCCCAGGATGGCATAGTACGGGAGGCCGATGTGCGCCATGTCGAAATCGATGAGCTCGGTGTGGTAGTTGTCGCGCATGCCGAATGTGATAGGGAGGTAGATATGCCCCAGCGGGGTGGTGGAGCCATTGGTCACTCCGGAGAATGGCCTGGTCGGCATCAGTTGGTCGTAGGGCACCTGGAGCGTGTCGAAGGTCTCCACGGAGAGCACGTTGAGACCCGTGCCTTCATCGATGAGGGTCTTGGTGATGGCGACATTGCTGATGGTGGGGGTGCACATCATGGGGAGTGCACCAGCAGCGGCCGTGGACTTGAGACTGTCCCCGATGTCGAAGGAGATGGCGTACTGGGCCACTTGAGGGGCTTCGTGGCTTCCAGCCTTGGGAGGGCGGCGTTCACCTCACGAGAGAATTGCTTGAACCGGCGGTTCAACAAAGGGGTGTGGGCCCCGCCAAGGATGCAAGCCACCGCGCGAGGCTCCTGATAGCCCTCAGCATCCTCATCACGTTGGCTGTCGTCGTTCCTCCTCAGTGGCGGCGGCAGCGGGGGAAGCGCAGCGTTGTCCCAAGGATGTACCTCACGAGGCTGATCGCGTCGGCCGTTGTCACGAGGCTGCTCATGCCAGCCCTGACGAGGGTTGCCGCCGCGACCATCCCACCTGCCGCCACCGCCTCCGCGGCCAGCGCCACGGTCGCTCCACTCCGGGCGCTGGCCAACGCGCTCGTCTCGGAGGATCCTGAGCTCTTGGCAGTCTTCAGTGATGTGGGTGTGCAGGTCGTGGTAGATGAAGAACGGGCGGCGGTCTTTCTCGGGCGCGCTATGGTCGCGGCCGCGCTTCCGCTCGGGCTCCGTCGTGAGCATGATGGGGCCCTTGCGCTTGACCTCCTTACCCTTGGCCTTGCCATCATCCGGCGCGGCGTCAGGGTCGTCGTGGACGAACAGTCGGCCCTCCTCAGCCTTGGCGCACTTGTCGGCGATGTTGAACATCTCCAGGGCCGAGCTGAGGTTGTCGCTGATGGCGAGCTTTTCGTACATCTTGAGGTCCTTGACGCCGTTGGTGAATGCCATGATGACGGCTTCATCTGTGGCGCGCGGGATCTTGTTGTGCACCTGGCTCAACCGCTAGATGTACTTGCGCAGGGTTTCTCTAGGGCGCTGCTTCACGCACCACAAGTCATTGACAGAGAGGGGGCGGTCGTGCGTGCCCTTGAAGTTGGCGATGAATGATAACCCACAAGTATAGGGGATCGCAACAGTTTTCGAGGGTAGAGTATTCAACCCAAATTTATAGATTTGACACAAGGGGAGCCAAAGAATATTTGAGAGTATTAGTAGTTGAGTTGTCAATTCAACCACACCTGGAGATTAAATATCTGCAACAGAGTGATCAGTAGCACAGTACTATGATAGTTAGATATCAATAGTAACAGTAACAGTAACGGTAGCAGTGATAGCAATAGTTTTGTAGCAAGTGTAACAGTAGCAGCAGCATAGTAACTTAGCAAGAACAATAAGTGGAAAACTCGTAGGCACTGGATCGGTGAACTCGTTGGATGATATTCATCATATAACAGTCATAACCTAGGGCGATACAAAACTAGCTCCAGTTCATAAATGTAATATAGGCATGTATTCCGTAAATACTCATACGTGCTTATGGAAAATAACTTGCATGACATCTTTTGTCCTACCCTCCCGTGGCAGCGGGGTCCATAAGGAAACAAAGGGATATTAAGGCCTCCTTTTAATAGAGAACCAGAACAAAGCATTAACACACGGTGAATACATGAACTCCTCAAACTACGGTCATCACCGGAAAGTATCCCGGCTATTGTCACTCCGGGGTTTGCAGATCAAAACACGTAATAGGTGCGTATGACTAGCAAGATCGGATCAAGAACATAGATATAATGGTGATAACATAAACAGTTCAGATCTGAAATTATGGCACTCGGGCCCTAGTGACAAGCATTAAGCATGGCAAAGTCATAGCAACATGAATCTCAGAACATAGTGGATACTAGGGATCAAGCCCCAACAAAACTAACTCGATTACATGATGAATCTCATCCAACTCCTCACCGACCAGCAAGCCTACGAAGGAATTACTCACTCCCGGTGGGGAGCATCACGGAATTGGTGATGGAGAAGGGTTGATGATGACGAAGACCGAAGATTCCCCTCTCCGGAGCCCCAAACGGGCTCCAGATCTGGCCTCATGATGAAGAACAGGAGGTGGCAGCGGCTCTGTATCTTAAAATGCGATGAAACTTTCTCTCTGATTTTTTCTCCAAAAATAGGATTTTATAGCGTCGGAATTACGGTCAGTGGGGCCACGAGGTGGGCACAACCCACCAGGGCACGCCGGGGGGGGCTGGCGCGCCCTGGTGTCTTGTGCCCAGCCAGGGCTCCCCCTCCGGTGGTTCTTGGCTCCAGTATTTTTTATTTATTGTAAAATAAATCTCCAAAAAGTTTTGTCCAGTTCCGAGAACTTTTATTTCTGCACAAAAACAACACCATGGTAGTTCTGCTGAAAATAGCGTTAGTCCGGGTTAGTTTCATTTAAATCATGTAAATTAGAGTCCAAAACAAGGGCAAAAGTGTGAGGAAAAGTAGATACAACGGAGATGTATCAACTCCCCCAAGCTTAACCCATTGCTTGTCCTCAAGCAATTCAGTTGACAAACTGAAAGTGATAAAGAAAAACTTTTACGAACTCTTTTGTTCTTGTTTACATATATATGCTTAAGTAGCCCCCAAGTTTTCAGCAAAGATTATGACTAACCATGACAACAATAACTCTTAGGAATTATATTCACTCATATCAATGACATAAGCAACTAGCGAGGAATAATAAAATATCTCAAGCGCCAACACTTTGTCAAAACAATCGTGATATAATATGACAATAGTGGTATCTCTCTAGCCCTTTCTAAGACCGCAAAACATAAATGCAGAGCACCTCCAAAGTTCAAGCAGCGACTAAACATTGTAATTCATGGTAGAAAAGATCCAGTCATGATGCACCCAACATTAACTATACACAATGCATGAGGATGACAATAGTGCTCTCAGGTCTGGCGCTTATTTGAGAAGGTGATGACTCAACATAAAAGTAAATAGATAGTCCCTTCGCAGAGGGAAGCATGGATTTGCAGAGGTGCCAGAGCTCAAAGCTTAAAACAGAGATATATATAATTTTGGGAGGTACACCCTTCCTGTCAACGTTATGACCAAGAGTTATCAATATCTTCCATGCTAAACACATTAGCGGCAGTTCCCAAGCGGTAAAAGTAAAGGTTTACTCCCCCTCCACCAACAATCAAACTCCACGGCTAGCCGCATCCGCTGTTACCGTCCAAACCAACAACGTTCCTAGGGGAGTTTTGTTTAATTATTTGTAATTTTTGATTTCGGGCTGGGAATCCCTATTACCGCCCCTCTCGTGTACGGACGAGTGAATCAACACTCATCATGAGAATAACCCGCTTAGCATGAAAGATACTGACCGCCCCCTGTCGCTCCATGAGTGGTCCGGGCATACAAAACACATGTTCGTTTGAATTTTTAGAGGTGGCACATGCAAATTTACTTGGAACGGCAGGGTAATACCGCATATAGGTAGATATAGTGGACTCATCTGGAATAACTTTGGTTTAAGGATTTTGATGCACAAGCAGTATTCCCGCTTAGTACAGGTGAAGGCTAGCAAATAGATTGAGAAGCAGCCAGCTAGAGAGCGAAAACGGTCATGAACATGCATTACGCATAATAAACATTGACTACTAGCATGAGTAGGATATGGACACCATGAACATAAATATCATGAAGGCTATGTTGGTTTTGATTCAACTGCATGCGTGAACATGTGCCAAGTCAAGCCAATTGAAACACTCAGAGGAGGATACCATATCATCATACCACATCACAATCGTTTAAATGCATGTTGACATCCAAGATAAATAAATATCCACTCCTAGCTACTTAAGCATGGCATGAGCAACTATAATCTCTAATTGTCATTGCAAACATGTTTGATCATAATATGCTGAATCAAGGATACTATGCTAAACATATTTACAAAAAAAAAACAAGTTGAGTTCATACCCGCTTTTCTCTGCCACGGTCACTTCATCAAATATCGTCATTATTGCCTTTCACTTGCACGACCGAATGGTAAGAAAATAATAATAGTGCAAGAGTGTCGTGGACTAAGCTGGAATCTGTAACATTTTATTCAAGAGGATAAGACAAGGTAACATGGGCTCTTTGTTAGATTAACAATTGTGCATATGAGAGCCACTCAACATTTTCATCGTGGTCTTCTCCTTGGTACGACTCAAACAATGGGAAAAGAATTTCAGAGAAACACACTGAAATATTTTTGGAGTTTTTGGTTTTTCTTGAAGAAGGCAAATTAAAAAGGGAAAAGAAAAACGAGAAAAACTATTTACACGGGAAAGCTCCCAACAAGTAAAAGAAGAAACGAGAAATCTTTTTGGGTTTTCTTTCGATACTACAATTAAATTAAGCTAGAAAGAAAAGCTGAAAAGAAGTAGGAAATATTTTTGGATTTTATCAAAGTTTTTCAAACACACAAGAAGAAAGCGAGAAAACAAATCTAGCATGGATATTACAATGAAAAAGTATGAACACCGACAATTGGAATGAAATGTGTGAACATGAATGAAATGTCGGTGGAAATACGTACTCCCCCAAGCTTAGGCTTTTGGCCTAGCTTGGTAATCACCATCCGTAGTAGCCATCCGGTTCCAAGTTGAAGTGAGGTGGAGGTGGCACCTGAGCGTCCCACCCCTGGGGCTCCTCCTCGGCAGCTGCTAGGTTGTTCTGGTAGGCTGTAATGTCATCTGGCATGATCCTGTATCCGTTCCTGGCAATAGGTGCAGGCAACGGAATAACATCACAGGTTTCAATGCTGAATACTAAGTTGTAACGAATGTTATGGGAAGAATCAGTTGCCTCAATACATTGGTGATCCTGCAATGCCTTGTGATCTAGAGAAACTTGGGACAAGAGATAATCATGTGGGCGAATCTGAACATTAAAGTGTCTCGCTAAGCGAGTAGCATAAATACCACCATGTATCTTTCCCTTAGTCCTGTTAAGGTGTAAGCGGAGTGCAATAATAGCCCCCATACTAAAGGTGTGATCATTGTACAGTGCACGGCGTAAAATAGCGAAGTCGGGGGCACTGAGTGCGCCAACCTTCTCGCTAGCGGTTAAACACTTTGCGATGAACAAAGCAAAGTAATGCATAGAAGGAAACTGCAAACTGGTAACAGTAGCATTTGACATGCCTCTATCTTCACCCACTATTAAAGTGAGGAGAAAATCCTCGAACTCCGCTAGTCTAGGTTCTCTTAATTCCCCATCAGAAGGGATCAAGCATATGTCGCAAAAGTCAGTGAGCGGTATTTTGTGAGTTTCAGTGTACAGCTTAAACTGCACCTCAGGAGGATTATTCTTTCTCAGAAAATGAAAACTTTGCACAAAGGAATTTGTAAGGATATGGTGTTGGTCACACTTAGCTGCGAGGAACTCAGTCAGCCCAGCATTTGCAACAAATTGAGCAAACTCTTGATGGAACCCGGCCTCCTCCATGAAGGCATCATGCGGCCATTCGCACGGCCGCACCTCTACTGTTCTCGGAGTGTGGAGGTCATTGTCTGATGATTCCCCAATGACTCCTTTGGCATTTTTCTTGGAGGAAATTCCTCAAGAAATCCATCTTATTCCTATAATAAAAATTCTGAAAATTTTAGTCCGCAAAATTTTGTCAACAAAACTTTGTAAGATTGATAGCAACTACTCCCAAGGATGCATAGAGGCCATATTTAGCATTCAAACTACTTAGAACTCTAAGAGTTCAACATGCAAGCTCATCTACAGTAGCACCAAGAGTAGCTAATTACTCTAAAAATAACTCACTAAAGCAAAAACTAATTGGAGCAGTGGAGGAGTCACATACCAAGTAGCAATCCCTCCAAACAGTTTCGAAAACGGAGCTTCGAGCAAAGAGATCGAAATCCGCGGGTTTGAGAGCAAGAACACGGGAATGGAGGCTAAGGTGATTTTTTTCTGGAGGCAGGGGATGACATGGGATAAAGGGATGCATTAGTTTGCTTCGTACTAATACATCCTGTTACCTCCATGCTTGCTGCTCTAGTCAGCTCAAGTTTGATTTTCTGATCAACACATATAATGACGGTCTCAGTCAACTGGTATGAATATGTGGCAACTAACTCATGCATGTCGTCATACCTGAGTTGTAAATTGGCCGAAACATATACGCCATCAATTGTGACCTCTAATGGAGCCATGATAGATTGGTCCTGACCAACAACTTGTACGTAGTCAGTTTTCATATGACTAGTAGAACTATAATAGGTCGTATCACTTAGCACCCAGACTTGTGCACCAGACACCGTAGCCTCCAGCCCGGCAAGATTTTGCCGGGCACGAGCATTCCTCCAACTACAACAAGCAAAGGCCAAGTAAACCCGGCAAGACGCCTTGTCGAGGGGGGGCTCAGGGACGCACACGCCTGCCAAGGACTTCCCCGCCAAGGCCCAGCTCCACGTCGCCAGGTTGGTTGTCTACATCGGCCAGGTGGCGAGCGGACAGACAGATAGGTGGAACCGGTCGGGGCGCATGGCAGCATGGAGGGATTTACAGCAGCTTTAACGACACCCGTCCCATGGCGTGGCGAAAGAATAGAAGGTAGCTGGGCGGACGGCACAGAAGGAGATGCAATCCTTGCCGGGAGACATTGCCAGCTTGACACCTCACGGCGCATTCAATGCACATGTCCTAGTCTGTTAGAGTTAGGTATTTCCCACTACCACCTCTGCTGACACTCTGGCAGGAGGCAGTGTCCACTGTTCGCGGTGTAAAGACCATTTTGCCACTGTGGTAACCCCTTGTCTATAAAAGGAGGCCCATGGCTACCTTTACTAAGGTCGAAACCATGTTCATTTTACACGCGTAGCTGCACTCCCAAGGCACCTCTTGCCAGGGCTATTGCGCCTTGTATTGTGAGCACCCATAAACCACAAGAACACAGGACGTAGGGTTTTACGCTCCGGCGGCCCGAACCTGTCTAAACGCCCGCGTGCGCAGGAATCTGTGATGCTTTTTGTGCTGGAAACCTACCCACCTAATTACAAAGGGTCCTTGTTGGATCCATAGATCGTCGTTTCCCCGACACCAACACCTTGTGAGGCACCTTCTTGGTGAAGTTGTTCTTGTTGGGGAAGGACTTGGCCTTGTATTTGTGAATGAGCATGCCACCATTGTCTTCCCTCTTCTCATATGGGCAATCCACCACAAAGTGACTCACATTGCCACAATTGTAACAAGGAGAGTTGCCCCGAAGTGACTCACACATTGCTTGCCTTTGGAGCCACTTGAGTTGTCCTTGGAGAAGTTCGGCCTTGAGTTTCTCTTGTTGCCCCAAAATTGCCTTGACGCAAGAGCCATGTGCTCGTGGTATGCATATTTGGTGTCTTCGGGGCAACTCTCCTCTTCTTCGTCTTCTTTTTCTTCCCGAATTGCCTTGGCCTTCAAAGCAAGGTTGGGTGAAGACTTCTTTGACCATTGAACATGAGCAGAGCATTGTCGGCGGTCTTGTTCAAGATTTTCATAGCAATGAATTCATCCAACACATCACTCGAGGACAAGGAGTGGAAATCCGGTCTTTGACGGATAACGGAGGACATGGCCTTGTTGAAGGGCATGATGGCCTTGATAAACTTGCGCTTGATCCAATTGTCATCCGTATCCTTGCTCCCATGATCTTGAAGGGATACCGCAAGAGTTGTCAATCTCCGGTAGAGCTCACGAGGATCCTCATCTTCATTCATCACAAACTCATCGGCCTCATCGAGAACCACCTCAAAGTTGGACTGTTGAATGCATGAGCTTCCCTTGTACAAGGCAACAATGTGTTCCCAACAATCTTTTGCACGAGTGAACGGACGCAACTGAGCAAGCTCTTCTGGATTCACTGTGGATTGAAGGATGAACAAGGCGGAGTGATTGAGTTGATTGCCAGCCTCTTCTCTTGGGGTGAGATTGTTTGGATCATGCGGGTGGTATCCTTGCTCAATGATTCTCCAAAGTTGAGTTGAGTTGTCATTCAAATGAGACTTGATACGAAAAACCCAATTAGCGAGATTGTTTTTCACAAGTTTAGGAGGAGGACCTAGGTTGTTTATATGAGGTGTGTGAACCGGTCCTCCATAGATCGGGGGAGGGGGAACCGAGGCAAAGGTTCCCGACCCATTCATTCCATGAGGCACCTTACCCTTATCACTACTAGTCCCCCTCCTTACCAGAGTTGGCATCAGACTCCGAGTTAGTGGGTTTAACCACTAGCAACGGATCGGTAGAAAGTTTGAGACCATCAAGGAATTCTTTAAACAAGGGTTTGACCTCGGTCGTCATAGAAGATTTAAGTGAGGCCATTGCTTCATTTAAATCCTCTCGAGAGATCGTGCTCACTCCCTCGGCCTCGGGTAAATCCACAACCCAATCCTCGTCGTTAACCATACTCTTTGGGTAGTAAAACCCTTAATAAAGAGATGTAGCTCTGATACCAATTGAAAGGATCAATATGGTTGACTAGAGGGGGGTGAATATGCAACTACCAACTTTTGGCTTTTCCTATCAAATTAGGTTAAGAAACAAATAGGTTGTCTAGATATGCAACTAGGTGAACAACCTATATGATGCTAGCAATAATAACAACAAGCAAGCAAGTAAGATATACTACACAAGTAAGCTTGCATAAAGTAAAGGTAAGAAGTAACCACAAGTGGAACCGGTGGAGACGAGGATGTGTTACCGAAGTTCCTTCCCTTTGAAGGGAAGTACGTCTCCGTTGGAGCGGTGTGGAGGCACAATGCTCCCCAAGATGCCAATAAGGCCACCATATTCTCCTCACGCCCTCACACAATGTGAGGTGACGTGATTCCACTAGCGGTGCTCTTAAAGGCAGCGACCGAACCTTTACAAATAAGGTTGGGGCAATTTGCACAACTTAATTGCAGGCTCCCAACAACACCACGAAGCTTCACCACAACAGAATATGGCTTCGAGGTGACCTCTTCCGTCTAGGTGCTCAAACACCCAAGAGTAACATGATCCGCAAGGGATTAGTAGGGGAAATCAAATTTTTCTTGGTGAAAATGTAGATCGAGGCCTTCTCCTCCAAACCCTAGAGCGTCAACAAGATTCGATGGCTAGGGAGAGAGATCGGGCAAGAATAAGCTTAGGAGCAACAATGGAGCTTTTGGGGAAAAAAGGTGAGGTCTCTTGGAGAAAAGACCCACTTATATAGTGGTGGGGGGAATCTGACCGTTTTCTGCCCACAAGTCATGTATAAGCAGTAGTACCGCTCGGGGGAGCGGTACTTCCGCCCACATGGAAGATCCGGGCTTCGCATACAGTTGACTCAGTCAGGGAGGTGGTAGTGCCACCGGAGCGGTACTACTGCTCCTGCCAACGGTACTTCCGCTTGGCACTGTAGGAAGAGCGGACCTAGCAGAAGTAGAGGAGGGCAGTATGGCAGTACCGTGCGGAGCGGTACTGCCGCTGGCTACTATCGCTCTATTTCTGCTCGGGTGGCGAAGGATACCAGAGAGCATAAAATAAGCAGAAGTTCGGGCGAAAGTGGAGGACGGCAGTATCTCTTGAGCGGTACTACCGCTCCACCGCAGCGGTACTTCCGCTCAACAAGGGCAGAGGCACCAAAAGAAAAATATAAGTGGAAGTGGCCATACCACTGCAGGGCGGCAGTACCGCCGAGGCAGTACTACCGCTCTCCTAGCGCGGTACTTCCACTTAGACGATTCTGAGGAATCCTAAGCCAAGGTCAGGAGCTCCAAAGTGTCGGGAAAGGAAAGGGGTGCAAATGTGTACGTGTTAATTCCACCCAACTTTTCCAAATGCGGACCCCCTCTTGATAGTACGGATTTTCCTACGACTCAAGTCCACCAACACTAAATCGATAGAAAATGACCGTCTTCTCTTTTAACCACTAAGGGGAACTAAACCGTCTTGTGCCACCTAATAATCTCTGAAAGCTTAATGTACACGGTTAGTCCGCGAAGGGCATTGTCATCAAACACCAAAACTACTTGGGGAAAATTATGCTCTTACACCGTGCACTGGCCGCCATTGGCCTCTCCTTTCCCGCACCACAAGAACCCCCTATAAATTTTGATGATATCCTTTATCGTCCTCGATGGCAAGTTCAGCGCTAGCATGGCATGTAGAGGAATTGCACTCAAGACCGATTGCACAAGCACTAGTCATCTACTCTTAGGCACCGAGGCGCCCCTCCACGTGGGCAGTTTGTCTGCCACCTGATTCATGAGATCATGTAACGGGGCAGCGGTTAGCTTCCTCGAGCTCAACGGCAGATAGCGGCATGGAAAAGACCTAGTCGAGCACCCAAGTGTCAGGGAAATCAACTTCACCAACTCTGTCGAACACCTTATGGGCATGGCTGCCCTTTTTTCCATGTTCACTCATAGTCCGGAGGCTCCACCGAACAGCTCGAATAACCTCCTACATAGCTTAAGATCGTCCTCCACGGGTTTCAGGAAGAGCATTGTGTCATCTGCGAACAAGGACATCCGCTGACTGGGGCCACATTGGAATAGTGGCGTCAACAAGCCTCTGCCATCTGCCATGGAGAATAACCGATGAAGGGGGTCCATCATGATAATGAACAGCATTGGGGAAAGCGCCCTGTCTTAGACCCCTACGGTTCCGAATCGGCACTCCTCGAATACCAATAACTAGAATGCGTGTAGATGTCGTCGAAAGTAAGCTCGCGATCCATGAAGTCCACATGTGGCCAAAGCCCAATTTTGTCAAAACTTCCATGATGAACGGCGACAAGATGGTGTCAAAAGCCTTAGACATGTCTAGCTTCACCATCACCGCTGGAAACTTCTCAGCATTAAGTTTTTTTACCATGCACTGGACCATCATATAATTGTCGTGAATGGAATGTCCACGAATGAATGCACTTTGATGGGCCCCAACTAGTTGTCGCAAATCCTTCACCAATCTCACAGAAAGAATCTTGTCGAAAATCTTCGCTGCCCCATGGACTAGGCTGACCGGCTAAAAGCACATATGCTCCCTTGGTGGTTTTGATAATTCATGACAACATACATTGTCTCTTGGACTAATAGTTTTATCTAGCTTATTTCAGATGAAGCCCACAGAGAGGATTGGCTAAGGATTGTGAGGAGAATTCCCAAGAAGAACAAGAAAAGGAAAGAATAGGATTGGCCATGCTTCAAGCAACAAGACTCTACATTTTATATTTTGCGACAAATCACTTTGAGTCCATAGGAAAGCCAATACTATTAAAAGGGGATGAGGAATTATGATGATCTGGTTGCTCAAGTGCTTAGAGATTATCCACCAAAAATACTCACCCATTCTCCCACAAATATTCTATGTAAGCCTAAAGTTCAAATTCGGTGCCACCAACACTTTCCATTCGGCCCTACCGAGTTTCACTTAGACAGATTCCCATGCCAAACCCTAGCATCTTGGTACTACCAACATTCCATTCGGTGCAACCGAAACCAGTGACCAACATTCTGTTAACCAGTTTCTTAAAATCGAAATTTCTGAGTTTTAAGAATTGGAGACACCGAGTCTTGGTAACTGCCTAGGTCACCCATATCGGTACCACAGAGATTCATATATAGGTCTCACCGAAAAGGCCAAAGTTGCCACATTTTGCACTAGTCGGCGCAACCGAGTTTTCACTTCGGTTTCACTGAGTTGGGCAATAATGTTGTAAAGGTTGGATTTTTGGAGATGCCTATATATACCCCTCCACCACCTCTTATTCATAGAGAAAGCACTCAGCACAGATCTACATTTGCCCCGTCCATTTTTCTGAGAGAGAGACACCTACTCATGTGTTGAGATCAAGACATCCCATTCCAACCATATGAATCTTGATTTCTAGCCTCCCCAAGTTGCTTTCCATCCAATCAATCTCTTCTACCCATGCCAAATCTCTGAGAGAGTGATTCAGTGTTGAGGAGACTATCTTTTGAAGCACAAGAGCAAGGAGTTCATCATACTACCACATCTATTACCTTTTGGAGGGTGGTGCCTCCTAGATGAGTTAGGTGTCGCTTGGGAGCCTCCTTCGTGATTGTGGAGTTGAACCAAGAAGTTTGTTCAGGCAAGGAGATCGCCTACTTCGTGAAGATCTACCCATAGTGGGGCTAGTCCTTCATGGACGGAAGCCGTGATGGAATAGACTAGGTTGCTACTTCGTGGACCCTAACGGGTGGAGCCCTCCATGGACTCTCGCAACTGCTACCCTCCGTGGGTTGAAGTCTCCATCAGCATGGACGTACGATAGCACCACCTATCGGAACCACAGGGAAAATCTTCTTATCATCTATTGCGTTTGATCTTCCTATCTCTACTCTCTTACATATGCTTGTCTTTACTTTCCGCTGCCATATTCGTTGACTAGCATGTGTAGGGTGCACTAGACTTGTTAGAATTGCTAAAATCTGCCAACCAATTAACTTGGGAAAAGGTTAAGTTTTTAATTTGTCAAGTAGTCTATTCACCCCCCCCCCCCTCTAGACGCATCTTCTAGTGATCCCACAATTGGTATCAGAGCTTTGGTCTCCATAGCTTCGGTTTCATCACCGTTGGAGGAAGATGGATGTGTCTAGTTTGGGGAGTCTTAGTTGAAGAGTGCCCGTTCTCGATGGGGAGTACTATAGTCAATGAAAATATGAGATGCTTGAGGTATTCAATGAATTCCATTTGAGCAAGTATGTTAAGAACCCTTATGTACCTCCCGTTGATCCTTTACATCCTACATACGAAGAGGAAATCGATATGCTTCGTAATCTTAGAACTGTTAATCTTATCATTAGAGGATTGCCTAGAATTGTGTTTGATCAAATGAAGAATTTTGAATGTGCTTATACTTTGCGGAATGATTTGGAGAAACGATATCCAAATTAATCATTGAGTAATCTTGATGAAATTCTTCATAAATCTATTGCTTTTCACAAAATGATGCCTAGTGATCCTAAGTTTGATGATTATCTATTTGAACTTAGAGATCTCATGCGTGCTAAAGGAGATTTCATAACCATCAATGACATCATTGTTGAAGCCATTCGCATTCATCATTTTGAACATTCTCATGATCACAATTCTAACGAATCTCTTGTTTCTTATGATGACGATTTCCCACTTGATGATGACAATGTGGAACATGGCTACTATGATGAAGATGAGTTGTTTAACATCAAGTATGAGAGGACTATGAAGAATCTAAGTCTCATGGAAAACTTCAAGGATTACATGTCCGGAGAAAAAGAATGGATTCTCGACAGTGGATGCACCGATCATATGACCGGAGATAGAGACATGTTTCAAGAGATCACACCAAATCATGGACCGTGAAGGTATGTGACTTTTGGAGACAACTCCAAGGGTAAGGTACTTGGTCTTGGTAAGGTGGCCATATCTCATGATAGCTCTATTCAAAATGTCATGCTTGAATCCCTTGGTTACAATCTTATTTCCGTATCTAGACTAGCTGACTTCGGTTTCAATGTGCTATTTACTAAAGTTGATTGACAAGTGTTTCGTCAAGACAATCATAGCATGGTCTTTACCGGTTTCCGTAGAGGTGATCTATACATTGTTGATTTCACTAAGAGATCCAAACCTCGCACTTGTCTTATTGTAAAATCTTCTAAAGGTTGGCTTTGGCATAGAAGACTAGGACATGTTGGTATGCGTAAATCTAGACAAGCTCATCAAAGGTGATCATATACTTGGTGTTAAAGATGTTATCTTTGACAAAGAGAGACTTTGTAGTGCTTGGCAAGCTGGAAAGCAAGTAGGTGGAAGTCATCCCGTAAAGAATATCATGACTACTAGGAGACCACTCGAGTTGCTTCATATGGATCTTTTTGGTCCCAATGCTTACAAGAGCCTCGGTGGAAATTCCTTTGGTCTAGTTATAGTTGATGATTTTTCCAGATTTACGTAGGTATTCTTTCTTGATGATAAGTTGCGGGTGCAAAAGATCTTCAAGAACTTCGCTCGCAAAGCGCAAAATCAGTTTGAAGTGAAGATCAAGAAAGTTCAGAGCGACAACGGATTGGAGTTCAAGAACACGAATGCGGATCCTTTCTTGACGAAGAAGGGATTTCACATGAGTTCTCGGCTACGTACACGCCTCAACAAAATGGAGTTGTTGAGAGGAAGAACCGGACTCTCATAGAGATGGCTAGAACGATGCTCGACGAATACAAGACGCCAAGACACTTTTGGGCAGAAGTCGTGGAAACAGCTTGTCATGCTATGAACCGACTCTATCTACACAAGCTTCTCGGTAAAATGGCATACGGTCTACTCACTGTTAACAAGCCCCAAGTTGGATACTTCGGGTATTCGGCTCCAAGTGTTACATTCTTGATAAGCATCATTGTTTTAAATTTGCTCCTAAATCTCATGAAGGTTTCTTACTCGGTTGCGGATCAAACTCTCACACTTACCGTGTCTACAACAACTTCACTAGAAAAGTTGAAGATACGGTAGATGTGAAGTTTGATGAATCTAATGGTTCGCAAGTTGAACAATTGCCAAATGATGTAGGAGATAAGGAACCTTCGGAAGCTATCCAAGACTTGTCCATCGGCAAGATTCGTCTCATGGAGGTGAAGGAAAGTACTTCATTGACTCAAGTGGAAGCCCCTACTTCGCGTCAAGGCGAACCTCGACATGACATGGAGGCATCCACAAGCGGTACACGACAAGATGAAGAGGAGGAAGAATTCATCATGATTATCCACCACAACCATCTTCACCACCACCTCAAGGCAACGACACCTTCAACAACAATGAAGAAGAAGATGATAATGAGGAAGCTCTGCTGTCCAACAAGCAAAAGCTACCTCGAGTTCGAGCAAGAGTGAACAAAAATCATCCCTTAGAGAAAATCTTTGGTGACATACAAACCGGGAGAATAACTCGCTCTAAAACTCGATTGGTTAACTTTTGTGAGCATTATTCATTCATCTCTAGCATTGAGCCTTTGAAGGTAGAAGAAGCTCTTCAGGACCCGGATTAGGTGAATGCTATGCACGAGGAGCTACACAACTTCGAGAGGAACAAAGTGTGGACACTAGTGGAGAAGCCCAGAGACGAGCAAAACATCATCGGAACCAAGTGGGTGTTTCGGAACAAACAAGACGAAGATAGTCAAGTCATACGCAACAAGGCGCGTCTCGTGGCTCCAGGCTACACCCAGTCAAAGGTATGGACTACGGTGAGACCTATGCCCCCGTTGCTAGACTTGAAGCTATTCGTATACTTCTTGCTTATGCTAATCACCATGATATCACTCTTTATCAAATGGACATTAAAAGTGCATTCTTAAAGGGTGAGATTGAGGAAGAGGTCTATGTTAAACAACCCCCTGGTTTTGTAAACCCTAAGAAACTTAACCATATTTACAAGCGTCATAAAGATCTCTATGGTCTTAAGCAAGCTCCACGAGCTTGGTACAAATGCTTAACGAAGTTTCTTATTGAAAAGGGTTTTGAAATTGGTAAAATTGACGCAACCTTATTCACTAAAAGAGTTAATGGTGAATTATTTGTGTGCCAAATTTATGTGGATGATATTATCTTTGGATCTACTAACCCACAATTTAGTGAGAAATTTGGAAGGTTGATGTTCGAGAAGTATGAGATGTCCATGATGTGTGAGCTGAAATTTTTCCTTGGTTTGCAAATCAAGCAAACGAGAGAAAGATCTTTCATCTCTCAAACCAACTATACCAAGGACTTGATCAATAAGTTCAACATGCAAGAGTGTAAAGGTATGAAAACTCCTATGCCTACTAGTGGACATGTTGACCTCACCAAGGAGGACAAACCGGTTGATCAAAAGGTTTACCGATCAATGATTGGTTCATTGCTATATCTATGTGCCTCCCGTCCCAGTATTATGCTTAGTGTGTGCATGTGCGCTCGATATCAAGCCGCTCCTAAAGAGTTTCATCTTAAGGCCGTGAAAAGAATTGTGAGATACTTGATACATACACCAAACTTTGGCATATGGTATCCCAAGGGATCTTCTTTTAACCTTGTTGGCTATTTCGACTCATACTATGCCGGAGATAAGGTTGATAGAAAATCCACCTTGGGTACATGTCAATTTCTTGGTAGATCTATTGTGTCTTGGTCATCCAAGAAAGAAAACTCGGTATCTCTATCTACTGCCGAAGCGGAATACATTGCCGTCGGGTCATGTTGTGCTCAATTGCTATGGATGACTCAAACTCTTAAGGATTATGGAATCCATGTAAGACATGTTCCATTGTTGTGTGACAATGAGAGTGCTATTAAGATTGCTCATAATCCCGTGCAACATTCTTGAACTAAGCATATTCAAGTTCGTCATCATTTCATTCGTGATCGTATTGCCAAAGGGGACATTAATCTCAAACATGTTCGCACCAACAAGCAATTGACCGATGTCTTTACTAAGCCACTTGATGATAAAGTGTTTTGTCACTTGAGGAGTGAGTTGAACATCATTGATGCTTCAAACTTTAGCTAGACTCACTCGGATGCATGCAAGCGCATGAGCTTAAATGACTATTCCATGTTACACTTGATATGACACTATCTTATATCTTGGAAATATATGCTCCCTTGTATTGCATCTAACCTTTTGTAGGTACTTGGAAGAACTACACTCCACAAGATTGCCATCAACACACATCACAAGCAATCTTGTCATGGCCAAGTATCTACAACTCTTCTTTGATGATGGAAGGAAGAAGACAATCTAAACCATATCCTTGACAACCACTTGATAAACAAATTTCATTCTTTTCATTTGGATATATCTTGTTCTTCCTTGCATTACTAACCCATGTAGGTGAAAACATAACCAAAACGATCAAGCATAGCTCCCAACACAAGATGATCTTCATCAACTTCGAGCATCCACAATAAGTTCTCCAACATGCCATGTCATCAACATCACTGAAAGGTATGTGATCATATCCTTGAAATAGCTTTACTCCAAGACATGAGATAAAGCAACTCAAGTGATATGAAAACGTTAAAATGCTTAATAGAAAAATGGTAACCCCATTTTGAGCTTAACGTAGAGTACGACCTATGGTCAAGTATTCTTGCTTGGCTCCTTAAGTCAATATACTCTCATATAGGTGACCTAGTCGCCGCCCATCATCTAGATGAAGTGTCTTATTTGGTCATCTTATAGTTGCATGCTTTCTTGGAACCACTCAATTTCCATCTAGTTGAATATTCCCTACAAATCTCTCTGAAAATTCCTTGCAAATCATTTTGAAAATTCACTGCAAATCATTTTATTCTATTGAGACTTTCTGAAAAATTGCTTTTAACAAACTTTGCCAAGTTTCAGTTTTGCATTTCGGACCCTCCGATCCAGATAACTCGGTGCCACCGATCATGCAGACAGGCTGCACAACCACACTTCGGTTCCACCGACTCATTTGCCTCGGAGCCATCGATTTTGCTATCTTCTGTGTTCTTTGTCAAAATTAGCAAAATCTTACCTTCTTCAAGGATCCCTATGTCAAAGGGGGAGAAATCTTAAAAAGCCTTTTCAGATAATAAAAGGGAGAGAAAAATACTCAAGGATCCCTTAGTCTAAATTGCTCTCAATGACCCTTACTCTCAAGGATCCCTACCTTCTATGACCCTTATTCTCAAGGATCCCTTCCCTCTCAATGATCCCTTACCTCTGACCCTTTGTGTCACCTTTCTGGAAATTAATGCCAAAGGGGGAGGAATATCAAAGCTTATACTTGCTGACAAAAGGGGGGAATCTCAAAAGGGGGAGAGCATCCTAGCTTATGCTTATATATAGGGGCAGAATATCATTTTAGGGAGAGAAACATTAAAAGCTTGTACTTACCCAAAGGGGGAGAAATATCTATTCAAGGGAGAGACAGAAGACCAAATTCATGCACCTTACTTTAAGTATGATTTTATGTTAGACTTGTCTCAGCCTACCTACTCCCAATATCTACAAGCTTTGATTCAGGGGGAGAGGAAGATTTACAAATCCATACTTAGGGGAGAAAGTTCTACATATTCTATTGGGGGAGACATATCAATTATCAAATGCTACTTTTCATATGTCTTCCATATCTTGGTACTTATGAACTCTTTTGCATTTGAATGAGTAGAATACTCTTGTGTTTCCTAACATTGTTTTCTCAAGTGTGTTTCTACTACTAGAATGCTCAAGAACTTCAGGGTAAGTATATGCATCATATCCTTGGTCAAGATGATCTCTTGCTTCTTGCACATATTGTTAGCAAGAGTGAAGTCTTGAACATGGAAACACCTCATTCACATATATTTGATGCATACAGCCAAGATATACATGACTTCTCATGTCCTTTTTACTATATGTGTGTTCATGCATTCCAAAGCAACTATCCTTTAAAATGGATTGCACACATTTAGGGGGAGCTTGTATTAGTCATGTATCCTTCAAAGACTTCACATATCTCTGCACATCTAAAATTGAAGCTTTGATTGTATGTTGTCATCAAATACCAAAAAGGGGGAGATTGAAAGCACATATGCTCCCTTGGTGGTTTTGATAATTCATGACAACATACATTGTCTCTTGGACTAATAGCTTTATCTAGCTTATTTTAGATGAAGTCCACAGAGAGGATTGGCTAAGGATTGTGAGGAGAATTCCCAAAAATAACAAGGAAAGTAAGGAATAGGATTGGCCATGCTTCAAGCAACAAGACTCTAATATTTTGCGAGAAATCACTTTGAGTCCATAGGAAAGCCAATACTATTAAAAGGGGATGAGGAATTATGATGATCTGGTTGCTCAAGTGCTTAATGATTAGCCACCAAAAATACTCACCCATTCTCCCACAAATATTCTCTGTCCAAAGCCTAAAGTTCAAATTCGGTGCCACCAACAATTTCCATTCGGCCCTACTGAGTTTCACTTAGACAGATTCCCATGCCAAACACTAGCATCTCGGTACTACCAACATTCCATTCGATGCAACTGAAACCATTGACCAACATTCTGTTAACCAGTTTCTTAAAATCGGAATTTCCGAGCTTTAGGAATCGGTGACACCGAGTCTTGGTAACTGCCTAGGTCACCCATATCGGTACCACCGAGATTCATATATCGGTCTCACCGAAAAGGCCAAAGTTGCCACATTTTGCACTAGTTGATGCAACCGAGTTTTCACTTCGGTTTCACCGAATTGGGCAATAATGTTGTAACGGTTGGATTTTTGGAGATGCCTATATATACCCCTCCACCACCTCTCATCCATAGAGAAAGCACTCAGAACAGATCTACACTTGCCCCATCCATTTTTCTGAGAGAGAGCCACCTACTCATGTGTTGAGATCAAGACATCCCATTCCAACCATATGAATCTTGGTTTCTAGCCTCCCCAAGTTGCTTTCCATCCAATCAATCTCTTCTACCCATGCAAAATCTGTGAGAGAGTGGTTGTGTGTTGAGGAGACTATCTTTTGAAGCACAAGAGCAAGGTGTTCATCATACTACCACATCTATTACCTTTTGGAGGGTGGTGCCTCCTAGATTAGTTAGGTTTTGCTTGGGAGCCTCCTTCTACGTGATTGTGGAGTTGAACCAAGAAGTTTGTTCGGGCAAGGAGATCGCCTACTTCGTGAAGATCTACCCATATTGAGGCTAGTCCTTCATGGACGGAAGCCGTGATGGAATAGACGAGGTTGCTACTTCGTGGACCCTAACGGGTGGAGCCCTCCATGGACTCTCATGACCGCTACCCTCCGTGGGTTGAAGTCTCCATCAGCGTGGACGTACGATAGCACCACCTATCGGAACCACAGGAAAAATCTTCTTGTCATCTATTGTGTTTGATCTTCCTATCTCTACCTTACATATGCTTGTCTTTACTTTCCGCTGCCATATTCGTGGACTAGCATGTGTAGGGTGCGTAAAACCCTACGTCCTGTGTTTTGGTGGTTTATGGGTGTTCACAGTACATGGCAAAACAACCCCGGCAAGAGGTGCCTCGGGAGTGCAGCTACGCATGTAGAATGGACAGAGTGTCGACCTTTGTAAAGGTAGCCATGGGCCTCCTTTTATAGACAAAGGGGTTACCACAGTTGTAAAATGGTCTTTACATCTTGTAAACAGTGGATAATGCCCTCTGCCAGAGTGTCGGTAGAGATGGTAGTGGGAAATACCTAACCCTGACGGACCAGGGACAGGCTGCGTCGTGATGTGTCAAGCTGGCGACGTCTCCCGGCAAGGACTGCATCTCCTTCTGTGTCGTCTGCCCAGCTACCTTCTATTCTTTCGCCACGCCTTGGGACGGGTGTCGTTAAAGCTGTTGTAAATCCCTCCATGCTGCCACGCGCCCCGACCGGCTCCACCTTCTTGCCTGCCCGCTCGCCACCTAGCTAATGTAGACAACCAGCTCGGTGACGTGGAACTAGGACTTGGCGGGCGGAGTCCTTGGCGGGTGCGCTCGCCCTTGAGCCCCCGGCAAGGCGTCTTGCCGGGTCACTTGGTCCTTTGCTTAGTGTAGTTGGAGGAATGCTTCTGCCCGGCAAGATCTTGCCGGTCTAGAGGCTACGGGTGTATGGTGCACAAGTCAGGGTGCTAAGGGCCCCGTTTCTTAGTACACCGACAGGAGCCCCGGGCCTGGGCCACACATGCGTCCGTGATGTTTGTTGGGCTAGGCCCAAAAACAGTGCACAGATGCACGTGACCGCAACTCTCTACGGCTATGATGAATTTTACTGACCTTTCCCACGACGCGCGGTAACTGCGGGTCGTGGGAGTGGCGGAGCGGGGCGGTTTCCTCGAGGGGTCGCGCCTGGGCAACCGCGTCGTGCTGGGGCTGAGAGAGGTGGCCCTTGCATCTTTCGTCCTTATAAAAAAGGGGAGGTTTTCGCAAGCGTGCCATTCATCCCAGTCGCAGTATCGTAGCGCCATCGCCCCTTCTAGTTCTTCTCCTTCCGCCGCCGAAAAGGCTCGGGATTCCTTCCCCACTCTCGGTCGCCGCCTTCCCCCAAGTTCGCCATGGCGCCCAAGCGAGCGTCCTCTTCCTCCGCCTCCGGCCCGGCGAAGAAGACGAAGAGGTCGGCGGAGGCCGAGGCGAAGGAGCCTTGGTGGCAATGCGGAGGAAGTGCCCCGTCTTCTCCCCTTCCGCGCTGAAGGAGAGCGACCTCGTATCGAGATACGCTCCGATGTGGGGGAGGGAGACCAAGGCGCATCCGATGCCGGTGGTGCTTCCGGGGGACAGCAAACCCAGCGGCCGGAAGTACCCGTTTTTTGTGGCATACTTCTACTGCGGGTTGGTTCCCCCCTATTCTGCCTTCTTCAGAGATCTGATGCTGACATATGGCTTTCACCTGTTGCACTTTACTCCCAACGCGGTGACGAGCCTGTCTGTCTTTGCACATCTGTGCGAAAACTTTGTAGGGATCGTCCCCAATGTGCCCCTCTTTCGTCACTTCTTTTATCCGCGCATAGAGGGCGAGGGGGTCCTCTCCGGCAACATCACTTGGATTCCTCGCGCCTCCCATAAGGAGGTGTATCCCAGCAGCAACTTGCACAAGAGGTGGGAAGAATGCCGAGCGGATTGGTGCCTCATCGTCGACGAGGAGCCCCCGGTCTTCTGCGAGGTCCAGAAATCCAAGCCTGTCCGTGACGAGGGGTGGAGCACTCTCGCCAATGACGATGAAAAGCTAGAGATCGCCATTGCCCGCATACTTCGACTAAGGATTGTCGGGCTTACCATAGAGATGGTGGGCTCTGATTTCCTTGCTCGGTGGATCGCTCCTCTCCAAGAGCAAAAGCGCTTCGCCTGGGAGTACACCGGCCCTGCTGACATCATGCGGATCCGTCCTGGCCTTGAAAGTGACCTGACCTATCTGGAGCTTGTCTTCTTCCGCCACCAGCTCTTCTGCCCCGAAGGCAAGTTCATACTGTCGGCGTCTGTCATCCCACTCTGCAACAACTCCGCAAGGATCCGATTGTTGTGATGATGCCGGCGTGTAATGCGCATAGGGTGGAGCCCACGTGGAAGGCGCCAGCAAAGGAGGTGGTCCTGGCATGGTTTGACAGCTTGTCGGAGGCGCGCGTCAGGCACGAGGGATCGATGATCCGTGCCACTACTAAAGCGGAACTCAAGTTCATTGGCCGTTGGGCTATGGAAGCGGGCCTTGGCATGGGCGGCAGCAGCTTAGGGGCTGCCGCGCTCGACAACGAGGAGGCCGGCCATGAGGAAGAGCGCGAGGAGGAGCCACGGGCGCAGGATCCGCCGGAGGAAGTTGCCGGTGTTGGTGACGTCGTGGAGCTGGAGCTCGAGGAGCCCCTGGCTCGTGACGCTCCCAGGAGAACATGCGTGCTCCGCAAGGCTAGCAGCGGGGAGCCGGTCCGCTGCGCCAGGGTTTTCCGGTCGCCGAGGGCGAGGAGGAAGAGGAGGAGGAAGACCCTGCCGCCAACATCAGCCATCCACGGCGGTCGAGGCGAGTCGCTGCGCAATGTTCGCCTGACGTAGCAGCGCAAGAGGCGGCGCCGATCAGCCAAGTCGATCCTCCGGCACGCCCTGACGCCCCTGTCCCCCCCCCCCCTCCCCCCCCCCCCCGCCCCTGCCGCTCGTGAGGGGGGAATGTGGGACTTTTCAACCTTCATCTCATCCGGGAATGAAGATGATTAAGCACTAGTTCTTGCACTTTTGCTCTCTTTTCATCTTCAGCTCCCCTGACTTTCTTTTCTTCGAATGTCATTGATCTTGTAGGATGGAGGAGACCTTAGCCCGACGGATGGCCAGGAGGGCGAACCTTGGGTCCGCCGTACCTCTGGCGAGCGCTTCGCAGGAGCGTGAGGCCGTGGAGCCCAACACCACCACTAGCCTCCGGCAAGAGGTCCCGCCCTTGTTCCCAACGGCGAGTGCAGGTGCCAACGTCATCACATCTGTCCCTCTATCAATGGATATGGAACGCCCGAAGGAGACTCATGCGCGCTCGACCCCGGAGGGGAGCTCCGCAATGAGGGCCTCCATTGTTGAGCCGATCCTTGTGGAGGACGATTCGCCGGTGAACGAGGCGGTCGGCGATGTCGTGGCGATGGAGGATGTTGCCGGAGGAGGAGAAGCGCCTCCTCAGCAAGAGCCCACGGGTAAAATCCTCGTGGTCGAATTATGTTTCTTCTTCCTTTTTTGTCTTCTTGAGCTTCCTGTTGTTTCTGAGCTTCCCCTTCCCCCTGCTACCATAGGCACGCCCCCGTCTAAGGATCTCGACATCAATGCCGGTGTCGAAGAGATCGCCAGGGAGGCCACCACGGAGGCCAGCCAGATCGCGGCTGGAGAAGAGGTCGCTCGCTGGCGTGCCAGGGACACCGGGAAATGGGTCATCGACGGGTCATCCTCTGAGGCAGGGGCGGACGTCGATGGTGCCCCGTTCCCGGAGGCGCCAGAGGGCGGCGCATTCTTCGCGGCGCTGGGGGCGCGTTTGTTCTTTGCGCTAGGGGCCACCGACGGGCCTGCCGCCGGGCCGTCCTCATCCACGGAGCCGCCCCTAGGCCGCTATTTGAGGGTTGGTGATTTCCAGTTCATCCGCCTTCTCGGCGAGACGAACCTTGGGTTCTTCCCCGAAGAGGAAGTTGTCGATGGAGCAGTGGTCGCTCCCGGAGGAGGTGCGGCCGCCGATCCCCTAGGTGGAGGTGATGAAGCTGGCGATCATGCCATCCTTTCCTCCCTTAGCAGGGACTTCCGGCAGCTGCAGGCGCTCTAAGCCCGCCGCTGGGAAAATTTGGACCGCCGGGAGGTCCTTCTCGCGGCGGCGGAAGAGAGGTTCCAGGAGCTCCTCACCGAGAAGCGGACTTGGTTCGCCGATCAGCGTAAGGACCTCACCACTCAATGGGTCGAGCTCGCCAAGGCCAAGGCCGAGTTCATCAGTGAGAAAGCCGAGGCCGAAAAGATCTGGAGGGAGGCAGACGAAAGCATCGCCGCCATGGATGCGGAGCAGACCTCACGTAAGATCCTTCTCAACACACACGAGGAGGAACTCGCGGCTTGGGAGAGGGCCCTTGTCGATAGGCTTGGCGTCGAGCTGGGGAAGCAAGTCCAGGACCTGGAGGCGAAGCACAAGGAGGCCGTCGAGAAGCAAGCCGCCGAGCACGCCAGCAAGCTCCAGGAGGCTGTTCAGGCCGCCGAGGCTGCTCGCTCCATCCAAGTCGAGCTTGAAGGCTGCAGCAGCTGGAGTCGGAGCTTTCCGCCTCCAACCTGGAGGTCCTGAAGCTGAAGGAGGAGGCCCAGAAGGGGGCCAAAACTCTGATGGACCTCCGGCTGGAGCTCCGCGCCAGGACAGATGAGCTGAAAGTTGCCGCAGACGCCAACGCTGACTTGCAGGTGAAGGTGAGCACTCATGAGGACAGCCTCAGGGCTGCCCAGAACAGGGAGCACGACCTGCGCGAGGAGCTTCGGAAGGAGAAGGAGTTGTTCGCCTCTGCCGCGCACGCGTCCAATGAGCTCCAGACGAACGTCCAGCTGTGGATGAAGCAGCTTGTCAACATTGCCGGAAAGCTCTCCGCCCAGCTCGCTGACATGGGTTTGGAGAGGTGTGTGTTCTCCAACAATGTCCGGGACACGGCGAGCGCGAGGCTATCCATCTTTTTCGGGAAGCTCATCGAGGTACTGGCGAAGTACGAGGCGGGGCAAGCCAACAAGTTCCTGCAGGGATGCCGCGAGCTGTGCCGCGGCACCCTTCACAAGGTCCTCATGAAGCTTGCCTACCACAACCCTGGTCTCGACCTGAGCAAGACCTTCGCCAAACTGCCCAAAGGCTTCGACGCCAGCGAGCTTGACGCCCTCGTTTCTCCCTTCTCCGACAAGGTCGGCTCCGTGACCTTGAGGCGTTAATTTATCTTTTCTGCAATGCAGGTACCAAAAACCAGTTGCTGTGGATTAGCATCACAACTTTGTTTATCTTTAACTGCAACGTGTTTCCCCCTCCTCTTGGTGTAGTTTATACTTGTGTGCTTTTGTTTATCCCTACGCTTGCCGGAAATGCTTGTCGGTGCACGCACCCGTACCGCGAGTGCTAGAAGGAGCGGATCCTTAGCAGCCTGCCGGTGATGTCTCTGTCGACAAGGCCTCCTTGTCGTCATTGCCGCGGCAGCCTAGGATGTTGAGCAGACTCGAAACACCCAAACGTGTGAATAAATTCGACAAGGGTCCTCTGCATGCAGGTTTTCTCACACAAGCATTAACTTTGTTCGAGGAGAAAGCTTCGAAATTTTTGAAGAGACTTATCTTTCTTCGTTGCGCTTCTTGCCGCCGAACGCATCTGTAGGTGTCTGTACCGTTACTCCCCCCGGGAAGACTTGCACGAGGGGTCCCTTCTCCCTTTTGAGAAAGAGAAAGAAGAGAAAATAGAGTAGGCCAGGAATGCAAGTGGTTCAATAGCCACCTTACACACGGGGTGATCGCAACATGTCATAAAAGATACACAAAATGAATATGTACTTTGACAGGAAGTTGCGGAACACTTAGATTTTACTGATCACGCACAGGGCCGTCGCTGGCTATGTTCAAAGGATTACATGCCTTGCCGGCATAACTTGCACAAAAGGGGGTTGCCGTGCGGCTGCTTGGCGGCCACGCCCTACGGGTGGAACTTGTGAAAACGCCCATTGTTCATGCGAGCTTTTCATTTCGGGTGTCGTTTCTGGCCCCTAGGCGGCTTTCGCCGCTCCTAGTGCCTCGTTCCACCCAGCAAGGGTTTAACGGCTTTGTTCTTGTTGCTTGCATTGGCGGATGTCCCTGACGAGTCCTCGATAGGCATGCCACACTCTGCAGTGCACTTCCCGAAGTTCTTGCAAGACCTGCCAAAGTTATTATCCTTGTTCATCCCCCCAGAAGCTTTGCCGGCAGGAGCGAGTGCCTCGTCGGCAGACGCTGCCACTGCCTCCGGAAGAGCTTGTTTATGCAGAGGACCACATTCTTGTTGTCAGCTTGGATGGTGATGACGCTCATCGGCCCTGGCATCTTGAGCGTGTTGTAGGTGTGGTGAGATGCCGCCATGAACTTTGCCAGTGCCGGTCGGCCCAGGATTCCATTGCACGGCAGCGACATCTTCGAGGCGTCGAAGACGATCTTCTACGTCCTGAAGTTGAGCTCGCTGCCGAATGTGACCGGCGGAGTTATCTTTCCCTTTAGCTGAGATCTTCCCGGGTTGACCCCTTGGAAAGATCCAGTCGGCTTGATATCTAAGTCAGGGATCTGCAGGCGCTTGATCACGTCTGCCAAAATCAGATTCAGCCCGGCCCCACTATCGACCAGCATCTTGGTGACCTTGAGGTTGCGTATTGTTGGCAATACCAACAACGGCACACACCCGACAACAGTGATGCGGTCAGGATGGTCCTCTGCGTCAAAGATGATGGGAGTGTTGGACCACTTGAGGGGTTTCCTTGCTTCTGCCGCTGGTTCTGCCGCGTTGATCTCACGGGCCCATTGTTTGAGTTGTTGGTGAGAGGATTGCAAAGATGCGCCTCCGTCAACGCACATGGTGTCCACAGCCTTCTGGAACTCCGGGTCTTCGGACTCCTCTTCGTCCGCGTCGTCGTCGTCATCAGATTTGTTGTCTCGGCCTCTAGCAGGCTTCTCTTTTTGCTGCTTGGCCTTGCCGCGGCGGCCGCCACGGCCACCGTTGTTTTTCTTGCCGGAGCCACCCGCACCGTCTTGACCTTTCTCCTTGTCGCACCTTTTGTACTCTTGCCTCTACTTTTCGGCAAGTTGTTCTACTTGGCGGCTGTTGTTGATGTCGTGGCTCTTGGTGCGGTGGATCTTGCAGTATGGCCCACCGGCCTTCTCCCTTGCCGCGGCCTCGTCATCTCCGGAGCACGCGGCAAAAAAATTGTCGGACCCCTCAGACAAGGCCTTCTTGGCGGAGTTGGAGTTGTCGGCCCCTTCAACGGCCATTACTGCTTTTCCCTTGCGCTTCTTGTTGCGCTTCCGGCCCTTCTTCTTGGCGGTTGACGCGTCGTCGTCGTCGGAGTCGACCTCCGTGCCAGCATCTTCTCCAGGGAGTCTTCTCCCCTCTTCAGCGTGCGCGCACTTGTCAGCCAGAGCGTATAGCTCGGTGACGTCTCGCACCTTGTTGATGCTCATTTCCTCTCGCATCCGCTGATTGCGCACGTTCGTGTGGAACGCGGCAATCACGGCGGCGGGGTGGATGTCAGGGATGTTATGCTGAACGCGGCTGAACCTCTGAATGTACTTGCGGAGGGTCTTGCCGTCCCTCTGGGGAAGCACGTGCAAGTCGTTGGGCCGCCCTAGGAGCTGGTGGCCCCCATGGTATGCGTCAACGAACTGGTTGCACAGATCCACCCAAGATGAGATGGATCCCTCCGGCAAGTTCATCAGCCAACTCCTCACGTTGGGCTTGAGCGCCAGCGGGAAGTAGTTGGCGAGTATCTTCTCATCCCGTTCCCCGGTGGCCTACACGCTGATTTTGTAGATGCCGAGGAACTCCGAAGGACTGATCTTGCCGTCGTACTTGTCGGGCAGCTCGGGTTTGAAGGCCCTGTTGGAAGGCCAGCGAACCTGCCACAACTCACGGGTGAACGCCAGGCATCCCACCTGTTCGAACACTGGTACACTACGCTAGCGCCAAATAAAAAATTTCTACCGCGCACCCAAGAACATACTGCTAGAAATAGATCACGGGATCGGGTTTACCACTAGATGCGCAGTCACCGCAGTGGAAGTAGAGTTGGTGATGCGTGTAGTCGATCAGCCGATTCGTCTCCTCCTCCTGTAGCCGATCTCCCACGAGCAGTGATCTCCCACGAATAGCTCCTCGCGGATCCCTCGAATGGTTCATCACGGATCCCTCGAACGGTTCGTCCAAGCACCTTAGATGCGATGCCTCCAAGGTATCCGCATGTACGGGGGCAGCGTCGGGCGGCAGACTGCTAGGTCCGATCGCACGGCATGGTGGCGTGGGGAGTGGCGGTGGCTGTCGACGGGAGAAAGGATCAACCGTGAAAGGTGCACCCACTCCCCTTTATATAGACCTCCGAGGTGGGCTCAACACTTGAGGCCAACGACGAGTCTAGTTCCGTTTTCCATTCGGATCCAATCAGAATGGGCTGCAATCCCTTAAGTGTGCGACCCTATAGGTTCATGTACACATGGACACGACCCGAGTCGATAGTCGGTAGCGGCTCCTAGCAGAACGTACCAACTCCCATGTGTGCGCAAAGTCGTTAGACGAACCTCGACAATGTGTCATATACAAGATTCCTTTTGCCTCATGATATAGATTGTAGAGCTCAAGGCGAGTACTTGTCACCCTTGTGGTAGCTCGACATCTCTTCTCGAAACCGTGATGCAGATTCCCGAGCTGGGTTAACACTTAACCCATGTCACATGGCCATGCTTTCTGAATCTGATCACACGAGAGGGCCCAGAGAATATCTCTCCTCACGGAGGGGCAAATCCCATCTTGGTCAACCATGTCTCGTGGCATGTCTCATGACTCCCTCGAAAGCTACCTTTATAACTACTCAGTTACGTAATAGCGTTTGATAGACCCTAAGTAAGTCGATCCTCATCCCAAGAACATGCGAGGACCTCAGGTCTAGGACAGGGCATATACATTGTACTTGAGACTAACAGATGGCATTATCTTGATGTGTCTCAAAGTGGGTCTGTCCGACTCGGTGATCTCAATCCCCGAGTCCATACTATCAGTTTAGCATCTCTATGCACATGACTTGTGAAACGTAGTCATCAAATGAATCGTATACTAGTAAAGGATATGTGTCCGCATAACCTTAACAACTAGGGACTACTAGAACAATCATTATACAATATACAGTCTCACAAATAAGTCACATACTTATTGATACATATCATTGATGATGTTCAAGGACAATACAAAATACTCATGAATACATAGGAAACGAAATCATCACATGATTGCCTCTAGGGCATATCTCCAACAGTCACCCACTTGCACTAGAGTCAATCATCTAGGCATCGTATGCCCATGGACCTCATGTGCACCTCATGTTTCGACTGCGGGAGAGGCTTCGTTAATGGATCAGCAACATTTGCATCCGTGTGTATCTTTCATATGTTTACATCGCCTCTCTCGACAATGTCGCGAATGAGGTTAAAACGCCTGAGTATATGTTGGGTTTTATGATGGTTCCTTGACTTGTGCGATAGCACCACTATTATCACAATAGAGGTCCAACGGATTGGACGAGTCCTGAACCACTCCAAGATCAGAAATAAAATTCTTCACCCAAACACCTTCTTTTGCAACTTCAGAAGCCGCAATGTACTCAGCCTCCGTTGTAGAATTAGCTATCATATCTTGCTTGGCACTCCTCCAGCTCACTGCTCCTCCGTTCAGAATGAACACAAACCCAGATTGCGACCGACTATCATCCCTATCAGTTTGGGAACTAGCATCAGTGCAACTCTTTACAACGAGCTCATCCTCACCTCCATAAACCAGGAACATATCCTTTGTCCTTCTCAAGTATTTAAGGATATTCTTTACCGCTGTCCAGTGACTCTCACCTAGATCAGCTTGGTATCTGCCTACTACGCTTAGAGCAAAGCTAACATCAGGACGAGTACATACCATAGTATACATGATGGACCCGACAGCCGAAGCATACGGAATCCCATCCATGGGTCTTCCGTCATCAGGAGTCGAGGGACCCTGAGTCTTGCTAAGACTAATGCCATGTGACATGGGCAAGAACCCTTTCTTGGCATCTTGCATGTTGAACCGCTTCAACACCTTGTCTATATACGTACTTTGGCTTAATCCAATAAGCCTTCTCGATCTATCTCTATAGATCTTGATTCCCAGAATATAAGCTGCTTCTCCCAAGTCTTTCATGGAAAAACTATTTTTCAATGAGTCCTTGACAGATTGAAGCATTTGAACATCATTTCCAATCAACAATATGTCATCCACATACAGGATCAGAAATGCAACTGAGCTCCCACTAACCTTCTTGAATACACAATGATCATAGTCGTTCTTGATGAAGCCAAACTCTTTGACCGCTTCATTAAAATGAATGTTCCAATTCCGAGATGCTTGCCTCAATCCATAAATGGATCTCTGAAGCTTGCATACCTTGCCAGCATTCTTTGGATCGACAAAACCCTCGGGCTATGTCATATACACGTCCTCAGTTAAATTTCCATTAAGGAAAGCCGTTTTGACATCCATCTGTCATATCTCATAGTCGAAATATGCAGCTATAGCAAGAATGATCCGAATTGATTTAGGCATCGCTACCGGTGAATAAGTCTCACCGTAGTCAACTCCTTGAACTTGTCGATAACCTTTAGCGACAAGTCGATCCTTATGGACTGTAACATTTCCATCCATATCAGTTTTCTTCTTAAATGTCCATTTGCACTCAATGGCTCGACCGCCATCTGGCGGATCAACCAAGTTCCAAACCTGATTGTCATCCATGGACTTTAATTCGGATCTCATGGCCTCGAGCCATAACTCGGAATCAGGGCTCACCATCGCTTCCGCATACGTGGTCGGTTCATTGTTCTCCAAGAACAACACATTGCAGTCGTGCATATTGCGCAACCTTTCCAACCTACGTGGAACCGGCACCGATTCCACTGCGGGTTCCCTGACTAACTCCGGCGTGATTGAATCACCTGTCGGAACGCCCACGTGTGGCTCTCGAATTTCTTCGAGTCAGACCGACCTCCCACTAGACTTCCGATTGAGAAACTCTTTCTCAAGGAAAACTCCATGTCGAGCGACAAACACTTTGCCCTCTTCACAGTTGTAGAAGTAATATCCCAAGGTTTCCCTCGGATATCCCACGAATATGCACTTGTCCGACTTGGGTGTGAGCTTGTCCGGCTGGAGTCGCTTGACATATGCTTCACAACCCCAAATCTTTAGAAAAGACAAGCTATGACTCTTTGCAGTCCATATCTCATATGGTGTATTATCTATGGACTTTGATGGTACCCTGTTTAGTGTGAAAGCTGCAGTTTCTAGAGCGTATCCCCAAAATGACAATGGTAAATCCGACTGACTCATCATCGATCGGACCATGTCTAACAGAGTCCGATTCCTCCGTTCCGAGACACCATTTCTCTGTGGCGTACCTGGAGGAGTGAGTTGTGGAACTATTCCATGGTTCTTCAAATGATCATCAAACTCCCGGCTCATATACTCACTGCCACGATCAGATCGCAGAAGCTTGATTGTCTTGCCGAGTTGATTTTGCACTTCATTCTGAAACTCCTTGAACTTTTCAAAAGTTTCTGACTTGTGCCTCATCAAGTAGACATATCCATATCTACTAAAGTCGTCGGTAAAAGTCGCAAAGTATTGGAAACCACCTCTAGCCGTCGTGCTCATTGGTCCACATACATCACTATGTATAAGTTCCAATAGCTCAGACGCCCTCTCACAACTCTTTGCAAAAAGAGTCTTGGTCATCTTGCCGAGTAGGCAGGAGTCGCATGTCTCAAATGATTCAAAATAAAATGAAGTCAGAATTCCATCATCATGGAGCTTCTTCATGCGCTTTTGACTAATGTGTCCTAGTCAACAATGCCAGATGTAAGTCGGATTTATCTCGTTAGGCTTATGCCTCTTGACATTTATGTTATAGACCAATTCACCTTCAAGATCTAATATAAATAACCCGTTCACAACAGGCGCAAAGCCATAAAACATTTTATTCAAGTAAATAGAACAACCATTGTCCTTAATACTGAATTCATAACCTTGCCTCATCAAACATTAGGCAGAAATAATGTTTCGACTTAATGCAGGAACATAATAACAATTATCAAGTTCCATTACAAATCCTGAAGGTGAATTAAGTTGCATGGTGCCGACGGCTAATGCAGCAACTCTTGCTTTATTCCCGACGCGTATGTCAACTTCTCCTCTTGCAACATTCCTAGTCCTTCTTAGCCCCTGCATCGAGTTGCATATGTGAACAACCGACCCGGTATCATATACCCAAGAACTACTAGAAATATCAGCAAGAAAAATGTCTATAACATATACAACAAGTGTACCTGAAGAAGAAGTCACACTTCCAGTCTTCTTGCCTATCTGGGCAAGCCACTTGCTGCAGTTCCTCTTCCAGTGACCGGTTTCCTTGCAGTGAAAGCAAACGGTCCCCGTGTTTGGTCTGGACTTGGGCGCGGTGGCGACAGTAGGAGTTGCCTCCTTGCCCTTTGCTTTAGTCTTTTTCTTGGACCAGCTCTTCTTGAACTTTGTCGTGTTCTGCACCATCAAAACTTGATGCCGTCCTTTCTTGATATCCTGCTCTGCCACTTTTAGCATCCCATGCAATTCAGTGAGCTTCTTTTCCATGCCGTGCATATGAAAGTTCGAGATGAACGCCCCATAGCTAGTCGGAAGAGAAGCCAGAATTGTATACGTGGACAAATCGTCCCCAAGTGGGAAGCCTAACCGATCCAAAGCTTGCATGTATCCGATCATCTTGATCACATGCGGGCTCAGTGGATCACCCTCTTTCATCTTACAATCCACCAAGGATCGCCAGACGTTGAACCTTTCGGTCCTTGCCTGCATCTGAAACATGCTCTTGAGGTTCTCGATCATAACGAAAGCCTCAATGTTTTCGAAATGCTGCTGCAGATCGGGCTCCATAGAAGCCAGCATGAGACAGCTGATCTCGTTTGACTCAACAACGAGTTTCTGGTGGGCATTCCTGGCTGTGGCATTAGCATTCTCGGCAGGTTCCTCTGGAAGGGGTTCCTCTAGAACATGTTCCTTTTTATCATGCCTGAGAACAATTATTAGATTTCTATACCAGGTGGTAAAGTTTATTCCATTCAGTTTATCCTTTTCTAGGATTGATTTCAACGAAAAACTAGGTTGAGCAGGTGGTGCCATTGATCTACAACAGAAATATGCAAAACACTAAGACATGTATTCATAAAGAGTAATTCAAATTAAACATTTTAATAAGAACATTACTCCCACTAAAATCAACATCCCTCCGTTGATTCTTAGCAATTCAAGATCCAAGATCCAAATGTCTACTAGTGAGCTTTTGCATCACCGCTAGAAGACTAGATCACTCGGTAAGCAACACTTGCTAATCGTATCTCTATACGAGTCTTGTTTGTTGGGGACATCTCATGCCACGCCAACTCTTATGCCTCGAGACCCAAAACTGTTTTGATAGCCACGACGAGTTAACCAATGCTTCACTCGTAAATGTCCGACACAAACACACCATGTTAAGGAGAATTAGCAGGACCCTAATTTTATAGGCCCACCACTAAAAATACTTAACATGTGATGGTGCAGCAATTGGGGAGGAAATTTTACTTGACATTCTTTGAGTGATCACCCTACTTAAAACATATATCATGCAAAAGAAGGGCGCATAAAAGGGATAAACTTTCACATGCAGTATATATATGTGTGATCTCGTATAGCCCCTTTCATCAACGCATGGTGATCTCCATCTCCACGTGCGTTGCATGCCCATGGCGATCTCCATCTTCATGAATGGTTGCCCTTGTGGTGATCTCCATCTCCACACATAGTCTCAACCGACAAGTGGTACATAAGATACTATGCTATTACAAACTAATAGCTATGAGGGTAAATTACATTACAAGGCATCTCATGTTGACACGCAGTTCATTAATACAATAATGGGACAACCATATGGTTCCAGCCGGTTGCCGCACTCACGACACGCAGGTCATGGTTTAATAATTTACAAGCAACATTCATGGGCTATACCAAATCACAAGCATTCCCTGCAAAAACAAGTCAGACGTTCTACCGCCGAAAATAAAACTGTCCGAAACTCTAATTTCCAGGAGGATTTTGACCTCGAAAATTTCGCCGAAAATGGCAAAGCTGTTGAAGGTCAAATGCATCTTTTCGTGCTGTTCAGTTTGACAGGTCGTGGAGCGAAAACGGAGTTTGTATGCAAAAGTTATGCCCGTTTTACTGTGATTGCTCCGGCAGATTTCAGCACTGCGGAAATCACATTTCCACGGTGTCGGTCTTTGCTCCGGTTCGATCAATCTCATTGATCTTCGCGTGTTGCATCTGGATTTACGTTCCACTGTCTACCCCGATGGCGGAAACTGACCGGTAGGGGTAATTCGTGTCACAACCTCTGCATCACGATCACGGAAGCAACATCACGAAACCAACCTTCAACACTGACATGCACGGCCGATCTCATCGACCCGCCCCTGAACCGATCTACATATCTCATATGCAAATCACCGAATCTATCACCACACAGCGGAGGCTTAGATACCACTGTTGGAACACGCGGTATGCTACGCTAGCGCCAAATAAAAAAAATTACCGTGCACCCAAGAACATGCTACTGGAAATAGATCACGGGATCGGGTTTATCACTAGACGCGCAGTCACCGCAGCGGAAGTAGAGTTGGTGATGCGTGTAGTCGATCAGCCGATTCGTCTCCTCCTCCTGTAGCCGATCTCCCACGAGCAGTGATCTCCCATGAATAGCTCCTCGCGGATCCCTCGAACGGTTCGTCACGGATCCCTCAAACGGACCGTCCAAGCACCGCGGATGTGATGCCTCCAAGGTATCCACACGTACGGGGGGCAGCGTCGGGCGGCGGACTGCTAGGTCCGATCGCACGGCATGGTGGCATGGGGAGTGGCGGTGGCTGTCGACTGGAGAAAGGATCAACCCTGAAAGGTGCGCCCACTCCCCTTTATATAGACCTCCGAGGTGGGATCAACACTTGAGGCCCACGACGAGTCTAGTCCCATTTTCCATTCACATCCAATCCGAATGGGATGCAATCCCTTAAGTGTGCAACCCTATAGGTTCACGTACACATGGACACGACCCGAGTCGATAGTCGGTAGCGGCTCCTAGCAGGACGCGCCAACTCCCATGTGTGCACAAAGTCGTTAGACGAACCTCGACAATATGTCATATACAACATTCCTTTTGCCTCATGATATAGGTTGTAAATCTCAAGGCGAGTACTTGTCACCCTTGTGGTAGCTCGACATCTCTTCTTGAAACCGTGATGCAGATTCCCGAACTGGGTTAACACATAACCCATGTCGCATGGCCATGCTTTCTGAATCTGATCACACGAGAGGGCCTAGAGAATATCTCTCCTCACGTAGGGGCAAATCCCATCTTGGTCAACCATGTCTCACGGCATGTCTCACGACTCACTCGAAAGCTACCTTTATAACTACCCAGTTACGGAGTAGCGTTTGATAGACCCTAAGTAAGTCAATCCTCATCTCGAGAACATGCGATGACCTCAGGTCTTGGACATGGCATATACATTGTACTTGAGACTAACAGATGACATTATCTCGTTGTGTCTCAAAGTGGGTCTATCCGACTCGGTGATCTCAATCTCCAAGTCCATACTATCAGTTTAGCATCTCTATGCACATGACTTGTGAAACGTAGTCATCAACTGAATCGTATACTAGTAAAGGATATGTGTCCGCATAACCTTAACAACTAGGAACTATTAGAACAATCATCATACAATATATAATCTCACAAATAAGTCACATACTTATTGATACATATCACTGATGATGTTCAAGCACAATACAAAATACTCATGAATACATAGGAAACGAAATCATCACATGATTGCCTCTAGGGCATATCTCCAACAGTCTCCCACTTGCACTAGAGTCAATCATCTAGGCATCGTATGCCCATGGACCTCATGTGCACCTCATGTTTCGACTGCGGGAGAGGCTTCGTTACTGGATCAGCAACATTTGCATCTGTGTGTATCTTGCATATGTTTACATCGCCTCTCTCGACAATGTCGCGAATGAGGTTAAAACGCCTGAGTATGTGTTGGGTTTTATGATGGTTTCGTGGTTCCTTGACTTGTGCGATAGCACCACTATTATCCGTGGTTCCTCGGGAGTGCAGCTACGCGTGTAGAATGGACAGAGTGTCGAACTTTGTAAAGGTAGCCATGGGCCTCCTTTTATAGACAAAGGGGTTATCACAATGGCAAAATGGTCTTTACATCTGGTAAACAGTGGATACTGCCCTCTGCCAGAGTGTCAGCAAAGGTGGCAGTGGGAAATACCTAACCCTGACGAACTAGGACAGGCGCATTGAATGTGCCGTGAGGTGTCAAGCTGGCGATGTCTCACGGCAAGGACTGCATCTCCTTCTGTGTCGCCCGCCCAGCTACCTTCTATTCTTTCGCCACGCCGTGGGACGGGTGTCGTTAAAGCTGTTGTAAATCCCTCCATGCTGCCACGCGCCCCGACCAGCTCCACCTACCCGCCTGCCCGCTCGCCACCTTGCCGATGTAGACAACCAGCTCGGTGACGTGAAGCTAGGCCTTGGCGGGCGGAGTCCTTGGCGGGTGCGCTCGCCCTTGAGCCCCCGGCAAGGCGTCTTGTCGGGTCACTTGGTCCTTTGCTTGGTGTAGTTGGAGGAATGCTTCTGACTGGCAAGATCTTGCCGGTCTGGAGGCTGCGGGTGTATGGTGCACAAGTCGGGGTGCTAAGGGCCCCGTTTCTTAGTACACCGACACCTGGACTCCACCGCCACATCTAGCCGATTGATCACCTCAAGGGTCGGTCCGATTTGCAACATGACATTCCCGATCCACCTGTCACTCCAGCTCTGAAGCGCTTTAGCCGTTTCCCTGAGCTTCTCATCCAAGACGACGAAAGGGTTGCCTAAGGATGGAATCGAGTTCCAGGCACCCTCGACAACATCATGAAAACCCTTGGCCTTCGTCCAAAATGACTCGAATCTAAATCGCTTGCCCATCCGAAAATTCGCGTGCAGGTCCATGAGAAGGGGACAATGATCGGATACCACCGTTCCAAGGGCCGACAGAAAGCAAGAGGGATAGAGGAATTCCCAATCCACCGTCGAGAATACACGATCTACCTTCTCCAGGGTTGCATTACCCCTTTCGTTAGACCAAATATAACATCGTCTGTTTAGATATATTTCCTTGAGCTCCATGCTATTCAGCTTCGATCGGAATCGAGCCATCATTTGTCGGTTCACCGCGCTGTTGTTCTTGTCTTTCGAGTTCAAGATTAGGTTTAAGTCACCCACGATGGCCCAGGGTCCCGCATGGAGTTCCCGGATATCCACCAACTCCTGAAGGAATTCCACCTTCTAAGCATCAAGCTGCGGCCCATATACCCCAGTGACCCACCACTGGTCCGAGGAGCCCACCGGTTTTACCAACGCCGTTACCATATCATCATCATGAAATCCTGGGACTAGCAAATGTATTTCTGTTTTGACATGAAATGTATTTCTGTTTTATCTTTATGAAAAAAATAAAATCAACACTAGACACACACACCTCGAGATAATAACGACCGGTTCGAATTCTGGTTTCTCGGGCTCCTATGAGCCAAAAACACGTATTCTGGTTTCTCGAGCTTATGTGAGCCAATCCGCATGCGTTAAAGCAAATGGTTTATCCGGCTCCTATGAGCCAAAACCACGTATTCTGGTTTCTCAGGCTTTGATGAGCCAAAAATCCGCGTTCGTTGATACATCATCTTATATGATAAAGCAAAAGCAGACGTTGGTGTGGGAAACGTAAATGGACAAACTCAATTTATCTCTGGTGCCATTTCCGTCAGCTGGTATGTGTTTGTGTTATAGCGGTCATAAAGTACTAACGCAATCCAACTCGCCCCCCGTGACGCTCCACGCTCGGGCGACTAGGGCAAGCCACTACCCTAGCCGTCGCCGAGCCTCGATTTACTTCCCACTCTCCTCCCGTCGCCGTCGCGTGACGCCGTCGGTCTAAGCCCGGGGGTAGATGGCGGTGGGGGGGGTCTCTCCTCTCTCGCATCTTGGGGTGGGGCTGGGCCCCCGGCGTGTGGAGGCGCGGCTGGTCAGGTCCTGTCGCGCGGCGGCCGGCCCTGCCTCGTAGCGGCGGCGGGCGACTCTGCGGCCCGTCGGATCTTGGATCGACGGCGGCAGCATGGAGGGCCTGGTGGATGGATCTGTTGTACGTGTGGTCTGGCATCTGGTCACATCTGATCTGACTAGTGCAGCCTGCTCCATGCGCGGCGGCGGTGATCGGTGACGGTCCCGTGCACACGATGCTAGATGGAGGTTCCTCAAGCGGATCCAGGTAAAAACCCTACTCTTGGCTCGTTACCAAGGTTGCGATGGCGGCATTTTCTGCGTCGTCCATTTCTTGAAGGCATCATCGTGGAGAAGCTGGCATCTGGTCACATCTGATCTGACTAGTGCAGCCTGCTCCATGCGCGGCGGCGGTGATCGGTGACGGTCTCGTGCACACGATGCTAGATGGAGGTTCCTCAAGCGGATCCAGGTAAAAACCCTACTCTTGGCTCGTTACCAAGGTTGCGATGGCGGCGTTTTCTGCGTCGTCCATTTCTTGAAGGCATCGTCGTGGAGAAGCTCTAGACCCTTATCTGCCACCTTCGGGGGGAAACCCTAGATCGGTATCGGATGACGGGGACGCCCTCTTAGGGGCATCTTTTTTTAAGGTATGCATAGGTTTTTTTTTTTTTTTTGAACTTGTGGCCCAAAGGTATGCATAGGTTTGAGGGACCAGTGGACGGCATCTGCGGTGTACGGCGTTACATGTGACGCATCGACAACGTGGAGTCTCAGCGACGTGGCACGATAGGGCCTCGACGATGGCGTGTGATGATGGACGCGCATGTAGGTGTTGTTTGGCGCCGTGGTGGCGTCGACAGCAAGCTGGCAAAGTCGATGCGTCAGTATCTGCTCTGAAGATGGATCAATGGAAGACATCGATGACAATGACTTATGAATGCGTTGGAGCGGTTTGTGCACCAGACTGGTATGTGGCTTGGTTGGGGCTTCGGCTTTAGATGACACGCTTAGGTAAGAGGTTTGGGTATTCGACTCACACCTTCTGCACCCCTTCATCAATGGATAGGAGTATCAACAGATGTTACCAAGATAATGGCTTCAGACATATTGATGTATTATTTTGTAAGGTCTTTGTGAATAATTAATAAAGTGGTTGCATGCATCTATCAGATGGAGCCCGGGAGCATCCTCCTTTTTCGGGGGGGGGGGGGGGGGGGGGGGGGGCAAATGGACTTCCCCCATATGATATTGACTGTTCAGAACTGTAGCAAAATGTTGTATACTGAACTAAATGAATTCTTGCGATGCAATTATTCTTAAGGCATTTGTGCATCCAGCTAATTACCCTCAAATGGTCTTGAAAAACATGCAAAAACATAAACAGCTGTTGGAACAAATTTTAACTAAGTGCCCCAACGAATCAAATCAAGTATTTTTGACAACTACATAGTGTCAAAAATGATCTTATATTTTGGGACATTTTGGGACGGAGGGAGAAGTACTTAGTATCTTTTCAAGCAAAACACAAACTGAAGTGACCTTTATTTCAGTATATGGCAGAAAGGAATCAACCACGCAATATGCACACTGTTCCAGATTGCCAGCTTATTTGTGATGCAATTAACTCGACCCACAGTTACACATTTCCCTCTCCCTGTCACTCCACAATCCACAGTTCGGCTTAAATGTAGAACTGGTATAGTTTTCTCCCTTGCTGTTTCATCTTATCGGCCTATATGTACTGTACATACCCCGCAGAAGAGCTTTTGCTTGCAACAGCGGGGTGGATGCTATCTAGACTGGGACTCGGACTCTCAATCAAGCCATGCATTTGCAGACTACTGGACCCGAATATGGTGACAAAATCATAATTACTCCTTATTCACACTTGGTGGATGACAGCCCCTGGGTGTGCGGTTCACCGATATAAAGATATTTCATAGGGTACATGGTTGCTCGTTGTCTCCTGATGTGAAGGGATTACTAGCCTTTGCAATGTCTTCAGGTAGCCAGTTAGTTGGATGAAAGAAGGACGCAAGTTTGGATCCCTGGCAAATGAAAATGATGGTAGAGAAACGCATGTAAGTCTGGATCTGAAGATTTGTTTTAAAAGAAAAGAACTTAGCTTACACTGAAAAAACTTACTTCTGCCAGCAATCACGTATAATTGATGCAACTATAGGATCAACTTCTTTTGGAATGTCGAGCCGTCGATCCTGGAAGCCAACTGCGCCCACAACTTGCATTTGGTTCATCCCATGCCATGGTTTTCTTAGTGTTGCTAGCTCCCACAAGATGACACCAAAGCTGTAAATATCACACCTAGAAAAACTTTCAAGAATGAGTGTAATTATAAATGTTATGTTTGCAGTGTGCAAAGAGAAATAACGAGCACTGTAGATATTATACTTAATTTTTCACAGATATCATTGTTCTAACTCATATAATAACAGTTCTTATTCATACAGGTACTTCACAATTGATGTTCAGTGACATAGTCTTGTACTGGGGGGGGGGGGGGGGGGGGGGGGGGGCAATGTATCACGAAGATCAGATCATTCGAAGGACATGAAATATTCAGAGAGCTCCTCAAACGGTCTAGACCACGAGGAGAGAACAGACAATGGCCTGACGCCATGACAGGATACAAGTGATGTAACAATGGAGCAAATAAATCTAAGAATGCTACATGGTACATGCAACTAAACTTCGATCACAAAATACCTCACCAAACTTACCAATACACCACATAATCCACAGTACCTACATAATAACCATCCATCTCTCTATCACAACTTGTACTATAATGAATGGAGAAGAGAGACTTAGACATTCAGCTGTGGAATTTGGGACAGCGTGAGAAGCTACAAATAGCATGTTCCAGAAGGCAATGTACTTGCCTGACAAATCACAGGTACGAACATGACCAGCAAAGGCTATACATAGCACATCCAAAAATTTAGCCTTAAGCTTATTTAGGACAAAAACAAACTGAGATTTTACCTAGACTAAATTCAGGCAATGCATACGGAATTTGTGAAAATATTTAAAAAGCGCAAATATAAGTATTTGAGGAAGACCTCGAAGATCACTTACTTTTCATTGGATTGCTCATTCCGCAAAACCTCTGGTGCCATCCACTCGGGCTGGTATAAGGGGAAACGACAAATTTTAAAAGAGAATCAATTTAAGTTTCTGTAACAACCAACATACAAAAGTCATTCCACAATAACTATCAATTACTTACAGTTCCGGCAGTGGATTTTGATGACAAAAATGTACTGTGCTTCAGACGTGAAAGTCCGAAATCACAGACCTGTGTGCATGTACTTTATTAGCCAACAGTAACAACTATCCAGAAACTAAATGAATAAGAGTTCATGCTTTGGTCCTGAAGCAGGTAGATACCTTCACAGTCCAATTATCGTCAACCAGCAAGTTTGGTGATTTTAGATCCCGGTGAACAATTGTTGGTACACTTGTATGAAGACAATTCATGCCTCTGGCCTACAGAGAGAGCATAACCATAATATGGGCATACACATGGAAATAAGCATGAAAGTATAACAGCCAAGTTTCACCATTACCACATCAAGGGCCATTTTAATCCTACGCTTCTCGTCGATTTGGCAATTAGGGCGATGAATAATCTTATATAAGCTTCCCCTGAAAGAAAATAACAGTTAAGACAAATGTCAATGTTGAAATGGGAACTGTTTGATTCATCACCGGCCAAAACATAAGTGTTGAATGGAATGGTAATAATAGGTTCGACTTATAAACTGTATGTTTCACAATACTTGGTACTTCTAAGCCTTATTCACAAGATCTCTCCCAAAAATACCCATTTTTTTTCCAAAATGCCCATCAAACCTACCAATGCCCCCTACTTGATTACACCCTTTTATGTGCTTGAGATACTACTTAAGGGTCCTTCCGTCTACTTCGACATGAAAATTTATTGCTTAAATATGCACATTAATCAAAAGCTTCACATACTATGGAAGTGACATAGTGCATAACTGAACATTTTGTGAAAATTGAGTACATTTATATAGCCCATGGTATGATGTAAAATCATCAAGTGGTTACTCCCTTTATTAATTAACGCAAGGAAAAAACGTTTTTTGTTGATAGAAGTTCGGGTGTGCAACTATGCATGTACACATAATGATATTTTTCTCACCATGCAACTATTTATCTTCTATCCCTCTATTTATTCATCACCACATAGGCACACACACACACACACAATGTATTCCCTCTGTCTAGTGTTCCAAAGAAATTATGGGAGGGTACTCGAGTCATTTTCTCTAACATTCTCAATTTATCAGCCGAGTGAAATTTAACATCTCCTACATTAATCAACGGCCAGAGTACATACATTAATGTAAAACTAGTCACCCATAGTGTTACCCCATTTATTACATGCATTTTCTTCAAAATTTTAAACATGCATGCAGTATCTACATTGTTGCATCGGTACCCACTATAACTGGTGCCCTGTTGTCTTGACCAAGCTAATTGACCACACATGTTATCTCCTACCTTGGAAGATATTCTGATACAATAGATAAGTGTGGAGGCCGTGTTACCGCGCCCATAAAGAGAACAATATTTGGATGACGGAGCCGACGCATGATCCGCACCTATTAAAAGAAGAGATATCTGGATTAGCAAACGTTTCGAAAAAAGTGAAATCAAATGACAGTAGAAGTTCGATTTTCAGGAAAATATTGGTTATAAAAGCATCATCTTTCACCTACTTCACAACGAAATTCCTCCAAAGCATCACCATAGAACTCTTGATCCAAGAACTTCTTTACAGCTACTTCCTGTATATTAAGAAACATCAAATTTTACGATCATGATAAGCAGACCCAATCAGAAAAAATAGCAGTACAGACCATGCTTTGACAGGTTATCTCTATGTTACTTTTCAGTTATGTAATCAGTTGACAATGCTTGTAAATGTGCTTGGTGCACTAAGCTCAACGATATCTTACAATAAAGTTAAACAAGAAAAACTACTTACAGTTCCATTCCAATCAGCATGGTAGACTTCTCCATATGAACCTAAAAATTGCAAGAATGCTCCTTTAGTCACCATATGATACAACATAGGAACAAAATGGCTCATACTATCACGCAACAGATAAAGGCATTATACCCCCTCCGTCCCACAATATAAGATGTTTTTGCAAGCTATGCTAGCTTGCAGAAACGTCTTATATTATGGGACGGAGGGAGTGCATGCTTATGATTTTACAGTACAAGAAATTTAGAGTGCACTGATGCTTGGTGCAAATTCCTTATCAGTTTGTATGGCAAGAGACCCCGCAACCTACGTTCAACTCGATAAGTGAAATCATAACTAGAGGATAGATCAAAACGGATTTATGTACCTATGCCAATTCTTTCATCGATAACAAGATCTTCCCAAAGGATTTCGCATTCAGATACTTCATCCAACACCATGTCAACCTTACTTGATCCAACTTGGGATGGAGAAACGCATTCTATGTTCTGCCTAGGCCTGTCCATGAATCTGTCAAGAGGGGACTTTCTTGGATCAGGATGTAACATTCTGTGGTCATGACTGCCACAATTTTCCTTGTGCTCGTCCCTTTCGGGAGTAAATCCTTGAGCATTTTTAGAAAGTTCACTATCAAATCTAGAATAGATGGGACCTTTTTCCAGATCATTATGAGGGTCCTTCTCTGCAACTTCCTCAATTCCGGATGTAGAAGCTGTATTCATGGAAGAGGTACCAAGCATCTTATCATAATAAAGACCAGGTGGCACCTGTGATCTGTCAAGGCGCTCTCCCGTCAATGCTTTGGCCATAGCCGAGGTACCAACTATCCTATTGTCATAATTACGAGCAGGTGCTGCATACACTCTATCGTTTAGCTCTCTAACATTGGGATTGTAATGCTTTGCAGTTGAAAACGCCAACTGAGATGATGATGCATTGTCAGTGGCATTTCTCCGAGGAACTGACCCATCAGCAACATTGTATTGCTTGTTGTTGGAAATGTCATTGCAAGCAGACCAGTTTTTCATCACCAATGGCTGTTGAGATCTTGCAGATGGTGGGACTACATTCTCTCTACGCCTTTGGAATTCATTGTTTCTATTGTTTAATCCGTTGAATGCCAATGAGCTTTTCCCAGATTCAGTAGCATTGAAAGGATCAAACTCCGCAAATAGGTTTCGGGACTCTTCAGTTTCATGAGAGTCTGGAATCAACTGCAGATTCTTCTTCTGCTTGGAAGGAGCACTAGCCAAAGTTGATGTTTTACCTAATTGCACCCTAGGGTCCAATGTCCCAGGTTTGCTACCACTACTTCCAGCAGTAATTGTATTCTCATAGCTTGATAGATTGTCTGAGATCCGATTATTATTGGCAAACATATGCCCTTGGTAACGTTTATGCTCTGACTGTAATGCAACTGGGTCATCTTCGATGTTACTTGCTGACTCCACCGCCTGATTCTGACCCAATGTTTGACTGAAGTTGAATGGAGTACCCTTTGAATTAAAGATATCTGCTGGAATGAGAGTCCCTGGAGCAGCCATAACATCCACCAAAAACTCCCTACAAATACAGGCAACAAATTAGCAAAAGCAACTGACAATTAAAATAAAGCTTAATGCTCACAAAATGAGTGAATGGTTATTCATGCATTATTTTGACACTCAGAATCTAGTTCTATGAACTATTAATAACTACTCCCTCCGTTCCTAAATATAAGATGTTTTAGCTTTTCTCTATTTTCTCAGATTCTTATGCATCTAGACGCGTTTTAGCATGCATATTCACTCGTTTTAATCCGTATGTAGTCCATATTGCAATACTTAAAACATCTTATAATTATAAACAGAGGGAGTAGTAAATTACACGTGCCTTGCACGTGAGAGTTTCGGTAAGTCGAATATTGATATAACTTATTATAATAGGCTAAAATTCATATTCAGAGTCACACTTGCAAAGTATAAGGTGTAGATTTGATTCCTATCATTCATCTTGTTGAAAATCAAGTTATAGCTAAGATATTTGATGACTGTGATATATAGTTATATACTACAAAAATCAAGTTAAATGTAAAAGAATAGCTAAGTATTAAATCTGAAAAGGCACTTTTATGAAGATGTTACCTTGGCCGTGAACCAAAACAAATACTCCCTCCGATCCAAAATAAGTGTTGCAGTTTTGAACTAAGTTTAGTTAAACCTTAGTTCAAAACTGCGGCACTTATTATGGATTGGAGGGAGTATCATAAAGTAGAAAAAAAAGGCAAATATGTTGGAAAAAGGTTATAAAGTTAAAGTATGGAAAATTCTAAAACAAATGAGAATGTCTAAATTTTGTGTATATTGTGTTAGAAATAGGCTGAAGTATAGAAGTAGAGGGGAGCTGAGGCTGAACACAAGATAGTTTGATTTCTGAAGCTGTGGGTTGTATTGCTGCCCTCAGGTCTATATATAGTACATAGGGAAATATGTTCCTAATGCTAAACTGGCCATGCAGCTCTAGCAGCTGCTAGTACATGCAAAAGCCAAATTGACTACTAGCTGTGTAGATGCATACACTACCCTACTTACTAAGGAAGCTCCGGACGACCTACTACTACTCCCTAGCTAAGTAAATATAACACACATGTGGTGGTTCTGAGCAATTTACTCAACCAAGACGACTACAACAACGAACCACTATCGCCAGGTCCAAAGGTAGTCACTTCGGACGAACGACTATGGTCGATGCATGTGTTGTATGAGATTTGTATATGTATCACTACGTTAGTTGCAGGTACCTCGGTGATTGGTGGCACCGGCACATGGGACCCTTGCTGACAGGCAGTGGCGGATCCACCATTGGAGCGAGCTGGGGCGGCCGCCCCGGCTCTCCGGCGACGGAGCAGGGTATCTCCCATGCCTAGCGACCATCGGCGCAGTGCAACGAAGCTCCATCGTCATCTACCGCCCCGGCAAACCTCAATATCTGGGTCCGCCGCTGCTGACAGCGAGCACCCGCCGCCACTTCGCACGACACGCACACACACCCGTAAGACATTTTGCACCGGAATCTTTATCAAGATTCTGTATAAACCAAATTGCTGCCATGGCAGCAGAAATGCACCACCAGGCGACGAAAAAGGCAAAAGGCAAAATGCATATTACATATCAAACTCTTCAGAAAACTGTCGAGAATCCACATATGTCACTCCCATGCATGTTAACTACATTTAAACTTGATGTTTAGCTAAAACAACCTTAACTACATTTCTTTTAATATGGATAGTCTCGAAATTGCACTATGAGCTATTCTTATCCATTTAACTTGTCTAGCTTAATTCATCATCACCTCTTGTGTTAACAACATTTAAAGTGGTTGTGTAGCTAAAGATATACCCTAATATTAAATGTGGAGTTGGTTGAATTGCATTCTAAATGCAAATCACGCTTCACTTAACTTGATTGTTAATTGCACTGGACCATTCAAGCATCATAACTTGCCATGGCATGTCATTGCATATCATGAGCATGCTGGATCTTCTGCCGTACAGTTCCCACACATCCTATGCTTTCTCCCTTATTCATGCATTAGTGTAACGATGTTGTAGTGACTCGCGATGCCTATTCTCATGCATAGCCTGATTGGTGTCACCTGATATTGCCTTACCTAGACTAAACAAAACTTGGCCTCAGTTGGAGTGGTTTGTTGCTCTGTACGAGGCAAGCCGCACCTGAGGTCTTAGGTTCAACCTGCGTCGCCTATTTTTTGCTTCTATTACTTTCCAGCTATTTCTTTATCTGTTGGCTGATAGTAGGACCCACACGACATAGTAAGATAGAGAGAGGGAGCGGCTGAGAAGTGAGTTCAGCAGTATTTTCGCCAATTTGCGTGGTCAAGGGCCTTCGGCTGGACGGTAACAGTTCAGCATGGTATTTTTTAGCACGCACCTAACAGAATGATGGTATTTTTAAGCAGCTGAAATTCTAGTGGCAAAACTTAGTAGGACACAACTGGTGGCAAATATGATAAAAAAAACTAATAATTAATGATTAAGTATGTAAATACCTTTTGTTATCCATCTTTATTATGTTAATAGCGTCATCTTCAACACCAGTGTAGTGACTCCCTTTAACCAGCTTACAAGGGATACCAACCATATCAGCAAGAATCTGCAATGAACACAGAAATGTAAGACATGAGATAATATGCTCCATGATCATGTGCTACATGTCAAGCCATGTGGAAGAGAGTTCACACTTATGCAAACAAATTCCTACATTACTTCACCAGGTTTGATTATCTGATGTTCAAATCATTTCTACAAATCTAAGTGAACAAAGTCACTTCATAATTCTGCTTAAAACCATCAATATGGTTCCGAACTTATATTTACAAAAGAAAATAAAAGGTAAAATGCATCACCCGTCTCTGTGCAAAGAACTAATGTATCACTTACGAGCTTGCGGGTTGCATGTCTAGGTCCCTAAAAATGTATGTGTGTCATAACTGATGTCATGGCAATGGCACACTGACGAAGCTAAAATATCAGCATGTGCTTGCTAAGTAATACCGATAAGATTAAGCCCAGGCATTATCTTGGCTCCATCCAAACAAATAGGAGTCGGACCTTCGATGACCGGCTTGTTTAGGGCATAATGTATGTAAATTTTCAAGACCTAAGTGATACTCATGCAAGTTTAGGTGCCTATGGCGCACCTCACTCTAAATAAAGGTAGACACTGTAATCATTCATGGGAGAGTTTCACAGTCTAATCCACTCTACTGGTAGAAATCAATAAGATGCCTCAACATCACACAAAGTGACAGAAATAAACTGTCCATAGATACAACAATTTGCAACATTTTGACCAATATCCTTAATAAATTGCTTATGGATAGACATACAATGATAAATACCTGGTCTAGTTTGTTTATTAGATAAAACATAAGCATTTTTGTTGAATTTTCATCTGTTGGTAACCAGGAAGCAAATGAAGAATTGGTCATGGCCACTACACACGTCTTCCGTAACTTTGGGAGAAGGAACATTTTCACTGAGAGAGAGAGAGAGAGAGAGAGAGAGATGACCTTGAAAAGTAAGGCACGATGGCGAGACAAGCCTATCTCTATACTGCCAATATGCAGAAGGCTTGTCTGGTGTGATGTCCTCTGCTCAATGCTTTTGCTCAACCACCTAGTGATCATTTCATTTGCATCGATCACTGGACCACCCATATGATCTGCAACAACTTCAGCTATTCGTCGCACCAATACTGTAATGTCAGGACAGCCCAACAGGCAGCATTCTGCTACTTCCTTCATCTCCTGCAGAGCATTATCAAATTTATAGTCGACCACAATTACTTCATATCCAAGATCCCCAATGCTCATCTGAAGCTCTGCCAGCGATGGTATTTTTCCCTGCCCAGATGATTCCGCAGAGGGGCCAAATATGTCGTAGAATCCATCAATTACTTTCTCATTATAATCAAGAAAGTTATAGTCCTAAACAGAATAGAAATTAAAGTTAGAATGGACAGATCAAGGAAGCTAGCACCAAAATATACAGAAATCATAAGTGAACAACACCCGGTCGTCAAATGTCCTATGACTATGAACAGGTAGTTGGCAATGAAGATCCTGCCTGTAAGATAGCACAAAATATTGCCTAGTGGTTTAAAGAACTTCCCTGACAAAGTGTGAGCCATTTCTATATGACTATATCACTTTGGCATATTATGCTCAACATGGATGATAGAACAAGAATGAAGACCAAAAATTTTCTAAAAGGTCAGTAAGAAATGAGTCCAGCTCCAGTTTATAAGTCAAAAGCATGGCAAGGGAGAGAGTTCAACACATAAACCTTGCGTGGTTGAAGGACACAAAACAACACAAACTATTTTCTCAAGGAAGCATGGACAAATTGCCGTGCCTGCTGCTTTGCCGCTTGTGCATGTTTATGTCATTATGAGCATGTTGTGTTTGTCTCTCCACATACGTTCATTCATGTAATCATCGTGCAACTACAAGTGTCTGCTCAAACGAATGTGTGTGGTCAACCAAGCAAAGCTGCTATCTTTCTTTCTAGTTTCTATATTCATTTTTCAAAGCAGAATTCCTTTACTCAATTTTCTGCTTGACATGTTGGAATTTATCGATGGAAGTGTTACAACTGCAATAAGGTATCCAATTGGCTGAACCTACCTCCTAAATCCATATCTCATATACTATTAAGCCTTGGTTCCCTAGAAAGAGAAAATTGGCCTTGTTTGGTGTTGATGCGTCCAGGAGACAATACAAAACAAACAGAAGTATTCTAACCTGAAACCACACCAATGATTGTAGTCACCACACGACTCTACTGAGGGAATTAACAGGATTTGGATACTCACCCTGTAACGGCGGGAGAGCGACTCCGCGGTGTCTCCCCCACCAAGATCGCCGTTGGTGACCGGGTCGCCCTTCCCGAGGCTCATCAGCTTGGCCTTTCTGATCTGCTCCCCGTCGGGATCCCCCGCGCCCTCGGCGCCCGACGCCGACGCTGATAGCGCCAACGCCAGCTGCATCTGGTACTCTTCCTCCTGCAGAATGAACTCATCCCCTGCCGCCTCTGTCGACGCCACGGGAGGCGAAGGAGATGGCGCCAACGGAGACGACGGCAGCTGCTGCTGCTGCGCTGCAGCCGAATTCGACGGCCCAGCGGGCTCGCTGGATCGGTGCGACCACTTGGTCACAAACGGGATCTTCATGGCGCTCCCCGCGAGCACCTAGGGTTTGGGTTTCGAAAAGATTTCCTTGCTTAGTTAATCAGTTTGGCGATGTGATCGGGGATGCGAGATGGGCGGAAATGGGAAAGACGCGGAAAGGGAGGGGGGTTTAAGGAAAGTGGTGCGGATTAGAGTGTGCTGAGCGGCGGCTGCCGGTGGGATTTTTTATTTTATTTTTAACTGCTGCGGGTGGGATTAATAAAAATCCTCACTTTGTGGATCGGAATGGAGTAGTAATTAGGAGGGGGTGCTTAGTGCATAATTTTATTTACCAAGCTGCCGCTAACCGGTGTGCTCTTTCCTCACTTTGTGCATTCGGTTTACAGCATTTCTAACCGATCCACTGTATGAATTTAGTGGAGTAAATTTGGTTTTTTACTTTATTAAGTTTGACCTAGCCGATCCTCAAAAGGGTTTAGTGGAGTAAAACATTTACTTCATTCCTAAAAATCTAAAATTCAGAGTATATTTACTCCATCCCTACGCAACCGGAGTAAAATCGCATCCTCTTCTCCCCGCCTCCTCTTCTCCCCCTGCACCGTCGTCGGCGCTCCCCCGCCTCTCCTATGGCCGGACGTGGTGGCCGCCGATCCGTTGCACGGATCCGCGCCGTCACGCGTGCGGGTCGTCCTCCGCGGACGCTTCATCGAGTCGCCGTCGCCGCTCGCCCGATCCGCCCGCCGTCGTGCCCCTATGTCGGTTTGAGGACTTCCCCGTCCTCCCTCTGGCTCAGACACCGACGAGGACCTACCTCGGGGTCCGGCAGCGGCAGTGGGGAACGTGGGTGGCTGAAATTACGGATCGGGAGACCCACACCCGGCGGTGGCTCGGGAGCTTCCACACGGCCGAGCTCGCGACCATGGAGTACGACCGCGGGCAGGTCCGCTACCATGGTGCGGCGACCCAGCTCAACTTCCCCTTCGGCACGGCTCCGGTCCACCCCGTCCCGCCGGAGCCGAGGGTGGTGAGCTCGGCTATGGCGCGGGAGGACCACGAGGCGAGGGAGTGCCTCGAGGCTCGGGCTGGGAATGGGGATTACCCAGTCGGGTATTGGACTCCCATCCCCGTCCCCGCAACAGCCTTCCCGTGCCCGTCCCATCCCCATACCTGTCTGCGGGGATAAAAAGATTTACGTCCCCATCCCCGTCGGGTTTTTTATCCCCGTGAGGAAGCCCATAAACGCAATCAACAACAACCTTCGATAATGTTTCAGTAGATAATATGTTGTGGCTGGGTTAGGGAATTTTTGGAGCTTTTTGGCCAAAGGGATGGGTGGAAATTTGAGTGGGTAAGGGCGACAATTACTTGGGGTCTACTAATTTTAGATCCCACATGTAAGACTTACATGGGTAAGGTGGGTAACGAGCACGGGTAATGCTATCGCATCCCCATCCCCGTCTTGCACGCTGGGTAAGGTAGCTGACCCACCAACTTATCCATGGGCATTAAGGATGGCATATCCCCGTCCCCTGATAGACTAAGTACCCACAGGGACGTTAGTAACGGTTAACCATTGCCAGCTTGACTCTAGGCCGAGGCCGCCGACGAGGCCTACATGCAAGAGCTCCACCGGCAGCACCCGGAGCACGTGGAGGCGGAGCCGATGATCTTTGCTGACGCCGGCGGCGAGGTTATCATGCTCTCCTCCAATGACGAGGTCGAAGTCGACGAGGACGGCGTGGAGGGCGGCGAGTTGGCGGCGAGGACAAGGAGATCGACGTCGACGAGTGGAGGAGTGTCGTCCCCGACGACGAAGACGACGACACCGGTCCAGACCCAAATCGCAGCACACCGTACCTGACGAGGAAGGATTGGCTCGACCTCACATTCGACCGAAAGTAGTTTAGTTAAGCTTAGTTTAGTTTAAATTTGTGTTTTATGTTCGGATGTGCAAAAGTATCTATGTTTATGTTTGAATGCATGCTACTTTCAGTTCAAATTGCTTTGAATTTGATCAAATTAAAGTTTACTCCGTTAAGTTTAGGGTATCGGCTAGAAACGGCAAAAAATTAGTACTCCACTAAGAGTTTTACTCCATTAACTTATAGGGGATCGGCTAGAGATGGCCTTATATGGCAAGAGCATCCCAATGGATGATGTAAATGCAAAATGACTAATTTATACATTTCTGAGGCCCCAAAACCCGCCTTCAACAGATGATTTGATGAAAAAAATACATTTCCACCTTCAGGGGATGTAAAATACAACATCTCAAAATGCAAAGTTGCAGCTCCACCTCCGAGAGAAAATTGGGGGCCGTGCACCAACCGCCCAATCGCTCTCATTTTCATTCTGCCCGCCCGCCTGCCGCCCGCGCGCCTCCCGCCTGCTGTTGGGGAACGTTGCATGGGAAACAAAAAAATTCCTACGCACACGCAAGATCTATCCATGGTGATGAGCATCTACGAGAGGGAGAGTGGATCTACATACCCTTGTAGATCGCTAAGCGGGAAGCGTTAAGAAACGCGGTTGATGTAATCAAACGTCTTCACGATCCAAATCGCAAGCCGTCCCGTGATCCAATCACGATGCGTCCCGATCTAGCGCCGAACGGAGGGCACCTCCGCGTTCAGCACACGTACAGCTCGATGACGATCTCCGCCTTCTTGATCTAGCAAGAGGGGGCGAAGAGGTAGATGAGATCTCCAGCAGCACGACGGCGTGGTGGTGGTGATGGTGGAGTTATCCCGGCAGGGCTTCGCCTAAGCACTACCAGAATCTATTTGGTGGAGGAACTAGAGAATAGAGAACTAGCACGTGGTCGTGGGTTTTGGGGCTCTATTCCTCTAGTATATATAGGAGGGAGGGGAAGGAGCATGCCTCCCTAGGGTTTCCCCTAGGGGTCGGCCGAACCAGGGCAAGGAGGAGTCCAATCCACTTCCTACTAGGAAGTGGATTCATATTAGGAAGGAGTCCTATTCCTTCCTATCTCCACCTTTTTCCCTCTTGGGCATATGGGCCCTTATGGGGTCGGTTCCCCAGCCCATTAGGGGCTGGTGCGCCACCTCTTGGGCCCATGTGGCCCCCCGGGGTGGGTGGGCCCCACCCGGTGGACCCCCGAAACCCATTCGTCACTCCCGGTACACTACCGGAAATACACGAAACTTTTTCGGAACCCAAATACCACTTTCCTATATATAAATCTTTACCTCTGGACCATTCCGGAGCTCCTCGTGACGTCCGGGATCTCATCCGAGACTCCGAACAATCTTCAGTCACCAACACATATATCTCAATACTACCGAAACGTCACCGAACGTTAAGTGTGCAGATCCTGCGGGTTCGAGAACTATGTAGACATGACCGAGACACCTCTACGGTCAATAACCAATAGCGGGACTTGGATGCCCATATTGGTTCCTACATATTCTACGAAGATCTTTATCGGTTGAACCTCTATGTCAAGGATTCAGTTAATCCCGTATGCTGTTCCCTTTGTTCTTCGGTGTGTTACTTGCCCGAGATTCGATCGTCGGTATCTCTATACCTAGTTCAATCTCGTTACCGACAAGTCTCTTTACTCGTTCCGTAATACAAGATCACGTGGCTAACTCTTTAGTCACTTTGCTTGCAAGGCTCATTGTGATGTTGTATTACCGAGTGGGCCTTGAAATACCTCTCCGTCACATGGAGTAACAAATCCCAGGCTTGATCCATGCCAACTCAACAGACACCCTCGGAGATACCTGTAGAGCATCTTTATAGTCACCCAGTTACGTTGCAACTTTTGATACACACAAGGTACCCCTCCGGTGTCAGTGAGTTGCATGATCTCATGGTCATAGGAACAGCTACTTTGACATGCAGAAACAATAGCAATAAACTGACACGATCATATGCTACGTTCATAGTTTGGGTCTTGTCCATCACATCATTCTCCTAATGACGTGATCCCATTATCAAATGACATCTCATGTCTATGGCTAGGAAACCTTGACCATCTTTGATCAACGAGCTAGTCTACTAGAGGCATACTAGGGACACAGTGTTGTCTATGTAACCACACATGTATTTGAGTTTCCAATCAATACAATTATAGCATGGATAATAAACGATTATCATGAACAAGGAAATATAATAATAACCATTTTATTATTGCCTCTAGGGCATATTTCCAACAGTCTCCCACTTGCACTAGAGTCAATAATCTAGCTCACATCGCTATGTGATTTACATTGTTATGAATCTAACACCTAATGAGTTATGGGGTTCGATCATGTTTTGCATGTGAGAGAGGTTTTAGTCAACGATCTGCAACATTCAGATCTGTGTGTTCTTTAGAAATCTATATGTCATACTGCAGATGCTACCACGCTCCACTTGGAGCTATTACAAATGGCTGCTCCACTATACGTATCCGGTCTGCTACTCAGAGTCATTCGGATTGGTGTCAAAGCTTGCATCGACGTAACCCTTTACAACGAACTCTTTATCACCTCCATAATCGAGAAACATTTCCTTAGTCCTCTAGTTACTAAGGATAATTTTGACCGTTGTCCAGTGATCCACTCCTGGACCACTCTTGCACCCCTTGACAGACTCATGGCAAGGCACACACCAGGTGCGGTACACAACATGGCATACTATATAGAGCCTATGGATAAGGCATAGGGGACAACATTCGTCCTTTCTCTTTCTTCTGCCGTGGTCGAGCTTTGAGTCTCACTCAACTCCACACCTTACAAATCAGGCAAGAACTCTTTCTTTGACTGATCCATTTTGAAAAATTTCAAAATCTTGTCAAGGTATGTACTCATTGAAAGTCTTATAAGACGTCTTGATCTATCTATAAATCCTGATGCCCAATATTTAAGTAGCTTCATTCCAGGTTTTCCTTTGAAAAACTCCTTTCAAACAACCCTTTATGCTTTCCGGGAATTCTACATCATTTCCGATCAACAATATGTCATTCACATATACTTATCAGAAATTCTATAATGCTCCCACTCACTTTATTGTAAATACAAGTTTCTCATAAACTTTGTATAGACCCAAAAACTTTGATCATCTCATCAAATCGTATATTCCAACTCCGAGATGCTTGCTCCAGTCCATAGAAGGATCGCTGGAGCTTGCATACATTTTAGCATCCTTAGGACTGACAAAACCTTCCGGTTGTATGAAAGGACGTGGATGTCGCCTAGAGGGGGGTGAATAGGCACTTTAAAATAATTACGGTTTAGGCTTGAACAAATGCGGAATAAAACTAACGTTTAATATGTCAAGCACAAAACCTAAAACAACTAGGCCTATGTGCACCAACAACTTATGCTAAGCAAGATAAACAACGAAGTGATAGCAAGATATATAACAAGAAACAATATAGCTATCACAAAGTAAAGTGCACAAGTAAAGGGCTCGGGTAAGAGATAACCGAGGCACGTGGAGACGATGATGTATCCCGAAGTTCACACCCTTGTGGATGCTAATCTCCGTTCGGAGCGGTGTGGAGGCACAATGCTCCCCAAGAAGCCACTAGGGCCACCGTAATCTCCTTACGCCCTCGCACAATGCAAGATGCCGTGATTCCACTAAGGGACCCTTGAGGGCGGTCACCGAACCTGTACAAATGGCAACCCTTGGGGGCGGTCGCCGGTACCCGTACACTTTGGCAACCTTTGGGGGCGGTTCACCAGTACCCGTACAAATTGCTCGGGGCAATCTCCACAACCTAATTAGAGACCCCGACGCTTGCCCGGAGCTTTACACCACAATGATTGAGCTCCAAGACACCACCAACCGTCTAGGGCGCCAAGGCACCCAAGAGGAACAAGCTTTAGGGTGCACAAACACCCAAGAGTAATAAGCTTCTCAAACTCCACTTCCACGTATCACCGTGGAGAACTCAAACACGAAGTGCCCAAGTCCTTCTCTCCCAAATCCCACCACAACAACTAATGCTATGGAAGAAAAAGAGAGGAAGAACGAAGAAGAACATGAAGAACTCCAAGATCAAGATCCAAGGGGTTCCCCTCACAAAGAGGAGAAAGTGGTTGGTGGAAATGTGGATCTAGATCTCCTCTCTCTTTTCCCTCAAGAACTAGCAAGAATCATTGGAGGGATTGAGAGTTAGCAAGCTCAAAGAAGGTCAACAATGGGAGAAGAACACGAGCTCAAGAGTTAGGGAGCAATGGGGAAGAAGACCCCCTTTTATAGGTGGGGGAAAATCCAACCGTTACCCCCACAGCCCGCACACAAGCGGTAGTACCGCTCAGGGGAGCGGTACTTCCGCTTATACCCATCCTGGAACAACAGAGCGATAGTACCGCTCTGGAGGGAGCGGTACTTCCGCTCAAATAATCCCAAGAAGCCAGAAGAAAACACTTAGGCGGAAGTACCCACGGAACCTCAGGGCGGCAGTACCGCTGGAGCGGTACTACCGCTCTGGGGAGAGCGGTACTTCCGTCGAAAATGGCCAGAGGCCCCCGTGGGCACCAGAAAGTAAATATAAGCGGTAGTAGTAGCGGTAGTACATAGCGGAAGTACCGCCGGAGAGGTACTACCGTGGTACCGAGCGGTACTACCGCTAGTTCAGAGAAAAACTGCCCTGGTACTGAAACTGCCATAACTTTCGCATACGAGCTCCGAATTGAGCAAACCCAAGTTTGTTGGATAGCACACGACAAGTACTATCCAAACAGAAGAGGCAGTATGAAAATACCAATGATATAGAGATGTGAAACCTCTATGAATGAAGAACCGGCAAAAACTCCAACATCGAAAACATCATAGAAGATGCATATGTACTCCGTTTTCGATGAACTCGAGCTTTTCATGAAGATGACCATAAGCTCTAAAACCCACAAAGAGAAAAGCCAACCAAGAACCAAGAAAGATGATGATGCCAAGAATGCAATGGTTTGAGCTCTCAACGAACGATACGATCAAGCTACTCACTTGAGAGCCCCCCTTGATAGTACGGCTATCGATCCTATAACCCGGTCTCCCAACTAGCACCATGAGACCGGTAAAATAGAAAACCCTATCAAGGTCAAACCTTTGCCTTGCACATAGTCCTCTTGAGCTAGATGATGACGATCTTGTCCTTCTCAAGATGGACCACCTTTCTTGATTGCGCCGGCTCGATGAAGACTAGTAGATTGCTCCCCCATACTCAACTATGGGTGAGCCACTCTTCGGCACATCTTCACAAGTCCATTGTCACCATAATGGACGGCAAGCTTCAAGCAAGATCTCTCCGTGATGATTCACTTGAACTTGCACACCGCAACCTTGATGACTATCACCACTTGATGTAATCTTCCATGGGTTGTATGGGATCTTCCTCTTGATGTAATCCCATGGAAATATACCTAACCCTACAAAGAACACTCACGTAGACCATGGGTTAGTACACAAAGCGTAATGGACAATGCTTACCATACCATGGGATCACTTGATCCCTCCCGCTATATCTTGTACGCTTTGTGTATTGATCAACTTGGTTCACTCTTTGACTTAGTCTTGATCAACCTTGTGTCTTATCTGTTCTCTTCAATCAATGATGATGTCTTGAAGGTAAACATGAATGTTCACACAATCTTCTTCTTCAAGACATGCTTGCAATAATCTCAACTCTCTCATGACCAATCTTTGGATAAAACCTTTACATACCACCTTGGTCACCATATAAACTCCTTGAAACCAACACATGTACTTCAAGAAGTGTCTATGGAAAAATCCTTCGAATATAACTCAAGGCAACCATTAGTCCATAGGGATTGTCAACAATTACCAAAACCACATATGGATAAATATGCTCTAACATTGTATCACATACAACCTTTCCTCAAGGAAACCGTTAAGGAAACGATGTTTTGACATCCATTTGCCAGATTTCATAATCGAAAAATGTAGCAACTGCTAACATATTTCCAACAGAATTTTAGCATCGCTACAGGTGAGAAAGTCTCATCGTAGTCAACTCCTTGAACTTGTCGGAAACTTCTTTGCGACAAGTCGAGCTTTATAAATGGTGACATTCACCATCAACGTCTGTCTTCTTCTTAAAAGTCCATTTGTACTCAACGGCCCGCCGTTCAACGGGCAAGTCTACCAAAGTCCATACTTGGTTTTCATACATGGAACCTTTCTCGGATTTCATGGCTCCTAGCCATTTGTTGGAATCCGGGCCCACCATCACTTCTTCATAGCTCGTAGGTTCACTGTTGTCAACATGACCTCCAAGACAGGATTGACGTACCACTCAGAGGTGGTACGAGTTCTTGTCGGCCTACGAGGTTCGGTAGTAACTTGATTCGAAGTGTCATGATCATCATCATTAACTTCCTCTTCATTCGGTGTAGGCACCACAGAAACATCTTTCTGCGTCGTGCTACCATCCAACTGAAGTGATGATTCAATATCCTCATCAAGTTCTACCTTCCTCCCACTCAATTCTTTCGAGAGAAACCCTTTCTCGAGAAAGGACCCTTTTTTAGCAACAAACACTTTGCCCTTGGATCTGAGATAGAAGGTATACCCAGCTGTTTCCTTAGGGTATCCTATGAAGATGCATTTTTCCGCTTTGGGATCAAGCTTATCAGACATAAGCGTCGCATTCCCAAACTCTGAGAAATGACAGCTTAGGTTTCTGCCAAACCAAAATTCATACGGTGTCATTTTCAACGGACTTAGATGGTGCCCTATTTAAAGTGAATGTAGTTGTCTCTAATGCATAACCCCAATACGATAGTGGCAAATCGATAAGAGACATCATAGTACACACCATATCCAATAGGGCACGACTACGACGTTCGGACACACCATCACACTATGGTGTTCCAGGTGGCGTGAGTTGTGAAACAACTTCCACATTGTCTTGAGTTGTATACCAAAACTCGCAACTCAGATATTTACCTCCACGATCATATCGTAGACATTTTATCTTCTTGTCACGACGATCTCAAACTTCACTCTGAATTTGTTTAAACTTTTCAAACATTTCAGACTTGTGTTTCATTAAGTAAATATCCCCATATCTACTCAAATCATCAGTGAAGGTAAGAAAATAGCGATATCCACCGCACGCTTCAACACTCATTGGATCGCTACATCAACATGTATCATTTCCAATAAGTCACTTGCCCGCTCCATCATATCGGAAAACAGGGTCTTAGTCATCTTGCCCAAGAGGCATGGTCTGCATGTCTCAACCGATTCGAAATCGAGTGAGTTAAAAGATCCATTAGCATGGAGTTTCTTCATGCGCTTTATACCAATATGACTTTGGCGGCAGTGCCACAAGTATGTGGTACTATCATTATTAACTTTACATCTTTTGGCATCAATATTATGAACATGTGTAACACTACGATCGAGATTCAATGAACCATTCACATTGGGTGCATGACCATTGAAGGTATTATTCATGTAAACAGAATAACCATTATTCTCTAACTTAAATAAATAACCGTATTGCAATAAACACAATCTAATCACGTTTATGCTCAACGCAAACACCAAATAACATTTATTTAGGTTCATCACTAATTCCGAAGGTAGAGAGAGCGTGCGATGGTGATCACATCAACCTTGGAAACACTTCCAACACACATCGTCACCTCGCCCTTAGCTAGTCTCCGTTTATTTCGTAGCTTATATTTCGAGTTACCAACATTTTGCAACTGAACCGGTATCTAATACCCAGGTGCTACTAGGAGTACTAGCAAGGTACACATGAATAAAACGTATATCAAATATACTTCTATTGACGTTGCCATCCTTCTTATCTACCAAGTATCTAGGGTAGTTCCGCTTCAGTGACCGTTCTCCTCATAATAGAAGCACTCAGTCTCGGGTTTGGGTTCAACCTTGGGTTTCTTTACTGGAGTAGCAACTGGCTTGCCATCCATGAAGTTTCCCTCCTTGCCCTTGCCCTTCTCGAAACTAGTGGTTTTACTAACCATCAACACTAGATGCTCCTTCTTGATTTCTACTTTCGCGGTGTCAAACATCGTGAATAGCTCGAGGATCATTATTTCCATCCCTGGCATTTCACAGTTCATCACGAAGCTCTAGTAGCTTTGTGGCAGTGACTTTGAGAACTATATCAACCACTATCTTATCTGGAAGATCAACTCCCACTTGATTCAAGCGATTGTTGCACCCAGACAATCTAAGCACATGCTCACCGATTGAGCTATTCTCCTTCATCTTGCAGGCAAAGAATCTTGTTGGAGGTCTCATACCTCTCAACACGGGCACGAGCCTGAGATCCCAATTTTAGCTCTTAGAACATCTCATATGTTCCATGACGTTCAAAACGTTTTGGAGCCTCAATTCTAAGCCGTAATGCATGACGCACTGAACTACTCCCTCCGTTCCTTTATATAAGGTGTATTTGTTTTTTGAAAAGTCAAACGAGTGCAAGTTTGACCGAGTTTTTAGAAAAATATATCAACATTCACAATATGAAATTTATATCATTTGATCCATCGTGAAAAGTAGTTTCATATTTTATCTATTAGGTATTGCAGATGTTATTATTTTATTCTATAATCTTGGTCAAACATTCAAATGGTTGACTTGCACGGAAATCATTACACCTTATATTCTGGAACGGAGGGAGTATCAAGTAGTCATCAGAACGTGCCTGTCAGATGTTCACAACATCTACAGATGACGCTTGAGGGGGTGGCGCGCCGAGCGGCGCATTAAGGACATAAGCCTTCTGTGCAGCAATGAGGACAATCCTCAGATCACGGACCCAGTCCGCATTATTGCTACCAACATCTTTCAATTCTATTTTCTCTAGGAACGTATAAAAACAGGGGAGCTACAGCGCGAGCTATTGATCTGCAACATAATTTGCAAAGTCACTTTGACTATGTACATGATAACGAGTTCAATTAATCATATTACTTAAGAACTCCCACTCAAATCAACATCCCTCAGGTTGTCTAAGTGTGACATGATCCAAATCCACCAACCCAAGTCCGATCATCACGTGAGATGAGGTGGTTTCAATGGTGAACATCTTCATGTTGATCATATCTACTATATGACTCATGTTCGACCTTTCGGTCTCTTGTGTTCCGAGGCCATGTCTGTACATGCTAGGCTCGTCAAGTTTAACCCGAGTGTTCCGCATGTGCAACACTGGCTTGCACCCGTTGTATGTGAACGTAGAGTCTATCACACCCGATCATCACGTGGTGTCTCAAAAACGACGAACTTTCACAACGGTGTACACTTGGGGAGAACACAATTTTATCTTGAAATTTTAGTGAGGGATCACCTTATAATGCTACCGTCGTCCTAAGCATAATAAGATGCATAAAAGGATTAACATCACATGCAAATCATAAGTGACATGATATGGCCATGAACTTGTGCTTTTGATCTCCATCTACAAAGCACCGGCATGATCTCCATCGTCACCGGCATGACACCATGATCTCCATCATCTTGATCTCCATCAACGTGTCGCCATGAGGTTGTCGCGCCAACCGTTGCTTCTACGACTATTGCTAACTCATAGCGATAAAGTAAAGCAAAAAAGGTAAAAATAAATTAAAGACAACCCTATGGCTCCCGCCGGTTGCCGTACTCATCGACATGCAAGTCATGATATTCTATAAAAAACATGATCATCTCATAATCACATATATCTCATCATATAATTGGCCATATCACATCACAACATACCCTGCAAAAACAAGTTAGACGTCCTCTAATTGTTGTTGCATGTTTTACGTGGCTGCTACGGGTATCTAGCAAGAACGATTCTTACCTACGCAAAAACCACAACGGTGATACACAAATTGCTATTCAACCTTCTCAAGGACCGCCTTTGTCAAATCCGATCCAACTAAAGTGGGAGAGACAGACACCCGCCAGCCATCTTTATGCAACGAAGTCACATGTCAGTTGATGGAACCGGTCTCTCGTAAGCGTACGAGTAAGGTTGGTCCGGGCCGCTTCATCCCACAATATCGTTGAATCAAGAAAAGACCAAGGGAGGAAGCAATCTGAATATCAACACCCACAAACTCCTTTGTGTTCTACTTGTGATCTCATCTACGCATAGACCTAGCTCTGATACCACGGTTGGGGAACGTTGCATGGGAAACAAAAAATTTCCTACGCACACGCAAGATCTATCCATGGTGATGAGCATCTATGAGAGGGAGAGTGGATCTACATACCCTTGTAGATCGCTAAGCGGGAAGCGTTAAGAAATGCGGTTGATGTAGTCAAACGTCTTCACGATCCAAATCGCAAGCCGTCCCGCGATCCAATCACGATCCGTCCCGATCTAGCGCCGAACGGACGGCACCTCCGCGTTCATCACACGTACAACTCGATGACGATCACCGCCTTCTTGATCCAGCAAGAGGGGACGGAGAGGTAGATGAGATCTCCAGCAGCACGACGGTGTGGTGGTGGTGATGGTGGAGTTATCCCGGCAGGGCTTCGCCTAAGCACTACCGGAATCTATTTGGTGGAGGAACTAGAGAATATAGAACTAGCACGTGGCCGTGGGTTTTGGGGCTCTATTCCTCTAGTATATATAGGAGGGAGGGGATGGAGCAAGCCTCCCTAGGGTTTCCCCTAGGGGTCGGCCGAACCAGGGCAAGGAGGAGTCCAATCCACTTCCTACTAGGAAGTGGATTCATATTAGGAAGGAGTCCTATTCCTTCCTATCTCCACCTTTTTTTCCTCTTGGGCATATGGGCCCTTATGGGGTCGGTTCCCCAGCCCATTAGGGGCTGGTGCGCCACCTCTTGGGCCCATGTGGCTCCCCGGGGTGGGTGGGCCCCACCCGGTGGACCCCCGGAACCCATTCGTCACTCTCGGTACACTATCGGAAATACCCGAAACTTTTCCGGAACCCAAATACCACTTTCCTATATATAAATCTTTACCTCTGGACCATTCCGGAGCTCCTCGTGACGTCCGGGATCTCATACGGGACTCCGAACAACCTTCGGTCACCAACACATATATCTCAATACTACCGAAACGTCACCGAACGTTAAGTGTGCAGACCCTGCGGGTTCAAGAACTATGTAGACATGACCGAGACACCTCTACGGTCAATAACCAATAGCGGGACCTGGATGCCCATATTGGTTCCTACATATTCTACGAAGATCTTTATCGGTTGAACCTCTATGTCAAGGATTCAGTTAATCCCGTATGTTGTTCCCTTTGTTCTTTGATATGTTACTTGCCCGAGATTCGATCATCGGTATCTCTATACCTAGTTCAATCTCGTTACCGGCAAGTCTCTTTACTCGTTCCATAATACAAGATCCCGTGGCTAACTCTTTAGTAACTTTGCTTGCAAGGCTCATTGTGATGTTGTATTACCGAGTGGGCCCTGAGATACCTCTCCGTCACAAGGAGTAACAAATCCCAGTCTTGATCCATGCCAACTCAACAGACACCCTCGGAGATACTTGTAGAGCATCTTTATAGTCACCCAGTTACGTTGCGATGTTTGATACACACAAGGTACCCCTCCGATGTCAGTGAGTTGCATGATCTCATGGTCATAGGAACAGATCCTTTGACATGCAGAAACAATAGCAATAAACTGACATGATCATATGCTACGTTCATAGTTTGGGTCTTGTCCATCACATCATTCTCCTAATGACGTGATCCCGTTATCAAATGACATCTCATGTCTATGGCTAGGAAACCTTGACCATCTTTGATCAACGAGCTAGTCTACTAGAGGCATACTAGGGACACGGTGTTGTCTATGTAACCACACATGTATTTGAGTTTCCAATCAATACAATTATAGCATGGATAATAAACGATTATCATGAATAGGGAAATATAATAATAACCATTTTTAATATTGCCTCTAGGGCATATTTCCAACACCTGCCGCCCGAGCCATGGCTGACTCCGACGACCCCACTGCCTCCTTCGTCGCAGCCACCCACCCCGTTGCGGCCTTTGTCGACGCAACCACCGCCCCAATCCCGCCTTCGTCTCCTGTCATCGCCCCGACTTTGCCCCACCCCGGTCAGTCGCCATCGCGGCTACGCCATCGGCGAAGAAGCATCGAGCTGCCATTCCCCATGATGGAGGTGTGAAGTGACTGGAAGGGCGCAACCCGGCGATGAACCCATCTCGGGTGGCCAAAAAATCGAAGGCGACTGTCGGTGTCAAAACCGGCAGATCTTGGGTAGGGGGTCCCGAGTTGTGGATCTTGGATCGATGGGGAATAGGAAGAAAGGGGGACAGTGTTTACCCAGGTTTGGGCCCCCTCGAGGAGGTAAAACCCTACGTCCTGCTTGATTGTATTGATGTGTGTATGACAATTACAGAGTCAATCTACCACGAGATCAGATGAGCTAAACCCTAGATGAGTATGATGATGGTCCTCCCCCCTATGAGCTAAAACCCTCTGGTTTATATAGACACCGGGGTATCTAGGGTTACACATGGTCGGCCGCCATCAAGGAACGAATATGCCGAATCTACTATCTCGACTTGGAGGACACACCAAGGCACCAGAGATTTCCTTCCCGAACATGGAGTCGTCTCATAGCTTGGTCTTCCGATAATGGCCACAGAGCGGCCCACCAATCCGGTCTATGAGAGATAGACCAGCGGCCCAGGGACCCCTTAGTCCCGGACTCCCTTAGTAGCCCCCGAACGAGCCTCCAATGCCGGGGTATACGAGCCCTAGTAGCTCCATGCACCCCGAGTCTCTGGCTTGCGGGGCGAGTTCTTCTCCCCCTCCCTTATTCGGCCGGTAATATTTTGGCTGCCAATAACCTCTCAATTTTCGATCAGTACGTAGTGCTTAACCTCGAAGGCCAATCGCCCGAGCGAAAACAGTGCCTTCACCTGACAATTTTCGGCGAAAGGTCACGGCCAGTGAATAACCACAAACCAGTTGTGAAAACTCGATTCATGGTTCGAGGCGGTTCCTTTATTGGCGCGTTCCATCAATATGGAGATCGTGCCCCGCTGTTTTAAGGGATATGATCAATGATTCGAGTTATCCCATGCGTGCATAACGATACGATTATATCGGGAAGTGGCGAGGCCTGCGGCGCATTAAGGGGACTCTTGGCATTTCTACCAGCTTTATAAAAGGAAGCAGCCACCAAAATCTCCACACGCTTCTCTGTTCCCTCGTTGCCATCGCCTTCCCGACCTCCTGAGCTCAAGCGCCCTGATCCATTCTCTCCCAAGCTCCTCCCAAGCCACACCCTCAGTTTGGCCATGGCCGTTCGGGTTCCAAAGGCAAGTGGGAGGCTTCGTGCGTCACCGACGACGACCTCGTGGAGCTGAAGCGCGCTGGTTATCTTCCGGCCGACGTTGCTCACCGCGCTCCCGAAGAGGGGTAGGTCATCCCCACACCAAGGCAAGGCGAGAGGGTAGTGTTTATCCCCTACTTCATCTGGGGTCTAGGCTTCCCACTCCACCCCTTTGTAAGGGGGCTCATGTCCTTCTACGGGTTGGACTTTCATGACCTTCCCCCAAATTCCTTAATGCACATTTCGGACTTCATCATCATCTATGAGGCCTTCCTGCGAGTCCAGCCGCACTTCAGCTTGTGGCTGAAGGTCCTCAACGTCAAGCCGAAGATAGTCGGCGGCCAATACGCGGAATGTGGGGGCGATGATTAGCAAGCTCCCCCGGGTTGAATGGTCGGACGGTACTGATACGTCTCCAACGTATCTATAATTTTTGATTGTTCCATGCTATTATATTATCTGTTTTGGATGTTTTATATGCATTAATATGCTATTTTATATTATTTTTGGGACTAACCTATTAACCTAGTGCCTAGTGCCAGTTTCTGTTTTTTCCTTGTTTTTGAGTATTGCAGATAAGGAATATCAAACGGAGTCCAAATGGAATAAAATCTTCGCGATGATTTTTCTTGGACCAGAAGAAACCTACCAGACTTGGAGATGAAGGCAGGAGACATGCCGGGAGGCGACAAGCCTGCAGGGGGCGCCCTAGGGGGGCGCGCCCCCTGGCTTGTGGCCCCCCTGCAGGCCCTCCAACCCTAATCTTCGCATATAAATTCCCAAATATTCCCCCAATACCGAAAAGAGCCACGAAAATACTTTCCGCCGCCGGAACCCTCTGTTCCCGTGAGATCCCATCTTGGAGCCTTTTCTGGTAATCTGCCGGAGGGGGATTCGATCACGGAGGGCATCTACATCAACTCCATTGCCCCTCCGATGATGCGTGAGTAGTTCACCTCAGACCTTTGGGTCCATAGCTAGTAGCTAGATGGCTTCTTCTCTCTCTATGTTCTTCAATACCATGTTCTCCATGATCTTCATGGAGATCTATCCGATGTAATACTCTTTTGCGGTGTGTTTGTCGAGATTCGATGAATTGTGGGTTTATGATCAGATTATCTATGAATATTATTTGAATCTTCTCTGAATTCTTATATGCATGATTTCATATCTTTGCAAGTCTCTTCGAGTTATTGGTTTGGTTTGGCCAACTAGATTGATAATTCTTGCAATGGGAGAAGTGCTTAGTTTTGGGTTCAATCTTGCGGTGTCCTCACCCAGTGACAAAGTAGGGCTAGCGAGGCACGTATTTGTATTGTTGCCATCAAGGATAAAAAAGATGGGGTTTTCATCATATTGCTTGAGTTTATCCCTCTACATCATGTCATCTTACCTAATGCGTTACTCTGTTCTTCATGAACTTAATACTTTAGATGCAGGCAGGAGTCGGTCGATGTGTGGAGTAATAGTAGTAGATGCAGAATCGTTTCGGTCTACTTGACACGGACGTGATGCCTATATGCATAATCATTGCCTTGGATATCGTCATAACTATGCGCTTTTCTATCAATTGCTCAACAGTAATTTGTTCACCCACCGTATTATTTTCCTTCAAGAGAGAAGCCTCTAGTGAAACCTATGGCCCCCGGGTCTATTTTCCATATTATATTTTCAGATCTATAAACCAAAAATACCAAAAATACTTTGCTGCAATCTTTTTACTTTTATTTTACTTTTCGTTTTAGTAATCTTTTATATCTATCTCTATCAGATCTCATCCTTGCAAGTAACCGTGAAGGGATTGACAACCCCTTTATAGCGTTGGGTGCAAGTGTTTGATTGTTTGTGTAGGTGCAAAGATTGCGGCCTTGCTTGTACCTCCTACTGGATTGATACCTTGGTTCTCAACAACTGAGGGAAATACTTATCTACTTTGCTGCATCACCCTTCCTCTTCAAGGGAAAACCAACGCAAGCTCAAGAAGTAGCAAGAAGGATTTCTGGCGCCGTTGCCGGGAGATCTACATCAAGCCTACCAAGTACCCATCACAAACTCATCTCTTGCATTTACATTATTTGCCATTTGCCTCTCGTTTTCCTCTACCCCACTTCTAAAATGATTTTCAGAAAAAAACCAAAAAGATTTGCCTTTTTATTCGCCCTTCTTCCGTTCGTCTTTTCGTTTGCTTTTTGTTTGCGTGTTTGCTATCTTTTCTTGTGTTGCCATGTGTCTTCTATTTGCAAGCATCTTCGCTTGCTAAAAATCTATTGATATGGATCCTTATCCACTTGCTAATCTTTTCAAAAGACCAAATTATGATGAACCAATTGCTAGTGAGTTGAGTGCACTTTATTATCTCCATGAAGTTTTGTTTGAAAATCATGAATCTGAATTTTTTGATGAAGTGTTGAAAGAAGAAATTTATAAGGTGATTCATGATAGCTCCTTGATTGAAAAGCATGATTGCAATGTTGCTAGTATGAATTCTCTAAATATCCATGATTCTAATGATATGCAAAGCCACAAGCTTGGGGATGCTATGTTTGATATTTTTAGTCCCCCAAGTTTTGATGAGCAAATTTATTATGACGATCGCATGCCTACTATTTATGATGATGGTGATGACACGTATGCTATAATGAGTAATGATAACCATGAAACTTATCATAATGGTTTTAATTTGCAATGTGGTTATGTCAATCAAGTGTCTCATGATAGCTATTTTGTTGAGTTTGCTCCCACTACCATGGATGATAAGGAATTTGCTTATGTGGAGAGTAATGAAAATTCTACGCTTGTGTATCATGAAAAGAATGATTTATCTGATAGTTATATTGTTGAATTCCTTCATGATGCTACTGAAATTTATTATGAGGGAGGAACATATGCTTGTAGGAATTGCAATAATATCAAGTTTCCTCTCTATGTGTTCAAAGTTTTGAAGTTATGCTTGTTTTGCCTTCCTATGCTAGTTGATTCTTATTCCCATAAATTGTTTGCTCACAAAATACCTATGCATAGGAAGTGGGTTAGACTTAAATGTGTTTTTCATGCTATTCATGATGCTCTTTTGCATATCTCAATTACTACTTTTTATGTGAGGATCATTGAAAGCGTTATGCCTAGCTAGGGGCGTTAAACAATAGCGCTTGTTGGGAGGCAACCCAATTTTATTTTATGTTTTTTGTGTTTATTTTTGTTTCTGTTTTTGAGTGTTTTACACATTATTACCTCTGTAGTAATTGTGTTTTATTGTTTTAATTAGTGTTTGAGCCAAGTAAGACCTTTGGGATGGTTTACAGTGATTGTTGATTTTATTTTGCTGAAAAACAGAAACTTTTGCGCTCAGTCCACGAATTTTATAAATTCACCAGAGAGTTAATTGGATCTGAAATTTTTACACAAGATTGATATACAAATTTCCCAGATTTTCCTAATTTTTCAGAATTTTTGGAGTTACAGAAGTATTCGAAGTTTACAGATTGCTACAGACTGTTCTGTTTTTGACAGATTCTGTTTTCTTTGTGTTGTTTGCTTATTTTGATGTATCTATGGGTTGTATCGGGGGGTATGAACCATGGAGAAGTTAGAATACAGTATATATTACACCAATATAAATAAAAAATGAGTTCACAACAGTACCTAAAGTGGTGATTTATTTTTATTATACTAACGGATCTCACGAGTTTTCTGTTGAGTTTTGTGTTGTGAAGTTTTCAAGTTTTGGGTAAAGATTTGATGGACTATGGAATAAGGAGTGGCAAGAGCCTAAGCTTGGGGATGCCCAAGGCACCCCAAGCCATATTCAAGGATACCAAAGAGCCTAAGCTTGGGGATGCCCCGGAAGGCATCCCCTCTTTCGTCTTCAATCCATCGGTAAATTTACTTGAGGCTATATTTTTATTCACCACATGATATGCGTTTTGCTTGGAGCGTCTTTTATGATATGAGTCTTTGCTTTTTAGTTTTACACAATCATCCTTGCTGCACACATCTTTTGAGAGGGACACGCATTAATCGTGAATTTATTAGAATACTCTATGTGCTTCACTTATATCTTTTGAGCTAGGCAATGTTGCTCTAGTGCTTCACTTATATCTTTTTAGAGCACGGTGGTGTTTTTATTTTATAGAAATAATTGAACTCTCGTACCTCACTTATATTATTTTGAGAGTCTTTAAACAGCATGGTAATTGGTTTATGTTATGAATTTAGTCCTAATATAATGGGCATCCAAGAGGGATATATAAAAACTTTCATATAAAGTGCATTGAATACAATGAGAAGTTTGATTCCTTGCATATAGTTTTGAGATATAAAGATGGTGATATTAGAGTCATGCTAGTGAGTAATTGTGGATTGGTAAAAATACTTGTGTTAGAGTTTGTGATTCCTGTAGCATGCACGTATGGTGAACCGTTATGTAACGAAGTCGGAGCATGATTTGTTTAATGATTGTCATCCTTTGTGTGAGGGTCGGGAGCGCGCGATGGTTAACTCCTACCAACCTCTCCCCTAGGAGCATGCGTCTAATACTTTGCTTCGATAACTAATAGACTTTTGCAATAAGTATGTGAGTTCTTTATGACTAATGTGAGTCCATGGATTATACGCACTCTCACCCTTCCACCATTGCTAGCCTATCTAGTACCGCGCAACTTTCGCCGGTGCATTAAACCCACCATATACCCTTCCTCAAAACAGCCACCATACCTACCTATTATGGAATTTCCATAGCCATTCCGAGATATATTGCCATGCAACTTCCACCATTCCATTTTTTTATGACACGCACCATCATTTTCATATTGCTTTGCATGATCGTAAGACAGCTAGCATGATGTTTTCATGGCTTGTCCATTTTTTGATGTCATTTGCTATGCTAGATCGTTGCACATCCCGGTACACCACCGGAAGCATTCATATAGAGTCATATTTTGTTCTAGGTATCGAGTTGTAAGTAAATAAAAGTGTGATGATTATCACTATTAGAGCATTGTCCCATGAGAGGAAAGGATGATGGAAGCTATGATTCCCTCACAAGTTGGGATGAGTCTCCGACTTTACAAATAATAAAAGAGGCCAATGAAGCCCAAATAAAAAAAAGAGGCCAAAGATGCCCACCAAAATAAAAAAAAATATGAGAGAAAAGAGAGAAGGGACAATGTTACTATCTTTTTTCCCACACTTGTGCTTCAAAGTAGCACCATGATCTTCATGATAGAGAGTCTCCTATTTTGTCACTTTCATATACTAGTGGGAATTTTTCATTATATAACTTGGCTTGTATATTCCAATGATGGGCTTCCTCAAATTGCCCTAGGTCTTCGTGAGCAAGCGAGTTGGATGCACACCCACTTAGTTTCTTTTTGAGCTTTCATACACTTATAGCTCTAGTGCATCCGTTGCATGGCAATCCCTACTCACTCACATTGATATCTATTGATGGGCATCTCCATAGCCCGTTGATACGCCTAGTCGATGTGAGACTATCTTCTCCTTTTCCTCACAACCTCCACCATATTCTATTCCACCTATAGTGCTATGTCCATGGCTCACGCTCATGTATTGTGTGAAAGTTGAAAAGGTTTGAGAACATAAAAGGTGTGAAACAATTGCTTGACTTGTCATCGGGGGTGTGCATGATTTAAATACTTTGTGTGGGGAAGATGGAGCATAGCCAGACCATATGATTTTGTAGGGATAACTTTCTTAGGCCATGTTATTTTGAAAGGACACAATTGCTTTGTTAGTATGCTTGAAGTATTACTGTTTTTATGTCAATATTGAGCTTTTGTTTTGAATCTTATGGATCTGAACATTCATGCCACAATAAAGAATATTACATGGATAAATATGTTAGGTAGCATTCCACATCAAAAATTCTGTTTTTATCATTTACCTACTCGAGGACGAGCAGGAATTAAGCTTGGGGATGTTTGATACGTCTCCAACGTATCTATAATTTTTGATTGTTCCATGCTATTATATTATCTGTTTTGGATGTTTTATATGCATTAATATGCTATTTTATATTATTTTTGGGACTAACCTATTAACCTAGTGCCTAGTGCCAGTTTCTGTTTTTTCCTTGTTTTTGAGTATTGCAGATAAGGAATATCAAACGGAGTCCAAATGGAATAAAATCTTCGCGATGATTTTTCTTGGTGCATAAGAAACCTACCAGACTTGGAGATGAAGGCAGGAGACCTGCCGGGAGGCGACAAGCCTGCAGGGCGCGCCCTAGGGGGGGCGCGTCCCCCTGGCTTGTGGCCCCCCTGCAGGCCCTCCAACCCTAATCTTCGGTCTATAAATTCCCAAATATTCCCCCAATACCGAAAAGATCCACGAAAATACTTTTCCGCTGCCGGAACCCTCTGTTCCCGTGAGATCCCATCTTGGAGCCTTTTCCGGTAATCTGCCGGAGGGGGATTCAATCACGGAGGGCATCTACATCAACTCCATTGCCCCTCCGATGATGCGTGAGTAGTTCACCTCAGACCCTCGGGTCCATAGCTAGTAGCTAGATGGCTTCTTCTATCTCTATGTTCTTCAATACCATGTTCTCCATGATCTTCATGGAGATCTATCCGATGTAATACTCTTTTGCGGTGTGTTTGTCGAGATCCGATGAATTGCGGGTTTATGATCAGATTATCTATGAATATTATTTGAATCTTCTCTGAATTCTTATATGCTTGATTTCATATCTTTGCAAGTCTCTTCGAGTTATTGGTTTGGTTTGGCCAACTAGATTGATAATTCTTGCAATGGGAGAAGAGCTTAGTTTTGGGTTCAATCTTGCGGTGTCCTCACCCAGTGACAAAGTAGGGGTAGCGAGGCACGTATTTGTATTGTTGCCATCAAGGATAAAAAAGATGGGGTTTTCATCATATTGCTTGAGTTTATCCCTCTACATCATGTCATCTTACCTAATGCGTTACTCTGTTCTTCATGAACTTAATACTTTAGATGCAGGCAGGAGTCGGTCGATGTGTGGAGTAATAGTAGTAGATGCAGAATCGTTTCGGTCTACTTGACACGGACGTGATGCCTATATGCATAATCATTGCCTTGGATATCGTCATAACTATGCGCTTTTCTATCAATTGCTCGACAGTAATTTGTTCACCCACCGTATTATTTTCCTTCAAGAGAGAAGCCTCTAGTGAAACCTATGGCCCCCGGATCTATTTTCCATATTATATTTTCAGATCTATAAACCAAAAATACCAAAAATACTTTGCTGCAATCTTTTTACTTTTATTTTACTTTTCGTTTTAGTAATCTTTTATATCTATCTCTATCAGATCTCATCCTTGCAAGTAACCGTGAAGGGATTGACAACCCCTTTATAGCGTTGGGTGCAAGTGTTTGATTGTTTGTGTAGGTGCAAAGATTGGGGCCTTGCTTGTACCTCCTACTGGATTGATACCTTGGTTCTCAACAACTGAGGGAAATACTTATCTACTTTGCTGCATCACCCTTTCCTCTTCAAGGGAAAACCAATGCAAGCTCAAGAATTAGCAGGTACCTTCATAGACACCGTCAAGATCTGGCAGAAAGAGTGGTTCTACATCACCGAACCAGGTGACACGGACTGGGCAACACCCTTCAAGTTCAGATTCGCCCCCCCCTTCAAGGCTGGTATCATGGATCAAGAAAGGCCTCAACTGAGGATCGGAGGCGGAGGTGAAGTCGCTGTAAAAGCGCATCTCCCAGATGATAAAGGAGAAGATAGAGCTAACCAACGTGGTTCAGATTATGCTTCGACGCCGCCTCCTTCCTTGCCAACATCGGACTACCCCAATGTGGTCATACAAGCTTGACGACACCGCCACCGTGCTCCGCTTCTTCTGCACTACCCATGCCAAGCCGTGGAAGGCATTGTTCAAGCCCCAGAAGGAATGGTCAGCCAAGGAGGAAGACATCGGCCTCAATGCCGTTAACCCTCCCAAGGAGGTAAGATGAAGTTTTCCAATCTTGTGTTCGGATATTGCCCTTTTAACAAGGAACTTAACCCTTTCCTCCTTGCTTTTATAGAACTGGCTGAACAAGGTTGTGCAGATCGATGGTCCGGCCTCACTACCCGAGGGCCCTAGGATGCCCTTGTTGGAGGTGATGCTCGTTGAGGCGCCGTACCAGGCGCCGGAGAAGAAGGAGAATAAGAAGAAGAAAGAGAGGGAGACCTGAGAAGGTCTACGTTCAAGAGGACTCCCGGACACTAAGTCCGGGGAAACCCATGCCTCTTCAACTCATGAGGAAGCGCAAGGAGATGACGGGGAGGAGAGCGACTCCTCTCGAACAAGGAAGAGGGCGGCATCTGACAACGCCGAGGAGGATCTGCCTCCTCTTGCCCTAAAAAAGCAATGCAGGGGCAAGGTGACCCTGGACGATGACAGCTCGGACTCCGCCGGGGAGTCTGAGGCTTCAGAAGGGGTTCCTCCAAGGATCCCAGGGTCAAGCCCCCGGCCCAAAGGTATGCATCCGAAGACTTCCTAGTACATTCATATTAAGGTTTATTATTAACCTAATGAACTCCTTCCATATTGTAGCCCATCGCGTGACCTCCCCACCGATTGAATCTTGGAAGGGGACTCTCAGCCAACCGAACTAGTGGAGAGTGGGACCGCCTCGTGCAATACACCTCCTCCAGTTGCCGAGGAGCCCGGGGAGGTGTTGTCCCGAAAGACCCCTCCAGGACTGAACACGGAGGGCAGGGGCGATCACGTCATGGCCAAGGTTAATACCTCGGTCGCCGAAGACCATGGGGGGATCCCTTCTGGCGAACAAAGAGGGGGAGCCCGGTCGATCCGAGCTCTCTCCGAGGGCGACCCCGGAGCCCCCAAGACCCTAGGAGTCGTCTATTCCGGACTCCATCCAAGGGGGAGCTGGGGCGCCGCCACCAGTATCACCCGTAGCAGAGCGGGCCGAACCCAGGTGGCCGGTCGTGATGGAGGAGGCCTTGAACAGCTCGTCCATCACTGAAGAAAATTGTGCCCTTATGGGCGCGATTTTACAAAGCATTCAATCCATTGACAGCGGACTGAAGCAAGCTTTCGGAGGCCTCCTGCGGGGCTTCAAGGTAAATCATGTAATACCTTTTTTTCATAGAGAATTTAAGGTATAGGGTTATGCAATCCCCGTATATAGTAGCCCCCGAGACTCTATCGGGATTGAAGAAAACCTGGCAGGGGATCAAAAATCAACAATTCAGGAGTCTTACAGGCGGGAGTTGTTGTGCAGGCCTCGTCTTCGGCAGCGTCCGCCAACGCCTGGAACTGGCTGAGGTGAATCGGAAGCTCAAGAGCTCCGATGACGAACTTGATCGCATCAACAAGCGGTTCGACGAAGTGCAAGGTAAGTCAGAACTAGACTATTTAATGCCATGGTTTTTCTCATTAAGTGAGATATTCGGGTTTTATACCTAAACCTGGGATGCCTATTATGACTGAAGCTGTCGCCGCGGAGGTTGAGAACCTCAAGGCCGAGCTGATGAAGGCGAGGCAAGAGTACGCCGAACAGAGGGCAATGGCCGAACAAGCAACCACCGAGTTGTCGTCGGCAAAGACTGCTAGTGAGAAGCACGAGGCCAGGGTGGCCGAGGTGTAGTAGGAGCTCAGGGACACCTTCACTAAATGTGAGGCCCTTGAGCAAAATAGTAAGGATCGAGTCTCCGAGCTAGACTCGTTGAGGTCGGCGATCAAGGAGGCTCGTGTGGAGGCGCGAGGCAGCCAACAGGAGCTCAGTGATACGTCCATTTTGCATCATGATTTCCTACTGTCATTTACTTTGTTTTGTTGAATAATAATGCTTTGGGGAGTGATTCTAATGCCTTTTCTCTCATAATATGCAAGGTTTACACAAAGAGGGAGAATACCGGCAGCTGGAATTCTGGACCCAAGAAAAGCACGTCAGAGATACCTATTCTACACAACTCCAATGAAGCTGAAACTTTACGGAGATTATTGTTGGAATTAATAAAAAATACTGGAGCAAAAATATACCGGAGGGGGACACCTGGTGAGGAGCACCCACCAGGGCGCGCCAGGCACCCCTGGCGTGGCCTGGTGGGTGGTGCTCACCCTGGCCCACCTCCGGAGCCCATCTTCTGGTATATATTCCCAAAAAACATAAAAAAATAGGAGGAGGACTTTCGGGACGAAGCGCCGCTGCCTCGAGGCGGAACTTGGGCAGGAGCACTTTTGCCCTCTGGCGGAGCGATTCCGCTGAGGGAACTTCCCTCCCGGAGGGGGAAATCGAAGCTATCGTCATCACCAACACCCCTCTCATCTTTGGGAGGCCAATCTTCATCAACATCTTCAACAGCACCATCTCCTCTCAAACCCTAGTTCATCTCTTGTGTTCAATCTTTGTACCGGAACCTCAGATTGGTACCCGTGGGTGACTAGTAGTGTTGATTACCTTGCGTAGTTGATTACTATATGGTTTATTTGGTGGAAGATTATATGTTTGGATCCATTATGCTATTCATTAGTCCTCTGATCTTGAGCATGTTTATTATTTGTGAGTAGTTACCTTTGTTCTTGAGGTCACGGGAGAAGTCATGTTGCAAGTAATCATGTGAATTTGATATGTTTTCGATATTTTGATGATATGTATGTTGTGATTCCCTTAGTGGTGTCATGTGAACGTCGACTACATGACACTTCACCATTCATGGGCCTAAGGGAATGCATTGTGGAGTAGTTATTTGATGATGGGTTGCTAGAGTGACAGAAGCTTAAACCCTAGTTTATGCGCTACTTCGTAAGGGGCTGATTTGGATCCACATGTTTAATGCTATGGTTAGACTTTGTCTTAATACTTTTCTCGTAGTTGCAGATGCTTGCGAGGGGTTTAATCATAAGTAGGTTGTTAGTTCAAGTAAGAACAGAGCCTTAGCACCGGTCCACCCACATATCAAAATATCAAAGTAGCGAACACGAATCAAACCAACATGATAAAAGTGACTAGACGAAATTCCCGTGTACCCTCAAGAACACTTTGCCTATTACTAGTGATTGTTCTGGCCTGTCCTTTGCCTCAAAAGGATTGGGCTACCTTGCTGCACCTTGTTTACCATTACCATTACTTGCTCATTACAAATTATCTTACTATCAAACTATCTGTTACCTACAATTTCAGTGCTTGCAGAGAATACCTTGCTGAAAACCGCTTGTCATTTCCTTCTGCTCCTCGTTGGGTTCGACACTCTTACTTATCGAAAGGACTACAATTGATCCCCTATACTTGTGGGTCATCAAGACTCTTTTCTGGCGCCGTTGCCGGGGAGTGAAGCGCTCTTGGTAAGTGGAAATCGGTAAGGAAAAACTTATACTACGTGGTCAAGTAGAACTTAGCAATAGAGAAATAAAATTGCTAAATATGATGTTAACCATAGAATTGCATCACCCTATCATCCTCAATCTAGTGGTCAAGTAGAACTTAGCAATAGAGAAATAAAATTAATATTACAGAAAACTGTCAATAGGTCTCGTAAGAATTGGTTTAAGAAATTAGATGATGCACTTTGGGACTATAGAACAACTTATAAGAATCCTATGGGTATGTCTCCATATAAAATGGTGTATGGAAAAGCTTGTCATTTGCCTCTAGAACTAGAACACAAAGCATTTTGGGCAATTAAAGAACTCAATTATGATTTCAAACTTGCCGGTGAGAAGAGGCTATTTGATATTAGCTCACTAGATGAATGGAGAACCCAAGCGTATGAAAATGCCAAGCTATTCAAATAAAAAGTAAAAAGATGGCATGACAAAAGAATCCAAAAGCGGGAATTCAAAATAGGAGATTATGTTCTTTTATTCAACTCTTGTTTAAGATTCTTTGCAGGAAAACTTCTCTCCAAATGGGAAGGACCATATATTATTGAAGAGGTTTATCGTTCTGGAGCTATCAAGATTTATAACGCCGAAGGTACTAACCCGAAGGTGGTCAATGGCCAAAGAATTAAGCATTATATCTCAGGTACGGCTATTAACGTTGAAAGCAATGTTATCCAAACCATGACACCGGAGGAACACATAAAAGAAACCGAAAAATCCGCAAAAATATTTCCTATCAGTTTTGGAATATTTTAGAATTTTAGGAATAGAAAAATAAATTAGAAGGTGATCGAGGTGGGCACGATACACCACGGCGCGCCAGGCACCTCTAGGCGCGCCCTGGTGGGTGCTGCCCACCTCGAATGCCTTCCCGACTCCGTTTTCCTTCCAAATACTTGTTTCCAAGAATAAAAATTCTCTATATATACCCCCTACTGTTTTGACAACCGCATCGCAGAAAAATCCCATGTTCTTGTTTCGTGCTGTTTTCCTGACAGGTCTGAAAATATGTCGTCTGAAGATTCAGATGGGGAGAGCCATGTTAATCCCTATGTTCCAGACCCGAAGATCTTTAGGGAGATTTACCCCTATCTATGGACCTCGGAGGAGGGAGAAGATTCTACCATGCAGGAAACAAAAGATGATAGCTCTGAGGAAGAGGATGATCCTTTGCGTCAACCCGGAGACATGCATGTGGAATTCAAGAAGTCAAGCCTCCCTAGAAGATACAAACCTAAGGTCCAATTTATCCCATCTCGTTTTCTGCAGGAAAGCAAGGAGGCCTTATGCCAAAGTATATTAAAGCTTGAATTGGAGAATGATGATCTAAGGGAGGAAAACTTTATGCTTAAATATAAGTTGAAAAAGAAGGCTTCATCAACACCTCCACCTTCTTCATCACCACCACCGAAGGAGACTTGAGTACATGGGTATGGGCACTCCCCTTGGCTTGAGCCAAGCTTGGGGGAGGTGCCCCGGTATCGTATCACCACCACTTTTATTCACATTTACCTATTCTAGTTTTATCTTTAGTTTCCCTTTGCCTTAGTCGAATAAAAGTTTAGCGTGATCTATTTTCGTGTGTTAGTTTTGTGGCCTACCTATCTATGTAATCGAGTGAAAGTTATATAATAAAGTTTAGTTTGAGTTTTTGCTTCTCTACTTTCTTGTTGCAATCAAATAAAAGAAAGACAAATAAATTAAAAGAATCATATGCTAATATTATGGTGAGTAATGACATCACATAAGGAAAAGTATAAGTAGTAAAATTTATTGGAGATTGACAAACATAGCATTGGTCAATGATGCAATTCATGAAAAAATTAATTAGGGAAGAGAAGATTCACATGCAAATACACTAACTTGGACATCTTTTATGATTGCGAGCCCCCATCAAATATTATATGCCAAAATTGTTGACGTTGGACAAGGAAGACAACGTAATGATTTATGTTTGTTCATATCCACATAGAAGTTATATTGTCATAGATCCTTCAACATGTGGTGCTTGCTCAATATCTTTGCTAGCCAAAAATTCCGCACTAAGTAGAGATACTACTTGTGCATCCAAAAACCCAAACCCAAACTCTTTCCTTGAGTGTCCACCATACCTACCTATGGATCGAGAAAGATCCTTCAAGTAAGTTATCATCGGTGCAATAAGGCAATAAAAATTGCTTCTAAAAGTGTTTTGATCAATTAGTGTAAGAGAAAATTGAGCGTTATATGAACTTATGATGGCAAAGTAATAGAAGCGACGGACTGCATAATAAAGGTTGCTATCATAGGGGGCAATATAGCGTGACGTTGTTTTACATTAAGGAATTGGGCATACAAACCAATAAGCGCATGACAACCTCTGCTTCTCTCTGCGAAGGGCCTATCTTTTACTTTTATGCACTTACTTTTATGCAAGAGTCAAAGTATTCTTCCCTATTCCTTTTTATTTTTTTCCTTTGCAAGCATCATGTGGCGAGGAAAGATCTAGGCACATATATCCAGTTGGATATGGGTGGGCATGAGTTATTATTGTTGACATCACCCTTGAGGTGAATACGTTGGGAGGCAAAACTATAAGCCCTTATCTTCCTATGTGTCTGGTTGAAACTTTTTGTTCATGGGTATGCCGTGAGCGTTAGCAATCATAGAAGACTAAATGATGGTTGAGTATGTGGACTTGCCAAAAGGCTCCGACATGAGACCCTTCCTAAAAATATGTTGAATTGTAGTTGCAAAGTTGACTGAGAACATAGTTTGTTGGTTTCCAATAAGGTTTATGCTTCATACTTCTATGTTGTGATTAATTGTTACTTGTTCATGAGAAGCTTTATGATAAAATTATATTGAAATAATTTCTTATGTTATGAGTTTGTTGCTGTTATGTTAATAAGCATGATGCTTCTATGTCCGTATTTTGTTTTTATCGACACCTCTCTCTCAAACCATGTGGACATGCTTTTCAATATCGGCTTTCGCTTGAGGACAAGCGAGGTCTAAGCTTGGGGGAGTTGATACGTCCATTTTGCATCATGATTTCCTATTGTTATTTACTTTGTTTTGTTGAATAATAATGCTTTGGGCAGTGATTCTAATGCCTTTTCTCTCATAATATGCAAGGTTTACACAAAGAGGGAGAATACCGGCAGCTGGAATTCTGGACCCAAGAAAAGCACGTCAGAGATACCTATTCTACACAACTCCAATGAAGCTGAAACTTTACGGAGATTATTTTTGGAATTAATAAAAAATACTGGAGCAAAAATATACCGGAGGGGGGCCACCTGGTGAGGAGCACCCACCAGGGCGCGCCAGGCACCCCCTGGCGCGGCCTGGTGGGTGGTGCTCACCCTGGCCCACCTCCGGAGCCCATCTTCTGGTATATATTCCCAAAAAACATAAAAAAATTAGGAGGAGGACTTTCGGGACGAAGCACGGCCGCCTCGAGGCGGAACTTGGGCAAGAGCACTTTTGCCCTCCGGCGGAGCGATTTCGCCGGGGGAACTTCCCTCCCGGAGGGGGGAAATCGAAGCTATCGTCATCACCAACACCCCTCTCATCTTTGGGAGGCCAATCTTCATCAACATCTTCAACAACACCATCTCCTCTCAAACCCTAGTTCATCTCTTGTGTTCAATCTTTGTACCGGAACCTCAGATTGGTACCTCTGGGTGACTAGTAGTGTTGATTACCTTGCGTAGTTGATTACTATATGGTTTATTTGGTGGAAGATTATATGTTCAGATCCATTATGCTATTCATTACTCCTCTGATCTTGAGCATGTTTATTATTTGTGAGTAGTTACCTTTGTTCTTGAGGTCACGGGAGAAGTCATGTTGCAAGTAATCATGTGAATTTAATATGTGTTCGATATTTTGATGATATGTATGTTGTGATTCCCTTAGTGGTGTCATGTGAACGTCGACTACATGACACTTCACCATTCATGGGCCTAAGGGAATGCATTGTTGAGTAGTTATTAGATTATGGGTTGCTAGAGTGACACAATCTTAAACCCTAGTTTATGCGCTACTTCGTAAGGGGCTGATTTGGATCCACATGTTTAATGCTATGGTTAGACTTTGTCTTAATACTTTTCTCGTAGTTGCGGATGCTTGCGAGGGGGTTAATCATAAGTAGGTTGTTAGTTCAAGTAAGAACAGCACCTTAGAACTGGTCCACCCACATATCAAATTATCAAAGTAGCGAACACGAATCAAACCAACATGATAAAAGTGACTAGACGAAATTCCCGTGTACCCTCAAGAACACTTTGCCTATTACTAGTGATTGTTCTGGCCTGTCCTTTGCCTCAAAAGGATTGGGCTACCTTGCTGCACCTTGTTTACCGTTACCGTTAGTTGCTCGTTACAAATTATCTTGCTATCAAACTATCTGTTACCTACAAATTTAGTGCTTGCAGAGAATACCTTGCTGAAAACCGCTTGTCATTTCCTTCTGCTCCTCGTTGGGTTCGACACTCTTACTTATCTAAAGGACTACGATTGATCCCCTATACTTGTGGGTCATCAATACTCTTTTCTGGTGCCGTTGCCGGGGAGTGAAGCGCTCTTGGTAAGTGGAAATCGGTAAGGAAAAACTTATACTACGTGCTGAAATTTATTGCTACTTGCTACTATGGAGAGCAATCCTTTGAGGGGTTTGTTCGGGGTATATTCACCTCGATCAGAACCACAATTAGTTACCCCTCAACCTACAGCACCTACTGAAAATGTTACTTATGAAATTCCTTCGGGTATGCTAGAACACTTGCTTGCTAAACCTTATGCAGGAGATGGAACTGAACATCCTGATATGCATCTTTTATATGTGAACGAAATATGTGGATTATTTAAGCTTGCAGGTTTACCCGTAGATGAAGTTAAGAAGAAGGTTTTCCCTTTATCTTTGGAGGGAAAAGCATTGACATGGTATAGGCTATGTGATGACCTTGGATCGTGGAACTGGAATCGTTTGCAATTGGAATTCCATCAAAAGTTTTATCCTATGCATCTAGTTCATCGTGATCGGAATTATATATATAATTTTTGGCCTCGTAAAGGAGAAAGTATCGCTCTAGCTTGGGGGAGGCTTAAGTCAATGCTATATTCATACCCCAATCATGACATTCCGAGGGAAGTTATCATTCAGAATTTTTATGCTATACTTGTGGGTCATCACTCAGCGAAGTCAAGCTTATTGCGAATGGTAAGCCGTACTTACTGCAATGTGTCTTCGGTGGTAACATGTTCGCGTTGCTCACATGAGTGTGGCGTTCCTCAAGCGCTTTCGTGGATCTTCCGAGGAGTGTGGCTGATGCGGCAAGGTACTTCGCGTCCCGGGATGGGAACGTCGAGCAAAGGCTGTTTTGGGCACAGTTTCAAGCCCCCGAGCACCCTCCTGTCCTCACTAAACAGATGAAGCAACTGATGGAGTTGCATCGGATGGCGGAGCCGGCCATGAAGGACATCTGCATTCGGCTATGGCCTTTGGAGCCGCTGCCGAGCAGTTACTTGATACGTCTCCAACGTATCTATAAATTTTTTATTGTTCCATGCTATTATATTATCATTCTAGGATACTTTTTGAGTAATTATTTACCAATTTATATTATTTTTGAGCACTAACCTGTTGACCCAGTGCCTAGTGTCAGTTCCTGTTTTTTGTGTGTTTTCTGTTTCGCAGAAATTCCATATCAAACGAAGTCCAGCCGCGATAAAAATTTACGGAGATTGTTTTCGGAATATATGTGAATTTTTGGAGTCGGAATCAACTCAAGACGGTGCCCGAGGGAAGCACAAGCCAACAGGGCACGGCCTGGGGCGCGCGCCCTGATGGCTTGTGCCTCCCCCTTAAGTCGGTTGGGGCTCTCCTTCCGCCGCAAGAAAAATATTTTCGTGATAAAAATCCCCTCAAAATTTCAGCCCGATCGGAGTTACGGATCTCCGGATATTTAAGAAACGGTGAAGGGGTCAGAAAACAGTCGCGAAAACAGAAGAGAAACAGAGAGAGAGATCCAATCTCGGAGGGGCTCCTGCCCTTCAGGAGCCATGGCAACCATGGACCAGAGGGGAAACCCTCCTACCACCTAGGGAGGAGTCCAAGGAATAATAAGAAGGAGGGGGGCTCTCTCCCCCTCTCTCCCGGTGGCGCCGGAGCACCGTCGAGGCATCCATCGTGACGACGATCTACACCAACAACTTCGCCACCATCACCACCAACTCTCTCCCCCTCTATGCAGTGGTGTAAAACCTCTCTTACCCTCTATAATCTCTACTTAAACATGGTGCTTAATGCTATATATTATTATCCAATGATGTGTAGCTATCCTATGATGTTTGAGTAGATTTCTTTTGTCCTATGGCTTGATTGATGATCGTGATTGGTTTGAGTTGTATGTTCTATTTTGGTGCTGTCCTAAGGTGCCTTCCGTGAGGTGCACTCGTGAAGGAATCCCACTGGAGGGTTTGCAATATGTTTATGATTCGCTTATAGTGGGTGGCTAGAGTGACAGAAGCTTACACCCGAGTAAGGGGATTGTTTACGTATGGGATAAAGGGGACTTGATGTGTTAATGCTATGGTTGGGTTTACCTTAATGAATTTCTAGTAGATTTGGACGCTTGCTAGAATTCCAATCATAAGTGCATATGATCCAAGTACGGAAAGTATGTTAGCGTATGCCTCTCCCTCATATAAAACTGCAACAATGATACCGATCTAGTTATCGATTGCCTAGGGACAAATCTTTCTCTTGCGTTACACAAAAAGCTTTCTACTAAACAATTTACTTTATTGTTCTTTATCTAAGCAGCCCCTAACTTTTATTTACTTGTTCTTTATTATCTTGCAAAACTATCTATTACACCTACTAAGTACTTCTAGTTTCTTTCCCGCGAAGTATTTCATACTTGTTCGAGTTAAAGTAAGCGTTAGCGTGCGTAGAGTTGTATTAGTGGTCGATAGAACTTGAGAGAATATTAATTATACCTTTAGATCCTCATTTGGTTCGACACTCTCACTTACCGAAAAAGGCTACAAACGATCCCCTACACTTGTGGGTTATCAAGACCTTTTTCTGGCGTCGTTGCGGGGGAGCAATAGCGTAGTGGTTGATATTTTCGCGTGTTCTTGTTTGCTTTATCACTAAGTAATTTTTATTTTCTGTTATTAGTTGTTTTATTTTCTGTTATTAGTTGTTTTATATCTTTAGTTATGGATATGGAACACGAAACACCAAAAAAATAGTCGTACTTGTTTCTCTATAGATCATTACAGACTGTCCTGTTTTTCACAGATTGCTCTTATAGTTGCTTTGCGTGCTTATGTTTGAATTCTTGTTGAGCCCCAATGACTTGGGAGCCATAGAATTGTGATAGTATACAATGGGTAATGTTAGATTATAATTATGCAATAATGTTATGGCAGGACATGATGAGATTTAATGATTATGTAGTAACGTTTCTAATGAAAGTTTTGTTAAGTTTTGTGTGGATGAAGTGTTCGAAGATCGAGGAGGTGTCGATATGAGAAGAATAAGGAGAGAGAAGAGTTCAAGCTTGGGGATGCCCAAGGCACCCCAAGTAAATATTCAAGGAGACTCAAAAGTCTAAGCTTGGGAATGCCCCGGAAGGCATCCCATCTTTCTTCTTCAACAACTATCGGTATGTTTCGGTTTTTGTTTTGTTCACATGATATGCGTAAATTCTTGGAGAGTCGTGTGCCTTTTATTTTTCTTTTAGCAATGCACCATGCTAGTTTGGGAAAGTTCATGGTTGATTTATAGAATGCTCTTTGCACTTCACTTATATATTTTGAGTATGGCTTTATAGAATGCTTCATGTACTTCACTTATATCATTTGAAGTTGGATGCCTGTTTCTCTACATATAGAAAACCATTATTTGTAGAATGCTATTTTGCTTCACTTATATTTATTAGACCATGTCCAGATCTTTTTTAGAAAGAATTAAACTCTCGTTCTTCACTTATATTTGTTTGAGAGCTAATAAACAGTGACGGTAATTTGCATGGGTTATAAGACTAGTCCAAAAATAATAGGTATTCAAGGAGTGATAATAAAAACCTTCATGTAGCACATTAAAAGAGAATTTGTGGGTTAATGATATTGATGTGGTAATGTGAAAGGGTATGAGTGCATCATTGTTGATTCTTAGAAGTGTCGGTATTAAGAGGTGTTAACTTCTTGCTTGTCTAAAAATTAAAAAGGCATGGTGAGGATGTGTGAGCATTTTTATTCCTCATTGAAATCCTAGTGTTGTTCCAGGTCGGAGGCGCGCGATAGTTAACTCCTCCCAACCTCCTCTCTCGGGGCATGTGGGTAGTACTTTAATTTGTGATAAAACTAATAAAACTTTGCAATAAGTATATGAGTTCTTTATGACTAATGTGAAATCCTGGACATACGCAATCTCACCTATTCATATTTTGCTAGCCTCTTCGGTACCGTGCATTGCCCATTCTCACCTCGAGGATCGGTGCAACTTTTGCCGGTGCATCCAAACCCCGTGACATGATACGCTCTGTTGCACATAAGCCTCATTATATCTTCCTCAAAACAACCACCATACCTACCTATCATGGCATTTCCATAGCCATTCCGAGATATATTGCCATGTAACTTCCACCGTCACTTTGTATGACTTGTATTTCCATTGTCATATTGCTTTTCATGATCGTAAGATAGCTAGCATGATATTTTCATGGCTTGTCCATTTTTTGATATCTTTTGCTATGCTAGATCATTGCACATCCTGGCACACTGCCAGAGGCACTCATATAGAGTCATATCATCCTATCAGTTTTCCATATCGAGTTGTAAGTAAATAAAAGTGTGATGATCATCATCATTAGAGCATTGTCCCAGTGAGGAAATAAAAATGGGGGAGGCCAAACGAGTCCACCATAGAAAAAATTGGGGGAGGCGTAAAAAAAAGCCCACCATGAAAAAAAATTAAGAGAAAAAGGGAGAAGGGACTTTACTACTATCCTTTACCACACTTGTGCCTCAAAGTGGCACCATGTTCTTCATATAGAGAGTCTATTGTTTTGTCACTTCCATATGCTAGTGGAAAATTTTCATTATAGAACTTGGCTTGTATATTCCGATGACGGGCATCCTCAAATGCCCGAGGTCTTCATGAGCAAGCAAGTTGGATGCACACCCACTTAGCTTCAGTCGAGCTTTCATCCACTTATAGCTCTAGTGCATCTGTTGCATGGCAATCCCTACTCCTCGCATTGATATCTATTGATGGGCATATCCATAGCCCGTTGATACGCCGAGTTGATGCAAGAATTTCTTCTTCACTTTTACCCCTTTGAAACCTACCACCACATTCTATTCCACCTATATGCTATGTCCATGGTTCACGCTCATGTATTGCATGCAGAATAAAAAGTTGATGCATATTGAAAAGTACGATCCAATTGCCTGACTTGGGCACCGTGGTGCTTGACATTTGTATTAATGTGGTGAAGATGGAGCCATGCCTTGCTAATATAATAAGATGAATGGGGGTAAACATTCTTTGAGGATCGTATACTTTGAAAGATTGATGATTTTGTTGCTCGTGCTTATAAGCATTATTATGTTAATGTTTGTTAATTCATCGTTTCTCAATGAGCATACATGCAATCACTACTCCTCGCATTGATATCTATCGATGGGCATCTCCATAGCCCGTTGATACGCGTAGTTGATGCGAGACTTTCCTCTCCACTTTTTACCCCTTTGATATCTACCACCATATTCTATTCCACCTTAATGCTATGTCCATGGTTCGCGCTCATGTATTGCGTGAAGAATAAAAAGTTGATGTGCTTTGAAAAAGTATGATCCAATTGCCTAACTTGGACACCGTGGTGCTTAACATTTGTACTAATGTGGTGAGGACGGAGCCATGCCTTTCTAGTATGACAAAATAAATGGGGGTGAACATTCTTTGAGGATCGTATACTCTGAAAAATTGATGATTGTGTTTCTTGTGCTTACAAATATTACTATGTTGATGTTTGTTAATTCATCGTTTCTCAATGAGCATACATGCAAAATATTACATATTGGGTAGCATGTCACATCAAAAATTCTGTTTTTATCATTTACCTACTCGAGGACGAGCACGAATTAAGCTTGGGGATGCTTGATACGTCTCCAACGTATCTATAATTTTTGATTGTTCCATGCTATTATATTATCATTCTAGGATACTTTTTGTGTAATTATTTACCAATTTATATTATTTTTGAGCACTAACCTATTGACCGAGTGACTAGTGCCAGTTCCTGTTTTTTGTGTGTTTTTTGTTTCGCAGAAATTCCATATCAAACAAAGTCCAAACGTGATAAAAATTTACGGAGATTTTTTTGGAATATATGTGAATTTTGGGAGTCGGAATCAACGCAAGACGATGCCCGAGGGAGGCACAAGCCAACAGGGCACGGCCCGGGGGGGCCACGCCCTGATGGCTTGTGCCTCCCCCTTAAGTCGGTTGAAGCTCTCCTTCCGCCCCAAGAAAGATATTTTCGCAATAAAAACCCCCTCAAAATTTCAGCCCGATCGGAGTTACGGATCTCCGGATATTTAAGAAACGGTGAAGGGGTCAGAAAACAGTCGCGAAAACAGAAGAGAAACAGAGAGAGATCCAATCTCGGAGGGGCTCCTTCCCTCCGGGAGCCATGGCGACCATGGACTAGAGGGGAAACCCTCCTCCCACCTAGGGAGGAGGACAAGGAAGAATAAGAAGGAGGGGGGCTCTCTCCCCCTCTCTCCCGGTGGCGCCGGAGCGCCTCCGGGGCATCCATCGTGACGGCGATCTACACCAACAACTTTGCCGCCGTCACCACCAACTCTCTCCCCTCTATGCAGTGGTGTAAAACCTCTCTTCCCCGCTGTAATATCTACCTAAACATGGTGCTTAATACTATATATTATTATCCAATGATGTGTGGCTATCCTATGATGTTTGAGTAGATTTCTTTTGTCATATGGGTTGATTGATGATCGTGATTGGTTTGAGTTGTATGTTCTATTTTGGTGCTGTCCTAAGGTGCCTTCCATGAGGCGCACACGTGAAGGAATCCCGCTGGAGGGTTTGCAATATGTTTATGATTCACTTATAATGGGTGGCTAGAGTGACAGAAGCTTACACCCGAGTAAGGGGATTGTTTACGTATGGGATAAAGGGGACTTAATGTGTTAATGCTATGGTTGGGTTTACCTTAATGAATTTCTAGTAGTTGCGGATGCTTGCTATAATTCCAATCATAAGTGCATATGATCCAAGTACGGAAAGTATGTTAGTGTATGCCTCTCCCTCATATAAAACTGCAACAATGATACCGATCTAGTTATCGATTGCCTAGGGACAAATCTTTCTCTTGCGTTACACAAAAAGCTTTCTACTAAACAATTTACTTTATTGTTCTTTATCTAAGAAGCCCCTAACTTTTATTTACTTGTTCTTTATTATCTTGCAAAACTATCTATTACACCTACTAAGTACTTCTATTTTCTTTCCCGCGAAGTAGTTTCATACTTGTTCGAGTTAAAGTAAGCATTAGCGTGCGTAGAGTTGTATCAGTGGTCGATAGAACTTGAGAGAATATTAATTCTACCTTTAGCTCCCCATTGGGTTCGACACTCTTACTTATCAAAAAAGGCTACAAACGATCCCCTACACTTGTGGGTTATCATTACTTTGGCTTGGTGCAAAAGCTGTGCTATGTCGCGCCTCGGATTGACGTCCTGAAGCGCTCCATTTGCATCGAGGGATCTCAGATGGCCTTTGCGAAGACCATGGTGCACTGGGCGAAGAGCAAGCTGACTGAGATGGCCACTGCACCCCCGCCTCCTGGGAAGGAGCATAGGCGCCTCGTGCAGTACTTTCCCATTGTCATGGATGGTGCTCGGGCAATAGAGGCCCAGTGCTCAAAAGATGTAATTTATGAATGAGTGTACTATCATGTATCCGATAACAATTGTTCGTTTGTGCTTTATTGTGCCGTTGCTTTGCATTGTTTGTCATGCATTGTTTTATTTTGACTCCTGTGTGGTGATACGTCTCCAACGTATATATAATTTTTTATTGTCCCATGCTATAATATTATCATTCTAGGATACTTCTTGGGTACTTATTTACCAATTTATATTATTTTTGAGCACTAACCTATTGACCCAGTGCCAAGTGTCAGTTCCTGTTTTCTGCATGTTTTTGGCTTGTCAGGTTTATTGTACCAAACGAAGTCCAATCGAATCGAAACTTTTTTATGATTTTTCCGGACCAAATAAAGACCTGGAAGCTTCGAAAGATGACTAGGGGCCACACGAGGGGCCCAATACCCAACAAGGCGTGACCAGGCCCTAGGGCGCGCCCTGATGGGTACTGGCCTCCTCGCCACTTCTCGACGTCCCTCTCTGGCCTATAAATTCTCATATATTCCAAAACCCCCAGGAGAGCTCCCGAAAACCTTTTTCCGCCGCCGCAAGTCTCTGTTCCACCGTGATCCCATCTGGAGGCCTTTTCCGGTACTCTGCCGGAGGGGGAATCCATCACGGAGGCCGTCTTCATCAACCTCGCTGCCTCCATGGTGATGTGTGAGTAGTTCACCACAGACCTACGTGTCCGTAGTTTGTATCTAGATGGCTATCTCTCTCTCTCTCTCTTGATCTTTAATACAATGATCATCGCATCTTCGCTTTGATCTATCCGATGTAATGCCTTTGTGCGGTGTGTTTGTTGGGATCCGATGAATTGTGGGTTTATGTTCAGATTATTCATGATAAAATATTGGAGTCTTCTCTGAGTTCTTAAATTGATTCTCATTGCATGATCGTTATAGCTTCGTAAATCTCTCCGATCTATTGATTTGCTTTGGCCAAGTAGATTGATCTTTCTTCAGTGAGAGGGGTGCGTTGTGGTAGGTTCAACCTGACTTTCTATATCCCAGTGACAGAAGGGGACAAGATACATCTTTCTGTTGTTGCTACTAAGGATAAAACGATGGGGTTCATTCATATTGATTGAGTTTACTTTGTCTACACCATGTCATCTTTCTCCAATTACTCTCTTTAAATTTTACTTAATACTCTAGATGCATGCTGGATAGCGGTCGATGAGTGGAGTAATAGTAATAGGTGCAGGCAGGAGTTGGCCTATTTCTTTATGGACGTGATGCCTATATACACATGATCATTGCCGTGAATATGAATATAATTATTCGCTTTTCTATCAATTGCCCAACAGTAATTTGTTTACCCACCGTATGTTTCCTGCATGAGAGAGGCCACTAGAGAACACTACGGCCCCCGGGTCTTCTCACCTATAATTTACAAAAAGCTTTCAATACCTCACTGCCTTTATTATCTTTTATTTTATTTTGCAATTATCCACTACTATCTATTTGTTTCACTTGCTTGCAAATAACGAGTCCAAGGGGATTGACAACCCTCTTGCCCGCATTGGGTGCAAGTGTTTGCTCTTTTGTGTGCAGTCGCTGAAGACGGTGGTTGCGCGTTACTCATATTGGTTCAATAAACCTTAGTTATTAACTAGGGTAAATACTTACTCGTTTGTGCTGCAATAACCCATTACTCTTCACGGAAAACCGAACGCAGATCACAAACATCAGGAAGGATTTCTGGCGCCGTTGTTAGGGAGTATCACCAATCTACTATCAAGTAACTTCACACAAATTATCATTCACTTGTTCTACTTTTTATTTGCTGTTATATTTTCCTTGTTTCTAAAAAATATCAAAAATACAAAAAAATACTTTATTAGTTTGCTAGTTTGCTTGTTTCGTCTCTAGTTTGCTTGTCTTTCTTGTTTCGTTTGCTTGAAGTGGTTACCATGGCTGATTTTATTATTGAAAAGGATGATGGAAGTAATATCCCCAAGGAGGAAACTCCCCCATAGCAGATGAAAATTTTTGTTGTGGGGAAGGGGAATATCATAGGGAAAAGCATCATCCAAGAATTCTTTAACTGCACGGGTACTTTAGCTTGCAAGGATACTCCAATCCTTAAAAGAACTAAAAGTTATGCCGATGCTATTTCCGCTCTAGTACTAAAGCTTGAAAGAAGATTTATGTGTACTCATCCCACTTTGCAAAGACTTTTCTATGAGTTGTCGGTCATAAAGGACCCTAGAGCCAAAAAGATATCTACTCTCATTCTCATGCATGAATTTGACTATATAGTACAAGAGGCTAGGGATATTTTTGAACACTATAATATGAGTAGTGAACATCCTGTGCTAAATGAAATTTTATATAATGAGTACTATATGATGAGGTATGTGTTTCGCGATAACCATACTTTTGATGAAAATACTAGTAAAGAAGGTCCTCCTATTCATATTATCCAGCAAATCTTCAATGCTATCAATAAACAATACTCTTGGATAGTAAGAGAAAACATGGAAGGCTTTAAAGAGAGTAGTATTGAGAATGCCAAGATATTACTTGATGATGTGTTTCCAATTGTATTTGAAAATCTTGCTCCTCGAGGGGAGAATGCTAAAGATGACAACACTTGATATCATGCATTATGCCTAGCTAGGGGCATAAAACAATAGCACTTGTTGGGAGGCAACCCAATAGTTATCTTTATTTTTGCTTTTTACTTTCTATCTTGGTGTGATAGCATGATAATTTCCTATGTAATGATTGTGTTTTTGTGTTTTAATTGGTGTTTGTGCTAAGCAAAGCCTTTGGGATGACTCACAAGATGACTAGAATCGATGCTAAAACAAAACAGAAACTTTTGACTCCAGTACAGGAATTTTCATTTTTTATTGGAGCGTGATAATGATCTGAAATTTTTACACAGAGTTTCTATACAAATTATTCAGTCTATCCTAATTTTTCAGAATTTTATAGTTACAGAAGTATACGTGTCTACAGATCTTTACAGACTGTTCTGTTTTAGACAGATTCTGTTTTTGCTTGCATAGTTTGCTTGTTTTGATGATGCTATGGATTGTATCGGGGGGTATAAGCCATGGAAAAGTTAGAATACAGTACCTATTATGCAATAATGAAATATGAATCAGTTCATAACAATACCTAAAGTATTTGATATGTTGCTTATACTAACGGATCTCACGAAGTTTTGTTAAGTTTTGTGTGATTGAAGTTTTCAAGTTTTGGGTGTTATCACGATGACGAAGAATAAGGAGCAGCAACAGCCTAAGCTTGGGGATGTCCAAGGCACCCCAAGGCAATATTCTAGGAATAATCAAGCGTCTAAGCTTGGGGATGCCCCGGGAAGGCATCCCCTCTTTCGTTCCAAATCATCGGTATGTCACTTGGAGCTATATTTTTATTCATCACATTATACGAGTTTTGCTTGGAGTGTCGTTTGTTTTTGCTTGTTTTTGTCTTAGTTTGCCATAATCATTGTTTGCTGGACACACCTATTTGAGAGAGACACGCTTTTACCATGATTTGTCAAAATACTCTTTGTGCTTCCCTTATATCTTTTGAGCTAGGCAGTTGCTCTAGTACTTCACTTATATCTTTTTGAGCACGGCGGCGTGTAGATTTTATAAAAATAATTGCACTCTCGTTATTCACTTATATTTATTTGAGAGTTATAAACAGCGATGGTATTTGCATGGGTTGTAGAATTAGTCCAAAAATTAATAGGTATTCAATGAGTGATAATCAAAACCTTCATGTATCACTTAAAAGAGAACTTTTGAGTTAATGATATTAACGTGGTAATGTGAAAAGGGTATGAGTACATGGTTGTCAGTTTGTAGGAGCATCGGTATTAAGAGGTGTTAACTTTCTATTTGTCTATAGGTAAAAGGCATGGTGAGGATGTGTGAGCTTTTTTATTCCTCGTTGAAATCCTAGTGTTGTTTCGGGTCGGAGGCGCGCGATGGTTAACTCCTCCCAACCTCCTCCCTAGGGACATGCGAGTAGTGCTTTTCTTCGCGATAAGACTAATAAAACTTTGCAATAAGTATGTGAATTCTTTATGACTAATGCGAATCTGTGGACATATGCAATCTCACCTTCTCATATTTTGCTAGCCTCTTTGGTACCGTGCATCGCCCATTCTCATCTCGAGGATCGGTGCGAACCTAGCTGGTGCATCCAAACCCCGTGACATGATACGCTCTGTCACACATAAACCTCCTATTATCTTCCTCAAAACAGCCACCATATATACCTATTATGGCATTTGCATAGCCATTCCGAGATATATTGCCATGCAACTTCCATCATCATATCATATGACTAGTTCATTCATCTACATATTGCTTTGCATGACCATATAGAGCTGACATAGTATTTGTGGCAAAGCCACCGTTCATCATATTTTTGATACATGTCATGCTAGATCATTGCACATCCTGGTACACTGCCAGAGGCATTCATATTGAGTCATATTGCTTCATAGTTCTTCATATCAAGTTGAAATACCAAGTTCTAAGTAAATAAAAGTGTGATGATCATTATCAGAGAATTGTCCCAGTGAGGAAATAAATAATAGGGAAGGCCAAATGAGCCCACCATTCATGATAAAAAATGAGAGAAAATGAGAGAAGGGACTTTGCTACTATCCTTTACCACACGTGTGCCTCAAAGTGGCACCATGTTATTCATATAGAGAGTCTCATGCTTCTTCACTTTCATATGCTAGTGGGAATTTTTCATTATTAGAACTTGGCTTGTATATTCCGATGACGGGCGTCCTCAAAAGCCCGAGGTCTTCATGGGCAAGCAAGTTGGATGCACACCCACTTAGCTTCAGTTGAGCTTTCATACACTTATAGCTCTAGTGCATCATGTTTGCATGGCAATCACTACTCCTCGCATTGATATCTATCGATGGGCATCTCCATAGCCCGTTGATACGCCTAGTTGATGCGAGACTTCCCTCTCCACTTTTAACCCCTTTGATATCTACCACCATATTCTATTCCACCTTATGCTATGTCCATGGTTCGCGCTCATGTATTGCGTGAAGAATAAAAAAGTTGATGCGCTTTGAAAAAGTATGATCCAATTGCTTGACTTGGACACCGTGGTGCTTAACATTTGTACTAATGTGGTGAGGATGGAGCCATGCCTTTCTAGTATGACAAAATAAATGGGGGTGAACATTCTTTGAGGATCGTATACTCTGAAAAATTGATGATTGTGTTTCTTGTGCTTATAAATATTACTATGTTGATGTTTGTTAATTCATCGTTTCTCAATGAGCATACATGCAAAAGATTACATATTGGGTAGCATGTCACATCAAAAATTCAGTTTTTATCATTTACCTACTCGAGGACGAGCAGGAATTAAGCTTGGGGATGCTGATACTTCTCAATGTATCTATAAGTTTTGATCGTTCCATGCTATAATATTATCATTCTAGGATACTTTTTGGGTACTTATATACCAATTTATATTATTTTTGAGCATTAACCTATTGACCCAGTGCCAAGTGTCAGTTCCTGTTTTCTGCATGTTTTTGGCTTGTCAGGTTTATTGTACCAAACGAAGTCCAATCGAGCCGAAACATTTTTATGATTTTTTCTCGACCAAATAAAGATCTGGAAGCTTCAGAAGATGAACAGGGACCACACGAGGGGCCCAGTACCCAACAGGGCGCGGCCTGATGGGTACTGGCCTCCTCGACCGCCTCCCGACGTCCCTTTCTGGCCTATAAATTCTCATATATTCTAAAAACCCTAGGAGAGCTCCCAAAACCCTTTTTTTGCCGCCGCAAGTGTCTGTTCCACCGTGATCCCATCTGGAGTCCTTTTCCGGTACTCTGCCGGAGGGGGAATCCATCACGGAGGTCGTCTTCATCAACCTCGCTGCCTCGATGGTGATGTGTGAGTAGTTCACCACAGACCTCTGGGTCCGTAGTTAGTATCTAGATGTCTCTCTCTCTCTCTTGATCTTCAATACAATTATCATCACATCTTCGCTTTGATCTATCCGATGTAATGCCTTTGTGCGGTGTGTTTGTTAGGATCCGATGAATTGTGGGTTTATGTTCAGATTATTCATGATAAAATATTGGAGTCTTCACTGAGTTCTTAAATTGATTCTTATTGCATAATCATTATAGCTTCATAAATCTCTCCGATCTATTGATTTTCTTTGGCCAAGTAGATCGATCTTTCTTCAGTGAGAGGGGTGCGTTGTGGTAGGTTCAACCTGACTTTCTATATCCCAGTGACAGAAGGGGATGAGATACGTCTTTGTGTTGTTGCTACTAAGGATAAAACGATGGGGTTCTTTCATATTGATTGAGTTTAGTTTGTCTACATCATGTCATCTTTCTCCAAGCATTACTCTGTTTAAATTTTACTTAATACTCTAGATGCATGCTGGATAGCGGTCGATGAGTGGAGTAATAGTAATAGGTGCAGGCAGGAGTTGTCCTATTTGTTTATGGACGTGATGCCTATATACACATGCTCATTGCCGTGAATATGAATATAATTATTCGCTTTTCTATCAATTGCCCAATAGTAATTTGTTTACCCACCGTATGTTTCCTACATGAGAGATGCCACTAGAGAACACTACGGCCCCCGGGTCTTCTCACTTATAATTTACAAAAAGCTTTCAATACCTTGCTGCCTTTACTATCTTTTATTTTATTTTGCAATTATCTACTACTATCTACTTGTTTCACTTGCTTGCAAATAACGAGTCCAAGGGGATTGACAACCCTCTTGCCCGCGTTGGGTGCAAGTGTTTGCTCTTTTGTGTGCAGTCGCTGAAGACGGTGGTTGCGCGTTACTCCTATTGGTTCGATAAACCTTGGTTCTTAACTAGGGGAAATACTTACTCATTTGTGCTGCAATTACCCGTTCCTCTTCACGGAAAACCCAACGCAGATCACAGACATTATGTGGCCGTTCCAATCTGAAAGTTGCCTATCGTCGACTTCAACCCCCTTGTAGATGCCACAAGGGGTGTTTCGACCTCCGCACTATGACCCTTAGCCAACGTCTTGGTGCCCGGAGGCGGTAGTGTGTAAGGGAAACGAAGCAATCAGACTATGCGGCTTTATTGCTTTCACTTAGCCTTAGGAGCTTGACTGCGGGGTCTAGTGACTAGCCCCTAGTATCTTGTGATGTTCGGGTATGCCGAGGTTGAAACTATTATCACATGGTCTGTGCGAATACAGACCCTTCGTATAACACGGCCTAACCTCCATCGATTTTAGTTTAACACTTGTCACCGGATCGCCGACCAGTTCACGCTCATTATGACAGTCAGTTTTCGGCTTTCTCCACTGAGGTACTTAACCAGGCTAGCTGGAAGTACAATCGCAGTGGTGCTCCCTTTACCCTCCTAGCCGAACATGTGGAATGTAAGAGGGTAAACACAGGAGCCGGGCAACCCAACTATTGACCCAAGACATAATTCGGAACTGATTCATATAGGGCAATATCCGTGATGCCGAGCACATAGGATAGTGTCGGTATGATGCTTAGGGCGAGTCTTATAGTCGAACCCCCAGTGTATTAGCCAGTCGCATCTAAGAAAATATGTACCGAACTAGTTTGTTTTGGCATCGGAGAGGAAAAAGAGGGATATGCAATATAAATGACTGCAATGGGACTGTAAAAATGACCTTTATTTCTGATAAGCTCGTGACGTCTAACCGTACAATCCGAACTGCCGAAGCAACTATTACATATATTTTTATTTAGAAATAGACTTTTACAGAGGAAAGGTTTACACGAGGCCTTTTATGAGTGGTTTGACATCCCTAGTGTGCCTTGCTGCACGTCTGCGCCTTTGCTCTGGAGCGGTTTGCTCCTTTGGAGGAGATGGTGACCGGCGGACGGACCTTTGAGAGAGAGTCTTGAGAGGTCGCCATAGTGTGTTAGCTTGATGTTGTGTAGGTCCTATATGGTACCTACTTTTTGTCCGAAGATGTGTTTGAACATAGCTCGGTCAAGCTGAACACTTGGTCTTTGGATAGTAGGTCCCCATAGCTGCCCATGGTATTTTGAGTGCGAAGTTGTGACTCTGAGGTACATACCTTGCGACTGTCGGGGCTATGCTGTGAGGAGCGTATTCTTATTTATACGTAGCGTGGGAAGACTCCGGGAGTTGAGATATAGCTCGGGCTCGTTTGCTAGCCTCTCGTGCCTTGGCGGCGGACGGGGGCTTTGGCGTCGTATTGCCAACCTGAACTTCGGCTGCTAGAGCTGCCGTGTGTGACGTGGCTTGAGACTGCGTCGATATTTCCCCAAAGAGGAAGGGATGATGCAGCACAGCGACGGTAAGTATTTCCCTCAATTATGAAACCAAGGTTATTGAACCAGTAGGAGGATCACCACCACCCAATAAGCAGCACCTGCACACAAACAACAAATACTTGCAACCCGACGCGAAAGAGAGGTTGTCAATCTCTCTACGGTAAAAAGATAGATTAGGTAGTGATTGATAGGAGAGATAGATCTCTCAAGAACACAAAATAAAAAGGGCAAATAAAATATGCACCAATATGTTTTTGGGTTTTTGGTTTTGTAGATCTGAAAACAAAGATGCAAAAAGATAGATCTGAAAGCAATATGTTGGAGAAGTAGACCCGGGGGCCGTAGGGTTCACTAGTGGCTTCTCTCATGAGTATAGCGCACTGTGGGTGAACAAAATACTGTTGGACAATTGATAGAAAATCGAATAGTCATGACGATATCCAAGGCGATGATCATTTTATAGGCATCACGTCCAAGATAGGTAGACCGACTCGTGCCTGCATCTACCTCTATTACTCCACACATCGATCGCTATCCAACATGCATCTAGTGTATTAAGTTCATGGAAAAATGAAGTAATGCAATAAGAACAATGACATGATGTAGACAAGATCTATTCATGTAGGAATAGACCCCATCTTGTTATCCTTAATAGCAACGATACATGCGTGTCTTGCTGCCCCTTCTGTCACTGGGAAAGAACACCGCAAGATCGAACCCATCACAAAGCACCTCTTCGCATGGCAAGAAAAATCAATCTAGTTGGCCTAACTAAACCAAAGATTCGAAGAAGAAATACGAGGCTATAAGTAATCATGCATATAAGAGATCAAAGAAGACTCAAATAATATTCATGGATAGAAACTGATCATGAACTCAAAATTCATCGGATCCCAACAAACACACCGCAAAAGTTTACATCAAATAGATCTCCAAGAGACCATTGTATTGAGAATCATAAGAGAGAGAGATGAAGCCATCTAGCTACTGCCTATGGACCCGTAGGTCTATGGTGGACTACTCACGCATCATCGGAGAGGCACCTATGAAGAAGATGAACCCCTCTGAGATGGTGTTTATATTGGATCTCGAGGTTTTGGAACTTGCGGCGGCTGGAATTGTGTTTCATCGACTCCCCTAGGGTTTTTGGAATATTTGGGAATTTATAGGCATCAGAGGCGGTGGAGAGGGGCCCCGAGGAGGGCACAACCCATCAGGGCACGCCAGGGCCCCCTGGCGCGCCCTGGTGGGTTGTGGTCTCCTCGGCCCACTGGGTGTCTTCTGGTCTAGAAAAAATCTCCAAAAAGTTTCGTCGCGATTGGACTCCGTTTGGTATTGATTTTCTGCGAAGTAAAAAACAAACAAAAACAGCAACTAGCACTTTGGCACTATGTCAATAGGTTAGTCCCAAAAAATGATATAAAGTTGTTATAAAATGATTGTAAAACATCCAAGAATGATAATATAACAACATGGAACAAGCAAAAATTATAGATACGTTGGAGACGTATCAGCATCCCCAAGCTTAATTCCTACTCGTCCTCGAGTAGGTAAATGATAAAAACAGAATTTTTGATGTGGAATGCTGCCTAACATTTTCATCATATTCTTTTCTTCTGTATAGCATGGACATTTGGACTTATAATGATTCAAAGCAATAGTCTAGTTTTAACATAATGACTTCAATACTCAAGTATGTCAACAAGCAACCAATGCTTTCAAAATATCAACACTAAATAAAGTTATCCCTATTCCATCATGCTCAATCATTGATCCATTCATGAAACACACTCAAATATTAGCTATACCCAATGCTCAAGTACGATCATAGTGCCCCCTAGTTGTTGCTTTATAAGAGAAGATGGAGACTCAAAGTAAAAATAAAAATTGCATAAAGTAAAAGATAGGCCCTTCGCAGAGGGAAGTAGGGATCTGTAGAGGTGCCAGAGCTCAAGGTTTAAATTGAGAGAGAAAAAATATTTTGGGTGGCATGCTTTTCCTGTCAACGAAAATGACAAAGTAGCTCACAATACTTTCCATGCTAGATATATCATAGGCGGTTCCCAAACAGAAAATAAAGTTTATTCCTTTTTCCACCAAACTTTCACTTTCCATGGCGGGCCGTATCCACGGTTGCCTTCCATACCAACACTTTCCAAGGAATTTATTATTTGACAACCTAAAGTAATTTTTTTTTCTTTTTCATTTCGGGAATGGGCATCCCTATTACCGCCGCACTCTCGTGCAATGACAAGTGAATAAACACTCATCTTGAGAATAACACATCTAGCATGGAAAAATATTGGACACTCCCCACCGTTTCATGAGCGGTACGAGCACACAAAAGAGAACATTTATTTTGAAAATTTAGAGATGACACATACAAATTTGCTTGGAACGGCATGGAAATACCGCATATAGGTAGGAATGTGTTGGGGAACGTTGCATGGGAAACAAAAAATTTCCTACGCACACGCAAAATCTATCCATGGTGATGAGCATCTACGAGAGGGAGAGTGGATCTACGTACACTTGTAGATCGCTAAGCGAGAAGCGTTAAGAAACGCGGTTGATGAGTGGATCACCGAAACATCACCGAACGTTAAGTGTGCAGACCCTGCGGGTTCGAGAACTATGTAGACATGACCGAGACACCTCTACGGTCAATAACCAATAGCGGGACCTGGATGCCCATATTGGTTCCTACATATTCTACGAAGATATTTATCGGTTGAACCTCTATGTCAAGGATTCAGTTAATCTCGTATGCTGTTCCCTTTGTTCTTCGGTATGTTACTTGCCCGAGATTCGATCGTTGGTATCTCTATACCTAGTTCAATCTCGTTACTAGCAAGTCTCTTTACTCGTTCTGTAATACAAGATCCCATGGCTAACTCTTTAGTCACTTTGCTTGCAAGGCTTATTGTGATGTTGTATTACCGAGTGGGCCCTGAGATACCTCTCCGTCACACGGAGCAACAAATCCCAGTCTCGATCCATGCCAGCTCAACAGACACCCTCGGAGATACCTGTAGAGCATCTTTATAGTCACCCAGTTACGTTGCGACGTTTGATACACACAAGGCATTCCTACAGTGTCAGTGAGTTGCATGATCTCATGGTCATAGGAACATATACTTGACATGCAGAAAACTATACCAATAAACTGACACGATCATATGCTATGTTCATAGTTTTGGGTCTTGTCCATCACATCATTCTCCTAATGATGTGATCCCGTTATCAAATGACATCTCATGTCTATGGCCAGGAAATCTTGACCATCTTTGATCAACGAGCTAGTCTACTAGAGGCATACTAGGGACACAGTGTTGTCTATGTATCCACACATGTATTTGTGTTTCCAATCAATACAATTATAGCATGGATAATAAACGATTATCATGAACAAGGAAATATAATAATAATCACTTTATTATTGCCTCTAGGGCATATTTCCAACAGTCTCCCACTTGCACTAGAGTCAATAATCTAGCTCACATCACTATGTGATTTACATTGTAATGAATCTAACACCCATACAGTTCTGGTGTTGATCATGTTTAGCCCTTGGAAGAGGTTTAGTCAACGGGCCTGCGCCATTTAGATCCGTGTGCACTTTGCAAATATTTATGTCCTCCTCCTTGATGTAATCGCGGATGGAATTGAAGCGTCGCTTTATGTGTCTAGTCCTCTTGTGAAACCTTGGTTCCTTGGCCAGAGCAATGGCACCAGTGTTGTCACAGAACAGAGTCATTGGGTTCAGCGCACTGGGCACTACTCCAAGATCTGTCATGAACTCCTTCATCCAGACACCTTCCTTCGCCGCCTCCGAGGCAGCGATGTACTCCGCTTTGCATGTAGAATCAGCTACCACGCTCTGCTTGGAACCGCGCCAGCTTACCGCACCCCCATTGAGAATAAATACGTATCCGGTTTGAGACTTAGAGTCATCCGGATCAGTGTAAAATCTTGCATCGACGTAACCCTTTACGACGAGCTCTTGATCATCTCCATAAACGAGAAACATGTCCTTAGTCCTTTTCAGGTACTTCAGGATATTCTTGACCGCCGTCCAGTGTTCCACTCCTGGATCACTTTGAAACCTTCCGGCCATACTTATGGCAAGGCTGACATCAGGTCTTGTGCACAACATTGCATACATAATAGAGCCTATGGCTGAAGCATAGGGGATGACACTCATCTTTTCTCTATCTTCTGCAGTCACTGGGCATTGAGTCTTTACTCAACTTCACACCTTGCAATACAGGCAAGAACCCCTTCTTGGATTGATCCATTTTGAACTTCTTCAAAACTTTGTCAAGGTATGTGCTCTGTGAAAGTCCTATTAAGCGTCTCGATCTATCTCTATAGATCTTGATGCCTAATATGAAAGCAGCTTCGCCTAGGTCCTTCATTGAAAAACTCTTGTTCAAATATTCCTTCATGCTTTCCAACATTTCTATATTGTTTCCAATCAGCAATATGTCATCCACATATAATATTATAAACGCTATAGAGCTCCCACTCACTTTCTTGTAAATACAAGCTTCTCCGTAAACTTGTATAAACCCGAACGCTTTGATCACCTCATCAAAGCGAAGATTCCAACTCCGAGATGCTTGCACCAGTCCATGAATGGATCGCTAGAGTTTGCAAACTTTGTCAGCATTCTCTAGATCGACAAGACCTTCCGGTTGCATCATATACACCTCTTCCTTAAGGAAACCATTAAGGAACGCTGTTTTGACATCCATCTGCCAAATTTCATAGTCGAAAAATGCAGCTATTGCTAACATGATTATGACGGACTTAAGCATCGCTACGGGTGAGAAGGTCTCATCGTAGTCAACTCCTTGATCTTGTGAAAAACCCTTTGCCACAAGTCGAGTTTAATAGACGGTGACATTACCGTCCGCGTCCATCTTCTTCTTAAAGATCCATTTATTCTGAATGGCCTTTCGCCCTTCAGGTAATACTTCCAAAGTCCATACTTTGTTTTCATACATGGATCCCATCTCGGATTTCATGGCCTCTAACCATTTCTCGGAATCCGGGCCCATCATCGCTTCTCCATAGCTCGTAGGTTCATCGTTGTCCAACAACATGACCTCTGAGACAGGGTTACCGTACCACTCAGGAGCAGTACGTGCCCTTGTCGACCTACGAGGTTCGATAGCAACTTGATCCGAAGCCTCATGATCTCCATCATCAGCTTCTTCTTCAACTGATGTAGGCTCTATAGAAATATCTTTCTGCGCTGCGCTACTCTCTGGTTGAAGTAAAGGTTCAACAACCTCATCAAGTTCTATTTTCCTCCCACTCAATTATTTCGAGAGAAACTCTTTCTCGAGAAATGACCCGTTCTTTGCGACAAACACTTTGCCTTCGGATTTGAGATAGAAGGTATACCCAACCGTCTCTTTTGGGTATCCTATGAAGACGCATTTCTCCGCTTTGGGTTCCAGCTTCTCAGGCTGAAGCTTTTTGACATAAGCATCACATCCCCAAACTTTAAGAAACGACAACTTTGGTTTCTTACCAAACCACAGTTCATATGGCGTAGTCTCAACGGATTTCGATGGTGCCCTATTTAAAGTGAATGCGGCTGTCTCTAACGCAAAACCCCAAAACGATAGTGGCAAATCGGCAAGAGACATCATAGACCGTACCATATCCAATAAGGTTCGATTACGACGTTCGGACACACCATTGCACTGTGGTGTTCCAGGCGGCGTCAATTGTGAAATAATTCCACATTGTCTTAAGTGATTGCCAAACTCATAACTCAGATATTCTCCTCCTCGATCAGATCGTAGGAATTTAATCTTCTTGTTACGATGATTCTCAACTTCACTCTGAAATTGCTTGAACTTTTCAAATGTTTCAGACTTATGTTTCATTAAGTAAATATACCCATATCTACTTAAGTCATCGGTGAAGGTGAGAAAATAATGATATCCACCGCGCGCCTCAATGCTCATCGAACCGCACACATCAGTATGTATGATTTCCAACAAGTCACTTGCCCGTTCCATTGTTCCAGAGAATGGGATCTTAGTCATCTTGCCCATGAGGCATGGTTCACATGTGTCAAGTGATTCAAAATCAAGTGACTCCAAAAGTCCATCAGCATGGAGTTTCTTCATGCGTTCTACACCAATATGACCTAAGCGGCAGTGCCACAAGAAAGTGGTGCTATCATTATCAACTCTACATCTTTTGGCATCAATGTTATGAACATGTGTATCATCACTATCGAGATTCAATAAGAATAAACCCCTCACAATGGATGCATGACCATAAAAGATATTACTCATATAAATAGAACAACCATTATTCTCTGATTTAAATGAGTAACCATCTCACAATAAACAAGATCCAGATATAATGTTCATGCTTAACGCAGGCATTAAATAACAATTTTTCAGGTTCATCACTAATGCCGATGGTAATCAAAGAGCGAGCGTGCCGACGGCGATCACATCAACCTTGGAACCATTTCCCACGCGCATCGTCACTTCGTCCTTAGCCAGCCTCCGTCTATTCCATAGTTCCTGCTTTGAGTTGCAAATGTGAGCAACCGAACCGGTATCAAATACCCATGCACTACAATGAGAGTTGGTAAGGTACACATCAATAACATGTATATCATATATACCTTGTTTGGTGTTGGCCGCCTTCTTGTCAGCCAGATACTTGGGGCAGTTCCGCTTCCAGTGACCAGTTCCCTTGCAATGAAATCACTCAGTTTCTGGCTTGGGTCCAACCTTGGGTTTCTTCACGGGCGGGGCAACTGCTTTGCCACTCTTCTTGGAGTTACCCTTCTTGCCCTTGCCATTCTTCTTGAAACTAGTGGTTTTATTGACCATCAACACTTGATGCTCCTTCTGAATCTCAGACTCAGCGACTTTCAACATCGCAAACAGCTCGACGACTGACTTGTTCATCCCTTGCATGTTATAGTTCAACACGAAGCTTTTGTAGCTAGGTGGCAGTGATTGAAGAACTCTGTCAGTGATCGCCTCTGGCGGGAGAACAATTCCCAACTCCGCCAGACAGTTGGAATACCCAGACATTCTGAGTACATGTTCACTGACAGACCCGTTCTCCTCCATCTTGCAAGCATAGAACTTATCAGAGGTCTCATACCTCTCGATCCGGGCATTCTTCTCAAAGATAAACTTCAACTCCTGGAACATCTCATATGCTCCATGACGTTCAAAATGTCTTTGAAGTCCCAGTTCTAAGCCATACAACATTGCACATTGAACTATTGAGTAATCATCAGAACGTGCCTGCCAGGCATTCGCAACGTCTGCAGACTCTACTGGAGCGGGTGGTTCACCGAGCGGTGCATCAAGGACATAAGCCTTTTGGGAAGCCGTGAGGATAATCCTCAGATTACGGGCCCAGTCTACAAAGTTACTTCCATCATCTTTCAACTTAGCTTTCTCTCGGAAAGCATTGAAATTCAGGGGTGCTACTGCGCGAGCCATTGATCTACAACATAAATTTTGCAAAGACAACTTAGACTATTGTTCAAGATAATGAGTTTAGTTAATCATATTACTTAAAAACTCCCACTCAAATTGACATCCCTCAGGTCATTCGAGTGTCACATGATCCAAATTCACCAACCCAAGTCCGATCATCACGTGAGATGAGGTGGTTTCAATGGTGAACATCTCCATGTTGATCATATCTACTATATGACTCATGTTCGACCTTTCGGTCTCTTGTGTTCCGAGGCCATGTATGTACATGCTAGTCTCGTCAAGTTTAACCCGAGTGTTCCGCATGTGCAACACTGGCTTGCACCCGTTGTATGCTAACGTAGAGTCTATCACACCCGATCATCACGTGGTGTCTCGAAACGATGAACTTTCGCAACGGTGCACACTCGGGGAGAACACAATTTTATCTTGAAATTTTAGTGAGGGATCACCTTATAATGCTACCGTCGTCCTAAGCATAATAAGATGCATAAAAGGATTAACATCACATGCAAATCAGAAGTGACATGATATGGCCATGATCTTGTGCTTTCGATCTCCATCTCCAAAGCACCGGCATGATCTCCATCGTCACCGGCATGATCTCCATCGTCTCCATCACCTTGATCTCCATCAACGTGTTGCCATGAGGTTGTCGCGCCAACTATTGCTTCTACAACTATTGCTAACTCATAGCGATAAAGTAAAGCAAAAAGGCAAAAATAAATTAAAGACAACCCTATGGCTCCTGCCGGTTGCCGTACTCATCGACATGCAAGTCGTGATAATCTATACAAAACATGATCATCTCATACATCACATATATCTCATCATGTTTGTGGCCATATCATATCACATCATACCCTGCAAAAACAAGTTAGATGTCCTCTAATTTGTTGTTGCATGTTTTACGTGGCTGCTATGGGTATCTAGCAAGAACGATTCTTACCTACGCAACACCACAACGGTGATATACAAGTTGCTATTTCACCTTCTACAAGGACCACCTCTGTCGAATCCGATTCAACTAAAGTGGGAGAGACAGACACCCGCCAGCCATCTTATGCAACAAAGTTACATGTCAGTCGATGGAACCGGTCTCTTGTACGTGGACGAGTAAGGTTGGTCCGAGCCGCTTCATCCCACAATACCGCTGAATCAAGAAAAGACTAAGGAGGGAAGAAATCTGAATATCAATGCCCACAAACTCCTTTGTGTTCTACTCGAGATCTCATCTACGCATAGACCTAGCTCTGATACCACAGTTGGGGAACGTTGCATGGGAAACAAAAAATTTCCTATGCACACGCAAGATCTATCCATGGTGATGAGCATCTACGAGAGGGAGAGTGGATCTACGTACCCTTGTAGATCGCTAAGCGGGAAGCGTTAAGAAACGTGGTTGATGTAGTCGAACGTCTTTGCGATCCAAATCGCAAGCTGTCCCGCGATCCAATCATGATTCGTCCCGATCTAGCGCCGAACGGACGACACCTCTGCGTTCAGCACACGTACAACTCGATGACGATCTCCGCCTTCTTGATCCAGCAAGAGGGAGCAGAGAGGTAGATGAGTTCCCCAGCAGCACGAGGCATGGTGACGGTGGTGGTGGTGCTGTACCGGCAGGGCTTCGCCAAGCGCAACCGAGACGATCTAGTGGAGAACAGATCTAGAGGGAGAGAGAGGCAGCCGTGGATTTTTAGGTTAGAGGCTGCCCTCAAAATCCTCTAGTATATATAGGAGGGAGGGAGGAGGAGGCAGCCCTAGGGTTTCCCTAGGGGTTCGGCCGAACCTCCACAAGGGGGACGAGGCCACCTCCCACAAGGGAGGTGGAATCCTAGTAGGACTCCTCCCCTCTTGGCCCCTTCCCCACCCCCTTGTGCAAGGGCACCTAGGGGCTGGCCAGCCAGCCCACCAGGGGCTGGTGCGCCACCTCCTAGGCCCATGTGACCCTTGGGGTGGGTGGGCCCCACTTGGTGGACCCCCCGGAACCCATTCCTCACTCTCGGTACACTACCGGAAGTGCCCGAAACTTTTCCGGAGACCAAAACAGGACTTCCTATATATCAATCTTTACCTCTGGACCATTCCGGAGCACCTCGTGACGTCCGGGATCTCATTCGGGACTCTGAATAACCTTCGGTCACCAACATTCATAACTCAATACTGCCGAAACGTCACCGAACGTTAAGTGTGCAGACCCCGCGGGTTCGAGAACTATGTAGACATGACCGAGACACCTCTACGGTCAATAACCAATAGCGGGACCTGGATGCCCATATTGGTTCCTACATATTCTACGAAGATCTTTATCGGTTGAACCTCTATGTTAAGGATTCAGTTAATCCCGTATGTTGTTCCCTTTGTTCTTCGGTATGTTACTTGCCCGAAATTCGATCGTCGGTATCTCTATACCTAGTTCAATCTCGTTGTCGGCAAGTCTCTTTACTCGTTCCGTAATACAAGATCCCGTGGCTAACTCTTTAGTCACTTTGCTTGCAAGGCTTATTGTGATGTTGTATTACCGAGTGGGCCCTGAGATACCTCTCCGTCACACGGAGCAACAAATCCAGTCTCGATCCATGCCAGCTCAACAGACACCCTCGGAGATACCTGTAGAGCATCTTTATAGTCACCCAGTTACGTTGCGACATTTTATACCCACAAGGCATTCCTCCGGTGTCAGTGAGTTGCATGATCTCATGGTCATAGGAACAGATACTTGACATGCAGAAAACTATAGCAATAAACTGACACGATCATATGCTATGTTCATAGTTTTGGGTCTTGTCCATCACATCATTCTCCTAATGATGTGATCCCGTTATCAAATGACATCTCATGTCTATGGCCAGGAAACCTTGACCATCTTTGATTAACGAGCTAGTCTACTAGAGGCATACTAGGGACACAGTGTTGTCTATGTATCCACACATGTATTTGTGTTTCCAATCAATACAATTATAGCATGGATAATAAACGATTATCATGAACAAGGAAATATAATAATAATCACTTTATTATTGCCTCTAGGGCATATATCCAACTGTATGGTGGACTCATAATGCAAAACTTGGTTTAAGGATTTTGGATGCACAAGTAGTATTTCTACTTAGTACAAATGAAGGCTAGCAAATAGATTGGGAAGCAACCAAACCAAGAAACAAAAATTCACATAAGTGAGCATTGAGCATAACTAACACCGAATAATGCACCACAAGTAGGATGAAACTTCATTGCATAACTATTGACTTTCGTGCATGCATTGGGAATCACAAACCTTAACACCAATATTCCTACTAAAGCATAATTACTTACTAATATGACTCACATAATACTATCATCATGTTTCAAAACTATTACAAAGAATCAAGTTTAATTTGCCAACAATCTTCATGAAAGTTTTTATTATATCCTCCTTGGATATCTATCACTTTGGGACTAGTTTTATATATTGCCATTGCGCAAGCTCAAACAAATTTAAGTGAAGCACATGAGCATAAAGATTTCATCTCTCAAAAAGGTATTAGTGAAGCATGAGAGGATTTATTTAAATTTTATTAACTCTCAAATTAATTTAAGTGAAGCATGAGAGTATTTCTACAAAAATTTCCAAGCACACCGTGCTAAAAAAGATATAAGTGAAGCCCTAGAGCAATTCTATAGCTCAAAAAGTTTAAGTGAAGCACATAGAGCTATTCTAACAAATCATAGCATGATTTTGGATCTCTCAAATAGGTGTGTCCAGCAAGTATACGAGTGAAAAACTAAAAACAAAGCAAGCAAAGATACAAGACGCTCCAAGCAAAACTCATGATATGTGACGAATAAAAATATAGCTCCAAGTAAAATACCGATGGTTGTTAGAAAAAAGAGGGGATGCCACTCGGGGGCATCCCCAAGCTTAGTTGCTTGTTACTCTTTGGATATATCTTGGGGGTGATGTAGCATGCCCAAGCTTAGGCTTTTATCACTCCTTATTCCTTCATCCATCGTGATCTCACCCAAAACTTGAAAACTTCAATCACACAAAACTCAACAAAATCTCCGTGAGATCCGTTAGTATAATAAAGCAAATCACTACTTTAGGTGATGTTGCAAACCCATTCAAATTTTATTATTGCATTATACCTACTGTATTTTAACTTTACCATGGCTCATACCCTTCAATATAACCCATAGATTCATCAAAACAAGCACACAATGCAACGAAAACAGAATCTGTCTTAAACAGAACAGTCTGTACTAATCTGTACTCTAACCATACTTCTGTAACTCTAAAAATTCTGAAAAATTAGGACAACGTAAGGAATTTGTATAGAAACACTGTGTTAAAAAAATTCAGCTTAAGATCACGTTCCAGCAAAAAAATGAAAATTCATATACTGGACGCAAAGTTTCTGTTTCAGATTCAGCATCACTTCTACTCATCCTATGAATCATCCTAAAGGATTTACTTGGCACAAACACTAAATAAACCATAAAAACACAATCATAATAGAGGCATAATTGCGTCAACACACAAAAACAGAAAGCAAAAAGCAAAAATTTATTTATTCATTGGGTTGCCTCCCAAGAAGCGCTATTGTTTTACGCCCCTAGCTAGGCATAACGCATAGATTCAAGTATTGTCATCCTTGGTTTTGGATGAGGTGCCTTTGGCAAGAGGTTTTGCAAATTGGACTTGAAACACATCATCCATAACAACTTTGGCACTATCAAGTTGTCCCTCTACGTACCCCTTTTGATTACCAGCCACGATCCAAGAATATTCTTGGTTCACATCATTGAAAACTTGTTGGATCATATCTAAAACGGGGACTTCCTTTTTGAGATTCTCATAAAAAATTTGATTATTCCCAAGCAAATATCTCATCATGTAATCAGTATTGTAAAGGATTTCTCCAATTATTGGTTTTTCACGGCTCATACCATAAAAGTCAAAGATCTCCCTAGCTTCCCGTACTATGTGATCAAATTCATTCATAAGAACAAGGGTAGCTAACTTCTTAGCTTTGGGATTCTTTAAGACGAGAGGCTCATAAAACAATCTTTGCAAGGTAGGATGGGTACGAATAAATCTATTTTCAAGTTTTAAAACTAGCGCCGAGATAGCTTCCGCATAAGATTTAGTTCTTTTCAATATAGGAGTATCATCGAGAGTCAAATTCCCAACGCGAAAAACTCTTGGATAGTTTCTTTTCCTATAACGTTCCCTTGTCCCAAAACAAAAGTTTTAGAATCAAGATTAGCAGAACGTCCAATTTTAGGAGTCCTGCCATCATCCGTTTCTGCCATACCAAAATCACTCATGGTGACAAGCAAACAAGAGATCTGACGAGGAAAAGACAAACAAAAAAGAGGGCGAATAAAACGACAAATTGGTGAAGTGCGGGAGAGGAAAATGATACGTCTCCAACGTATCTATTATTTTTTATTGTTCCATGCTATTATATTATCTGTTTTGGATGTTTTATATGCATTAATATGCTATTTTATATTATTTTTGGGACTAACCTATTAATCTAGGGCCTAGTGCCAGTTTCTGTTTTTTCCTTGTTTTTGAGTATTGCAGATAAGGAATATTAAACGGAGTCCAAACGGAATAAAATCTTCGGAATGATTTTTCTTGGACCAGAAGAAACCCAGCAGACTTGGAGACGAAGGCAAGAGACCTGCCGTGGCATCACAAGCCACCAGGGCGCGCGCCCCTGGCTTGTGGCCCCACGGCAGCCCTCCTAACCCTATTCTTCGGCCTATAAATTCCCAAATATTCCCTGGATACCAAAAAGAGCCACGAAAATACTTTTCCGCCGCCGGAAGCCTCTGTTCCCGTGAGATCGATCTTGGAGCCTTTTCCGGTAATCTGCCGGAGGGGGATTCGATCATGGAGGGCATCTACATCAACTCCATTGCCCCTCCGATGATGCGTGAGTAGTTCACCACAGACCTTCGGGTCCATAGCTAGTAGCTAGATGGCTTCTTCTCTCTCTTTGTTCTTCAATACCATGTTCTTCATGATCTTCATGAAGATCTATCCGATGTAATACTCTTTTGCGGTGTGTTTGTCGAGATCCGATGAATTGTGGGTTTATGTTCAGCTTATCTATGAATATTATTTGAATCTTCTCTGAATTCTTATATGCATGATTTCATATCTTTGCAAGTCTCTTCGAGTTATTGGTTTGGTTTGGCCAACTAGATTGGTAATTCTTGCAATGGGAGAAGTGCTTAGTTTTGGGTTCAATCTTGCGATGTCCTCACCCAGTGACAAAGTAGGGGTAGCGAGGCACGTATTTGTATTGTTGCCATCGAGGATAAAAAGATGGGGTTTTCATCATATTGCTTGAGTTTATCCCTCTACATCATGTCATCTTACCTAATGCGTTACTCTGTTCTTCATGAACTTAATACTCTAGATGCAGGCAGGAGTCGGTCGATGTGTGGAGTAATAGTAGTAGATGCAGAATCGTTTCGGTCTACTTGACACGGACGTGATGCCTATATGCATAATCATTGCCTTGGATATCTTCATAATTATTCGCTTTTCTATCAATTGCTCGACAGTAATTTGTTCACCCACCGTATTATTTTCCTTCATGAGAGAAGCCTCTAGTGAAACCTATGGCCCCCGGGTCTATTTTCCATATTATATTTTCAGATCTATAAACCAAAAATACCAAAAATACTTCGCTGCAATCTTTTTTACTTTTAGTTTACTTTTCGTTTTAGCAATCCTATCTATCTATCTCTATCAGATCTCATCCTTGCAAGTAACCGTGAAGGGATTGACAACCCCTTTATAGCGTTGGGTGCAAGTGTTTGATTATTTGTGTAGGTACATCTATTGGGGACTTTCTTGTATCTCCTACTGGATTGATACCTTGGTTCTCAACAACTGAGGGAAATACTTATCTACTTTGCTGCATCACCCTTTCCTCTTCAAGGGAAAACCAACGCATGCTCAAAAAGTAGCAAGAAGGATTTCTGGCGCCATTGCCGGGGAGATCTACATCAAGCCTACCAAGTACCCATCACAAACTCATCTCTTGCATTTAAATTATTTGCCATTTGCCTCTCGTTTTCCTCTCCCCCATTTCTAAAACGATTTTCAGAAAAATTTGCCTTTTTATTCGCCCTTCTTCCGTTCGTCTTTTCGTTTGCTTCTCGTTTGCTTGTGTGCTAGATTGCTTGCTTTGTCACGATGTCTCAAGAGAATACCAAGTTGTGTGATTTTTCCAATACTAATAATAATGATTTTATTAGTACTCCGATTGCTCCCGCCACTAGTGCGGAGTCTTATGAAATTAATGCCGCTTTGCTAAATCTTGTTATGAAAGAACAATTTTCCGGCCTTCCTAGTGAAGATGCCGCATCCCATCTAAATACTTTCGTTGAGTTGTGTGATATGCAAAAGAAGAAAGATGTGGATAATGATATTGTTAAATTGAAGCTATTTCCGCTCTCACTACGAGATCGTGCTAAAACTTGGTTTTCATCTTTGCCTAAAAATAGTATTGATTCATGGAATAAGTGTAAAGATGCTTTTATCTCCAAGTACTTTCCGCCCGCTAAGATCATCTCCCTTAGGAATGATATAATGAATTTTAAGCAACTTTATCATGAGCATGTTGCCCAATCTTGGGAGAGGATGAAAATAATGATTAGAAATTGCCCCGCGCATGGTTTGAGTTTATGGATGATTATACAAATTTTCTATGCGGGATTGAATTTTGCATCTAGGAATCTCTTAGATTCCGCCGCGGGTGGTACTTTTATGGAAATCACATTAGGAGAAGCTACTAAACTCCTAGATAATATTATGGCAAATTACTCTCAATGGCATACCGAAAGATCTCCTACTAGTAAAAAAGTGCATGCTATTGAAGAAATAAATACTTGGAGTGAAAAGATGGATGAATTAATGAAATTGTTTGCTAGTAAGAGTGCTCCTATTGATACTAATGATATGCTTTTGTCTTCTTTGATTGGAAATAATAATGAATCTATGGATGTGAATTTTGTTGGTAGGAACAATTTTGGTAATAACGTGTATAGAGGTAATTTCAATTCTAGGCCGTTTCCTAGTAATTCCTCTAATAATTATGGTAATTCCTACAACAACTCTTATGGAAATTATAATAAGATGCCCTCTGATCTTGAGAATAATATTAAACAATTTATTAGTTCGCAAAAGGGTTTCAATGTTATGATTGAAGAAAAAATGCTCAAGATTGATGATTTGGCTAGGAACGTTGATAGAATTTCTCTTAAGATTGATTCTTTGAAAATTAGATCTATTCCACCCAAGCATGATATTAATGAGTCTTTAAAATCTATGATAATTTCTATTGATGAGTGTAAGGAATGAACCGCTAGAATACGTGCTAAGCGTGAATGGCTTGAAAAAGTGTGTTCTCGTGATAATAATGATGAAGATCTTAAAGTGATTGATGTGACTCCTATTGAATCTTTGTTTTCTAATATAAATCTTGATAAAGATGGGACTGGAGATAAGTCAACTTTAGTTAAAAAGCGTCCCAATGATTCGGAGTTTATAGATCTTAATGCTAAGATTGATAAAAGTGGGATTGAAGAGGTCAAAACTTTAAAAAGCAATGAACCCACTCTTTTGGATTTCAAGGACTTTAATTATGATAGTTGTTCTTTGATTGCTTGTATTTCCTTGTTGCAATCCATGTTGAATTCTCCTCATGCTTATAATCAAAACAAAGCTTTTACTAAACATATCGTGGATGCTATGATGAGATCTTTTGAAGAAAAACTTGAGTTGGAAGTTTCTATACCTAGGAAGCTTTATGATGAGTGGGAAACTACTATTAAGATTAAGATTAAAGATTATGAGTGCCATGCTTTGTGTGATTTGGGTGCAAGCGTTTCCACGATTCCGAAAACTTTATGTGATGTGCTAGGTTTCCGTGAATTTGATGATTGCTCTTTAAATTTGCATCTAGCGGATTCCACTATAAATAAACCTATGGGAAGGATTAATGATGTTCTTATTGTTGCAAATAGGAATTATGTGCCCGTAGATTTCATTGTTCTTGATATAGATTGCAATCCTACATGTCCTATTATTCTTGGTAGACCTTTCCTTAGAACGATTGGTGCAATTATTGATATGAAGGAAGGAAATATTAGATTCCAATTTCCATTAAGGAAAGGCATGGAATACTTTCCTAGAAATAAAATAAAATTACCTTATGAATCTATTATGAGAGCTACTTATGGATTGCATACCAAAGATGACAATACCTAGATCTATTGCGTTATGCCTAGCTAGGGGCGTTAAACAATAGCGCTTGTTGGGAGGAAACCCAATTTTATTTTTATGCTTTTGTTTTTGCTTCTGTTTTTGAGTTTTCCACACATTATTACCTCTGTAGTAATTGTGTTTTCTTGTTTAATTTAGTGTTTGAGCCAAGTAAGACCTTTGGGATGGTCTACGGTGTTTGTGATTTGATTTTGCTGAAAAACAGAAACTTTTGCTCTCAGTCCAGGAATTTTGTAAATTCACTGGTACGTGCTTTTGATCTGAAATTTTTACACAAGATTGATATACAAATTGACCTGATTGTCATAATTGTTCAGAATTTTTGGAGTTACAGAAGTATTCGAAGTCTATAGATTGCTACAGACTGTTCTGTTTTAGACAGATTCTGTTTTCTTTGTGTTGTTTGCTTATTTTGATGTATCTATGGGTTGTATCAGGGGGTATGAACCATTGAGAAGTTGGAATACAGTAGATATTACACCAATATAAATAAAGAATGAGTTCACAACAGTACCTAAAGTGGTGATTTATTTTTCTTATACTAACGGATCTCATGAGTTTTCTGTTGAGTTTTGTGTTGTGAACTTTTCAAGTTTTGGGTAAAGATTTGATGGACTATGGAATAAGGAGTGGCAAGAGCCTAAGCTTGGGGATGCTCAAGGCACCCCAAGCAATATTCAAGGATACCAAAAAGCCTAAGCTTGGGGATGCCCCGGAAGGCATCCCCTCTTTCGTCTTCAATCCATCGGTAAATTTACTTATGGCTATATTTTTATTCACCACATGATATGTGTTTTGCTTGGAGCGTCTTGTATGATATGAGTCTTTGATTTTTAGTTTGACACAATCATCCTTGCTGCACACATATTTTTGAGGGGGACACGCATTAATCGTGAATTTATTAGAATACTCTATGTGCTTCACTTATATCTTTTGAGCTAGGCAATGTTGCTCTAGTGCTTCACTTATATCTTTTTAGAGCACGGTGGTGTTTTATTTTATAGAAATTATTGAACTCTCGTACCTCACTTATATTATTTTGAGAGTCTTTAAACAGCATGGTAATTGGTTTAGGTTATGAATTTAGTCCTAATATAATGGGCATCCAAGAGGGATATAATAAAAACTTTCATATAAAGTGCATTGAATACTATGAGAAGTTTGATTCCTTGCATATAGTTTTGAGATATAGAGATGGTAATACGAGAGTCATGCTAGTGAGTAGTTGTGAATTGGAAGAAATACTTGTGTTAAAGTTTGTGATTCCCGTAGCATGCACGTATGGTGAACCGTTATGTAACGAAGTCGGAGCATGATTTGTTTAATGATTGTCAACCTTTGTGTGAGGGTCGGGAGCGCGCGATGGTTAACTCCTACCAACCTCTCCCCTAGGAGCATGCATTTAATACTTTGCTTCGATAACTAATAGACTTTTGCAATAAGTATGTGAGTTCTTTATGACTAATGTTGAGTCCATGGATTATACGCACTCTCACCCTTCCACCTTTGCTAGCCTCTCTAGTACCGCGCAACTTTCGCCGGTGCATCAAACCCACATTCCTCAAAACAACCACCATATATTTTCCTCAAAACAGCCACCATACCTACCTATTATGGCATTTCCATAGCCATTCTGAGATATATTGCCATGCAACTTCCACCGTTCCGTTTTTCATGACATGCACCATCATTTTCATATTGCCTTGCATTCGTAAGCATTCATATAGAGTCATATTTAGTTCTAGGTATCGAGTTGTAAGTAAATAAAAGTGTGATGATTTTCATTATTAGAGCATTTGTCCCGTGAAAGAAAAGGATGATGGAAGCTATGAATCCCTCACAAGTTGGGATGAGTCTCCAGACTTTATAAATAATAAAAGAGGCCAATGAAGCCCATATAAAAAAAAGAGGCCAAAGATGCCCACCAAAATAAAAAAAAAGAAATAAAACAAGAAGAAAAAAAATGAGAGAAAGAGAGAAGGGACAATGCTACTATCTTTTTCCACACTTGTGCTTCAAAGTAGCACCATGATCTTCATGATAGAGAGTCTCCTATTTTGTCACTTTCATATAGCTAGTGGAATTTTTCATCATATGCACAACCACTTAGTTTCTTTTTGAGCTTTCATACACTTATAGCTCTAGTGCATCCGTTGCATGGAAATCCCTACTCACTCACATTGATATCTATTGATGGGCATCTCCATAGCCCGTTGATAGGCCTAGTTGATGTGAGACTATCTTCTCCTTTTTCCTCACAACCTCCACCATATTCTATTCCACCTATAGTGCTATATCCATGGCTCACGCTCATGTATTGCGTGAGAGTTGAAAAGGTTTGAGAACATAAAAGGTGTGAAACAATTGCTTGACTTGTCATCGGGGTTGTGCATGATTTAGATACTTTGTGTGGGGAAGATGGAGCATAGCCAGACCATATGATTTTGTAGGGATAACTTTCTAAGGCCATGTTATTTCAAAAGGACACAATTGCCTTGTTGGTATGCTCGAAGTATTACTGTTTTTATGTCAATATTAGACTTTTGTTTTGAATCTTATGGATCTGAATATTCATGCCACAATAAAGAATATTACATGGATAAATATGTTAGGTAGCATTCCACATCAAAAATTCTGTTTTTATCATTTACCTACTCGAGGACGAGCAGGAATTAAGCTTGGGGATGCTTGATACGTCTCCAACGTATCTATAATTTTTGATTGTTCCATGCTATTATATTATCTGTTTTGGATGTTTTATATGCATTAATATGCTATTTTATATTATTTTTGGGACTAACCTATTAATCTAGAGCCTAGTGCCAGTTTCTGTTTTTCCTTGTTTTTGAGTATTGCAGATAAGGAATATTAAACGGAGTCCAAACAGAATAAAATCTTTGGAATGATTTTTCTTGGACCAAAAGAAACCCAGCAGACTTGGAGACGAAGGCAGGAGACCTGCCGTGGCATCACAAGCCACCAGGGCGCCCCCCCTGGCTTGTGGCCCCACGGCAACCCTCCTAACCCTATTCTTCGGCCTATAAATTCCCAAATATTCTCTGGATACCAAAAAGAGCCACGAAAATACTTTTCCGCCGCCGGAAGCCTCTGTTCCCGTGAGATCCAATCTTGGAGCCTTTTCCGGTAATCTGCCAGAGGGGGATTCGATCACGGAGGGCATCTACATCAACTCCATTGCCCCTCCGATGATGCGTGAGTAGTTCACCACAGACCTTCGGGTCCATAGCTAGTAGCTAGATGGCTTCTTCTCTCTCTCTTTGTTCTTCAATACCATGTTCTTCATGATCTTCATGGAGATCTATCCGATGTAATACTCTTTTGCGGTGTGTTTGTCAAGATCCGATGAATTGTGGGTTTATGTTCAGCTTATCTATGAATATTATTTGAATCTTCTCTGAATTCTTATATGCATGATTTCATATCTTTGCAAGTCTCTTCGAGTTATTGGTTTGGTTTGGCCAACTAGATTGGTAATTCTTGCAATGGGAGAAGTGCTTAGTTTTGGGATCAATCTTGCGGTGTCCTCACCCAGTGACAAAGTAGGGGTAGCGAGGCACATATTTGTATTGTTGCCATCGAGGATAAAAAGATGGGGTTTTCATCATATTGCTTGAGTTTATCCCTCTACATCATGTCATCTTACCTAATGCGTTACTCTGTTCTTCATGAACTTAATACTCTAGATGCAGGCAGGAGTCGGTTGATGTGTGGAGTAATAGTAGTAGATGCAGAATCGTTTCGGTCTACTTGACACGGACGTGATGCCTATATGCATAATCATTGCCTTGGATATCTTCATAATTATTCGCTTTTCTATCAATTGCTCGACAGTAATTTGTTCACCCACCGTATTATTTTCCTTCATGAGAGAAGCCTCTAGTGAAACCTATGGCCCTCGGGTTTATTTTCCATATTATATTTTCAGATCTATAAACCAAAAATACCAAAAATACTTCGCTGCAATCTTTTTACTTTTAGTTTACTTTTCGTTTTAGCAATCCTATCTATCTATCTCTATCAGATCTCATCCTTGCAAGTAACCGTGAAGGGATTGACAACCCCTTTATAGCGTTGGGTGCAAGTGTTTGATTATTTGTGTAGGTACATCTATTGGGGACTTGCTTGTATCTCCTATTGGATTGATACCTTGGTTCTCAACAACTGAGGGAAATACTTATCTACTTTGCTGCATCACCCTTTCCTCTTCAAGGGAAAACCAACGCATGCTCAAGAAGTAGCAGAAAACGAGAGGCAAATGGCAAATAATGTAATTGCAAGGAGATGAGATTTGTGATTAGGAACCTGGTAGATGATGATGGAGTCCCCTCGGTGCCTACGATAGGCACGTAGAAGGGACCGCTTCCTCCCCGACAACGGCGCCAGAAATTCCTTTGACGTGGCTTGAGACTGCGTCGGTATTTCCCCAAAGAGGAAGGGATGATGCAGCACAGCGACGGTAAGTATTTCCCTAAGTTACGAAACCAAGGTTATCGAACCAGTAGGAGGATCACCACCACCCAATAAGCAGCACCTGCACACAAACAACAAATACTTGCAACCCGACGCGAAAGAGAGGTTGTCAATCTCTCTGTGGTAAAAAGATAGATTAGGTAGTGATAGATAGGAGAGATAGATCTCTCAAGAACACAAAATAAAAAGGGCAAATAAAATATGCAGCAATATGCTTTTGGGTTTTTGGTTTTGTAGATCTGAAAACAAAGATGCAAAAAGATAGATATGAAAGCAATATGTTGGAAAAGTAGACCCAGGGGCCGTAGGGTTCACTAGTGGCTTCTCTCATGAGTATAGCGCACGGTGGGTGAACAAATTACTGTTGGGCAATTGATAGAAAATCGAATAGTCATGACGATATCCAAGGCGATGATCATTATATGGGCATCACGTCCAGGATAGGTAGACCGACTCGTGCCTGCATCTACCTCTATTACTCCACACATTGACCGCTATCCAGCATGCATCTAGTGTATTAAGTTCATGGAAAAACGGAGTAATGCAATAAGAATGATGACATGATGTAGACAAGATCTATTCATGTAGGAATAGACCCCATCTTGTTATCCTTAATAGCAATGATACATGCGTGTCTTGCTGCCCCTTCTGTCACTGGGAAAGAACACCGCAAGATCGAACCCATCACAAAGCACCTCTTCCCATGGCAAGAAAAATCGATCTAGTTGGCCTAACTAAACCAAAGATTCGAAGAAGAAATACGAGGCTATAAGTAATCATGCATATAAGAGATCAAAGAAGACTCAAATAATATTCATGGATAGAAACTGATCATGAACTCAAAATTCATCGGATCCCAACAAACACACCGCAAAAGTTTACATCAAATAGATCTCCAAGAGACCATTGTATTGAGAATCATAAGAGAGAGAGAGAGAGAGGAAGCCATCTAGCTACTGCCTACGGACCCGTAGGTCTATGGTGGACTACTCATGCATCATCGGAGAGGCACCTATGAAGAAGATGAACCCCTCCGTGATGGTGTTTAGATTGGATCTCGAGGTTCTGGAACTTGCGGCGGCTGGAATTGTGTTTCGTCGACTCCCCTAGGGTTTTTGGAATATTTGGGAATTTATAGGCATCAGAGGCGGTGGAGAGGGGCCCCGAGGAGGGCACAACCCATCAGGGCGTGCCGGGGCCCCCCTGGCGCGCCCTGGTGGGTTGTGGTCTCCTCGGCCCACTCCCCTGGCACTTATTTGGCCCACTGGGTGTCTTCTGGTCTAGAAAAAATCTCCAAAAAGTTTTGTCGCGATTGGACTCCATTTGGTATTGATTTTCTGCGAAGTAAAAAACAAGCAAAAACAACAACTGGCACTTTGGCACTATGTCAATAGGTTTGTCCCAAAAAATGATATAAAGTTGTTATAAAATGATTGTAAAACATCCAAGAATGATAATATAACCGCATGGAACAAGCAAAAATTATAGATACGTTGGAGACGTATCAGTGTGTTCCTCTGTTTGGAGTGAGCGCTTCGTATTGCCACTAACCATGATGACACCCTTAGGTTCGGGCTTCTTGAGCTTCTGATATGCATAATGGGGGACAACGTTAAAACGAGCGAACGCTGTTCGGTCGAGAAGTGCGTGATAGCTGATGTGGAAAGGGGCAATGTCGAAGATCAAGTCTTCGCTGCGGAAGTTGTCGGGTGAGCCGAACACTACCTCCAGAGTCACGGTACCCGAGCAGCAGGCTTCGACACCTGGGATTACTCCTTTAAAGGTGGTGTTGCTGGGTGTGATCCTTGGCGGATCAATACAATTTTTTCTGACAGTATCTGAGTAAATCAAATTGAGGCTACTGCCTCCGTCCATGAGGACTCTAGTGAGGTGGTACCCATCGATGATGGGGTCAAGTACCAGGGCCGCTGATCCTCCATGACGGATACTGGTCAGGTGATCCTTACGGTCAAAGGTGATCGGGCATGCCGACCATGGGTTGAATTTTGGAGCTACGGGTTCTACGACATAGACTTCCCGAAGCGCACGTTTCCTCTCCTTCTTTGGTATATGCGTGGCATAGATCATGTTCACAATTTTTACTTCGGGAGGGAATTGCTTCTGGCCGCCATTGTTAGGCCCGCGAGGCTTGTCATTGTCCTTGCTGTGGGGGGCCTTGCCCTGCTCCTCGGCTGTGAGTTTGCTGGCCTGTTTCATCACCCAACAGTTATGGTTGGTGTGGTTGGCTGGCTTGTCTTGGTTGCCGTGGATTTGACAGGGCCTATCCAGGATTTTTTCCAGAGCGGTGGGTCCATCCCGTCTCCCTTTAGAGGGCTTCTTCCGCGGTCCAGATTTCGAGTTGCTGAATCCGACATTTACTACCGTATCTCGGCCTCGTCGTTGCTGTGTCGGTGCTTGTTCTTGTTGCGTCATGGTTTCCTGTTTCCATCCCGAACTTTGGAGGTGTCGGGGTCTTCGGGATTATGGTTCCGATGGGCTAGCCAACTGTCCTCACCCGCACAAAAGCGGGTCATGAGTGAGGTGAGGGCTGACATTGTTCTCGGCCTTTCTTGGCCGAGCTGATAGGCTAGCCATTCGTCCCGGATGTTGTGTCTGAAAGAAGCTATTGCCTCGGCGTCCGGACAGTCGACGATCTGGTTCTTCTTGGTCAAGAACCGATTCCAGAATTGCCGGGCTGACTCTCCGGACTTTTGAACAACATGGCTCAAATCGTCGGAGTCCGAAGGCCGGACATAGGTGCCTTGAAAGTTAGCTCGGAAAGCATCCTCGAGCTTGATACGTCCATTTTGCATCATGATTTCCTATTGTTATTTATAATGTTTTGTAGAATAATAATGCTTTAGGGAGTGATTCTAATGCCTTTTCTCTCATAATATGCAAGGTTTACACAAGGAGGGAGAATACCGGCAGCTGGAATTATGGACCTGAAAAAGCACATAAGAAATACCTATTCTGCACATCTCTAGACAAGCTGAAACTTTACGGAGAATATTTTTGGATTATATATAAAATACTGGAGCAAATAACTATCGGAGGGGGCCACCCTGGTGGGCACAAGACACCAGGGCGCGCCAGGCCCCCCAGGCACGCCCTGGTGGGTTGTGCCCTCCTCGGCCCACCTACGGTGCCCATCTTCTGATATATAAGGTCTTTTGACCTAGAAAAAAATAGGAGAGGACTTTCAGGACGGAACGCCGCTGTCTCGAGGCGAAACTTGGGCAGGAGCACTTTTGCCCTCCGGCGGAGCGATTCCGCCGGGGGAACTTCCCTCCCGGAGGGGGAAATCGAAGCCATCGTCATCACCAACACCCCTCTCATCTTTGGGAGGCCAATCTTCATCAGCATCTTCAACAGCACCATCTCCTCTCAAACCCTATTTCATCTCTTGTGTCCAATGTTTGTACCGGAACCTCAGATTGGTACATGTGGGTGACTAGTAGTGTTGATTACTATATGGTTTATTTGGTGGAAGATTATATGTTCAGATCCATTATGCTATTCAATACCACTCTGATCTTGAGGATGAATATTAGTTGTGAGTAGTTACTTTTGTTCTTGAGGTCACGGGAGAAGTCATGTTGCATGTAATTGATACGTCTCCAACGTATCTATAATTTTTGCTTGTTCCATGCTGTTATATTATCATTCTTGGATGTTTTACAATCATTTTGTAGCAACTTTATATCATTTTTTGGGACTAACCTATTGACATAGTGCCAGTTGTTGTTTTGCTTGTTTTTTACTTCGCAGAATATCAGTACCAAACGGAGTCCAATCGCGACGACACTTTTTGGAGATTTCTTAGGACCAGAAGACACCCAGTGGGACAAAGAAGGGCCAGAGAGGTGGGCTATGGAGAGCACAACCCATCAGGGTGCGCCAGGGGGCCACCGGCGCACCCTGATGGGTTGTGCCCTCCTCGGGGCCCCTCTCCACCGCCTCTGATGCCTATAAATTCCCAAATATTCCAGAAACCCTAAGAGAGTCGACGAAATACACATCCAGTCACCGCAAGTTCCAGAACCTCGAGATCCAATCTAACACCATCACGGAGGGGTTCATCATCCTCATTGGTGCCTCTTCGATGATGCGTGAGTAGTCCACCATAGACCTACAGGTCCGTAGGCAGTCGCTAGATGGCTTCCTCTCTCTCTTTTGATTCTCAATACAATGGTCTCTTGGAGATCTATTTGATGTAAACTTTTGCAGTGTGTTTGTTGGGATCCGATGAATTTTGAGTTCATGATCAGTTTGTATCCATGAATATTATTTGAGTCTTCTTTGATCTCTTATATGCATGATTACTTGTAGCCTCGTATTTCTTCTTCGAATCTTTAGTTTAGTTAGGCCAACTAGATCGATTTTTCTTGCCATGGGAAGAGGTGCTTTGTGATGGGTTCGATCTTGCGGTGTCCTTTCCCAGTGACAGAAGGGGCAGCAAGACACGCATGTATCATTGCCATTAAGGATAACAAGATGGGGTCTATTCATACATGAATATATCTTGTCTACATCATGTCATCGTTCTTATTGCATTACTCCGTTTTTCCATGAACTTAATACACTAGATGCATGTTGGATAGCGGTCGATGTGTGGAGTAATAGTGGTAGATGCAGGCAGGAGTCGGTCTACTTATCTTGGACGTGATGCCTATATAATGATCATCGCCTTGGATATCGTCATGATTATTTGATCTTCTATCAATTGCCCCACAGTAATTTGTTCACCCACCGTGTGCCATACTCATGAGAGAAGCCACTAGTGAAACCTACGGCCCCCGGGTCTACTTTTCCAACATATTGTTTTCTGATCTATCTTTTTGCCGTTTTTGTTTTCAGATCTATTATTCCAAAAACCCAAAAATATATTGCTGCACTTTTTATTTGCTCTTTTTATTTTGTGTTCTTGAGAGATCTATCTCTCCAATCTATCACTACCTAATCTATCTTTTTACCGTAGAGAGATTGACAACCTCTCTTCCGCGTCGGGTTGCAAGTATTCGTTCTTTGTGTGCAGGTGCTGCTTATTAGGTGGTGGTGATCCTCCTCCTGGTTCGATACCTTGGTTTCATAACCGAGGGAAATACTTACCGTCGCTGTGCTGCATCATCCGTTCCTCTTTGGGGAAATACTGGCGCAGTCTCAAGCCACGTCAGTAATAATGTGAATTTGATATGTGTTTGATATTTTGATGATATGTATGTTGTGATTTCCTTAGTGTTGTCATGTGAACGTCGACTACATGACACTTCACCATCCTTGGGCCTAAGGGAATGCATTGTGGAGTAGTTATTAGATGATGGGTTGCTAGAGTGACAGAAGCTTAAACCCTAGTTTATGCACTACTTCGTAAGGGGCTGATTTGGATCCAAACGTTTAATGCTATGGCTAGATTTTATCTTAACACTTTTCTCGTAGTTGCGGACGCTTGCGAGGGGGTTAATCATAAGTGGGAGGTTGTTCAAGTAAGAACAGCACCCAAGCACCGGTCCACCCACATATCAAATTATCAAAGTAGCGAACACAAATCAAACCAACATGATAAAAGTGACTAGATGAAATTCCCGTGTACCCTCAAGAACACGTTGCCTATTACTAGAGACTGTTCTAGCCTGTCCTTTGCCACAAAAGGATTTGGCTACCTTGCTGCACTTTATTTACCGTTACCGTTACTTGCTCGTTACCAATTATCTTGCTATCAAACTATTTGTTACCTACAATTTCTGTGCTTGCAGAAATTACCTTGCTGAAAACCGCTTGTCATTTCCTTCTGCTCCTCGTTGGGTTCGACACTCTTACTTATCGAAAGGACTACGATTGATCCCCTATACTTGTGGGTCATCAAGACTCTTTTCTGGCGCCGTTGCCGGGGAGTGAAGCGCTCTTGGTAAGTGGAGATCGGTAAGGAAAAACTTATATTACGTGCTGAAATTTATTGTCACTTGTTACTATGGAAGACAATCCTTTGAGGGGTTTGTTCGGGGTATCTTCACCTCGACCAAAACCACAATTATTTGCCCCTCAACCTACTGCACCTACTAAAAATATTGGTTATGAAATTCCTTCGGGTATGGTAGAACAACTGCTTGCTAAACCTTATGCAGGAGATGGAACTGAACATCCTGATATGCACCTATTATATGTGAACGAAATATGTGGATTATTTAAGCTTGCAGGTTTACCTGGAGATGAACCTAACAAGAAGGTTTTCCCTTTATCTTTGAAAGGAAAAGCATTGACATGGTATAGGCTATGTGATGATATTGGATCATGGAACTGGAATCGATTGCAATTGGAATTCCATCAAAAGTTTTATCCCATGCATCTAGTTCATCGTGATCGGAATTATATATATAATTTTTGGCCTCGTGAAGGAGAAAGCATCGCTCTAGCTTGGGGGAGGCTTAAGTCAATGTTATATTCATGCCCCAATCATGATATCCTGAGAGAAGTTATTATTCAGAATTTTTATGCTCGGCTTTCTCATAATGATCAATCCATGCTCGATACTTCTTGTACTGGTTCTTTTATGAAGAAGACTATTGAATTCAAGTGGGATCTCCTAGAAAGAATTAAACACAACTCTGAAGATTGGGAACTCGACGAAGGTAATGAGTCAAGTATAAAGCTTAAGTTTGATTGTGTTAAATCTTTTATGAATACCGATGCTTTTCACAAGTTTAGCACTAAATATGGACTTGACTCTGAGATAGTAGCCTCTTTCTGTGAAGCATTTGCTACTCATGTTGATCTCCCTAAAGAGAAATGGTTTAAATATCACCCCCTATTAAAGAAGAAATTAAAGAACCGGTCATAGATAAAGATGAAACCAACGTTTACAATGTTGATCCAGTTGTGCCTACCGCTTATATTGAAAAACCACCTTTCCTGTTAGGATAAAGGAACATGCTAAGGTATCAACTGTGGTTCGCAAGAGTAATATTAGAGCACCTAAGCCCCCTGAGCAAATTAAAGTAGAACCTAGTGTTGCTATGGTTAAAGATCTCTTGGTAGAAAATATTGATGGGCATATTATCTACTTCTGTGATGAAGCTGCTAGAATTGCTAAACCCGATGAAAAAGGTAAACATAGATCTATAGTGGACATGCCTGTTGTCTCAGTCAAAATTGGAGATCATTGCTATCGTGGTTTACGTGATTTGGGTACTAGTGTGAGTGTGATACGTCTCCAACGTATCTATAATTTTTGCTTGTTACATGCTGTTATATTATCATTCTTGGATGTTTTACAATCATTTTATAACAACTTTATATCGTTTTTTGGGACTAACCTATTGACATAGTGCCAAAGTGCCAGTTGCTGTTTTTGCTTGTTTTTTTACTTCGCAGAATATCAGTACCAAACGGAGTCTAATCGCGACGAAACTTTTTGGAGATTTTTTCTGGACCAGAAGACACCCAGTGGGCCAAAGAAGTGCTAGAGAGGTGGGCCGTGGAGACCACAACCCACCAGGGCGCGCCAGGGGGACCCGGCACGCCCTGATGGGTTGTGCCCTCCTCGGGGCCCCTCTCCACCGCCTCTGATGCCTATAAATTCCTAGATATTTCAAAAACCCTAGGGGAGTCGACGAAACACAATTCCAGCCGCCGCAAGTTCTAGAACCTCGAGATCCAATCTAAACACCATCACGGAGGGGTTCATCTTCTTCATAGGTGCCTCCGATGATGCGTGAGTAGTCCACCATAGACCTACGGGTCTGTAGGCAGTAGCTAGATGGCTTCCTCTCTCTCTCTCTCTCTTATGATTCTCAATACAATGGTCTCTTGGAGATGTATTTGATGTTAACTTTTGCGGTGTGTTTGTTGGGATCCGATGAATTTTGAGTTCATGATCAGTTTCTATCCATGAATATTATTTGAGTCTTCTTTGATCTCTTATATGCATGATTTCTTATAGCCTTGTATTTTTTCTTCGAATCTTTGGCTTAGTTAGGCCGACGAGATCGATTTTTCTTGCCATGGGAAGAGGTGCTTTGTGATGGGTTCGATCTTGCGGTGTTCTTTCCCAGTGACAGAAGGGGCAGCAAGGCACGCATGTATCGTTGCCATTAAGGATAACAAGATGGGGTCTATTCCTACATGAATAGATCTTGTCTACATCATGTCATCGTTCTTATTGCATTACTCCATTTTTCCATGAACTTAATACACTAGATGCATGCTGGATAGCGGTCGATGTGTGGAGTAATAGTGGTAGATGCAGGCAGGAGTCGGTCTACTTATCTTGGACGTGATGCCTATATAATGATCATCGCCTTGGATATCGTCATGACTATTCGATTTTCTATCAATTGCCCAACAATAATTTGTTCACCCACCGTGCGCTATACTCATGAGAGAAGCCACTAGTGAATCCTACGGCCACCGGGTCTACTTTTCCAACATATTGCTTTCCGATCTATCTTTTTGCCTCTTTGTTTTCAGATCTACAAAACCAAAAACCCAAAAACATATTGCTGCATATTTTATTTGCTCTTTTTATTTTGTGTTCTTGAGAGATCTATCTCTCCTATCTATCACTACCTAATCTATCTTTTTACCGTAGAGAGATTGACAACCTCTCTTTCGCGTCGGGTTGCAAGTATTTGTTATTTATGTGCAGGTGCTGCTTATTGGGTGGTGGTGATCCTCCTACTGGTTCGATAACCTTGGTTTAATAACCGAGGGAAATACTTACCGTCGCTGTGCTGCATCATCCCTTCCTCTTTGGGGAAATACCGACGCAGTCTCAAGCCACGTCAAAGGAATTTCTGGCGCCGTTGCCGGGGAGGAAGCGATCTCTTCTATGTGCCTATCGTAGGCGCCGAGGGGACTCCATCATCATCTACCAGGTTCCTAATCACAATTCTCATCTCCTTGCAATTACATTATTTGCATGTTGCCTCTCGTTTTCCTCTCCCCCACTTCACCAATTTGCCGTTTTATTCGCCCTCTTTTTTGTTTACCTTTTTCTCGTCAGATCTCTTGCCTAGTCATTATGGCTAGCACTTCCTTTATTGCGTGTACTACCGATAATGAGGTTCTTAATTTTAAGCAAAGGGGAGGGGAGAACCTAAAATATGCTTGGTATAGGATTTGCAATGCTCATAATAGATCTATCCATAAGCAATCTACCGTTGTTCTTCTTTGCAGTTTTTATGTGGGCATCACCACTTGGTATAGATTCGTCCTTGATACAATTACCAGTGGGAATTTCTTGATGTGTCCATCTTTGGATGCTTTTAATGCTATGGGAAGTTTAGTGGGATCACCACCTCTTATGATCAATGAAACAACTTTAACTCTCGAACATGTTATGGAGAGATTAGATGCTATTGAAAAGAAGATGATTACCCAATAAAATCTTGAAAGTTTGGATAAGAAAATGCATAATATTGCTAATAAAGTTGGGTCTAAGGCGTGAGATGCTTTTAAATTGCTAAAGGAAAAAAGAAAACGTAGTTAACGAAAGGGTAAAGGAGAGTCCTTACCGGATTGAGAAGTTGGAAGAAATCTTTAGTAATTTGGGTTCGGCTTTTTATTCTATCAAAACTATTGAAAAAACTCCCGTAAAGGTTGGCAAGACCACACAAGTCACTAAGAACAAAGTTGCTACATCTAGTAGTCACAAGGGGGATCTTAAAATGATTAGTATTCATCCTGACTTTGTTGAGATCGTAAGAGACCCTATTTACAAGAATGCTTTTTTTGGTTTTCTTCCTAGGAGTGTTGTCATCAAGAATATGCATGTTAAATCCTTGAATAAATCTAGTTGTGTGATTGAAGAGTTGAAAACCAAAGATGACAATACTTGAATCTATGCGTTATGCCTAGCTAGGGGCGTAAAACGTTAGCGCTTGTTGGGAGGCAACCCAATGAATAAATAAATTTTTGCTTTTTCCTTTCTGTTTTTGAGTGTTTACACAATTATGCCTCTGTTATGATTGTGTTTTTTTGGTTTATTTAGTGTTTGTGCCAAGTAAAGCCTTTAGGATGATTCATAGGATGAGTAGAAGCGATGCTGAAATCTGAAACAGAAACTTTGCATCCAGTATATGAATTTTCATTTTTTGCTGGAACGTGATCTTGAGCTGAAATTTTAACACAGTGTTTCCATACAAATTCCTTACGTTGTCCTAATTTTTCACAATTTTTAGAGTTAGAAAAGTATGGTTAGAGTATAGATTACTACAGACTGTTCTGTTTAAGACAGATTCTGTTTTCGTTGCATTGTGTGCTTGTTTTGATAAATCTATGGGTTATATTGAAGGGTATGAGCCACGGTAAAGTTAAAATACAGTAGGTATAATGCAATAATAAAATATGAATAGGTTTTCAACAGCACCTAAAGTAGTGATTTGCTTTATTATACTAACGGATCTCACGAAGATTTTGTTGAGTTTTGTGTGATTGAAGTTTTCAAGTTTTGGGTGAGATCACGATGGATGAAGGAATACGGAGTGAAAAGAGCCTATGATTGGGGATGGTACAGCAACCCCAATATATATCCAAAGAGAAACAAGCAACTAAGCTTGGGGATACCCCCGAGTGGCATCCCCTCTTTCTTCTAACGACCATCGGTATTTTACTTGGAGCTATATTTTTATTCGTTACATATCATGAGTTTTGCTTGGAGCGTCTTGTATCTTTGCTTGCTTTGCTTGTTAGTTTGTCATTTGTATCCTTGCTGGACACACCTATTTTAGAGAGCCAAAATTATGCTATGATTTGTTAGAATTGCTCTATGTGCCTCACTTAAACTTTTTGAGCTATAGAATTGCTCTAGTGCTTCACTTATATCTTTTTGAGCACGGTGTGCATGGAAATTTTTGTATAAATACTCTCATGCTTCACTTAGATTAATTTGAGAGTTAGTAAATTTTGAAGAAATCCTCTCATGCTTCACTTATACTATTTTTAGAGAAGAAATCTTTATGCTCATGTGCTTCACTTAAATTTGTTTGAGCTTGTAAAAAAAAGCAATGGCAATATATGAAACTAGTCCCAAAGTGATAGATATCCAAGGAGGATATAATAAAAACTTTCATGAAGATTATTCGGAAAATTAAACTTGATTCTTTGTAATAGTTTTGAAACATGATGATAGTAATATGTGAGTCATGTTAGTGAATAATTATGCTTTAGTAGGAATATTGGTGTTAAGGTTTGTGATTCCCTATGCATGCACGAAAGTCAATAGTTATGCAATGAAGTTAGATCCTACTTATGGTGCATTATTCGGTGTTAGTTATGCTCAATGCTCGCTCATGTGAATTTTCGTTTCTTGGTTTGGTTGCTTCTCAATCTATTTGCTAGTCTCCATTTGTACTAAGTAGAAATACTACTTGTGCATCCAAAATCCTTAAACCAAGTTTTGCCTTATGAGTCCACTATACCTACCTATATGCGGTATTTCCATGCCGTTCCAAGAAAATTTGTATGTGCCATCTCTAAATTTTCAAAATAATTTTTCTCTTTTCTGTGCTCGTACCGCTCATACGGTGGGGAGTGTCCAATATTTTTCCATGCTAGATGTGTTATTCTCAAGATGAGTGTTTATTCACTTGTCATTGCACGAGTGCAGCGGTAATAGGGATGCCCATTCCCAAAATGAAAAAGAAAAAAATATTTACTTTACGTTGTCAAATAATAAATTCCTTGGAAAGTGTTGGTATGGAAGGCAACCGTGGATACGACCCGCCATGGAAAGTGAAAGTTTGGTGGAAAAAGGAATAAACTTTATTTTCTGTTTGGGAACCGCCTATGATATATCTAGCATGGAAAGTATTGTGAGCTACTTTGTCGTTTTCGTTGACAGGAAAAGCATGCCACCCGAAAATATTTTTCTCTCTCAATTTAAAACTTTGAGCTCTCGCACCTCTACAAATCCCTACTTCCCTCTACGAAGGGCCTATCTATTTACTTTATGCAATTTTTGTTTTTACTTTGAGTCTCCATCTTCTGTTATAAAGCACCAACTAGGGGGCACTATGATCGTACTTGACCATTGGGCATAGCTAATATTTGAGTGTGTTTCATGAATGGATCAACGATTGAACATGATGGGCTAGGGATAACTTTCTTTAGTGTTGATATTTTGAAAGACATGGTTGCTTGTTGACATGCTTGAGTATTGAAGTCATTATGTTAAAACTAGACTATTGCTTTGAATCATTTACAAGTCCAAACGTCCATGCTATACAAAAGAAAAGAATACGAGATGAACATGTTAGGCAGCATTCCACATCAAAAATTCTGTTTTTATCATTTACCTACTCGAGGCCGAGTAGGAATTAAGCTTGGGGATGCTGATACGTCTCCAACGTATCTATAATTTTTGCTTGTTCCATGCGGTTATATTATCATTCTTGGAAGTTTTACAATCATTTTATAACAACTTTATATCATTTTTTGGGACTAACCTATTGACATAGTGCCAAAGTGCGAGTTGCTATTTTTGCTTGTTTTTTACTTCGCAGAATATCAGTACCAAACGGAGTCTAATCGCAACGAATCTTTTTGGAGATTTTTTCTGGACCAGAAGACACCCAGTGGACCAAAGAAGTGACAGAGAGGTGGGCCGTGGAGACCACAACCCACCAGGGCACGCCAGGGGGGCCCCGGCGCGCCCTGATGGGTTATGCCCTCCTCGGGGCCCCTCTCCACAGCCTCTGATGCCTATAAATTCCCAAATATTCCAAAAACCCTAGGGGAGTCAACGAAACACAATTCCAGCCGCCGCAAGTTCCAGAACCTCGAGATCCAATCTAAACACCATCACAGAGGGGTTCATCTTCTTCATAGGTGCCTCTCCGATGATGCATGAGTAGTCCACCATAGACCTACGGGTCCGTAGGTAGTAGCTGGAAGGCTTCCTCTCTCTCTCTCTTATGATTCTGAATACAATGGTCTCTTGGAGATCTATTTGATGTAAACTTTTGCGGTGTGTTTGTTAGGATCCGATGAATTTTGAGTTCATGATCAGTTTCTATCCATGAATATTATTTGAGTCTTCTTTGATCTCTTATATGCATGATTGCTTATAGCCTCGTATTTCTTCTTCGAATCTTTGGTTTAGTTAGGCCGACTAGATCGATTTTTCTTGCCATGGGAAGAGGTGCTTTGTGATGGGTTTGATCTTGCGGTGTTCTTTCCCAGTGACAAGGGGCAGCAAGGCACGCATGTATCGTTGCCATTAAGGATAACAAGATGGGGTCTATTCCTACATGAATAGATCTTGTGTACATCTTGTCATCGTTCTTATTGCATTACTCCGTTTTTCCATGAACTTAATACACTAGATGCATGCTGGATAGCGGTCGATGTGTGGAGTAATAGTGGTAGATGCAGGTAGGAGTCGGCCTACTTATCTTGGACGTGATGCCTATATAATGATCATCGCCTTGGATATCGTCATGACTATTCGATTTTCTATCAATTGCCCAACAGTAATTTGTTCACCCACCGTGCGCTAAACTCATGAGAGAAGCCACTAGTGAATCCTACGGCCCCCGGGTCTACTTTTCCAACATATTGCTTTCCGATCTATCTTTTTGTATCTTTGTTTTCAGATCTACAAAACCAAAAACCCCAAAACATATTGCTGCATATTTTATTTGTGCTTTTTATTTTGTGTTCTTGAGAGATCTATCTCTCCTATCTATCACTACCTAATCTATCCTTTTATCGTAGAGAGATTGACAACCTCTCTTTCGCGTCGGGTTGCAAGTATTTGTTATTTATGTGCAGGTGCTGCTTATTGGGTGGTGGTGATCCTCCTACTGGTTTGATAACATTGGTTTCATAACTGAGGGAAATACTTACCGTCGCTGTGCGGCATCATCCCTTACCGTCGCAGTCTCAAGCCACGTCAGAGTGCTATTCCTTTTACCTAATACCAAGAAATGATGAATGAAATAGCACCCGCTGAAATAGAAGACATTGATGTTACTATTAAACCTGCTAATAGAAACACCATCACACCACTTGGGATCGTTAGAGATGTTGAAGTCTTGTGTGGGAATGTAAAATACCCTACTGATTTTCTAGTTCTTGGTTTCCCACAAGATGACTTTTGTCCCATAATCTTTGGTAGACCTTTCTTGAGCACCGTCAATGCTAAGATAGATTGTGAAAAACAAACCGTCGGTGTCAGTTTTGGTGATGTGTCTCATGAGTTTAATTTTTCCAAGTTTAGTAGACAACCTCGTGATAGAGCGTTATCTAGTAAGGATGAAATAATTGGTCTTGCTTCTATTGCCGTGCCCCCTACTGATCCATTAGAACAATACTTGCTTGACCATGAAAATGATATGCACTTCCGTGAAAGAAATGAAATAGATAAAAATTTCTTTGAACAACATCCTCTCGTGAAACACAATTTGCCTATTGAAACTCTTGGAGGTCCTCCTCCACCTAAAGGTGATCGTGTGTTTGAATTAAAGCAATTGCCTGATACTTTGAAATATGCTTATCTTGATGAGAAAAAGATATATCCTATTATTATTAGTGCTAACCTTCAGAACATGAAGAAGAAAGATTATTAAAAATTCTGAGGAAGCACCGGGCTGCTATTGGATATACTCTTGATGATCTTAAGGGCATTAGTCCCACTCTATGTCAGCACAAGATTTATATGAAACCTGATGCTAAACCCGTTGTTGATCACCAACGGCGATTGAATCCTAAGATGAAAGAAGTGGTAAGAACTGAAATATTAAAGCTTCTGGAAGCAGGTATAATATATCCCATTGCTGATAGTAGATGGGTAAGTCCCATTGTAACCGCCCAAGAGCATCCCTTGCCTTATTTGTAATATTAGTCTTGTATAAACCTTCCAAGTTTGCCCTCATGTGGTTGAGTAGAAATAATTTGTGCTTCATGACTTTCATCATTCATCATGGCATCATGGCATCATCACATAAATTATGTTGCATCATATGCTCGTGCTTGTTTTGAGTGTGTGTTTTGTGGTGTGGTGTGTGGTGTGGTGTGATGTTGTCTTGGAAGAAAACCCATCCACAATTTCTATAGAAACTATCCCCAACTCTCTCTCTTTTCAATATTGCAACATGTGGAATTTTTGCTTGCTATTTAAATTCTTTAAAAATGTTGAACCCCTCTTAAATATTTTGTAAGGATTTGTCAACCAACTCTCAGTCATGCTTTCTTTTTCATGTTTTTTTAATCTTTGCAAAACAGGTTCTATTTAATATTATAAGTGAATTATTTAATTGCCCTAAAAACGGCCAATCTATTTTATTTAAATAGGGTATATTTTGGTGAGTTCAAAAGTATTTTTATTTGTTTATCTAAACATCTCTCTCTTTCTCTGTGATTTTTTTTACTCTCGGTTTTATAAAAAATAAAAGAAAACCCCCTTTGTTTTTCTCCTGTTCAGAGAGAGAGAGAGGAGAGTGAAGCCCACCTGGGCCTTTGCCCTCCCATAGCCCACCAAGCCTCAGCGACAGGATCGTCGCCCTCCTCTGTACGGCAGACGATCCACCGGTGCCACGTCGGAGGCTCGCCGATTTGACGGCTGTCCGGCGCCCGCAATCCCTATAAACGTTGTCCATCGTGCCCTAGCTCGTCCCCTCTCTCCATTCCTCCCTCCTCCTCGCCTCGCCACCGTAGGTAGGTCTCTCCCAAGCCCTCGCCGTCGCCATGAACCGGGAGCTCCCGAGCTCAGCGTGGTGTTGACCCTCGCTGCCTTCTCCTTCGTCTTTGACCGTGGGAGCGCCCTTCTCGGAGTCGTCGGTTCTTCCTCAACCTCTCTGGAGACGCAAGGGCACTGGATCTTCCACCACGACGTCGACTCCTTCCTCTTCTTCCTGCGTCTCGGATCCGAGGCGAGCGGGACTTCGGTGCTTCCCCGCGTCGTCCCCGACCCCTCTCCAGCAGCTTCTTCTTATCCGTCGAGCCGTAGGTGATCCCCGATCCCGATCTGTGCCTTCACCATCACCGTTAGGCCGCCGTAGACGTCGCCGTAGCCGTGCCACGCCAGTGCTCCCCGTGCTCTGCGCGGATCTCTGAAGATCTTCTTCAGAGAAGGGCAGCACCCCTCCTCCGCTTCGCTTTCCCTCTCGTGTGCTCGTGCTCGCTCGCGTAGTCGCCATGCCAGGCCCCGCGCGCGCTCTGTGCCCGCAAGCCGCGCCTCGCTTGCTGCCGTAGCTGCCGTAGCCGCCATGACCGAGCCGAGCTTCCGCTCGAGCTCGGGCAGCTCGCCTCGTCCGCGTAGCCGTTGGTTAACCCCGGGGATGGGTTCCCCTCGTAGTCCGTGTTCCCCGTCGCTCCTCGCCATAGTCCGACGCAGTAGACGCGTAGCTCGCCGTCGCCTCCGCGCCCTGTCCGCCATGGCCAGGAGCTCGAGCTCGAGCCCCTCGTTCCGGTCCTCCTCACCGCAAGGCGAGGGCGGGAACTGAACCCCCGTAGAGTCCGCAGCCCCTGCCGGTAGCCCGTGGCCGTCGCCAACGCCGGAGAGCTCGCCGGAGCCGTCGCTGGCTTCTCTGTCGATTAGCTAGAAGAAGCAGGGGCCTTTGTTAGTATTAGAAGTGCAGCATCCCTCTTCTATCGAGATCCCCTCGTCTAGCGCAGTGGTTTCGCGTCTGCGCCGCAGCCCACAGGTCGTGGGTTCGAACCCCCACCCCCCCGACCGATTAAATCCCCCATTTTTTACCACTGTTGTGCGTGAGGTCTGACAGTGGGCCATGGGTCCATTTGTTAGCCCCCAGGGCCCCTGGGGTGTATGCCAGGTAGGCCCCTTTTTTATTTTTGTTTTTGTCTTTATTTTCCCCTGTGTTGACTTATTTCCATTTAGGGAAATATCCCAGTTTTGGCTTTTTCCCAATCTGTCTGTAATCATGGGACATGCCAAATTTGGCATATGACTAGCTATAAGTGCAATGTCATTTCTTTCTTATGCATTTGTGTGAGTTTTCCCAACAGGAAGATAGGCTTGTGATATATGTTTTTGGGGTAGAAAAATCCCAGGAATCCAGTGGTGCCATTAGTTTTGCCATTGGAGCAACTTTGTGAAAATATTATTTTGTGATGAGGTGGCATTTTGGTATTTTTGTATGAATTAATTCATGCATGCTATGATGAACTTGCCTACAAGGAAGTGGTAGTGTTTTGTGGACAGTAGGCCCTGGTATTTTTCCTTTCCATGATAATCTTGTGGTTTAGTGGGTTTCTTGCTGTAAACATGCTAAGAAAATATTACTGTTTTCATTGCTCCAATATTTCTAAGTGTTAGAACTGTTATTTTCTTCCCATGTTGTGTTGATGATTCCCATGGATATAGTCTTTCTTTGGGGTTGGTTCAATTCCATGAATTGTTGTGCTTGTCAACCTCTGTCATTTGGTGCCTTCACCTTGCCAAAGAGATTTTGCATCTTAGAGTTATTTGCTGTCAAAGATGCTATTGTGTTATAAACTGCTGCTATTCTCTTAGTGAAATTTGACTGTCTGAGAATCTGTAGTTATTTTCATGCCATGTTTAGGGGATGCTACCAAGTGATCTGTGATGTTTTAGCTCATGCTCAGTGCTAGTGTTTTGTAGTAGTTGTTGCCCTCTAACACCCTGTTAGTTTTCATGCCATGAAAGTACCTATAGCATATAAAAAAGTTGCTGTCAAGTTCCTGTCATGTTAACTCAGATTCTATAAAACTAGAATTTTCACTAAGTCCCTAAAAACTAATTCAACATGCCATCTTGTGAGCTTCATTGCCATTGATCCATGATTCCTTTCATGTTGATGTAGATAGATGATTTGTTAAGATTGCTGTGTAATTCTTGCCCATGCCTTGGTTGTGATTTAAAACATTCTGTAGCTCTGGATATGTGTGTGGCAAGTTGACATGTTGCTGTTTGTGGACAGATTGTGTGTAGGATTGTTTTGTGTCTTGTGGGAGCTATACTCCATTGTTTTGCATGATCTTTAGCTCTATTCTTGCTAGATTTTATTTTCCTATCCAGTGGTATCCTTGGAATACCAAGGAATAGCCCATGGCCTCCCTCATCTTGTGTTTTGTCTCCGTTAACATCCGTACCTTGCCGGGAGTGCACCGTGAGCTACGTTACTCCGTTTGCAACGTTCTACATATGCATTTGCATCGATTTTGCATGACGCATCCATATTTTCCATGTCCATGCATGTTCATACAACTAAACATGAGGTTCTGTCTAGAATACTAAATAACTTAATAATTGCATGAGAAACATGACTAGCATAGGGTTGCATGCTAAATACTTCAAATTGGTCATGCATCATCTTGTTTGTGCATTGAACCTTGTGTGTATGTTTATTTGGTGCTGTTTCTCTTTGGGTAGACGCGAGTGTTGAGCCTGAGTACGAGGATCCCGGAGAGTACAACTACGAGGACCCATCTCTTTGTCCCTCTGAAGAACCAACAGGCAAGATGATCATACCCGGATCCCGACACTATTTTTGCCTTGCTAGTGTCTTGCTTTTACCGTTACGTTTTTCGTTACCTACCACTTAAAATGTCAGCCTCCTATATTGCCATGAAAGCCTCTAACCCCTCCACTACCTAGCAAACATTGATTGGCTATGTTACCGCTGCTCAGCCCTTATCTTATAGCGTTGCTAGTTACAGGTGCAAGCTTTCCATGGTCAACATGGATTTTGGTTATATCACTCTAATTACTGTTATTTAAATTAATGCACATATATATCTGGCAACGGTGGAAGGCTTGGCCTTTTGCTCAGTGTTTGGTTCCGCTTTTGCCGCACTAGTTCTGAGTACCGGTGTTATATTCCATATTTTGCGCTCCTAACATGCTCGGGGTTGTTATGGGGACCCCCTTGACCATTCGTTTTAGATTAAAACTTGTCTGGCAAGACCCAACTTTGGTTTTACATTTGCTAAACAACTTAATAAAAATGCATAGGGCATAGCTACCCCGTGGATAATTAATCAACCCTCCCGGGCCAGTGCTCCTCATGAGTGTTGGTCCACCTACATAGCAGTCGACGGTGCCACCTCGGGGCAACTCGAGGCATTTTCTAGGCAACCGTCCACTTCGCATAGATGGATGATGCCCGTTGATAGAGAGCGCACGGCTCTAGAAGCGGATCTGGCTCACTGGGAGGTCTTGCTGGACTTGTTTTACCTTTCTCGAATGTCTTGCGCGAGGAATTCCGATTTTTCTTCGGTTATCTCGAGGTTGCGGTTTTCTAGTTGAATTGCCTAGGAAGATCACGAGATTCGTGGTCGAGGTTATTCCCGCGGCGTGTGGTTAGTTTGTGATGGATGAGTTGGAGCACCCCTACAGGGTGAAATCTTCCGGAAAGCCGTGCCCGTGGTTACGTGGCAACTTGGAAATTTGTTTAACACCCGGTAATAGTAAACTTGAAGTAAACTCAATAAAATACACCAACTGTCTGCGTAACCGTGACTGTCTCTGCTCGTGGACATGAACCGAGAGAGAACACGGTGGGGTTATGATTGACGTAAGTAGGTGTTCAGGATCACTTAGTGATCATGTTAGTTCATGACCGTCTTTCGTAGGCCACCATATTTTCATTCATGTTCTCGTAAGTTAGCCACCAAATACATACTTAGCGCTTGCTGCAGCCTCACCACTTAACCAATTCCTCACCCAAATGCTTACATAGTTTCGGTACCCGGGTTATGAAATTGCTGAGTCCCTGTGGCTCACAAATTACAACAATACAGGTACAGGTGTTGATGAGTACGTGTCAGATGACGTGTCGCAGCTCCAGTGGGAGTATGATGAAGAACGTGGTCGGATGTATGTTACGTATCCAGACGAGTAGGGAGCTTCGTGGTGGTGATCCGGGGATAGCAAGACAGTTTATCATTGCTTCTTTTATCGTTTGTTTTCGTCCGTAGCCGGACCCTGCCTTCTGAATGATGTATGAATAATTTGTGTGGACTTGTAAGATAGCTTGTGGCGAGTGTAAGCCAACTCATATACTCATCTCTTCCTACATGTATGCAATGTTTTACTGTACTTGCGAACGACGAGATGCGCTTCTATCCCCGTCGAGGCCGCAAGCCTTAATAGGGATAGGACCGCATCTTGGGCGTGACAAGTTGGTAATCAGAGCCCCTTGCTTGATCGAAATTGGTCGAGTCGAGTGCTACTTCTTGAGCTTGCGTTGGTTTTCCCTTGAAGAGGAAAGGGTGATGCAGCAAAGTAGATAAGTATATCCCTCTGTTGTTGAGAACCAAGGTATCAATCCAGTAGGAGATACAAGCAAGTCCCCAATAGATGTACCTACACAAATAATCAAACACTTGCACCCAACGGAGAAAAGGGGTTGTCAATCCCTTCACGGTTATTTGCAAGGATGAGATCTGATAGAGATAGATATAGAAGATTACTAAAACAAAAAGTAAAAAGATTGCAGCAAAGTATTTTTGGTATTTTTGGTTTATAGATCTGAAAGTATAATATGGAAAATAGACTCGGGGGCCATAGGTTTCACTAGAGGCTTCTCTCTTGAAGGAAAATAATACGGTGGGTGAACAAATTACTGTCGAGCAATTGATAGAAAAGCGCATAGTTATGACGATATCCAAGGCAATGATTATGCATATAGGCATCACGTCCGTGTCAAGTAGACCGAAACGATTCTGCATCTACTACTATTACTCCACACATCGACCGACTCCTGCTTGCATCTAGAGTATTAAGTTCATGAAGAACAGAGTAACACATTAGGTAAGATGACATGATGTAGAGGGATAAACTCAAGCAATATGGTGAAAACCCCATCTTTTTATCCTTGATGGCAACAATACAAATACGTGCCTCGCTACCCCTACTTTGTCACTGGGTGAGGACACCGCAAGATTGAACCCAAAACCAAGCACTTCTCCCATTGCAAGAATTACCAATCTAGTTGGCCAAACCAAACCAATAACTCGAAGAGACTTGCAAAGATATGAAATCATGCATATAAGAATTCAGAGAAGATTCAAATAATATTCATAGATAATCTGATCATAAACCCACAATTCATCAGATCTCGACAAACACACCGCAAAAGAGTATTACATCGAATAGATCTCCATGAAGATCATGAAGAACATGGTATTGAAGAACATAGAGAGAGAAGAAGCCATCTAGCTACTAGCTATGGACCTGAAGGTCTGAGGTGAACTACTCACGCATCATCGGAGGGGCAATGGAGTTGATGTAGATTCCCTCCGTGATCGAATCCCCCTCCGGCAGATTACCGGAAAAGGCTCCAAGATGGGATCTCACGGGAACATAGGCTTCCGGCGGCGGAAAAGTATTTTCGTGGCTCTCTTTGGTATTGGGGGGATATTTGGGAATTTATAGGCCGAAGAATAGGGTTAGGAGATCTGCCGTGGGGCCACAAGCCAGGGGGCGCCCCCCCCCTAGGACGCGCCCTGCTAGCTTGTGATCTCCCGGCAGGTCTCCTGCCTTCGTCTCCAAGTCTGGCAGGTTTCTTCTGGTCCAAGAAAAATCATTCCGAAGATTTTATTCCGTTTGGACTCCGTTTAATATTCCTTATCTGCAATACTCAAAAACAAGGAAAAAACAGAAACTGGCACTAGGGACTAGGTTAATAGGTTAGTCCCAAAAACAATATAAAATAGCATATTAATGCATATAAAACATCGAAAACAGATAATATAATAGCATGGAACAATCAAAAATTATAGATACGTTGGAGACGTATCAAGCATCCCCAAGCTTAATTCCTGCTCGTCCTCGAGTAGGTAAATGATAAAAACAGAATTTTTGATGTGGAATGCTACCTAACATATTTATCCATGTAATATTCTTTATTGTGGCATGAATGTTCAGATCCATAAGATTCAAAACAAAAGCTCAATATTGACATAAAAACAGTAATACTTCAAGCATACTAACAAGCAATTGTGTTCTTTCAAAATAACATGGCCTTAGAAAGTTATCCCTACAAAATCATATAGTCTGCCTATGCTCCATCTTCACCACACAAAGTATCTAAATCATGCACACCCCCGATGACAAGTCAAGCAATTGTTTCACACCTTTTATGTTCTCAAATCTTTTCAACTTTCACGCAATACATGAGCGTGAGCCATGGATATAGCACTATAGGTGGAATAGAATATGGTGGAGGTTGTATGGAAAAAGGAGAAGATAGTCTCACATCAACTAGGCGTATCAACGGGCTATGAAGATGCCCATCAATAGATATCAATGTGAGTGAGTAGGGATTGCCATGCAACGGATGCACTAGAGCTATAAGTGTATGAAAGCTCAAAAAGAAACTAAGTGGGTGTGCATCCAACTTGCTTGCTCACGAAGACCTAGGGCAATTTGAGGAAGCCCATCATTGGAATATACAAGCCAAGTTATATAATGAAAAATTCCCACTAGTATATGAAAGTGACAAAAATAGGAGACTCTCTATCATGAAGATCAAGGTGCTACATTGAAGCACAAGTGTGGAAAAAAAGATAGTAACATTGTCCCTTCTCTCTTTTCTATCATTTTTTTCCTTTTTTATTTATTTTGGTGGGCATCTTTGGCCTCTTTTTTTTTATTTGGGCTTCATTGGCCTCTTTTATTATTTGTAAAGTCCGGAGACTCATCCCTACTTGTGAGGGAATCATAGCTTCCATCATCCTTTCCTCACATGGGACAATGCTCTAATAATGATGATCATCACACTTTTATTTACTTACAACTCGATTCCTACAACAAGATATAACTCTATATGAATGCTTCCGGTGGTGTACCAGGATGTGCAACGATCTAGCATAGCAAATGACATCAAAAAACGGACAAGCCATGAAAACATCATGCTAGTTTTCTTACGATCATGCAAAGCAATATGACAATGATGGTGCGTGTCATAAAAAACGAAACGGTGGAAGTTGCATGGAAATATATCTCGGAATGGCTATGGAAATGCCATAATAGGTAGGTATGGTGGCTGTTTTGAGGAAGGTGGGTTTAATGCACCGGCGAAAGTTGCGCGGTACTAGAGAGGCTAGCAATGGTGGAAGGGTGAGAGTGCGTATAATCCATGGACTCACATTAGTCATAAAGAACTCACATACTTATTGCAAAAATCTATTAGTTATCGAAGCAAAGTATTAGACGCATGCTCCTAGGGGAGAGGTTGGTAGGAGTTAACCATCGCGCGCTCCCGACCCTCACACAAAGGATGACAATCATTAAACAAATCTTGCTCCGACTTCGTTACATAACGGTTCACCATACGTGCATGCTACGGGAGTCACAAACTTTAACACAAGTATTTTTACCATTCCACAATTACTCACTAGCATGACTCTAACATCACCATCTTTATATCTCAAAACTATATGCAAGGAATCCAACTTCTCGTAGTATTCAATGCACTTTATATGAAAGTTTTTATTATATCCCTCTTGGATGCCCATTATATTAGGACTAAATTCATAACCTAAACCAATTACCATGCTGTTTAAAGACTCTCAAAATAATATAAGTGAGGTACGAGAGTTCAATTATTTCTATAAAATAAAACACCACCGTGCTCTAAAAAGATATAAGTGAAGCACTAGAGCAACATTGCCTAGCTCAAAAGATATAAGTGAAGCACATAGAGTATTCTAATAAATTCACGATTAATGCGTGTCCCTCTCAAAAGATGTGTGCAGCAAGGATGATTGTGGCAAACTAAAAAGCAAAGACTCATATCATACAAGACGCTCCAAGCAAAACACATATCATGTGGTGAATAAAAATATAGCCTCAAGTAAATTTACCGATGGATTGAAGACGAAAGAGGGGATGCCTTCCGGGGAGTCCCCAAGCTTAGGCTCTTTGGTATCCTTGAATATGTCTTGGGGTGCCTTTTGCATCCCCAAGCTTAGGCTCTTGCCACTCCTTATTCCATAGTCCATCAAATCTTTACCCAAAACTTGAAAACTTCACAACACAAAACTCAACAGAAAACTCATGAGATCCGTTAGTATAAGAAAAATAAATCACCACTTTAGGTACTGTTGTGAACTCATTCTTTATTTATATTGGTGTAATATCTACTGTATTCTAACTTCTCCATGGTTCATACCCCCCGATACAACCCATAGATACATCAAAATAAGCAAACAACACAAAGAAAACAGAATCTGTCAAAAACAGAATAGTCTGTAGCAATCTGTAAACTTCGAATACTTATGTAACTCCACAAATTCTGAAAAATTAGGACAATCAGGGCAATTTGTATATCAATCTTGTGTAAAACATTCAGATCCAATTGACGCTCTGGTGAATTTATAAAATTCCTGGACTGAGCGCAAAAGTTTCTGTTTTTCAGCAAAACCAAATCAACAATCACCGTAAACCATCCCAAAGGTCTTACTTGGAACAAACACTAATTAAAACAATAAAACACAATTACTACAGAGGTAATAATGTGCAAAACACTCAAGAACAGAGGCAAAAAACAGAAACAAAAAAATAAAATTGGGTTGCCTCCCAACAAGCGCTATTGTTTAACGCCCCTAGCTAGGCATAACGCAATAGATCTAGGTATTGTCATCTTTGGTATGCAATCCATAAGTAGCTAAACCATCAAGAGCTTTTCTAAATAGATCTATCCTTTCCTTTATTTCTTTTCTAGTGGATGAACTTAATTCATGAAAAGGACTTTGATTAGTAATTTTAACATTCATAAACCCGTAATCTGGATCGTCACCATAAATATCATCGTATAAAACCCGTATCTTATTTCTAACGGGTTCCCTGGCCATCTTTTCCAACCAATCATCCTTATACCCTACTAAAATTCCCCTTGTTATCCAATCAAATTCATCATAAGTTTCGAGATACAAGGTTTGAGTGACTTCCGCGTAGGGAACTCTCCTCTTATGATTTTCACTATAAGATTGATAGTCTCTAGATTCCAGACTACGCAAAGTTTCTTTATCATGGAGAATTTCTTCAATGGGAGGGTGTTCAACATCTTTATTATAGAAAGCAAAAATCTCCCTAGCTTCTTGTACAATAAAATCAAATTCTTGCATAAGGATGATGGTAGCAATCTTTTTAGCTTTAGGATGATTAATGTTGGGAAGTTCAAAAAACACCTTTTGTAAAGCAGGATGGATGTGCACAAATTTTCTTTCTAACCTTTCAATGAGCATGACAATAGCATCCGCATAACAATTTGTGATAAGAAGAATAGATCTCTTATTAATAGGCATAGTTCCCGTACAATCAAAGAACTCTTGAATGACACTTTTTCCAATAATTTTACCGTCCCCTACTTGAAAAGTTTTAGCTTTATAATTAGGAGGAGGTTCAGTTTCATGATCTAGAGAGCAAGATCCAAATTTTTCCTCAAGATTTGTACTAGCAATACCCTCAAAATTTTCGATGATAACCTTCCCAGATTCAGACATGATAGCAACGAATCGATCTAGCACACAAGCAAACAAAAAGCAAACGAAAAGACGAATGGAAGAGGGGCGAATAAAAAGGCAAATCTTTATGAAAATCGTTTTAGAAGTGGGGGAGAGGAAAACGAGAGGCAAATGGCAAATAATGTAAATGCAAGAGATGAGTTTGTGATGGGTACTTGGTAGGCTTGATGTAGATCTCCCCGGCAACGGCGCCAGAAATCCATCTTGCTACTTCTTGAGCTTGCGTTGGTTTTCCCTTGAAGAGGAAAGGGTGATGCAGCAAAGTAGATAAGTATTTCCCTCAGTTGTTGAGAACCAAGGTATCAATCCACTAGGATATACAAGCAAGTCCCCAATAGATGTACCTACACAAATAATCAAACACTTGCACCCAACGCAGAAAAGGGGTTGTCAATCCCTTCACGGTTATTTGCAAGGATGAGATCTGATAGAGATAGATATAGAAGATTACTAAAACAAAAAGTAAAACAAAAGTAAAAAGATTGCAGCAAAGTATTTTTGGTTTATAGATCTGAAAGTATAATATGGAAAATAGACCCGGGGGCCATAGGTTTCACTAGAGGCTTCTCTCTTGAAGGAAAATAATACGGTGGGTGAACAAATTACTGTCGAGCAATTGATAGAAAAGCGCATAGTTATGACGATATCCAAGGCAATGATTATGCATATAGGCATCACGTCCGTGTCAAGTAGACCGAAACGATTCTGCATCTACTACTATTACTCCACACATCGACCGACTCCTGCCTGCATCTAGAGTATTAAGTTCATGAAGAACAGAGTAACGCATTAGGTAAGATGACATGATGTAGAGGGATAAACTCAAGCAATATGATGAAAACCCCATCGTTTTATCCTTGATGGCAACAATACAAATACGTGCCTCGCTACCCCTACTTTGTCACTGGGTGAGGACACCGCAAGATTGAACCCAAAACCAAGCACTTCTCCCATTGCAAGAATTACCAATCTAGTTGGCCAAACCAAACCAATAACTCGAAGAGACTTGCAAAGATATGAAATCATGCATATAAGAATTCAGAGAAGATTCAAATAATATTCATAGATAATCTGATCATAAACCCACAATTCATCAGATCTCGACAAACACACCGCAAAAGAGTATTACATCGGATAGATCTCCATGAAGATCATGAAGAACATGGTATTGAAGAACATAGAGAGAGAAGAAGCCATCTAGCTACTAGCTATGGACCCGAAGGTCTGAGGTGAACTACTCATGCATCATCGGAGGGGCAATGGAGTTGATGTAGATGCCCTCCGTGATCGAATCCCCCTCCGGCAAATTACCGAAAAAGGCTCCAATATGGGATCTCACGGGAACAGAGGCTTCCGGCGGCGGAAAAGTATTTTCGTGGCTCTCTTTGGTATTGGGGGAATATTTGGGAATTTATAGGCTGAAGAATAGGGTTAGGAGATCTGCCGTGGGGCCACAAGCCAGGGGGGCGCCCCCCTAGGGCGCGCCCTGCTAGCTTGTGATCTCCCGGCAGGTCTCCTGTCTTTGTCTCCAAGTCTGGCAGGTTTCTTCTGGTCCAAGAAAAATCATTCCGAAGATTTTATTCCGTTTGGACTCCGTTTAATATTCCTTATCTGCAATACTCAAAAACAAGGAAAAAACAGAAATTGGCACTAGGCACTAGGTTAATAGGTTAGTCCCAAAAATAATATAAAATAGCATATTAATGCATATAAAACATCCAAAACAGATAATATAATAGCATGGAACAATCAAAAATTATAGATACGTTGGAGACGTATCATCGAGTCTAGTGAAAACTATTTTGAGTCTAGTTATATCGGAGAGTAGGATTCTTTTACTCCTCTTCTATACTCTGGTGAGGAATTCGACTTAGGATTTTTAATTCTACTCCTCTTCTCGCTCAAATTTTTTTTAGGATCACACGAGTATTTTGGAGCCTCTATGATACCGATGTGACGGGAATTCTGTTCTTGGTGCCTCCCGTACGTATGGATTGGACCCGGGGAGTAGAGCTCCGGGGGATTCTTGACACATCATTATCGTTTAGTTTCCTTAGTACTTAAGAACGCGGATGTTCGAAATTGCTTCAATACTATTCGTGGTGCGAAGAGTGTGGCGGCACCCAGTACTTGGGAGCGGGATCACATGTACTGCGATCTTTAGTATTGTTGTGATTACGAGGGTCTGAGGTAGATGAGTTTCCGAGGTCTTTGGGTGTGTATTGAGGGATGTGATACACTGGAGAGTAGTATTACTGCTAGGAGTTGAGTGATGGATAAAAACTCCGTGTATCCGTGTACCCGATTGCATAACCAAGATTTCGGGAGTTCCTAGGTGGGATTTCCAGTAGTTACCTAGGATCATCTTCCAACAGATGTATGGTTTATACATTTGTTCCGAGCAACCTTAGCTCAATACTTGTTGTGTTATTTCGAGTGGCTTCATGTTCTAATGATATTATCAAGATCCTACAGAAAGCGTTCTTACTATTTGCAGTTTGAATGCAATTGATGATATTCCGTTGCAATTCTTTCAAGCCATTTGATTCAGCTTAGTTCAATCATCTTTGTCAATGGTATGCTGATAATCTTGTCCATCTTCAGGATGGCGCCAACAACTCGTGGGAATCAGGGTCGTGATGGAGAGCAGTCTGATCCTCCACCACCCCCACCTCCACCTCCACCTCCAGAAGCTTGGCAAGCTTTGATGGCCGCAACCAATGCCAACACTCAGATGTTGCTCAGGTTGCTGTAGGAAAGAGAGCAGGGACAACAAGGTCACCAAGGGAATTTCCATAATCAGCCGCAGTTCGCAACTCTGAACCAGTTCCTCGCAAATCAACCCAAGTCCTTCACCTGTTGTGAGCAGCCTCTCGATGCAGACGATTGGCTCCGTGACATGAACAAGCATTTTGAGTGCAGCAATGTCAGGCCAGATGACTATGTCAGGTTCACGACTTTCCAGCTCAAGGGTCAAGCAGCAGATTGGTGGCAGCAGTACAAGGATTCCAGAGGTGATCGTGCAATTAGCTGGGATGATTTCTGCCATGACTTCAGAGCTCATCATATCCCGACGAGCTTTGTCGAGGAGATGCGTGAGAAGTTTAGGAATTTGAAGCAGGGGAGCAAGTCTGTGTATCAGTATAACATCGAGTTCCAGAATCTGGCCTGCTATGCTAAGCAAGATGTTCCTGATGAGAAGTCCAAGATTTATCAGTTCAGAGGTGGTCTCAAGGATGAACTTCAGTCGGGTCTGGTCCTGCACGAGCCTCGTGAGTTTGATCAGTTCTACAACATGGCCCTAAAGTTCGAGGGAGCTCAGCTCAGGTTGGAGAACTCAAGGAAGCGATTTAGGGACTCCAACTCTTCTTCGTCCAGCTCTCAGATTGTTCCTAAGCAGCAGAAGTATTGGGTTCCTCCTCCGCCGCCGTTTCGTCCTCCTCAGCAGCAGAAGTAGCACGGTGGTCGTGGACCTTCCCACCCACCCAACCCAGGTTTTCAGCAGAGGCCTCAGGCACCCAAGTCAGCAAATGCTCCTCCTCCAGGCAACTTCCGTCCGCTCTCAGAGGTTACGTGTCACAAGTCTGGTCAGAAGGGCCACTACTCCAACAAGTGCACCAACCAGCGGCGTCTTCCGCCTCCTCCTCCTATCAGGCCCCCAGGTAGTGCTATGGTGAAGCACAATCCGAAGGAAGCAAGAGTGAACATGGTTAATGCAGCTGAAGCAGAGGATTCTTCTCAAGTGATAATGGGTAATCTCTTGGTTAATTCTATTCCTGCAAGAGTTTTGTTTGACACTGGTGCATCGCATTCATTCATTTCATGGCCGTTCACGGAGAAGCATGATTTGTGTCCCGTTAATTTGTCCAAGCCTCTATCAATAGTTTCTCCCGGCAAAGTGATGAATTCTCGTTTGGTGGTTCCGGATGTTTCTATCAAAATGGGCAACTATTCCTTTCTGGCCTCTCCAATTGTGCTCGGTAATTCCGATATTGATCTTATTCTTGGCATGGATTTTCTGGCGATGAACAAGGCTTATGTTAATTGCAAAGCTAAAGAAGTCCAATTGACTCATCCTTCTGAAGATGTGATCATTTTTGCTGCTCGCGATGACATGATTTGTCTATTTTCTCTCAATGAGAAGGGTGAGATTTCTGCCATTTCTCAAATTCCCGTTGTCTCGGAGTATGAAGATGTCTTTCCAGAAGAGTTGCCAGGAATGCCTCCTCACAGGCCAGTTGAGTTTGTGATTGAACTTGAGCCTGGAACTGAACCGGTGTGTAAGCGTCCTTATAAGCTTGGCCCCGAAGATCTGAAAGAATTGAAGAAACAGCTGGATGAACAAGAGCGCCTGGGTCTGATCAGACTAAGTTCTTCACCTTGGGGTTGTGGTGTTCTGTTTGTCAAGAAGAAGGATGGCACAGACCGACTATGTGTCGATTACCGTCCATTGAATAAGAAGACAATCAGGAACAAGTATCCGCTTCCCAACATCAATGAGTTGTTTGAGCAATTGAAAGGTGCCAAGGTTTTCTCGAAGTTAGATCTCCATATGGGCTATCATCAGATCCGTATTCATGAAGAAGATATTCCAAAGTCTACTTTCAGGATGAGTTTTGGCTCTTATGAGTACACTGTCATGTCCTTTGGTCTAGCAAATGCACCTCCGACCTTCTCTAGAATGATGAACTTCATATTCTCTCCTTTCAAGAACGAGTTCGTCTTGGTGTATTTGGATGACATTCTCGTGTTCTCGAAGACTAAAGAAGAGCATGCAGAGCATCTCCGGCTTGTGCTTGACAAGCTAAGAGAGCATCGGTTCTATGCTAAGTTCTCAAAGTGTGAGTTTTGGCTCAATGAAGTGGTGTACCTTGGGCATGTCATCTCTGTCGAGGGCATTAAAGTGCACCCTGAGAAAGTTGAGGCGATTGTGAAGTGGGAGCCTCCTCAGAATGTCAAGCAGCTTCGTAGCTTCCTCGGGCTTGCAAGTTATTGCAGAAGATTCGTTGAGAACTTCTCTCAAATTGCTAAGCCTTTGTCTAACCTCCTCAGAAGAGTGTCAAGTATGTGTGGACTCCTGAGTGTGATGTGGTGTTCAATACACTCAAGGAAAAGCTGACTTCAGCTCCAGTTCTTGTTCCTCCCGAGCAATCCAAGCCTTTCCAAGTGTTCTGTGATGCTTCCCTTCAAGGTCTTGGTGGTGTTCTTATGCAAGATAAGAAGGTTGTGGCTTATACCTCGCGATAGCTGAAGCCTAGCGAGAAGAACTACCCCACTCATGATCTTGAGTTGTCGGCAGTTGTTCATGCTCTGATGACTTGGAGACATCTATTGTTGGGAAGACCAGTTGAGATGTTCACCGACCACAAGAGCTTGAAGTACATTTTCACTCAACCCAATCTCAATCTTCGAAAACACATTGGGTGGAAATGATCGAGGAGTACAATCCAAGCATTGAATATACTCTTGGAAAAGCAAATGTCATTGCAGACGCGCTGAGCAGGAAGGCGTACTGCAACAGTCTTATTCTCAAGCCTCTTCAACCCGAGCTTTGTGAAGCATTCCGCAAGCTCAATCTCCAAGTGGTTCCTCAAGGATTTCTTGCCAATCTTCAAGCCTCTCCGACTCTCGAAGATCAGATTCACCAAGCTCAGCTTCTTGATGCTATGGTGAAGAAAGTGAAGAAAGGTGTGGCCAAGAGCATTCCAAAGTATAAGTGCCTCCGTGTTGATGACAAAGATACCTTGTTCTTCGAGGACCGTCTGGTGGTTCCAAAAGGTGATCTGAGGAAGGTTATCATGGATGAAGCACATAATTCCCTCCTCTCAATTCATCCAGGAAGTTCCAAAATGTATCAGGACCTCAAGCAAACCTTCTGGTGGACTCGTATGAAACGTGAGATTGCTCAGTTTGTGAATGAGTGTGATGTTTGTCGCAGAGTGAAGGCAGAACATCAACATCCAGCAGGCCTCCTTCAGCCTTTGCCCATCCCAGAGTGGAAATTCGATCATGTTGAAATGGATTTCGTCACTGGGTTTCCTAAGTCCAAGAGAGGAAATGATGCCATCTTCGTGGTCATCGACAACCTCACCAAAGTTGCCCACTTCTTTTCGGTCAAAGAATCTATCTCGGCAGCTCAGCTAGCAGAGTTGTACACGTCAAGGATAGTTTGTTTGCACGGTGTTCCTCAGCACATATCCTCAGATCGTGGAAGCATCTTCACTTCCATGTTTTGGGATTCCTTCCAGACTGCAATGGGGACCAATCTCCATTTCAGTACAGCTTTCCATCCTCAGACTAGTGGTCAAGTTGAGAGAGTCAATCAAATCCTCGAAGATATGCTCAGAGCTTGTGTGATTTCTTTTGGCATGAAGTGGGAAGATTGTGTCCCATTTGCTGAGTTCTCATACAACAATAGCTTCCAAGCAAGTTCTGGCAAAGCTCCTTTCGAGATTCTCTATGGCAGGAAGTGCCGTACCCCGCTCAATTGGTCTGAAACCGGTGAGCATCAAATCCTTGGTAATGACATGACCACTGAAGCAGAAGAAATGTGCCGTGTCATTCGTGGAAATCTCAAAGCGGCTCAATCCCGTCAGAAGAGCTATTATGATAGCAAGCATCATGACATGACCTATCAGATCGATGATTTTGTCTATCTCAGAGTGTCTCCAATGAAGGGCACTCAACGCTTTGGCATCAAAGGAAAGCTTGCTCCACGCTTTGTGGGTCCTTTCAAGATTGTGGGCAAGAGGGGTGACCTTGCCTACCAACTCGAGCTTCCTCCAAATTTCTCAAATGTGCATGATGTGTTTCACGTCTCTCAGCTTTGGAAGTGTTTCAAGATTCCCGAGCGCACCGTTGATCTCCAAGAAGACCTATCCTATCATGAGCATCCAGTTGCTATCCTTGAAGAAACTGAGCGTAAGACTCGCAACAAGTCAATCAAGTTTCTAAAGGTGAAGTGGTCACATCACTACGACAAAGAAGCCACTTGGGAACGAGAGGACCATCTCCGTTCCGAATTTCCCGAATTCTTCCGTTCCTAGATCTTGGGACGAGATCCTCATGTAGTGGGGGAGAGTTGTAACAGCCCAAGAGTATCCCTTGCCTTATTTGTAATATTAGTCTTTTATAAACCTTCCAAGTTTGCCCTCATGTGGTTGAGTAGAAATAATTTGTGCTTCATGACTTTCATCATTCATCATGGCATCATGGCATCATCACATAAATTATGTTGCATCATATGCTTGTGCTTGTTGTGAGTGTGTGTTTTGTGGTGTGGTGTGGTGTTGTCTTGGAAGAAAACCCCTCCACAATTTCTATAGAAACTATGCACAACTCTCTCTCTTTTCAATATTGCAACATGTGGAATTTTTGCTTGCTATTTAAATTCTTTAAAAATGTTGAACCCCTCTTAAATATTCTGTAAGGATTTTTCAACCAACTCTCAGTCATGCTTTCTTTTTCATGTTTTTTTAATCTTTGCAAAACAGGTTCTATTTAATATTATAAGTGAATTATTTATTTGCCCTAAAAATGGCCAATCTATTTTATTTAAATAGGGTATATTTTGGTGAGTTCAAAAGTATTTTTATTTGTTTATCTAAACATCTCTCTCTTTCTCTGTGATTTGTTTTACTCTTAGTTTTATAAAAAAATAAAAGAAAACCCCCTTTGTTTTTCTCCTGTTCAGAGAGAGAGAGAGAGAGAGGAGAGTGAAGCCCACCTGGGCCTTTGCCCTCCCACAGCCCACCAAGCCTCAGCGACAGGATCGTCGCCCTCCTCTGTACAGCAGACGATCCACCGGTGCCACGTCGGAGGCTCGCCGATTTGATGGCCGTCCGGCGCCCGCAGCCCCTATAAACGTTGTCCATCGTGCCCTAGCTCATCCCCTCTCTCCATTCCTCCCTCCTCCTCGCCTCGCCGCCACAGGTTGGTCTCTCCCAAGCCCTCGCCATCGCCATGAACCGGGAGCTCCCGAGCTCAGCGTGGTGTTGACCCTCACTGCCTTCTCCTTCGTCTTCGACCGCGGGAGCGCCCTTCTCAGAGTCACCGGTTCTTCCTCAACCTCTCTGGAGACGCAAGGGCACCGGATCTTCCTCCACGACATCGACTCCTTCCTCTTCTTCTTCCCGCGTACCGGATCCGAGGCGAGCGGGACTTCGGTGCTTCCCCGCGTCGTCCCCGACCCCTCTCCAGTAGCTTCTTCTTGTCCGTCGAGCCCTAGGTGATCCCTGCTCCCGATCCGTGCCTTCTCCATTGCCATTAGTCCGCCATAGACGTCGCCATAGCCATGCCACACCAGTGCTCCCCGTGCTCTGCACGGATCTCTGAAGATCTTCTTCAGAGAAGGGCAGCACCCCTCATGTGCTTCGCTTTCCCTCTTGTGTGCGCATGCTCGCTTGCGTAGTCGGCATGCCAGGCCCCGCACGAGCTCTGTGCCCGCAAGCCGCGCCTCGCTTGCTGCCGTAGCCGCCATGACCGAGCCGAGCTTCCGCTCGAGCTCGGGCAGCTCGCCCCGTCCGCGTAGCCGTTGGTTAACCCCGGGGATGGGTTCCCCTCATAGTTCGTGTTCCCCGCCGCTCCTCGCTGTAGTCCGACGCAGTAGACGTGTAGCTCGTCGTCGCCTCCGCGCCTTGTCCGCCATGGCCGGGAGCTCGAGCTCGAGCCCCTCATTCCGGTCCTCCTCACTGCAAGGCGAGGGCGGGAACTGAACCCCCACAGAGTCCGCAGCCCTCGTCGGTAGCCCGTGGCCGTCGCCAACGCCGGAGAGCTCGCTGGAGCCGTCGCTGGCTTCTCTATCGATTAGCTAGAAGAAGCAGGGGCCTTTGTTAGTATTAGAAGTGCAGCGCCCCTCTTCTGTCGAGATCCCCTCATCTAGCGCAGTGGTTGCGCGTCTGCGCCACAGCCCACAGGTCGTGGGTTCGACCCCCCCCCCCCCACGACCGATTAAATACCCCATTTTTTACCACTGTGTGTGTGAGGTCTGGCAGTGGGCCATGGGTCCATTTGTCAGCCCCCAGGGCCCCTGGTGTGTATGCCAGGTAGGCCCCTTTTTTTATTTTTGTTTTTGTCTTTATTTTCCCCTGTGTTGACTTATTTCCATTTAGGGAAATATCCCAGTTTTGGTTTTTTCCCAATCTGTCTGTAATCATGGGACATGCCAAATTTGGCATATGACTAGCTATAAGTGCAATGCCATTTCTTTCTTATGCATTTGTGTGAGTTTTCCCAACAGGAAGATAGGCTTGTGATATATGTTTTTGTGGTAGAAAAATCCCAGGAATCCAGTGGTGCCATTAGTTTTGCCATTGGAACAACTTTGTGAAAATATTATTTTGTGATGAGGTGGCATTTTGGTATTTTTGTATGAATTAATTCATGCATGCTATGATGAACTTGCCTACAGGGAAGTGGTAGTGTTTTGTGGGCACTAGGCCCTGGTATTTTTCCTTGCCATAATAATCTTGTGGTTTAGTGGGTTTCTTGCTGTAAACATGCTAAGAAAATATTATTGTTTTCATTGCTCAAATATTTCTAAGTGTTAGAACTGTTATTTTCTTCCCATGTTGTGTTGATGATTCCCATGGATATAGTGTTTCTTTGGGGTTGGTTCAATTCCATGAATTGTTGTGCTTGTCAACCTCTGTCATTTGGTGCCTTCACCTTGCCAAAGAGATTTTGCATCTTAGAGTTATTTGCTGTCAAAATGCTATGGTATTATAAACTGCTGCTATTCTCTTAGTGAAATTTGACGAAGTCTGAGAATCTGTAATTATTTTCATGCCATGTTTAGGGAATGCTACCAAGTGATCTGTGATGTTTTAGCTCATGCTCAGTGCTAGTGTTTTGTAGTAGTTGTTGCCCTCTAACACCCTGTTAGTTTTCATGCCATGAAAGTACCTGTAGCATATAAAAAAGTTGCTGTCAAGTTCCTGTCATGTTAACTCAGATTCTATAAAACTGGAATTTTCACTAAGTCCCTAAAAACTGATTCAACATGCCATCTTGTGAGCTTCATTGCCATTGATCCATGCTTCCTTTCATGTTGCTGTAGATAGATGATTTGTTAACCTTGTTGTGTACTTCATGCCCATGCCTTGGTTGTGATTTAAAACTTTCTATAGCTCTGGATATGTGTGTGGCAAGTTGACATGTTGCTGTTTGTGGACAGATTGTGTGTAGGATTGTTTTGTGTCTTGTGGGAGCTATACTCCATAGTTTTGGATGATCTTTAGCTCTATTCTTGCTAGAGTTTCTTTTGCTATCCAGTGGCATCCTTGGAATACCAAGGAACAGCCCATGGCCTCCCTCATCTTGTGTTTTGTCTCCGTTAACGTCCGTACCTTGCCAGGAGTGCACCGTGGGCTACGTTACTCCGTTTGCAACGTTCTACATATGCATTTGCATCGATTTTGCATGATGCATCCATATTTTCCATGTGCATGCATGTTCATACAACTAAACATGAGGTTCTGTCCAGAATACTAAATAACTTAATAATTGCATGAGAAACATGACTAGCGTAGGGTTGCATGCTAAATACTTCAAATTGGTCATGCATCATCTTGTTTGTGCATTGCACCTTGTGTGTATGTTTATTTGGTGCTGTTTCTCTTTGGGTAGACGCGAGTGTTGAGCCTGAGTACGAGGATCCCGGAGAGTACAACTACGAGGACCCATCTCTTTGTCCCTCTGAAGAACCAACACGCAAGATGATCATACTCGGATCCCGACACTATTTTTGCCTTGCTAGTGTCTCGTTTTTACCGTTATGTTTTCCGTTACCTACCACTTAAAATGCCAGCCTCCTATATTGCCATGAAAGCCTCTAACCCCTCCACTACCTAGCAAACATTGATTGGCTATGTTACCGTTGCTCAGCCCTTATCTTATAGCGTTGCTAGTTACAGGTGCAAGCTTTCCATGGTCAACATGGATTTTGGTTATATCACTCTAATTACTGTTATTTAAATTAATGCACATATATATCTGGCAACGGTGGAAGGCTTGGCCTTTTGCTGAGTGTTTTGTTCCGCTTTTTCCGCACTAGTTCCGAGTACCGGTGTTATATTCCATATTTTGCGCTCCTAACATGCTTGGGGTTGTTATGGGGACCCCTTGACCATTCGTTTTAGATTAAAACTTGTCTCGCAAGACCCAACTTTGGTTTTACATTTGCTAAACAACTTAATAAAAATGCATAGGGCATAGCTACCCCGTGGATAATTAATCAACCCCCCCGGGCCAGTGCTCCTCATGAGTGTTGGTCCACCTACCTAGCAGTCGGCGGTGCCACCTCGGGGCAACTCGAGGCATTTTCTAGGCAACCGCACATTTCACATAGACGGATGATGCCCGTTGATAGAGAGCGCACGGCTCTAGAAGCGGATCTGGCTCACCGGGAGGTCTTGCTGGACTTGTTTTACCTTTCTCGAATGTCTTGCGCGAGGAATTCCGATTTTTCTTCGGCTATCTCGAGGTTGCGGTTTTCCAGTGGAATTGCCTAGGAAGATCACGAGATTCGTGGTCGAGGTTATTCCCGCGGCGTGTGGTTAGTTTGTGATGGATGAGTTGGAGCACCCCTGTAGGGTTAAATCTTTCGGAAAGCCGTGCCCGCGGTTACATGGCAACTTGGAAATTTGTTTAACACCCGGTAATAGTAAACTTGAAGTAAACTCAATAAAATACACCAACTGTGTGCATAACCGTGACTGTCTCTGCTCGTGGACATGAACCGAGAGAGAACACGGTGGGGTTATGATTGACGTAAGTAGGTGTTCAGGATCACTTAGTGATCATGCTAGTTCACGACCGTCTTTCGTAGGCCACCATATTTACATTCATGTTCTCGTAAGTTAGCCACCAAATACATGCTTAGCGCTTGCTGCAACCTCACCACTTAACCAATTCCTCACCCAAAGGCTTACATAGTTTCGGTACCCGGGTTATGAAATTGCTGAGTCCTTGTGGCTCACGGATTACAACAATACAGGTATAGGTGTTGACGAGTACGTGTCAGATGACGTGTCGCAGCTCCAGTGGGAGTATGATGAAGAACGTGGTCGGATGTATGTTATGTATCCAGGCGAGTAGGGAGCTTCGTGGTGGTGATCCTGGGATAGCAAGACAGTTTATCATTGCTTCTTTTATCGTTTGTTTTTGTCCGTAGCCGGACCCTGCCTTCTGAATGATGTATGAATAATTTGTGTGGACTTGTAAGATAGCTTGTGGCGAGTGTAAGCCAACTCATATACTCATCTGTTCCTACATGTATGCAATGTTTTACTGTACTTGCGAACGATGAGATGCGCTTCTATCCCCGTCGAGGCCGCAAGCCTTAATAGGGATAGGACCGCATCTTGGGCGTGACACCCGTTCATTGTGTCCCTAAGAACGGAGGTATTACCGTTGTTCCTAATGATAAAAATAAACTCATTCCACAAAGAATTATCACTGGCTATAGAATGGTAATTGATTTTAATAAATTAAATAAAGCTACAAGAAAAGATCATTAGCCTCTGCCTTTCATTGATCAAATGCTAGAAAGATTATCTAAGCACACACACTTTTGTTTTCTGGACGGATATTCTGGTTTCTCTCAAATACCTGTATCACAATCTGATCAAGAGAAAACCACCTTTACTTGTCCTTTTGGAACCTATGCTTATAGACGTATGCCTTTTGGTTTATGCAATGCACCTGCTACCTTTCAAAGATGTATGACTGCTATATTCTCTGACTTTTGTGAAAAGATTGTGGAGGTTTTCATGGATAATTTTTCCATTTACGGGACTTCTTTCGATGATTGCTTAAGCAACCTTGATCGAGTTTTGCAGATATGTGAACAAACTAATCTTGTCTTGAATTGGGAGAAGTGCCACTTTATGGTTAATGAAGGTATTGTCTTGGGGCATAAAATATCTGAACAAGGTATTGAGGTGGATAAAGCTAAAGTTGATGCAATTGAGAAAATGCCATGTCCTAAAGATATTAAAGGTATTCGAAGTTTCCTTGGTCATGCTGGTTTCTATAGGAGGTTCATTAAAGACTTCTCTAAAATTTCTAGGCCTCTTACTAATCTTTTGCAAAAGGATATCCCTTTTGTTTTTGATGATGATTGTGTGGAAGCCTTTGAAATACTCAAGAAAGCCTTAACTTCTGCACCTATTGTCCAACCACCTGGTTGGAACTTGCCTTTTGAAATTATGGGTGATGCTAGTGATTATGTTGTTGGCGCTGTTCTAGGACAAAGAGTTGATAAGAAATTTAATGTTATCCATTATGCTAGCAAAACTCTAGACAGTGCCCAACGAAATTATGCTACTACTGGAAAAGAATTTTTAGCAGTTGTGTTTGCTTGTGATAAATTTAGATCCTATATTGTTGACTCCAAGGTTATCGTTCACACCGATCATGCTGCTATAAAATATCTTATGGAAAAGAAAGATGCTAAACCTAGACTTATTAGGTGGGTTCTCTTGCTTCAAGAATTTGACTTACCTATCGTTGATAGGAAGGGAGCTGAGAACCCCGTAGCTAATAACTTGTCTAGGTTAGAAAATATCCTTGATGACCCACTACCTATTGATGATAGTTTTCCTGGTGAACAGTTAGCTGCGATAAATGTTTCTCAAAACACTCCTTTGTATGCTGATTATGCTAACTACATTGTCGCTAAATATATACCCCCTAGTTTCACATACCAACAAAAGAAAAAAAATTCTTCTATGATTTAAGACATTACTTTTGGGATGACCCACATCTCTATAAAGAAGGAGTTGATGGTATTATTAGACGTTGTGTACCTGAGCATGAACAGGAACAAATCCTACGGAAATGTCATTCCGAAGCTTATGGAGGACATCATGCGGGAGATAGAATTGCTCACAAGGTATTGCAATCTGGTTTTTATTGGCCTACTCTCTTCAAAGATGCCCGTAAGTTTGTCTTGTCTTGCGATGAATGTCAAAGAATTGGTAATATCGGTAAGCATCAGGAAATGCCTATGAATTATTCACTTGCTGTTGAGCCATTTGATGTTTGGGGTTTTGATTATATGGGACGTTTTCCTTCCTCTAACGGATACACTCATATTTTGGTTGTTGTTGATTATGTCACTAAGTGGGTAGAAGCTATTCCAACTAGTAGTGCTGATCACAACACCTCTATTAAAATGCTTAAAGAAGTTATCTTCCCGAGGTTTGGAGTCCCTAGATACTTAATGACTGATGGTGGTTCACACTTTATTCATGGTGCTTTCCATAAGTTGCTTGCTAAATATGATGTTAACCATAGAATTGCATCACCCTATCATCCTCAATCTAGTGGTCAAGTTGAACTTAGCAATAGAGAAATAAAATTGATATTACAAAAAACTGTCAATAGGTCTCGAAAGAATTGGTCTAAGAAACTAGATGATGCACTTTGGGCCTATAGAACAGCTTATAAAAATCCTATGGGTATGTCTATATACAAAATGGTATATGGAAAAGCTTGTCATTTGCCTCTAGAGTTAGAACATGAAGCATCTTGGGCAATTAAAGAACTCAATTATGATTTCAAACTTGCTGGTGAGAAGAGGCTATTTGATATTAGCTCACTAGATGAATGGAGAACCCAAGCCTATGAAAATGCCAAAGTATTCAAAGAAAAAGTAAAAAGATGGCATGACAAAAGAATCCAAAAGCGGGAATTCAAAAATAGGAGACTATGTTCTTTTGTTCAACTCTCGTTTAAGATTTTTTGTAGGTAAGCTTCTCTCCAAATGGGAAGGACCATATATTATCGAAGAGGTTTATCGTTTTGGAGCTATCAAGATTAATAATGTCGAAGGTACTAACCCGAAGGTGGTCAATGGACAAAGAATTAAGCACTATATCTCAGGTACGCCTATTAATGTTGAAAGCAATGTTATTCAAACCATGACACCGGAGGAACACATAAAAGAAACCTTCCGGAATACTCCAGAATTCTGAAAAATAGGAGGTACGTGATACGGTAAGTAAACGGACTCCAAAAAATCCGAAAAAATATTTTTCTGTTAGTTTTGGAATATTAGAAAAATTAGGAAAATAAGAAATAAACCGGAAGGCAACCGAGGTGAGCACGATACACCAGGGCGCGCCAGCCCTGCCAGGCGCGCCCTGGTGAGTTGTGCCCAACTCGGACACCTTCCCGACCCCGTTTTCCTTCCATATGCTTGCTTTCCAAGAATAAAAATTCTCTATATATACCCCCGACCGTTTTGACGACCGCATCGCAGAAAAATCCTCTGTTCTTGTTTCGTGCTATTTTCCTGGCAGATCTGAAAATATGTCGTATCAAGATTCAGAGGGGGAGAGCTATGTTGCTGACTATATTGCAAACCCCAAGATCTATTGTTAGGGATATAACCCCGTGGTGAGACCCGCCCAGGAGGGGCCGGGTCATGAGGTTGGCGGCTTAACTGTGAGGCCTTAAGCAGGCTGGAAGATCAAGACAAGGTCCGGAAGTGACTCGCCCGACGGGCCTGGCGGAGGCCCAGAGCCGGAAGGCAGCATATGACCCGGAGGCGTAAGCCGCCGGGAGACGGCTTGCCAGACAAGGCAAGGATAGTTAAAGATATGGTCGGTTACTAGATGTAACTCGGCCCGGACTCTTGTAAGTCTAGGGCCTCGACCTGTGTATATAAAGGCGGGTTTCCTGGGCGGCTTAGGCCACGAAACCTTTGATCGAGTACTAGGTCAAGCTAATCCGCTCCCTTGTAATCGATACCCAATCAATACAACTCAAAGCAGGACGTAGGCTATTGCCTCCTTCGAGAGGGGCCAAACCTGGGTAAACCTGTGTCTTTCGTCCCGATCAACCCCTTCGAGTTAACTACCATAGCGATGGCTTCACCCCTAAGTCCTTGCACTAGGACATCTGCCGTGACAAAACCACGACAGTTGGCGCCCACCGTGGGGCAGATGCTCGGTGGTTTGGAGTACTCGAAGGGCTCTCTCCCAGGGATCGAGGGATACGCCGTTGGCAGGATGACCAAGAGTCGCCGCGGCAAGCTCTACATCGACGACGCTGGCTGGGGCCCCGAGGCCGACTCAATCGAGTATGGGCACCGGGTCCCCTTCGGCAGAATTCACGTATTCATCGGGAAGATCGGCGGATCTAAGCCTGGGCCGGACATCTTCTCCAACCTCATCGATTCGGCCCGGCGCGCGCAACCTGCCCCGATCAACCCGGGCCGGAAGCACGTCTTCGTCGGCTTTACCCAAGGCACGGAGCTTGAGGAGGGCTCTATGTCGGGAGAGGAAACCCACATCTGCTCCGAGGATGGATCCTCGAGCGGAGAGGCGGAATCAATCTACCAGCTTCACAACGACGGACTTGTGGGCTACTTTGAGGGTTACCATGACCCGGAGCCCTATGAGCCGCCGAACCAAGCCGCCGTCTTCATGGATGGATCGGCACCGGTTTCTGGCAGCATGGCGGCTGGGACAGCGGTCGCTGGCGCAACAGGATCCGGGTCAACCAAGCCGCCGGCTCAAGTTTTGCTGGATCTGATGAACGAACTTACAACTCTGATGGGAACCGAGGTCACGACGGAAAACCAAGTAAACCGTAACACGGAGATCGCGGGGTTGAAGGACCAGATGACCAGGGCCTAGGAGGAAATCAACACGTTGCAGGCTCAGATGGATGCTGAGTCTGAGCGTCTCAGGGCTGAAGCTTTTCGCCTTAATCTGGATCAACAAGCCTCAGATGCAGTTTTTCGGATGAGACATCAGACCCGCCTGCCTGATCAGTATGAGCCCAGAAATCTTTTTAACACCCCGGGAGCAGGGCCGAACGCGCCGCTTGCCATGACCCGGACGGCGGAGGTGCCTGGGAACAGGGCGGCGACTCAGCATCGGTAGCCAGACCCACCCCGCAGGAATCAGACCCCGCCGCAGCGCTTTCTGACACCGCCTGGTCATTACTCTAACCCGGTGGAGACCATGGTGGCGGCGGCTGCCAGGCTCAACGCGCTCCCCATCACTGATGGGACGCCCTTCGTAGAAGAGGCATGAAATGCCATTGGGTACTTACAGATGGCGGTGGCTCAACAGGAGAAGTATACTTATAGCCGGAGTCGTGTGCACTCAACCCCCATCCCAAGCCGCAGTTATGGCTGGCGTTTGGAGTCACCGGCGATCTCTAGCAGTGAGCGACGTCGGAACCCGCCCCGTGATGACCCACCCGTTGTCGATGCTCAGGCAATTGTAGATCATGCCAGAGCTCAGTGGGAGGCGGCAGTGGCCGCGGCGGCTTACCAAGAATTGCCCCCAGTAACACCTTCCATTTTGGTGGGAGTCGGAGTCACCTCCAGAGCTGTGGGAGTGCCGTGTTTAGCACCGGCTCTGCGGAACGAGCACCTGTCGAAGGATTTTAAGGGCCCGCGAAAGGTACCTAATTATACAGCTGATCTGCCTCCAGAAGCCTGGATCGAGAGTTATGAGCTAGCCATGGAGATGTTGGATGTCAGTGATGCAGTCTGTGCCAAGTACTTCATCATGATGTTGGAAGGGCCGGCTCGTACATGGTTAGAGGGTTTGCCACCCAACACCATTAATTCCTGGGTCGAGCTGAAGGCGAGGTTCATCAAGAATTTTCAAGGGACGAGCAAGCAGCCTATGACGATCGTTGATTTGGATCATTGCATGCAGCGTGAGGATGAGTCGGCCCATCATTTGGTCCGGCGGGGCTCAACCATTATCCACTCATCTAACAATATCACGGCGGCTCAGGCGGTTCTGATTCTGGAGAAGAATTGTCACTTTTTGCCCCTTAAGCAGAAGCTTGGATGGCTCAAGCATTCTTGTCAAGACATGGGTGAGCTCATGGCGGCTCTCACAAAATACGCAGATTTAGACAGCACGAAGGATCCCGGTTCTGACGATGAGAAGTTGGCTAAGGGTAAGAAGAACGGCAACGGCAAGGGTCAGCAGTAGAATGGGGCAGGGAATGGCAACTCAGGCAATGGCGGTAAACGGAAGCATCCGGACGGCGGGTCAGATCTGGTGGCCAATACCAACACTGGGAACAACCGTGGCAAGGGCAATGGAAAACCGCCTTTGGGCAAGGGCAAGCCCTTCAACATGGAGACAATGCTTAACGACGCCTGCCCAAAGCACAGTCTACCTAACAAGCCATCCACTCATGCTTGGAAAGATTGTTATATCATGCGTGAGTTCCGGAATTACAGCCTCAACCAACATCACGGTAACGGCAATGGGCCGCTCGGTGGGTCAGGATCTGGCTCTCATGGGTCAGGCTTTGTTGCAGGCGGCTCAAGCTCTGTTTATCAAGGTCAAGGTAACCATGGAGGTCATAATCAGTAGTCTGGCAATGGTGGCCAGCAGCAGAATAATCAGTCATGGTATCAGAGTAACCCAAAACAGCTTAATGGAGGCCAGTATCACGTCTTTATGACAAGCCTTGATAAGCGTGATCAGAAGGTGCGCAAGCGGGCGGTTAACGCAGCCATGTCGGCTCTTCTGCAGTACTTAAAGTGGTCTGAATACACAATATCTTGGAGCAGGGAGGATCACCCGCTGCGAGTTGATAACCCGGGGCATTTGTCCCTTGTGGTAGCCCCTCAGGTAGGAGGCTACGTGTTCACCAAGGTGCTGATGGATGGTGGCAGCAGCATCAATATCCTGTACTATGACACTTTTCGTCAGATGAACCTGGTTGACAAGGATCTCAAGCCGTCGTCCACAGTTTTTCACGGTGTGGTGCCCGGAAAATCAGCTTATCCAGTAGAGAAAATTGCCCTTGAGGTAGCCTTTGGTGATGACTTCAACTACAGGGTGGAGACCTTGTGGTTCGAGGTGGTTAAGATCAAGAGCCCATATCATGCTCTGTTTGGACGGCCAGCTTATGCCAAGTCCATGGCCCGGCCTTGTTATGTTTACTTGTAGCTCAAGATGCCTGGTCTGAATGGGACGATTACAGTGCATGGTGATCGAAAGATTGCTCTTGAGTGCGAGGAAGGCGATGCTGCATATGCAGAGTCAAGTTGTGCTGAGGCGGAGCTCAAGTTTTATAAACACAATGTTGACCCGGCGGATATGACCCCGTTGAAAAAGCCCAACATGGAATCTGAGCCGCCCCTAAAGTTTGTGGCAGAGGATACCAAGTTGGTGGACTTTGTTCCTGGCGACTCTTCGCAGCAGTTCACTATTGGGGCCAATATGGACCCCAAAAAGGAAAGCACGCTCATCGAATTCATCTGTGAGAATCGGGACATCTTTGCATGGAAGCCTTGTCACATGCCGGGTGTGCCGAGAGAATTCGATGAGCACCACCTTAACGTGGATCCTAAGTTTAAGCCGGTCAAACAATTCCTCTGTCGTTTCAATGAAGAGCGGCGTAAAGCTATTGGGGAAGAGGTAGCCCGGCTCTTAGCAACAGGGTTTATTGTGGAAGTTTTTCACCCGGAGTGGTTGGCTAACCCTGTGCTGGTACTTAAAAAGAACGGCACGTGGCGCATGTGTGTAGATTACACAGATCTCAACAAGGCGTGTCCGGTTGATCCATTTGCTCTCCCCCGTATCGACCAGATCATTGATGCAACGGTGGGTTGTGAGAGTTTATGTTTCCTGGATGCTTATTCGGGTTATCATCAGATCAAGATGGCAGTCAAAGACCAAGAGAAGACGTGTTTCATCACGCCTTTTGGAGCTTTCTGCTACATGTCTATGCCTTTTGGGCTCAAAAGTGCGCAGGCGACTTATCAACGCTGCATGCAGAACTGTCTTCATAGTCAAATTGGACGCAATGTTCATGCTTATGTGGATGATATTGTGGTCAAGTCAAGGAAGAAGGAGACTCTGCTTGACGACTTGAAGGAAACTTTTGATAACCCGCGGGTTTACAAGATTATTCTTAACCTGGCTAAATGTGTTTTTAGCGTACCTGCAAGCAAGCTTCTGGGATTTTTGGTTTCAGAGCGGGGCATTGAAGCTAACCCGGATAAAATAAAGGCCATCACTTCATTATCTAAGCCGGCATGCATTAATGATGTCCAGCGCTTGGCGAGTCCTATTGCCGCCTTAAGCCGGTTCATAAGCCGCCTGGGCGAGAAGGCTATTCCTTTGTATCAGATGATGAAGAAGACCGATGATTTTGTCTGGAGTGATGCTGCCAATGATGCGTTTGAGGCGCTCAAAAAACAGTTGGTTGAGCCGCCTGTCTTGGCTGCTCCTGTGGAAAAAGAGCCTTTGCTCCTGTACGTGGCGGCTAATAATAAGACCGTCAGTGCTGCAGTCGTTGTGGAGCACAAGGAGGCTGGCAAAGAGTATCCAGTCCAGCGGCCGGTTTATTACGTCAGCGAGGTTTTAACAGAGTCCAAGCAAAGGTATCCGCATTGGCAAAAGTTGGTGTTTGGAGTGTTCATGGCAAATCGCAAATTGAAGCATTATTTCCTTGGACATCCAATCACGGTGGTCAGCTCTGCCCCTTTGGGAGATATTATTCAGAATAGAGAAGCCACCGGCAGGATTGCTAAGTGGGCGATTGAGCTCGGGCCTCTTAATCTGAAGTATGAGCCTCGAACGGCTGTCAAGTCTCAGGCCCTGGTAGATTTTATCAATGACTGGACAGAGTGTCAAGCACCTGAAGAGAAGCCGGACAGTACATATTGGACAATCCATTTTGATGGATCCAGACAGTTGGAAGGCTCAGGCGCTGGGGTTGTTTTAACTTCCCCTAGAGGTGACAAGTTATGTTATGTGTTAAGGCTAATGTTTCCTTGTACTAACAATGCAGCTGAGTATGAAGCCTTGCTTCATGGGCTCCGTGTGGCCAAGGAGATGAATTTGAGCCAGGTCAGATGTCTCGGCGACTCAGACCTTGTGGCCCAGCAAGTCTCGGGAACGTGGGATTCTAAGGATCCTCGTATGGCGGCTTATCGCCAGGCGGTTGACGTCATCGCTGGTCATTTCAAGGGATATCAGGTGGATCATATTGATTGTCGGAAGAATGAGGCGGCTGATGCATTATCAAGACTGGGGTCTCAGCGTAAGCCGGTGCCGCCTAATGTGTTCCTGGATGTACTACATCACCCGTCGGTTAAGTTGCCTTCTAAAGAGGATCTTGCTATACCTGACCCGGAAGGACAATTGGTGGCGGCTCTCCGCGCTATCCCTGATTGGACACTGCCTTACCTGGCATATCTGACTCGTGGCGAGTTACCCGAGGATGAGACTTTGGCACGGAAAATCATAAGGCGGTCTAAATCCATGACTATTGTCAATGGCGAGTTGCACAGATACAGCGTGACTGGCATTTTTCAATGGTGAGTTTCTCCGGAAGAGGGCCTTGAAATCTTGCAAGAGATACATGCTGGCGATTGTGGTCATCACGCCGGGTCAAAATCCTTGGTGGCAAAAGCTTTTCAGCATGGTTTTTACTGGTTGACAGCTCATGCAGATGCGGAGAAATTGGTTAGCAAATGTGATGGGTGTCAAAAATTTGGCTGACGTGCCCATGTGCCGGCTCAGGAGTTGCGGATGATTCCAATCACCTAGCTGTTTGCGGTCTGGGGGCTTGATATGGTTGGACCGTTTAAGAGGTCTAAAGATAAGAAGACCCACCTCTTGGTGGTGGTTGATATGTTTACTAAGTGGGTGGAGGCAGAGCCGGTCAGTAAGTGTGACGCAGCAACAGCAGTTCAGTTCGTCAAAAAGCTGATTTTTCGGTTTGGTTACCCTCACAGTATCATTACTGATAATGGTACAAATCTGTCCAAGGGGGCTATGAAAGAGTTCTGTGACAGTGAACACATCCACCTTGATGTCTCCTCCGTGGCTCATCCACAGTCTAATGGTTAAGGAGAACGTGCTAACCAGGAAATTCTGATAGGGATAAAACCCCGGCTTATGGTTCCTTTGGAACGAACGCCGGGTTGTTGGGTGGAGGAGTTACCTTCAGTTCTTTGGAGCATTAGAACCACCCCCAACAGATCAACAGGCTATACGCTTTTCTTCATGGTTTATGGCGCAGAGGCTCTTCTCCCTAGTGATATCCGTCATGACTCGCCCAGGGTGGTGGCTTACATTGAAGCTGATAATGAGATGTCACGTCAGGATGCACTGGACGCCTTGGATGAAGAACGGGATCTTGCAACCGCACGCTCGGCGATTTATCAACAAGATCTGCGTCGCTATCATAGCCGCAGAGTCAAGACCTGGACGTTTCAAGAGGGCGACTTAGTGCTTCGTCTGATTCAAGACCAGACAGATATGCATAAGTTATCACCCCCCTGGGAAGGACCTTTTGTGATCAGCAGAAATCTCAACAATGGTTCCTATTATCTCATTGATATACGGGAGAGCGACAAATCACGCACTTCTGGGGAGGAGACTGCCAGGACGTGGAACATTGCTCATCTTCGGCCTTACTACACTTGAGCCACTGGCTCTTATCAATGTACATACTTCTGTCATTGTATATACCACTTTTTATAATATAACAAAGCCGGCATCCCTATAATTGGGACCTCTGCCGTTTTTCCTGCACCAAGTTTTGTGCAAAGAGTTGATTCATCATAAGGTCACTTGGGGGCTTCCAACCCACTGGGTTTAGCTTTCATACCCTCTTGACCGGTTTTATATGCCATATTTGAGTTAAACCTACCTGTTTGCAACTTGCTACTCCGCCAGGTGACCCGCCGAACATTTGAGAGTCAATCTTTTTCAAGACCCTGAACTTGTCAAAGTTAAACCGGCGGCTTATGTCACGTGAGAGCCGGCTTACAGAGATCGAGGATAAACTCACCTATCTATTGTAGTCTCTCTGCTATGTGGCCTGTTCGTACTCTTAATAGTCAATCTTTTTTAAGACCCTGAACTGGTTAAGGTTTAAACGACGGATTTATGTCACATGAGAGCCAGCTTATGGGATTTTGGGCACTCATGCCTAGCTTCTTTGAAGCGAAAAATTCGAAATTTTTGCTAAAATATAAGAGTTGATCTCTTGGGACTGTGCCTTCAAAGCCGCCTAAATTATACATGTATTTTCTGCTTGTTATTTTGCAGGAGTTTTTTTTTCATGATAAGATTCTAAGTTTTTCGGTAATCCCGGCTTAGTATTGCTCATGGAGTATAACCCGCCAGTGGGAATTGATGAATTGATACTGAGGCATATAATCATGTCAAGACATTCACGCTGGAAAAATTTTGAAGCGCCAAAGCTGCCGGTATATGAGTTGTTAAAACTCAAAACGTGCACGAAGGCACGACACAGGCAATCAAGTTTTTACTACGGATATTACAAGGCTCCAGAAGGCCCAAAATGTATGACTCAAGTTTTTCACAAATTGTAACCCGGCGGCTCAGCATTGTCCGGGTTAACTTCATTGAAGACCAGCTCCTCGCCTAGCTCGTCGACGGGTCATCCCGCGCCGGGTCTTCATTTTCCTGGATCTGAAGGTTGTCCCCATCCCAGTTGCAATTGATTAAAGCTTCAAATTCAGCTTCGTCATGCAAGATTGGAGATGGGTCAACATCAGGGGCAAAGATGTGCTTACGACGTTGAGGAGTTAGGTCCTTCGGCTCAAATGTGGGCGCCCAGACTCGCGTGTTGTTGTCATCATAAGCCGCCTGATATATCCTTAGATCAGCTTCTGCGGCTAATTGGCTGGCCAATACTCGAGACACTCTGAAGCAACGAGCGTAGTCATCTTGAGTAAATTCTGACCCGTCGGCCTTCAGCTGCGGGAAACCTCCCACCATCTCCTCCGGGTTAAGCTCCGGCGTATACGCCAAAGCCCGGCTCAAAGTAGATATTGCGCCCTTGCGGGCGACTGATTTCTTCATCTCTTCAAAATGTTTGGGGACGGTGGAGAGGCACTTCAGCACATCCTTGATCAGTTTTGGGACCCCATTTTCACCAAAAACAGCCCTGATGGTGAAAAGTCTTCCAGCGTACAGCTGTTCAGTGAAGGCATATAAAGCCTTCAGTTTCAGCAAGCTATCATCCGGCAGCTAGCGAGTTCGATGGCCTGCAAACAGATCAAATTTGTAACCCGCCAGGTGAATCTCTATTTGAGAAAGAATACTCATAACATAGTCAGCAATGCTTACCGAAGACAGCTTCAGTCATCCGGGTTATATGGCGTTTCAAGCTGGACAGCTCTTCGGTAACAGGTTTAAGTCGGCCCTCGGCGTCTTCTGCACGTTTGGTCAAGGGAGCTTGGTTGGCTTCAGCAGATTGTTTGTATGCCTCAAAGTCTGCCTTGATTGTTTCCAGTTCCGTCAAGGAGAGCCGCCACTTTGTGTCAGCCTCAGCTCGGGCATTTTCTTGCAAAGCTAGGTTCTTCCTAAGATCGGCCATGCTAGACTCAGCCACATTTAAAGCCTCCTGCATAAGACAATTATCAACAGAAAATTTATCAATTCTAAGACGCCAGTCCAGTTTATAATAGTACTTGGAGGTACTGCAGAGGTTTGTTTCAAGTCTCAAGCAGATTGCAAGCAATATACTTGACACTTGGGGGCTAATGTGTATCAGTTCTTTCAAAGTCTACAGTATAAATAAGACCCGGATCATCTTCACGAAGATAACCTGGCCCTTGGGGGCTACACATTGCTCCTCAATTTTATATGATCACATCCACAAAAGTTCTGGCTCATTATTTACATAATGTCCCAGCCCTCGGTGGCTACACTTGGAATGTTTTGTTTCTATCAAGGCAGTAAGTGCCGGCTCATTATTGGTATAATAACCCGACCCTTGGGGGCTACAAATTGGTCTATTAAAATCTACATATTACTAAAGACCCGGCTTATCTTCGAGAAAATAAGCCGGCTCTTGGGGGCTACGTAAGGATATACGGAGAGTAGGAAAGTTGAGTACCTCATATTTCCTCTTCATCATGCCAACTAAGTTGGCCTCCATGTCCTGGCTTGCGGCAAGCCGGCTTAGATAGCCGGAGTGCAGTTCATCAGTTGTAAGTTTCTCTAGATTGGGCAGAACAAGCTTAGCCCTCTCTTTATTAGGTGAAGGCGCCTCATCCTTGCTGATGTGTTTGGTCAGCACGTTGGAAGGAGCTGGAGCTGTGAAAGCCGCCCCAATGATAGTAACCTCTTCCTCATGAGAAGTCATTTCAGCAGTTGTTGGCAAAGGGCTGGGCGGCTTAGGATCCGTTTCCAGATTGGCCTCAGGAATCACAACATCGGCATCCGCTGGCTCAGCAGGCTGGGGAGTGTCGTCATGGGCGCTTTGGTCAGCTTCGGAGGGCTCGACCTGAGTTTCAGGAGCACTAAGTTTCGGGTTCTCCGGCTCCGAGACATCCGGACGGGAAGATGACCCGCTCAACTTCCTCTTCTTAGCCTGGGCCCTGCGAACAAAGATTTCATTGTCAGTTATAGTCAAGGACAGAATATTAATAAGAAGAAAGGGGATACAAAGAGGTTTACCCTGGGTTGATAACAAGGGGAGGCAGTTTGGAGGCGGTTGAGTCGCCAGACGAAGGAGGTGATTCCTGACCCAGTTAAATTAAGCAGTATGAGCAAGTGACAGCACAAGACTAATATACAGAAGTGAAAATATAAGTTGTGAAATACCTCGTTGCGGCATTTCCGATGAGCTGGAGTGTCAGGTAAGCCGGCCACCAGGTCTTCAGAGCCGCCGCTCCGGGTCTGACGTCTAGCGTCATGTTGTTGCTTCTTCAAAAGAAAGTCGGGATCAAAGTGAGCAAGTGGATGTGAAAACTTTACTTTCCGGATGACCCGCCGGATTTTCTCTGTTGGCAGAGGTTCTGAGTCGGAGGAGATGATAGTTACCTCTGCAGCACCGGCTTCGCTTGCCTCCACATCATCCTGAGAGGAGTCAGCGTCAATAAGTTGCATGAAAAGAAGGCCAAGGGAATCAAGTTCTACCTCTGAGTCATCCAGCCCAAACAGCTCCTCAGTTGTTTGTTTCTTTTTACGAGCCGGAGCTCGGGCTTTGGTTGCCTTGCCTTTCTTCTTCTTGGAAGTAGAGGTTAGTCTTTTGTTCCAGAAAGAAGAGCCGGCCTGCATATAATATATGCATTGACAGAGAGGTTAAATGAAGTAAAGTGTGAAATCTAAAGGAAAAGAGTGAAGATTGAAATATAAGTTTTACCTCAGGAACCGGGTTAAGAGCATAGAAAGGACTTAACCCCGTCTTGTTGCAGGCTTCTTGAGGTTCTCCCAACAATGATTTGACAATCAAGTTGAGGTCCTGATCTGTCAGGGGTGTCTGGTTGAAGTGCTCTGGGTCATTCACCTCACCAGTATACTGACACATTAAGCCATTACGACGGCTCAGTGGTAGAATTCTCCAAGAGACCCAGCAGCGGGTCAGATCAACACCAGTTAACCCGTTGACTAGCAGGGCCCTTGTCTTTGAAAATGTTGGACCGTATTGGGCGCGCTCAGTGGTAGTTAGCCGGTCTGGAAGTTCACTGTCGGTACAAAGCCGGTATGGACGATAACCTGGCAGGGGATTCTCTCTGGCTGGAGAAGTGTCTTTACAATAGAACCAAGTATGATTCCAGTCTTTGGGGTGGCTAGGCAGGATCGCCACAGGAAAGGACACATCCCTCCGCCTCTGAATAGAAACACCACCGAGTGCAAGGCTTGGCCCATCAGCAATTTCGGTTTGGCGGTTGATGTAGAAAAAATCCCTGAAGAGGTCAACGGACGGCTCTTCTTGCAGATATACTTCACAGAAAATCTGGAACTGGCACAAATTGGTAATAGAGTTGGGGCCAATGTCTTGAGGGTGCAACTTGTAAAAGTACAGTGCATCCCGGAAGAACTTTGATCCGGGCGGTGAGAAGCCACGGAGAAGATGGTCTGTGAAAACGATAACCTCCCCATCTTTGGGTTCGGGAGTGATTTCGCCTGGGGCCCGCCACTAGATGATGTCCTGAGCCGGCAAAACTCCCATGACAACAAAGTCATTAAGAATATCCTCAGTGACCCCGGAGCCTACCCAATCGCAAGAGGCGGGGGCTTTAGCCATAGCGGCGGGTTAAAAGGCTGTGGAAGGGCATGCAAATGTGGCGGGTTAAAAACGCTGCATGACCAAAACAGTTATGATTCTAAAACGACAATGTTACTTGGCGGGTCATTACCAAATTATGAGCCGCCGACGACTACAGGAATGAGGCAGATTACATCGCTACAAAGAGAGCCGGCGGTATGATGGCGGGTCAAATTGAATGTAAGATATTGAAAATATTGCTAAGTATGGACAAACGAGTTCCACCAATTACGGTTGCAGTTACAAGATCTACGGACGAAGAAAAAAGGAAAATATTTCCTAAACCTAAAAATGGCAGCGAAGAACAGGCAAGTTCGTATGAGGGTTCCGGTGAAGAAACAATCTACACTGAGTGCGGAATAGGTACTAAACGGTTGCGCATTTTGACCTATGGTCTCAGAACCAAAGAGGACTATTTCTTTTATGATCTAAAATAAGTATTCCGACGAGCGGCGGCGAGCTCGGAGAAACCCGATGAACTAATGCAGATCTAAAGGGGGAAGAAAATGGAACCTGGAGGATGCAGAAGGAGCAGGCGAGCGCCGGAGAACTCTGGACACAGTCCGGGTGATGCAGCGGCCCTTGTTGAGGACGATGGCGCGGAAGAGCTTCGGCTGCACGAGCGTCTGGAGGAAGAAGAAGAAGAGAGAGGCGGCGACGGGGGAAAGTGAAAAGGATAGGACCCCACGCGCCTATTTATAAGGGGATGGAACAGCAACAGTCTGGCGCGGGAATCGAGGAGGCAAAATGACGATTAACGAAGAAAACGCCTCGATTCTCGGGTTGACTAGTTAATGCAAAGATCCGTTGTGACGTCATTAAAGATCTTTTGGATTTATCAAACATGACATCATCTGTTTTCACATGACGGGTCATGAAGATTTATTACAGGTCAGGTGATTATGAAGACTGCAAGACTCGCCAACTAGAAGACTTGAAGATTGACATGAACAAGTTCAAATCAATCTGGGGCCTAATGTTGGGGATATAACCCCGTGGTGAGACCCGCCCAGGAGGGGCCGGGTCATGAGGTTGGCGGCTTAACAGTGAGGCCTTAAGCAGGCTGGAAGATCAAGACAAGGCCCGAAAGTGACTCTCCCGACGGGCCTGGCGGAGGCCCAGAGCCAGAAGGCAGCATATGACCTGGAGGCATAAGCCACCGGGAGACGGCTTGCCAGACAAGGCAAGGATAGTTAGAGATAAGGTCAGTTACTAGATGTAACCCGGCCCGGACTCTTGTAAGTCTAGGGACTCGACCTGTGTATATAAAGGCGGGTTCCTTGGGCGGCTTAGGCCACGAAACCTTTGATCGAGTACTAGGTCAAGCGAATCCGCTCCCTTGTAATCGATACCCAATCAATATAACTCAAACAAGGACGTAGGCTATTGCCTCCTTCGATGACCTAGAGCACTATGGATGGACCTCGAACGAGGAGGAAGACACTGCCATGAAGGAAACAAAGGATGATAGCTCTGAGGAAGAGGATGACCCGCTACCTCAACCCGGAGACATGCATGTGGAATTCAAGAAGTCAAGCCTCCCTAGAGGATACAAACCCGAGGTTCAATTTATTCCATCTCGTTTTCTGCAGGAGAGCAAGGCGGCATTATGCAAAAGGATATTAAATCTCAAGTTGGAGAATGATGATCTAAGGGAGGAAAACTTTATGCTCAAATATAAGTTGAAGAAGAAGGCCACATCATCACCACCACCTTCTTCATCACCGCCACTAAAGGAGACTTGAGCACACGGGTATGGGCACTCCCCTTGGCTTGAGCCAAGCTTGGGGGAGGTGCCCCGGTATCGTATCACCATCACTTTTATTTGCCTTTACCTATTTTAGTTCGATCTTTAGTTTCATTTTGATTTAGTTGAATAAAAGTTTAGCATGATCTATTTTCGTGTGTTAGTTTCGTGGTCTATCTATCTATGTAATCGAGTGAGGGTTATATAATAAAGTTTGGTTTGAGCTTTTGCCTCTCTACTTTCTTGTTGCAATCAAAATAAAAGGAAAGAGAAATAAATGAAAAGAATCATATGCTAATCTTATGGTAAGTAATGACATCACATAGGGAAAAGTATAGGTGGTAAAATTTATTGGAGATTGACAAACATAGCATTGGTCAATGCTGCAATACATGAAAGAATTAATAAGGGAAGAGAAGATTCACATGCAAATACACTATCTTGGACATCTTTTATGATTGTGAGCCCCCACTAAATATTATATGTCAAAATTGTTGACGTTGGACAAGGAAGACAATGTAATGATTTATGTTTGCTCATATTCACATTGAAGTTATATTGTTATAGATCCTTCAAAATTTGGTGCTTGCTCAATATCTTTGCTAGTCAAAAATTCCGCACTAAGTAGAGATACTACTTGTGCATCCAAAAACCCAAAACCCAAATTCATATTTTGAGAGTCCACCATACCTACCTACGGATCGAGTCAGATCCTTCAAGTAAGTTGTCATCGGTGCAATAAGGCAATAAAAATTGCTTCTAAATGTGTTTTGATCAATTAGTGTAAGAGAAAATTGAGCGCTATACAAACTTAGGATGGCAAAGTAATAAAAGCGATGGACTGCATAATAAAGGTTGCTATCATAGGGGGCAATATAGCGTGACGTTCTTTTACATTAAGGGATTGGGCATACAAACCAAAAAGCGCATGACAACCTCTGCTTCCCTCTGCGAAGGGCCTATCTTTTACTTTTATGTATTTACTTTTATGCAAGAGTCAAAGTATTCTCCCCTTTTCCTTTTTACTTTTTCTTTTTGCAAGCTTCATGTGGTGAGGAAAGATCTAGGCACATATATCCAGTTGGATGTGAGTGAGCATGAGATATTATTGTTGACATCACCCTTGAGGTGAATACGTTGGGAGGCAAAACTATAAGCCCCTATCTTTCTATGTGTCCGGTTGAAACTTTTTGCTCATGGGTATGCTATGAGTGTTAGAATCATAGAAGACTAAATAATAGTTGAGTATGTGGACTTGCCAAAAGGCTCCGACACGAGACCCTTCCTGAAAATATGATGAATTGTAGTTGCAAAGTTGACCGAGAACATAGTTTGTTGGTTCTCAATAAGATTTATGCTTTATACTTCTATGTTGTGATGAATTGTTACTTGTTCATGAGAAGTTATATGATGAGATTATATGAATAAGCTTTATGATAGAGTTTGTTGTTGTTACAATGATAAGCATGATGCTACTATGTCCGGATTTTGTTTTTATCGACACCTCTCTCTCAAACCATGTGGACATGCTTTTTAATAGCGGCTTTCGCTTGAGGACAAGCGAGGTCTAAGCTTGGGGGAGTTGATACGTCCATTTTGCATCATGATTTCCTACTATTATTTATAATGTTTTGTTGAATAATAATGCTTTAGGGAGTGATTCTAATGCCTTCTCTCTCATAATATGCAAGGTTTACACAAGGAGGGAGAATACCGGCAGCTAGAATTCTGGACCTGAAAAAGCACATCAGAGATACCTATTCTGCACATCTCCAAACAAGCTGAAACTTTACGGAGAATATTTTTGGATTATATTAAAAATACTGGAGCAAATAACTACCGGAGGGGGCCACCCTGGTGGGCACAAGACACCAGGGCGCGCCAAGCCCTGAGGCGCGCCCTGGTGGGTTGTGCCCTCCTCGGCCCACCTCCGGTGCCCATCTTCTGGTATATAAGGTCTTTTGACCTAGAAAAAAATAGGAGAGGACTTTCGGGATGGAACGCCGCCGTCTCAAGGCGGAACTTGGGCAGGAGCACTTTTGCCCTCCGACGGAGCGATTCCGCTGGGGGAACTTCCCTCCCAGAGGAGGAAATCGAAGCCATCGTCATCACCAACACCCCTCTCATCTTTGGGAGGCCAATCTTCATCAACATCTTCAACAGCACCATCTCCTCTCAAACTCTAGTTCATCTCTTGTGTTCAATCTTTGTACCGGAACCTTGATACGTCTCCAACGTATCTACAAGTTTTGCTTGTTCCATGCTATTATATTATCATTCTTGGATGTTTTACAATCATTTTATAACAACTTTATATCATTTTTTGGGACTAACCTATTGACATAGTGCCAAAGTGTCAGTTGCTGTTTTTGCTTGTTTTTTACTTCGCAGAATATCAATACCAAACGGAGTCCAATCGCGACAAACCTTTTTGGAGATTTTTTTACCAGTAGACACCCAGTGGGCCAAAGAAGTACCATAGAGGTGGGCCGTGGAGACCACAACCCACCAGGGTGCGCTAGGGGGGGCCCCGGCGCGCCCTGATGGGTTGTGCCCTCCACGGGGCCCCTCTCCACCGCCTCTGATGCCTATAAATTCCCAAATATTCCAAAAAAACTAGGGGAGTCGACGAAACACAATTCCAGCCGCTGCAAGTTCGAGAACCTCGAGATCCAATCTAAACACCATCACAGAGGGGTTCATCTTCTTCATAGGTGCCTCTCCGATGATGCATGAGTAGTCCACCATAGACCTACGAGTCCGTAGGCAGTAGCTAGATGGCTTCCTCTCTCTCTCTCTCTCTTATGATTCTCAATACAATGGTCTCTTGGAGATCTATTTGATGTAAACTTTTGCGGTGTCTTTGTTGGGATCCGATGAATTTTGAGTTCATGATCAGTTTCTATCCATGAATATTATTTGAGTCTTCTTTGATCTCTTATATGCATGATTACTTATAACCTCGTATTTCTTCTTCGAATCTTTGGTTTAGTTAGGCCAACTAGATCGATTTTTCTTGCCATGGGAAGAGGTGCTTTGTGATGGGTTCGATCTTGCGGTGTCCTTTCCCAGTGACAGAAGGGGCAGCAAGGCATGCATGTATCGTTGCCATTAAGGATAACAAGCTGGGGTCTATTCCTACATGAATAGATCTTGTATACATCATGTCATCGTTCTTATTGCATTACTCCGTTTTTCCATGAAATTAATACACTAGATGCATGCTGGATAGCGGTCGATGTGTGGAGTAATAGTGGTAGATGCAGGCAGGAGTCGGTCTACATATCTTGGACGTGACGCCTATATAATGATCATCGCCTTGGACATCGTCATGACTATTCGATTTTCTATCAATTGCCCAACAGTAATTTGTTCACCCACCGTGCGCTATACTCATGAGAGAAGCCACTAGTGAATCATACGGCTCCCGGGTCTACTTTTCCAACATATTGCTTTCCGATCTATCTTTTTGCCTCTTTGTTTTCAGATCTACAAAACCAAAAACCCAAAAACATATTGCTGCATATTTTATTTGCTCTTTTTATTTTGTGTTCTTGAGAGATCTATCTCTCCTATCTATCATTACCTAATCTATCTTTTTACCGTAGAGAGATTGACAACCTCTCTTTCGCGTCGGGTTGCAAGTATTTGTTGTTTGTGTGCAGGTGCTGCTTATTGGGTGGTGGTGATCCTCCTACTGGTTCGATAACCTTGGTTTCGTAACTGAGGGAAATACTTACCGTCGCTGTGCTACATGATCCCTTCCTCTTTGGGGAAATACCGACGCAATCTCAAGCCACGTCAAAGGAATTTCTGGCGGTCTCTTCTACGTGCCTATCTCAGGCGCCGAGGAGACTCCATCATCATCTACCAGGTTCTTAATCATAAATCTCATCTCCTTGCAATTACATTATTTGCCATTTGCCTCTCGTTTTCCTCTCTCCCACTTCACCAAATTTGCCGTTTTATTCGCCCTCTTTTCCGTTTGCCTTTTTGCTTGTTTGCTATCTCTGCTTATGTTGCCATGTGCCTTCTATTTGCTTGCATCTTTGCTTGCTAAAAATCTGTTGGTATGGATCCTCATCCACTTTCTAATCTTTTCAAAAGGCCAAATTATGATGAACCAATTGCTAGTGAGTTGAGCGCACTTGATTATCTGTATGAAGTTTTGTTTTAAAATCATGAATCTGAAAATTTTGATGAGGTGTTGGAAGAAGAAATTTATAAGGTGATTCATGATAGCTCCTTGATTGAAAAGCATGATTGCAATGTTGCTAGTATGAATTCTCTAAATATCCATGATGCAAATGATATGCAAAGCCACAAGCTTGGGGATGCTATGTTTGATGAAGATGATATTTTTAGTCCCCCAAGTTTTGATGAGCAAATTTATTGTGATGATTGCATGCCTCCTATTTTTGATGATGGTGATGACACGTATGCTATACTGAGTAATGATAACCATGAAAATTATCATCATGGATTTAATTTTCAATGTGGTTATGTCAATCAAATGTCTCATGATTGTTATTTTGTTGAGTTTGCTCCCACTACCATGGATGAAAAAGAATTTGCTTATGTGAAGAGTAATGAAAATTCTATGCTTGTGCATCATGAAAAGAATGATTTATGTGATAGTTATATTGTTGAATTCCTTCATGATGCTACTGAAATTTATTATGAGGGAGGAACATATGCTTGTAGGAATTTCAATGATATCAAGTTTCATCTCCATGTGTTCAAAGTTTTGAAGTTATGCATGTTTTGCCTTCCTATGCTAGTTGATTCTTGTTCCCAAAAATTGTTTGCTCACAAAATCCCTATGCATAGGAAGTGGGTTAGACTTAAATGTGTTTGTCATGCTATTCATGATGCTCTTTTGCATATTTCAATTACTACTTTTTATGTGAGCATCATTGAAATCATTATGCCTAGCTAGGGGCGTAAAACGATAGCGCTTGTTGGGAGGCAACCCAATGAATAAATAATTTTTTGTTTTTTCCTTTCTGTTTTTGAGTGTTGACACAATTATGCCACTGTTATGATTGTGTTTGTATGGTTTATTTAGTGTTTGTGCCAAGTAGAGCCTTTAGGATGATTCATAAGATGAGTAGAAGCGATGCTGAATCTGAAACAGAAACTTTGCGTCCAGTATATGAATTTTAATTTTTTACTGGAACGTGATCTTTATCTGAAAATTTAACACAGTGTTGCTATACAAATTCTTTAAGTTTTCCTAATTTTTCAGAATTTTTAGAGTTACAGAAGTATGGTTAGAGTACAGATTACTACAGACTGTTCTGTTTAAGACAGATTCTGTTTTCATTGCATTGTGTGCTTGTTTTGATGAATCTATGGGTTATATTGAAGGGTATGAGCCATGGTAAAGTTAAAATATAGTAGGTATAATGCAATAACAAAATATGAATGGGTTTGCAACAGTACCTAAAGTAGTGATTTGCTTTACTATACTAACGGATCTCACGAAGATTTTGTTGAGTTTTGTGTGATTGAAGTTTTCAAGTTTTGGGTGAGATCACGATGGATGAAGGAATAAGGAGTGAAAAGAGCCTAAGCTTGGGGATGCTACAGCATCCCCAAGATATATCCAAAGAGAAACAAGCAACTAAGCTTGGGGATGCCCCCGAGTGGCATCCCCTCTTTCTTCTAACGACCATCGGTATTTTACTTGGAGCTATAGTTTTATTCGTCACATATCATGAGTTTTGCTTGGAGCGTCTTGTATCTTTGCTTGCTTTGTTTGTTAGTTTGTCATTTGTATCCTTTCTGGACACACCTATTTGAGAGAGCCAAAATTATGCTATGATTTATTAGAATTGCTCTCTATGCTTCACTTAAACTTTTTGAGCTATAGAATTGCTCTAGTGCTTCACTTATATCTTTTTGAGCACGGTGTGCTTGGAAATTTTTGTAGAAATACTCTCATGCTTCACTTAGATTAATTTGAGAGTTAGTAAATTTTTAAGAAATCCTCTCATGCTTTACTTATACCTTTTTGAGAGATGAAAACTCTATGCTCATGTGCTTCACTTAAATTTGTTTGAGCTTGTAAAAAAAAGCAATGGCAATATATGAAACTAGTCCCAAAGTGATATATATCCAAGGAGGATATAATAAAAACTTTCATGAAGATCATTGGGCAAATTAAACTTGATTCCTTGTAATAGTTTTGAAACATGATGATAGTAATATGTGAGTCATGTTAGTGAATAATTATGCTTTAGTAGGAATATTGGTGTTAAGGTTTGTGATTCCCTATGCATGCACGAAAGTCAATAGTTATGCAATGAAGTTACATCCTACTTATGGTGCATTATTTGGTGTTAGTTATGCTCAATGCTCGCTTATGTGAATTTTTGTTTCTTGGTTTGGTTGCTTCTCAATCTATTTGCTAGCCTCCATTTTGTACTAAGTAGAAATACTACTTGTGCATCCAAAATCCTTAAACCAAGTTTTGCCTTATGAGTCCACCATACCTACCTATATGCGGTATTTCCATGCCGTTCCAAGGAAATTTGTATGTGCCATCTCTAAATTTTCAAAATGAACTTCTCTTTTGTGTGCTCGTACCGCTCATGAAACGGTGGGGAGTGTCCAATATTTTTCCATGCTAGATGTGTTATTCTCAAGATGAGTGTTTATTCACTTGTCATTGCACGAGAGTGCGGCGGTAATAGGGATGCCCATTCCCAAAATGAAAAAAACATATATTTACTTTATGTTGTCAAATAATAAATTCCTTGGAAAGTGTTGGTATGGAAGGCAACCGTGGATACGGCCCGCCATGGAAAGTGAAAGTTTGGTGGAAAAAGGAATAAACTTTATTTTCTGTTTGGGAACCGCCTATGATATATCTAGCATGGAAAGTATTGTGAGCTACTTTCTCGTTTTCGTTGACATGAAAGGCATGCCACCCAAAAAAAATTCTCTCTCAATTTAAAACTTTGAGCTCTGGCACCTCTACAAATCCCTACTTCCCTATGCGAAGGGCCTATCTATTTACTTTATGCAATTTTTATTTTTATTTTGAGTCTCCATCTTCTCTTATAAAGCACCAACTAGGGGGCACTATGATCGTACTTGAGCATTGGGCATGGCTAATATTTGAGTGTGTTTCATGAATGGATCAATGATTGAGCATGATGGGCTAGGGATAACTTTCTTTAGTGTTGATATTTTGAAAGACATGGTTGCTTGTTGGCATGCTTGAGTATTGAAGTCATCATGTTAAAACTAGACTATTGCTTTGAATCATTTACAAGTCCAAATGTCCATGCTATACAAAAGAAAAGAATATGATGTACATGTTAGGCAGCATTCCACATCAAAAATTATGTTTTTATAATTTACCTACACGAGGACGAGTAGGAATTAAGCTTGGGGATGCTGATACGTCTCCAACGTATCTATAATTTTTGCTTGTTACATGCTGTTATATTATCATTCTTGGATGTTTTACAATCATTTTATAACAACTTTATATCATTTTTTGGGACTAACCTATTGACATAGTGCCAAAGTGCCAGTAGCTGTTTTTGCTTGTTTTTTACTTCGCAGAATATCAATACCAAATGGAGTCCAATCACGATGAAACTTTTTGGAGTTTTTTTTGGACCAGAAGACACCCAGTGGGCCAAAGAAGTACCAGAGAGGTGGGCCGTGGAGACCACAACCCACCAGGGCATGCCAGGGCCCCCCCGGCGCGCCCTGATGGGGTGTGCCCTCCACGGGGCCCCTCTCCACCGCCTCTGATGCCTATAAATTCCCAAATATTCCAAAAACCCTAGGGGAGTCGACGAAACACAATTCCATCCGCCGCAAGTTCCAGAACCTCGAGATCCAATCTAAACACCATCACGGAGGGGTTCATCTTCTTCATAGGTGCCTCTCCGATGATGCGTGAGTAGTCCACCATAGACCTACGGGTCCGTAGGCAGTAGCTAGATGGCTTCCTCTCTCTCTTATGATTCTCAATACAATGGTCTCTTGGAGATCTATTTGATGTAAACTTTTGCGGTGTGTTTGTTGGGATCCGATGAATTTTGAGTTCATGATCAGTTTCTATCCATGAATATTATTTGAGTCTTCTTTGATCTCTTATATGCATGATTACTTATAGCCTCGTATTTCTTCTTCGAATCTTTGGTTTAGTTAGGCCAACTAGATCGATTTTTCTTGCCATGGGAAGAGGTGCTTTGTGATGGGTTCGATCTTGCGGTGTCCTTTTCCAGTGACAGAAGGGGCAGCAAGGCACGCATGTATCGTTGCCATTAAGGATAACAAGATGGGTCTATTCCTACATGAATAGATCTTGTCTACATCATGTCATCGTTCTTGTTGCATTACTCCATTTTTCCATGAACTTAATACACTAGATGCATGCTGGATAGCGGTCGATGTGTGGAGTAATAGTGGTAGATGCAGGCAGGAGTCGGTCTACTTATCTTGGACGTGATGCCTATATAATGATCATTGCCTTGGATATCGTCATGACTATTCGATTTTCTATCAATTGCCCAACAGTAATTTGTTCACCCACCGTGCGCTATACTCATGAGAGAAGCCACTAGTGAATCCTACGGCCCCTGGGTCTACTTTTCCAACATATTGCTTTCCGATCTATCTTTTTGCCTCTTTGTTTTCAGATCTACAAAACCAAAAACCCAAAAACATATTGCTGTATATTTTATTTGCTCTTTTTATTTTGTGTTCTTGAGAGATCTATCTCTCCTATCTATCATTACCTAATCTATCTTTTTACCGTAGAGAGATTGACAACCTCTCTTTCGCGTCGGGTTGCAAGTATTTGTTGTTTGTGTGCAGGTGCTGCTTATTGGGTGGTGGTGATCCTCCTACTGGTTCGATAACCTTGGTTTCATAACTGAGGGAAATACTTACCGTTGCTGTGCTGCATCATCCCTTCCTCTTTGGGGAAATACCGACGCGGTCTCAAGCCACGTCAAACCTCAGATTGCTACCTGTGGGTGACTAGTAGTGTTGATTACATCTTGTAGTTGATTACTATATGGTTTATTTGGTGGAAGATTATGTGTTCAGATCCATTATGCTATTCTACCCCTCTGATCTTGAGCATGAATATTATTTGTGAGTAGTTACTTTTGTTCTTGAGGTCACGGGAGAAGTCATGTTGCAAGTAATCATGTGAATTTGATATGTGTTCGATATTTTGATGATATGTATGTTGTGATTCCCTTAGCGGTGTCATGTGAACGTCGACTACATGACACTTCACCATCCTTGGGCCTAAGGGAATGCATTGTGGAGTAGTTATTAGATGATGGGTTGCTAGAGTGACAGAAGCTTAAACCCTAGTTTATGCGCTACTTCGTAAGGGGCTGATTTGGATCCAAACGTTTAATGCTATGGTTAGATTTTATCTTAATACTTTTCTCGTAGTTGTGGATGTTTGCGAGGGGGTTAATCATAAGTGGGAGGTTGTTCAAGTAAGAACAGCACCCAAGCACCGGTCCACCCACATATCAAATTATCAAAGTAGCGAACACAAATCAAACCAACATGATAAAAGTGACTAGATGAAATTCCCGTGTACCCTCAAGAACACTTTGCCTATTACTAGAGATTGTTCTGGCCCGTCCTTTGCCACAAAAGGATTGGGCTACCTTGCTGCACTTTATTTACCGTTACCGTTACTTGCTCGTTACCAATTATCTTGCTATCAAACTATCTGTTACCTACAATTTCAGTGCTTGCATAAATTACCTTGCTGAAAACCGCTTGTCATTTCCTTCTCCTCCTCGTTGGGTTCGACACTCTTACTTATCGAAAGGACTACAATTGATCCCCTATACTTGTGGGTCATCAGAGCTCTTCCCAGCTCCCAATGGAGTTTTCGGGGAGACTGTTTAGATAGTGCTGCGCTAGTCCTTTGACCTTTAAAGGCAAGTATTTTATGGTGTTGAGGTCATCTCCTCGTGCCATATGAATGTGGAGAAGGAAATATTCAATCCACACGGCCGGGTCTGCCGTCCCGTTGTATTGTTCGATGTTTACTGGTTAAAAACCTTCGGGGAATTGATGCTGCATTACCTCATCTGTGAAGCACATTGGGTGAGCGGCGCCCGTGACCCGAGCTACGTCACGCTAGAGGTCGTCTCTCATCCGGGCCCGATGTTGTTCCCGGACTCTATCGTTTCGGTCGAGCTAGGCTTGGTATTCATCCCGTCTAGCGGGAGTGTACCCTTTAGATCCATAGATGGATCTTGTATGGCCCGTTCTAGTGTCCAGGTCATGTCGTAGGTCGTATGGGTCTTTAGGCCGTGATGTCTCTTTCCCTCTCCTTCGGGGAAGCGCAGGTGGATCTTCGGCTTCTCCAGTCGCCCTGTCCCGTCCTCGAGGGGGATGGTCTGGCTGGTTGCCTTGAGTATATCTGGGGGGTGCGGGCTCAAGGGCCTCGTCGTCGAATTGTGACAGCAAGGTGCGGGTAGTTGGTTTGATCCGGCTATTCCTAGCCGTACCCTTCTTCAACTGCTAGGACTTTCATCCATATGTCGTTGAGGGTATCTTGTTCGTCTTTTATCTGTTGCTGCTTCTTCTTTAGGCTTCGGGCGGTGGCTATGAGTTGCCGCTTGAACCATTCTTGATCCAATGTATCCTCTGGAACAATGAAATCCTCAGCTCCGAGACTAACCTCCTCGTCGGAGGGAGGAAGGTAATTGTTGTCCTCGGAGTCATTGGGGTCCTCGGGTTTGTGTCGATCCTCGTGTCCCACCGAGTACTTGAGGTGCTTTTCGGGGGAAACTGGATCGCCAGGTCTTCCATATTGTTCGAGGTATCATTTTCTCCGGTGCCTGTGTTGCTTTCCTTACCCTTGCGTGCCTTGGCTCATTTGCGCTGGCGTCGACGTTTGGACGGCCCTCGTCGGGCTTGTCACCATTCTCTCTGGGGGAGCCGTCGCCCTTATTGCCGGGGTGTCCACCATATAGACATCGTAGGTGGAGGTGGCTGTCCACCGCCCTGTGGTGGGAGGGGTAGTGTTGTCGACGTATTCACCTATGTCCTCGGCCTCCTCGGAGGCGTAGTCCAGCATATCAGTTAAATCCTCAATAATGGCTACTAAGTGGGTGGTGGGTGGGTTGTAAAATTCCCCATGTCCTGCCTCGAAACCGATCCGATCATGGGTCGAGGACGGGTCGTATGCAATGTTCATTGTCTCGATCCAGGCCAGCGTCTCGTCCAATAGCGAGAGGTCGGCCGGATTAGTGCTCCAGAGTTCTTCAAAATTAGCCTCCGGCTTGTCGACACGAGAAGCATGCTCGGCCAAGGATGACCCCTGGTCTTCCGACGCTATGATCGGGTCCGAGCTCAAAGCTGGATCCGAGGTGAGGGTCGACCCAGGGGCCGGGGCCGAGCTGGGGGTCCGAAGTTAAAGCTTCGGGATTCCCAGGCTCATCGGGCGAGGCTGTGAGCACGGTAAAGATCAGATCTCCTCGGGAGTTGGCGAAGAACTCTAGGTTCCCGAACCTGATCTCCTAGTCGGGGGAGAAACTTTCGATCTGGTCAAGGTGACCGATCGAATTGGCGTGCAGCACGATGCTGCCAAACGCGAAGATTTGCCCAGGGACGAAAACGTCCCCGTTGCGAACGTCGCTGTTGATGATTAAGCGTGCCATCGATCCTTTGGCAATCACACATCGGAACTCTCAATGAAAGCACCAATGTCGGTGTCAAAACCGGCAGATCTTGGGTAGGGGGTCCCAAGCTATGGATCATGGATCGATGGGGAACAAGAAGAAAGGGGGACAACCTTTACCCAGGTTCGGCCCCCCTAGTGTAAAACCCTACATCCTGCTTGATTGTATTGATGTGTGTATGACAATTATAGAGTCAATCTACCATGAGATCACATGAGCTAAACCCTAGATGAGTATGATGATGGTCCTCTCCCTATGAGCTAAAACCCTGTAGTTTATATAGACACTAGGGGTATCTAGGGTTACACACATGGTCGACCACCATCAGGGAACGAATATGCAGAATCTACTATCTCGACTTGGAGGACACACCAAGGCATCAGAGATTTCCTTCTCGAACATGGAGTCGTCTCATAGCTCGGTCTTCTGATAATGGACACAGAGGGGCCCACCAATCCGGTCTATGAGAGATAGACCGGTGGCCCGGGGACCCCTTAGTCCCGGACTCCCTCAGCGGCCACGGCTGCATTGGCCGGTTCGCTGCCACCGGCCGTGGCGTCCGCCTGGTCAAGGAACCCCTACTCCACCTTCGTCGTCGCTGCCGCCGGGCAGACATGGTCACACCCACAATTACCTCATCCAACGTGTTCGACGAAATGTTGCAAAGACCGTCGACCGGTTTTACATCTCCATTCTGGATCATGTATTGGAGTTGCACTTTTACATCATCAATATGCATCATCTGTTGGAGTTGCTTCTTTTCTAGAGATGTAAACTACACTTTTTGTTTATGTAAATTTTGCATCTACTAGTTTTATATCTTCAAATTTGCATCATCTATTGGAGATGCTCTAATGGTACTTCGGTAAGTATAGTACATGAAATTAAAATACGGTCCAGTTTTTGGTATATAGCAAGTTATTTCGGTATGGTTCCTATATATACCATAATGATCAAATTTGACACGATTTTGAAAATGGCATATACTATTGCAAATTATGACCTAAGCACACGTCTTTTTATTCGAACAATATATAAGTACATATGCATACATGGGCTATGGATTTAGTATCATGATAATCTTTTATGCAATGCAATCACCAATTAGTCATGGTAGCAATTTTAGTACCACCTTAATAGCGGTCAAGCTATCTCGATGTTTCGATGAGAAGTATCTATCGTTTTTAATGGAAGTCGACTTTGACAATCCGAGTATGAACATGCGAAGACGTCGCACCTTAGCAATCGCTAAACCAACTCCGAAAGGTTATTGTGATAGAGGCGAGGGTCCCGATATTTCGGCGAGATGATAACTATCGATTTGGTGGAGCTGACTTTGATGATCCAACTACAAACGTGCATGACGTTGCGCTTTAGCAATTGTTAAACCAATCTCCAAGAGGTTATTGACCACGCCAGAGCACGATCAACCTGACCACGAAGGTCTATTCCTACAAGCAATCGAAGAATAAGCAAGAATATGATAATAGCAATCTGAATATTGCAAATATATATGAAGTATTGATAAATGTGGGGTTCCGAAAGCGGTCTTGGTCTGGTCGTTGGACACAAACGAAGTACACGAAGTTGCAACGGCTAACTTTTAACTAAACAAAACCCAAGGAAAAAAGTTAGGGGATTGATCTACTTATGTAGGACTAATGGGTGGCAGCCAAGGGGGTGGAAGGACGTCCCAAGGCAGCCTAAAACTAACCCTAGGTCGTATGAGGCCTATGGGCCCAAGTGAAGGTGATGCAACACCTTTTGATTTGGATTTTGACTCGGATTCTATAGATTTGTCGTACCATTTTTCCCATTTCTCCGCGCTCAGAACGAATTTTAAGGTGAGTGCTATTGCGTTGGAAAGTACATGAAATCTACTTTCTAACAAAAAAAGAATCACCCAATTCGAAGTCCGGATGCAAAAGTTGTTGATGTTTTGAGTTAGGTATGTCCGTGTATTCTGAATCTGAGTCCAGAACGTGGGCGGCTTGGTCTTTATCTTCTCTTTGGGCCAAAAGTGACGTGAGAGGACCTATTGAACATAACCTAATCATTTCCTTTGACGTGAGAGGACCTCTTGAATAGCACATAATCATTTGCTCTTCCTTTATCTTCACACGTGATTCGTACAAGTGCTCGACAATTCTGCATTTAGGCATGAAATAAAAATAGGTGAAGTATTTTTGTTCCAGATAACATAAATAAATTATTGCATAATTTTTATAAGAATTCACCTCACAAATATGCATGTATGCAATATTTTTGGTCATACCCAAGGTAGCCATGTACACATCATCCTCCCTTCTTGAAAACAAAGCCCTCCTCGGCGTTGCTTAGTCTGAAATGTGGCTACCAAAAGAGACAAGGTGTACATATTGTACATGTATATGTCATCCATGTTTATTGACCTCAGTTGTGGAACATGTGACACATTTGTACAAAAGCACTCTTCAAATGTCATGAAATATAAAGCCAAAATATTATCCCAAGAAGTTAAAGGCATGAATATATTGCAACTCAATTTTCACATATAAGTGAAGCTCTTATTTATATCAAAAGGTTGGCAATGGTCATCACTAAACCATCCCAACATTTGTGAATAAACTTGAACTATTTCAAATTTACACGCCGCAACATGCTTAAATAAGCAAAAATGCAACATATCATTTGACACAAAATCATCACTAAGATTGGAGGTCATATCAAAATGATTAAACATTGACACAATTGTCTTTAAACATATTTGATACAAATCTGATTTATTCCCTGATTCACATGGTTCTTTCGCATCAACGGTTAATTCAATGGGTGCACTCAAAATTGTTGATATTGCAGTTGTTTGATCACATGGCAAAGTTAAATCATCGACATAGTCCTCTAAAATAGGTGGTGTGATCAAAGTAATGGGTCGTTCATCATAGGGTGCATTTAAATTGACAAGGCATTCATCACACTCATGTGGAGATGGAAGATCAGCACCTTTGTCATTACCTCTTATGATCAACTCAGATGATGTAGGCACTCTCGGTGGTGACGTGTCACATGGTGAAGGTGACGTAGTCCTCACAACAATTGATGTGGTTGTCATAGTACGCCTAGGAGTTGAAGAACAACCGCAACAACTCTTGGAATGCGCACCTTTTGCTCGTTCTCTGATACGTCTCCATCGTATCTATAATTTTCGATTGTTTCATGCCAATATTATACAACTTTCACATATTTTTGGCAACATTTTATATGATTTATTGGACTAACATATTGATCCAGTGCCCAGTGCCAGTTCCTGTTTGTTGCATGTTTTTTGTTTCGCAAAATATCCATATCAAATGAAGTCCAAACGTGATAAAAATTCACGGAGAATTATTTTGGAATATTTGTGATTTTTGGGAGGTGGAATCAACGCAAAAGGAGGGCCACAGCCACTACGAGACACCAGGGCGCGCCCTAGGGCCCAGGCGCGTGGTGGTGTATCGTGGCCTCCTCGTAAGTCGATTGGAGCTCTAATTCGGGCACAAGGAAGCTTATATCCGGAAAACAATCGTGTTAAAATCTCAGCGCAATCAGAGTTACGAATGTCCGGGAATATAAGAAACGATTTTCGGTCAGAAAACAAAAACGCGAAATAGAAGAGAACAGAGAGGGAGATCCAATATCGGAGGGGCTCCTGCCCCTCCGCTGCTATGGAGGCCATGGACCAAAGGGGGAACTCTCCTCCCATCTAGGTGGGAGGCCAAGGAAGAAGAAGAAGGAGGGGGCTCTCTCCCCCTCTCTCCCGGTGGCGCCGAAACGCCACCGGGGCAATCATCGTGACGGCGATCTACACCAACAACTTCGCCGCCGTCAACACCAACTCTCTCCCCCTCTATGCAGTGGTGTAACACCTCTCTTTCCCGCTGTAATCTCTACTTAAACATGGTGCTCAACTCCATATATTATTTCCCAATGATATGTGGCTATCCTATGATGTTTGAGTAGATCCGTTTTGTCCTATGGGCTAATTGATGATCGTGGCTGGTATGAGTTGTATGTTTTATTTTGGTGCTATCCTATGGCGCCCTTCGTGTCATGCAAACGTGAGGGATCCCCGCTGTAGGGTGTTGTAATATGTTCATGATTTGCTTATGGTGGGTGGCATGAGTGACAGAAGCACAGACCCGAGTAGGTGGGTTGTTGCGTATGGGAGTAAAGATGACTTGATACTTAATGCTATGGTTGGGTTTTACCTTAATGATCTTTTGTAGTTGCGGATGCTTGCTAGAGTTCCAATCATAAGTGCATATGATCCAAGTACGGAAAGTATGTTAGCTCATGCCTCGCCCTCATATAAAATTGCAATAATGATTACCGGTTTAGTTATCAATAGCCTAGGGACAAATAACCTTCTTGTTTGACAAAAGCTTTCTACTAAACAACTAACTTTTATTATCTTGCAATTTACTCGTAGTTTTATTCCCGCAAAGTACTTCTAGTTTTATTCGTGCAAACTATCCTATCACCTACAAAATAGTTTCATACTTGTTCTAGGTAAAGCAAACGTTAAAGTGTGCATCGAGTTGTATCGGTGGTCGATAGAACTTGAGGGAATATTTGTTCTACCTTTAGCTCCTCGTTGGGTTCGACACTCTTATTTATCGAAAAAGGCTACAAAAGATCCCCTACACTTGTGGGTTATCACGACCCGCGTTGTTTCCTGCTCCACAGGCAGAACATGCGCGCCGCGGGCCTGGGGGCTACTGTCGGTCCTGTGGAACTACGGTACCATGACCCATCTACTGCCGGCCCAGTCGGCTGTATGAAGAAGGCCCAGTGCGGCAAGCGGCCCACTGGAAGACTCTGACAACCACCCCGCGAGGCTCCGCTTCACGGGGCTCTCCTTTTTTCTTTGAGAAGGGGCCCACTGGACGGGTGCCCACTAAACGAGAGAGGCCTCGTGAGGCTCCCCCGCGGGGCTTCCCCTGTGAAGCCCCCCACCTGGATGGGTCATGCAACACTGGCCACACAACGGTCCGCCCACCGCGTGGGTGGTGTACTGCACCAGCAGAGGCTGCAAGGATGGTTCCAGCGGGCGGAGGCAGAGAATCTTTCCCGATTCATGATAAAAGGAAAGTTGGCTGCTGTCCTCCTCCAAGGTGAGTTCCAAAGATTACCCCATCAGTGCAAGGAGACCAACATGACGCTGCCGACCAGGACGGGCGTCACCGGAGAGCCCACGAGCGCATCATGGATGGCGCCTTTGGCAGCCTGAAGACCAACTTTGTCAGGGAGGACTGTACCCATGTCCCCCTTTGAATTGCCGCCCCGTGGTCGCTCTCATTCCCGCCAACATTTTGGGAAAAGAGGCCCATGGCAAAGATAAGAGGGACAAACAACGACCACACACACACACACACACACACACACACACACACACACAGAGAGAGAGAGAGAGAGCTATCATCTTGTCCAAGGAGAAGAGCCTTCTTCTTCCTCACAACTTGTAACACTCGTTGGACCCGGGAAAGAAATCAAACCACCAAGCAGGAGTAGGGTTTTACACCGCACGGTGACCCGAACCTGGGTAAACTCCGGTGTCCTTCTCATTCTCTGCATCTGTAGCTCCACCGTCACCGAGGCTAGGACGTAGATCGCGCAGAGCTCCCCAGTGTTCGAATCGGGTTTTTGAGAGGTTTCCCCTAGGCCCAAAACCAATCTCCAACAGACCTTAATTGTGGAGAAGACCACTCTGTGGAAGCGACAAAGTAGGACCATAGAACGGAATAAAATCCCGCGAGGAGGAGTTCCATTACCTTAAGGTGATCCGCGATACTAAATACACGATAAACAAGTCAAATACTAAATACACGATACAAGGTAACCAAGGTTCAAAATATCGGATATCGGGTTCATATCGGTTTGGCTTCGACATATCGGATGTCGGATATCGGGTGATATATCGGACGATATGTAGATATATCGGAGGAAGCATATTTGGATCTTTTTTAATTATTCTTACTCAAAACATGTGTTTTTAGTAAAACACAATGTATGATGTCAAGGCTTAAGCATAAAAAAGATTATATTCCTAGTTTGTTAACTTGTTAATTAAGATACTATTAAGAAAGATTCAAAAAATCATTACTACAAAACTAAAAACAATACGTTCTATATGCATATGCATAAAACATAATGTATGAGTTTGATAATATGATGAAGTTAGAAATGCATAACCTTATTTTCTCTGCTTTCTTATAGAGACTTTTGGTCATCTACGTATCGATCTATATCAGTCGACATATCGGGACAAATATCGGCCATATCGGTTGATATTTCGACCCATATCGGATGATATGTCCGAAAATGATATTTACAAAATGATATGTTATGTTCATATCGGTAGAGACACAAAAATGATATATCGGCCTATATATCGGTCGTATCGGCCTAGATTTAAAAGCTTGGAGGTAACTGGTATTACTGTCGCACTAGCACACTTGATATATATTTACCATGAACTGAATTCTCTATGCGCCTAACTTTTCGATTGCAGGAAACACCACTTCATTCTCTGTTTTATTTACGCTCTTTACTTTTAAGTCTTATTATTTCAGCTGCTACCAACTTCTTTTATCTACTACTCTTGTTTATTTTTCCTCTTAGAACAATAACAATTTCTATAGAACCACAACTAGTTACTTCACATAAGAACCGTGACAACTTATGTGTGACATAAACGCCATTCATAAATACTCTCCTCCGCTCTTCGCCGAGAAGATAATCAATTGGGATCCTCACATGAAGGTGCTACACCACCCAGTGTGTCTTGCAGGCCATCAGGCTCCAGATGGGATCGTGGTGGAACAGAGACTTGCGCCGGCGATAAAATTCTTTCAGGTTTGCTTTTGAGGGTTTCAAGAAATCACGGAATTTATATGCTTAGAATTAGGTCAAACGAAGTTGCGAGGTTCCCACAAGCCTGCATGCCGCGGTCGCGTGGTGGGTGGGCACCCTTGTCTCTTGGGGCCCACAACCCACATCTGGCTCCCTCCCAAAGATTCTAGTGTTGCATATTTTTAATAAACATTCCTCATAAATTTTCACTGTGTTTGGACTTCTGTAGGCATGGTTTTTCTGCAGAACCAAAAACATGCAAAAAATAAGAAGTTGCACTGGGCACTAAATTAATAGGTTAGTCCATAAAAATAATATAAAATGACATATAAAGCATAAAAAGTGACAATATAATAGCATTTAACAATAAAAAATATAGATGCGTTGGAGACCTATTAATGGCTCCCACAGGGCTCTGAAACAGGGCTCCAGATGGGATCTTCACGGAACAAAGATTTGTGGCGGCCATAAAATTCTTCTAGAGGCACGATGAATAGTTTCAGTATTTATAGGGATTTATGATGGTAGAATCAAGTCAAGGAAGTGCAGGGGCCCAACACGGGCAGGTGGCGCGATCCCCAGGTCACGTCGGGCATCTGTGTGTGCCCTTGGGAGCTCCTCTCGAGGTGTCCCGAAGCTTCGTGCGTTTCTTGTTTCCTAAAAAATCGTATTAAATTGGCAATTTATTTTGACCTTCATAAATATTGATTTCCTGCAAAACAAAAACAAGAAAAAAAGGAGGAACTCACATTGCCACTAAATCAATTGATTAGTCCTATATAAAATAATGATATAATAGCATGAAACAATCAAAAATTACAGATATGTTTGAGACGAATCAGCATCCACGACCGAAGCCACTCCATCGCGTGTGCAGCTCCGGCGAGGTAAACACGTCGTCTCCATCGACCCCTAGTCCAGCCAACACCACCATCATCTCGCATCACACTGAGCACTGCCAACCTCGCTGTCGTCACCAGCGACCACAAGGGAGTCGATACCATCCGCTCCCGAGCCACGCACCGCTGTCGTCTGATACATCTCAAATATGCTTATAAATTTTAGTTGTTTCATGTCATATTTATATTAAATTAGCATACTTTTGGCACATATTTAAATTATTTCCCTGCACTCACTTATTAGTAGCGCTGAGTGTCAGTTGTTATTTTATGTTGTTTTCGGACTTTTCAGGAAAATGAGTTTTATCATGGCTAAAAAAATATAGAAAAAACCAGTGAACATCTAAGGTTCACAAACTTCCAGGGAAAACCGACATAGGCCAGGGGCTGCCAGTGGCCCCCATGCGGCGCATGACCCTACTACGTGCCCCCCCGGTGCTCCGATTTACTGCCTCTCGGTCCCGTGCCTTCATATACCTTCGAAACCCTTCATGATTTTATCACAATTTTTCGCTGCTGCACACCTCTGTTTCATAGATATCCAATCTGAAGGCCTTTTGTGGCACTCCGTCAAAGGGGAAAATCATCACTGTGACCATCTCCATCAACTTGAAGGCCACCATGGTCGCTCGTTAGTAGTTTTCTTTGGAATATGTGTTCGTAGTAGTAGCTACTTGGTTTTCTCTCACATGTTTCTCAATAAAAAGATCACATGAGCTGGTCTACATGATTGTGATCCATCTTATGTAATTCTTACTGTGTATTTGTTGGTATATGATTAATCGTCACTGTGATCAATATATCTATGAATTCTTTATCTAATTGGTTTCTTTGTAGTGTAATTCTTATTTATATATCTTTTCGATCTATTATTCTTTCTTTGGCCAAGTTGATGGTTTAATCTTCAAAAGAGAGTTCGTTATGATAGTTATGTTTAATCTTGAAAATAATACTCCCTCCGTCCAAAAAAAGTTGTCACGAGCGAAATACAAAGTCTTTTTTACAAAAAGATCTCTAAAACTTTCAGATCGTTCCAATACAACCCGTCTCCTTCCTCCGTCCTCTCTTCATCGCACGTGCATCGCCGCCCACCTACACCAACCACCTCCGCGAACGCCCATTGTCGCCGCGAGTCGCGGGCCTGCGCCGCCGCCCACATGCGCAGGAGCTCCATGGAGGGGACCCGCACTGTCGCCCACCTGCGCGGACGCCCATCTGCGAAGCAGATCCACGGAGGTGACTTGCACCGTCGTCCACCTGCGCAGGAGAACTGCGCCGCCGCCCACCTGCGCAGGACGTCAATGGAGGCGAACTACGCCGCCGCCCACCTGCGCAGGAGCTCCACGGAGTTGACCTGCGCCGACGACTTTGTTCGGTTCAGCCACCGACACCAAGGAGCTCGATTTCTTCTGCTTGGGCCGCCAAACCCGCGGAATATTCTGTGACAAGCTACAACGGAGCAATTGAAATCGATTTCGTTTGTAATTGAATTGGATTTCGTCTGAATTAGAACTCGATTTCTTCCACTTCCGCGAGGTTGGGTATCTTCAATTCTTCACATGCGTCTCGATCCTCTGTCTCCCAATTGAACCAGAATTGCAAGTTGCCTGTCCAGAATAGGCATCCTGTAAATTCTGAGCACAATTAACAATTGTGAGCATCTAATCTGAACATGTTAGTTGTCTAAAACTGTGATTTAGCTGTTGTACAATACAAAAATTGGGTGAACATGTTAGTCATCCGTCGAGCTCAATTGAACCAGAATTCACAAGAGTAGTGACCATCTAATCCGAACATGTTTGTTTTAGCTGCTGTCAAAGAACATCTAATCTAAACATTGTAATTCAGTAGTTGCTGTCAAATTCAGTGATCTTGTCAATATGACAATACTGCTAATACCAATGTGACAACAACAAATAATTTCTTTGACAATAATTCAGTTAACACTAATTTAGAGTTAACAAATGTGTTCACTAAATGGTGGTTGTTGTCACCAATTACTGAATTATAAAATCTTTGATAGTGGCAATTTACTGAACATTTATCTGTACGTTTATAAATGCTGAAATCTTTGACAACAGACATTTACTGAACATTTGTGAGTTAACACTAATTTCTAACTGTGGTAACAACAAAAAATTTCTTTGACAGCAGCAAAGAAAACCAGTGTCAGAATGTTAACACTAAATGAAAACAATTGCAACAAGATAGCTTCAAAATACAGCATACTCCCAACAACGAATGTGTATTGCTGGCAAACTAAAAGATCAGCCTACTCCCAACATTTACCAAGATTACTCCTATTCATTTTGAGCCCATGCGCTTGGGCGTGTGCATGCTCGCCCACGCTCCACACCCGCCAGTGGAGCTCGTACTGCTGCTGATCCTCTCTGTAGAAGAAGAAGGTACAGTACCTGACAGTAAACTGCCATGTCTTTGGATCTTGGTAATGATGCAAACTGTTTGATTTTGATAATGCTCATTCAAACAAATGCAAGATTGCAATATTGCAAGATAATGCCCATCATCAGGACTAACAAAAAATAGACTAATCGAGCCATTTTGATCCATATTCTGAGAAGTATGGTGAACTGCAATTACAGAGAATATTGACACTGCAACTGACACTTTAACTTACTCTTCTTCATATGTAATTTGACACTTTAAGTCCACCAGTGTTACGCCAAATCTTACTGAATTTTGACAGTATTTTTCAGTTTTGACAATACTAAAAAGTCCAGTGTCCATGGAGTAAATAAAAATGGAGGAATATGTGGAGGAACATAAGAACTATGGAGGAACATGAGAATGGTTCGATCCATTCTCATTGAACATGCCTGAATACAAAATGTTCCTGTTCCATCCTCATACCTACAACTAAAATCCTTCTCTTACTTGTAACCTCCCATCTACTGCTAGAATATGTGTCATAGTTCCATTGCTAGTGAAATGTCAAACTAGCAGTCAGAGATCAAAATGTCAAATTAGCATTCTTGATAATGTGCATCTTGATAATCTTTAACAACATTCAGAGATCAAAATGTCAATATTACATCAAGCTTATCTTGTTATGTGCACCGTTAGCTTGGTTACCTTCAGGATCACCGTCAGCTTGGTTACATCAAGATCAAAATGTCAGTAATGTCGGTGCATGCTTTGCAGTGCAGGGACACCTTCAGCACGACCACCTGCAACGATGACCATCAAGTTAATTAAGGATAGAGCTTAATTACTTCATAGCTTAATTAAGGAGATAGCTTAATTAAGCTGAAAAATACTGTATGACCATCTTAATTAAGTTCCATTATGAAAGATACTTTTATTTTTCAGCTTAATTAAGCTGAAAATACATTTCAGCTCAAGTTCCATTGTTTTGTTTTGAAACTGCTTGTTCACTAGCTCAAGTTTAGAATTGCTTGTACTGTCATACAGTATTTTCAGCTTAATTAAGCTATCTCCTTAATTAAGCTATAAAGTAATTAAGCTCTCTCCTTAACTAACTTGCTGGTCATCGTTGCAGGTGGTCGTGCTGAAGGTGTCCCTGCACTTCAAAGCATGCACCAACATTATTGACATTTTGATCTTGATGTAACCAAGCTGACTGTGATCATGAAGGTAACCAAGCTAACGGTGCACATAGCAAGATAAGCTTGATGTAATATTGACATTTTGATCTCTGAATGATGTTAAAGATTATCAAGATGCACATTATCAAGAATGCTAGTTTGACATTTTGATCTCTGACTGCTAGTTTGACATTTTGATCTCTGACTGCTAGTTTGACATTTCACTAGCAATGGAACTGCGCCACATATTCTAGCAGTAGATGGGAGGTTGCAAGTAAGAGAAGGATTTTAGTTGTAGGTATGAGAATGGAACAAGAACATTTTGTATTCAGGCATGTTCAATGAGAATGGATCGAACCATTCTCATGTTCCTCCATAATTCTTATGTTCCTCCACATATTCCTCCATTTTTATTTACTCCATGGACACTGGACTTTTTAGTATTGTCAAAACTGAAAAATACTGTCAAAATTCAGTAAGATATGGTGTAACTCTGGTGGACTTAAAGTGTCAAATTACATATGAAGAAGAGTAAGTTAAAGTGTCAGTTGTAGTGTCAATATTCTCAGTAATTGCAGTTCACCATACTTCTCAGAATATGGATCAAAATGGCTCGATAAGTCTATTTTTTGTCAGTCCCGATGATGGGCATTTGATAAAGGCGAGGGTCCCGATCTTTCGATGAGATGATAACTATCGATTTGGTGGAGACAACTTTGACGATCTGACTACAAACGTGCACGACGTTGCGCCTTATCAGTCGCTAAACCAATCTCCCGGAGGTTATTGACCACACCGGAGCACGATCAACCTGACCACGAAGGTCTATTCCTGCATGCAATCGAAGAACAAGCAAGAATATGATAAAAGCAATCTGAATATTGCGAATATAGATGAAGTATTGATAAGGGTGGGGTTCCGAAAGCTGTCTTGGTCTGGTCGTTGGACACAAACGAAGTGTGTGTCTGTGCAGTCTGAATCTGAGTCCAGAACGTGAGAAACTTGGACTCTATCTTCTCTTGGGCTAAAAGTGACGTGAGAGAACTTCTTGAACAGCACCTAATTATTTCCTTTGACGTGAGAGGACCTCTTGAATAGCACCCAACCATTTCCTCTTCCTTTGTCATCACACGTGGTTCATACAAGTGTTCGGCAATTCTGCATTTAGGCATAAAATAAAAATAGGTGAAGTATTTTTGTTCCGAATAACATAAATAAATTATTGCATAATTCTTATAAGAAATCACCTCACAAATATGCACGTATGAAATATTTTTGGTCGTATCCAAGGTAATCATGTCCTCATCATCCTCCCCTTCTTGAAAACAAAGCCGTCCTCGGCGTTGCTTAGTCTGAAATGTGGCTAACAAAAGAGACAAGGTGTACATGTTGTATATGTATATGCCATCTATTTTTATTGATCTCAGTTGTGGCACATGTGACACATTTATACAAGAGCACACTTCAAATGTCATGAAATATAAAGCCAAAATATTATCACAAGAAGTAGAAGGCATGAAAAAATTGCAACTCGGTTTGCACATATAAGTGAAGTCCTTATTCATATCAAAAGATTGACAATGTTCATCATTAAACCATCCCAACATTTGTAAATAAACTTGAATTATTCCAAATTTAGATGCTACAACATGCTTAAATAAGCAAACATGCAACATGTCATTTGACACAGAATCATCACCAAATTTGTAGGTCATATCAAAGTGATTAAACAATGGTATAATTATTTTCAAACATATTTGATCCAAATTTGATTTATTTCCTGATTCACATGGTTCTTTCTGATCAACAATTAATTCAAGGGTGCACTCAAAATTGTTCATATATGATCACATGGCAAAGTCAAATCATGAACATAGTCCTCTAAAATAGGTGATGCGATCAAAGTAATGGGTAGCTCATCACATTGTACATTGGAATTGACAAGGCATTCGTCATACTCCTCTCGAGGTGGAAGATCAGTACCTTTGTCATTACCTCTTATGATCAACTCAGATGATGTAGGCACTCTCGATGGTGACATGCCACATGGTGAAGGTGATGTAACCCTCACAACAATTGATGTGGTTGTCATAGTACGCCTAGTAGTTGAGGGAACAACCGTATCAACTCTTGGAATGTGCACCTTGCGCTCGTTCTCCTTGTGGGAAACACGTTGTTTGATTTCCTGTTCAGCTTTGCAAGCAAGACGAAACAAACGATCCATAGGATAACACTTTTCATGAATTAGTATCTCCTAAATATCACGGTTTAATCCTCCCCAAAATCTATCCATAAAATCTTCTTCACTTTCTTCTAACGAGGAATGCAACAAGGTCGTTTGTAAATCATCATAATATTTCGTTACGGTGTCACTACCTTGTTTAAAATGTTGTAAATTTTTAATCATGTCACGAGTATAATAAGCAGGAATGAATGTGTGTCTCATGGCAAGTTTCAAATCAGCCCAAGTAGTAGGTATAATATCATGGTGTAACCGACAATATTCGCTCCACCAAACTGAAGCATAACCAGTGAAAGAACCAACTGCGACCTTAACTTTCTTATGTTCAACAAAATTATGGGAAGCAAATATATCATTTATTTCAAATTTCCATCCAATATATAAAGTAGGTATAAAACGGCCATTAAATGGTGGTACAGAAACATTAACCTGATCGTGTGCATTGGAATGTCTTTGCACTTCTCGTGACGGTTGTGGCATTTGCTTAGGTGGTGGCACATCTCCCACGATCGACGAAGCCCACAAACTGACAACTCTGGATCCTGTCATGATTAGTAGAAACAAGAAACAAAATCTAGGAATATTGTTCCTATGAACTACTGGGATGTGGTGGTAAAACGCTCACAGTAAAGCAAATATCAATGTCTTAGAAATTCTTACCATGTAGCAGGTGGTGACCGGCAACCGACGGTGTCAATATCTTCGAAGATTGGGTAAAGCGATTACCAGGTGAACGTATGTATACACGATGTAGAAATATGTGGAGCTTGGAAGGCTTAATATATGGTAGCAAAAGATTAGCAATAATCAATTCAGAGATGCAATGTTGAATAAACGCTCAACGACGGTACTGTGCTGGTCCTAGGCTAGACCGTACTAGAGACGCGAGCCTAGAACACTAATGGATCCACGGCGTAGGACAAATAGCAACAACGGATGATATGAATTAGCTCTGGACAGCAAGATATAAGTGAAGATCACAATAACAGTAAAGACAATGATGATAAATGACCGTCAAGCAGGATATACCAAAACTCTCTCTGCAACTTTCCTCTCGAAAATACTATGTAAAATTTCTGATATTTTTCCTCAAGAATGCTACCAACTCAAGCTTTCCTATGCAAAAAGAATCACTCAATTCCAAGTTCGTATGAGGAGTCAAAAAAATTCGGGAACGGACCTGAAAAATATTGACAAACTGTGTTCGCGACCTTCGGAGGGCAAAAAGTCCTATTTAGAAGTCGATTTGGAGGTGACAATAATGAACTAGGTTGATGAACTATTCAAATGCGTCTCACCGATAGCTCGAATTTGAGTACTCGTGGAGCCAAAACGGACTTCGTATGAGGAAGATACGTCTGTTTTACTGAACACTGCGCAAAACAGATTTCAATCTGAATTCACATACGAGATTGAGTCTAGGTAGATCCGATTTTTTTTCTCTTCTCTCTATTTTTTTCTCACTTTTTTTTCTTCTCTCTATTTTTCTCTCACTTTTTTTGTTCTTTTTTCTCTTTTTATTTATTCTCTCACTTTTTTTCTCTCCAACAGATAAGATGCAGATTGGATCAAGCATAAATGTGAAGGACCTCAAGTATGACTATGACAATGAACGATGAGGAGCACGTGATGGAAATTGATGGATGATGGTGGGCGACAACGGAAGGGATGATGATGCAGCGGTGGCGTGACAACTTGTGAATAGAACTCGAAACTCTAAAAGACTAGACGCTAAGACCAGCAACTCGACACGACGATGCAACCACAAATTCAACAAAGCAAAACACTGAACAGAAAATTGCAAAAAGGCTCAGATTGGTTCGGATATGGGATGAATGGATCTAACTTATTTGTGTGTGGCTTTTTCTTGGGTAATAGGTAAGAAAAATAAATCTAATCTAGGGATAACTGGAAATTCTCACCGAGCAACCTGAAAACTGATACCACTTGATAAAGGCGAGGGTCCCGATCTTTCGATGAGATGATAACTATCGATTTGGTGGAGACGACTTTGACGATCCGACTACAAACGTGCACGATGTTGCGCCTTAGCAGTCGCTAAACCAATCTCCCGAAGGTTATTGACCACACCGGAGCACGATCAACCTGACCACGAAGGTCTATTCCTGCATGCAATCGAAGAACAAGCAAAATATGATAAAAGCAATCTGAATATTGCGAATATAGATGAAGTATTGATAAGGGTGGGGTTCCGAAAGCGGTCTTGGTCTGGTCGTTGGACACAAACGAAGTACACGAAGTTGCAATGGCTAACTTTTAACTAAACAAAACCCAAAGAAAAATCTACTAGATTGATCTACTTATATAGGAGCAAGGGGTGGCGGCCAGGGAGGTGGGAGGACGTCCCAAGGCATCCTAAAACTAGCCCTAGGTCTTACAAGGCCATGGGCCCAAGTGGAGGTGATGCAACACCTTTGGATTTGTAGTTTGACTCGGATTCTGCTGCAACGTCAGATTGTTTCGTCAATATCTCCACACTCCGGACGAATTTTAAGGTGATTCCAATTGGGATGGAACGCATATGAAATCTAGTTTCCAACAAAAAAATATTCACCCAATTCGGAGTCCGGATGAAAAAGTTCTTGGCGTTTTGAGACAGGTGTGTCTGTGCAGTCCGAATCTGAGTCCAGAACGTGAGAGACTTGGACTCTATCTTCTCTTGGGCTAAAAGTGACGTGAGAGAACTTCTTGAACAACACCTAATTATTTCCTTTGACGTGAGAGGACCTTTTGAATAGCACCCAACCATTTTCTCTTCCTTTGTCATCACACGTGGTTCATACAAATGTTCGACAATTCTGCATTTAGGCATAAAATAAAAATAGGTGAAGTATTTTTGTTCCGGATAACATAAATAAATTATTGCATAATTCTTATAAGAAATCACCTCACAAATATGCACATATAAAATATTTTTGGTCGTATCCAAGGTAGTCATGTCCTCATCAGCATTATCTTGCAATATTGCAATCTTGCATTTGCTTGAATGAGCATTATCAAAATCAAACAGTTTGCATCATTACCGAGATCCACAGACATGGCAGCTTACTGTCAGGTACTGTACCTTCTTCTTCTACAGAGAGGATCGGCAGCAGCACGAGCTCCACTGGCGGGTGTGGAGCATGGGCGAGCATGCACACGCCCAAGCGCACGGGCTCAAAATGAATATGAGTAATCTTGGTAAATGTTGGGAGTAAGTTTTTCTTTTAGTTTGCCAGCAATACACCGTCGTTGTTGGGAGTATGCACTGTATTTTGAAGCTATCTTGTTGCAATTGTTTTCATTTAGTGTTAATATTCACCCTGATTTTCTTTGCTGCTGTCAAAGAATTTTTTTGTTGTTACCACAGTTAGAAATCAGTGTTGACTGACAAATGTTCAGTAAATGTCTGCCGTCAAAGATTTCAACATTTATAAACATGCAGATAAATGTTCAGTAAATGGCCACTGTTAAAGATTTTATAATTCAGTAATTGGTGACAACAACAGCCATTTAGCGAGCACATTTGTTAACACTAAATTAGTGTTAACTGAATTACTGTCAAAGAAATTATTTGCTCTTGTCACATTGGTATTAGCAGTATTGTCATATTGACAAGATCACTGAATTTGACAGTTCTGAATTTGACAGCAACTACTGAATTACAATGTTTAGATTAGATGTTCTTTGACAGCAGCTAAAACAAACATGTTCAGATTAGATGGTCACTACTCTTGTGAATTCTGGTTCAATTGAGCTCGACGGATGACTAACATGTTCACCCAGTTTTTGTATTGTACAACAACTAAACCACAGTTTTAGACAACTAACATGTTCAGATTAGATGCTCACAATTTTTAGTTGTGCTCAGAATTTACAGGATGCACGTTCTGGACAGGCAACTTGCAGTTCTGGTTCAATCGGGAGATAGAGGATCGAGACGCCTGTGAAGAATTGAAGATACCCAACCTCACGGAAGTTGAAGAAATCGAGTTCTAATTCAGACGAAATCCAATTCAATTACAGACGAAATCGATTTCAATTGCTCCGTTGTAGCTTGTCACAGAATATTCCGCGGGTTCGGCGGCCCAAGCGGAAGAAATCGAGCTCCTTGGTGCCGGTGGCTGAACCGAACAAAGTCGTCGGCGCACATGTCAACTCCGTGGAGCTCCTCCGCAGGTGGGCGGCGGCGCATTTCGCCTCCATTGACGTCCTGCGCAGGTGGGCGGCGGCGTAGTTCTCCTGCGCAGGTGGACGACGGCGCAAGTCGCCTCCGTGGATCTACTTCGCAGATGGGCGTCCGCGCAGGTGGGCGACAGTGCGGGTCCCCTTCATGGAGCTCCTGCGCATGTGGGCGGCGGCACAGGCCCGCGACTCGCGGCGACAATGGGCGTCCGCGGAGGTGGCTGGTGCAGGTGGGCGGCGACGCGCGTGCGATGAAGAGAGGACGGAGGAAGGAGACGGGTTTTATTGAAATGATCTGAAAGTTTTAGGGATCTTTTTGTAAAAAAAGACTTTGTATTGCGCTCGTGACAACTTTTTTTGGACGCAGGGAGTATTATTCAGAATGCAGCTGCCCTAAAAATAAGAAGGGACGTGCATACGTCTCCTGTAAAATTCAAATGAAGCCCACACACAAATTTCAGATCTGCCCCCAAAATGGTCTGATCCCGAACGATTATGACGCCCTGAATTTCTCCCCCCAAAGAATTGTACTACTAGAAACCAGCACGGTGCATTATTAGGCAAGTAACCAAATCACTGAAATCTCTCCTACTCTCACTGTTTTTCGTTTCGTTCGTTGGGACCTACCGCCTCCTCCCCCCTCCTCCTGCTGCCGTGCCTTTTCTTCTTGGCACCTACACTAGCAAGCGCCAAGACTCCCGACAGGAACCTAAACTGAGAAGAATGGGGTGAGAACATGGAGGTTGAAAGGAGGCAGCTTTGGTGGGGAATCCCGGCATCCTCTCGCCAGAGAATTGACTCACTCCACCTCGTATGTTTTTCTTCTCTGCCGCAAGATTGGATCTTTGATTCTTCCTCTCCCGTTCTCCGAACTCCGATCGTCACCCAGGAGTAGTTGTTTTCTTTATTTTGTGGCACGCCTCGAGGATCTTCCTTGCTGCCTTTGGATGCTCGGTGACTCGCTTTGCCGCGAAGAATTTGACTAGCGGAATTTTTGGTGTTGACGGGTAGTTGGTTAGTGGTTTCTCTTTCTTGGCTGGTGGTGTGAAGAACAGTATAATCCGTCCCTTTATTTGTTCGATTGTCTGTTTCGTGCGAGATCTGCTTGCAAAGGTTGCTGCTGTAGCATCGCTGTTCTTTTTCCGTGCGAATTTTTTCTCCTGCCTTGATTTTGGTTCTGGAGTTCCTTTTTCGTCCCCACTTCAATTCTTGGTGAGATTGCTTTCTGACTCTACTGATTGTTCTGTTCTTCTTGTTTACAAAAAGAGAAACTGCTTTCGTTTTTTTTAATCAAAGAGTAAGGTTGTTGGCTACTCTAATTGCGTGATTATGCAGAATTCTCCCCCCCCCCCCCCCCCCCAATCCAACTACCTAACACGGTTTGTCTTCTTCTTCTTCCAGTTTTAGCCTGGTGAGAGAACTATTCAATTATCTTTGTGTTCTTCCAGTTAATCGCACACCTCACACCTGTAAGTACTAATACATCGCATGGGCCATGGAACTGTACAATTATGTTGCTCATTTCTGTATGCAGCATGCTTAGTTTATTTTACCTGTGCCGTTCCTCTCCAATTGTCCAGGTAAAAACAGCTAAACATATCACCGGAAGTTCCTCAATCCTTCCCAGATGCATCAGATAATTCTTTGGTGCGCCATCCAGAATAGTGGGGAAACTGTGGCATTTTCATAATTTTGGAGTGATATATTGCATTATGCCGAGGAAGTGAGGTATTACTCATTGGTTCGAGGGGTTCATCTTGCTTCTGGCATCAATGGCGGCCGTGTCTGGTCATGACTCAAGGCAGTACTCATGGTTGTGGGTTAGCCATATCAGCCCCAAGAACTCCAAATGGCTCCAAGAAAATCTCAGCGGTGAGCCTTTTGCTCTGTTTGACTACCAAATGATGTTATCATCGGTATTCGTTGGATATTTGCTGATCAAGTTAGCAAGACGATGTTACTAGGTTCTCACGGTTACACAGTACATTTTCAATGCTCGTGGTGGGTGTGTACAGTACACAAAGCCACCCCTAGTCCTTTAGTTGATCTGAGTATTTAAAATAAAATCACTAGGTAGTTAATACTATTTTGTAAAATATAATCTATATTTCTAGCTGCCATGAGGCACATGATGTCTCTTCTAGCGTTTCAATATCACTCAAAGGTTTGATTTATGAACCTGATATGATCTTCTATGATAGTGTGACCCGTGTCATGTTCATATTTTCCTAAAAGTAATTTGATGCTAGTTTTTGAACTATTGATTGCATATACACCCATTGGTTCTGCTTTAATATGATTTTTTTTCCTAAAAGACTACATCATAGTGTGTGTGAAATGTTTTCTGGAGAAGTTTAGGCTCCTTCTCATCTTAGCCAATTTAAGCTCCTTCTCATCTGAAAATGTTTCATATGGTATTCTTCTTAGGTATCCAATTCCCATTTTACTGTTTCTCAGTGGGAGTTGAACTGAATTTTTGATAGTTTCATACCTAAAGTTATGTTTGGTAGTCATTTAGCAAAGCCATTGTTGGTCTATATCTCTCTACCCTTTGAATAATTGATAATTCTACGAGAACATTTTACGAATTACACCCCTGTTTTTATTTATATACTATGGTTTATGACGTAAAATAATCTCATTTTGTGCAACAGATATGGACATGAAGGTTAAAGCCATGATCAAGCTTATCAATGAAGATGCTGATTCTTTTGCAAGGAGAGCGGAGATGTACTACAAGAAACGCCCAGAGTTGATGAAACAGGTGGAGGAGTTTTATCGAGCATACCGTGCATTAGCAGAAAGGTACGATCAAGCCACCGGGGCACTTAGACAGGCTCACAGAACAATTTCTGAAGTATTCCCAAATCAGATGCCATCAATGGATGAGTCACCCTCTTCTTCCAGCCAAGAAGTGGAACCACATACTCCAGAGATGCCTACATTCTCCCGTCCAACATATGAATCAGGTGATCATAACTCCAAGAGGAATGGTTCACACTCTCAGGAAACCAGTGCATTATCAAACCGGAAAAGTCTGAAGCAGTCCAATGATTTGTCACTCAGTGGTGAAAATGCTCCTCGTGCTGCTTTTGATGGAAAAGCGCGGAAAGGCCTAAGTTTTGAAAGCCCAGAAGTTAAAGGGAAAGAGGATATCAGCAATGGAATAGTAAATATGCAAGAAGAGATTTCAAGGCTGTTAGCTGAGAACCAGAATCTCAAACAACAGATGTTGTTGGAATCTGAACGGGCAAAGAAAGCTGAAACTGAGATCCAAAATAAGAAGGATACCGCTTCTCAGTTGAATTCTGAGAAAGATACATCTATTCTGCAGTGTGACCAGTCCACTGAGCGTTTGTCTGCTTTGGAGTCTGAGCTCTCTAAGGCACAGGGTGACCTCCAGAAGCTAACTGATGAAATGGCTTTGGAAGTTCAAAAGCTAAATAGTGCTGAATCACGCAATAGTATGATACAGTCTAAGCTTGAGGCTTTGGATCAAAAGGTGAAGTTACAGCAACAAGAGCTTGATCAAAAGCTTAAGGAATTGGAAAATCTCCAGTCAAGCTTCCAGGAGGAACATGAAAAGCGCATGCATGCTGAAAGTGCTCTTCTTTCCAAGGGAAAGGAGGGTGCTCAATCTCAGGAAGAAGTTCAAAGGTTGACTATAGAGATCAAGATGGCAAATGAAAATTTACATGAGCTCATGCAGTGCAAGATGCACCTGGAGAGCGCTGTTTGTGAGCTGAAGATGGAAGTCGGGAGCCTTACTGAACAAAATCACTCTTCCGAGCTTCTTATACAACAACTCCGTGATGAGATAAATTCACTGAAGGATTCAAGGAGTGAACTTCGAAATGAAATCCAAAGCCTTAGTGGCACCATGTCACAGCTAAGCGCCGAGAAGGATGGAGCTCTACTTCAACACCAGCAGTCTGTGGAAAGGGTTTCTGTTCTGGAATCTCAGCTAGTGAATACACAGTCAGAGCTGGAGGTTAACGAAAATAAGGTGCATATCCTGATGAAAGATGTGGAACAGAAGAGAGAGGAAATTCACAGTATTCACGGCCAGCTACAAGATGAAAGCAATAGGCGAACACAAACTGAAGCAGCTCTTCTCATGTCAGAGAGTCTGCATTCCAAGTTGGAGGAAGAAGTGAAAAGGCTGACACAAGATCTTGACACTACAATAAATAAGCTAAGTGAGTTGAAAAATGGCAAGTTAGATCTGGAGAATACATCAACAGAATTGAAGAAAACCATTTTAGGTCTGAACTCTGAGATGGATGCATCACTACTTCAACAGCATCAGTCTCTGGAGAAAGTATCTGATTTGGAGTTACAACTCTCAGAGACGAAGTTGAAACTGGAGAAGTCCGAACAAAAAATGCAGTTACTGGAGCTAGAAATTGGACAGATGAGTGAAAGTGTCAGTAGTCTGGAGTTGACTTTGAAAGACAAAGCTGGGAAGAGGGTGCAAGCTGAAACGTCTCTCAGGTCAATGGAGAATATGTATTCTCAGTCTCAGGAAGAAGTGAGTAGGCTTCATCGAGAGATTGAGAAGCTGAATGGCAAATCGAATGAGTTGGAGAACTTGTCATCCGAACTCAAGAGCACCATCTTACTTCTAAACACCGAAAAAGATGCAACCCTTCTTAAGAACCAGGAGTCCTCCATGAGAGTATCTGATCTGGAATCTGAATTCTCACAACTGCAAGCTGAACTCCAAACGAGCCTAGATGGTGAAACCAAGAAGCGTATTGAATGTGAAGCAGCTCTCCTTTTAGTGACGGGTCTTCACTCTGAATCTCAGGATGAAGTGAACAAGTTGGCCATGGACATTGAGGAGCTGACCGGGAAATTAAGTGAGGTGGAGAACATTAAGGTGGATCTTGAGAACATTGTAAACAAGCATACAAAAGATATCCATATCCTCCGTGAACAGAATCTTTCTGCTGAGCTTATAATAAAAGACCTGCAGTGTGAATTGGGTGCATTAAAGGAGTTGAATGTTAAACTTGAGGCTGAAGTGGGTTCACATATAGGTGAAAAGGAGGCTATTCAGAGAGACTTTGTTCGTCAAAGAGAGGAGATGGAAAATCTTGATGGGATACACCATGCTCTGGCTTATGAGATGAATGCTCTAAAAGACAGTGCAGCAGCACACCAGATGTTGATAGAGGAATTGCAGATTACACACTTAAAACTGAAGGAGGAGTATGCAAAGAATTTGATTGAAAAGGCACTTCTCTCGGAAAAGCTTCAAGAGATGGAGAAACTATCTGAAGAATATTCAGTGTTGGAGAACTCAGTTTCGGATGCAAATGCTGAAATTGAAGGACTGAGGGAGAAGATAGAAGTGTTGGAGTCTTCAGAAAGCTCTTTGAAGGGTGAGATTTCCACTTGTGTTTCTGAAAAGGATGTTCTTCTATCAGAGCTAGACACCCTTGGTAAAAGTTTCGCTGTTATTTCAGAGAAGAATTCCGCATTAGAGATGTCATTATGTGGTCTGAAAGCTGAGTTTGATGACTTGAGAATAAAATTGAAAGATTCTGAAAAAACATGCCAGGCTCAGCTTGCAGATATCTCGGCTCTTTCTGCAGAAAAAAACAACTTGTTCTCTCAGGTAAAAAAATTAACGAACAGTACAGACCCAACCTTTTGGTTTATTTTGTAGTGGAAATTGATATTGTTGAATATCCATGTTAGTCTTGATAAGATGTTCTTATCTAATATTCTTTTAGTAAAATTAGTCCTTGTTCGTTACCAACATAGAGTGCCTTTTCTATTTCAGCTACAGAGCATTACAGTGGTTGCAAAAGCCCTGGAAAGTAGGCATTCTGATCTTCAAGACAAGCACACATCTTTGTCAAGAGAGAAGGATCTTGTATATGATCAAGTGAGGAAACTGAAGGGTCTGTTGAGAACAATTAATAAAGAGTATGAAAATGCTGTGAAGTCACATGAAATGCATGCAAACAGCCTAGAGGAGCAGATTTCTTCTCTCCAAGAAAAAATCCATGACATGGACGAGAGGTTTGAGGAGGAAGAGCAAAAAAGCATGGGAGCTTCTTTTAGTGTGGTGGCCTTGGAGAGTAGTTTGGTTTATGCGAAAGACAAGAATGTGGCTCTTTTAAACAAATGTCAAAATTATGCGTTGGAAAATCATGCTGCAGAGATTTTAATATCACAGCTGGAGGATAAAGCCAGATACCACGAATCGGAGAGGAAAACATTGCTAAAGCATAATGGGAGACTAAGAGAAGGGATTTCACACCACATGAAGGTCCTTAACATTGACAGGGATTTAGGACCTGCTGAGATAGCTGAGGACGAAATTTTGTTACAGTCTGTTTCAGATGAAACCTCCAGTATTCTGAAACATAAAGAGGAAAGTGAAGATGATAATACTCTCATATATACCGAGCTCTCAGTCCTCTCGACTGTCATGTTGCAACTAGCAATGGAGTTCAGAGATCTGCACCTGCAGAAGTGTGCCCTTGAGAAAGACAGAGAGAGAGAAGCAACAGAATTGATTTCGTTGCAAATTGAAAATTGCCAACTTTTGGAATCTAATGACCAGCTTAGGCAAGAGCTGCAAAATAACAGTGAAAGGGAGCAGCTGCAGAAGATTGAAGCATTAGTTTTACATGATAAGCTATCTTGTTTGGCGGAGTCCTACGAGGCTTCGCAATATAAAATTACTGACATGGCTGAGAAAAATGAGTCCTTGTCTAAGGAACACCAGTCTTTGATTGAGAAGTACAATGCCTTGGAGGATGAGAACGGTACTGCTCTTAGAGAATGCATGATGCTTGAGCACCTGTCTTTGTTCTTGAGAGGCCATAATAATGAGGTAGCATCTGCATTGGTATCTCTTACCGATGAGATGGCATTGTTGAGTTTAGTTAAGGGTGAACTTGATAATGAAGTCAAAGTGCTGAGCGCAAGAGCTATATTGTTTGAATCAGAAAACAATTACCTCAAGAAGTATTTAGTCTACTTGATGGAAGTTCTCACGACTCGGCTTATCCTCTTAGAGTTTGATTTGAACACGGGGAGAAGTATCTCCCAGGAGTTGGCTGTTGAACTTGAGAGTTGCATGGCGCAGTTGATGCAGAAGGATGATGAGCTACTGGAAGCAGAAGAGAATGTTCAGCTCATGCAAGCAAAGAACCGGGAATTATGTGGAGTTGTTGGGGCGCTTCAGGTTGGCATTGAAGGTGCTAAAGTGGTGAAAGGAGAACTTGAGAAGAAAATCGTGATCCTGACCGAGGAGGGCACTACAAAGGATGGTGAAATTTTACTACTTCGCCAAGCAAATGAAACTCTTGAAATGGATGCTGGGATTCTAAAAAGGAAGGAGCAGAGTTTGATTTCTGCACATAAGCTCATGTCGGAAGAGGTCAAGCAACATGAAAGAGAATCTCTTCTGCTGATGGGTGACACTGTAACCTCTTCTGTGAATGCTGCAGTCTACAAGGAAATGGCACTACAGTTTATGATGGAAGCCAAGGCTACTGAAATTAGTGCAATCGCACAAAAAGAATTGATATTGAATAAGATCTCCACACGAGATGCCCGTATCGAGGCTCTGCAGAAAAATGTAATCGACGTGCAGGAAGAAAATGCAGAACTGAATGCCGAACTGAGCATGCAGCTAGCACTCATCGGATCTTTGTCTAATCATATCAGTTTGCTGGAGGAAGATGCTCTTTCTATGTCAAAACCCTACAGCACAGAATGCAAAGAGGTAAGATTCATTCATCCTTGATTATTAGGCTAGTAGGCAGCTCCCAGTTTTCTGTTCAAGGCATTCCTGCACTGCTATAACACTAATCATTCGTCCATCCTTGATGAGTACTAAGACTACCCATAGTGGGAGTAACATAGGTAGTAACATCGATGCCACCTAAGTGAAAAACATGATGTGGCAGCTAATTAATGAGGAGAGAGACAAATTGAGTAACATAGCTAGTTACTCATACTATGAGTAACATCACACATACCAAGACGAGTCTATAAGCTAATAAATGAAACCTCTATGTTACTACCCACTATGGAGGTAGTAACTTAGACTAGTAACATATGCATGTTACTACTCTATGTTACTTCCCATTGTGGGTAGTCTAAGCATCATTCACTACTATGGTGACATGTCATCTTATTCCTGCACTACTATAGTACTCATCGTCTAGTAAGCATTCTAAAAACAAAATCACATTTAAAAAATGAAGCGAAATCGTATTTTATCTTCATTACTGCACATCCTCGTGTCATCTTATTTAGTACTACCTCTGTAACTTAACATAAGCCCTTTTTTTACACTACCATAGTGTCTAAAAACGTCTTATATTAAGTTACGGAGGAGTAGCTGGATATTTGTACTAATTTCATGCACAATACATGTGTCACTTTGTCATGTACTCCCTCCGTCCCAAAATTCTTGTTTTAGATTTGTCTAGATACGGATGTATCCAGTTGGAAGTAATACATACGAGGTAGAAGTTGACCTTTTGATACCATATCTTGTATCATCGTAGGAAATTTGTATGCAAGAGGACAAGGTTGGCCCAAAATCTCATCAGTTTGCCGGTGGAACTCTGGAGTTAAAGCAGTTAATGTCAAGAATAGAAGCAATTGGGGTGGTTATAGCAAACTCCAAGTACAGTCGAGATGAGGAGTCGGCCAATTCTGCCGCAAAGATGATGGCTGTAAACATGGAAATCGAAGGGCTTAAAACAAAATGCGGCTCAGAAATATATTCTGAGAAGGAGAAGCAAAAAGACGGTGAGGGCTCCAAAGGGAAGCAGGTCCAGATGATGAAGGATATTGAGCTTGATGAAATATCAACCCACTATCCAGCGTACGGTACAGAATCTTCATTGTACCCAGTTGGAGTTGGCAATGGTGCGAACGCGGAGGTGGGCGATGAGATGCTTCAGCTATGGGAGGCTGCAGAAAGGACGTGCAAGAACCAAACAGCCAAGTCGTCATCATGCGAGCACGAGCACGAGCACGACATAGAGGCGGTTGAGGAGGTGAAGAGCGAGTACCCTTCGTCGGAGCTATTAAGGGGAAGGGACCTGGGAATCATCAACAAGCTGGAGCTGTCGTCTTTAGCAGAGCCTGACGAGCTATGGGGCAAGAATGTGGTGGAGAGGCTCGCTTCTGACGGCCAGAGACTGGTGAGCATCCAAGAGAGCATCGAGGAGCTGAAGCGGAAGATGGGTGGCCCGTCCAAGGGCAGGTCCCCCATGCACTCGGAATACGAGAGCGTGAACACCCAGCTGCGCGAGACGGAGGGGTTGGTGTTGGAGCAGATGAACCTCAACAGCAAGCTGGCAAAGAAGGCTGAGAATTACCCTGCGCTGTCGGATAGCATGAGCGCGGAGCGGGAAGGTGGTTTTCCAAGCAGGAGAAAGATGTTGGAGCAGGTGCGGAAAGGGTCGGACAACGTGGCGAGGCTGGAGCTGGAACTTCAGAAGATACAGTATGTGCTGCTGAAGCTGGAAGAAGAGCATGAGTACACGAGGCTCAAGGTGTCGGACAAGCGCACCCGGGTGCTCCTCAAGGATTATCTCTACGGGAGGAAGGACCACCGTGGAAAGAAGAAGAGGACGCCCTTCTGCGGCTGTGTGCGCTCTAAATCCAGGACTGAACAATAGCCATTTTGTTGACGTCGCGGCCAGAAATAAGAAGCCTTTCTTATCTTGTAAAAAGAAAACCGTACTTATAGTAGGCAACGCGCATGTCCCTTTTGTAATTGAGCTAGCCTTGTGTATCTATTTTTTTTCCTTTTCTTCTGCCGGTGCGAGTAAAATGTGTTAATTTTCTTCGGCACCAATGTGCACTAGTGTCAAAAACGCTCTTACATTTTATTTACCTTGTATGCGTCATCTGAGTGACAAAGTGCATCAGATTTTGCACACTAAATGTCGTCAGCCACATTGAAACAAAGAGCGCAAAGAGGTTGTGCTAAACTCCCCCTCCGCCTGCAGCCGCTCTCGCTCCGGCTACAGCGGCCACCGGGGACCTTGCAGACGCGTCGAAGGTGCTCCATGCTGAGTTCGGCATTGGCCCATACGGCATGTCCATCAGGGCCTTCTCCCCTGAGGAATTCCTAGTGCTCCATGCTGAGTTTGGAAATTGGCCCATACGGTATTATTTGAAGAGAAAATTGAAATAATGATTTAGCAACTTATGAAATAATTAGTTAGTTCGTACCCCCCTCCCCCCACCCTAGTAACGATTATTTTATTATGGTAATCAATTCTGCTAGCAGGTTGGCGATGAAAGAGTTCCACGAGGGCGATGAGCTCTTGCTGGCACAGTGCAAGGAGATATGCTCCTGGTTTCCGATCCAGAAAGCACTCATGATGCACGTGTTGGGCCCGGCATTGGAAGTGACAAAGGAGGAGCTGACGCAGATGCTTCTTGTAGCAACATCATTGGTTTCAATTGAGGTTCTCTGGGCAATGTACGAGGCAATGGAGCCTACGGATCCTCGATAGCAAGCTCGCTGGCACGAGTATCGCTCTCGCCGAATCCGGATGTCAAAGGGTCGGTGAATTTGTGGATTACTGAGATCGTTGGCGGGGAGAGAGTGGATGAGGATGACAACAAGGAGGACGATAGCGACGAGGAGAAGGATCTAGACGAGGAAGAGGATGCAGACGAGGAGGATGAGGACAAGGAGGAGGCTATAGACGAGTAGATGGAGGAGGAGGATGTCGATGAGAAGATGGAGGAGGAGGTGGAGGATGCTAATGATAGTTACCAGGGGGTTTGGAGATCATCGCACAACCCGGGGATGCAAAACAGGAGGGCTACCAGGGGGTTTGGAGATCATCGCTAGGCCTACACCGAGAGACATGAATCTGACAGTTCATGTGGACGACAAGGTTGCGCGGATGATTGAACAAGAGCCCTTGAAGACATATTCCATCGAGGATATGTCGTTGGTCACCTTGCAACCCAAGTCGGGATGCAAGACTGCCCCAATAGTGGTGGAGTAATATGACCTCGCTGCTCAGTTCGAGCAAAATGCTCAATGCTCCAATCGTCGTCTCACCATCTTAAGCATCTACAGTAGATACCGAAATTTGTTGTTTCTGGTGTTGAGGATCTGACATGTGGATGTTCAGTGGTTATTGAAAACAGTATGCTTATGCGGTACTATGTTATTCTATGATTAATTACGCGGTAGAATATTCTCTGAATATGCTTATTCATTTATGGTATGCTATGTTTTGGATTTCCTACTTGCAATGGGTTTTGCATGCCGAAAAATAGTGCAACATGCAAAACTTACCAAAAAATAGTGCAATGCAAAACTTACCAAAAATAGTGCAACATGTCAAAACCACCAAAAATAGTCCAACATAGGAGGAGAGTAGCCTGCAATTGCAAAACTTACCAAAAAAGTGCAACATGTATGTAGGAACGAAGTATGTCTACCAAAGGAAGGTGAATGGGGGATTTAAATTTCCTGCGAAAACTTCATATCTCTCGGAACCCAACAACAGAATGATAATAAACAGTGAACTGAATGCGAAAAAAACTACCGAATAACTTGCAACAGATAAGCGAAAGTAAATTTAGTGAGGAAGTCACCAGTAATGCTCGATGGCGATAGAGGATTTGGTAGACCAGTTCGCCCTTCTGCAAAAGGAATACGTATGGTTGAAGGGACTTGTGATTTAACACAGAAGATAAGCTCTCGTCGTCCTTTCTCCTCGACAATTGATTCGTCAACCAGTGTCGATTATTTGTAGTAGATACTTGAGGCGATCTCCAAACCTTCACATACCTCTTCTTCGTGAACCACAATTCCTCTTGGTGCCTGAAGAACTTTACACCTAACCGTCTAGAGAGTTTACAACTCTTAGGAGTAATAGGCGGAACGTACTAGACTCAGATTCGAGTGATGCTAAACCACTATCTATTTTTTTTGGCTATGGAGTTTTTCTCTCGGTGGGTTTTAAACTCAAATCGCTTGGAGAGGGGTGCTCACACAATCTCCTCAGAATTACACAGAGCAGCCAACGATGCACATTGGATGGGGTGGTCTATTTATAGTCGCGGTCTTCTCGAGGGAAAAAGCCCATTTTGGACATGACCACTCAGCCAATGTCCAACTGACATGTATCTAACGATCGGATTTTTAGCACAACGGTAACATTACTTGTGGAGCACGTAATGCTAACTCCTCGTTCTGAATCAAATCTCTCGCAATGAAGAAAAACTACGTCTCTTGCTGGCAAGTATTTATTCAGAACACAAGGAGATTTCTCTCAACTCTGGTAGGATTTGGTTTTGGCATTAGATAACTATAAGCTTCAAACACTATACCCCTCTTAATAGTACGGTGGTCCTATGACTCAAGAAAGAGAAAGAAGAACAACAAAACAAATGCTATGCTACCTTCGCTTCATCTTCAACTTCTCGGTTGCAGTCAATTTCTTCGGACAGTCGCCAAACCAATTGCTTCACTCCAACAAAAAAATTGGGGGGGGGGGGGTCACTTTCGACATACATAATCTTCGATGATAATCCTCGCTGCCTCGAGATTATCTTTGGTGTTTGTTCCAAACTCCACATGACTTCAAGGACTTGTCACTCTGTGTGCACTACCAAACACATTAGTCCCACACTGTTTATGAAAACAATCTCCAAAACACAAGGAGGCAAATAATTACACCAACACCATCCAAAAGTAGTCCAACATAGGAGACCCGAACTATGTACTTACAAAACGACCAAAAATGAGGCCAAACTTGCAGAACTACCAAAAAGTTTCTTTTCAAATTTATGGTATTGCAAGTTTATTATGTTTCCCACTAACTAGTGCACATAAAAGGGCTCCATGCAAAAGGATTTCAAACTTTGAGATTTACTTCATTTTCTTTGATTTTTAACAAAATGGGCTCAAAATTGCTAGGGTGGCTATTCATAACAAATGTTTGGGAAATTCAACTTTGATTGTGCCTAGTGCGTACACTACCAATATGAAAGCTTGAAATGATTTTTTTTCCAATTTTCAGGACCAAACTACATCACACTTGTAGTTCAAATTTGAGTTAGTTGTGGTAAATACCTATAAATTCACTAATCAAGGAAATATAGCAATAAAACTTTAAAATTGAAGAAAATTTGGCACTACGCATCCAATGTGGTCTACTTTGATGAAAAATGCAAAGGCCCAGTTTTCAAACTCATTTGAGGTACATCTTTCACACACAAATGTCATTTCTGCCACTTGGAAAATGAGAAATATATATTATTTTATTACAAAATAATTGCAAATTCCTATGGCAATATTGTTACAATGGTAATCCTGATGCTTTTGCCAAATTTGTTCATGTTATCATGGACTATTTCATGGATATGGCCATGGCTATGGCCATCACGCTTGGAAGTCATGCATGTTCACACTAGATAGGCCATTCTATGAAAGTTTATCATTTTTTCCACTAAATAGTGAACATAAAGGGGCTCCATGCAAAAGGATTTCAAATTTTGAGACTTATTTCATTTTCTTTGTTTTTTTTTCAAAATTGGGTCAAAATTGCTAGGATGGCTAGTCATAGCAAATGTTTGGGAAATTCAAGTTTAATTGTGTGTATTGCATAAATATCAATATTAAAGCTTGAAATGAGGTACTTCTTTCACACAATAGTAATTTCTGTCACTTGGAAAATGAAAAACAAATTACAACATAATTGCAAATTTCTATGGAAATATTGTTTACAATGGTAATCCACATGCTTGAACCAAATGTGGCCATGTTATCATGGACTATGCCATGGATGTGGCCATGGCCATGGCCATCTCGCTTGAAAGCCATACATGTTCATACTAGATAGGCCATTTTGTGAAGTCTTTTTTCAAAATTTTGTGGTATTGCAAGTTTATCATTTTCCCAGTAAGTAGTGCACATAAAAGGGCTCCATGCAAAATGATTTCAAATTTTGAGACTTATTTCAATTTTTATTTTTTCCAAAATTGGGTCAAACTTGCTAGGATGGCTATTCATAGCAAATGTTTGGTAAATTCAACTTTTATTGTGATTAGTGCATACACTACCAATATGAAAGCTTGAAATGATTTTTGCCAAATTTCAGGACCAAACTACATGACACTTATAGTTAAAATTTTAGCTAGTTGTGGTAATCACTAGAAATTCACTAAATCAAGGAAATACATCAATAAACTCTAAAATTCAAGAAAAAATGATTATGGGTCAAATGTGCTATACTTTGGATGAAAAATACAATGGCCCAAGTTTCAAACTCACTTGAGGTACTTCGTTCATAAAAAAGACATTTCCGGCACTTGAAAATGAAATAAGTCAACGAGGAGGTCTTTTGCAAAAATTTCAAGTCTCTCTCTCCTCCACCACCGCACGTATGCCTACCAATCAAAGAGAAAAGACACGTGGAGGTACCCTATTGTTATCGAGCCTTGCCGCCACCACTCCTTCCCGCCAAATATATCTCCCGCCACCACCCTCTCCCACCATCACCCATTGTCGGCACTACTAAAATAGTGTCCTCCAGCATCATTCCACCGCTGCTCCAAGCCATTGCTTCCATCTGTTGGAGATATGCCCTAGAGGCAATCATGTATGATGATATTTCCTATCTGTTTATGAATAAAGATAGTCCTTGGACATTATCAATGATGTGTATTAACAAGTACGTGACTTGTTTGTGAGACTATGCATTGTATGATGACTGCCCTAAATGGTGCCTAGTCGAAAGGACTGTGTGGACGCGCAACCAGTTAGACTAGCATATGACACAGTGGATGGTCCGGTCTCACTGACCATGTAGCATTGGATGCTAGCCGGATAATATGGTCTCAGAAAGATCTGGTCGGATTTGACGTAGTCGGATCCGAGTTGAGATAAGGTCTAAGTTGGACAGACCCAATTATGAGACGCAGCGATATGTCATCTGTGAGTCTCTAGTACAACATACATTCTATGTCCTAAGACCTGAGTTGGCACATGTACTCGGGATGGTGATAGACCTGCTTTGGGCTGACCAAACGATACTCCATAACTGGGTAGTTATAAAGGTAGGTTTCGGGCTTGTCCAGACCCATGCTGCGAGACATGGTCGAGCAAGATGGGATTTGCCCCTCCGATCAGGAGAGATATACTCTGGGCCCCTCGTGTGATCCGACCAAGATAAGCATGGCCATGCGACAAGGATTATGAGATAATCTGATTTGTGGTCAGCATCACTGGAACGAGAAAGAGGTCGGGCTAACACAAGGATGAAAGGCTCGCCTTGAGCCCGACAACATATATCGTGTGGCAAAGGGAACAGAAGTATGAAGTATAGGTTCGCCTACCCAGCTTCATCGGACACTTGGAGTCGGCACGCTTTGCTAGAGTCCGCTACTGACTAGTCGAGCCGGATGTGATCTGACTCATGACCAAGTGAATGAGAACCTAAGGGGTCGCGCGCTTAAGGGAAGGAACACGTGGGCTTTATGATCCGTGCGAGGCCCAAGAGTTGAGCCCGCGACGGATGCCTATATATAGTGGAGGTGCGGCACACCCATCTGGTTGATCGCTTCGGCGCCATCATTAGGGCTTTGCATGTGTTGCAAGTAGCCACCTCCACTCGCCGCCGAACTGTGTGATCGGACCTACCAGTCCGCCGCACGGTGTTCCTCCTGCATGCGCGGATACCATTAGAGGCGGTGCACTTGCGCTGCTCCGGCAAACCTGTACGTGGGATCCGGCAACTGACAGTTCGAGGGAGATCGGACCAGCTGTTCGAGGGAGACCGGACGAGGAGGAGACGGACCTCGCGGACACGCTGCCCCAACTCTACTTCCGCTGCACGACACTGTGCGTCTAGTGGTAACGATCTATGATCCATCTCTGTAGCATGTTCTTGGATGTTCTGCGTGTAAGAAAATTTTAATTTGCATGCAATGCACCTACGGTAGATCCCAACAGTGGTATCAGAGCCTTTGCTATAGGTTTTGGTTTCAGATCGGATGCATATTTGATATGTGGAGGCGACAGATGAGATCTGTTGTCATTCATGAGATCGGCTATGTGCACGGTTGATGAGATCAACTGCACATGGGGATCGTTGAGAATATGTTTCTGTCAATTGGAATCGATGAGGTCGTGACACAACCTACCCCTACCGGTAGGTTTCCGCCATCGGGGTTAACAGTGAAACGTAAATCCGAATCGGATTCGCGATGATCGATAAGATCGGTTAGATCAGAAAATTTGGCGTGATCGGGACCGCCGTGTGTGTAGCGCCTTGTATTTCGTACACGATCACACAAACCGGTAGAATGCGATTCTAGGCATAACTTTGTTTTGCAGGTTTGATGTGAACAGTATGGCTCATATGTATGTGATGCATGTGTGTAATTTAACATGACCCGCGTGTCATGATTGTCAGCCGGCAGGAGCCAAAGTGTTGTCATTATATTGTATAATGTCCTGCGTGTCGACTTGTGATTCTCTGTATATTCATTACTAGTTTTAGTAGTTGGAGAACAGAGATCAAGTTCGAGGCTTTGGCGTCCCGGTGTGACGAACAAGATGGAGTTCCACCTTGGTCATCGGAGTTGAAGCCAGCTTGGAAGGATGTCCATGAAGGAGCCATACTATTTCACATATTTATGTTTATATGTGATTGATATTGCTTCTTGTTTCTATGCATGTTAAAATGGTAGAAAGATCCCTCGTTAATATCAAGCACATTGCCATTCCGGATGTTGTACCTTCGCACGTCAAGTACGTCTAGTGGTGGGCTCATAAAATTGAGGTGCCACTAGGTGTCCTTGAACTGGAGGGTTCGTGTCAGACACGTACATGCACTGCATCAGGTTAACTTGACAAGGCTATCAAAACGGTTTTGGGCCTTGTGGCAAAGAAGGCCGGGAGCCGGGGTATGAGATACCTACCCGACCGACAGGAGTCGTATAGAGATACGATTAGCAAGGAGTTGCTTACCTAATAGGCAAGTTGGCTAACAGTGATGCTAAAGCTCACTAGTCGCTCGCGCTAGACGGGTCCTGAATCACTGAGAGTTTCCGGAGGGATGTTGACTTCAGTGGGAGTAGTTCTGTTTAAGTCTTGAATTACTCTACATAAACACATTTCTTAGCGATTGCATATTTTCTGTTGTAGATCAATGGCACCACATGCTCAACCCAACTTTGCATTGAAATCAATTCTAGAAAAGGATAAACTGAATGGAACAAACTTTACCACCCGGTATAGAAATTTGAGAATTGTTCTCAAGCACGATAAAAAGGAACATGTTCTAGAGGATCCACTTCCAAGGGAACCTGCCGAGAATGCTAGTGCCACAACCAAGAATGCCCACCAGAAACTCGTTGATGAATCAAACGATATCAGTTACCTCATGCTGGCTTGTATGGATCCCGATTTGCAACAGCATTTCAAAAACATTGAGTCTTTCGAGATAATCGAGAGTCTCAAGAGCATGTTTCAGGTGCAGGCTAGGACAGAAAGGTTCAATGTCTGGCTATCCTTGATGGATTGTAAGATGAAAGAGGGTGATCCACTGAGCCCGCATGTGATCAAGATGATCGGGTACGTGCAAGCTTTGGATCAGTTAGGCTTCCCACTTGGGGACTAGCTATCCATGGATGCAATTCCGGGTTCTCTTCCACCTAGCTATGGGACGTTCATCTCGAACTATCATATGCACGACATGGATAAGAAGCTCACTAAATTGCATGGGATGCTCAAGGTGGCAGAGCAGGATATTAATAAAGGCACGCATCAAGTGTTGATGGTGCAGAAATCGGCTAAGTTCATGTAGAGTTGGTCCAAGAAAAAGGCTAAGGGCACGGAGAAAGTTGTCTCTGCCGAGCCAAAGTCGGGATCAAACTCCAAGACCATATGCTTTCTTTGCAAGGAACATGGTCACTGGAAGAGGAACTGTAGCAAGTAGCTTGCCGAGCATGGCAAGAAGGTTGGAAGTACGACTTCGAGCAAAGGTACACTTGTTACATATGTTATAGACATTTGCCTTGCTGACATACCTAGTAGGTCTTGGGTATTTGATACCAGATCGGTTGTTCATATTTGCAACTCGATGCAGGGGCTGGTAAGAACTAGGTGTGTGGCACAAGGGGAGATTGACATCAGGGTCGGCAACAAATCAAGAGTTGCTGCATTGGAGGTCGACACGATGCAGCTTCAGCTTCCTTCTGGATTCATTTTCGAATTGAATAATTGTTATTACATTCCTGCACTTAGTCGGAACATTATTTCTGCCTCATGTTTGATGAGTCAAGGTTATGATTTCAATTTAAAGGACAATGGTTGTTCATTTTATTTGAATGAAATGTTCCATGGCTATGCACCCATTGTAGATGGGCTATTTATTTTGAATCTGGAAACGGAACCAGTCTATAACATGAATGTCAAGAGGCATAAGCCTAATGAGATAAATCTGACTTACTTCTGGCATTGCCGGCTTGGACATATTAGTCTGAAACGCATGAAGAAGCTCCATGACGATGGACTCTTAACTTCGTACGACTTTGGGTCGTTCAAGACGTGCGAATCATGCTTGCTCGGCAAGATGACTAAGTCTCCTTTTGCAAAGAGTTGCGAAAGGGCGTCCGAGCTATTGGAGTTTATACACAATGATGTGTGTGGTCCAATGAGCACAACGGCCAGAGGTGGCTATCAGTACTTCGTGACTTTTACCGACGACTTGAGTAGATATGGATATATCTATTTGATGAGGCACAAGTCAGAAACTTTTGAAAAGTTCAAAGAGTTTCAAAACGAGGTTGAAAGAAAGCTCGGCAAGACAATAAAGCTTCTACGATCAGATCGTGGAGGTGACTACATGAGCCAGGAGTTTGATCATCATCTGAAAAGCCGAGGTATAGTACCTCAGCTCACACCTCCGGGTACGCCGCAGAGAAACGGTGTGTCAGAACGGAGAAATCAAACCTTGTTGGACATGGTTCGATCGATGATGAGCAAATCGGATTTACCCTTGTCATTCTGGGGATACGCTCTAGAAACTGCAGCTTTCACACTTAACAGGGTACCATCAAAATCCGTAGATAAGACACCACATGAGATGTGGACTGGGAAGAGTCCTAGTTTATCTTTTCTAAAGATTTGGGGTTATGAAGCATTTGTCAAACGACTCATGTCGGACAAGCTTACACCCAAGTTGGATAAATGCATATTCGTGGGATATCCAAGAGAAACCTTGGGATACAGCTTCTACAACCGAGAAGAGAACAAAGTGGTTGTTGCTCGAAACGGGGTTTTCCTAGAGAAAGAGTTTCTCAGTCGGGAAGACAGTGGGAGAATGGTGCGACTCGAAGAAATTCGAGAGCCACTCGGGGACGACTCTGCTGGTGATGAGATCATACTGGAGTTGGTCAGGGAACCCATAGTGGAATCGGTACAGGAGCCATGGAGGTCGGAAAGATTGCGCAGAGTGCATGATGTGTTGTTGCTAGAAAGTGACGAGACGACTACGTATGCGGAAGCGATGGTGAGCCCAGATTCCAAGGCATGGCTGGAGGCCATGAGATCCGAGTTAAAGTCCATGGATGATAATCAAGTCTGGGACTTGGTTGATCTGCCACCTGGCGTAATTGCCATTGGTTGCAAATGGGTCTTTAAGAAGAAAACCGAAGTGGATGGAAATGTTCAGATCCACAAAGCTCGGCTTGTTGCTAAAGGTTATGGACAAGTTCAAGGAATTGACTACAACGAGACCTACTCGTTGGTAGCGATGCTAAAGTCGGTGAGGATCATACTAGCTATAGCTGCATATTTCGATTATGAGATATGGCAGATGGATGTCAAAGCGGCTTTCCTTCATGGAAATTTAAAGGAGGATGTATACATGATACAGCCTAAATGTTTTGTCAATCCAAATAATGCTAGTAAGATATGCAAGCTCAAGAGATCCATTTATGGATTGAAGCAAGCAGCTCGGAGTTGGAACATTCGTTTTGATGAAGTCATCGTTGACCTTGGTTTCATCAAGAAAGAAGAGGACTATTGTTTATACAAGAAGTCTAGTGGGAGCTCGGTAGTATTTTTGATCTTGTATGTGGATGACATACTGCTGATCGAAAATGATGTTTCGATGCTGAACTTAGTTAAGGAATCATCGAATGGCAAGTTTTTGATGAAAGACCTTGGAGAAGCAGTATACATTTTAGGCATAAAGATCTATAGAGATAGATCGAAGAGGCTGCTCGGCTTAAGACAGAGTACGTACATAGACAAAGTGTTGAAGCGGTTCAACATGAGTGAAGCCAAGAAAGGGTTCTTTCCCATCTCACATGGTATAAGGCTAAGCAAGACTCAGAGTCCTATGACTTCTGATGAGCGAAACCGGATGAGTAGGATTCCGTATGCTTCGGCAATAGGATCCATCATGTATGCCATGCTATGTACTCGACCTGATGTTGCCTATGCAATAAGCTTAACAAGCAGATACCAGGCCGACCCAGGTGAGAGTCACTGGGCAGCGGTGAAAACTATCCTGAAGTACCTGAAAAGGACTAAAGAGATGTTCCTAGTTAATGGAGGTGAGGAGGAGCTCTGCGTAAAGGGTTACGCTGATGCTAGTTTCCAAACCGATAGGGATGATTGTCGATCGCAAACTGGATTCGTGTATGTCATGAATGGAGGAGCAGTGAGCTGGACGAGTTCCAAGCAAGATATGGTGGCCGACTCCACAATAGAGGCCAAATACATTGCGGCTTGTGAAGCCGCAAAGGAAGGTGTTTGGATTCGGAAGTTCCTGGAGGATCTTGGTGTGTTCCCGGGCTGGGCAAAACCGTTGGACCTGTATTGGGACAATTCAGGTGCCATCACACAGGCCAAGGAGTAGAGACAACACCACAAGACCAGGCACATAGACCGAAAGTATCACCTGATACAAAAGCTCGTAAAGAATGGTGATACTAATTTATGCAAGATTCATACGGATGAAAATGTTGCAGATCCGTTGACTAAGCCGCTTCCACAACCCAAGCATGAGGGGCACGTTAGAGCGATGGGCATTCAATGTCTATTTGATTGACTCTAGTGCAAGTGGGAGACTGTTGGAGATATGCCCTAGAGGCAATCATGTATGATGATATTTCCTATGCGTTTATGAATAAAGATAGTCATTGGACATTATCAATGATGTGTATTAACAAGTATGTGACTTGTTTGTGAGACTATGCATTGTATGATGACTGTCCTAAATGGTCCCTAGTCGAAAGGGCTATGTGGATGCGCAGCCAGTTAGACTAGCATATGACACGATGGATGGTCCGGTCTCACTGACCATGTAGCATTGGATGCTAGCCGAATAATATGGACTCAGAAAGATTTGGTCGGATTCGACGTAGTCAGATCCGAGTTGAGATAAGGTCTGAGTTGGACAGAGCCAACTATGAGACGCAGCTATATGTCATCTGTGAGTCTCTAGTACAACATATGTTCTATGTCCTAAGACCTGAGCTGGCACATGTACTCGGGATGGTGATAGACCTGCTTTGGGCTGACCAAACGATACTCCATAAGTGGGTAGTTATAAAGGTAGGTTTCAGGCTTGTCCAGACCCATGCTGTGAGACATGGTCGAGCAAGATGGGATTCTCCCCTCCGATCAGGAGAGATATACTCTAGGCCCCTCGTGTGATCCGACCAAGATAAGCATGGCCATGCGACAAGGATTATGAGATAATCTGATTTGTGGTCGGCATCACTGGAACGAGAAAGAGGTCGGGCTAACACAAGGATGACGGACTCGCCTTGAGCCCGACAACATATATCGTGTGGCAAAGGGAATAGAAGTATGAAGTACAGGTTCGCCTAACCAGCTTCATCGGACACTTGAAGTCGGCACGCTTTGCTAGAGGCCGCTATCGACTAGTCGAGCCAGATGTGATCTGACTCACGACTAAGTGAACGAGAACCTAAGGGGTCACACGCTTAAGGGAAGGAACATGTGGGCTTTAGGATCCGTGCAAGGCCCAAGAGTTGAGCCCGCGACGGATGTCTATATATAGTGGAGGTGCGGCACACCCATGTGGTTGATCGCTTCGGCGCCGTCATTAGGACTTTGCATGTGCTTCAAGTAGCCACCTCCACTTGCCGTCGAACTGTGTGATTGGACCTAGCAGTCCGCCGCACGGTGTTCCTCCTGCACGCGCGGATACCATTAGAGGCGATGCACTTGCGCTGCTCCGGCGAACCTGTACGTGTGATCCGGCGACCGGCAGTTCGAGGGAGATCGGACCAGCTATTCGAGGGAGATCGGACGAGGAGGAGACGGACCTCGCGGACGCGCTGCCCCAACTCTACCGCTGCACAGCACTGCGCGTCTAGTGGTAACGATCTGTGATCCATCTCTGTAGCATGTTCTTGGATGTTCTGCGCGTAGGAAAATTTTAATTTGCATGTGATGCACCTACGGTAGATCCCAACACCATCGCCACTCCAAACCATCATTCCACCGTTATCCAAACCATGGCGAAGAAGATTTTCACTACCTGGATCTCAACGGGAGGGCGCTGCCGCAATGGCGCCACAGCGCCGGGGCCCAGCTGTAGGTGCTAAAACAAGGAGATCTCGGGTCGGGGGTCCCGATCTGTAGGTCTATGAACAATAGTAACAGGGGATGAGGGGAGACGATGTTTACCCAGGTTCGGCCCGTATCGAAGAGGTAAAACCCTACGTCCTGCTTTGATTGTATTGATGTGATGGGGGTATAAAGTACAAGATGATCTCCCTCGAGATCGTATGATTGTGTTCTAAACCCTAAGGTTGGTAATCATGCCTCTAAAGACTAAACCCCTCAGCTTATATATGCACCGAGGGGTAGCTAGGTCATACACATGATCGGTTGTCAATATGTGAGCTATAGCAGAGTCCTTGAAGTACATGCCAAGTCTTCAGAGGTTTCCATCCTGATCACGCTGAGGTTTGTGGCTCCGTTAGTCCTTCCTTCTCGATGATCGGCGGGCATAAGCTGTGCCAATGGACTGTGGGTCGTACATGTTACTACCCCTTAGTCCAGGACATCATTAGTAGCCCCTGAACTAGTCTTCGGAGCCGAAAACTGTAATTTCCTCCTCGGATTGACATCTTTGGTTGGTGTCTTCAGCTCGGCAGGCGAGTTCCTCCTTGTTAACGCTTGCATCCAGTCTCAAATTATTTGTAAATCTTTTTGGTCTTCTTTTATGGTCGACCATGACAACCATGCATTTTAGGCCTTCATTCTCGGCAAGGAAACGAAAGACTCCTTCTTACAAAGGCCTTTACTTACATCCGAGGTCTTGAGTTAACTTAGTCTAAAAGACTTTTGTCACGTAGACGCAACCAGTGAGAGGGTTTAAACCCTGACGGCTTTATCGAACCACCACCACTGGTTATGACAAAATGCACCTTTCATTGACATGTCCCATCAATGTGGAGATTGTGCCCCGGTTTTCAATGGATGTCATCAACTGGTTGATTTACCGATGCCGGTATAATGACACGCATGATTAGGAATAAGCGATTTTTACGGTGCATCAAGGGGACTCTTGGTCTTTTACCACCTTTTACAGTGCCCTCAGATCCACCTCTAATTCCTCCATCCTTCTCAAGCCTTCCCCATCCCTCACCAGTGATGGCCGATAGGGGGAGAGAGGACGCAACCCCAACATCGGATGCTAACACGAAGGGGCAGTGGGCGCATTCCATCGTCACGACGGGCACCATCGAGGAGCTCCGAGCCGCGAGATATATGTCTGCAACCACCAAGTGCCCCCCCCCCCCCCCGCAACGGGTGAAACCGACTGCTCTGAATCTCCCATCCCCACCCCTGAAGCATGGGAGAGGGTGATCTTCATTCCCCACCTTTTCTGAGGTTTGGGGTTTCCCCTTCACCCTTTTGTGAGGAGGATCCTTTTCTTCTATGGGATGGACTTCTACCATCTAGCCCCAAATTCCATCATCCACATAGCTGCACTCATTACTGTGTGTGAGGCATTCCTTCGTGTCCAGCCACACATCGGCCTATGGTTGAAGATCTTCAGCATCAAGGTGAAGAGTAGTGGCTCCCAACTCGCTGAATGCAGCGGGGCCATGATCAACAAACTCCCAAAGGTGTCTTGGCCAGAAGGCACCTTTGTGGAGACAATAAAGATGTGACAACGAGAGTGGTTCTATATAACTGAACCATTCTCCAAAGGCCAAACAAGCACCCCCTATCTTCACAGTCGAACCTCCTAAGAGAATTGTATCTTGGACTAAGAAAGGCTTGTACTGGGGAAACCCAAATGATGTGAAGATGCTCCTGAAGAGGCTCAAAGGAGTGATTGCCCAAAGCATCAAGCTAGTGGACGTGGTCCATGTTATGCTACAAGCCTGAGGATGAGGCAACGGTGAAGCACTTCTTCCACACCAACCTTGTCGGGATGTGGACATCGCTCTTCAAGCCATCCTAAAATAAGTTCCCCTCCAAGGAGGAAGGAGACATAGGCTATAGTGCCGAGAACAGTCCATTTGAGGTATAAGTAGTTTAATTTTGTGCTACTGTCTTTTTATCACCCTGCAGCTTTTAATAAAGTAATTTACTTATTCTTTACTAATGATAATTGGCAGAACAAGGCCAAGAAGATTGGCTCTTTGGTGTCTTTGACCGAAGAGGCTAGGACCCCTCACCTTGAGGAGCTACTGGCTGAGAAACCATATGCGGTTCTGATCAAGGAGAAAGGGGAGCCCAAGAGGAAGAAGGGCATGTGAAGCCGAGGAGCGTCCTTGGATGCTAGATCCCAGGACACACATGAATTCTCCTCGAGGAGGAGGATAAGGAAGAGGATAAGGAGGAGGTGGAGGGTGACGAGGGCTCTTCCCCGAATAATTGGAAGCGGGCCGCATCCGAGGACACTGAGGAGGCATCCCCTCCTTAGCAGTTCAAAAGGCTTCGAAAGGCCTATGCCGCCCAGACTAGCCGGCCCCTGGTTCTCTCCAAGGACGATTCCAGTTCCTCCGAGGAACATATCTACCCTACCACGCAGGGAGAAACCTTGGTCGAGGAGGTACTCCTTTTGACATGTCCGTACATAATAACCTTAAGTGGATATATTCTTAGTGTTTACCATATTGCTTGCTTTTACAGCCTGCAACGTCGACTTCCCGAAGAGGATGGGGCAAACGAGGAACTCTCGCCTCCTAAAATGGTGGAGAGTGCCTCAGACGCCGGTCTCCTCCCCTCCCCCACTCGTGATGAGCAGGGTGAGGCTGATTCACAATCGGAGCCCCCTATGGTGAACACAGAGGGTGGTGCCAATATGCCTATAGCTGAGGTTCATACCTCGGCCGCAGAAGACCAAGGGAGTGGATCCCCGTGGTTCCCGAAGAACTGGTGCTTGACCGCCCGGTTTCCTAGGTCCCAACAGCTCCAGTGCAGCCAAGTCACACAGAGGTGCTCGTCCCTTCTTCAGCGAGGAACAAGGCCGAGGATGTACAACCACCCACCTTAGGGCGGCACAAGGAGGTAGAGGCATCTCTGGAGAGCTCCTTGATTCCTCCTGAACACCGTGCCATTCTTTGCACGACTTTCTGGGCTGCAGAGGCCAGATTTGTGGAGGCCTTCATAGGCCTTTTAAAAGGTTTTGAGATATGTTATTTCTTTCGTGATAATTTGTATTAACACAATGCCTAAATTAATGTTTAGTACACCAGTAGCCCTTGAAGGAAAAGTTTTTTGGTAAAAAAAAGTTGTACAAAGATGTTTATACAATGCTTTTTCTTTAGTTAGCTTGTGCCTTATGAATGTATATACAGTAGCCACGAGCCCCAAGTTAGTTTAACAAAACTGTCTTGGGGGTCGACTTTGTACTTGAAAATGTTAAACGAATATGCAGCAGCCCCAAGAATCTTGTTGGATTTATACATCCGACGAGAGGATTGATTTCGTATTTAGGAGTCTTAATAGAATCTTTGTGCAGGCGTCCGCCTCCTCTTCGGCATCCAACTCAAAGGAGTTGGCAGAGCTGAACCATGAGCTTGAGCGGTCCGAAGAGGACATCAATCTGCTTAAAGAGCAGATAGATAGAGCGCAAGATAGAACTTTGTACCATGGCTTTATATTTTGTTAAACAAACTTGATGCCTAATATGATCGATTGAGTTTAGCTACCATGCCAGAGATGGAGGCTCTTTGTGGCGAGCTCAAAAAAGCTCAGGCAGAAGCCGAGCAGCAAAGGGTTGCGACTGAGAAGAGTAGCACCGAACTCGCCGAGGAGAAGGATGTCGGAAGAAGGACCAGGCCCGGATCCTGGAGGTGGAAACATGACTTAAAGGGCCTGTACGTGGAGCGTGACACCCTCCAGGCCAACAAGGCGAAGGATGCAACCGATCTCGAAAGGCTCGAGCTGGCGCGCAAAGAGGCCCAGATCCAAGCGAGGTCAGACCGGGAACAACTCCGACTAGTGACTAACTAGCCGCCGGTAAGCCATTTTTGCCGCAATGTGTCTTTGGTGGTGGTCTATTCGCCGAGCTGGCACAAACCTGGTGTGTACGAGATGTCTTTGTGGACCTGCCGAGAAGTGCCTCTTACGCGCATCAGTACTTTAGCGGGCGCGAGGATGAGGACGAGCAGAAGGCCTTTTGAGCGCAATTTCAAGTACCATCGCATTTTCCCGTCCTTGGTGACCAGATGAAGAAGTTGATGCGGCTTCATCGCGTCGCTAGGCCCTCCATGGGGGACCTCTGCATTGCCCTTTGGCCTGCCAGGCCGCTGCCGAGCAGTTACTTTAGTTTTATCTAGATACTGCAGAGTGCTTGCCCTTGCTTCCAACTCTAGAAGCGTTTGGCTTGTCTAGAGGGTGCTCGGCTAGCTTATGCGTCTATGAAGATGCATTACCTGGGGGTGAAAGCGGGGCTCATGGGGACGGGCTGCCCGGAAGGGAAGAAGCACGTTCCCGAGCAATATTTTGGGGATGTTATGGCAGGTGCCCGTATATCAAAGGCCAAGTGCCACAAGGCAACAATCCTTAAGGGCCTTGAGTAGAACCCCTAAGAATGCTGAGGTGTACTATGTAAATCAAACAAGTTTCATTTTGATATTTATGAATCATTTATGTCTAATATATTATTTTGACTCCATTGCGACTGTTTCTAATCTGAAAGTGGCCAATCATCGGCTTTCGCCCCTTTGTAGATACTATGTAGGGTGATTCTGTAATAACAAGACAACCCTTAGCCGACGTCTTGATGCCCGGAGCCGGTTGTGTTAATAGAAACAAGGCAATCAGATTATTTAGGCTTTATAACTTTCATTTAGCCACAGGAGCTTTAAATTTGGGGTCAAGTAACTAGCCCCCAGTGTATCTTAATTGCTCAACGTTAGCCGTGGTCAAGCCTTTTGATACTTCGGCCATTTGAAAAAGGCCCATCGTTTAACATGGGGAAACCTCTATCGATTTGTAGGTTATCACCATCATCGGATCGCCAACCAGTTTACGCTTATTGTGAAAGTCAGCATTCGACTTTCTCCTCTAAGGTACTTGACCAGTTAAGTCGGAAGTAACAACCGCATTGGTGCTCCCTTTACGCCCTTAGCCGGACATTCGGAAAAGTAAGGGGTAAGCATAGGAGCCTCACAATCTAGCTTTTGACCAAAGACACAATTCGAAACAGATGCATATAAGGCAATATCTGAGAATAAAGAGGTGGAGGTCTTTTATGTGAGTACCGTGGCAGTTGAGTGGGCATTGTTTCAATCACAACCCCTGGTCTAGAGTCGATGACTTGTAAAAGTATAAAATAGTTGTTTTTAGGGAGTTAACTTCGGTGCACAAACAAGAGAGAAATAGAGGTATCACACAGTAATATGGGAGCCGAACACGTTGGTCTTCTATCTATTTATTGATAAAATTGAGCCGAACGATGTTGGCAACCGAAGAAACTAGTAAGGGTACCAAAAAAAGAGGGAAGGTCTATGCAGGGCATATATCATTGGGTTTTACCTCTGTGTCCTCACCCTGCTGCACGTCTGTACTTCCGTGTTGTGTACCCCGAATCCTTGTCAACTCCAAGGTTCGTCAGTGTCGCTCGTCACATTGTCGTTGTTATGCGTATGATGCATTCGAAAAGCGGGTCCTTTGAAGAGGTTAGGCCACGTAGCAGTTGTGTATCAGCTTAATGTCATTTTTATAAGCTCCTGGTGGGCCTTTAACAGTGCCTTCGAAATAACCACGACGCAATTTGACTAATGGTAGGTTGAGCCGAGCAGTGTAACTTTAAAATAGTGCTCCACGGCCTCCTTGGAATTTTAAGCGCAAAGTTGTGTACCCGAGGTATGTAGTCCTCCACTAGGCTAGGAGAGGCTTCGAGCACTTACCCCTACTTGAGGTTCCCACTTGATTGTGTGGAGGCAAAGGTAACACCTCGGAAGCGCTTGAAGGAGCCTTGTGTGTTCCGTGCCTTGACGCACCGTGTTGCCTACTTGGCGGCTTGAACCTCGGCTGCGAGGGCCGCGATCTGCTCCTCTGTATGGATGGACCATTCTGTGTTGCCATTAACTATAATGACACCTTTGGGTCTTGGCATTTTTAGCTGTAGATAAGCATAGTGAGGGGCGGTGTTGAATCGAGCGAAGCCAGTTTGCCCGAGCAATGCGTGATAACCACTACAGAAGGGAACGATATCGAAGATCAAGTCCTCGCTTCGGAAGTTCTTGGGAGATCAAAATACCACTTCCAGAGTGATAGTCCTTGAGCATCATGCCTCAACACCTAGTATGGTACCCTTTAAAGTGGTATTGCTAGGTTTAATCCTTGATGGATTGATGCCCATTTTCCTGATTGAGTCAGCGTAAATCGGGTTGAGGCTACTACCTCCGTCCATAAGGACACGGGTTAAGTGAAAACCGTCCAATATGGGATCGATTACCAGAGCTACAGTCCCTCCATGATGGATACTAGTCGGATGGTCTCTTCGACCGAAAGTGATCGGGTAAGCCGACCATGGGTTGTACTTTGGCGCCACGGGCTCTAGTGCATAAACATCGCATAGCGCGTGCTTCCTCTCCTTTTTCGGAATGTGGATGACATTTATCATATTCACATCCTTCACTATGGGAGGGAACTGTTTTTGGCCTCCATTTCTTGGCCTCGAGGGTTCATCCTCGTCCTCACTGTGAAGCTGGCTCTTGCCCGTGTTCTCTGCGATGATCTTACCGGACAATTTTATTACCCAACAGTTCTGGTCGTGTGATTTGCAGGTTTATCCGATGTGTCGTGAATTTGTCAAAGCTTATCGAGGATTGTGTCAAGCGTGGATGGGCCGTCTCTGTTCCCTTTAAAGGGTTTCTTCTTCTAGCCACTCCGTTGATTGTTGAATCCAGCATTTATGGTTGCCTCGTCAGCATCATTGTCGTTGCCTTTATGGTGACGCTTATTATTTTTATGGTGCCGAGGCTTCCCGTTTCCGTTGCGTACTTCCGAGGTGCCAAGATCATTGTTGTGACTTGTACTGCCGACCAACCAGCTATCCTCCCCTACACAGAAACGGGTCATGAGAGATGTAAGAGCGTACATTGTCTTGGGCTTGTCCTGTCCGAGCTGTCATGCCAGCCATTCATCACGAATGTTGTGCCGGAAGGTGTCAACTGCTTCTACGTTAGGGTAATCGACTAGTTGGTCCTTCTTCGTCAAAAAATGATTCCAAAATTTCCTAGCAGACTCGCCCGCCTGTTGGATAATGTGGCTGAGGTCATCAACATCTGGGGGCCGAACATAGGCGCCCTGAAAGTTAGCTCAAAAAACATCTTCAAGCTCCTCCCAGCTTCCGATAGAGTTCTCGGGCAAGCCGTTGAGCCAATGCCTTGCTGATTCTTTAAGCTTTAATGGTAGGTATTTGATGGCGCGGAGGTAATCTCCTCGGGTCATATGGATGTGGAGAAGTAAACGAACAATCCACACCGCCGGGTCAGTCGTTCCATCATACTATTCGATATTGATGGGTTTAAACCCCTTTGGGAACTGATGTTCCATGACTTCGTCTGTAAAGCACATCGGGTGTGCAGCTCTCCGGAATCGAGCTATAGCTTGTCGGACGTCTGTTATGGTCTGAGCACGAGTGTTATCCCAAGCCCTATAATTTTATCGAGCCATGCCTGGTATCCGTCGTGTTCCGCAAGAGTGTGGTCCCTGGACTTGTAAATGGATCATGATGGAGCAGGTTGTGCGGTCAATCTGCCCCGTAAATCATACAATGGAGCCGATGGGATTGGATCCTTGCCTTCATGATGAGGATTAGTGGGGAAGTATCGAATTCCTCCTCTTGGTCCATCCCGCCACCAAGGAGGGCGGTCGGTTTGATCATTTCCATAAGGCGAGTTGTCGTCTGCCTCGCCATCAAATGATGGGAGCAAATGTCGTCGTGGGTAGGACTTGGTTTGGTCCGCGCACCTTTGCTCGAGACCCTGCTCGGCTATGAGGACGTCCACCCATGTGTGGTTTAGTGTGTCTTGGTAAACTTTAAGCTTTTAATGCCCTCGTTTTATACTATAGGCGGAGCTAATGAGCCGTCGATGAAAGGTTTCCAGATTGAGGAAATCTCAGGGACGTCGAAATCATCGGGTCCAAGACTTTTTCTTTTTCTGATTCTGGCATGTAGTTGCTGTCATCGGGGTCATCAATGTCCTTAATGCCCATGGCACCGTTGATCTGATCGGACAGGGTGTTCTTGCCATTGTCTTGGTCCTCGGCGTTATCTGGAGTGGCGTTGTTGTGGGAATTATCATTATCGGTGTTGTTGTTGCTGGCGCTCCCTTTACCATCGCGTTTATTGCGCTTTCCGCGTCGTCTATGCTTGGGGGGGGGGTCCTTCTTCTCTTCCTCCTCGTCGCCCATGGGGGTATCAACCATGTAGACGTCGTAGGTGGAGGTTGCCTTCCAGTTTTCAGTATTTGACATGGCGCCGGACATGTCACCAACATCTTCATCCATGTCGGTAGCATCCATAGAGGCGTAGTCCAATACGTCGGTTAAATCCTCGATAGTAGCGACTAGGTGGGTGGTGGGTGGAACATAAATTTCCCTATCGTCGGCTTTACATCCAACCTGCTCGTAGACCGAAGATTGACCGTCCGAAATCCCAAGACTCTGGATTCGGTCCAGCATCTCGTTTAAGAGTGAGAGGTCTCTCAGGCCCATCTCTTGATGATAGGCAGGGCTAACCCGTTGTATGCTCGACGAAGTGTGAAAAGTGACCTCGGAGCATGGACCAGCCAGGGCGAGAGCCTAGCCTGGTGCTGATGTGATGGGATCTGAACTCGAGGTTGGTTTTGAAGTAATACCCGATCCGATGTCCAGATCTAAGGTCGGTTTCGAGGTTGAAGCCGTGGTGCTCGTGGGGTTCTCCAATCGATCTGGCATCCAGCCAGAGAGGGCAAGATCGCAGCAGTATACTCCAAACTCTCGAACCTAATAAGTTAGTTTGGGCGAAGTTCTTGATACTACCAAGGTGACCGGTCAGGTCGGCATGAAGGACGATGTTGTCGAACACGAAAAGCTGCCCGGGGACGAAGATGTCGCCGTAGCCGATGACGCTGTTCATCTAAAGATGAGCCATTGATACTTTTTAACCGTATGGTGGGACCTGTATGGGCCACTAATGTCAGTGCTAAAACCGGCAAATCTCAGGTAGGGGGTCCCGAGTTTAGGTCTCGGAACAATGGTAACAGCGGACGAAGGGAGACGATATTTGCCCAGGTTCGGGCCCTCTCGAAGAGGTATAACCCTACATCATGATTTTATTGTATTGATGTGATGGGGTACAAGATGATCTACCTCGAGATCGTATGATTGTGTTTTGAACCCTAAGACTGGTAATCGTGCCTCTAAATACTAAACCACTTAGCTTATATATGCACCGACAGGTACCTAGGTCATACACATGGTCGGTTGTCAATATGCAGTCTTTAGCAGTCCTTGAAGTACACGCCAACTCTTCAGAGGTTTCCATTCTGATCACGCCGAGGTTCGTGGCTCCGGTAATCCTTCCTTCTCGATGATCGACGGGCCATAAGCTCGGCCATGGACTGCGGGCCTTATAGGTTAGTACCCCTTTGTCCAAGACACCATCACCAGCGCAAGCATCAGCAGTCTGGCGCATCTGGCTCGTCCTCTAGCATGGGTGCTTCCTAGTCCGCCTCAGGTGGCTACTCATCTGGTGCTTCAGGCCACACCAACTACTCCGAACTCGAGGCCACGATATCGTAGTTGTGTCGTAACTGTAGGGGGTTGAGGAGGAGGACACCGAGGGAGAGGTGGCCTTAAAGGCAATGCAAGCATACCTCCCCTGTAACGCTAAGGAAGAGAGGTCGATGATGAGGTGTTGATGCCCTCATGCGATGCTATCGTGCTCACTGCCCAAGTCGAGGAGGCGCTGCACATAGCGTAGTGGCAACTTGACCGGGCGGTGCTTGCCTCGTCTCGATCCACGACACAGGCAAAGGCTATCATGCGTCGGGCGGCTGAAGCAGAGGCCATAGCTCGGGAGCAGAGGAGGGCAGTGACTCTGCTTCTTGCAGCCGCCGTTGAGGCAGAAGGCGGGGGAGAGAAGGTGGTCGTCCTATCCTCCTCCAATGACAAAGACGACAACGATGACAACACCATGGTCATTTTGGACGATGACAAGTAGTCATTCATCTATTGTCCATGTCGATGTGACAATCTTAAGTCGCCACTATCATCGCTTGTTCATTTGGTACTACGGTAATGCCGGTTTGCTCTATAAAAGTGGAACAAACTCTATTAACGTGCTTGTTATGGTTATCTAAATGTGTTATCTCTGAATGTGCTTTGTTTGGCACCACTGTGATCTAGCATTTCCTGGGTCACTGAATCATGGGCCCATCCTTCACGTACACTAGGTGAAAATGGGACAGCTCTGCCTCCAGCCACACACATGCGTGCGCTAGCTCAAATGGCTTGTCTGATGCATATTCGACGTTAGCACTTGAGTTCAACTCCCTCGGGTGGCATCATATGCTATGCTTTTTGCCAATAAATTAGAAACTGACAGGTGGGCCCTAGGGTAACCTGTGATAGTGCCATAGGCAGGGTGTGTCCCACTAGTCATTATTTGATCTAGTTAACGGTCAACTTCTTTGACCCACGACAAGGCTCGGTATTGAATTTTTTTTAGTGTGGGCGGAGTAGTGGAGGGGAAAAGTGAGGGATGTTAGTTGAGGGGACAAAACTGAGCAGAACAATGCAACCAAGGGAAATAAAATAGAAGACCCTTGGAACTAACCTCTTAGATATTACAAAGAAAATCCCACAAAATTAACTTTTCAGGGAATTCATAGGCTAAGACGGCGTTGGGTAGGACCTCTCTGGTCGTACTAGTGGTCATACTATACGCAGAGAGGAAGTACAGAAGGGTCCAGGGTGATCGATGGTGTTCAGTAAATGAAAATCCCTGATCGTACTGCCCCAAGACCCAGACTAACAGAATGTTTGCATTTCCAAGATTATGTTTGGTACGAGCGCATGAGCTCATACCGAGGAACAACTAGAGTAACAAAGTTCTCATTGTTTGTGACGGTCTTTGGTACGAGCATGTGCGCTCGTACTGGTGCTCATACCAAGTACCTAGTAAGTTTGATGATGTTCTCGTACCGCATTCTGTCAACGCAAAATATGCCCGAGGAGGAGTTCAATCTTCCGCATCCCCCCTCTAACTCTTTATTCCCCCCAAATCTCTCGAAACCCTACCTCTGCCTACTCATTTTTAGTCTGAATCCTTCCGCGTGAACAATCTACGGTATGTTTCTCCTCCCGTCCTCAACTTTTTTTCCATGAATCCATGATCTATATGCCTAGCATTGCCGTGTTTAGGTTACACATATGTTGATCCAAATTTCTAGTTGATCATGATTTTTTTTGGTGTTTTAAGAGGACTTTAATCTTGTGGTTCATGTAGGTTAACTTGTGCATCTTTCTATTGGACCAAAAATTTACTTGATAGATGTTTATGAGGAGGTCCATTCGTATCACTCGCCGTGAAGTGATGACCCATAAGTATATGGGATCAATCATAGTCCTTTAGATAAGTAAGAGTGTCAAACCCAATGAGGAATAAAAGGAATCAATAAACGGTTTTCAGCTAGGTATTCATTGCAAGTGTTGTAAGATAGTTTTGATAGATAATTTGATGGCAAGATAAGTGGTAATAAGTAACATTAATAAAATTAGCAAGGTTCAGCACGTGTCCCAATCCTTAATAATGCTAAGTACAAGTCGGTGGAACTTCTTATAGTGATTAAAACGCTCTTGAGGACACACGGGAATTTCGTCTAGTTACTTTCACCACAATTCACCGACTTATGTTCATTGCTTTGATTAGAGTGAAGGCGTTGTTCTTACTTGAACAAACACCCACTTATGATTATGCCATCCATTCAAGCATCCGCAAATACATGATAAGTAATTAAGATAAATCTAACCATAGCATTAATCATATGGACCCAAAACAACCCCTCACTGAACAATTTATAAACTGGGGTTTAGGCCTCTGTCACACCCGCAACCCATCATCTACAAAATAATTTCATGATGCCTTCCCCTAGGCCCAAACATGGTGAAGTGTCATGTAGTCCACTTTCACACAACACCACTAGAGGAAGAACAACACAACATATCATCAAAACATTGAACGGAAATCAACTTCACATGATTACTAGTAAGACTTCTCCCATGTCCTCAAGAATAAATAAAACTATTCATAAATCACAATTCTGTTCATGATAATAGGATATACATATGTATTTAACAATCTGAACATATTTATCCTTCACGAAATAAACCAACTAGCATCAACTACAGATATAATCAACACTACTAGCACCCCTAGGTACCAATCTGACGTTGGATACAAAGATCGAACATAAGAGATGAACTAGGGTTTGGAGATCAGATGGTGCTGGTGAATATGTTGATGAATATGAAGCCTCCCACGATGAGAGGAACGTTGATGATGACGATAGCTTTGGTTTCTCCCTTTCGGAGGGATGTATCCCCGGCGAATCGCTCCACCGAAGAGAAAAGGTTCTACACCTCTGGTTCCGCCTCGAGACTACGACGAGAAGTCACAGAAATATTCTCTCTATTTTTTCTATGTCAAAAGAGACCTTATATCCAAAGGGCATCGCGAGGAGAGCCCCCATGGCCCCACATGCAGAAGTGGTGTGGCCTTGGGGGTGTTCGTGCCACCTGTTCATGTGACTGGCTAGTGGGGGCCCTTTGATAAAAAATTTCTACAATATTTTTATATATTCCAAAACAATTCTCCGTAAAATTGCACTTCAATTGGAACTCTGGAGAATTGTTATCTCTGTTGTAGCTTTTTCAAGTCAGAATTCCAGCTGTCGGTAATCCCTCTCCTTTGGTGTATCTTGCATTTTCAGAGAGAAAAGTCATTAGAATTGCATCATAATATGAAATATAACTTCAAAATGAGATTAATAACAACAGGAAAACATGATACAAAATGGATGTATCAACTCCCCCAAGCTTAGACTCCACTTGTCCTCAAGCGAATAACGAACTCGATAAACATGACCACAAGTTTAATAGAGAGAGGTGTCAATAAAACAAAAATACAGACATAGTTTCATCATATTTACTATCATTATCACTCCATGAACAAAAATCATTATTCATAAGACTTCTCATGATCAAGTAACAAGCTATCCACATGTGACCATAAACTCTCTTGAAACTCAACAAACTTTGTTCTTAATCATCAAGCAATTGCAATTCATCTTATTTTCCAGAAGAGTGTATGTACGAGCATTTGTTTTAGCAAACTTTACATACTCAACCATCATATAGTCTTCTAGTGATTTCTGGTACTCAAATCATATTTTTTGAGCAAATTGTTTCAGTCAGACACAAAGGAAGACATTGGCTTTTCGTTTTGCCTCCCAACTTAATTAATCATGATCATATATATTCAACTGGATATATGTGTCTAGATTTTTTCCCCACCACCTGTTGTCTGCCAAGTGGAGAATCTGGAGGTTGGAATGAAGGAAGTTGTTTTGACTCAAGCATAGATAAGATAAGACTTTAATAGTCAAGATAAAACATAGGCCCTTCGCAGTGGGAAGCATAGGTTGTCATGCATTTTTTGAATTTTGGATGTGCAAACTTTTAATGAAGAGTAACATCACTTAATATTGCCCCATACGATAGTGACCTTTATTGAGCAGTCTGTCGCTTTTATTACTTCATCATCATAAGTTTGTATAATGCTTATTTCCCTCTCAATAGAAGATCGTACATATTTAGTGCAATTTTTTATTATTGCATGCACCGATGAAAAAACTTGAAGCCTCTTGTTCAATCCATAGGTGGATATGATGGACTCTCATGGCAAGACACTAGGTTTCAGGTTTTTGGATGCACAAGTAATATCTCTACTTAGTACGGAAGTTTTGGCTAGCAAAAGTGTAACATCCCAAATTTATTAAATTAGGATGTTAAAAGAGTCATCATGTTGCATCTCATGTTTCATGCATTTTGGAGTTTTATGAAATGTTCAAATATTTTTCCCACTCATGAAATTAATTATAAGAGAAGATGACATGGCTTCTCCAATATAGAAAGGAGTGGAAACTTATTAGAATATTATTTGGAGTTTTTCAACTTTATTTGATAATTATAATATTGAACAAAAGTTAAATTTATTGCATAAGAAAAATATTTTCAAAATGATCTAAGTCGGGAATAATGTTCACTATTCTCTAGATTATCAATAATGATATATAAAATTATTATAGTATTTTGGTGAAGTTATTTTCTTGGGGTTTTGACTTCAAAACGTTTTTTGTTTATGAATAATAATAGAACACACAGCCTGGACCGAAACTGAGTTCGGCCCAGGAGCGCACCAACCGGCCCAGCCAGAGTTTTAGCCCGCACCCACCGCCTCTCCCCTCACCTCTGTCTCTCCCGCACTCGCTGACCAGTGGGGCCCGGACCCTATCGTCCCCAGCCTCCCGCTCAACTCATTCGGGATGAGCTTGTTGTTTGCGCGCCCGCAACCGTTGTACGAAGTCCTCGTGGATGAGGTGTATCCATGACAGCCGCAGCCTCTGAGCCCGCCTATATAAACCCCTCGTCCCCTCTTTCAATCTCGCTGTCTAGTTTCGACCCACGTCGCTCACAGCCACCGCCTCGCCCATTTGCATCTCGCCGGTCGGGTTGTCTTCGCCTGTGAGCATCCCGGAGGCCCCTCTTGCTGTCAACCTTCATATCTCGTGGAGGCGCACTGTTTTGACATCCTTTTGACCCCCAGGTTACGCCGGAGATGACCAAACGAGCGATGCCCGACCCGCCAGAGCACCGGAGCTCCACCACCTCGTCTTGCTCGACACCAACGCCCCCGAGCATCGCCACCACCAACATTGTGACGCCCTTGTTGATCCGCACCTCCACGTCTCCTTCCCCGTCGTCGAGGACCGCCATAGCCACCACCCCGATCGACGTCGAGCCATCCACGCTGTCGTCTTCAACATCGCCGACGCCGTTGACTCCTTTGTAAGCCACTGCCATCCCCTCGCCTGTTAGATCGTAAATAGACCGCTTAGATTAGATCTAGTTATGTTTTTTAATTATGAACCGACACGTGGTTAATCGCGTTTTTATTTTAAAACAACTGATCGGTTTTTGGTTAAATTAGTTGCCACGAACAATTTTCTCTAATTGTCGGCCGTTCGCCGTATAGACCCCGCAGCGGTTTTTCTTCACTGTTTAGTCCGTCAGTTTAGCAGATTAGTCTGTGAACTTAGATTAGCCACAACTTTTTAACCGTAGATCCAAATTAGATGGAACCAGCGGAAAATTCTTCGTGTTGGTTAGATCTATCCATTGGACCCATCTTTGCAAAAAACTTAATTTCAAATTTGAATTTATTTTAGATTCAAGTTGGAACTATATTAGGCCATATCTCCTAAACCGTATATCCGTTTGAAATAATTATTTTTGCACGTTGTTGCCCTAGCCAAATCCTATGATTTGAATCATTATCGCGGTATTTTCACATAACTAGGTTCTGTCCAGAATAAATTTTACTATTATGCCTTGCATGGACTTTTAGTTCACATCACAAATTTTGAACCATATTTTCACACGATACTTTTACACTTAGAACCTTTATGATAGTTAAGTGTGTTGGATTTTATTTGGATTTTGCGAGTATTTTGTTACATATTACTTTGGACTTTATGAATGTTTGGCTTATGTGCATTTATTTTACTTTTGTGATAGATTGTCCGGAGTGTGAAACCGATTATTACCACTCTCTAGAACTTCACGCCTAGCACCAAGGCAAGTTTACATCTTGATCATTTTGTTTATTCCTATGTTTTATATGCACTTAGTACTTTGTGGTAGGATTGCATGGTAGTGATGTATGTCGGATGGCTATGCTTTGCACCTAGTTGTTCATCTGAGGTAGGTCTGAACCATACAAACTTTGTCGCCATCGTGTTAGATTATATTGCTTCACCAAAGTAGACGTGGATTGGGAAGTGTTTTCATCTAGGGAATACATGGGAGTGCACACTAGTGGTATGTCCACTTAGGATCAAAGGGATCAACAATGTTTTCATGTGTAGAAGCTTACCTGTGCGGCCACACGCCATTATGGGCTCTGGCGTAGTTGAGTAGTTAGTGTGACCTCTTTTTGGGATAGGCTAGCAGATGTAGAACATGTAGGTGTACTGGCCTATCCGTGGGCTAAGGGGGAATACTTATGAAAGACTATATCCCGAACTTCTGATCAAGGAGGTGGTCAAGTCTTGTGGGGAAAAGTGTGCAAACCTCTACAGAGCTCAATCTAATCGATTAGCCGTGTCCCCGGTTACGGACAATTTTGAGCTTTTAGTAGTGGAAATGCCGGGAGATCTCATCACATTTAATTAATCAAGTTGGTTTTCAATCAACTTTGGGAATAGATTGAGTTGGGTTTACCATCTCAATCGAATGCTAGTTGTAGAGTTAGAATAATTATTTTGATAGGAAAAAAATCAGCTTTATGCAAAAATTAAACTTAGAACCTTCCACCGGTCAAATTGCATGTACAAGTAGGATCTTTATACTCTTTTGATGTGACTTGCTGTTGGGGAACGTTGCATGGGAAACAAAAAATTTCCTACGCACACACAAGATATATCCATGGTGATGAGCATCTACGAGAGGGAGAGTGAATCTACATACCCTTGTAGATCGCTAAGCGGAAGCGTTAAGAAACGCGGTTGATGTAGTCGAACGTCTCCGCGATCCAAATCGCAAGTCGTCCCTCGATCCGATCACGAACTAGTGCCGAACGGACGGCACCTCCGCGTTCAACACACGTACGGCTTGATGACGCCTTCACCTCCTCGATCCAGCGAGCGATGGTGAAGTAGTAGATGAGTTCCGGCAGCACGACGGCGTGGTGATGATGGTGAGGAACAATCTCTGCAGGGCTTCGCCAAGCACTACGGAGATTATGACGGGAGAACTAGAGGGTTAGGGTTGCCGACACACGGCTTGGGAAATCTTAATGTGTCCCGTGTGCTAGCCCTGCCCCTCTATTTATATGTTGAGCCTTGGGGTCTAAACTTGGAGTAAAAGCCTCCTCCAGGTCGGTTTTGCCCGCACAAGGTCGGTTTGGCCCGCAGGGAAAGAGTCCAACTCGGATCCCTGCAGTACCGCGCACAAGCGGTAGTACCGCTCATAAGCGGTAGTACCGCTTGAGCGGTAGTACCGCTTCACACAAGCGGTAGTACCGCTTGAGCGGTAGTACCGCTTCACACAAGCGGTAGTACCGCTTACGCGGTAGTACTGCCTTACAACGGTAGTACCGCTTAAGGTGGCAGCAAAACTTCCTTTTGCACTTTCCAATACCTCGTGGGCTTTACCCCTTTGGCTCATATAAAGTGTTGCTGCATCCGAACACTTCGATAAACATCCGGAACCCCTTCCGGTGAATTCCGGAACCCTTCCGGAGATCAAAACACTATTATCACATATATCAATCTTTACCTCCGTACTATTCCGGAGATCTTCGTCATGTCCGGGATCTTATCCGGGATTCCGAACAACCTTCGGTCACCAACAAAATAACTCAACTATACTAATCGTCACCAAACGTTAAGTGTGTAGACCCTGCGGGTTCGAGAACTATGTAGACATGACCGAGACACCTCTACGATCAATAACCAATAGCAGGACCTGGATGCCCATATTGGCTCCTACATATTCTACGAAGATCTTTATCGGTCGAACCTCTATGTCAAGGATTCAGTTAATCCCGTATGCTGTTCCCTTTGTTCTTCGGTATGTTACTTGCCCGAGATTCGATCGTCGGCATCTCTATACCTAGTTCAATCTCGTTACTGGCAAGTCTCTTTACTCGTTCCGTAATACAAGATCTCGTGGCTAACATTTTAGTCACATTGCTTGCAAGGCTCATTGTGATGTTGTATTACCGAGTGGGCCCTGAGATACCTCTCCGTCACACGGAGTAACAAATCCCAGTCTTGATCCATGCCAACCCAACAGACACCCTCGGAGATACCTGTAGAGCACCTTTATAGTCACCCAGTTACGTTGCGACGTTTGATACACACAAGGTACTCCTCCGATGTCAGGGAGTTGCATGATCTCATGGTCATAGGAACAGATACTTGACATGCAGAAAACAATAGCAATAAACTGACACGATCATATGCTACGTTCGTAGTTTGGGTCTTGTCCATCACATCATTCTCCTAATGATGTGATCCCGTTATCAAATGACATCTCATGTCCATGGCTAGGAAACCTTAACCATCTTTGATCAATGAGCTAGTTAACTAGAGGCTTACTAGGGACACAATGTTGTCTATGTACCCACACATGTATTTGAGTTTCCAATCAATACAATTATAGCATGGATAATAAACGATTATCATGAACAAGGAAATATAATAATAACTAATTTATTATTGCCTCTAGGGCATATTTCCAACAGTCTCCCACTTGCACTAGAGTCAATAATCTAGTTCACATCACTATGTGATTTACATTGTAATGAATCGAACACCCATGCAGTTCTGGTGTTGTTCATGTTTAGCCTTTGGAAGAGGTTTAGTCATCGGATCTGCAACATTCAGATCCGTGTGTACTTTGCAAATATTTATGTCGTCCTCCTTGATGTAATCGCGGATGGAATTGAAATGTCGCTTTATGTGTCTGGTCCTCTTGTGAAATCTTGGTTCCTTGGCCAGAGCAATGGCACCAGTATTATCACAAAACAGAGTCATTGGGTTAAGTGCACTAGGCACTACTCCAAGATCTGTCATGAACTCCTTCATCCAGACACCTTCCTTCGCCGCCTCTGAGGCAGCGATGTACTCCGCTTCGCATGTAGAATCAGCTACCACGCTTTGCTTGGAACTGCACCAGCTAACCGCACCCCCATTAAGAATAAATACGTATCCGGTTTGCGACTTAGAGTCATCCGGATCAGTGTCAAAGCTTGCATCGACGTAACCCTTTACGACGAGCTCTTGATCACCTCCATAAACGAGAAACATGTCCTTGGTCCTTTTCAGGTACTTCAGGATATTCTTGACTGCCGTCCAGTGTTCCATTCCTAGATCACTTTGAAACCTTCCGACCATACTTATGGCAAGGCTGACATCGGGTCTTGTGCACAGCATTGCATACATGATAGAGCCTATGGCTGAAGCATAGGGGATGACACTCATCTTTTCTTTATCTTCTGCAGTCACTGGGCATTGAGTCTTACTCAACTTCACACCTTGCAATACAGGCAAGAACCCCTTCTTGGACTGATCCATTTTGAACTTCTTCAAAACTTTGTCAAGGTATGTGCTTTGTGAAAGTCCTATTAAGCGTCTCGATCTATCTCTATAGATCTTGATGCCTAATATGAAAGCAGCTTCTCCTAGGTCCTTCATTGAAAAACTCTTGTTCAAATATTCCTTCACGCTTTCCAACATTTCTATATTGTTTCCAATCAGCAATATGTCATCCACATATAATATTAGAAACGCTATAGAGCTCCCACTCACTTTCTTGTAAATACAAGCTTCTCCGTAAACTTGTATAAACTCGAACGCTTTGATCACCTCATCAAAGCGAAGATTCCAACTCCGAGATGCTTGCACCAGTCCATAAATGGATCGCTGGAGTTTGCAAACTTTGTCAGCATTCTCTGGATCGACAAAACCTTCTGGTTGCATCATATACAACTCTTCCTTAAGGAAACCGTTAAGGAACGCTGTTTTGACATCCATCTGCCAAATTTCATAATCGAAAAAGGCAGCTATTGCTAACATGATTCTGACGGACTTAAGCATCACTACGGGTGAGAAGGTCTCATCGTAGTCAACTCCTTGAACTTGTGAAAAACCCTTTGCCACAAGTTGAGCTTTATAGACGGTGACATTACCGTCCGCGTCCGTCTTCCTCTTAAAGATCCATTTGTTCTGAATGGCCTTACGCCCTTCAGGTAATACTTCCAAAGTCCTCACTTTGTTTTCATACATGGATCCCATCTCGGATTTCATGGCCTCTAACCACTTCTCGGAATCCGGGCCCATCATCGCTTCTCCATAGCTCGTAGGTTCATTGTTGTCCAACAACATGACCTCTAAGACAGGGTTGCCGTACCACTCAGGAGCAGTACACGTCCTTGTCGACCTACGAGGTTTGATAGCAACTTGATCCAAAGCTTCATGATCATCATCATTAACTTCCTCTTCAGCTGATGTAGGCTCTACAGAAACATCTTTCTGCGCTGCGCTACTTTCAGGTTGAAGTAAAGGTTCAACAACCTCATCAAGTTCTATCTTCCTCCCACTCAATTCTTTCGAGAGAAACTCTTTCTCAAGAAATGTTCCGTTTTTAGCGACAAACACTTTTCCTTCGGATCTGAGGTAGAAGGTATACCCAACTGTCTCTTTTGGGTATCCTATGAAGACGCATTTCTCCGCTTTGGGTTCCAGCTTTTCAGGCTGAAGCTTTTTGACATAAGCATCACATCCCCAAACTTTAAGAAACGACAGCTTTGGCTTCTTGCCAAACCAAAGTTCATATGGCGTCGTCTCAACGGATTTCGATGGTGCCCTATTTAAAGTGAATGCAGCTGTCTCTAATGCATAACCCCAAAACGATAGTGGCAAATCGGCAAGAGACATCATAGATCGCACCATATCCAATAAAGTTCGATTACGACGTTCGGACACACCATTACGCTATGGTGTTCTAGGCGGTGTCAATTGTGAAACAATTCCACACTGTCTTAAGTGACTGCCAAACTCATAACTCAGATATTCTCCTCCTCGATCAGATCGTAGGAATTTAATCTTCTTGTTACAATGATTCTCAACTTCACTCTGAAATTGTTTGAACTTTTCAAATGTTTCAGACTTGTGTTTCATTAAGTAAATATACCCATATCTACTTAAGTCATCAGTGAAGGTGAGAAAGTAACGATAACCACCGCGCGCCTCAATACTCATCGGACCGCACACATCAGTATGTATGATTTCCAATAAGTCACTTGCCCGTTCCATTGTTCCAGAGAATGGCGTTTTAGTCATCTTGCCCATGAGGCATGGCTCACATGTGTCCAGTGATTCAAAATCAAGTGACTCCAAAAGTCCATCAGCATGGAGCTTCCTCATGCGTTTTACGCCAATATGACCTAAACGGCAGTGCCACAAGAAAGTGGTATTATCATTATCAATTCTACATCTTTTGGCATCAATGTTATGAACATGTGTATCATTACTATCGAGATTCAATAAGAATAAACCCCTCACATCGGGTGCATGACCATAAAAGATATTACTCATATAAATAGAACAACCATTATTCTCTGATTTAAATGAGTAACCGTCTCGCAATAAACAAGATCCAGATATAATGTTCATGCTTAACGCAGGCACCAAATAACATTTATTCAGGTTCATCACTAATCCCGATGGTAATCGAAGAGCGAGCGTGCCGACGGCGATCACATCAACCTTGGAACCATTTCCCACGCGCATCGTTACTTCGTCCTTTGCCAGCCTCCGTCTATTCCGCAGTTCCTGTTTTGAGTTGCAAATATGAGCAACCGCACCGGTATCAAATACCCAGGCACTACAACGAGAGTTGGTAAGGTACACATCAATAACATGTATATCATATATACCTTGTTTGTTGTTGGCCGCCTTCTTGTCAGCCAAATACTTGGGGCAGTTCCGCTTCCAGTGTCCAGTTCCCTTGCAATGAAAGCACACAGTTTCTGGTTTGGGTCCAGCCTTGGGTTTCTTCACGAGAGGAGCAACTGCTTTGCCACTCTTCTTGGAGTTACCCTTCTTACCCTTGCCATTTTTCTTGAAACTAGTGGTTTTATTGACCATCAACACTTGATGCTCCTTCTGAATTTCAGACTCAGCGGCTTTCAGCATCGCAAACAGCTCGGCGACTGACTTGTTCATCCCGTGCATGTTATAGTTCAACACGAAGCTCTGGTAGCTAGGTGGCAATGATTGAAGAACTCTGTCAGTGATAGCCTCTGGCGGAAGGGGCATCCCCAATTCAGCCAGATGGGCGGAGTACCCAGACATTCTGAGCACGTGATCACTGATAGACCCGTTCTCCTCCATCTTGCAAGCATAGAACTTATCGGAGATCTCATATCTCTCGATCCGGGCATTCTTCTGAAAGATAAACTTCAACTCCTGGAACATCTCATATGCTCCATGACGTTCAAAATGTCTTTGAAGTCCCGGTTCTAAGCCATACAATATTGCACATTGAACTATTGAGTAATCTTCAGAACGAGCCTGCCAGGCGTTCACAACGTCTAGAGACTCAACTGGAGTGGGTGGATCACCAAGCGGTGCATCAAGGACATAAGCCTTCTGGGAAGCCGTAAGGATAATCCTTAGATTACGGGCCCAGTCCACAAAGTTACTTCCATCATCTTTCAATTTAGCTTTCTCTAGGAACGCATTAAAATTCAGGGGTGCTACTGCGCGAGCCATGATCTACAACATAAATATAGCAAAGACAACTTAGACTATTGTTCTAGATAATGAGTTTAGTTAATCATATTACTTAAAAAACTCCCACTCAAATAGACATCCCTCCGGTCATTCGAGTGTAACATGATCCAAATCCACCAACTCAAGTCCGATCATCACGTGAGTTGAGGTGGTTTCAATGGTGAACATCTTTATGTTGATCATATCTACTATATGACTCATGTTCGACCTTTCGGTCTCTTGTGTTCCGAGGCCATGTCTGTACATGCTAGGCTCATCAAGTTTAACCCGAGTGTTCCACACGTGCAACATGGCTTACACCCGTTGTATGTGAACGTAGAGTCTATCACACCCGATCATCACGGCGTGTCTCGAAACGACGAACTTTCGCAACGGTGCACACTCGGGGAGAACACAATTTTATCTTGAAATTTAAGTGAGGCATCACCTTATAATGCTACCGTCGTCCTAAGCAAAATAAGATGCATAAAAGGATTAACATCACATGCAAATCATAAGTGACATGATATGGCCATGAACTTGTGCTTTTGATCTCCATCTCCAAAGCACTGGCATGATCTCCATCGTCACCGGCATGACACCATGATCTCCATCATCTTGATCTCCATCAACGTGTCGCCATGAGGTTGTCGCACCGATTGTTGCTTCCACGACTATTGCTAACTCATAGCGATAAAGTAAAGCAAAACGGCGAAAAATAATTAAAGACAACTCTATGGCTCCTGCCAGTTGCCGTACTCATCGACATGCAAGTCGTGATATTCTATACAACACATGATCATCTCATACATCACATATATCTCATCATGTAATTGGCCATATCACATCACAACACACCCTGCAAAAATGAGTTAGACGTCCTCTAATTGTTGTTGCAAATTTTACGTGGCTGCTACGGGTTTGCAAGAACCGTTCTTACCTACGCAAAACCACAACGTGGTGTAGTGATTGCTTTTTGATCTTCTAAAAGAACCCTCTTCATTGAAATCGATTCAACTAAAGTGAGAGAGACAGACACCCGCTAGCCATCTTTATGCAACGAAGTTACATGTCAGTTGAAGGAACCTGTCTCGCGTAAGCGTACGCATAATGTCGGTCCGGGCCGCTTCATCTCACAATACCGCCGAATCAAGTATCAACTAGTAACGGCAAGCAATATGTATACACCCACGCCCACAACTCGTTTGTGTTATACTCGAGATCTCATCTACGCATAGACATAGCTCTGATACCACTGTTGGGGAACGTTGCATGGGAAACAAAAATTTTCCTACGCACACACAAGATCTATCCATGGTGATGAGCATCTATGAGAGGGAGAGTGAATCTACATACCCTTGTAGATCGCTAAGCGGAAGCGTTAAGAAACGCGATTGATGTTGTCGAACGTCTCCGCGATCCAAATCGCAAGTCGTCCCTCGATCCGATCACGAACTAGTGCCGAACGGACGGCACCTCCGCGTTCAACACACGTACGGCTTGATGACGCCTTCACCTCCTCGATCCAGTGAGCGATGGTGAAGTAGTAGATGAGTTCCGGCAGCACGACGGCGTGGTGATGATGGTGAGGAACAATCTCTGCAGGGCTTCGCCAAGCACTACGTAGATTATGACGGGAGAACTAGAGGGTTAGGGTTGCCGACACACGGCTTGGGAAATCTTAATGTGTCCCGTGTGCTAGCCCTGCCCCTCTATTTATATGTTGAGCCTTGGGGTCTAAACTTGGAGTAAAAGCCTCCTCCAGGTCGGTTTTGCCCGCACAAGGTCGGTTTGGCCCGCAGGGAAAGAGTCCAACTCGGATCCCTGCAGTACCGCGCACAAGCGGTAGTACCGCTCATGAGCGGTAGTACCGCTTGAGCGGTAGTACCGCTTCACACAAGAGGTAGTACCGCTTGAGCGGTAGTACCGCTTCACACAAGCGGTAGTACCGCTTACGCGGTAGTACTGCCTTACAACGGTAGTACCGCTTAAGGCAGCAGCAAAACTTCCTTTTGCACTTTCCAATACCTCGTGGGCTTTACCCCTTTGGCTCATATAAAGTGTTGTTACATCCGAACACTTCGGTAAACATCCGGAACCCCTTCCGGTGAATTCCGGAGATCAAACACTATTATCACATATATCAATCTTTACCTCCGGACTATTCCGGAGATCCTCGTCATGTCCGGGATCTTATCCGGGATTCCGAACAACCTTCGGTCACCAACAAAATAACTCAACTATACTAATCGTCACCAAACGTTAAGTGTGTAGACCCTGCGGGTTCGAGAACTATGTAGACATGACCGAGACACCTCTACGATCAATAACCAATAGCGGGACCTGGATGCCCATATTGGCTCCTACATATTCTACGAAGATCTTTATCGGTCGAACCTCTATGTCAAGGATTCAGTTAATCCCGTATGATGTTCCCTTTGTTCTTCGGTATGTTACTTGCCCGAGATTCGATCGTCGGCATCTCTATACCTAGTTCAATCTCGTTACTGGCAAGTCTCTTTACTCGTTCCGTAATACAAGATCTCGTGGCTAACATTTTAGTCACATTGCTTGCAAGGCTCATTGTGATGTTGTATTACCGAGTGGGCCCTGAGATACCTCTCCGTCACACGGAGTAACAAATCCCAGTCTTGATCCATGCCAACCCAACAGACACCCTCGGAGATACCTGTAGAGCACCTTTATAGTCACCCAGTTACGTTGCGACGTTTGATACACACAAGGTACTCCTCCGATGTCAGGGAGTTGCATGATCTCATGGTCATAGGAACAGATACTTGACATGCAGAAAACAATAGCAATAAACTGACACGATCATATGCTACGTTCGTAGTTTGGGTCTTGTCCATCACATCATTCTCCTAATGATGTGATCCCGTTATCAAATGACATCTCATGTCCATGGCTAGGAAACCTTAACCATCTTTGATCAATGAGCTAGTTAACTGGAGGCTTACTAGGGACACAATGTTGTCTATGTACCCACACATGTATTTGAGTTTCCAATCAATACAATTATAGCATGGATAATAAACGATTATCATGAACAAGGAAATATAATAATAACTAATTTATTATTGCCTCTAGGGCATATTTCCAACACTTGCGAGTACATTCCATGTATTGACCAACATGGCCGCAACCTATCATGTTGTAGATTTATCCGACGAGGATTAAGGTGCGATATGTCATTGTTTTACACTCAACTTTTTCTCATGGAGTCGATGGATTCATTTACACTTCTATGCTTCCACAGTATTTTACTTTATTTGGCCTTATTCCATATCTTTGTAGTAAATATGTTACTCCTGGACTATCGATGTAATAAAGATGTGTGTTATTTCTGTTATTTCATTGATTATTGTGTGTGCTAGCAAGTCGATCCAGGGACTAGCACGGTAAGCACAGAGACTCCGATCCTTTTCGGGTTGGGTCGCAACAAAAAGATTATAAGCAAACACCACATGTGAAGTATTATACAATTCTTTCATGAATTCATTGAATGACTAATATTATGCTTGTTAAATTCCAATAGATTTTATTCCCTATACCCTCATGTGAATTCATCACTTCCCATGAGTTAAGCACATGAGATTTATTTTGCAATAGTGAGATGCAAAGCAATGAAAAACAAAAGATACTCAAACCAAACTTTATTATTAAAACTCTCACGCATGGTTACATTGATAACACAAGGATGAAAGAAACACTTGCAAACTAATTCATACTCATATTGTTTTCTAAATCATGAGATAACTAAGGATCGAGCTAAGATAGATAATAATGGTAAAAGGTGATGATGATAAAATACCGGGGCACCTCCCCCAATCTTGGAACAAGCCAAGGTGGTGCCCATACCCGTGTGCTCAAGTTTCCTTCTTTGGTGATGGTGGTGAAGAGGAGGCATGCTTGGCATCCTTCTAAGAGAGAATTCCTTATTTAACACTGGCTTAAATTATTTTGCCTTATTTAACACTGCAAAAGTTTTTCTTCCTTATGTAATGCCAACACTAAAATTTGTTCCCTTTCTAACACTTCCATCCATTTTGACCACTAACGGTGTGAAATGATACCTGAGAAGACGAATTTACCCCTGATGAAATTGTGACCAAAACTCTTCACATACAAATTAGTTCAAAAATTGGGTAGAACCTCCCCTATAATTTGATGCATATCAAGATCACACAATTCACATATACATATATTTCAACAAATAGTATTCAGATTTGCACATAAACATCCAGGCTCACATCCAAATACACATATATCACGTACAACATATCCAGGTTCACATATATAGGTCCAATATCCAAGTCCACATCATATGAGCAACACAAAAGGATTGTCATCATATCCAGGTTTGCTTACATAGTCCAAGTCCATACATTCATGATATGAACTGCACAAAAGTGACTTACGCTTCACATACATGAGTCCAAGTCCACACAACATGACATGAGCAGCAACAAAAGTGACTTTAACCGAAAGAAATGAAACTTTTTTCACAAGCTAAGCCTTCTTTTGCTTCTTGTGCTCATTGCGGGGCTGGCTGGGTTAGTCTCTTTGCTTCTAGTGCCCATTGCAGGGCTGTCAAATGGCATCATAAGACAACTTCCATCCTTTTTAGCAAGCTCCATCTTCTTACCCTTCCCTGATCTACACTTGTACATGTATGGCAGCAGTAATTTGAGAGCAAATAACAACATGAAAAATGCATAATATGTGATATTAAAATTCAGAATTAGCAAAGGTCACCTTTTACACCCTTTTCCATTTTTCTTATTTGTAGTCCCCAAAGTTTGGCTATGTTTTCCCTTCTTCCTGGTTGTAATTTCTAAGCTTTGGCTATGGATTAGATGAATACACACAAATCAAACTCAGTTTTCATTTGTCACTGATCAAACTCAGTTTTCATTTGCAACAAGCATAGGTGTAGTATTGTTAACCTTGGTGGAAAATACATAGCGGTTGCGGGTGCGTCATCACCTCTTGGCACAATGGATGACTCGGCTGATTTGGTAGTCTTCCTCCTCTTCTTTGGTGGTTCTCTACACAAGCAATAAGAAACTAGTTCACATGCATAGTTGATTACGAAATAGTAATGCAAGAAAGTAGTTAATTTGCAATAAGAAAGTAGAATGCATAGCTGATTACCTCACATCCATCAAAGTAGCAATGTCATCTTTGTTCCCCTTCTTGCACTTGTGCCAATGGCCCCCGTATTCCTTACAAATAGGGCATAAGTGCTGGCCACTTTTTCTCTTTTTCTCACTACAACCCTTATGCCTCTCTGTTTGGGGCCGACCAGCTACAGCTTTTAGCAAGGGTGGATGCATGAAGAATCCATGGTTAGATTCAGGCCACTGGGTCTTGTCGCACATAGCAGGGATTAGTTGGCCATAAGCTGCTCTAAACTTGTCAATGGAGTAATAGAAGTCCACATAACTTTGTATGTGTGCATTGACAAGTGATGTGATGAATGCTAGAACATGTTTGCAAGGAATACCAGAAACTTGCCATTGTCTACAAGAACATATGTTGTCATGCAAGTTGACGACAAACCTAAACCCGCTGCCTCCCAATTGAGTAACTTCAGCAACTTCTTCTGAGCTTTCTACCACCTCCAAGTTTAACTCTCTACTCTTTGCATTCAACTTCTTAATTATGTGGGGCAAAATTAAGCTAGATAACTTCTTTGCTACTTTTCTCCGACGATTCCACATGATCATAATCATTTGCCTAAGCTTGTCCATTAAGTCATCCAAGTTCAAAGGCTTGTGGTGTTTAATCCAATTATTGAAGCACTCTGCCAGGTTGTTGGTCACGTAGTCAACCTTACAAATGGTTGAGAACTGACTCCTAGTCCACAACCTAGTGTGCCACTTCCTAAGATATGCAGTTGCCGCTGGCTTTGCTGTTTCCATTGCAACCCAATTTTTCTCAAATATATATGTGTTCCATGAGTAAGCAGCAGCCCAAAGGTGGTTATCAAATATCTTTCCATGATATTTTTTCTTGAAGTTTGACACCAAGTGAAACATGCACTCCCTATGTTCTACTTCTGGGAAAACTTCCTTCACCCCTGTCATCACCGCCTGCCCAGCATCAGTTCTTATGGCTAAACCCCTAGGTGATCCTATGGCTTGCCTAAGCAATTGCATGAACCAGTTCCAATTCTCATTTGTTTCGGAATCAAAAATTCCAAAACAAAGTGGATACATCCAATTATGGCCATCTACAGCGGTAGCGCTAGCCAGCTGCCCCTTGAATCTGCCCGTTAAGAATGTGCTATCTACTGCCAAATACGGCCTGCAACCACTAAGGAATCCGTCTATGCAAGGTTTCAAAGCAAAGAAGAACCTTCTAAATCTGATTTTTTTCCTTTTATAGTGTAATGATCAATCTGAACTATGCTACCAGCTGCCCCTTGTAGTTTGTCAAGTCACAATCAATGATCTTCTCAAAACAAAAACATCGAATGTCTTTTCAAGCATTTTTTTATTGCCAAACAATTTGATATTTATCAAATAACTTGAATTTGGATCCATCCTGTGAATTAAAGAGGCAATTTTGCATCAAACCTATGCACGACTATTGCTAAACAGTTTTGATTATTAACTGAAATTAAGTGAAGAATCCTATGCATGAGTATTGCTAGACAATTCTGGTCATTACTAGTGGTACAAACATCATACAAACCTACCAAGTGCCATGAACTTACCCATCTGGACACACCCATGTAGCCGAGGCCAACCGAGATGCACCCAGGCCTGACCCTACAGCTGCTGTCGAGGAAGATCGATCACTGTACTGGCCCGACCGTGAGCGTACAGCTGCTGCCGAGGCTGACCCAGCTATGCCTTGGCCCGACCCTCCAGCCATGCCGGCGACCGAGCCCTCAGCCCTTGCCCGCCCGCTGCAGCCGAGACACCACCTCGCGCCGAAGCTGTGCGTTGACCTGGCCCCTCCACACCCGTAGCCACTCGCTGGCCCGACTCATATGCAGTCCTGCCGTCGCCAAGGCTCTCCATCGCCGGATCCGTCGCCGGATCCGCAGGAGCGCCAGGGTCGGACCTCTCCGTAGCCGCGCAGTGGCCATCCTCCGCGGCGCCTTCCCCATCCGCAGCATCGCTGCCGTCCATAACATCGATTCTCCGCCTCCGCCGCCACTAGCAGGTTCGCCGCCACCGCCGCTAGGGTTCGGCACAGGGGAGGAGGGAGTTGGATCGTGGAGATAAGAGAGGGACGGTTCGGTCACTGTATACGGGCATGGGCTGGGGCATTTTCTCTCGATGCATACGGGAAGGGGCATTTTTGTCTAGCTACAAAAAACTGACATCGGTCCAGGCCTGTTTTAATGGTGTAACCGAACGGAATTGACGGGAGTGTTAGAAAGGGCAAAAAAAATTATACACGATGTTAGATAAGGAAGAAAAAATTCAGTGTTAAATAAGGAACCAATATTTTAAATAGTGTTATATAAGGAATTTTCTCTCCTTCTAAAGAGTTCTAGGGGGTTTTCTTTAGACCCTGGATTTCACAAAGCGGGTGTTGAATCATGGTACGTTGTTCTTCACTTCAACCATTCTATCCTTGTTTTCTGGCCCCCATGAACTTTTTCCTGTATCACTTTCACTTGGACGGTAGATATTGTTGGAAATATGCCCTAGAGGCAATAATAAAATGGTCTGGGTGACTATAAAGGTGCTCTACAGGTATCTCCGAGGGTGTCTGTTGGGTTGGCGTGGATCGAGACTGGGATTTGTCACTCCGTATGACGGAGAGGTATCTCTGGGCCCACTCGGTAACACAGCATCACAAGAAGCTTGCAAGCAATGTGACTAAGGAGTTAGTCATGGGATCTTGTGTTACGGAACGAGTAAAGAGACTTGCCGGTAACGAGATTGAATTAGGTATGGAGATACCGACGATCGAATCTTGGGCAAGTAACATACCGATGGACAAAGGGAACTGCATACGAGATTGTCTGAATCCTTGACATCGTGGTTCGGCCGAAAAAAATCTTCGTAGAATATGTAGGAACCAATATGGGCATCCAGGTCCCGCTATTGGTTATTGACCATAGAGTTGTCTCGGTCATGTCTACATAGTTCTCGAACCCGCAGGGTCTGCACACTTAACGTTCGGTGACACTTTGGTATTGTTGAGTTATGTATGTTGGTGACCGAAGGTTGTTCGGAGTCCTGGATGAGATCACGGACATAACGAGGAGTTCCGGAATGGTCCGGAGGTAAAGATTTATATATGGGAAGTCATATTTTGGCTACCGGAAAAGTTTCGGGTTTTTCCGGAATTGTACCGGGAAGCTTCTAGAAGGTTCCGGAAACTTCCGGAGGAGTCCGGAAGTCCACCAAGGGTTCCACCACGTCCCAAGGGTTTGCATGGGCTGAGGGGAGGCGCCCTGGCCTTATTGGGCCAGGCGCCCAAGTCCCTCAAGGCCCATGTGGCTTGGAAGAGGTGGAAAGTCCACCTGTTTATGGAAAGGCAGGGAATTGGACTAGGAGTCCAACTCCTCCCCCTTGGCTGCGCCCTAGGGGTTGGAGGGGCTGATCTCCACGCCCCTCCACCTATATATAGAGGGGATGGGGCGCCCCAAGAGCACACACGAAGCCATTGGCGCCCCTCTCTCTCCCTAGATCGTTTTCTCCTCCGTTCACGGTTTCGCTAGGTGTTGCCCTGCCGGGATAGCACCACCACCGCCGCCACCACGCCGTCGTGTTGCTGGAGAACTCATCTACTACTCCGACCTCACTCGCTGGATCGAGGAGGTGGAGACGTCATCGAGCTGTACGTGTGCTGAACGCGGAGGTGCCGTCCGTTCGGCGCTAGATCAGACGGATCGTAATTGGATCGCGGGACGGATTGCGACTTGGATCGCGAAGACGTTCGACTACATCAACCGTGTTTCTTAACGCTTCTTGCTTAGTGATCTACAAGGGTATGTATATCCGCTCTCCCTCTCGTAGCTGTTGATCTCCATAGATAGATCTTGGGTGTTCGTAGGAAATTTTTTGTTTCCCATGCAACATTCCCCAATAGTGGTATCATGAGCTAGGTCTATGCGTAGATAACATGCACGAGTAGAACACAAAAGAGTTTGTGGGCATTGATGTTCAGATTGCTTACTTCCTTAGTCTTATTTTGATTCGGCGGTATTGTGGGATGAAGCGGCCTGGACCAACCTTACTCGTCCACGTACGAGAGACCGGTTCCATCGACTGACATGCACTTGTTGCATAAAGATGGCCTGCGGGTGTCTGTCTCTCCCACTTTAGTTGAATCGGATTCGACAGAGGCGGTCCTTGTAGAAGGTTAAATAGCAACTTGAATATCACCGTTGTGGTTTTGCGTAGGTAAGAATCATTCTTTCTAGATACCCATAGCAGCCACGTAAAACATGCAACAACAATTAGAGGACGTCTAACTTGTTTTTGCAGGGTATGTTGTGATATGATATGGCCAAACACATGATATGATATATGTGATGTATGAGATGATCATGTTTTGTATAGATTATCACGACTTGCATGTCGATGAGTATGGCAACCGGCAGGAGCCATAGGGTTGTCTTTAATTATTTTCGCCTTCTTTTGCTTTACTTTATCGCTATGAGTTAGCAATAGTTGTAGAAGCAATAGTTGGCGCAACAACCTCATGGAGACACGTTGATGGAGATCAAGATGATGGAGATCATGGTGTCATACCGGTGACGATGGAGATCATGTCGGTGCTTTGGAGATGGAGATTCAAAAGCAAAAGATCATGGCCATATCATGTCACTTATGATTTGCATGTGATGTTAATCCTTTTATGCATCTTATTTTGCTTAGGACGACGGTAGCATTATAAGGTGATCCCTCAATAAAATTTCAAGATAAAATTGTGTTCTCCCCGAGTGTGCACTGTTGTGAAAGTTTGTCGTTTCGAAGCACCACGTGATGATCGGGTGTGATAGACTCTACATTCGCATACAGAGGGTGCAAGCGAGTTTTGCAAATGCGGAATAGTCGGGTTAAACTTGACGAGCCTAGCATCTATAGACATGGCCTCGGAACACAAGAGACCGAAAGGTCGAACATGATTCATATAGTAGATATGATCAACATGGAGATGTTCACCACTGAAACCACCTCATCTCACGTGATGATCGGACTTGGGTTGGTGAATTTGGATCATGTCACACTCGGATGACCGGAGGGATTTCAATTTGAGTGGGAGTTTTTAATATGATTAACTAAACTCATTATCTTGAACAATAGTCTAAAGTTGTCTTTGGAAAATTATGTTGTAGATCAATAGCTCGCGCTGTAGCTCCACTGTGTTTTTGAAACGTACCTAGAGAAAATAGAGTTGCAAGATGTTGGTAGCAATTATGCGGACTAGGTCCGTGATCTGAGGATTGTCCTCAGTTGGTACACAGAAGGCTCCTTAATGCACCGCTCAGTGCGCCACCCCCTCAAGCGGCGTATGTGGATGTTGTGAACATATGACAGGTATGTCCTGATGACTACTTGATAGTTTAGTGCGTCATGCATTATGGCTTAGAATTGAGGCTCCAAATATGTTTTGAAACGTCACGGAGCATATGTGATGTTCCAAGAGCTGAAATTGGATTTCAGGATCGTGCTCGTGTTGAGAGGTATGAGACCTCCAACAAGATTCTTTGCCTGTAATATGAAGGAGAATAGCTCAATGGGTGAGCATGTGCTCAGATTGTATAAGTGCAACAATCACTTGAATCAAGTGGGAGTTGATCTTCTAGATAAGATAGTGATTGATATGGTTCTCCAAGTCACTGCCACCAAGATCCTAGAGCTTCGTGATGAACTATAACATGCCAGGGATGGAGATGATGATCCCTGAGCTATTCGCAATGTTTTACACTGCGAAAGGTAGAAATCAAGAAAGAGCATCAAGTTTTATGGTAAGACCACTAGTTTCAAGAAAGGCAAGGGCAAGAAGGGAAACTTTGAGAATGGTAAGCCAGTTGTCGCTCCAGTGAAGAAACCCAAGATTGGACCCAAACCCGAGACTGAGTGCTTCTGTTATGAGGGGAACGTCACTGAAGCGGAACTGCCCCAGATACTTGGCAGATAAGAAGGCTGGCAACGTCAACAAAAGTATATTTGATATACATGTTATTGATGTGTAATTTATAGTACTCCTAGTAGCACCTGGGTATTAGATACCGGTTCAGTTGCTAATTTTGGCAACTCGAAGTAAAAGCTACGGAATAAACGGAGACTATCTAAGGGGGAGGTGACGATGTGTGTTGGAAGTGTTTCCAAGGTTGATGCGATCACCATCGTACGCTCCCTCTACCTTCGGGGTTAGTGTTGAACCTAAATAAATGTTATTTGGTGTTTACGTTGGGCATGAACATGATTTGATCGTGTTTATTGCAATACGGTTATTCATTTAAGTCAGAGAATAATGGTTATTCTGTTTACATGAATAATACCTTCAATGGTCATGCATCGAATGTGAATGGTTTATTGAATCTCAATCGTAGTGATACACTTGTTCATAATATTGATGCCAAAAGATGCAAAGTTAATAATGATAGCACCATATACTTGTGGCACTGTCGCTAAGGTCATATTGGTATAGAACGCATGAAGAAGCTCTATACTGATGGATCTTTGGACTCACTCGATTTTGAATCACTTGAGACATGCGAAGCATGCCTCATGGGCAAGATGACTGAGACCCCGTTTTCCGGTTCGATGGAACGGGCAAGTGACTTATTGGAAATAATACATATTGATGTATGCAGTCCAATGAGCATTGAAGCACGTGATGGATATCGTTATTATCTTACCTTCACAGATGATTTGAGTAGATACTGGTATGTTTACTTGATGAATCACAAGTCTGAAACTTTTGAAAAGTTCAAGAAATTTAAGAGTGAAGTTGAAGATCATCGTGACAAGAAGATTGAATGTCTATGATGTGATCGTAGAGGTAAATATCTGAGTTACGAGTTTTGGTATATATTTAAGACAATGTGGAAGTTGTTTCACAACACATGCCACCTGGAACACCACAGTGTAATGGTGTGTCCGAATATCGTGGCCGTACTCTATTGGATATGGTGCGTTCTATGATGTTTCTTACCGATTTGCCACTATCGTTTTGGGATTATGCGTTAGAGACAACTACATTCACTTTAAATAGGGCACCATCTAAATCCGTTGAGATGACACCGTATGAATTATGGTTTGGCAGAAACCTAAGCTGTCATTTCTTAGAGTTTGGGAATGCGATGCTTATGTGAAAGGACTTCAACCTCATAAGCTCGAACCCAAAGCGGAAAAATGCATCTTCATAGGATACCCTAAGGAAACAGTTGGGTATACCTTCTATCTCAGATCCAAGGGCCAAGTGTTCGTTGCTAAAAATGGGTCCTTTCTCCAGAAAGAGTTTCTCTCGAAAGAATTGAGTGGGAGGAAGGTAGAACTTGATGAGGTTATTGAACCGCCACTTCAGTTGGATGGTAGCACAACGCAGAAAGTTGTTTCTGTGGCGCGTACACCAATTGAAGAGGAAGCTAATGATGTTGATCATGAAACTTCAGATCAAAGTTACTACTGAGCCTCGTAGGTCGACAAGGAATCGTACCACCCCTAAGTGGTGCGGCAATCCTATCTTGGAGGTCATGTTGTTAGACAACAGTGAACCTACGAGCTATGAAAAAGCGATGGTGGGCCCGGATTCCAACTAATGGCTAGCAGCCATGAAATCCGAGATAGGATCCATGTATGAAAACCAAGTATGGACTTTGGTAGACTTGCCCGATGAATGGCAGGTCGTTAAGTACAAAGGGACCTTTAAGAAGAAGACATACGTTGATGGTAATTGTCACCATTTATAAAGCTCGACTTGTCGCAAAGTGGTTTCCGACAAGTTCAAGGAGTTGACTACGATGAGACTCTCTCACCCGTAGCGATGCTAAAGTCTGTTGAAATTATGTTAGCAGTTGCTGTATTTTTCGATTATGAAATCTGGCAGATGGATGTCAAAACAGAGTTTCCTTAACGGTTTCCGTGTGGAAAGGTTGTATGTGATACAACCAGAAGGTTTTGTCGATCCTAAGGATGCTAAAAGGTGTGCAAACTCCAGCGATCCTTCTATGGACTGGGGGAAGCATCTCGGAGTTGGAATATACGCTTTGATAAGGTGATCAAAGTTTTTGGGTATATACAAAGTTTATAAGAAACTTGTATTTACAATAAAGTGAGTGGGAGCACTATAGAATTTCTGATAGGTATATGTGGATGACATATTGTTGATCGGAAATAATGTAGAATTTTTGGAAAGCATAAAGGGTTGTTTGAAAGGATTTTTCAAAGGAATACCTGGATAAAGCTACTTAAATATTGGGCATCAAGATCTATAGAGATAGATCAAGACGCCTGATAAGACTTTCAATAAGTACATACCTTGACAAGATTTTGAAGGAGTTCAAAATGGATCAGTCAAAGAAAGAGTTCTTGCCGGATTTGTATGGTGTGAAGTTGAGTGAGACTCAAAGCTCGACCACGGCAGAAGAAAGAGAAAGGACGAAGGTCGTCCCCTATGCCTTATCCATAGGCTCTGTATAGTATGCCATGCTATGTACCGCACCTCGTGTGTGCCTTGCCATGAGTCTGTCAAGGGGTACAAGAGTGATCCAGGAGTGGATCACTAGACAGCGGTCAAAATTATCCTTAGTAACTAGAGGACTAAGGAAATGTTTCTCAATTATGGAGGTGATGAAGAGTTTGTCGTAAAGAGTTACGTCGATGCAAGCTTTGACACCAATCCGGATGACTCTTAGTAGTAATCCGGATACGTATAGTGGAGCAGCCATTTGGAATAGCTCCAAGTGGAGTGTGGAAGTAGCATCTACAGTATGACATATAGATTTGCAAAGAACACACGGATCTGAATGTTGTAGACCGTTGACTAAAACCTCTCTCACATGCAAAACATGATCGAACCCCAGAACTCATTGGGTGTTAGATTCATAACAATGTAAGTCACATAGCGATGTGAGCTAGATTATTGACTCTAGTGCAAGTGGGAGACTGTTGGAAATATGCCCTAGAGGCAATAATAAAATGGTTATTATCATATTTGCTTGTTCATGATAATCGTTTATTATCCATGCTAGAATTGTATTGATCGGAAACTCAGATACATGTGTGGATACATAGACAACACTGTGTCCCTAGTAAGCCTCTACTAGACTAGCTCGTTGATCAGAGATGGTCAAGGTTTCCTGACCATAGACAATGAGTTGTCATCTGATAACGGGATCACATCATTAGGAGAATGATGTGATGGACAAGACCCAACCGTAAGCATAGCAGTTGATCGTGTCAGTTTATTGCTACTGCTTTATCCATGTCAAGTATATGTTCCTACGACCATGAGATCTTGCAACTCCCGGACACCGGAGGAACGCCTTGTGTGTATCAAACGTCACAACGTAACTGGGTGACTATAAAGGTGCTCTACAGGTATCTCCGAGGGTGTCTGTTGGGTTGGCGTGGATCGAGACTGGGATTTGTCACTTCGTATGACGGAGAGGTATCTCTAGGCCTACTCGGTAACACAGCATCACAAGAAGCTTGCAAGCAATGTGACTAAGGAGTTAGTCACGGGATCTTGTGTTACGGAACGAGTAAAGAGACTTGCCGGTAACGAGATTGAACTAGGTATGGAGATACCGACGATCGAATCTCGGGCAAGTAACATACCGATGGACAAAGGGAACTGCATACAGGATTGTCTGAATCCTTGACATCGTGGTTCGACCGATAAAGATCTTCGTAGAATATGTAGGAACCAATATGGGCATCCAGGTCCCGCTATTGGTTATTGACCGTAGAGTTGTCTCTGTCATGTCTACATAGTTCTCGAACCCGCAGGGTCTGCACACTTAACGTTCGGTGACGATTTGGTATTGTTGAGTTATGTATGTTGGTGACCGAAGGTTGTTCGAAGTCCCGGATGAGATCACGGACGTCACGAGGAGTTCCAGAATGGTCTGGAGGTAAAGATTTATATATGAGAAGTCATATTTTGGCTACCAGAAAAGTTTCGGGTTTTTCCGGTATTGTACCGGGAAGTTCTAGAAGGTTCCGGAACTTCCGGAGGAGTCCGGAAGTCCACCAAGGGTTCCACCATGTCCCAAGGGTTTGCATGGGCTGAGGGGAGGTGCCGTGGCCTTATTGGGCCAGGCGCACAAGTCCCTCAAGGCCCATGTGGCTTGGGAGAGGTGGAAAGTCCACCTGTTTATGGAAAGGGAGGGAATTGGACTAGGAGTCCAACTCCTCCCCCTTGGCTGCGCCCTAGGGCTTGGAGGGGCTGATATCCATGCCCCTCCACCTATATATAGAGGGGAGGGGGTGCCCCAAGAGCACACACGAAGCCCTTGGCGCCCCTCTCTCTCCCTAGATCGTTTTCTCCTGCGTTCGTGGTTTCGGTAGCGCTAGGCGTAGCCCTGCCAGGATAGCACCACCACCACTGCTACCACGCCGTCGTGTTGCCGGAGAACTCATCTACTACTCCGACCTCGCTCGCTGGATCAAGGAGGCAGAGACGTCATCGAGCTATACGTGTGATGAATGCGGAGGTGACGTCCATTCGGCGCTAGATCAGGATGGATCGTGATTGGATCGCGGGACGGATTGCGATTTGGATCGCGAAGACGTTCGACTACATCAACCGCGTTTCTTAACACTTCCCGCTTAGCGATCTACAAGGGTATGTAGATCCACTCTCCCTCTCGTAGCTGTTGATCTCCATAGATAGATCTTGGGTGTTCATAGGAAATTTTTTGTTTCCCATGCAACGTTCCCCAACAGATATCCAGGGTATAAGCACACGAGAAGTATTCTCAACTCCATAATTATGAATCAGATTATGGAAAGTGTTTACATGTAACTTGTGTGAGGGTCTCTTTGGAATAGAGCCCTCTGATACCTAATGACCAGATTGAATCCATGGTGTCTTCAAGGCTTGGCATGGCTTTGGAGTAGTGGAGATGCCGAGAAGGGTCCCTCGCTCAAATGTCGGTGCATGGGCTCCATCGAGTCTCCTGGTCCTTCCTCCATCATGATGTCCTTCATCAGTTCCCTCTCAAGATCTATATTTAGCAACCAAGCATGATCTCTCATGTTGTTTGAGGAAGACGAATACATAATGGTCTAAAGCTCGAAACCCTGGTAGAAAACATCTTGAAACAAGAACATGAGAAAAACTTGTGGTACAAAGGTCAAACCATCTCGGGGTACATATAATGGTTTTTTATCTTGCGAAACAAGCAAACGGGAAGAAAATGGATTCAAAGAGGTGCACGAGGACACCACATCGGCAAGTGGCACGGCTAAGGGGTAGGTCGCGCCATCACCCTTGAGCACCGCCTCGGTTGTTTACTGTTTTCCTAATTTTCTATATTTTCCAAAACTGACAGAATATTTTTTATGGAATTTTTGGAGTCGGTTTACTTACCATACCACGTACCTATTCCTTTTTTAAGTTTCTAGAGTCCTCGAGAATTTTTCTTCTATGTAGTGTTCCAGGGTAATTACTTGCATAACGTCTAGATCAATGTTAATGGGATTAACTACAATATAGTGTTTAAGCCTTTTCCCATTAACCACGTTTATTCCCTTCGGCGTATTTATATTGACAGCTCCAGATCGATAAATTTCTTTGATGACATATGGCCCTTCACATTTGGAGAGGAGTTTTCTTGCAAAATGTATGGAACAAGACCTATACAAAATAACTTTATTACTGATATAAAATTCTCGCTTTTAATTTTTTATCGTGTCATCTTTTAATTTTTTATTTAAATAACCTAGAACTTTCATAAGCCTCTGTTCTCCATTGATCCATAGAACTCAAATCAAATAGCCTCTTTTCTCCAGCAAGTTTAATATCATCGTTAAGTTCCTTAGTAGCCCAACATGCTTTATGTTCTAGTTCAAGAGGTAAATAACAAGCCTTGCCATAGACCATTTTATACAGGGACATAGCCATAGGATTTTTATAAGCCGTTATGTATGCCCAAAGTACATCGCCTAATTTCTTAGACTAGTTTTTTCTAGATCTATTAATAGCCTTTTACAAGATCAAATTTATTTCTCTATTAGTTAGTTATACTTGCACACTAGACCGAGGATGATAAGGTGATGCTACTCTATGATTTGCATCATATTTAGCTAAGACTCTCCTGCAAGCACTATGAAGAAAATGTGAACCACCATCAGTCATTAAATATCTAGGGACTCCAAACCTCGGAAAGATAACATATTTAAGCATTTTAATAGAAGTCTTATGATTAGCTATTTTAGTTGGAATAGCTTCTACCCACTTAGTGACATAGTCAACAACAACTAGAATATGAGTGTAACCATGCATGCGAGGAAGGAAAAGATCCCACATAATCAAAACCCCAAACATAAAATGGTTTAATAATGAGTGAATAATTCATAGGCATTTACTAATGTCTACCAATATTTCCAACTCTTTGACATTCATCACAAGAAAGGACAAACTTACGTGCATCTTTGAAAAGAGTAGGCCAATAAAAACCAGATTGCAATACCTTGTTTGCAGTTTTGTCTCCAGCATGGTGTCCTCTATATGCTCTAGAGTGACACTTCCTCAAGATTTGTTCTTGATGATACTCATGTAAACAATGTCTAATAATACCAGCTACTCCTTCTTTACATAGATGTGGGTCGTCCCAAAATTAATGTCTTAAATCAAAGAAGATATTTTTCTTTTGTTGGTGTGTAAAACTAGGTGGTATATATTTAGCAACAATCTAATTAGCATAATCAGCATGCCAACGGTTACCACGAGATGAAGAACTATTAATAAATTCAAATTGCCCATCAGGAAAATTATCATTAACAGCTATTGGGTAATCAAGAATGTTTTCCATTCTAGAAAAATTATGAGCCACAGAGTTATCAGCTCCCTTTCTACCAAAAATATGCATATCAAACTCATGTAATAAAACCACCCACATAATCAACCAAGACTTAGCATATTTTGTATCCATAAGATATTTAATGGCAACATGATCAGTGTGAATAGTAACTTTACAATCAACAATATAAGGTCTAAACTTATCACAAGCAAATACAACTGGTAAAATTCATTCTCACTAGTACCATAATTTTTCTGACCATCGTCCAAGGTCTTACTACCATAATGAATAAAGTTTAATTTATTATCTACTGTTTGATCAAGAACAACACCTATAGCATAGTCACTAGTATCACACATAATTTCAAAGGGTAAATTCCAATCAGGTGGTTGAACAATAGGAGCATTGATCAAAGTTTTCTGAAGTATTTCAAAGGCTTCCACACAATCATCATCAAAAACAAACGGAACATCCTTTTGCAAGAGATTAGTAAGAAGCCTTTAGAAAACAACTTAATAAACCTTCTATAGAAACCATCATGACCAAGAAAACTTCTTATACATTTGATATCTTTAGGACATGACATTTTCTCGATGGCATCAACTTTAGCTTTATCTACCTCACTCTCTTTCAAAAATCTTATAACCAATGACTATACCTTCGTATACCATGAAGTGTCACTTCTCCCTATTCAAGACAAGACTAGCTTCTTCACATCTCTGCAAAACTTTGTCAAGATTGCTCAAGCAGCCATCAAAAGAAGTTTCATAGACGGAGAAATCATCCATGAAAAGTACAAAAAAATTCCCACAAAAATCAGAAAATATAGCAGTCATACATCTTTGAAAGGTAGCAGGTGCATTGCATAAACCAAATGGCATACGTCTATAAATAAAAGTCCCAAAAGGACAAGTAAAAGTAGTTTTCTCCGAATCCTCTGGAGAAACGGGTATTTGAGAAAAATGAGAATATCAATCTAGGAAACAAAAATGTGTATGTTTAGATAATGTTTCTAACATTTGATTAATAAGAGACAAGGGATAATGATCTTTTCTAGTGGCCTTAGTCAATGTCCTAAAATCAATAATCTCCATATAATGAGTCACAACTCTTTGCTGGATAAGTTCATTTTTATTATTAGGAACAACAATAATGCCTCCTTTATTAGGGACACAATGAACGGTACTTATTGTGGGGACCCCGAATCATAAGTCGTGATCACCGAATGTACGTGCACAGTGATCCCAGAGATCAATGCTCACTGGACACACAGAAACTGAATAACAAGAGTCTTACATCCTTTACGTACCGTTTTACTCAAAGATGGCCTTTATGGCCAAGTCTTCATAAACTTGCAGCGGAAATCTTCAACGATAGCGTGAACCCATGCCATCTGCCTTAACCCTACAGGCATTCTAACTGGGAAGCGTCCTAGCTCGCATGTTCGTCACCAAGGTAATCTTCGTCATAACCTGATCTTTCATGCTTGGCCAATAAAATAACCAGTGGCAAGCCAATGAGTACTTTGAATGTACTCACAAGCAACCCAAGTTTTGGAACAAGGTACAACAATGCATGATATATCACTAAGTAGGTAAGTTTTGCAGAAAGCTAATTTTAAGTGCAATGATATGATCAAGTAACTTGAATAAGCATGCATCAGCAGTTGACAGGTACTCATGTGAACAAGTCTCATTTATCATCATAAGCAGGGGTTGAACATCTCATGTTCATCATCATGCCAAGTCATCGGACTTAGCTCAAGTTCCATCCTTGTGTCATCCACACACACACACACACACACACACACACACACACACACACACACACACACACACACACACACACACCAAGTTTGTGAAAACATCTAGACGTAGTTTAAGAAGCACCACCCAACTGTCCTTAACCGTGGACACGGCTATTCGAATAGTTTTACACTCAGCAGAGGTTGCACACTTTACCCACAAGATTCGGGAAACTTCCGTGTCAAGCCACGACTCGCGATATTGTTCATACCCGAGGTAAGTACCCGAACATTGCCTTTCCCCTGAGGATACTAAACAAAGAGTCCACTCGATTGGTACCCAACCCACATGATGTACATCACAAGTAACATCCATGCAGGGACCAACGGTGTGCCCGGTGCCTGTGAAGACTGCGCTTGATCGTCCTTACCGGCACGACCCCGTATCGAGAGTGACCACGTCACTCCCGCCACTAGTAATGCGGGCTCTATGCTAGTACCCACCAAAGTAATCAACAAAGCCCCTTCCCATATAGGGGTAGAGTGGTTGTACATGTAAGGTTGGGACGGTCGACAAATCTTAAATCTAATCCGTTTTCGAAAACACACACACTCACTTGCTCCGGTACACCACTTCTTTCTCAAGTGGTTACCTAGCACAACATCATCTCCCTCGGGCATTAGTGGCACCCGACGGGGTTTTCGAAAAGTCTTTGAAATAATTTTGTTTCCATCGCCATGCATATTCCCGTCCTCTACTAGCAACCTATCTACTCCCACCCGCACAACCCTCATAAGGAGGTAGGGTCATGCACGATGCAAGTATCAACAAGAAAGTATCGGAGGCATCCCACCGAAGGGGATATCACATCATCATGATCATCATCGGAACATAAAGTGCTATATGACAGTTTCTTAACATGGTCAAAGGGCTGCTTGCCTGGTTCAGCAAAGTCTTCGAGGTCTTCACACGCTTCTTGTCCAACTCCGAGCACTCCGTCTACTTCGTCAACTACAGTCGGAAACAACCGCAATAAGCAACACAACAAGCAGAAAATAAAAGTGCTCTATAAATAGGAGATTTATTTTTCTTGGACACCTCTGGTCATAAGAAAAATAACCAAGGAGGTTTCATTGGATGTGGATCAAGGGGGATTTTTGAATGGTGGAAATGAAGGAAATGACAATCCTATAAGAAGTCTACAGAAAATATTTTTATAAAAATGGGTGAATGCACCTATTAAATAGGGCGTGATCTTAGAAACATGCAGGAAGTGGTTTCATTGGATTTGTACTTGAGATGAATTTCCTATCAATTTCCTAAGATGGCAGTAATGAAATATGGGGCTATTTATTTGATCTAGCAGAATTGATGCATGGTAAAAATGTTAACCAAATCTTGAAAAATAGGTTATGATTTTATTGACACCTAGGAACTTGAATCACTCCATTTGAAGTTGATATGAATGCTCTAGGAATTTGCAAAGGGGGTTCTACATGGTTCAAATTCAAATTTGAATTTGAAAATAACAGAAAAGTTTCTGGAAAAATGTGCAATGCACATATTTGGTTAGACCATGATTTTAGGAATTTGTAGAAACTTGAATCACCAAATTTGGAGTCCATTTGGATATCCTAGGATTTATTTTGTGCCACTGGAAATTAAAAAGAAAAAGGAATTACCTAGGTGGGCTTAAGTTACGCACCGGGCGAGGAATAGCTACTGGGCCGGCCCAGTAGCTTAACTACGCCTGCGCAGCTGCCACGCCGAAGGCGTATTCCGTGGAATACGTTTCCCACGCGGGGAGGCGGCTGTGGGCAGAGCCCGTTTCCACTTACCCAAGGGGGGCCGCCCGACTGGTCACCGACAGGCGGGGCCCGCCTGTCGGGTTCATCCCCCACCTCCTGCTTGAGCAGGGGAAGGCAGAGCCGGACAAAGCGACTCCGGCGCTCGTACCGGCGGCACCGTCCATCTCTGACGAAGCCCGGCACACCAGCGAGCTCAGGGAAGAGTCCCCCGTCGCCCTGGGGGGGTTTCGTGCTCGGGGAAGGCCGGATTGGTGCGCGGTGTTGGCCACCGCGGAAGACGCCGAAGGAGACGGTGGCACGGCGATGCGGCCAACAGGGGGAGGAAACAGAGACGATGGAAAGGGCTTGCGACGGCGAGGAGGGAGCATTGAAGTGGTCAGGGGCAAGGGGGGCTCGGCAATGGAGTGAATTTGAGCCGAGGCTGCCGGCAAGGCTCCGGCCATTGCCGTCGATGCAGAGGAGGAGAGGGAGATTGGGGGCGCTGGGAGGTTGCTGGGAGGGAGAGAGAGTCAAGGGAGCGTAGAGGGGGCTCGGGGGCGGCTTCTTATAGGGAGGGCCACGGGTGCCGTGGACCGAGTCCACTGGTTGCCGCCGGAGGTGCTCTGGCAGCCATGGGAGGGGCTTGGGGCCTCTAATCGGTGCTTGTGGGGGTGGACTAGGTCACTGAGGAGCGAGAGGGAGAGCGGGGTGAGCTCGAGGTGGGTCCCCAGCTTGGACAGGGAGTGGCCGGAGCGGGCGGCGTCGGGCACGCGCGAGAGGAGGGAGGAGGAGGAGGAGAGAGGAGGGGGCGACAGGGCGCCGTGTTGCGGACATCGAGGGGGACACGGGGGACACACTGGGAGGCCCGAGGCTGTCGAGAGCATCCATTGGGCGGCGGCTACAGTGCGGGTTCGCACTGTAGCGCACTCTGGAGCGCCCATATGGCATGCCATGGCGTGCTCCCGCGCGCTCTGGCGTGTCCTCTAGTGTCTAGGGGTATCTAGGAGTGTAGACAAAGTGCAAATGGACAAGGGGGTGCTCTGGAGGTGCCTTAGGAGAGAAGGGAAGCAAAAGAGGGGGGAAAACTTGCTGTTCAGAGGGGTAAAAATGGGGATTTCACCAATCAATCATTGAGCTGGGAGTGTAGGATTCTTACTGGAGGTGTAAGAGGTGAGTGAGTGACTCAGGTAAAAATTTTAGAGCAAGAGGAATAGTAAAAGTGGTGAAAACAGTAACCTTTAGAAATGACCAGAAGGTGTTTGATGATGATTTGGCCAAGTAAATGGATCCTACTTGCCTTGAGATTTAACAGGGTGAAATGGCAGGTAAAATGAAGGTTTACCACCAAGTTTGAGATTTGTTGAGGAAAGTTGCCAATGTAACTTTGGAAAACCCTAGAAATGTGCAGAAATAGAGTTGCTTAAATCTAGCTAAGAAATATTATTCTCCTTAATGCACCACTTGAGGTGGTGGCATAATTTGGCCATTAGAGCATGCCCAAAAAGTTTGGGACCAAATGGGGAAACTTGATAATGCAAAACTTCCCAATTCTTGAAATCGACAGAAATGGGGTTGGGGCGATTTGGACAAGTGTATCTGTTCTCCTTGATGCACCACTTGGTGTGGATGCATTATTAGAGGATTAGAACACGTCCACAAAGTTTGAGGTCAATAGGAGAAACTTCACAATGTAAAGTTGTTCAAATTTGATTCTGGACAGAGAGGGTTGTGGGATATTTTGGTGAACCAAATCAATTGGGATTGATATGAAACTTGGCAAGATGATCACATATATCATATGTGACATTCTAGAATTTTCCTGGATTTATTTGAGAATATTTCTTATAGAAATATTTCAAATGCTTGAAATAGGCAGAAATGGTTTTGAAGGGTTTTGTCCAATATTTTGAACATGACCATGTGTTTAAACTCTTATATATGGACAATATATGTCCACTGAGTTTTCCTAAATTTTCTCAAATATTTTGGAAGCACAAAAATAATTTTCCCTATAAAAGACCATTTCTGGCCTTAAGAAAAAGCCTTTGAATAAAATAGTAAAATAATCTTTAAAAATAATATTTGGTGGTTTTGGGAAGTCATATATATAGTAGGTTACAAATAAATCCTTTGGGGCAAAACAATCCACCCAATTTGAGGAGTTGTAGTACAAACCTCAATTCAGGGGGTTTTGAAAACCTAAATTGAATAAATGCTTTTTGGCCAAAATAATATTTGATAAAAATAGTTTTAGGTACTATACACATGGTATGATCATTGGACAAGAGTTTAGATCAAGGAAAGGAGTTTTGAGAGTAGGAGGGAGTTTCATGAATATAGAGCACCAACAAGCAAGCAAACAAACAAGCAGTTTGCACACAAGTCAAGCATTCATAGGCACTCAAAATGTTTTAATTGGCCCTAATTTTTGAGCTATGTTAACTTAGACAGAAGAGGCAAAACACGGGGTGTGACAGACCTACCCCCTTACAAGAATCTCGTCCCCGAGATTCCTAGGCTAGGTGTAGAAAAGATGCGGGAAATTCAGAGGTGAGGTGGTCTTCACGTTTCATGTTGTTCTTGCTTTGGTGTGTTGCTCCACTGGTTCTTGATGTGCTTGACGATACGGCTTCGAGTGCATTGTTGCCTTTGTCTGAGGGTGAACGGGTTTCTTGCAATATGTCAGGCTTTCCTAAGGTCAAGGGTTTGGTGAACAAGGTCCAAGCAAAGGTCTGGCTTGCATGTGTACTCCAAAGTCGGAATACGTGGCAAGGTAGTGTATCTGCATGCTGGTCATGTGGCTTACCCATGCTGGTTAGTGACATCTAGATGTCTCTCTCTAGTCCACAAGGGTCAAGGTCTTGGCGTAGTTTCCTGGTGACGGAGAATCGTTGGCTTCGTTGGAGCAGTTGGTCTTCCGGTGCTCGTGGTCTTCAAGAAAAATAAGGACGTCGAAGTTTGTCGGCGTAGGCTCCTCGTCGAGGTCTTCTGCTTGAGTGAGTTGCCCAGGTATGTTCTTCATTCGTCTTCGACCGTTAGTCTTTGTCGTCACGGACGCACGTTTCTGGCGAGTCTTTGAGTGCTTGGCCTTCTGTTTCTTCGTAGCTATTTGTGGGAAGGTTTGGGTTGGGTCTCGTCCCTAAGACTAGGCTTAGAGACTTGGTGTTAAGAGCGGGTTCTACCATCTGGGAAGGTTTCAGCGTGGTTCTATAAGTAGACTGGCTACTCAAAAGCATAAAATAGTCATCTAGTCCACATGGTTTGGGGCTTGGCAAGCGAGGTGAACTACCTTTGATAGGTGTTTAGCATGATCGAGTCATGTTTTGCGCCCTAGATTGGATAAAAAGGGGTTGGTGACGAAGTCCTATCAGTCGTCCACTCCATTCCAGTCATCTGAAGGGAGTAGGGACGTCATGCTCATCGTACACCATCAAAGCGGTGAGGGGTGCTATCAACCCCTTGGTTCCTTCCTAGTCAGGAACTGATAGGTGACTACTTAAAATAAGGGGCCCTTTAATCCTCTTGTTGTCCAAGGGCTTCATAGGGCTTGAACGTCGGTGCTTCTTGATATAGTCTCGTTGCTGTAGCTGGCAGAGGAGTGGTGGTTGACTTCTCTTGCTTCTTCTTCTTTGTCGGGATTTCTTGACCGTAGTGGTTCTTCATCTTGCTCGGGCAAGAAGGTCTTCTGCTGTAGGGAGGATGCTTCGAGGAGTCCAACCATTTTAAGGTAAAACCTTACACTTTGAGAGACAAGGCAGTTGGTGCTTCTGGGGCTTATCCAAATAGGACTAAGGTGTTTCTTCCTCTCATTGGGTAGATAAGTATGTCATTCATGAGGACAACAACATATTTCCCCAAGTATCACACAAGCACATTGCTCGTGGGATATGAGAGATGAGCGGGCATTTGCTCCGGATGGTCACTAGTTCAGGGGTTCGTGATTCCGATATAATCTAGTTCTTCGTGTCCACCTTCCTCTTGAACATGATTGGTGGTGGTTGAGGTGGAGTACTGGCCATAGTCTAATGACTGAGAGCCAAGGCCTATGGTCATAGTCTGGCCATATCAGGGCTCGGTAAAGCTTCGGGTTTCAAGGAGCTTAGGATGTGAGTGAACATCTATCATCTTATCCTTGAGCACAATTCTTAGATGCCAATAGTACTACCTATTTCTCCAAACAAAATCATTGTATATCATCAAAGGTATCATCTCATTTAAGTCACTCCAATATTACACATGCTACACCTATCTCCGTAGCTTTAAGAGAAGGACGACCCATACTCTCATGCATACTTTATAGCCATACATCTATATCCCTATGTAAAAATCCTCGGGATAGCATACAAGCCACTAAGCTTGATCATGACACTATAAATCCAAGTGCCCTACTAACCTATCCAAGGTCTAAGGTATTGCATCCCTATGCTATGGAAACACGTAATAAACCAATCCAAGATCTTGTTTCCTTCCTACCAATCCAATTAATCGATCCACAAAATTCATCCACTATAACATGACCTATTATTGCTACAAATCCAATACCGGTGTTGTTCCATATATCTCCAGATTTCCTAAATCTCCAAATTCCAGAAAGAACTATCTCATCACAGTATAATCATCAATTCCCATCATGAGAATCTAGTGAACTCCGATGTTAGGTGCATATGGATCCTTGAATTGATTCTGACAATAATCCAAAATTCCTGGTTTGTCTTCCACCGAGAAACATGGTATCAAGATCAAGATCATTGGTCTAAATCCAAATTACTTCGAACCATGTGGTTTGATTGATCTTGAGTGCCTATTAGAATCACCTATTTAAATCCAAGGTTTACATCTAGTAAGAATTTCCTACTAGTTACTCCAGTTACCATTGTAACATCATCAATTCACTATCAATATTACTTGCCAAAGTCAAGTCATATATCCACCAATAATTTCAGCTTGTGATCACAATGGTCCTACTAAATCCAATTTGCCCAAGGGAAAAGTAAGTTATGCTACTCTATCAATCTTGATCCACCAAGTTTGTCTACCAACATTAAGCCTCGTAATCCACCAAAGGGTCTCAACTACTTCCTCAAGACATCTATTATGGCTAAATCAAATCATTGTCCACAAATCGTATACCCTTAGAATGATCCTTCCTATGGCATCAAGGTTCTAGTGCTAGCAAGAATGAAGGATGTTTGTTCACTATGATCACTAGCTCCATAATGAACCTAGTGCGAAGCAGGGGGTTATTGAAGCTCAATTGGTGCTCTAACAATTCCGTGTATTAAACACGTGATCAGAGGCTTGAGCTGGGGAAGCTTGTGAGGTCTAGGCTGGTCTAGGGAGGGGTTTCCACTCTTGAGGGAAAAGCATAGCTCTACGGGGTTGCGTCTGGTTGAGTACGTTGTAGACATAGTCTCCAACGCTAGCTGTCCGTTGAGGTAGATCCTTGGTGCATCTTGTCTTGCCGGTCTTTAGTTGACGAGAGGGGAAAGAGGGAAAGTAGCATAGAGGAGAGTGCCTAAGGGGGTGGTATAGTGCAAGTGCAATCAAACAAGTGCCGAAAAGGCAAAACACACTTATTAAGATAAGGTGGGTGCTTAGTCGCGTACTTGTCGCCTAGGGAAAAAGTGCGACTTACACCAAAGCATAAACAAGCAGAAAACAAGCAACACACATCACGGTTCCATTCGAGCCATCACACGGACTCGACTTCGCATGGGGGGGTTACACGACCTATCCTACCCTAGGGGTCCTCGGACTCAGTAGTCTTGCTTGCTTCGTGTCTTGGAGAGGAGTCCGTTCAGTCTTCCGGGTCTTCTTCAGGTGTCGCTATGTCTCTTGTTGTTTTTTATCGGGCGATCCGGGTTGTGCCTGAAGAGTCCTTGACAACTTCGGGTCTGTTGAGTTGACGACGAAGGTGATTCTTCATGGCTGTCATTGACAAGGTCTTCTGGTGTCTTCGTAATTGCGCCAGTGCCTTCTTGTCTTTTGGGATGTCGAGGGTTCCGGGTAGGCAATTCTTCATGTAATGATATTAACAAGGCATGGTAGAGCCATAACCTGCCTGTTACGTTGATGATAACGTCGACACCAAGAGCGGGAGATGAAGAGAACCGTTTTCCTGCTCACTACAGTGAGGCAGACCAAATGGCGAGGTTCTCATCCACCGGTGGTTGCCGACACAACATCGGTAAGGGCAAGGTTGCTCTATTAGCGATGCATAGCATGACATTGCATGTTTTATGTCTTGATCATCGTAGGCAAAGGTTGCATCGTCCTGGGGCAGTGTCGAGGGTGTCACCATCTTCCTAGTGTTGATGCCTTCATCCCTCAAGAAGGTATCTCCTGTTGGTGTTGTCTTGTCGTGGTGTTGTCAAACATGTGTGAATGTCTGGAAAGGTGGCTTCCTTCTAGGTTACCCATGAGGATTTCAAGGAATCTAGTGGTCAGGGGCACAAGGGTAGTAGCAACCATTTGTGAAGTTTTGAAAAGCAGACGAGGAGAGCTAAGAGAAAAGTGGTGGAAGTGCTAAGACAAAAACCTTTGCTTCCTTTGAAATTTTAGGAGAGGTGAGAATTATAGTGGTTTTGTCAGTAATTTTGAAGGGTCTGGAAAAATAGTTTTGTCCTAACTAACGTCCATGATAACTAAGGGATTCCTATAGTCAGGATGGCTCTGATACCAGCTCTGTGGGGACCCCGACTCATAAGTCGTGATCACCGAATGTACGTGCACAGTGATCCCAGAGATCAATGCTCACTGGACACACAGAAACTGAATAACAAGAGTCTTACATCCTTTACGTACCGTTTTACTCAAAGATGGCCTTTATGGCCAAGTCTTCATAAACTTGCAGCGGAAATCTTCAACGATAGCGTGAACCCATGCCATCTGCCTTAACCCTACAGGCATTCTGACTGGGAAGCGTCCTTGCTCGCATGTTTGTCACCAAGGTAATCTTCATCATAACCTGATCTTTCATGCCTGGGCAATAAAATAACCAGTGGCAAGCCAATGAGTACTTTGAATGTACTCGCAAGCAACCCAAGTTTTGGAACAAGGTACAACAATGCATGATATAGCACTAAGTAGGTAAGTTTTGCAGAAAGCTAATTTTAAGTGCAATGATATGATCAAGTAACTTGAATAAGCATGCATCAGCTATTGACAGGTACTCATGTGAACAAGTCTCATTTATCATCATAAGCAGGGGTTGAACATCTCATGTTCATCATCATGCCAAGTCATCGGACTTAGCTCAAGTTCCATCCTTGTGTCATCCACACACACACACACACACACACACACACACACACACATCAAGTTTGTGAAAACATCTGGACGTAGTTTAAGCAGCACCACCCAACTGTCCTTGACCGTGGACATGGCTATTCGAATAGTTTTACACTCTGTAGAGGTTGCACACTTTACCCACAAGATTCGGGAAACTTCCGTGTCAAGCCACGACTCGCGATATTGTTCATACCCGAGGTAAGTACCCGAACATTGCCTTTCCCCTGATGATACTAAACAAAGAGTCCACTCGATTGGTACCCAGCAAACATGATGTACATCACAAGTAACATCCATGCAGGGACCAACGGTGTGCCCGGTGCCTGTGAAGACAGCGCATGATCGTCCTTACTGGCATGACCCCGTATCGAGAGTGACCATGTCTCTCCCGCCACTAGTAATGCGGGCTCTATGCTAGTACCCACCAAAGTAATCAACAAAGCCCCTTCCCATATAGGAGTAGAGTGGTTGTACATGTAAGGTTGGGACGGTCGACAAATCTTAAATATAATCCGTTTTCGAAAACACACACACTCACTTGCTCCGGTACACCACTTCTTTCTCAAGTGGTTACCTAGCACAACATCATCTCCCTCGGGCATTAGTGGCACCCGGCGGGGTTTTCGAAAAGTCTTTGAAATCATTTTGTTTCCATCGCCATGCATATTCCCGTCCCGCTTGCGTAGCATCTACTAGCAACCTATCTACTCCCACCCGCACAACCCTCATAAGGAGGTAGGGTCATGAACGATGCAAGTATCAACAAGAAAGTATCGGAGGCATCCCACCGAAAGGGATATCACATCATCATGATCATCATCGGAACATAAAGTGCTATATGACATGCATGAAAAGTTTCTTAACATGGTCAAAGGGCTGCTTGCCTGGTTCAGCAAAGTCTTCGAGGTCTTCACACGCTTCTTGTCCAACTCCGAGCACTCCGTCTACTTCGTCAACTACCATCGGAAACAACCGCAATAAGCAACACAACAAGCAGAAAATAAAAGTGCTCTATAAATAGGAGATTTATTTTTCTGGGACACCTCTGGTCATAAGAAAAATAACCAAGGAGGTTTCATTGGATGTGGATCAAGGGGGGTTTTTGAATGGTGGAAATGAAGGAAATGACGATCCTATAAGAAGTCTACAGAAAATATTTTTATAAAAATGGGTGAATGCACCTATTAAATAGGGCATGATCTTAGAAACATGCAGGAAGTGGTTTCATTGGATTTGGACTTGAGATGAATTTCCTATTAATTTCCTAAGATGGTAATAATGAAATATGGGGCTATTTCTTTCATCTAGCAGAATTGATGCATGGTAAAAATGTTAACCAAATCTTGAAAAATAGGTTATGATTTTATTGACACCTGGGAATTTGAATCACTCCTTTTGGAGTTGATATGAATTCTCTAGGAATTTGCAAAGGGGGGTTCTACATGGTTCAAATTCAAATTTGAATTTTAGAATAACAGAAAAGTTTCCGGAAAAATGTGCAATGCACATATTTGGTTAGAACATGATTTTAGGAATTTGTAGAAACTTGAATCACCAAATTTGGAGTCCATTTGAATATCCTAGGATTTATTTTGTGCCACTGGAAATTAAAAAGAAAAAGGAATTACCTACGTGGGCTTAAGTTATGCACCGGGCAAGGAATAGCTACTGGGCCAGCCCAGTAGCTTAGCTACGCCTGCGCAGCTGCCACGCCGAAGGCGTATTCCGTGGAATACGTTTCCAACGCTGGGAGGCGGCTGTGGGCAGAGCCCGTTTCCACTTACCCAAGGGGGCCCAACCGACTGGTCGCCGACAGACAGGGCCCGCCTGTTGGGTTCATCCCCCACCTCTCGCTCGAGCAGGGGAAGGCAGAGGGGGCCGGACAGAGCGACGCCGGCGCTCGTACCGGCGGCACCGTCCATCTCCGGCGAAGCCCGGCACACCAGCGAGCTCAGGGAAGAGTCCCCCGTCGCCCTGGGGGGGTTTCGTGCTCGGGGAAGGCCGGGTTGGTGCGCGGTGTTGGCCACGGCGGAAGACGCCGAAGGAGACGGTGACACGGCGATGCGGCGAACAGGGGGAGGAAACAAAGACGATGGAAAGGGCTTGCGACGGCGAGGAGGGAGCATTGAAGTGGTCAGGGGCAAGGGGGGCTCGGCAATGGAGTGAATTTGAGCCGAGGCTGCCGGCAAGGCTCCGGCCATTGTCGTCGATGCAGAGGAGGAGAGGGAGATTGGGGGGCGCTGGGAGGTTGCTGAGAGGGAGAGAGAGTCAAGGGAGCGCAGAGGGGGCTCGGGGGCTGCTTCTTATAGGGAGGACCACGGGTGCCGTGGACCGAGTCCACTGGTTGCCGCCGGAGGGGCTCTGGCAGCCATGGGAGGGGCTTGGGGCCTCTGATCGGTGCTCGTGGGGGTGGACTAGGTCACTGGGGAGCGAGAGGGAGAGCGGGGCAAGCTCGAGGTGTGTCCCCAGCTTGGACAGGGAGTGGCCGGAGCGGGCGGCGTCGGGCACGCGCGAGAGGAGGGAGGAGGAGGAGGAGGGAGGAGGGGGTGACAGGGCGCCGTGTTGCGAACGTCGAGGGGGACACGGGGGACACGCTAGGAGGCCCGACGCTGTCAGGAGCATCCATTGGGCGGCGGCTACAGTGCGGGTTCGCACTGTAGCGCGCTCTGGAGCGCCCATATGGCATGCCATGGCGTGCTCCCGCGCGCTCTGGCGTGTCCTCTAGTGTCTAGGGGTATCTAGGAGTGTAGACAAAGTGCAAATGGACAAGGGGGTGCTCTGGAGGTGCCTTAGGAGAGAAGGGAAGCAAAAGAGGGGGGAAAACTTGCTGTCCAGAGGGGTAAAAATGGGGATTTCACCCATCAATCATTGAGCTGGGAGTGTAGGATTCTTACTGGAGGTGTAAGAGGTGAGTGAGTGACTCTGGTAAAAAAATTAGAGCAAGAGGAATAGTAAAAGTGGTGAAAACAGTAACCTTTAGAAATGACCAGAAGGTGTTTGATGATGATTTGGCCAAGTAAATGGATCCTACTTGCCTTGAGATTTAACAGGGTGAAATGGCAGGTAAAATGAAGGTTTACCACCAAGTTTGAGATTTGTTGAGGAAAGTTACCAATGTAACTTTGGCAAACCCTAGAAATGGACAGAAATGGAGTTGCTTAAATCTAGCTAAGAAAGATTATTCTCCTTAATGCACCACTTGAGGTGGTGGCATAATTTGGCCATTAGAGCATGCCCAAAAAGTTTGGGACCAAATGGGGAAACTTGATAATGCAAAACTTCCCAATTCTTGAAATTAACAGAAATGGGGTTGGGGGGATTTGGACAAGTGTATCTGTTCTCCTTGATTCACCACTTGGTGTGGATGCATTATTAGAGGATTAGAACATGTCCACAAAGTTTGAGGTCAATAGGAGAAACTTCACAATGTAAAGTTGTTCAAATTTGATTCTAGACAGAGAGGGTTTTGGGATATTTTGGTGAACCAAATCAATTGGGATTGAGATGAAACTTGGCAAGATGATCACATATATCATATGTGACATTCTAGAATTTTCTTGGATTTATTTGAGAATATTTCTTATAGAAATATTTCAAATGCTTGAAATAGGCAGAAAGGTTTTGAAGGGTTTTGTCCAATATTTTGAACATGACCATGTGTTTAAACTCTTATATATGGACAATATATGTCCAGTGAGTTTTCCTAAATTTTCTCAAATATTTTGGAAGCATAAAAATATATTTTCCCTATAAAAGACCATTTCTGGCCTTAAGAAAAAGCCTTTAAATAAAATAGTAAAATAATCTTTAAAAATAATATTTGGTGGTTTTGGGAAGTCATATATATAGTAGGTTACAAATAAATCCTTTGGGGCAAAACAATCCACCCAATTTGAGGACTTGTAGTACAAACCTCAATTCTGGGGGTTTTGAAAACCTAAATTGAATAAATGCTTTTTGGCCAAAATAATATTTGATAAAAATAGTTTTAGGTACTATACACATGGTATGATCATTGGACAAGAGTTTAGATCAAGGAAAGGAGTTTTGAGAGTAGGAGGGAGTTTCATGAATATAGAGCACCAACAAGCAATCAAACAAACAAGCAGTTTGCACACAAGTCAAGCATTCATAGGCTCTCAAAAAGTTTTAATTGGCCCTAATTTTTGAGCTATGTTAACTTAGACAGAAGAGGCAAAACACGGGGTGTGACACTTATCCATCTACTATCCGCTATTGGATAAATTATACCTGCCTCCAGAAGCTTTAGTATTTCATTCCTTACCACTTCCCTCATCTTCAGACTTAAACGATGTTGATGATCAAAGACGGGTTTAACATCTGGCTCCATATGAATTTTATATTGACACATAGAAGAAATAATGCCTTTAAGATCATCCAGAGTGTATCCAATTGAAGCATGATGTTCTTTAAAGCTTTCAATAATCTCTTTTCATCGTGCACTAAAAGGTTAGAATTGATAATAACAAGATATATTTTATTCTCATCTAGATAAGCATATGTTAATGTATCTGGCAGTTTCTTTAATTCAAACACAGTATCACCCTGAGGTGGAGGAGGATCTCCCAAAATTTCAATGGGCATATTATGCTTAAGCATAGGTTCTTGCCTAAATAATATTTCATATACTTCATTTCATTCATTCATATGCATATCATTTTCATGATCTAACAAATATTGCTCTAAAGGATCAGCAAGAGGCACAACAATAGAAGCAAGACCAATAATGACATCCTCATTAAGTGAATATCTAGCACGATGTTGTTTGGTGAACTTAGAAAAATTATATTCATGAGATTCATCACCAAACTTAAATTTAACTTTCTCTTTAAGACATTCAATTTCATCATTGACAATATTCAAAAAGGGTCTATCAAATATAATGGGACAAAAATTATCTTGTTCAGATCCAATTATTTAAGAAATTAGTAGGGTATTTGATCTTACCACATGAGACTTCAACATCTCTTACAATCCCAAGAGGTGAAATGGTATCCCAATTGGGAAGCTTAATCGTGACATCAGTCTCTTCTATCTGAACAGGTGAAACATGCATAACTTCTTGATAGACAGAGAAAGGAATAGCACTTATACTAGCACCCATTTCACATAAACCGCGGTAACAATGATCTCCAATCTTAACAAAAACAACATTCATGCCAACAGCTTTTTATTTTTATATAACTTACCATGTTCATTACTAATAGGTTTAGTAATTCTAGCAGCTTCTTCAAGAAATAAATAACATGCACATATATATTATCAACCAAGAGAACTTTAACCATTTCAATATAATGTTCTACTTTAATTTGTTCCGAAGGTTTATGTATTTTAGTATAACTCTTTCCAACCATAGTTGTAGCCTTAGAATGTTCCTTAATTCTAACAGGGAAAGGAGGCTTCTCGATATAAGCAGTAGGCACAACAGAATTAGCAGAATAAGCTAGTGTTTCAATTTTAGGAATAATAGGTTCTTCACAAGTATATTTAATAGGTTCATTATATTTAAACCACTTCTGTTTAGGAACATCAACATGAGAAGCAAACGTTTTACATAATTTAACTACTATCTCACTATCAAGTCCATATTTTGCACTAAGCTCATGAAAAACATTTGTTTCTACAAAAGACTTAACACAATCAAATTCAAAATTTATACCTCACTCTTTACCTTTGTCAACCATCCATTCTTAAAATTTGTGTTTAATTATTCCAATAAGACCCCATTTGAATTTAATTCTCCGACTTGAGAAAGAACTAGCAGAACAAGAATCAAGCATTTCTTTATCATGAAGAGAAAGCCTAACATAAAATTATGAACAATAATATCTCTCAAGAGATCATGATTGGGGCATTTGAGAATTAAGTCCTTAGTTTTACCCCAAGCTTGAGTGATACTTTATCCTTCATTCGACCAAAAAGTATAGACATAATTCTGATCATGACGAACCAAGTGCATAGGATAAAAAAATATTGGAATTCCAGCTTCGTTCGATTCCAGGCCCGTGAATCAGAATTGTCCAATAGCCTATGCCATGCCAATGATTTTCTCTCCAAAGATAAGGGAACAACTTCTCTTTAACTTCATCCCTCGAGAATCCCGCAATCTTAAGTAATCCACATACTTCATCCATAAAAACTAAGTGTATATCAGGATGTATTGTTCCATCTCCTGCATGCAATTTTTTCAAAATACTGGGAGGGATTTCATAACAATTGCTTCAGTAGGTGGAGTCTCAACTCTTACCACTTGTGCTCGAGGTGAAGATACCCCAAACAGGCCTCTCAAAGCATTGTGCTCCATAGTAACAAGTGTAGATAAAATTCAGCATGTATAATAAATGTTTCCTTACCAAATTCATTTACCAAGAGAATTACACTCCTCCAGAACGGCACTAGAAAAGATTCTTGATCACCCAAAAGTATAGCGGATCAATCGTAGTCCTTTAGATAATTAAGCGTGTCGAACCCAACGGGAGCAGAAGGAATCGATAAGTGGTTTTTAGCAAGGTATTCTCTAGAAGTGTTGTAAGATAGTTTAGATAGATGGTTTGATATAGAGCTAAAGGTAGAACAAATATTCCCTCAAGTTCTATCGACCACCGATACAACTCTACGCACGCTAATGCTTGCTTTACCTAGAACAAGTATGAAACTACTTTGCGGGAATAAAACTAGAAGTACTTTGCAAGATAATAAAGAACATGGAAATAAAAGTTAGGTGATGTTTTAATAAAAGAACAATAAAAGTAAATAGCTTAGCAGAGAGCTTTTGGTGTAACGCAAGAGAAAGATTGTCCCTAGGCAATTGAATATAATATGATAGATACTTGTTATATGCAATGAGGGAGAGGCATACGCTTACACACTTTCCATACTTGGGTCATATGCACTTATGATTGGAACTCTAGCAAGCATCCGCAACTACCAAAGTTCATTAAGGTAAACCCCAACCATAGCATTAAGTATCAAGTCCCCTTACTCCCATACGCAACAACCCACCTACTCGGGTTTGTGCTTATGTCACTCACGCAACCCACCATAGGCAAATCATGAACATATTGCAACACCCTACAGCGGGTATCCCTCACGTTTGCACGACACGGAGGGCACCATAGGACAATACCATATGAACATATAACTCACATCCATAACATCATACCACAATTAACCCATAGGACAAAAGAGATCTACTCAAACATCATAGGATAGCCAAATATCATTGGGAAATAATATATGGATTTGAGCACCATGTTTAAGTAGAGATTACAGCGGGGAAGAGAGGTGTTACACCGCTGCATAGAGGGGGAGAGAGTTGGTGTTGATGGCGGTGAAGTTGTTGGAGTAGATCGCCGTCACGATGCTTGCCCCGGCGGCGTTTCGGCGCCACCGGGAGAGAGGGGGAGAGAGTCCCCCCTCCTTATTCTTCTTCCTTGGCCTCCCCCCTAGATGGCAGGAGAGTTCCCCCTCTGGTCCATGGCCTCCATGGTGGCGGAGGGGCAGGAGCCCCTCCTAGATTGGATCTCCCTCTCTGTTCTCTTCTGTTTCACGTTCCTGTTTTCTGACCGAAAACCGTTTCTTATATTCCCGGAGATCCGTAACTCCGATCGGGCTGAAATTTTGAGGGGATTTTATCCAAAAATTAGCTTCCTTGCACCCGAAGGAGAGATCCAACCGACTTACGAGGTGGGCACAACCCACCACCCCGCGCCTGGGCCTTCTGGGCGCTACCTGGTGTCTCTTGGGGGCTGTGGGCCTCCGTTTGCGTTGATTCCACTTCTCAAAATTCACAAATATTCCAAAAAAATCTCCGTAAATTTTTATCGCGTTTGGACTTCGTTTGATATGGATATTCTGCGAAACAAAAAATGTGCAACAAACAGGAACTGGCACTGGGCACTGGATCAATAGGTTAGTCCAATAAATCATATAAATTGTTGCCAAAAGTATGTGAAAGTTGTATAATATTGGCATGAAACAATCAAAAATTATAGATACGACGGAGACGTATCACTGCACCACTTTTTTCTTCTGCGTAGTTTGTTGCTCAGCCCTTTGCATCATGCTTGTGTTGTTGGCTCCTTGGCTTGCCGAGGCTGACTCCGGCTCGCCGGTCGCTAACTCAGGGGTTGCCCATTCGTCCTCCTCAGCTTCCCTTTCTGCTACTAGCACCGCACTAACCACTTGGTTCGTTGCCGCCAAGTATAGCAACAATGGCTCCTCTGGTTTAGGCGCGACTAGGACTGGTGTCGAGGGTAGATATTTCTTCAAATCTTGCAGCGTAGCCTCCGCTTTCGGGGTCCACGTCATCGGGCATGCCTTCTTCAGGATTTTGAAAAATGGCAGGGTGCGCTCTGCAGATTTGGAGATGAACCTGCTGAGGGCGGCGATGCAACCCGCCAGGCGACGCACGTCCTTGATGCGCTTTGGTGACTCCAACTGCTCAATTGCCTCAATCTTGGCGGGGTTGGCTTATATCCCGCGATGTGACACAAAGAACCCGAGGAGCTTGCCAGAGGGGACTCCAAACACGCATTTCTCGGGGTTGAGCTTCAAATTGATCTTTCACAGGTTCGCAAAGGTCTCTTCTAGGTCCTGAATCAGTGTGTCCTTATCCTTAGTTTTAACCACTATGCCGTCCATGTATGCTTCCACATTCCTGTGTAGCTGCGGCCCCAAACCAATCTGAACTGCCCTTGTGAACGTTGAACCGACATTCTTCAATCCAAATGGCATATGACTGAAACAGTACGTGCCACAAGGAGTGATGAACGCCGTTTTATCCTCGTTTTCCTCAGACATGAAGATCTGGTGATAACCAGAGTAGGCGTCAAGGAAAGACAACAGGTCGCAGCCAGCAGTTGAGTCCACTATCTGGTCGATGCGCGGCCAGGGAAAAGGGTCCTTCGAGCAAGCCTTATTGACATCAGTGAAGTTGATCCAAGGTCTCCACTTCCCATTCGCCTTGCACACTACCACAGGATTTGCCAACCAAGTTGGGTGGATCACACCTCTGATCAGGCATGCTGCTTCTAGTTTCTTGATTTCTTTGGCAATAAACTCTTATCGTTCAAGGGCTTGTTTCCGGACCTTCTACTTGACAGGGCGCGCATGGGGACAAACGACAAGGTGGTGCTCAATCACCTTCCTGGGAACACCGGGAATGTTGGATGGTTGCAAAGCAAACACATCGACATTCGCCCGCGGGAAGGAGACGAGTGCGCTTTCCTATTTGTTGTCAAGGGTGGCACTTATAGTGAAAGTGTCGCCCTCGCCGTCCTCCCGTGCAGCCACTTGTTTCGTCTTGGGGATGATCACCTTGTTTTTCCTACTCCTGGCGGAAGAGGTCTCTGGTAAATCCTCGACGGGCGTGCTGCACTCCTTGGCACGCTTCCCGAAGTCCTTTCTAGATTCATCGGAATTCCTGCGCTGCAAGATTTGGAGATGAACCTGCTGAGGGCGGCGATGCAACCCGCCAGGTGGCGCACGTCCTTGATGCGCTTTGGTGCCTCCAACTGCTCAATTGCCTCAATCTTGGAGGGGTTGGCTTCGATCCCGTGCTGTGACATAAAGAACCCGAAGAGCTTGCTGGAGGGGACTCCAAACATGCATTTCTCGGGGTTGAGCTTCAAATTGATCTTTCGCAGGTTCACAAAGGTCTCTTCTAGGTCCTGAATTAGTGTGTCCTTGTCCCTGGTTTTGACCACTATGTCGTCCATGTATGCTTCCACATTTTTGTGTGGTTGCGGCCCGAAACCAATCTGAACCGCCCTTGCAAATGTTGAACCAGCACTCTTCAATCCAAACAGCATATGCCTGAAACAGTACGTGCCGCAAGGAGTGATGAACGCCATTTTCTCCTCGTCTTCCTCAACCATGAAGATCTGGTGATAACCAAAGTAGGCATCAAGGAAAGACAACAGGTCGCAGCCAGCGGTTGAGTCCACTATCTGGTCGATGCGCGGCAAGGGGAAAGGGTCCTTTGGGCAAGCCTTATTGACATCAGTGAAGTCGATGCAAAGTCTCCACTTCCCATTCGCCTTGCACACTACCACAGGATTTGCCAACCAAGTTGGGTGGATCACACCTCTGATCAGGTCTGCTGCTTCTAGTTTCTTGATTTCTTCGGCAATAAACTCTTGCCATTCCAGGGCTTGTTTCCGGACCTTTTGCTTGACGGGGCGCGCAGGGGGACAAATGGCAAGGTGGTGCTCGATCACCTTCCTGGGAACACCGGGGATGTTGGATGGTTGCCAGGCAAACACATCGACATTCGACCGCTGGAAGGAGACAAGCACGCTTCCCTATTTGTTGTCGAGGGTGGCACTTATAGTGAAAGTGCCGCCCTCGCCGTCCTCCCATGCAGCCATTTGTTTCGTCTTGGGGATGATCACCTTGTTTTTCTTGCTCCTGGCGGTAGAAGTCTCTGGTAAGTCCTCGACGGGCGTGCTGCACTCCTTGCCGCGCTTCCTGGAGACCCTACGAGATTCACCGGAATTCCTGTTCTTGTCCTTCCCCCTCGGAGCTTCTCTGGCAAGAGCGAGTGCCTTGTCGGCAGACGCTGCCACTGCCTCCCGGAAGAGCTTGTCGACACAAAGGACCACGTCCTTGTTGTCAGCGCGGACGGTGATGACGCTCATCGGCCCTGGCATCTTAAGTGTATTGTAGGCATGATGAGACGCCGCCATAAACTTCGCCAGCGCTGGTCGACCCAGAATCCCATTGTACGGCAGCGACATCTTCGCGATGTCGAAGATGATCTTCTCTGTTCTGAAGTTGAGCTCGCTGCCAAATGTGACCGGCAGAGTTATCTTCCCCTTGGGCTGAGATTTTCCCGGGTTGACTCCTTGAAAAGACCCCGTCGGTTTGAGATCCAAGTCTGGAATCTGTAGACGCTTGATTAAGTCTGGTGATATCAGATTCAGACTGGCTCCACTATCAACCAACATCTTTGTGACCTTGAGGTTGCGTATTGTTGCTGATTCCAACACTGGCACACACCCGACGGAAGTGGTGCGGTTAGGGTGGTCCTCAGTGTCGAAGATGATGGGAGTGTTGGACCACTTGAGGAGTTTTCTCGCCTTTGCCGCTGGCTCTGCTGCGTTGATCTCAAGGGCCCACTGCTTGAGTTGCCGGTGAGAGGGGTGCAAAGATGCGCCTCCGTCAACACACATAGCATCGACATCCTTCTAGAATTCTTGGCCTTCAGATTCCTCTTCATCTCCGACGTCATCATCGTGTCCGTCATCAGACTTTTTATCTCGGCTGTTTGGCCTTGCCGCGGTGGCCACCACAGCTTCTCCTTGTGCTGTTTGGCCTTGCCGCGGTGGCCACCTCGGCCACCGCTATTTTTCTTGCCGGAGCCACCTGCACCATCTTGGTCTTTTTCCTTGTCACGCCTTTTGTACTCTTGCTTTTGTTTCTCGGCAAGTTGTTCTACTTGGCGGCCTTCGGTGATGTCATGGCTCTTGGTGAGGTGGATCTTGTAGTATTGCCTGTCGGTCTTTTCTCCTGCCGCGGCCTCGTCGTCTCCGGAGCTTGCGGCGGTGTCCTTGCCGGACCCCTTGGACTTGGCCCTCTTGCTGGAGTCGGTGTTATCGTTCCTGTTGCACTTCCGGCCCTTTTTCTTGGAGGCCGGCGCATCTTCGTCATCGTCTGATTCGACCTCTGTGCCAGCATCCTCTTCGGGAAGCCTCCTCCCATGTTCAGCGCGCTCACACTTGTCAGCCAAAGCATATATCTCGGCGACGCCCCGCACCTTGTTAATGCTCATCTCTTCGTGCATCCGCCGGTTGCGCACGTTTGTGTGGAACGCTGTGATCACCGCGGTAGGGCGGATGTCAGGCATGTTGTGTTGTATGCGGCTGAATCTCTGGATGTACTTGCGGAGCGACTCACCCTCTCTCTAGGGAGGCATGTGCAAGTCATTGGGCTGCCCTGGAAGCTTTTGGCCTCCATGCTATGTGCCAACGAACTGGTTGCACAGGTCCGCCCAAGATGGACCCTTCCGGCAAGTTCATCAACCAACTCCTCACATTGGGCTTGAGCGCCAACGTGAAGTAGTTAGCGAATACTTTCTCATCGCGCCCCTGTAGGATCCAAAGTAAGTCTAGAGGGCGGGTGATTGGACTATGATACGTCTCTGTCGTATCTATAATTTTTGATTGTTTCATGCCAATATGAGGGATCACTAGAAGGGTGTCTAGAGGGGGGGTGAATAGACTACTAGCAGGAATTTAAAACCTAACCTTTTCCCAAGTTTGTTGGTTGGTAGATTTTAACAGTTTTAGCAAGTCTAACAGCCCTACACATGCATGTCAACAAATATGGCAGCGGAAAGAAAAGACATTGCACATGAAGTAAAGGGTAGAGATAGGAAGATCAAACGCAATTGGAGACGCAATGATTTTTCCCCGTGGTTCCGATAGGTGGTGCTATCGTACATCCACGTTTATGGAGTCTTCAACCCACGAAGGGTAACGGTCCCGAGAGTCCACGGAGGGCTCCACCCATAAGGGTCCACGAAGTAGCAACCTTGACTATTCCATAACGGCTTCCGTCCACGAAGGACTAGCCTCACTATGGGTAGATCTTCATGAAGTAGGCGATCTCCTTGCCCGTACAAACTTCTTGGTTCAACTCCACAACACGAAGTAGGAGGCTCCCAAGCGACACCTAACCAATCTAGGAGGCACCACCCTCCAAAAGGTAATAGGCTCGGTAATGACGATGAACTCCTTGCTCTTGTGCTTCAAGATGATAGACTCCTCAACACACAATCACTCTCTCACAGATTTGGCTTGGTGGAAGAGATGGGATTGGTGGAAAGCAACTTGGAGAGGCTAGAAATCAAGATCCATATGGTTGGAGTGGAAGATCTTGACCTCAACACAAGGATAGGTGGTTCTCTCTCAGAAAACTGGATGGGGCAAGTATGGAATAGTTCTGAGTGCTTCTCTCTCGAGTAGGTGGTGGTGAAGGGGTATATATAGGCATCCCCAAAAATCCAACCGTTACACACAAAATGACCAACTCGGTGACACCGATGTGTTAATCTCGGTGGTACCGAAGTGACCAAAAGGTGGCAACTTTTGAATCTCGGTGAGACCGATATAGGAAACTCGGTTGCACCGATAAGGTGACCAACGGTCAGATTCCCAATCTCGGTGACGCCGATCCAACAATCTCGGTGGTACCGATATTGTGAATTTGCGTAACAGAAAGTTGGCAACCTAAACTCGGTGGCACCGGTATGGAATCGGTTTCACCGAAGTGGCTAGGGTTTGGCTGAGTCTGTCTATGGTTGAGAATCGGTGGCACCGGGATGGAAATGTTGGTTTCACCGATGTTGAGTATATGGCTTTGGACAGACTTTGGTGGGAGAGTTTGTGGGTGTTTTTGGTGACTATCACTTGTGCACGTATGAGCATTTTGTTCACCAACAAAACCTTACCCCCTTTTAATAGTATTGGCTTTCCTATGGACTCAAAGTGATTTCTCACAAATGTAAAATGTAGAGTCCTCTTGCTTGAAGCTTTGCAAACCTATTTCCTTGCATCTTGGGGTATTTCCACAATCTCCACAATCCTTTTGCCAGCCCTCTCTGTGGACTATATCTGAAATACACTAGGTAAAGGTGTTAGTCCAAGAGACAATGTATGTTGTCATGAATTATCAAAATCACCAAGGGAGCATGTTGTGCTTTCAATCTCCCCCTTTTTGGTAATTGATGACAACATACAATCAAAGCTTCAAATAAATATATACATGAATATAGTGAAGACTTTGAGAGACACATGACTTAGATTTGCTCCCCCTAAATGTGTGATTCCTTTAAAGGATAGTTGCTTTGGAATGCATAGACACACATGTAGTGGAAGGGATATAGTAAGTCATATGTATCTTGGCTATATGCATCAAATATATAGGAATGGGATGTATCTTTGTTCAAGACTTCACTCTTGCAAACAATATGTGCAAGAAGCAAGAGATTATCTTGACCAAAGATATGATGCATATACTTACCTTGAGTTCTTGAACACTCTTGTAGTAGAAATACACTTGAGAAAACAATGTTAGGAAACACAAGAGTATTCTACCAATCAACAAGGCAATAGAACTCAAAAGTACCAAGATATGGAGAACATATGGAAGATAGTATTTCTTAAGATTGATATGTCTCCAAAATTATTTCTTTCTCCCCTTAGATATGACAATATTAGAACATCCTCTCCCCCTGAATCTCAGCATGTAGATATTGGGATTGGATAGGGGATAATCCTCCAAATATGTTTTTCTCCCCCTACTTTGATATTCTCACCTTATATGAATATTGATATTGGCTCTCCCCCTTGATCATATCTCCCCTTTGCATAAGCATGTATCTTCCTCTTTAGCATGAAGCTTTGGTATTCTCCCCCTTTGGCATTAATTTCCAAAAAGGTCAAACACAGGAATAGATACAGGGATCATTGATAGGAAGGGATCCTTGAGAACAAGGGTCATTGAATGTAGGGTTCATGGAAACGAAAACTGAGGGAATCATTGAAAGGAAATTCTCTCCTTCTGAGATTATCTTTTGTTATTCTCCCCCGAATTTTTTTTTGAAACGGGATCATCGAAGTAACAGAATTATTGCTTAAAAGATTACAAAAGAAACATAAATTTGCAACAGCGATCAAAAATAAGAAAAGAAAACAAATCGGTGACTCCGAGACAGATAAATCGGTGGTACCGAGATCTTGTGGTGCAGCTTATCTGCAATGTCGGTAGAACCGAGAAATATGTATCGGTGGCTCCGAGGCTAAAACAGCAAAGGAAATAAAGGATCAAGTTTCTGTTTTCAAAGTGTTGCCAGAAAAAAAAATTCAAAGGGAATGTGAAGGTTTTTACAAAGGGATATCAGCTAGAGAAGATTTGAGTGGTTCCAAGAAGTCTTCGCAAAATAGAAAGTGAACCATCTAAAATACTTAACTAGATGATGGGCGGTGACTAGGTCACATATATTAGAGTATATTGACTTAGGAGCCAAGCAAGAATACTTGATCATAGGTCATACTCTACGTTAAGCTCAAAATGGGGTTACCATTTATCGATTAAACATTTTAATGTCTTCATATCACTTGAGTTGCTTTCTCCCATGACTTGGAGTAAAGCCTTTTCAAGGATATGAATACATACCTTTGAGTGATGTTGATGACGTGGCTTGTAGGTGAACTTGTTGAGGATGCTCGAGGTTGATGAAGATCATCTTGAGTTGGGAGCAATCCTTCTTGTTTTAGTACACTTGTCACCTGCAAAGGTTAGTCATGCAAGGAAGAGCAATGGACATATCCATTTGACATGATACCAACTTGAGAATTATAAATATATGTCAAGGATATGATTGAGGTGTCTTCTTCCTTTCAGCATCAAGAGGGGTTGTGAATACTTGGTAATGACAAGATTGCTTATGATTGGAGTTGATGGCAATCTTGTGGAATGAAATTCTTCCAAGTACCTACAAAAGATTAGATGCAATACAAGGGAGCATAGAATTCCATGGCATAAGATAACATGTTAGGATCAACATGGAAATATCAAGAAAGCTTATGCCCTTGCATGCATCCGAGTGAGTCTAGCTCAAGTTTGAAGCATCAATGATGTTCAACTCACTCCTCAAATAGCAAAATGGTTTCTCATCAAGTGGCTTAGTAAAGATATCGGCCAATTGCTTGTTAGTGTGAACATGCTTACGATCAATATCTCCTTTGGCAACATGATCACGAATGAAATGATGTCTAACTTGAATATGTTTAGTTCGAGAGTGTTGCACAGGATTATGACCAATTTTAATAGCACTTTCATTGTCACAAAGCAATGGAACATTTCTAACATGGATTCCATAATCCTTAAGCGTTTGTGTCATCCATAACAATTGTGCACAACAAGATCCAGCAGCAATATACTCAGCTTCGGCAGTAGATAGAGATACCGAGTTTTGTTTCTTGGAGGACCAAGATACGAGAGATCTGCCCAAAAATTGACAAGTACCCGAGGTGGATTTTCTATCAACCTTGTCACCGGCATAATCCGAATCGGAATAGCCAACAAGGTTATAGGAAGATCCCTTGGGATACCAAATGCCAAAATTTGGTGTTTGTATCAAATATCTCACAATACGTTTCACGGCCAAAAGATGACATTCTTTAGGTGCAGCTTGATATCTAGCACACATGCAAACGCTAAGCATAATATCGGGACGAGAGGCACATAGATATAGCAATGAACCAATCATAGATCGATAAACCTTTTGATCAACCGGTTCATCCTCTCTGGTAAGATCAACATGTCCACTAGTAGGCATTGGGGTTTTCATACCTTTGCACTCCTCCATGTTGAACTTCTTGATCAAGTCCTTGGTATACTTAGTTTGAGAGATGAAAGTTCCTTCTTTCGTTTGCTTGATTTGCAAACCAAGAAAGAATTTCAGCTCACACATCATGGACATCTCATATTTCTCGGACATCAACCTTCCAAATCTTTCACTGAATTGTGGGTTAGTAGATCCAAAGATAATATCATCCACATAGATTTGGCACACAAATAATTCACCATTAACTCTCTTAGTGAATAAGGTTGCGTCAATTTTACCAATCTCAAAACCTTTTTCAATGAGGAACTTCGTTAAGCATTTGTACCAAGCACGAGGGGCTTGCTTAAGACCATAAAGGGCTTTACGAAGCTTGTAAACATGATTAGGTTTCTTAGGATTCACAAAACCAGGTGGTTGCTTAACATAAACCTCTTCTTCAATTTCAAAATTTAAAAAGGCACTTTTAATGTCCATTTGATAAAGCGTGATATCATGGTGATTAGCATAAGCAAGAAGAATGCGAATAGCTTCAAGTCTAGCGACGGGGGTGTAGGTCTCACCGTAGTCCATACCTTCGACTTGCGTATATCCTTGGGCTACGAGACGAGCCTTGTTCCGTATGACTTGACCGTCTTCATCTTGCTTGTTCCGAGACACCCATTTGGTTCCGATGATGTTTTGCTCATCCTTGGGCTTCTCCACGAGTGTCCACACTTCGTTCCTCTCGAAGTTGTGAAGCTCTTCGTGCATTGCGTTCACCCAATCAGCATCTTCAAGAGCTTGTTCTACCTTCAAGGGCTCAATGCTAGAGATGAAAGAATAATGCTCACAAAAGTTAGCTAGGCGAGTTTTAGAGCGAGTGATTCTCCCTGTTTGTATATCACCAAAGATTTGGTTTAGGGGATGGTTCTTGGTCACTTGTGCTCGAACTCGGGTCAGCTTCCGATTGTTGGATGGTGGAGCTTCTTCTTCATCATCATCTCCTTCATCTTCGTTGTTGTTGAAGGTGTCGTTCCCTTGAGGTGGTGGTGAAGGAGGTTGTGGTGGATCTTCATGATGCACTTCCTCCTCTTCATCATCTTGTCGTGTACCGCTTGTGGATGCCTCCATGTCATGTTGTGGTTCACCTTGACGTGAAGTGGGGGCTTCCACTTGAGTTGATGAAGTACTTTCCTTCACCTCCATGGGACGAATCTTGCCGATGGGCAAATCTTGGATAGCTTTCGAAGGGTCCTTATCACCTACATCATTTGGCAATTGTTCGACTTGCGAACCATTAGATTCATCAAACTTCACATCTACCGTCTCTTCAACTTTTCGAGTGAAGTTGTTGTAGACACGGTAAGTGTGAGAGTTCGAACCATAACCAAGTAGGAATCCTTCATGAGATTTAGGAGTAAATTTAGTACGACGATACTTATCAAGAATGTAGCACTTTGAGCCGAATACCCGAAAGTATCCAACTTGGGGTTTGTTACCGGTGAGTAGCTCGTATGCCGTTTTACCGAGAAGCTTGTGCAAGTAAAGTCGGTTCGTGGCATGACATGCTGTTTCCACGGCTTCTGCCCAAAAGTGTCTTGGCGTCTTGTATTCGTCAAGCATCGTTCTTGCCATCTCAATAAGCGTTCGGTTCTTCCTCTCAACAACTCCATTTTGTTGAGGCGTGTACGTAGCTGAGAACTCATGTGAAACACCTTCTTCGTCAAGAAAGGTATCCACATGGGTGTTCTTGAACTCCGATCCGTTATCGCTCCGAACCTTCTTGATCTTCTCTTCAAACTGATTTTGCGCTTTGCGAGCGAAGTTCTTGAAGATCTTTTGAACCTGCGACTTATCATCAAGAAAGAATACCCACGTAAATCTGGAAAAATCATCAACTATAACTAGACCATAGGAATTTCCATCGAGACTCTTGTAAGCATTGGGACCAAAAAGATCCATGTGAAATAACTCGAGTGGTCTCCTAGTAGTCATGATATTCTTAACGGGATGACTTCCACCTACTTGCTTTCCAGCTTGACAGGCACTACAAAGTCTATCTTTGTCAAAGATAACATCTTTAACACCAAGTATATGATCACCTTTGATAAGCTTGTCTAAGTTACGCATGCCAACATGTCCTAGTCTTCTATGCCAAAGCCAACCTTTAGAAGATTTTGCAATAAGACAAGTACAAGGTTTGGATCTCTTAGTGAAATCGACAATGTATAGATCACCTCTACGGAAACCGGTAAAGACCATTTTATGATTATCTTGACGAAACACTTGGCAATCTACTTTCGTGAATAGCACATTAAAACCAAAGTCGGCAAGTCTAGATACGGAAAGAAGATTGTAGCCAAGAGATTCAACAAGCATAACATTTTGGATAGAGCTATCATGGGATATGGCCACCTTACCAAGACCAAGTACCTTACCCTTGGAGTTGTCTCCAAACGTTACGTACCTTCGCGGTCCATGGTTTGGTGTGATCTCTTCAAACATTTCTCTATCTCCGGTCATATGATCGGTACATCCGCTATCGAGAATCCAATCTTTTCCTCCGGACATGTAATCCTTGAAGTTTGCCATGAGACTTAGATTCTTCATGATCTTCTCATACTCGATGTCGAACAGCTCATCTTCATCATAGTAGCCAAGTTCCTCATTGTCATCATCAAGTGGGAAATCCTCGTCATAAAGAACAAGAGATTCGTTAGGATGGTAATCATGACAATGTTCAAGTTTATGAATGCGAATGGCTTCAATAATGATATTGTTGATAGTTGTGACATCTCCTTTAGCACGCATGAGGTCTCTAAGCTCAAATAGACAATCATCAAACTTGGGATCACTAGGCGTCATTTTGTGGAAGGCAATAGTTTTATGAAGAATTTCATCAAGATTACTTAGTGAATAATTTGGATATCGTTTCTCCAAATCATTCCACAAAGTGTAAGCGCATACAAAATTCTTCATTTGATTTAGCACATTTATAGGTAAAGCTCTAACAATAAGATTGACAGTTCTAAGATTGCATAGCATATCAACTTCCTCTTCGTGTGTGGGATGCAAAGGATCAATGGGAGGTACATAAGGGCACTTGACATATTTGCTCAATTGAAATTCATTAAATAGCTCAAGCATCAAGGTTTTCCATTGACTATAGTATTCTCCATCAAGAATAGGCACTCTACAACTCAAACTTCCTATACTAGACACATCCATCTTCCTCCTCGGTGATTAAACCAAAGCAATGGAGACCAATGCTCTGATACCAATTGAGGGATCACTAGAAGGGTGTCTAGAGGGGGGGTGAATAGACTACTAGCAGGAATTTAAAACCTAACCTTTTCCCAAGTTTGTTGGTTGGTAGATTTTAACAGTTTTAGCAAGTCTAACAGCCCTACACATGCATGTCAACAAATATGGCAGCGGAAAGAAAAGACATTGCACATGAAGTAAAGGGTAGAGATAGGAAGATCAAACGCAATTGGAGACGCAATGATTTTTTCCCGTGGTTCCGATAGGTGGTGCTATCGTACATCCACGTTTATGGAGTCTTCAACCCACGGAGGGTAACGGTCGCGAGAGTCCACGGAGGGCTCCACCCATAAGGGTCCACGAAGTAGCAACCTTGACTATTCCAGAATGGCTTCCGTCCACGAAGGACTAGCCTCACTATGGGTAGATCTTCACGAAGTAGGCGATCTCCTTGCCTATACAAATTTCTTGGTTCAACTCCACAACACGAAGTAGGAGGCTCCCAAGCGACACCTAACCAATCTAGGAGGCACCACCCTCTAAAAGGTAATAGGCTCGGTAATGACGATGAACTCCTTGCTCTTGTGCTTCAAGATGATAGACTCCTCAACACACAATCACTCTCTCACAGATTTGGCTTGGTGGAAGAGATGGGATTGGTGGAAAGCAACTTGGGGAGGCTAGAAATCAAGATCCATATGGTTGGAGTGGAAGATCTTGACCTCAACACAAGGATATGTGGTTCTCTCTCAGAAAACTGGATGGGGCAAGTATGGAATAGTTCTGAGTGCTTCTCTCTCGAGTAGGTGGTGGTGAAGGGGTATATATAGGTATCCCCAAAAATCCAACCGTTACACACAAAATGACCAACTCGGTGACACCGATGTGTTAATCTCGGTGGTACCGAAGTGACCAAAAGGTGGCAACTTTTGAATCTCGGTGAGACCGATATAGGAAACTCGGTTGCACCGATAAGGTGACCAACGGTCAGATTCCCAATCTCGGTGACGCCGATCCAACAATCTCGGTGGTACCGATATTGTGAATTTGCGTAACAGAAAGTTGGCAACCTAAACTCGGTGGCACCGGTATGGAATCGGTTTCACCGAAGTGGCTAGGGTTTGGCTGAGTCTGTCTATGGTTGAGAATCGGTGGCACCGGGATGGAAATGTTGGTTGCACCGATGTTGAGTATATGGCTTTGGACAGACTTTGGTGGGAGAGTTTGTGGGTGTTTTTGGTGACTATCACTTGTGCACGTATGAGCATTTTGTTCACCAACAAAACCTTACCCCCTTTTAATAGTATTGGCTTTCCTATGGACTCAAAGTGATTTCTCACAAATGTAAAATGTAGAGTCCTCTTGCTTGAAGCTTTGCCAACCTATTTCCTTGGATCTTGGGGTATTTCCACAATCTCCACAATCCTTTTGCCAGCCCTCTCTGTGGACTATATCTGAAATACACTAGGTAAAGGTGTTAGTCCAAGAGACAATGTATGTTGTCATGAATTATCAAAACCACCAAGGGAGCATGTTGTGCTTTCACAATATTATACAACTTTCACATATTTTTGGCAACATTTTATATTATTTATTGGACTAACATATTGATCCAGTGCCCAGTGCCAGTTCTTGTTTGTTGCATGTTTTTTGTTTCGCAGAATATCCATATCAAACGAAGTCCAAACGCGATAAAAAATTACGAAGATTTTTTTGGAATATTTGTGAATTTTGAGAAGTGGAATCAACGCAAACGGAGGCCCACAACCCCCACGATACATTAGGGCACGCCCTAGGGCCCAAATGCGTGGTGGTGTCTTGTGCCCACCTCGTAAGTCAGTTGGAGATCTCCTTCGGGCGCAAGGAAGATAATTTTTGGATAAAAATCCCCTCAAAAGTTCAGCCCAATCAGAGTTACGGATCTCTGGGAATATAAGAAACGGTTTTCGGCCAGAAAACAGGAACATGAAACAGAAGAGAACAGAGAGGGAGATCCAATCTAGGAGGGGTTCCTGCCCCTCCGCCACCATGGAGGCCATGGACCAGAGTGGGAACTCTCCTCCCATCTAGGGGGGAGGCCAAGGAAGAAGAAGAAAGAGGGGGTCTCTCTCCCCCTCTCTCCCGGTGGCACCGAAACGCCGCCGGGGCAAGCATCGTGACGGTGATCTACTCCAACAACTTCGCCGCCATCAACACCAACTCTCTCCCCCTCTATGCAGCGGTGTAACACCTCTCTTCCCCGCTGTAATCTCTACTTAAACATGGTGCTCAGCTCCATATATTATTTCCCAATGATATTTGGCTATCATATGATGTTTGAGTAGATCTCTTTTGTCCTATGGGTTAATTGTGGTATGATGTTATGGATGTGAGTTGTATGTTGATATGATGCTGTCCTATGGTGCCCTCCGTGTCGCGCAAACGTGAGGGATACCCACTGTAGGGTGTTGCAATATGTTCATGATTTGCCTATGGTGGGTTGCGTGAGTGACAGAAGCACAAACCTGAGTAGGTGGGTTGTTGCGTATGGGAGTAAAGGGGACTTGATACTTAATGCTATGGTTGGGTTTTACCTTAATGAACTTTGGTAGTTGCGGATGCTTGCTAGAGTTCCAATCATAAGTGCATATGATCCAAGTACGGAAAGTGTGTTAGCGTATGCCTCTCCCTCACTGCATATAACAAGTATCTATCATATTATATTCAATTGCCTTGGGACAATCTTTCTCTTGCGTTACACAAAAAGATTTCTACTAAGTTATTTACTCTTATTGTTCTTTTATTAAAACATCACCTAACTTTTATTTCCATGTTTTTTTTTCTTGCAAATTACTTCTAGTTTTATTCCCGCAAAGTAGTTTCATACGTGTTCTAGGTAAAGCAAGCATTAGCGTGCGTAGAGTTGTATCGGTGGTCGATAGACTTGAGGGAATGTTTGTTCTACCTTTAGCTCCTCGTTGGCTTCGACACTCTTACGTATCGAAAAAGGCTACAAACAATCCCCTAGACTTGTGGGTTATCAGACTTCTTGACCAAATTAAAAATCTAGACTTTTCCCAATTTTAGTTGTTGGCCAATTTTAACAATTGTAGCAAGTCAAGTACACCCTACACATGCAAGTCTAAGAGTATAGCAGCGGAAAGTAAAGACATGCACATGAAAGGGTCCATCTCCTCTGGCGGATCAAACACAATTGATGACACGAAGATTTTTCCCGTGGTTCCGATAGGTGGTGCTATCGTACGTCCATGCTGATGGAGACTTCAAACCACGAAGGGTAGAGATCGCGAGAGTCCACGGAGGGCTCCACCCGTTAGGGTCCACGAAGTAGCAACCTCGTCTATTCCATCATGGCTTCCGTCCACGAAGGACTAGTGTAGGATCGCAAGTATGTCTAGAGGGATGGTGATTAGACTACTTGACCAAATAAAAGTTCTACCTTTTCCCAATTTTAGTTGTGGGTAGATTTTAGCAATAATAGCAAGTCAAGCACACCCTACACATGCATGTCTAAGAGTATAGCAGCGGAAAGTAAAGACAAGCACATGTAAAGAAGTAAGGGTAGAAGATCAAACGCAATTGTAGACACGAAGATTTTTCCTTTGGTTCCGATAGGTGGCGCTATCGTACATCCACGTTTACGGAGTCTTCAACCCACGGAGGGTAACGGTCGCGAGAGTCCACGGAGGGCTCCACCCATAAGGGTCCACGAAGTAGCAACCTTGACTATTCCATAATGGCTTCCGTCCACGAAGGACTAGCCTCACTATGGGTAGATCTTCACGAAGTAGGCGATCTCCTTGCCCGTACAAACTTCTTGGTTCAACTCCACAACATGAAGTAGGAGGCTCCAAAGCAACACCTAACCAATCTAGGAGGCACCACCCTCCAAAAGGTAATAGGCTTGATAGTGATGATGAACTCCTTGCTCTTGTGCTTCAAGATGATAGACTCCTCAACACTCAATCACTCTCTCGCAGATTTGGCTTGGTAGAAGAGATTGATTTGGTGGAAAGCAACTTGGGGAGGCTAGAAATCAAGATCCATATGGTTGGAGTGGATGCTTGATCTCAACGCAAGGGTAGGTGGTTCTCTCTCAGAAATTTGGATATGGTAAGTGGGGAACTGTTCTGAGTGCTTCTCTTGCGAGTGGGATATGGTGGAGGGGTATATATAGGCATCTCCAAAAATCCAACCGTTACAACATTATTGGCCATCTCGGTAAAACCAAAGCAAAACTCGGTTCTACCGATATGTCAAAAATGTGGCAACTTTCAGAATCTCGGTGAGACCGATATAGAACTCTCGGTGGTACCGAAACCAGTGGCCGAGGGCAGTTCCCAAAACTCGGTGAGACCGAAACATAAACTCAGAATTTCCAATTCTATGAAAATAGCTAACCGAATCGTGGTCACCAAATCTCGGTTGCACCGATGCTGTCTCGGTTGTACCGAAGAGCTAGGGTTTGGCTAGGGTTCTGTCTTGGGTAGAAAATCGGTAGAGCCGGATGAAAACTTGGTGGCACCGATTTTGTGAAGTTGGGTTTAGACAGAGTATTTTGTGAGAGAGCTTGTGGGTGTTTTTGGTGGCTAGCACTTGTGCACATGGAGCAATTTGTTCACCAACAATACCTTACCCCCTTTTAATAGTATTGGCTTTCCTATGGACTCAAAGTGATTTCTCACAAAGTAAAAAGAGAGTCTTCTAGCTTGAAGCTTTGCCAATCCATTCCTTGCGTCTTGGGGTATCTCCTCACAACTTATAGCCATCCCATCATTGGACTTTTCCTGAAATATACTTAGTGGAAACATGAGTCCAATGACATATGTGTTGTTATTAATTACCAAAACCACCAAGGGAGCAAATGTGCTTTCAATCTCCCCCTTTTTGGTAATTGATGACAACATATAGATCAAAGCTTCGACATATGATATAATCAATGAATAGAGTCATCGCTTTGAGAAGTATGTGATAAGCAAGAGCTCCCCCTAAATTTGTGCACTATTTTGAATTTGCGTTTGAATGCAAATGCACAATCGATTAGGTTCATGGGGCACTCTTCCATGTCACATACAGCTTGGTGGTGTGTGAGAATAATATGAATGAATAAAATAGCACAACACATCAAGCAAGAAGTGAATGATCATCTCATAAGCATCTCAAAAGATAAGATGTAGTAGCAACACATAAGAAGTGCATGATCAAACACCAACAAGTTTAACACAAACGAATCAACCAAAAGATTTTAAAGTTTTGGAGAGCGATAAAAAGCAACACTCTCTCTCTCTCGAAGCCCTATCGATCTATACAACTTCTCCCCCTTTGGCAACAAGTTACCAAAAAGTTCAAAGGTATAGGACTAATCGTCTCTGTGGGTCTGATCTCCTCCGGTTGTTGATGTAGGAGTCGAGAGAACCGCATCTGCGAAGACTTCTGCCGATGTCATGGAAGGGGTTGGTGTAGACACTGGAGGTGCTGATGGAGCTGGTGGGACTGAAGGAGCTGTAGCAGGAGCTGATGTAGATGGTCTCATCTCTGAAGCTCGCACTGACATAGATCTGGCTTGTGTATTGAATTGAGTGCTGGGCCTGAGAGGTTGACTGTCATCATCATCATCATCATCCTCTGAGGTGTGGGGAAGGGGTTTTGAGTCCACCTCCTTCTTGAGCTCATCAACTGTCTTTGTCAGCCCATCCACCTTGTTGTTCAAAGAATGAAACTTGTCTTCAACAATCCTTTCCAAGCTCTTTTGGTTCTTGAGAATCTCCGTGATGTCATTTTGCATGCCTTGGATAGAGGTAAGAATGAGATCCATCTGCTCATTCCTTGTCCTTGGCACTAGAGCACTAGTGTCTCTGGCTGCCTCAGCTGCTGCATGTGTAGTACATGAAGTGGGATGATCTGGGTCCATCACCACAACATTGTCCTTAAACTCAGGCTGGAGAGGCATGTGGGGTCTATCAAGAGAATATACATTCTTTTCAAGCTTGGAGTTGATAAGCATTTGAATGTATGGAGCATATCCACATGACCTCTTTTGGTCAGCAGCTATCCTCTTCACAGTCTCTACAATCAAATCCATGACCCTGAATCTGGTGTGAAGGTCAATGTGATGCAGCATGTTGATGGAGAATCCTCTGATCATCTTCTCATCTCCTGACTTAGGCATCAAAGTGTACCTCAAGATGGTGTTGGTGGTTGGCAAGCCTGCCTGCAGATAGTACAGTGAGCCAAGCTTATGTGAATGCACATAGTCAGCAGGGATCTCCTTGTACATATTAGCCATGGAGTTATGATTCATCTTGGCCTCTGAGTACACATCCAAGTCACCATCCTGTACTTGTGGAGCTCCTAAGATGGTAGCCCACTCTTCCACTGAAGATTCATATATGGTGCCCTCAGTCATCCACATTATCCTGCCATCTGGATAGAAGTGTGCAGTGGAATAGAACTGCATGATCATCTCATCATTCCAGGGGGTCATCTCTCTACCAACAAAAGCATCAATACCAACAGCCTTGAAGTTATCTTGCACATGGGGGAAGTAGTCCTCATTTTCCTTAATGTAGCCCAGTCTACATATCTCATGTCACTGACAGCTGGGCTCTTATCAAGCAGAACAGTCTCATAGAAACATGATGCTCCTTGGTGTGGAATCTGTAGTCAACAACGGTCTTTCTCCTTTGAGAATAAGGATCTATAGCTCTCCATTCTCTCAGCCCTGAATCCTTCCTCTTCTTCATATCCTCTGCAAGTGGATAGTTGTCATTGTGCTGTGAAGGTGAGGTCTAAGCTTCCTCAAAACTGTCATTTCCTCATCTTCAGCAACTGCTCTGGAGGAGGATCCCTTGTTCTTGGCTGCAGCTGGAACATCCTTAGTAGTCCTCTTGGACTTAGGAGTTGTGGTCTTCTTGGGAGGAGGAGTTGCCTTGCTTTTGGGAGGGACCTGAGAAGTCATGGCATCAGCAAGCAGCTTCTTCTTCTTCTTAGGAGGAGCATGGGCAGCTGGCTCTTCCTCCCCCTCAGCATCTACTGGATCTTCATACATGGAAGTAGGTCTTCCAACAACATGAACAATCCTCTTCCTGCTTCTCTTCTTCTCAACTGGCTTCTTGGGCATAGAGCTTCTGGCTGGCTCTATTGACATGGAAGCCCTAGCACTCTCTGGTGCTTTCATAGCCTCTGTGCTGGCATACTCCTTCCTGACAGGTCTTCTAGATGAGGTTGCCTCAGATGCAGACTTCTTGGCAGCTCTGTCTGCTTTGTCCTACCTTTGCTTGGCAAGGACCTCCTCTGGCACAAAATCAGAGTCCTCTTCATCTGAGTTTAACTTTCTCCTGGCTCTAGTTACAGCCTTGGGCAAACCATGGGAGCTAGGTGTGCCTGGATCTTCTGAAAAAGATGAGCTGGCCTCAGGACTAGTGCCTAGATCTGCATCAATGCTAAGCTCTCTGGAGTCATTCTAACTATCACCTGAAGCTGACATACTGTCCCTGTGAATGGAGTATAGAAGAGCCAAAAAGTTGAGTATCACAAAAACACAGACATTTTTCAAAAACCAAACTCAGAAACTAAGGGTATGAACTACTGCAAGATAAATTTCGGTAGCACCGGGTTGATGTTTTTGGAGTCACCGAGACTGACCACTGCCTTAACAGAAACTTGGCAGCCAAATTCAGTGTAACCGAAAAGGACTACTTGGTCTCTCCGAAGTGGTTCTCAGTAACCCTGAACGCAGAATCGGTGGAACCGATTCTTCCAACTCGGTGTCACCGAGATGTATATTCCGGGAGTTCAGATCCAAAATTCCATCGTTTTCTATTCTATGGATTGTTTTTGTGGGATAGGAATATTGCACATGGTGGAACATAGACGAAATCATCCAAATGCATTAGAATCGTACATGGAACGCATGAGGAAATCGGAGCCATACCCTAACTTGGAGGTGGTCCGACTACGACGGCGACGGCGATGAAGATTTCCGTCGGCGGCGTGAATCCCGACGGCGAAGGCGCTCGAGGAGACAAAGGCGACGACCAAGGGGTCCAGTTTCGATAGCTTAGGGTTGGGGACTTGGCATTTGAAGATTGAATTTCAAAACGTTGGGCCCGCCGGCTTAAATACCCTTTGCTGTCGGTGTCACCGATACTAAAATTTTGGTGTCACCGAGTTCCTCTACTATCATTTGACAGGGAAACTCGGTGCAACCGAGATTATAGTATTGGTGGTACTGAGGTGCAAAATCAGATCAACCCTAGGCATTCGGTGGAACCGAGATTTTCTAGTTGGTCACACCGAGTTGCACTATAGGGAGGTTTTGGAGGTCAGCCTTGATGAAACGGTACTCCGAGTGCTCCTCACACAAAGGGTTCGTCAAGTGCTTGTTCAAGTTTTTGTGATATAGCATGAATAGAGCTTGAGGTGAGAAAGCATAGATAGCTAGAGGGGTGTCCTAGGCATTCTTGTATATCCAATTGGCAGAAGAAAAACAAAAACCAAATAGCTACAATTGGATATCCTTGAATGAGTAAAGATATGCAGACCAACATGCTCACATAATAAGATATCAAATGAAATCATGGCAAACATGCACAAACATTCTAGCATCTATCAAGCGCTTTGGCGATGACGTAGGCATCTATATATGAGTATTTGACTTAGGAGCCAAGTAAGAATACTTGATCATAGGTCATACTCATCATTTAACCACAAGTGGGGTTACCACTTTTACATAAAGCTTGTTAATGTTGTCACACTCCAAGAGATGCTTTGACTCAAGTCTTAGAGTAAAGCTCCCCCTTGATGTGACATCCCCCCTAAGAGAGATAAACTAACCTTGGGTTTTGTCGTAGAAGACTTCATGTGGGTGATGTAGTGGTGGATGCTCATAGTTGATGAAGATCATCTTGAGTTGGGAGCAATCCTTTTTGTTTCTTACTCTCCTCACCTACATGGGTTAGTCCCAAACACAAGAGACAAACAAAAGGATATCTATGGACATGGAGTGCAAAGCATACATGATGATGTCCATTGATTCATTAATTACCTTGTCCCTTGATTACCTTTGAGAGAATGTGTGACTCTTTGATATATTGCATAATGTTGATGTTGATTGCAACTAGTTCTTGCCAATAATTAATATGAGCGAATTTCATTGGCGGAGTCACCCCTCAAGAACCTCTCTAGTTCTTCTTCTTGGGGACCCACATCAAGTTGATGGGGATCCTCGGTGTTGAAGTGGCACTTATAGAAGTTGAGCTTGTAGAAGCCTTGGGAACCCACTTGACCAAAGCTTGGGATTCATCTTCATATGAGTCAATCTCCTCTTGAAGCTTGTCCTTGCCCTTGAGCTTGTGATCTTGTGGTGAAAGGTCATCTTGAGCTTTTGTTCCCTTGGGAAGAGTATGTTATACTTATCCCTTTGAGGAACAAACTTGGGCTTGGTGTCGGGTCACGATGCACACAATCACCTATGGGGCTACGAGCCCCTTTGTGGTTCGGTGGGGTGAGGTCACATTGCACAAAGAGCAGACGTAGTGAGACAACACGGCGATGGGACGCTGGTCTTTTACCCAGGTTCGGGCCGCTGAGAAGCGTAAAACCCTACTCCTTCTTTGGTGGATTGATCAGAGGAACACGAAGCACACACAGCACTCAAACCCGCAAGGTCGCCTTTGAGGGAGCTGCTACGCGAGTACAAGTGTCCAAAGGTCCAAATCTTGAGATAGGTTGCCTTGGGCCTCCTTTTATAGGACAAGGGGCAACCACAGTGGCAAAACAGACATTATCTAGCGATTAGATAGCTAACAGTGCTATCATACCTAACTCTAGCACTTAGGACAAAATGTCATAAATGCTAGCCTATGTGGCATGCGGGGGTGCATCCCCGGCAAGCTCTTACCACCGCTTGGCTGGTTGTTGCTTAGTATCTTGACACGCCTCTGGACGGGTGTCAAAAGGATGTAATCTGCCTTCTGGTGCGTCACCACGTGCTTAGCGAGAGCCACTTAGCCACCTGAGGGCTCGACACCGCATCGACAATTGACTGGTGTTGCGATGCGGTGGAGCGGTGGCCGATCGGCTCGCGCCTGCCGGGGGACGGCTTGCCGGGTCTTCTTGAAGGTGTGTGTGCCTTGGTGCCGGGAGGCATCGAGGACGCGACTGGCGCAGCTTGGGCCTGTTCTGGGCCGTTGCATCGTCCTTGCCAGCGTTGCTAGCCAGCGGAGGCTGCTTCTGTCGGGGTCTTGGTCTTGGATATTGGCTTCGTCTTCTTGATGCGCTCCTTGATCTCACGTAGAGCGGTTTCTCTAGCTTGGGCTGGTCTTGACGGGGTTCTGCTACTACTGCCTGTGCATAAGTAAGGGGCACTGGGTACCCCATTCCTAGTGCACCGGCAGGAGTCCCCCGGGTCTGGCCCAAAGACGCTCGCCCAGCGCCGTTGGGTCAGGCCCAAAATTTATGCACATGCGCGCAATATGAGGGAGTAACTGCCGGCTTTCAAGCCAGCACTTTTCTACTACCTCAGGTCGTTTCCGCCACGTGCACCGCATGCATTGCAGGAAGTTTGCGTTGGATGCGCATGGCTCAAAAGGCGTGGAAGTGGTAGAAACTGCAGTGCCAGGGATTAGAGAAACGGGACGGTTACCTGTTCGCCCGTGATCGTGGATAGAGGGATTGGTGGAGATGGGCGGCCGCCTTGGAGTGGAGGAGAGCCAGCCCCCGTACCCTTCCCTATAAATTAAGGGGTCACAGCGGGCGATGCTCATCCATCCCCTTCTCCTCCTCAATCTCAAGTCTACATAGCTTGCCCTTCTTCTCCGGTTTGTCGGCTTTGTCCGCCCCGCCGCCTTCGTCCGCCCTGCCTGGGGGCAGGGGCCTTCTGATCTCTAGACGTGTCCCCTGGTCCTGGCAGGGAGGCGCTGAATCCCAGCCAGGCGCTCCTTTTGCCCTCTTTTTCTTCTCCACCTAATCCCAAGGAGGAGAGGGACAAGAAAGGCATTACGGGGCACTTATCTTTTTATAAATCAAAAGATGTAGGCGCTTGCCAAGTTTTAGCTAATTATAATGTAACCTTTATCCATTTTGTATCAAAAATGAATGAAAGAATGCCATTTCTCTTCCTTAAGTACTATCCTTTTCTTCCCTTGTTTGTACTGTGTCAGTATGTTTGTCCTTGCCGCACGGAACTATTTGTCGGGTCAGTATTAACCGCGAGCACCAAAGGGGGAGCGAGCCCCCGGGAGCAGGCTGGTACCATTTCCCGGCAAGGCTCCTTGCCGGTATCGGCACAGCCCCCCAGAGCTGATGAACGACAGGAGCTGGGGGACGGCTCGTCCCGACAAGGGTTTCCGTTGCTTGACGAACTCCAAGGTACACAGTAAATGGCACCGAGCTAGGGATATGTGATTAGACTTATCTTTTCAGGCGGTATCCCTTTCTGTAGTACGATGGTCCGCCGTCCTTGTCTCTTTGCCCTTCTTCTTTGTTTTCCTTGCGGTAAAACATGTAAGGCAAGAGGCCTCTATCCTTTGGGGAGAGAGAGTGTAGTAAGAAGGATCACAGGCTCATCAAGTACTCTAGCAAATTTCTAAAACTTAAAAGTGATAACATTGCAACATAAAAAATGCATAGTAAACATGCAGTTTGATGATATGATGTAATGCCTGGCTTTATTATTGCATGCACAGGGTCTGCGCCTGGCTTTGTACAAAGGGTTACATGCAACTGCGGCAAGGCTTGTACCAAAGGTGGCTGTCGGGGACTGAGCCCGGCAACCGTGCCTTACTGGTAGAACTTACGAAGATGCTCAATATTCCATGAGTTAAGCACTTTGATGCCATCTTTGGTCTCCAGACGGACTGTGCCAGGTCTGGTGACTCGTGCTACCCGGTAAGGGCCTTCCCACTTTGGCGTCAACTTGTTGGTACCCTTGGCGGACTGAACACGCCTAAGGACAAGGTCGCCTTCCTCAAAGCTCCGGGCGTGGACCCTGCGGCTATGATAGTGGCGCACGGCTTGGTGGTAGCGTGCAGCACGCACAGCAGCCCGGAGACGATCTTCCTCGAGGAGCATGGCATTGTCATGCCGTAGCTGCTCTTGCTCTACTTCATCGTAGGCAAGTACTCGAGGTGACCCGTATATGAGTTCCGTGGGGAGAACTGCTTCCACCCCATACACTAGAGAGAAGGGCGTTTGGCCGGTAGCTCGATTCGGTGTCGTTCTGAGGGACCAAAGAACCACCGGCAGCTCATCTATCCAACGCTTGCCGCATCTCCGCAGTCTATCGAAAGTTCTTGTCTTGAGTCCACGCAACACTTCAGCATTCATCCTCTCGACTTGCCCGTTGCTCCTTGGGTGGGAAACAGAGGCGAAGGAGACCTTGCTTCCAAGGCTTTGGATGTACAGCATAAAGGTGCGGCTCGTGAACTAGGTGCTATTGTCGGTGATCACCCTGTTGGGCACTCCAAAACGGCACACCAGTCCTTTTAGGTACTTGACAGCTGACTATGCGGTCACCTTCCTCACTGGTTCCACCTCAGGCCACTTTGTAAACTTGTCGATTGCTACGAACAATAATTCAAAGCCCCTGACAGCACGGGGAAAGGGGCCCAAAATATCGAGAACCCAGACCGAGAATGGCCAGGATAAAGGGATCGTCTGGAGAGCTTGCGCTGGTTGATGAATGTTCTTGGAATGAAACTGGCAGGCTTCACACTTGGTGACTAGCTCAGTTGCATCTTGGAGGACAGTGGGCCAATAGAAACCATTCCGGAAGGCTTTCCCAGCAAGGGCCCTTGATCCAATGTGAGACCCACACACGCCTTCGTGAATCTCTGCCAACAGCTTCAATCCATCTTCCCGGCAAATGCACCTTAATTTCACGCCGTTTGGTCTTTTTCTGTACAGAGTGTCATCGACAAACTGGTACATACTTGACTGATGGGCTACTTTTTCGGCTTCTTCTTGTTCTTTGGGAAGTTCTCCTGTTTGAAGGAAGTGGACTATGTGTTGTGCCCAAGCTAGAGCCTGTGGCTCGACAACGAGGACTAAAGGCATCTCCTCATTCGTGGGAGCGCTTATCTCGACCGCAAGGACTAGGGGTCCGGCAGGAGGGAGCTGCTCACCAACCGAAACGAGACTGTCTCCGGTAGGCTCTCTACCAGCGCCTTCAGGAAGCTCTGTCGGGAAATGCTTGCCGGAGTTCAGCTTTCTTCTTTTCTTGGTCATCATTGATGGGGATACTAATGGCTGAGTGAGGTGGAGGACAAAGGTTCCTGGTTCCACAGGGAGCTTTTGCGCAGCACACTTTGATTGATGATCAGCGATGTTGTTTTCTGCAGGCGGCATGTTCTCTGTTTGCAATCCATCAAGTGCTCCTCCAGCTTCCTCACCACTTACACGTATGCTTCCATCAATGGACTCTGATAATCCTTGTTGACTTGTCTCACCACGAGTTGAGAATCTCCTTGGATGATCAGTTTCTTGATTCCCAACTCCACTGTGATCCTGAGTCCGACAAGGAGCCCCTCATACTCAGCAGTGTTGTTGGTGGCCTCCTCCCGGGGAAAGTGCATTTAGACCACATATTTGAGATGCTCTCCGGTGGGGGCGATGAGGAGCACGCCTGCTCTGGCGCCCTGAAGTGAGAAAGCACCATCAAAGTACATGATCCATTCTTTAGGCGCTTCTTTGCCGGGAGAATTATCTCTGGAACCTCTTCGTCTGGCGTGGGTGTCCATTCTGCAATGAATTCCGCCAACGCCCTACTCTGGATTGTGGAAGTGCTCTCATACTTCAAACCAAAACTTGACAGCTCTAGCGCTCACTCAACTATCCTGACAGTGGCTTCGGGGTTCCTCAATATACGCTGCAGCGGGAAGCGGGTGACAACAGTGATCTCGTGGGCTTGGAAGTAGTGGTGCAGCTTCCTCAAGACCATGAGAAGGCCGAAGATCAGCTTTTGCACTCCAGAGTACCTTGACCTAGCCCCTTGTAACAAGGAGCTGACAAAGTACACTGGTCGCTGCACCACTTTATTCTTCGCCACTTCCTTGAAACTGCCTTCGTCTGCTTGCTTAGGTTCCCCATGGCCTGCATTAGGTCCTGTTGCGAATGCTTCGGTTCCACTCCCGGTGACATCAATTGCAGCGGCTGTGTCTTCATCCACTTCCCGCTACGCCACCAGCGCTGCATTAACCACTTGATTTGTTGCCGCCAAGTATAGCAACAACGGTTCTTGCGGTTTAGGCGCGACCAAGGTGGGAGCGGAGGAAAGGTAAGCTTTCAGATCTTGTAGCGCTACTTCTGCTTCCGGGGTCCACTTCATCGGGCCGGCCTTTTTCAGAATCTTGAAAAACGGCAGGGCGTGTTCAGCGGATTTGGAGATGAACCTACTCAACGCAGCAATGCATCTGGCAAGCGCCTTACGTCCTTGACGGACTTGGGTGCTTGTATCTGCTCGGTTGCTTTGATATTGTCGGGATTGGCTTCTATTCCTCGCTGAGACACAAAGAACCCAAGCAGCTTGCTGGATGGGACACCAAACACACACTTCTCAGGGTTGAGCTTCAAATTGATCTTGCGCAAGTTGATAAAAGTTTCTTCCAAGTCTTGTATGAGAGTTGCTTCATCTTTGGTTTTGACTACTATGTCATCCATGTAAGCTTCCACGTTCCTGTGCAACTGAGGTTCAAATCCAATCTGCACGGCCCTTGCAAAGGTAGAACCAACGCTCTTTAACCCGAAGGGCATACGTACAAAGCAGTACGTGCCACACGGAGTAATGAACGCGGTCTTTTCCTCGTCTTCCTTGGCCATGAATATCTGGTGGTATCCGGAGTATGCGTCCAAGAAGGAAAGCAAGTCACACCCGGAAGTGGAATCAACAATTTGATCGATGCGCGGCAAGGGAAAAGGGTCCTTCGGGCATGCTTTGTTTAAGTCGGTGAAATCATTGCAAAGCCTCCATTTCCCATTCGCCTTGCGTACCACTACCGGGTTAGCTAACCATGTCGGATGCAACACTCCTCTGACCAAACCAGCTGCTTCGAGTTTCTTGATTTCTTCGGCGATGAAATGCTGCCGCTCCAAGGCTTGCTTTCTAGATTTCGTCTTGACGGTCCTGGCATGAGGGCAGACAGCAAGGTGGTGCTCAATTACCTCCCTGGGAACACCGGGGATGTCAGATGGTTGCCAAGCAAACACATCGACATTCGCCCGCAGGAAGGCAACGAGGGCGCTTTCCAATTTTCATTGAGGGTGGCACTGATGGTAAACGTACCATCAGCGCCATCCTGCCCTGCCGGGACCTTCTTCGTCGCAGGATAGGTGACCTTGGATCTCTTGCTAGTGGAACTCTCCGGCAGGTCATCGATGGGTGCAGCGCACTCCGAAGAGGCGCGCTTCCTGGAGTCCTTGTCGGCGTCTCTGCTAGACTTCTTTCCCTTCTTTGATTCCTTGGTGGGAGCTGGTGCTTCCGCGACTTCAGCTGCTACCGCGTCTCTATACATCTTGTCCACACATATAACTGCATCCTTCTTATCAGATGGGATGGAGATGATTCCCACGGGCCCTGGCATCTTCAAAGTGTTGTAAGCATAGTGGAATGCTGCCATGAATTTTGCCAGAGCTGGGCTACCAAGAATTCCGTTGTAAGGCAGAGGGAGTTCGACCACGTCAAACACCGCCTTCTCAGTCCAGTAGTTCAATTCCCTACCAAACGTCACAGGCAAAGTGATCTTTCCCTTGGGTTGGCTCCTGCCGGGGTTGACTCCTTGGAATGTACCCGTAGCCTTGAGCTCTCCGTCAGGGATCTGCAGCCTTTCAACCACCTTAGGGGAGATTAAGTTCAACCCCGCCCCGCCGTCAACTAACATCTTGGTTACTTTGGGGTTGCGGATTGATGGGGAGACCAACAACGGCAAACATCCGACCGCAGTGGTGCAGTCAGGATGATCCTCTTCATCAAAGATGATAGGCGTGTGGGACCATTTGAGTGGCCTTCTGGACTCTGCAGCTGATTCCACGGCGGTGATCTCACGCGGCCACTACTTGAGCTGGCGATGAGAGGAATGCAAGAACGCACCCCCGTCAACACACATGGCTTCAGTTGCCTTCTAGAATTCTCGATCACTGGACTCTTCATCATCCTCATCATCACTCATATCTTCTCCTTCTTTCCTCTCGCGGCCTCTAGCGGGTTTCTCCCTCTGCTGCGGGGCCTTGCCACAGCGGCCTCCTCTACCACCATGGCCCTTCCCGGCAGCACCATCTTGGCTTCTCTCCTTGTCACGCTTCTCATACTCAGCCTTCTGCTTCTCAGCGAGCTGCTCGACTTGGCGGCATTCTTGGAGATCATGACCTTTGGTGCGGTGAATTATGCAGTATGGCCCGTCGGATTTTTCGGTTTTCCCTGCCGCTGCGGCCTCCCGGCAATCAGCGCACGTGGCAGCTCCCTTGACGGGGGCCTCGGCCTTGGCCTTCTTGTCGGCATTGAGATTACCGGAGCTCTCAACGGCCAGCACTGCCTTTCCCTTACGCTTCTTGTTGCGCTTTCGGCTTTTCCCCTTCGGGCCAGGGGCATCGTCATTATCATCGGAGTCGACTTCGACACCAGCCTCCTCTCTGGGGAGTCGCCTTCCTTCCTCAGCACGAGCACACTTGTCCGCCAATGTGTATAACTCATTGACGGTCTTGGGGAGCTTAACATTCATCTTGGCCCGCATCCTCCTATTGCGCACGTTCGAGTGGAACGCGGCAATCATGGCTGCGGGGTATATCTCTAGAATATTGCGGTGCACTCGACTGAATTTCTGGATGTACTACCGCAGGGTTTCTCCTTCCTTCTGCGGAAGGACTTGCAGGTCGCTGGGCTGTCCTGGCTCCTGGTGGCCACCTGTGAAGGCGCCGACAAACTCGTTGCACAAGTCAGCCCATGATGAAATAGATTTCTCCGGTAGGTGCATCAGCCACGATCGCACATTTGGCTTGAGTGCCAAAGGGAAATAGTTGGCGAGCACCTTCTTATCTCTTCCCTCGGCGGCTTGGACGACTATCGTGTAGATGCCAAGGAATTCCGTCGGGTTTAGCTTCCCGTCGTATTTCTCCGTCAGCTCAGGCTTGAAAGCTCGGGCCGATGGCCAGCGGACCCGTCACAGCTCGCGAGTGAAGGCAGGGCACCCCACCTCATAAGGCAGGTACCTGCCAACACTGGGCGTGGGGTCGCCAGCATCCGGGCCGTTGCGCCTGTCGGATTGGCGGTGTGCTTCCCGGCATCGCTCTATGGTGACGCGCGCGTCTTCCCTCCGCCGGTCTTCCAGGACACGCCGTTGATCCCGGTGATCGCGCGGGCCGGATGCGACCATAGATGCCTCGTCGGGCTCGTCGGCATGTGGAGCTTGTTGTGGCTGCCTCTGGGTCTGTTGTTGCGGAGGGGACTGCACCGTTGACGTGGCTTGAGACTGCGTCGGTATTTCCCCAAAGAGGAAGGGATGATGTAGCACAGCGACAGTAAGTATTTCCCTCAGTTATGAAACCAAGGTTATCGAACTAGTAGGAGGATCACCACCACCCAATAAGCAGCACCTGCAAACAAACAACAAATACTTGCAACTCGATGCAAAAGAGAGGTTGCCAATCTCTCTACGGTAAAAAGATAGATTAGGTAGTGATAGATAGGAGAGATAGATCTCTCAAGAACACAAAATAAAAAGGGCAAATAAAATATGCAGCAATATTTTTTTTGGTTTTTGGTTTTGTAGATCTGAAAACAAAGATGCAAAAAGATAGATCTGAAAGCAATATGTTGGAAAAGTAGACCCGGGGGCCGTAGGATTCACTAGTGGCTTCTCTCATGAGTATAGCGCACAGTGGGTGAACAAATTACTGTTGGGCAATTGATAGAAAATCGAATAGTCATGACGATATCCAAGGCGATGATCATTATATAGGCATCACGTCCAAGATAAGTAGACCGACTCCTGCCTGCATCTACCACTATTACTCCACACATCGACCGCTACCCCGCATGCATCTAGTGTATTAAGTTCATGGAAAAACGGAGTAATGCAATAAGAATGATGACATGATGTAGACAAGATCTATTCATGTAGGAATAGACCCCATCTTGTTATCCTTAATGGCAACGATACATGCATGTCTTGCTGCCCCTTCTGTCATTCGGAAAGGACACCGCAAGATTGAGCCCATCACAAAGCACCTCTTCCCATGGCAAGAAAAATTGATCTAGTTGGCCTAACTAAACCAAAGATTCGAAGAAGAAATACGAGGCTATAAGTAATCATGCATATAAGAGATCAAAGAAGACTCAAATAATATTCATGGATAGAAACTGATCATGAACTCAAAATTCATCGGATCCCAACAAACACACCGCAAAAGTTTACATCAAATAGATCTCCAAGAGACCATTGTATTGAGAATCATAAGAGAGACAGAAGAAGCCATCTAGCTACTGCCTACGGACCCATAGGTCTATGGTGCACTACTCATGCATCATCGGAGAGGCACCTATGAAGAAGATGAACCCCTCCGAGATGGTGTTTAGACTAGATCTCGAGGTTCTGGAACTTGCGGTGGCTGGAATTGTGTTCCGTTGACTCCCCTAGGGTTTTTGGAATATTTGGGAATTTATAGGCATCAGAGACGGTGGAGAGGGGCCCCGAGGAGGGCACAAGCCATCAGGGCGCGCCGGGCCCCCCTGGCGCGCCCTGGTGGTTGTGGTCTCCATGGCCCACCTCTCCGACACTTCTTTGGCCCACTGGGTGTCTTCTGGTCTAGAAAAAATCTCCAAAAAGTTTCTTCGTGATTGGACTCCGTTTGGTACTGATATTCTGCGAAGTAAAAAACAAGCAAAAACAGCAACTGGCACTTTGGCACTATGTCAATAGGTTAGTCCCAAAAAATGATATAAAGTTGTTATAAAATGATTTTAAAACATCCAATAATGATAATATAATAGCATGGAACAAGCAAAAATTATAGATACGTTGGAGATGTATCAGCATCCCCAAGCTTAATTCCTACTCGTCCTCGAGTAGGTAAATGATAAAAACAGAATTTTTGATGTGGAATGCTGCCTAACATGTTCATCTCATATTCTTTTCTTTTGTATAGCATGGACATTTGGACTTGTAAATGATTCAAAGCAATAGTCTAGTTTTAACATAATGACTTCAATACTCAAGCATGTCAACAAGCAACCATGTCATTCAAAATATCAACACTAAAGAAAGTTACCCTATCCCATCATGCTCAATCATTGATACATTCATGAAACACACTCAAATATTAGCTATGACCAATGCTCAAGTACGATCATAGTGCCCCCTAGTTGGTGCTTATAAGAGAAGATGGAGACTCAAGGTAAAAATAAAAATTGCATAAAGTATATAGATAGGCCCTTCGTAGAGGGAAGTAGGGATTTGTAGAGGTTACAGAGCTCAAGGTTTAAATTGAGAGAGAGAAAATATTTTGGGTGGCATGCTTTTCGTGTCAACGAAAATGACAAAGTAGCTCACAATACTTTCCATACAAGATATATCATAGGCGGTTCCCAAACAGAAAATAAAGTTTATTCCTTTTTCCACCAAACTTTCACTTTCCATGGCGGGCCGTATCCACGGTTGCCTTCCATACCAACACTTTCCAAGGAATTTATTATTTGACAACATAAAGTAAATATTTTTTGTTTTTCATTTCGGGAATGGCATCCCTATTACCGTCGCACTCTCGTGCAATGACAAGTGAATAAACACTGATCTTGAGAATAACACATCTAGCATGGAAAAATATTGGACACTCCCCACCGTTTCATGAGCAGTACGAGCACACAAAAGAGAAAATTTATTTTGAAAAGTTAGAGATGGCACATACAAATTTGCTTGGAACGGCATGGAAATACCGCATATAGGTAGGTATGGTGGACTCATAAGGCAAAACTTGGTTTAAGGATTTTGGATGCACAAGTAGTATTTCTACTTAGTACAAATGGAGGCTATCAAATAGATTGTGAAGCAACCAAACCAAGAAACGAAAATTCACATAAGCGAGCATTGAGCATAACTTACACCGAATAATGCACCACAAGTAGGATGTAACTTCATTGCATAACTATTGAATTTCGTGCATGCATAGAGAATCACAAACCTTAACACCAATATTCCTACTAAAGCACAATTACTCACTAACATGACTCACATATTACTATCATCATGTTTCAAAACTATTACAAAGAATCAAGTTTATTTTGCCCAATGATGTTCATGAAAGTTTTTATTATATCCTCCTTGGATATCTATCACTTTGGGACTAGTTTCATATATTGCCATTGCTTTTTGGCAAGCACAAACAAATTTAAGTCAAGCACATGAGCATAAAGATTTCATCTCTCAAAAAGGTATAAGTGAAGCATGAGAGGATTTCTTCAAAATTTACTAACTCTCAAATTAATCTAAGTGAAGCGTGAGAGTATTTCTACAAAAATTTCCAAGCACACCGTGCTCAAAAGGATATAAGTGAAGCACTAGAGCAATTCTATAGCTCAAAAAGTTTAAGTGAAGCACATAGAGCAATTCTAACAAATGATAGCATGATTTTGGCTCTCTCAAATAAGTGTGTCCAGCAAGGATACAAGTGACAAACTAACTAACAAAGCAAGCAAAGATACAAGACGCTCCAAGCAAAACTCATGATATGTGACGAATAAAAATATAGCTCCAAGTAAAATACCGATGGTCGTTAGAAGAAAGAGGGGATGCCACTCGGGGGCATCCCCAAGCTTAGTTGCTTGTTTCTATTTGGATATATCTTGGGGGTGTTGTAGCATCCCCAAGCTTAGGCTCTTTTCACTCCTTATTCCTTCATCCATCGTGATCTCACCCAAAACTTGAAAACTTCAATCACACAAAACTCAACAAAATCTTCGTGAGATCCGTTAGTATAATAAAGCAAATCACTACTTTAGGTGCTGTTACAAACCCATTCTTATTTTATTATTGCATTATACCTACTGTATTTTAAATTTACCATGGCTCATACCTTTCAATATAACCCATAGATTCATCAAAACAAGCACACAATGCAACGAAAACAGAATCTGTCTTAAACAGAACAATCTGTAGTAATCTGTACTCTAACCATACTTCTGAAACTCTAAAAATTCTGAAAAATTAGGAATACATAAGGAATTTGTATAGCAACATTGTGTTAAAATTTCAGCTAAAGATCACGTTCCAGCAAAAAAATAAAAATTCATATACTGGACGCAAAGTTTCTGTTTCAGATTCAGCATCGCTTCTACTCATCCTATGAATCATCCTAAAGGATTTACTTGGCAAAAACTCTAAATAACCCATAAAAACACAATCATAACAGAGGCATAATTGTGTCAACACTCAAAAACAGAAAGTAAAAAGCAAAAATAAATTTATTCATTGGGTTTCCTCCCAACAAGCGCTATCGTTTTACGCCCCTAGCTAGGCATAACGCATAGATTCAAGTATTGTCATCTTTGGTTTTGGATCCATAGGATGCCCTCATGATTGATTCATATGGTGGATTAATTCTTGTTATAGGGAAGTGTTACATACCCTTCCTCAAGGGAAACTGAAAACGAATATTGCCTTCTTTCATATCAATCATGGCACCTATAGTGCGTAAAAACGGTCTACCAAGTATAATGGGACAAGACGGATTGCAATCAATATCAAGAACAATAAAATCTATGGGCACATAGTTCCTATTTGCAAGAATAAGAACATCATTAATTCTTCCCAAAGGCTTTTTAATAGTAGAATCCGCCAAGTGCAAATTCAGAGAACATTCTTCAATATTGGTGAGACCAAGCACATCACATAGAGATTTCGGAATCGTGGAAACACTAGCACCCAAATCACACAAAGCAAAGCACTCATAATTTGTAATCTTGACTTTAATGGTAGGTTCCCACTCGTCATGTAATTTTCTAATAATAGAAATCTCCAACTCCAACTTTTCTTCAAAAGATTTCACCATGGCATCAACGATATGTTTAGTAAAAGCTTTATTTTGCTCATAAGCATGGGGTGAATTCAACATGGATTGCAGCAAAGAAATACATTCAATCAAAGAGCAACTATCATAATTAAAGTCTTTGCAAGAATCCAAAATAGTGGGCACATCACCAGTTAAAGTTCTGACCTCTTCAAACCCACTTTTATCAAAAAAATCATCAAGTTTTTCACCCTCCAAATTATTGGGACGCCTTCTAACTAAAGTTGACTCTACTTCAGTCCATTTATCATCAATTTTAACATTACTAAACAAGGAATCAATAGAAGAAACACCAATCACTTTAAGATCTTCATCTTTTTTATGAAGGCAAACACTAGAAAATGATTTTTCTAAGATTTCTCTTTTAGCTCTAAGCATAGCGGTTATTTTCTTACTTTCATCCATAGAGACATATAAAGCTTTAATTGATTCATCAATCTTAGGCACAAAAGCTTTCAACTTGAGAGTTTCAACATCATGAGAAATTCTATCAATGCTTCTAGACATATCATCAATCTTATTCAACTTTTCTTCTATCGTAGTATTGAAAGCCTTTTGCGCATTGATAAATTCTTTAATATTACTCTCAAGATTAGAGGTTTTCCTATTATTATTGTGAGATGAATTACCATAGGAATTACCATAATTATTAGAGGAATTTCCAGGAAAAGGCCTAGGATTAAAATTACCTCTATAAGCATTGTTATTGAAATTGTTTCGCGAGACAAAGTTCACATCTACGGAATCACTATTTTGCTCAATCAAGGTAGACAAAGGCAAATCATTAAGATCAATAGGAGCATTTTTACTAGCAACCAATTTCATCAAAGCATCAACCTTATCACTCAAAGTACTAATTTCTTCAACCGAATTAACTTTGTTACTAGTAGGTGCTCTTTCGGTATGCCATTGTGAATAATTTGCCATGATATTATCTAGCAATTTAGTAGCTTCACCCAAAGTAATTTCCATAAAACTACCACCCACGGCGGAATCTAAAAGATTTCTAGAGACAAAATTCAACCACGCATAAAAAAAATTGTATGATCATCCAAAGATTTAAACCAAGAGTAGGACAATTTCTTAGCATCAACTTCATTCTTTCCCAAGATTGTGCAACATGTTCATGCTCAAGTTGCTTAAAATTCATGATTTGTGTCCTAAGAGAATTAATTTTTGCGGGCAGAAAATACTTAGTGATAAAAGCATCCTTGCACTTATTCCAAGAATCGATACTATTGCGAGGCAAAGAGGAAAACCAAATTTTTGCACGATCCCGCAAGGAAAAAGGAAATAATTTCAACTTCACAATATCATTGTCCACATCTTTTTTTCTTTTGCATATCACACAACTCTACGAACGTGTTTAGATGGGACGCGGCATCCTCATTAGGATTACCGGCAAATTGAACTTTCATGACAAGATTCAACAAAGCGGCATTAATATCACAAGACTCCGCACTAGTGGCGGGAGGAGCAATCGGAGTACTAATAAAATCATTGTTATTAGTATTGGAAAAATCACACAACTTGGTGTTCTCTTGAGTCATCGTCACTATGCAAACAATATTGCAAGCAAGGAAGAGATCCGGCGAGAAAAAAGCAAATGAAAAAGAGGGCGAATAAAACGGTAAATTGGTGAAGTGGGGGAGAGGAAAACGAGAGGCAAATGGCAAATAATGTAATTGCAAGGAGATGGGATTTGTGATTAGGAACTTGGTAGATGATGATGGAGTCCCCTCGGCGCCTACGATAGGCACGTAGAAGAGACCGCTTCCTCCCCGGTAACGGCGCCAGAAATTCCTTTGACGTGGCTTGAGACTGCGTCGGTATTTCCCCCAAAGAGGAAGGGATGATGCAGCACATCGACGGTAAGTATTTCCCTCAGTTATGAAACCAAGGTTATCGAACCAGTAGGAGGATCACCACCACCCAATAAGCAGCACCTGCACACAAACAACAAATACTTGCAACCCGACGCGAAACAGAGGTTGTCAATCTCTCTACGGTAAAAAGATAGATAAGGTAGTGATAGATAGGAGAGATAGATCTCTCAAGAACACAAAATAAAAAGGGCAAATAAAACATGCAGCAATATGTTTTTGGGTTTTTGGTTTTGTAGATCTGAAATCAAAGATGCAAAAAGATAGATCTGAAAGCAATATGTTGGAAAAGTAGACCCGGGGGCCGTAGGATTCACTAGTGGCTTCTCTCATGAGTATAGCGCACGGTGGGTGAACAAATTACTGTTGGGCAATTGATAGAAAATCGAATAGTCATGACGATATCCAAGGCGATGATCATTATATAGGCATCACGTCCAAGATAAGTAGACCGACTCCTGCCTGCATCTACCACTATTACTCCACACATCGACCGCTATCCAGCATGCATCTAGTGTATTAGGTTCATGGAAAAACGGAGTAATGCAATAACAACTATGACATGATGTAGACAAGATCTATTCATGTAGGAATAGACCCCATCTTGTTATCCTTAATGGCATTGATACATGCGTGTCTTGCTGCCCCTTCTGTCACTAGGAAAGAACACCGCAAGATCGAACCCATCACTAAGCACCTCTTCCCATGGCAAGAAAAATCGATCTAGTTAGCCTAACTAAACCAAAGATTTGAAGAAGAAATACGAGGCTATAAGTAATCATGCATATAAGAGATCAAAGAAGACTCAAATAATATTCATGGATAGAAACTGATCATGAACTCAAAATTCATCGGATCCCAACAAACACACCGCAAAAGTTTACATCAAATAGATCTCCAAGAGACCATTGTATTGAGAATCATAAGAGAGAGAGAAGAAGCCATCTAGCTACTGCCTACGGACCCATAGGTCTATGGTGGACTACTCATGCATCATCGGAGAGGCACCTATGAAGAAGATGAACCCCTCCGAGATGGTGTTTAGACTAGATCTCAAGGTTCTGGAACTTGTGGTGGCTGGAATTGTGTTCCGTCGACTCCCCTACGGTTTTTGGAATATTTGGGAATTTATAGGCATCAGAGACGGTGGAGAGGGGCCCCGAGGAGGGCACAAGCCATCAGGGCGCGCCGGGGCCCCCTGGCGCGCCCTGGTGGTTGTGGTCTCCACGGCCCACCTCTCCGGCACTTCTTTGGCCCACTGGGTGTCTTCTGGTCCAGAAAAAATCTCCAAAAAGTATCATCGTGATTGGACTCCGTTTGGTACTGATATTCTGCGAAGTAAAAAACAAGCAAAAATAGCAACTAGCACTTTGGCACTATGTCAATAGGTTAGTCCCAAAAAATGATATAAAGTTGTTTTAAAATGATTTTAAAACATCCAAGAATGATAATATAACAGCATGGAACAAGCAAAAATTATAGATACGTTGGAAACGTATAAACCGTCGGAGCGGCCCCCTCGATGCGACCGTCAGCCCGGGCCGCCGTCGTCATCCGCGGGTATCTCGACGGCTCTGCATGCTGCGATTTACTGGCTTCGACGAAGCCAATCAAACTCTGGATGGTGGCTCTCCCCTCGTCCATCTTGCCAGCCACCGGCGGGAAGTTTAGCAGCAATTGGGCCCGCGCCATCGCTTCTGCTACCGTGGCCAGCATGGCGAGGGGGGCAGGTCGCAATGTCGCCCGACTCCTGGTGCAACCAAGAGGGGCGTCGCCATATTCTTGTCGCCGTGCGCCGGCCGCCGGGGCGGTCTGACGTGGAGGAGGTCGAACTTGTGGGACTACGGTCCCGCTTGGTGCTCCATCTTGCTCTGAGCGAGGTGCGTCCGAGGAGGTGCGCTGGAAGATCATGGCTTGCTCCAGATTGGGTGCCGCTATTGCGGCCGTGGCCACCAGTGCGACGGGGAGGTGGAGACTGAACGTTTTCTCCTCCCGCGGCACTAGGGCCGAGCTCGCCAAGATTTTGTTGTTGTTGCTCCTCTTTGGCGTTCCTCGCTCCAGCTTCAGTCGTGGGGGACACGACGGTGGCGCCGCCTGCGCCAGTCGTGTCGCCCACGATGCCCACCTCATTCACCGCCGCCGCGATGCCAATGGCGTCCGCGGCTGCGTGCGAGGGGGCCTTCGAAGTGGAGGGGTGCGCGGTTGCACCGGTCTTCTTCTTGGGAGCCATAGATGAAGAAGACGGCGATGAAGATCGACGCGCCTCTCACGAACTCAGGTTCGCGCAAATGACGATGCACACGATCACCTATGGGGCTACGAGCCCCTTTGTGGTTCGGCGGGGGTGAGGTCACGTTGCACAAAGAGCATAGGTAGTGAGACAGCACGACGATGGGACGCTGGTGTTTTACCCAGGTTCGGGCCGCTGAGAAGCGTAAAACCCTACTCCTGCTTTGGTGGATTGATCACAGGAACACGAAGCACACGCAGCGCTCAAACCCGGCAAGGTCGCCTTCGGGGGAACTGCTACGTGAGTACAAGTGGCCAAAGGTCCGAATCTTGAGCTAGGTTGCCTTGGGCCTCCTTTTATAGGACAAGGGGCAACCACAGTGGCAAAACAGACATTATCTAGCGATTAGATAGCTAACAGTGCTATCATACCTAACTCTGGCACTTAGGACAAAATGCCATAAATGCTAGCCTAGGTGGAATGCGGGGGTGCATCCCCGGCAAGCTCTTACCACCGCTTGGCTGGTTGTTGCTTAGTATCTTGACACGCCTTTGGACGGGTGTCAAATGGATGTAATCTGCCTTCCGGTGCATCACCACATGCTTAGCGAGAGCCACTTAGCCACCTGAGGGCTCGACACCGCATCGACAATTGACTGGTGTTGCGATGCGGTGGAGCGGTGGCCGATCGGCTCGCGCCTGCCAGGGGACGACTTGCCGGGTCTTCTTGAAGGTGCGTGCGCCTCGGTCCCCGGCAGGCACCGGGGATGCGACTGGTGCAGCTTGGACCTGTTCTGGGCTGTTGCATCGTCCTTGCCGGCGTTGCTAGCCAGCGGAGGCTGCTTCTGCCGGGGTCTTGGTCTTGGATATTGGCTTCGTCTTCTTGATGTGCTCCTTGATCTCACGTAGAGCGGTTTCTCTCGCTTGGGCTGGTCTTGACAGGGTTCTGCCACTACTGCCTGCGCGTAAGTCAGGGGCACTGGGTACCCCATTCCTAGTGCACCGACACTTGGGGTATTGACCTTCTTTCTATTCAACTCCATTAGCGTTGAAGTAGCCAATGCCATGGTTCTTCCGGTATCCTCCGTGCTTGGGTACAATTTCCTCAAATTGCTTACATCTAGCAAGACTTTTGTAGATACCTTTCTCTATAATCCCTTTCAATAGATCATTTTCTTGCTCAAGTGTAACTTGGCTAAGAGAATCGTTAGTGGAATCAATAGAACTACTAGAAGCAATATCATTGGATTTATCATTTTTATTGCTACTAGTTGAAGAACCTCTCTTGCCTTTGTTACTAGATTGCTTAGTCTTAACTTGTGGAATAAATGTAGACAAGAGTAGCCGTTTGGCTAGATAAGAAGAAGTCTTCTTTCGGAGATCGTCGTTGATTGCTTTAAGAAACTCACGTTCTTGCTCCAAATTGAGCTTCTCGAAGCGTAGCTTCTTATGAGTTCTTACAAGCTCTCTATGATCTTCTAAAGTAGATTCATGGACTAACTTAAGAGTGTTTAATTCTTTAGTTAGTCGTTCTATTTCCTTCTTATCGTCATCACACGACTCATCTTGACTAGCATGATCATTATCTAGGTCATTTTGACTAATATCACTGGTTTTGTCAAATAGCAAGTCATCATCTCCTAGTAGGTCATCCTCATCACTATTGAAATCAAGATATTCGGGGTGTGATACCTTCGGGCCTTTAGCCATGAAGCAACTTCCACTCCCTTCATTTGGTGAATCAAATATGTCGTAGGAGTTGGAGGAAACGAGTGCAAGTCCGGAAACACCTTCATCTTGACTATAGTCGGAGTCGGAGTGATAGCTTCTCTCGGAGTGGTCCTCGGAATCGGAGCCAGAAACCCATTCACCAAAATGAGCTTGATGTCTTCTTCTTGAGTAGCTCTTAGTGTACTTGTTCTTTTTCTCTGAATCCCTACTTCTCCTTGAGGGTCTTCGTTCATAACGATCATCTCTACTCCTTCTCTCTCTTCGAGGTGACTCATCTCTTGAGCTCTTTCTTCTAGGTGACTCTTCCCTTCTTTTGTGGGGGTGGGGGGCATGCACTCATTTGAGTAGTGTCCGGGCCTTCCACAATTGTAACAATTTCGGTCAAGACTAGATGAACGCTATTCTTCATATCTTGAGTTGGAGTTTCTCTCTTTGCCTCCACTCTTGTAGAACTTGTTGAATTTCTTGACCATGAGGATTATCTCTTCATTGGTAACAAGGTTGTCACTTGAGGTATTGGGAGCATCGCTTGTGGCTTCGTAGGCACCGCTAGACTTGTTGTGAAGTTCCTCCTTGTCTTTGAGTGACATCTCATGAGCAACTATTCTACCAATGACTTCCGTAGGCTTGAGATCTTTGTAGTTGGGCATCATTTGGATCAATGTGCACACAGTGTCATATTTTCCATCCAAAGCTCTAAGTATCTTCTTGATGATGAATTTGTGGTCATTTCTTCGCTTCCTAAGCCAGCAATCTCATTGGTAATGAGAGCTAACCTAGAGTACATCTCCGCGACTCCTTCACCATCCTTCATCTTGAACTTGTCAAGTTGACTTTGAAGCACATCCAACTTAAATTCTCTGACGGAATCAGTACCTTCGTGCATATCAACGAAAGTATCCCAAATTTCCTTTGCATTCTCAAGACGGCTGATTTTGTTGAATTCTTCGGGGCATAGGCAGTTGAAAAGAATGCCACATGCTTGAGAATTGTATTGCAACATCTTCAATTCTTCCGCGGTCGCTTCACGAACCGGTTCCTTTCCATCGCCAAAGAATTCACCTTGTAAGCCAATATGAACGACAGCCAAAACGGCGGGGTTATGACCAAGAATATGCATTTTCATCGTATGCTTCCAACTAGCAAAATTTGTACCATCAAAATACGGACCTCTACGGTGATAATTTCCCTCACTAGATGCCATACTCTCCTAGGTTCTGAAACCAATGCAATGGAGACCAAGGCTCTGATACCACTTGTAGGATCGCAAGTATGCCTAGAGGGGGTGTGATTAGACTACTTGACCAAATAAAAGTTCTACCTTTTCCCAATTTTAGTTGTGGGCAGATTTTAGCAATAATAGCAAGTCAAGCACACCCTACACATGCATGTCTAAGAGTATAGCAGCGAAAAGTAAAGACAAGAACATGTAAAGAGGTAAGGGTAGAAGATCAAACGCAATTGTAGACACGAAGATTTTTCCCGTGGTTCCAATAGGTGGCGCTATCGTACATCCACGTTTATGGAGTCTTCAACCCACGGAGGGTAACGGTCGCGAGAGTCCACGGAGGGCTCCACCCATAAGGGTCCATGAAGTAGCAACCTTGACTATTCCATAACGGCTTCCGTCCACGAAGGACTAGCCTCACTATGGGTAGATCTTCATGAAGTAGGCGATCTCCTTGCTCGTACAAACTTCTTGGTTCAACTCCACAACATGAAGTAGGAGGCTCCCAAGCAACACCTAACCAATCTAGGAGGCACCACCCTCCAAAAGGTAATAGGCTTGATAGTGATGATGAACTCCTTGTTCTTGTGCTTCAAGATGATAGACTCCTCAGCACTCAATCACTCTCTCACAGATTTGGCTTGGTAGAAGAGATTGATTTGGTGGAAAGAAACTTGGGGAGGCTAGAAATCAAGATCCATATGGTTGGAGTGCATGATCTTGATCTCAACACAAGGGTAGGTGGTTCTCTCTTAGAAATTTGGATATGGGAAGTGGGGAACTGTTCTCAGTGCTTCTCTTGCGAGTGGGATGTGGTGGAGGGGTATATATAGGCATCTCCAAAAATCCAACCGTTACAACATTATTGGCCATCTCGGTGAAACCGAAGCAAAACTCGGTTCTATCGATATGTCAAAAATATGGCAACTTTCGGAATCTCGGTGAGACCGATATAGAACTCTTGGTGGTACCGAAACCAGTGGCCGAGGGCAGTTCCCAAAACTCGGTGAGACCGAAACATAAACTCAGAATTTCCGATTCTATGAAAACAGTTAACCGAATCGTGGTCACCAAATCCCGGTTGCACCGATGCTGTCTCGGTTGTACCGAAGAGCTAGGGTTTGGCTAGGGTTCTGTCTTGGGTAGAAAATCGGTAGGGCCGGATGAAAACTTGGTGGAACCGATTTTATGAAGTTGTGTTTAGACAGAGTATTTTGTGGGAGAGCTTGTGGGTGTTTTTGGTGGCTAGCACTTGTGCACGTGGAGCAATTTGTTCACCAACAATACCTTACCCCCTTTTAATAGTATTGGCCTTCCTATGGACTCAAAGTGATTTCTCACAAAGTAAAAAGAGAGTCTTCTAGCTTGAAGCTTTGCCAATCCATTCCTTGCATCTTGAGGTATCTCCTCACAACTTATAGCCATCCCATCATTGGACTTTTCCTGAAATATACTTAGTGGAAACATGAGTCCAATGACATATATGTTGTTATTAATTACCAAAACCACCAAGGGAGCAAATGTGCTTTCAACTAGCCTCACTATGGGTAGATCTTCACGAAGTAGGCGATCTCCTTGCATGTACAAACTTCTTGGTTCAACTCCACAATCAAGAAGAAGGAGGCTCCCAAGCGACACCTAACCAATCTAGGAGGCACCACCCTCCAAAAGGTAATAGATGTGGTAGTATGAAGAACTCCTTGCTCTTGTGCTTCAAAAGATAATCTCCTCAACACTCAATCACTCTCTCACAGGTTTGGCATGGGTAGAAGAGATTTATTGGATGGAAAGCAACTTGGGGAGGCTAGAAATCAAGATCCATATGGTTGGAGTGGATGATCTTGATCTCAACACTTGAGTAGGTGGCTCTCTCTCAGAAAAATGGATAGGACAAGTGTTTGTATGTTCTGAGTGCTTCTCTTGCGAGTGAGAGGTGGTGGAGGGGTATCTATAGACATCTCCAAAAATCCAACTATTACAACATTATTGCCCAACTCGGTGAAACCGAAGTGAAAACTCGGTTGCACCGACTAGTGCAAAATGTGGCAACTTTAGGCTTTTCGGTGGTACCGATATACACAACTCAATCCTACCGATTTTGGTCTGACCAGGGCAGTTCCTCATCTCGGTGACACCGATTCACCAAACTCGGAAATTCCGAGTTTAGGAATTAGCTAACCAGAGAGTTGGTCACTGATTCTCGGTCGTACCGAAACCAGTATTGGTTGTACCGAGCTACTAGGGTTTTGGCTAGGTTCTGTCTCAAGGGAAAATCGGTATGGCCGAGTGGGAAAACTTGGAGGCACCAATTTTGAACTTTATGTTTTGGACAGAGTATTTTGTGGGAGAATGGATGAGTATTTTTGGTGGCTAATCTCTAAGCACTTGAGCAACCAGATCATCATAATTCCTCACCCCCTTTTAATAGTATTGGCTTTCCTATGGACTCAAAGTGATTTCTCACAAAATATGAAATGTAGAGTCTTCAATCTTGAATTATGGCCAATGCTATTCCTTTCCTTTCCTTGGGGAGGTTCTCCACACAATCCTTTAGCCATCCAATCATTGAATTTTTTCCTGAGATAAACTTGGTAGAAACATTAGTCCAATGAAATATATCTTGTTATTAATTACCAAAACCACCTAGGGAGAAGTTGTGCTTTCAATCTCCCTCTTTTTGGTAATTGATGACAACATATAGATCAAAGCTTCGATAGGGATAAAACATAGAATAGCATCGTCGCTTTGAGAAGTATGTGATAAGCAAGAGCTCCCCCTAAATTTGTGCACTATTATAAATTTGCGTTTGAATGCAAATGCACAATTGATTAGGATTATGGGTCACTATTCCATGTCACATAAAACTTGGTGGTGCGTGAGAATTAATATGAGTGAATTACAAAAGCACATCACACCAAACAATAGTGAATGATCATCATATAGACATCACAAACGAGCGATAAACCAAATGTTTTTAAGAAGCAGAGAGCAACCAAAATGCAACACACTCTCTCTCGAAGCCCTATGAGCCATAATTTCTCCCCCTTTGGCAACAAGTTACCAAAAAGTTCAAAGCTATATAGCTAATCGTCTATCTGGGCATGGTCTCCTCCATGAGACGATGAGGCAGCTCATGTAGCTGTCGAAGGAGTCGAGAGAAGAGCATCCGCAAACGCTTCAGCTGAAGTCATCTAAGGTGGTGGAGTAGACACTGGATGTGCTGAAGGAGTAGTAGGGGCAGTAGCTGGTGCTGATGAAGATGGTCTCGACTCGGGAACTAGCAATGTAGATGCTCTGGCTTGAGTCTTGAACTGAGTGTTGGGCCGGAGAGGATGACTATCATCATCCGAGGAGTGGGGACTAGGCACTGCATCAACCTCCTGCTTCAGCTTAGTGACTGTCTTGGTAAGTGATACGTCTCCAACGTATCTACAATTTTTGATTCTTCCATGCTATTATATTATCTGTTTTGGATGTTTTATATGCATTAATATACTATTTTATATTATTTTTGGGACTAACCTATTAACCTAGTGCCCAGGGCCAGTTTCTGTTTTTTCCTTGTTTTTGAGTATTGCAGAAAAGGAATATCAAACGGAGTCCAAACGGAATAAAATTCTACGCTGATTTTTCTTGGACCAGAAGGAACCCAGGAGGCTTGGAGAAGAGGCCAGAAGACATACGGGTGGGCCACAAGCCACCAGGGCGCGCCCCTGGGGGGGCGCCCCCCTGGCTTGTGGGCCCCCCGTAGCTCCTCCAACCCTAACTCTTCGCCTATAAATTCAGAAATATTCCCCCAATACCAAAGGGAGCCACAAAAATACATTTCCGCCGCCGCAAGCCTCTGTTCCCATGAGATCCCATCTTGGGGCCTTTTCCGGCGATCTGCCGGAGGGGGATTCGATCACGGAGGGCCTCTACATCAAAACCATTGCCCTTCCGATGATGCGTGAGTAGTTTACCTCAGACCTTCGGGTCCATAGCTAGTAGCTAGATGGCTTCTTCTCTCTCTATGTTCTTCTATACCATGTTCTCCATGATCTTCATGGAGATCTATCCAATGTAATACTCTTTTGCGGTGTGTTTGTCGAGATCCGATGAATTGTGGGTTTATGATCAGATTATCTATGAATATTATTTGAATCTTCTTTGAATTCTTATATGCATGATTTCATATCTTTGTAAGTCTCTTCGAGTTATTGGTTTGGTTTGGCCAACTAGATTGGTAATTCTTGCAATGGGAGAAGTGCTTAGTTTTGGGTTCAATCTGGCGGTGTCCTCACCCAGTGACAAAGTAGGGGTAGCGAGGCACGTATTTGTATTGTTGCCATCAAGGATAAAAAGATGGGGTTTTCATCATATTGCTTGAGTTTATCCCTCTACATCATGTCATCTTACTTAATGCGTTACTCTGTTCTTCATGAACTTAATACTCTAGATGCAGGCAGGAGTCGGTCGATGTGTGGAGTAATAGTAGTAGATGCAGAATCGTTTTGGTCTACTTGATACGGACGTGATGCCTATATGCATAATCATTGCCTTGGATATCGTCATAACTATGCGCTTTTCTATCAATTGCTCGACAGTAATTTGTTCAGCCACCGTATTATTTTCCTTCAAGAGAGAAGCCTCTAGTGAAACCTATGGGCCCTGGGTCTATTTTCCATATTATATTTTCAGATCTATAAACTACAAAACACAATAATACTTTGCTGCAATTTATTTAATTTTATTTTAATTATCGTTTTAGTAATCTTTTATATCTATCTCTATCGGATCTCATCCTTGCAAGTGACCGTGAAGGGATTGACAACCCCTTTATAGCGTTGGGTGCAAGTGTTTGATTGTTTGTGCAGGTGCATAGATTGGGGCCTTGCTTGTACCTCCTACTGGATTGATACCTTGGTTCTCAAAACTGAGGGAAATACTTATCTACTTTGCTGCATCACCCTTTCCTCTTCAAGGGAAAACCAACGCAAGCTCAAGAAGTAGCAAGAAGGATTTCTGGCGCCGTTGCCGGGGAGGATACATAGCAAGTCAAGACAAGAACTCTCCCGTCAACTTGCCAATTTCTGGCGCCGTTGACGGGGAGGATACATAGCAAGTCAAGACAAGAACTCTCCCGTCAACTTGCCAATTCTGGCGCCGTTGTCGGGGAGGATACATAGCAAGTCAAGACAAGAACTCTCCCGTCAACTTGCCAATTTCTGGTGCCGTTGCCGGGGAGGATACATAGCAAGTCAAGACAAGAACTCTCCCGTCAACTTGCCAATTTCTGGCGCCGTTGCCGGGGAGATCTACATCAAGCCTACCAAGTACCCATCACAAACTCATCTCTTGCATTTACATTATTTGCCATTTGCCTCTCGTTTTCCTCTCCCCCACTTCTAAAATGAATTTCAGAAAAAACCAAAAAGATTTGCCTTTTTATTCGCCCTTCTTCCGTTCGTCTATCCGTTTGCTTTTTGTTTGCTTGTGTGCTAGATTGCTTGCTTTGTCACGATGTCTGAGAATACCAAATTGTGTGACTTCTCCAATACTAATAATAATGATTTTATTAGTACTCCGATTTCTCCCGCCACTAGTGCGGAATCTTATGAAATTAATGCCGCTCTACTTAATCTTGTTATGAAAGAACAATTTTCCGGCCTTCCTAGTGAAGATGCCGCATCCCATCTAAATACTTCGTTGAGTTGTGTGATATGCAAAAGAAGAAAGATGTGGATAATGATATTGTTAAATTGAAGCTATTTTCGTTCTCACTACGAGATCATGCTAAAACTTGGTTTTCATCTTTGCCTAAAAATAGTATTGATTCATGGAATAAGTGTAAAGATGCTTTTATTTCCAAGTACTTTCCGCCCGCTAAGATCATCTCCCTTAGGAACGATATAATGAATTTTAAGCAACTTGATCATGAGCATGTTGCACAATCTTGGGAGAGGATGAAATTAATGATTAGAAATTGCCCCGCACATGGTTTGAGTTTATGGATGATTATACAATTTTTTTATGCGGGATTGAATTTTGCATCTAGAAATCTTTTAGATTCCACCGCGGGTGGTACTTTTATGGAAATCACATTAGGAGAAGCTACTAAACTCCAAGATAATATTATGGCAAATTACTCCCAATGGCATACCGAAAGATCTCCTACTAGTAAAAAAGTGCATGCTATTGAAGAAATAAATACTTTGAGTGAAAAGATGGATGAATTAATGAAATTGTTTGCTAGTAAGAGAGCTCCTATTGATCCTAATGATATGCCTTTGTCTTCTTTGATTGGAAATAATAATGAATCTATGGATGTGAATTTTGTTGGTAGGAACAATTTTGGTAATAACGCGTATAGAGGTAATTTCAACCTTAGGCCGTTTCATAGTAATTCCTCTAATAATTATGGTAATTCCTACAACAATCCTTATGGAAATTATAATAAGATGCCCTCTGATCTTGAGAATAATATTAAAGAATTTATTAGTTCGCAAAAGGTTTTCAATGCTACGATTGAAGAAAAATTGCTCAAGATTGATGATTTGGCTAGGAACGTTGATAGAATTTCACTTAAGATTGATTCTTTGAAAATTTGATCTACTCCACCCAAGTGTGATATTAATGAGTCTTTAAAAGCTATGAGAACTTCTATTGATGAGTGTAAGGAAAGAACCGCTAGAATGCGTGCTAAGCGTGAATGGCTTGAAAAAGTGTGTTCCCGTGATAATAATGATGAAGATCTTAAAGTGATTGATGTGACTCCTATTGAATCTTTGTTTTCTAATATAAATATTGATAAATATGGGGCTGGAGATAAGTCAACTTTAGTTAAAAGTTGTCTCAATGATTCGGAGTTTATAGATCTTAATGCTAAAATTGATAAAAGTGGGATTGAAGAGGTCAAAACTTTAAATAGCAATGAACCCACTCTTTTGGATTTCAAGGACTTTAATTATGATAGTTGTTCTTTGATTGATTGTATTTACTTGTTGCAATCCATGTTGAATTCTCCGCATGCTTATAATCAACATAAAGCTTTTACTAAACATATCGTTGATGCTATGATGAAATCTTTTGAAGAAAAACTTGAGTTGGAAGTTTCTATACCTAGAAAGCTTTATGATGAGTGGGAACCTACTATTAAGATTAAAATTAAAAATTATGAGTGCCATGCTTTGTGTGATTTGGGTGCTAGCGTTTCCACGATTCTGAAAACTTTATGCGATGTGCTAGGTTTCCATGAACTTGATGATTGCTCTTTAAATTTGCATCTAGCGGATTCCACTATTAAGAAACCTATGGGAAGGATTAATGATGTTCTTATTGTTGCAAATAGGAATTATGTTCCCGTAGATTTCATTGTTCTTGATATAGATTGCAATCCTACATGTCCTATTATTCTTGGTAGACCTTTCCTTAAAACGATCAGTGCAATTATTGATATGAAAGAAGGAAACATTAGATTCCAATTTCCGTTAAAGAAAGGCATGGAACACTTTCCTAGAAATAAAATTAAATTACCTTATGAATCTATTATGAGAGCTACTTATATATGGATTGCATACCAAAGATGACAATACCTAGATCTATTGCGTTATGCCTAGCTAAGGGCGTTAAACAATAGCGCTTGTTGGGAGGCAACCCAATTTTATTTTATGTTTTTTGTTTTAGTTTCTGTTATTGAGTTATTTACAAATTATTACCTCTGTATTAATTGTGTTTTAGTGTTTTAATTAGTGTTTGAGCCAAGTAAGACCTTTGGGATGGTTTACGGTGATTGTTGATTTGATCTTGCTGAAAAACAGAAACTTTTGCGCTCAGTCCAGGAATTTTATAAATTCACCAGAGCATCAAATGAGTCTGAAATTTTAAAAAAATATTTATATAAAAATTTCCCAGATTTTCCTAATGTTTCAGAATTTTTGGAGTTACATAAGTATTCGAAGTTTCCAGATTGCTACAGACTGTTCTGTTTTTGACAGATTCTGTTTTCTTTGTGTTGTTTGCTTATTTTGATGTATCTATGGGTTGTATCGGGGGGTATGAACCATAGAGAAGTTGGAATACAGTAGATATTACACCAATATAAATAAATAATGAGTTCAAAACAGTACCTAAAGTGGTGATTTATTTTTCTTATACTAACGGATCTCACGAGTTTTCTGTTGAGTTTTGTGTTGAGAAGTTTTCAAGTTTTGGGTAAAGATTTGATGGACTATGGAATAAGGAGTGGCAAGAGCCTAAGCTTGGGGATGCCCAAGGCACCCCAAGGAATATTCAAGGATACCAAAGAGCCTAAGCTTGGGGATGCCCCGGAAGGCATCCCCTCTTTCCTCTTCAATCCATCGGTAAATTTACTTGAGGCTATATTTTTATTCACCACATGATATGTGTTTTGCTTGGAGCGTCTTGTATGATATGAGTCTTTGCTTTTTAGTTTGCCACAATCATCCTTGCTGCACACATATTTTGAGAGAGACACGCATGAATCGTGAATTTATTAGAATACTCTATGTGCTTCACTTATATCTTTTGAGCTAGGCAATTTTGCTCTAGTGCTTCACTTATATCTTTTTAGAGCACGGTGGTGTTTTATTTTATAGAAATAATTGAACTCTCATACCTCACTTATATTATTTTGAGAGTCTTTAAACAGCATGGTAATTGGTTTAGGTTATGAATTTAGTCCTAATATAATGGGCATCCAAGAGGGATATAATAAAAACTTTCATATAAATTGCATTGAATACTATGAGAAGTTTGATTCCTTGCATATAGTTTTGAGATATAAAGAGGGTGATATTAGAGTCATGCTAGTGAGTAATTGTGGATTGGTAGAAATACTTGTGTTAAAAGTTTGTGATTCCCGTAGCATGCACGTATGGTGAACCGTTATGTAACGAAGTCGGAGCATGATTTGTTTATTGATTGTCATCCTTTGTGTGAGGGTCGGGAGCGCGCGATGGTTAACTCCTACCAACCTCTCCCCTAGGAGCATGCGTCTAATACTTTGCTTCGATAACTAATAGACTTTTGCAATAAGTATGTGAGTTCTTTATGACTAATGTGAGTCCATGGATTACACGCACTCTCACCCTTCCACCTTTGCTAGCCTCTCTAGTACCGCGCAACTTTCATCGGTGCATTAAACCCACCATATACCCTTCCTCAAAACAGCCACCATACCTACCTATTATGGCATTTCCATAGCCATTCCGAGATATATTGGCATGCAACTTCCACCATTCCGTTTATCATGACAGCTAGCGTGATGTTTTCATTAATATCATTTGCTATGCTAGATCGTTGCACATCCCGGTACACCGCCGGAGGCATTCATATAGAGTCATGTTTTGTTCTAAGTATCGAGTTGTAATTCTTGAGTTGTAAGTAAATAAAAGTGTGATGATCATCATTATTAGAGCATTGTCCCATGTGAGGAAAGGACGGAAGCTATGATTCCCTCACAAGTTGGGATGAGACTCCGGACTTTAAAAATAATAAAAGAGGCCAATGAAGCCCAAATAAAAAAAAGAGGCCAAAGATGCCCACCAAAAAAATGAGAGAAAAGAGAGAAGGGACAATGCTACTATCTTTTTTCCACACTTGTGCTTCAAAGTAGCACCATGATCTTCATGATAGAGAGTCTCCTATTTTGTCACTTTCATATACTAGTGGGAATTTTTCATTATATAACTTGGCTTGTATATTCCAATGATGGGCTTCCTCAAATTTCCCTAGGTCTTCATGAGCAAGCGAATCGGATGCACACCCACTTAGTTTCTTTTTGAGCTTTCATACACTTATAGCTCTAGTGCATCCGTTGCATGGCAATCCCTACTCACTCACATTGATATCTATTGATGGGCATCTCCATAGCCCGTTGATACGCCTAGTTGATGTGCGACTATCTTCTCCTTTTCCTCACAACCTCCATCATATTCTATTCCACCTATAGTGCTATATCCATGGCTCACGCTCATATATTGTGTGAAAGTTGAAAAAGTTTGAGAACATAAAAAGTGTGAAACAATTGCTTGACTTGTCATCGGGGTTGTGCATGATTTAAATACTTTGTGTGGGGAAGATGGAGCATAGCCAGACCTTATGATTTTGTAGGGATAACTTTCTTTGGCCATGTTATTTTGAAAAGACACGATTGCTTTGTTAGTATGCTTGAAGTATTATTTTTTTATGTCAACATTAAACTTTTGTTTTGAATCTTATGGATCTGAACATTCATGCCACAATAAAGAATATTACATGGATAAATATGTTAGGTAGCATTCCACATCAAAAATTCTATTTTTATCATTTACCTACTCGAGGACGAGCAGGAATTAAGCTTGGGGATGCTGATACGTCTCCAACGTATCTATAATTTTTTATTGTTACATGCTATTATATTATCTGTTTTGGATGTTTTATATGCATTAATATAATATTTTATATTATTTTTGGGACTAACCTATTAACCTAGTGCCCAGTGACAGTTTCTGTTTTTTCCTTGTTTTTTGAGTATTGCAGAAAAGGAATATCAAACGGAGTCCAAACGGAATAAAATTCTACGCTGATTTTTCTTGGACCAGAAGGAACCCAGGAGGCTTGGAGAAGAGGCCAGAAGACCTACGGGTGGGCCACAAGCCACCAGGGCACGCCCCTGGGGGCGCGTCCCCCTGTCTTGTGGGCCCCCTGTAGCTCCTCCAACCCTAACTCTTCGCCTATAAATTCAGAAATATTCCCCCAATACCAAAGGGAGCCACGAAAATACTTTTCCGCCACCGCAAGCCTCTGTTCCCGTGAGATCTCATCTTGGGGCCTTTTCCGGCGATCTGCCGGAGGGGGATTCGATCACGGAGGGCCTCTACATCAACACCATTGCCCTTCCGATGATGCGTGAGTAGTTTACCTCAGACCTTCGGGTCCATAGCTAGTAGCTAGATGGCTTCTTCTCTCTCTATGTTCTTCAATACCATGTTCTCCATGATCTTCATGGAGATCTATCAGATGTAATACTCTTTTGCGGTGTGTTTGTCGAGATCCGATGAATTGTGGGTTTATGATCAAATTATCTATGAATATTATTTGAATCTTCTCTGAATTCTTATATGCATGATTTCATATCTTTGTAAGTCTCTTCGAGTTATTGGTTTGGTTTGGCCAACTAGATTGGTAATTCTTGCAATGGGAGAAGTGCTTAGTTTTGGGTTCAATCTTGCGGTGTCCTCACCCAGTGACAAAGTAGGGGTAGCGAGGCATGTATTTGTATTGTTGCCATCAAGGATAAAAAGATGGGGTTTTCATCATATTGCTTGAATTTATCCCTCTACATCATGTCATCTTACTTAATGCGTTACTCTGTTCTTCATGAACTTAATACTCTAGATGCAGGCAGGAGTCGGTCGATGTGTGGAGTAATAGTAGTAGATGCAGAATCGTTTCGGTCTACTTGATACGGACGTGATGCCTATATGCATAATCATTGCCTTGGATATCGTCATAACTATGCACTTTTCTATCAATTGCTCGACAGTAATTTGTTCACACACTGTATTATTTTCCTTCAAGAGAGAAGCCTCTAGTGAAACCTATGGCCCCCGGATCTATTTTCCATATTATATTTTCAGATCTATAAACTAAAAAACACAAAAATACTTTGCTGCAATTTATTTACTTTTATTTTAATTATCGTTTTAGTAATCTTTTATATCTATCTCTATCGGATCTCATCTTTGCAAGTGACCGTGAAGGGATTGACAACCCCTTTATAGCGTTGGGTGCAAGTGTTTGATTGTTTGTGCAGGTGCATAGATTGGGGCCTTGCTTGTACCTCCTACTGGATTGATACCTTGGTTCTCAAAACAGAGGGAAATACTTATCTACTTTGCTGCATCACCCTTTCCTCTTCAAGGGAAAACCAACGCAAGCTCAAGAAGTAGCAGTAAGCTCATCCACCTTGTTGTCCAGAGCATGAAACCTGGTTTCCATGATCCGTACTATGCTCTTCTCGTTCTTAAGAATCTCAGCCACATCCTTCTCTATACCTTGGACAGACTTGAAGAGAAGTGCCATTTGATCACTCTTTGACTTGGATGCTTGAGCACTAGTGGCTCTGGCTGCTTCTGCTTCTGCCTCTGCCTGTGCAGTAGCTGAAGTGGGATGAGAGGGGTCCATCACCACAACATTATCCTCAAACTCTGGCTGAAGTGGCATATGAGGACAATCAAGTGCATATACATTCTTCTCCAGCTTGGAGTTGATGAGCATCTGAATGTATGGTGCATATCCACATGCTCGTTTCTGGTCAGCAGTTGTCCTCTTGATTATCTCTACAATCAAATCCATCACCCGGATTCTGGTGGGTGTCTATGTGATGCAACATGTTAATGGAATACCCCCTGATCATCTTATCATCTCCTGACTTGGGCATCAAAGTATACCTCAAGATTGTGTTGGTGGTGGGTAGTCCTGCTTGCAAATGATAGACAGAGCCAAGCTTGTGTGTGCTCACATAGGCAGCAGGGATAGGAGTGTACATGTTCGCCATTGAGTTGTGATTCATCTTGGCTTCAGCGTAAACGTCAAGATCTCCTTCCTCTACATGTGAGACTCCTAAGATGGTAGCCCACTCATCCATTATAGACTGATATCTGACTCCCTCAGTCATCCATATGATACGGCCATCTGGGTAGAAATGAGCCGTGGAGTAGAAGTGCATGATCATCTCGTCATTCCAAGCTGTGAACCCTCTCCCAACAAAGTTCTCAATGTCTATGCATCTGAAGTTGTCCTGCACATTGGGGAAGTAGTCCTCATTTCCTTAATGTAGGCCCAGTCAACATATATCATGTCATTGACTGCTGGACTCTTGTCCAATAGGACAGTCTCATAGAAATCATGTTGTTCTTTAGTATAGAACTTGTCATCAACAGCAGTCTTCCTCCTGAAAGCATATGGGTCATTTGCTCTCCAATTCCTCAGCCCTTGATCTCTCCTCTTCTTCATGTCCTCAGCAACTGGATGAACATCATTGTGTTCAGGCAAATGGGGTCTCAGCTTCCTCAGCACTGTCAACTCTTGTTCCTCGGCAGCAGCTCTGGATGTGGAACTCTTGTTCTTGTTAGAAGCTGGAATATCCCTGGTAGTTCTCTTGGACTTAGTGGTAACAGCTTTCTTGGGTGCAGTAGGCTTCTTTGGAGCAGATGGCTTGGCCTTGGTTGCAGCTTGACTGGTCATAGCATCAGCCATGAGCTTCTTCTTCTTTGAAGGAGGAGGTTTTACAACTGGTTCTTCCTCTTCCTCTTCCTCATACATAGAGGTTGGCCTTCCAATGACATGCACAATCCTCTTTCTTGCTCTCTTCTTCTCTCCTGCCTTCTTGGGCAAAGATTTCTTTGGAGGCTCAACAGAAACAGTCATATTTGCCTTAGCACTCTCAGGTGCTCTCATAGCATCAGGATTGGCATACTCTTTCCTCACTGGCCTCTTAACAGAAGTGGCCTCAGAGGTAGATTTCTTAGCAGCCTTCTCCTTCTTGTCTTGCAGCTTCTTGGAGGTGACCTCATCAGGAATAAAATCTGCATCTTCTTCATCTGAGTTGAGTTTCCTCCTTGCCCTGGTGGCAACCTTGGGCAATCCATGAGAGCTGGGAGTGCCTCGGTCCTCAAAAGATGAGGAACTAGCATCTGGGCTAGTGCCAGCATCCACATCCACACTTTGTTCCCTAAAATCATTGTCACTGTCTGACCCTGATCCTGACATGCTGACCCTGTGAATAGATATAGATGAGTAGAAGGGATGAGAATCACAAAACATATAAGGTTTTTGCAAATTTGAACTCAAATTCTTAAGCTTAATTTTCAGCTAAGTGGGTTTCGGTTCCACCGAGTCAAGAAATTCGGAGCTACCAAGACAGACACCCTCCTTAACAGAAACTTGGCCACTCATCTCGGTTGCACCGAAACGAGCAACTCGGTTTCACCGAGAGTGTTCTCAGTAACCCTAAACCACAAATTGGTGAGACCGACTTTTCTGACTTTGTGACACCGAGACACGCATGGCAGAAGATTAAACCTAAAAGTTTCGTTCCCCTACTCTCTACGGGATTTCTAGCGGATGGAAGTTGTGCAATCTGTGGCAAGAAGATCAAAGACCTAATTTGCAAGATTTGGATAGAGAGCGCACGAGGGGTGAGATCTTTACCCTAGTTCGGTGAAGATCCCCTATGGCGGCAACGGCGGCGATGATTCCCGTCGACGGTGAAGAACTCCTGTGGCAAGGGCGCACGGGAGGCAAGGTGGAAGTCCGGAGACGATGGCTGTGGAAGCAAAGGGGTGCGGGAGGCCGAAGAGTCGAAGTAATTTTCAACTTCGGGTCCGCAGAGTATTTATACCTTCTTGTTGTTGGTGACACCGATTCGGAAATTTCGGTGCCACCGAGTTTCATAACTATCAGGTGATGGTGAAACTCGGTGAGGCCGAGATTTAGGGATCGGTTGCACCGAGGTGATAAAACCAGATCAACCCAGTGATTCGATGGAACCGAGATTGTGGTGTTGGTTACACCGAGATTCACATGAGAGGTTTTGGAAGTCAGCTCTTTGTCGAAACGGAACTCCGAGTGCTCCTCACACAGAGGGTTTGAAAAGTGCTTTCTCAAGTTTTGTGATGAAGCATGAATAGAATTTGAGACTAGAAAGCATAGATAGCTAGAGGAGGGTACTTAGGCATTCTTGTATATCCAATTGGCCAAGGAAAAATGAAAGCCAAATAACAACAACTGGATATCCTCGAATGAAAAAGATATGCATACCAACATGCTCACACAATAAGATGTCAAATGAAATCATGGCAAACATGAATAACTACTCTAGTATCTACCAAGCACTTTGGCGATGACGTAGTCATCTATATATGAGTATATTGACTTAGGAGCCAAGTAAGAATACTTGATCATATGTCATACTCATCGTTTAAGCACAAGTGGGATTACCACTTTTACATAAAGCATTTAATGTGTTCACATCTTTAAGAGATGCTTTAACTCAAGTCTTAGAGTAAAGCTCCCCCTTGATGCGACATCCCCACTAAGAGGGATAAACTAACCTTGGGTTTTGTTGAAGAAGACTTCATGTGGGTGAGGTAGTTGTGGATGCTCATTGTTGATGAAGATCATCTTGAGTTGGGAGCAATCCTCGTTGTTTCTTACTCTTCTCACCTACATGGGTTAGTCCCACACAAGGAACAAATACAAGGATATCTATGGACATGGAGTGAAATGCATACATGATAATGTCCATTGATTCTTTTATTACCTTGTCCCTTGCTTACCTTTGAGGGAATGTATGACTCCTTGAACTATTGCATAAAGTTGGAGTTGATTGCAAATAGTAATTGCCAAAATGAATGTGAGTGAATCTCATTGGAGGAATCACCTCTCAAGAACTTCTCTAGTTCTTCTTCTTGGGGACCCACATCAAATTGATGGGAATCCTTGGAGTTGAAGTAGCACTAGTTGAAGTAGAAATTGGAGTAGCCTTGGGAACCCACTTGACCATGGCTAGAGACTCATCTTCAAATGTGTCAATCTCCTCTTGAAGCTTGTCCTTGCCCTTGAGCTTGTGGTCTTGTGGTGGAAGGTCATCTTGAGCTTTTGTTCCCTTGGGGAGAGTATGTTCATACTTCTCCTTTTGAGGAACAAACTTCGGCTTGGGGTATTGATCTTCTTCCCATTCAACTCCATTGGCGTTGAAGTAGCCAATGCCTGGTTCTTCCGGTATCCTCCATGCTTGCATACAATCTCCTCGAATTGCTTACATCCGGCAAGACTTTTGTAGATACTTTTTTCTATAATCCCTTTCAAAAGATCATTTTCTTGCTCAAGTATAACTTGGCTAAGAGAATCATTAGTGGAATCAATAGAGCTACTAGAAGCAATATCATTGGATTTATCATTTTTATTGTTGCTACTAGATGAAGAACCTTTCTTGCCTTTGTTACTAGTTTGCTTAGTTTTAACTTGTGGAATGAATGTAGACAAGAGTGGTCGTTTGGCTAGATAAGAGGAAGTCTTCTTTCGAAGATCGTCATTGATAGCTTTAAGAAATTCATGTTCTTGCTCCAAATTGAGCTTCTCAAAGCGTAGCTTCTCATGAGTTCTTACAAGCTCTCTATGATCATCTAGAGTAGATTCATGGGCTAACTTAAGAGTGTTTAATTCTTTAATTAGTCACTCTATTTCCTTCTTATCATCATCACACGACTTATCTTGACTAACATGATTATTATCAAGTTCATTTTGACTAACATCACGAGTTTTGTCAAATAGCAAGTCATCATCTCCAAGTAAGTCATCCTCATCACTATTAAAGTCAATGTATTCGGGGTGTGATACCTTGGGGCCTTTAGCCATGAAGCAACTTCCACTCCCTTCATTTGGTGAATCAAATATGTCATAGGAGTTGGAGGAAACGAGTGCAAGTCCGGCAACACCTTAATCTTGACTATAGTCGGAGTCGGAGTGATAGATTCTCTCGGAGTAGTTATCGGATTCGGAGTCGGAAACCCATTCACCAACATGACCTTGATGTCTTCTTCTTCTGTAGCTCTTGGTGTACTTGTCCTTCTTCTCCGAGTCTTTACTTCTCCGAGAGGGACTTCGTTCATAACGATCATCTCTACTCCTTCTATCTCTTCGAGGTGACTCGTCTCTTGAGCTCTTTCTTCTATGTGACTCTTCTCTTCTTTTGTGTGGGGCATGCACTCATTGGAGTAGTGTCCAGGCCTTCCACAATTGTAACAATTCCGATCACGACTAGATGAACGCTTCTCTTCATATCTTGAATTGGAGCTTCTCTCTTTGCCTCTACTCTTGTAGAACTTGTTGAATTTCTTGACCATGAGGCTTATCTCTTCATGGTTACAAGGTTGTCATTTGATGTAGCGGGAGTGTCACTTGAAGCTTTGTAAGCACCGCTTGACTTGTTATGAAGCTCTTCCTTATCTTTGAGTGACATCTCATGAGCGACAATCCTTCCAATGACTTCCGTGGGCTTGAGATCTTTGTTGTTTGGCATCATTTGGATCAATGTGCACATGCTATCGTACTTCCCATCCAAGGCTCTAAGTATCTTCCTTATGATCAACTTGCCGGTCATCTCTTCACTTCCTAAGCCGGCAATCTCATTGGTGATGAGAGCAAGCCTGGAGTACATTTCCGCGACTCCTTCACCATCCTTCATCTTGAACTTGTCAAGTTGACTTTGTAGCACATCCAACTTAGATTCCCTGACGGATTCGGTACCTTCGTGCATATCAACCAAAGTATCCCAAATTTCCTTTGCATTCTCAAGATGGCTAATCTTGTTGAATTCTTCAGGGCATAAGTAGTTGAATAGAATGTCGCATGCTTGAGCGTTGTATTGCAACATCTTCAATTCTTCCGCGGTCACTTCACGATCCGGTTCCTTTCCATCTCCAAAGAATTCACCTTGCAAGCCAACATGAACAACAGCCCATATGGCGGGGTTATGACCAAGAATATGCATTTTCATCTTATGTTCCAACTAGCAAAGTTTGTACCATCCAAATATGGACCTCTAAGATGATAATTTCACTCACTAGATGCCCTACTCTGCTAGGTTGTGAGACCAATGCAATGGAGACCAAAGCTCTTATACCACTTGTAGGATCCTAAGTATGTCTAGAGGGGGGTGATTAGACTACTTGACCAAATAAAAATCTAGCATTTTCCCAATTTTAAGTCTTGGCAAGTTTTAGCAATTGTAGCAAGTCAAGTACACCCTACACATGCAAGTATAAGAGTATAGCAGCGGAAAGTAAAGACATGCACATGAATGTAAAGGTAGGGAGAGGAGAATCAAACGCAATTGATGACATGAAGATTTTTCCCGTGGTTTCGATAGGTGGTACTATCGTACGTCCACGCTGATGGAGACTTCAACCCACGGTGGGTAGCGGTCGCGAGAGTCCACGGAGGGCTCCACCCGTTAGGGTCCACAAAGTAGAAACCTCGTCTATTCCATCACGGCTTCTGTCCACGAAGGACTAACCTAACTATGGGTAGATCTTCATGAAGTAGGCGATCTCCTTGCCCGTACAAACTTCTTGGTTCAACTCCACAATCACGAAGAAGGAGGCTCCCAAGCGACACCTAACCAATCTAGGAAGCACCACGCTCCAAAAGGTAATAGATGTAGTAGTATGATGAACTACTTGCTTTTGTGCTTCAAAAGATAGTCTCCTCAACACTCAATCACTCTCTCACAGGTTTGGCATGGGTAGAAGAGATTTATTGGATGGAAAGCAACTTGGGGAGGCTAGAAATCAAGATCCATATGGTTGGAGTGGATGATCTTGATCTCAACACAGAGTAGGTGGCTCTCTCTCAGAAAAATGGATAGGACAAGTGTTTGTATGTTCTGAGTGCTTCTCTTGCGAGTGAGAGGTGGTGGAGGGGTATATATAGGCATCTCCAAAAATCCAACCGTTACAACATTATTGCCCAACTCAGTGAAACCGAAGTGAAAACTTGGTTGCACCGACTAGTGCAAAATGTGGCAACTTTAGTCTTTTCGGTGGTACCGATATACACAATTCGGTCCTACCGATTTTGGTCTGACCAGGGCAGTTCCTCATCTCTGTGACACCGATTCACCAAACTCAGAAATTCTGAGTTTAGGAATTAGCTAACCACAGAGTTGGTCACTGATTCTCGGTCGTACCGAAACCAGTATTGGTTGTACCGAGTTGCTAGGGTTTTGGCTAGGTTCTGTCTCAAGGGGAAATTGGTATGGCCGAGTGGGAAAACTTGGTGGCACCGAGTTTGAACTTTATGTTTTGGACAGAGTATTTTGTGGGAGAATGGATGAGTATTTTTGGTGGCTAATCTCTAAGCACTTGAGCAACCAGATCATCATAATTCCTCACCCCCTTTTAATAGTGTTGGCTTTCCTATGGACTCAGAGTGATTTCTCACAAAATATGAAATGTAGAGTCTTCAAGCTTGAATTATGGCCAATGCAATTCCTTTCCTTTCCTTGGGGAGGTTCTCCACACAATCCTTTAGCCATCCCATCATTGAACTTTTTCCTGAGATAAACTTGGTAGAAACATTAGTCCAATGAAATATATGTTGTTATTAATTACCAAAACCACCTAGGGAGAAGTTTTGCTTTCAGAGCGGGAGATTCGTGAGGCCGCCCAGGCAAGGGTGGCCACTGTCGAGGAGGACCTTGCAAAGCGTGTCGCTGAATGTGTGTCTGAAAATTGTCGTCTATGATTCGCACCCGTCGTCTTATATAGATACCAGGGCATGCCTAGGGTTTACATAGGTCGGTTACATCTAAGGGTAATCGTGCCAAAGAAAACCTCTAAGTATTGATGTATGCGTCAGGTCTTCAGGAGTTATCCACCTTGGCGCTCCTGGGCCCGATGAATGTGGCCCATTGGTTGATCATCTTGGGGGTACTCGCCCATCCCATATGGCTGGGAGCTAAAGTGGCAAGCACCCCCCCCCCTAATACATGACACCATCACCATCATCATATGTGACGACAAGTAGTAGCCCATTGGAGCTAATCAATCCCTAGTATTCTAGATAATTAAGCCGCACTTGTAGATGATTAACCTCCTTCTATGCACTCTTTTGTTGATTATGCGTTGCCATGTTTAACTATGACCTATATGCTGAGTCATGCACAATATGCGTTCCGTGCTAACAAGCTATGCATTCCAGCTAGCTCCGTTCGTCTTTTGTTGTTGCAGGAGGCGCATGGAGGAGGATTAAGGGGACACTTTGGCGTAAATAAGACGGAGGACGTACTTGCTACACATTTCTTTTGGCCAAAGATGAGACGGGATGTTGAGTGTTTTGTTGCCCGCTGCACTACATGTCAAAAAGCTAAGTCACGACTCAATCCTCATGGTTTATATATGCCCTTGCCTATACCTAGTGTTCCTTGGGAGGATATCTCTATGGACTTTGTTTTAGGTTTACCTCGAACAAAGAAGGGGAGGGATAGCATATTTTTTGCCGTGGATATATTTTCAAAAATGGCACACTTTATACCATGTCATAAAAGTGATGATGCTGCTAATGTTGCTGATTTGTTCTTTCGTGGAATTATTCGCTTGCATGGTGTGCCAAATACAATTGTTTCAGATCGTCATGCTAAATTTCTTAGCCACTTTTGGAGATGTTTCTGGGCTAAGTTGGGGACTAAACTGCTTTTTAGTACTACATGTCACCCCCAAACTGATGGACAAACTGAAGTAGTCAATAGATCATTGTCTACTATGCTTAGGGCTGTTTTGAAAAATAACTTGAAAATGTGGGAAGAATGCTTGCCTCATATTGAATTTTATTATAATCGTTCATTGCATTCTACTACTAAGATGTGCCCTTTTGAAGTTGTGTATGGTTTCTTACCTCGTGCACCTATTGATCTATTGCCTCTTCCATCTTCGGAGAAAGTTAATTTTGATGCTAAAGAATGAGCTTAATTGATATTAGAGATGCATGAGTTAAATAAGGAAAACATTGAGCGTATGAATGCTAAATATAAACTTGCTGGAGATACGGGTAGAAAACATGTTGTCTTTGCACCTGGAGATCTTGTTTGGTTACATTTGCGTAAGGATAGGTTTCCTGATTTGCGCAAGTCGAAGCTAATGCCACGTGTTGATGGTCCTTTTAAGGTGTTAGAGAAAATAAATGATAATGCATATAAATTTGATCTATCTGCAGATTTTGGGGTTAGTCCCACTTTTAACATTGCAGATTTGAAGCCTTATTTGGGTGAGGAAGATGAGCATCCGTCGAGGACGACTTCATTTCAAGAAGGGGAGGATGATGAGGACATCAATACCATTGTTACACCCACAACCCCTGCTGCTATACATAGTGGACCAATTACTAGAGCTCGCGCACACCAATTGAATTACCAGGTACTTTCGTTTCTTAGAAATCATTCCAATGTTCATGAACATATGATGCTGCCTAAATTAGATACTTTTGTTTTACTTATGAATGAAGGGCCTAGCATGGACAAGAAGGATGGCCAATGGAGCGGGAACAAGCATGGAGAAGAAGGTGCGCGCGCAGTAAAGGACAACGGAGCTTCCAGTGGTGATTTTCGCACTTTGAAGCCACCATAATGAGAAGATGAAGGCTTGGACGAAATATTCAAGACACCACTTATTAAATTTCGTCCATAGGATATTATAGGTGTTGCGCCACCTTATTTTTGGGCCAGACCCGTGTAATTTCGAAATACCATAGCATAGGCTATTTTTAGAGTCCGTATGTGTGGGGAAACTGAGTTAGGGTTGGTTTCGGACCCCTCCTCCAAGGGGTCATAAAATTCCCCTCTATTCCCCCATATATACAGACCTTAGGGCGCCATTTTAGACTTGGGTTTTGTTTAGATTACAAGTTCATCATAGCTGCAACTTCGCGTCCTTCGTTTGTGTTCCACGACCAGACCAAGACGTCATAGAACCCCACTTTCATCAATAAAGCTTTCCTCTTATATCCGCTATATCCAGATTGCAATTTTAATTTCTTGCTTGTTCTTTGTTTGCGTGCAGGAAATAGACCTTCATGGTCAGGTTGATCATGCTCTGGCATGGTCAATAACCTCTCGGAGTTGGTTTACCGATTTCTAAGGTGCGACGTCCTCGTACATTCATAGTCGGATCGTCAAAGTCTACTCCACTGAAAACGATAGCCACCATCTCATAGAAAGACGGGACACCTTCGCCTCTATTATATCAATTGACCAAAAATAATTTGTGTCGGATTTCGGGCTCCGCAAAACCCAAAGAGGTTCGAACTCAGGGGCGTGTACGAAGATCCCAACCGGCTTCGGCCTCAAGCTCACAGCTCCACAGCCTAGGCGAATCGAACTCTCTCACTCGCGGGGAAGAAGGCTAACACGCGGATTTACCCAGGTTCGGGCCGCTGCGAAGCGTAAAACCCTACTCCTGCTTTTGGTGGATTGCCTCACGGGGAGGTTTGTGGATGAACTGGTACAGTGGTGAGCAACCTCATGAGGGCGCTCCAGTGGTTCTCGATCTGTCCCCCCTATGGCGCAGCCTAGCCTATGTTTATAATGGCTCGGGTCCTCTTCCCTTATCGCAATGGCAGGAAGGGATCCCACAACGGCCATTTTCAAAGGGGTACAAGGAGTACACCTTATCCTGATGAAGGGTGGTCTTCGCTTGCAAAGTAGCTAGTGGTGATGCAGAAGTGGGCTCGGCGATGACGTCCGTCCTGCGGGGCTTGTGGTCTTGGTCTTGTTGCGCCGGAATGGAAACCTTTGGGGGGACGCCTTGGGAACCCGCGTACGTCCTTGCCTCCTTTGCACCAAAGAGGAAACTGCTTCTTCTGTGCCTGCTGGCGCCCGCCTGGCCCGGCTGGCGTCACCTCAGCCTCTCGAGGCCGAGCGCTGCATAGAGATTTCCGCCCCTCGGGAGGGAGCCTGGAGAGGCCTCCTCTTTCCGGGGGTCTTGGTGTCGTCATCCTCGCGAGGGCGGGGCTCTCGCGAGGGCCTTGTCATGGGCGATCCCGCGTCGGGCCGTACCAGGCTGTCGAAGTGGGCCACGCCCTGGGCCGCAGGTAGGCAGGTCTGGGTACCCCCGTTCTCAGAACGCCGATAGTAGCCCCCGGGCCCAAGGCATGCTTGGGTTGGCTTCGGGGCGAAGCCAAAGGAGGCAGGCCCGAGCGCCGCGGGTCCTATTCGCCTGCGGGCCAGGCTTGACACGTGGCGCCCTCCGAGACGCGGACGCCTCCACTCCTCCGTGCTGCCTCGGCAACTGCCCTTGCTGACAAACAGCCTGGTGCACGCCACCGAGCCGTCATTGTTCCCCTTTGAACCTGTCGTCCGTTCCCCCTTCTCCACGGCTCGCGCCTTCTCTGCCAAATCTTGCGCCCACCCCGATCTGGCCGTCCGCCATGGCTCCCAAGAAGAAGGGGGGCGAGGCCCCGAAGGCGTCGGGGCCTACGTCAGAGCCGGAGCCCGCATTGGGCCGATCCTTGGTGGTCAATCTTGAAGGGTTGGAGAAGGTCCGCCTGGCAGTCGCCGCCGGCTCCAACGAGTGGGGGGCGACCAAGATCTGGCCGGGCTCACGGCCTCAGACCGACCTGGAGGCCACCAACATTCCCCTCCATCTCCATGCTCTCTTTTCGGGCTTGCTGCCGCCGTTCTCAGACTTCTTCTCCGCCGTGCTCACGCATTATCAAGTCCATGTGCTGCATCTTGACCCTGGTTCCATCGTCCTCCTTTCCGCTTTCGCGTTCTTGTGCGAGGCCTTTGTTGGCATTCCCCCTTCTGTGGCTCTGCTTCGCCACTTCTTCTCCCTCCAGTTGAACCCCGGAAGACACTGTTCGGGGTGCGTGTCCTTGCGAGCAGTCGACGCGGCAGCCGGCGGGGCTCTCGATGCCCGGCTTTCCCCGAAGGCAGAGGGCTTTCGGAGGCAGTGGGTGTACGTCGATGCTGCTGCGCCCAGTCCCCTGCTCCAAGTCCCGGTGGCCCCCGCCGAGCCGAACCCCGGATAGGGGTACAAGGAGCTTGACGACCCGCGGCTCGCGCGGGTTTCGGCCAGGCTGGCCGACTTGAAGAAGGCGGGGGTGACGATGGCGATGGTGGTGCGGGAGTTCACCCGTCGACGAATTGCTCCTCTCCAGCGCCATTCCCGCCCGATGTGGACCTTCGCAGGCCCTCGCGACGCCATGAGGCTCCAGGTCCCCCCTCTTCCTTCCAGCACGCTGCACGAACTGCTCCGTCATTTGACCGGCGGGGAACCGGGCGAGCTTCCCCGAGATGGGATCCCTCTGTACAACCACCGGGACGGGGAAGCCTTTGCCCAACAGATGCCACGCTTCGACGAGTGGGGATTACTTCCTCAAGAGGGGGCGGGTCCCCGGGCCGGTTCCCTCATGAGGGCCTCGGGCCCTGAGAGTCCGGAGGCCGAGGCCCCCCGCTCGGCCGTGGAGGGGCGCCCTTCGTCGCCCGTCCCCCGGGCACCTGCCACAGCCCTGCCTAGGGGTGAGGGCAACACCCCGTTGGTGACGACGGCCGCCGCCTCTGCTATAGAGCGCCTCGCGCCAGGCACCAACGAATCATCCTCAGGCCCCCGCGCTCGCCGGAAGAGGAGGGGTCCCGGGGGCAGTAGCTCAGCACTATGGGTGCCGATGAAGAGGAAGTGGATCGCCGTGGATGAGTAAGTGTCCGAGTCTCCTCAGTCTTCTCCTGACGTGCACCTTCTGAGTCTCTACTCCGCAGGTCTCCTCCCGGCGAAGAGAGAGATGCACCGCCAACCCCACCTCCTGAGGTCACCAGGCCCGTGGTGGCCTTGCGCCACGCGGGTCACGCGACCCCGCGCGGAGTGGCGTTTGTGCCCGAGCTCGAGCGGCCCTTGGAAGGTCTTGAGCGCGGGTTTCCTGCGTTCTTCTCCATGTGCGGCCTCCAGCTTGTAGGAGCGGGGCCGTGTCCTCCGTTGACGATCCTTTCTGAGAGCCGGGTGCCCCGTGCGTTGAGGCCTTCCTCGAGTGAAGACGCGGGTTCCCAAGGGGCGCAGCTTCCATCCGGAGGGGAGGGCGAGGAGCCCCAGCCCCCGGGCTCACGCCGGGGGCGTGCGGCCCTTCGCATGCCTTCCCTGCTGGCCCAGGGGAAGATGAAAGCCCTGGCCGGGCGCTCAAGCTCGCGTGTGGTCGCAGCGCCACGCGGCGCGGTCTCCTCCAAACCGCAGCGAATGCGCTGGGGCGCCTGGGAGTTGAGCTTGTCGACACCGACACCCGCCTCGAAGCGGAGCGCCAGCGCCTAGCGCAAGAATGGCACCAGCTTGGGGTTGCCGTCAATCTCGGCCGCCTGTAGCGTGAGCGCGCTCACGCGGACGCCGAGGGGTCCCTTGCCACGGCGAGGGAGGCCCGAGGAGGCCCAAGCCGCAGACAGGCGATGCAAGGCCGCGGAGAAGCGCTTGGAGGAGCTTCGAGCCTCCAATGCCGCCCTTGAAAGGCAAGTCCAGGTGTGCAGGGCCGCGCTCGATGCCCTGGCGGTCAAGCCACCTACAGGCGGCACGGGGCCCCGCGTATTTGAAGACATGCTGACGCTGGAGGCGCTGGAGCAGAGTCTGGAGCGTGAGAGGCTGGAGGTGAGGGAGCACCAGGTGTCCACCACCGAGGACTCCCTCGCCATCCGAGATGCGAAGGTCCAGGGGGAGATCAGCGACAAGGTGGCGGAGGTCCGGCGCGCCCTCACCAAGGATTACCGCGCGAAGTTGAAGCTCCAGGAGTTCCGTTTCTGCAGGCGACGCGACGACCTGAAAAGCGAGGCCGACGACCTCAAGAAAAGGTTAGTCCTGACGGAGTGACGCGTGAAGGCCGCGATGGACACCCAAGCTGCTGCCGAGGCCGAGCTGTCTTTCCTCTACAACCAGGTGAAGGGCGTTACTTCCCTAGCGGAGAAGGCTTCAGATGAGGCGGACCGTGCTCGCGGGCTGCAGCATACGCGCTCAAAGATGTTCCAGTCCCTCGAGAAGAGGGCCCACCGGGCCTTGAGCAGCTTCTGCGGCGAGAGCGTCTCGAGCCCACTCGTCCCTGATGATGCCGGGTACCTAGGCTTCTTCACCAGGGTCATGGAGCGTCTTGAGGGGGGTGCGGATAAGATCCACGAACTCGTGGAGGAGAAACGCCGCGACCTTCTCGCGCGGGCGGCTTCACGCGTCTTCAGCCATCTCCTTCGCCTCGACCCACAATTCGACTTCGAGGCTGTGCTTGCCCCCGTGCCCGAAGTGGTCCAAGGCGCCCTTGCCGAGTGGGTGGAGGACCATGTGGAGGACTTGATCGCGGGGTTTTCTTCTGCTGGCTGGGAGGGCCAGCTTGGGGTCGAGGAGCGCGAGTCCGGCGACGGCAGTGACGATGAGGGCGACGACGACACCATGTATCCGTAGGTAGTCTTCGTGTTTACCTATCAGGGTCATAAACGTGGCCCGCGGAGATTTGAATGTATTTTGGAGAGACTTTTTCATGATGCTCCCTCATGACGTAATAGGTAGCATTGTACTCCTTTGTGCCAAGAGTCCCTGCCGATTCAGTCGAGCGTGTCGCGTGAGGGTTCGAACGCTAAGGCCTTGCGAGGTGTGCGCGGGAACGCGCCCATCGTGTCCAGCCCCCGCTCACGGGATGCACGAGGGAGAAAGAGAGCCGGCAGCCGCCGAACTTCTTAAAGAAAGCAAGACGCAAAACGGAAAAACGTTACCAGAAGAGAATGTCCCTCCCCCTTTCCTGAAGAAAAACGCAAGAACTCCAAATTTCATTCCAAAAGGTGGCAAATTCGAATACAAAAAGGGCAAAGAGCTGCCGCGTCCGGCACCTAGGCTAGTCTTCATCTTCGTCTTCCCCCCAGCGCGGAGCGTAGGGCTTCCACTAGGCGTGGGCATAGTCATTGGAGGACAGTGTCGTCCGCCAGTGCAGAGCATGGGGCTTCCACTTGGACGTGGGTGGGAACCCCTCCGTGTCCTCGGGGGGCTCCGGGCGTATACAGCCCACTCATTATTACGTGAGAGTGTCACGAGTTGAGCCCGGGGGCGTGCAGGGGGCTCCATGCCTCCGGGACACGGAGCCCTCTTCCTGCCCCCAAGCATGATGTAGCGAAGCGGGGTCGGCCCCGAACGGGCCCTCGGACGCGGGGGAAGCCCCCAACGCTCTCCGCAGGGAGGACCCGGTTCGGAACGGGGCCTCGGGCCCCCGAAAGCCCGGAGGCGGATGTCGTTGCTACAGCGGCGCCGCGACCTCCCGCGATGCGGACGAGGTCCGGCGCGGGGCCCTTCCATCAAGCGCGGGGCTGGCGCCCGGGACGGTGCCCCAGTGCGCCTCACTGGGGTGCCCGGGAGCCTCGCACGGACACTCAACCCCCTGCCCCCAGGCGGACCGGGCCAGACCTGGAGGCATGGGCGAGTACCTGATCTTCTGCCGCCAGACGGGGGAAGCCCGGCCCAGAGACATGGGCGTGTGTTCCACCCTCCGTCTCTGGGCAAGCGACGCCCGTCCCGGAGACATGGGCGTGTGTTCCACCCTCCGTCTCCATGTGGGGAGCGCCTGGCCTGGGGACATGGGTGTGTGTTCCACCCTCCGTCTCCAGGCATGGAGCGCCTGGCTTGGGGACATGGGCGTGTGTGCCACCCTCCGTCTCCAGGCATGGAGCGCCTGGCCTGGGACATGGGCGTGTGTTCCACCCTCCGTCTCCAGGCAGGTGACGCCCGGTCCGGGGACACACGCGCCTGCTCAGGGTAGCTCCCCACCAGCGGGCGTGCCTCGCGAAGCTGCCAATGCCAGGCACCCTCGCAAGACCGACCCCGCCAGCCCCGACGAAAGCCGCTCGCGAGGTCGTGTACGTTCCTCCTGTCATCGTAGTGGCCGGCGCTGCACCCTCCGAGGCTTGGGTGCCCGTCAGCATGCTCGCCGCGGAGGGACTCGAGCCCCCGGGCGCGGGCATAGACGAGTCGCCTGCCGCCCACTCCGGAGGCGGCGGGCGCACTGGAAGGTGCGAGGCGGCGCCTGCCCTGCACGGCCAGCGCCTCCCACAGGTCTTCATCCGTGCCGGGGGTGAACTCCTGCGTGCCTGGCGCCCTGCGTCGCACCCTTTTCTGGCGCGAGCGCGTGTTGTAACGCGCTTCCGAGGGGCATCCGCGTGTCCCCAGCGCCGTGTCGGTTGGTTGGGGGGCTCCACCGACGCGAGCCCCTAGGCCCGTCCCGTAGGGGAGCACCAGGGCCACGACGGACGTGCTGGCGCGCCTGGCCATGCGACACAGCCAGTCATCATAGCGGTTGCGAGCGGTGCGGCAGCGCAGCAGTTCGCGGGCCACGAGGAGCGTGACTCGCCCGCTCGTCAGGTTGCGGCGAGCTCGGGAGGATGACGCCGCGGCGTGGATGTGGGAGGGAGTCGGGGCGACGATGCCGCGCTGCGCAGTTGGTGAGGGCGGCAAGCCCCGGCGTCCGTCGAAGGTCGGGCTAGCAATGGCGTCTGCCAACGGGGGGGCAAGGCGGCGCGGGGCGCTGTGGCCCGCAGGCGTCACCCGGGCGACGCGAGCAGCCCGGCGCTCGGCGCGAGCTCGGTGTCCTTTAGATATGGGAGCGGCGAGCGGAGGCGGGGTGAAGCTGAGGTGGAGACCCCGTCACACGCCCCCTACCTGGCGCACCAAATGTCGGATTTCGGGCTCCGCAAAACCCAGAGAGGTTCGTACTCAAGGGCGTGTATGAAGATCCCAACCGGCTTCGGCCTCAAGCTCACAGCTCCACAGCCTAGGCGAATCGAACTCTCTCACTCGCGGGGAAGAAGGCTAACACGCGGATTTACCCAGGTTCGGGCCGCTGCGAAGCGTAAAACCCTACTCCTGCTTTTGGTGGATTGCCTCACGGGGAGGTTTGTGGATGAACCGGTACAGTGGTGAGCAACCTCGCGAGGGCGCTTCGGTGGTTCTCGATCTGTCCCCCCCTACGGCGCAGCCTAGCCTCTGTTTATAATGGCTCTGGTCCTCTTCCCTTATCGCAATGGCGGGAAGGGATCCCACAACGGCCATTTTCAAAGGGGGACAAGGAGTACACCTTATCCTGACGAAAGGTGGTCTTCGCCTGCAAAGTAGCTGGAGGTGATGCAGAAGTGGGCTCGGCGATGACGTCCGTCCTGCGGGGCTTGTGGTCTTGGTCTTGTTGCGCCGGAATGGAAACCTTTGGGGGGACGCCTTGGGAACCCGCGTACATCCTTGCCTCCTTTGCACCAAAGAAGAAACTGCTTCTTCTGTGCCTGTTGGCGCCCACCTGGCCCGGCTGGCGTCACCTCAGCCTCTCGAGGCCGAGCGCTGCATAGAGATTTCCGCCCCTTGGGAGGGAGCCTGGAGAGGCCTCCTCTTTCCGGGGGTCTTGGTGTCGTCATCCTCGCGAGGGCGGGGCTCTCGCGAGGGCCTTGTCACGGGCGATCCCGCGCCGGGCCGTACCAGGCTATCGAAGTGGGCCACACCCTGGGCCGCAGGCAGGCAGGTCTGGGTACCCCCATTCCCAGAATGCCGACAATTTGTCTACCCATCGTATGCTATGCGTTCGAGAGAGAATTCTCTAGTGAAAACTATGCCCCCCGGTCTATTTACATCATATTGTAAAAACCTAAATACCTTGCTTCAATTATTTGTTTTCTTTTTACTTTTACTTTTTATAAATCTATCACTATCAAAATTAATCCTTGCAAGTAATGAGCTCAAGGGGATTGACAACCTTCTTGCCCGCGTTGGGTGCAAGCGTTCGGTTTTGTATGTGTCGGTGCTGACGACGAGAGTTTTCCTTGATTCTCCTATTGCTTCGATAACCTTGGTTCTCAGTGAGGGAAATGCTTATTGTTAATATATTGCTTCACCCCTCCTCTTCGGGGAAAAACTCAATGCAGCTCACAAGTAGCAACCCTCATGACGGTTCACTAATGGGCCACTTCGGGCAGCTTATGATGCATACAAGGGAGATTCCACAAAGACTTGGCACATAAGACAAGGACTCCTCTAAAACCTAGGCCTCAGGTACATTATATAAGCCGAGGGCAGGCTAGTCAATAGACAATCTCATATTCATTAGAACAATCCCGTAGTAGATAAACGTACTCTATACTATCCTTCATATCAATACAATCAAAAGCAAGACATAGGGTATTATCTCCTCGAGAGAGTCCGAACCTGGGAAAAATCATGTGTCCATGTTACCATCGCTCCAAGAAGCCTAGCTTAGGACCCCTACCTCGAGATGTGCCAGATTTAGCACCGACATTGGTGGCCCATGCAGGTCCCTGCTGGTAGTCATCGTGCTGTGATGGGAATTCAGATCGGCTTCGACGCGATATACACTCCTCGTTGGGCCTGCATGGGCCACCAATGTCCGACCAAGCTTCATCATCAATGTTGGCATCTTCGTCGCCGGCTCGACTAGTCGTCTCGGCTGGACCGAGACTACACTCCTCGTTTGATCGTCAATATCGGACGGCTGCCTTCATCAACATCAACTCCGATATCAATTAAGATCATGGAGAAATCCTCCACGGAGCTCGGGGGCTCAACATCAACATTGCCCTTGGGCGACCGTGCAGTTTTTCTGGACAACGGAACCGTGTTCCCCATCCTTGCCTCCTCGAGCATTTCTTTGACGATTGCTTCAATGAAATTGTGTGGAATTGAGTCTAGAACAATGTTGTAAAATTTCATCGCATTCCAATGAAGGAATCACCGAAAATCTCCGATATACCGGATCTGTGTCGAATCTGGACGAGAATCTGGACGAGTATGTGGCGAGGAGTCTAGCAGTTACCTCGGACATCCTTTGGAAGATCCAACCGTTCATTGGTTGCTTAATTCCAATATCGACCACCCCTCAAACTTTCAGGTCGATCCGACCGTTCAAACTCCGGGAAAAGTCCGATGTGTGCATCAATTTTTGAATATGTTTTCTACGTGAAAACGAATCTGACCCGAGGTTAATCTTTCTGATGAACGGGTTATCGGACATCCTTTTTGAAGAAAACAATTTCTAGGATATTTTCTTTTGTTCTTGAACATGTCCCTACAAATTTTAAATTCTTTTGCGAGGTAATCTTCATCGTCGCGTCGGTGTCAAACTAGTCCGACAACTTTGCTCCATGGTCGTCGACCTGCGCTAGACAGGTCGTCGCCACGTCGAGCAGAGGTCAACCTCGTCGGATCATCACCTCGGCGAGCCGACCAAGAGTTAAGGCTAAATCATCAAGACAACATTGCCGCCCCATGGATTACACGGGGTGGGCACACCGGCATCGCCGTGCACTCACTTCATCAAGCCAACATACACCGAGTCACAAACTTTGACATGTGTGGGTATCGTCGTGCCGCCTCTTCTTCAAACTGACATCCAACACACCGACCTGCTTCGATACGTCGGCTGACATGAAGACTTCGGCGTCACCGGCCAGCCAGCTTCCAAGTCAGCTAGACCGGGGGCTTCGCCATCCACCATGTTGGATCTGTCAAAGTTCGTTGGGCGTCCTCGTCCCGCCACAAGCCCGTATCGCGTCATCAACACCGAGCATATTAACCAGCTAAGTCGCTTTCATGCTCAATTTTTAAATTTGTGTTCTGTTCAACCAAGCATTATGTTTTTGTCTTAAAAAATTATTTATTAAAAAGTTAGTTTGTTAAAAACACTTCTTTTACCCAAGTTAACTGGGGGCTCTTAAATTTATATGAGACGTTTTATAATATATTTTTCTTCTTCTTAGTCCTTGCAAAGTCTTTTTCTATTCTTTTTCGACTCGAGTGTATGGTCAATAGTCGGATAGTCTGGTTTCTTTCTAAATATGCTCGAGTTTAGTTTGCTAAACTGGCCTCTGAGAAGCACTCCACCTTTGGGATATGGAGTTTGAAGCCAAAGGCTAACATACTTGAAGTTTAGAGATCAGATGTGTCATGTTAAAGCACGACGGAAGCACAAATTAATTTTAAAACCAATTTTTGATTGGCACCAAAAAAACTTGATTTAATTTAGATGTTAAGTTTTTATGTAAGTTTTTGGTTTTCCGAGCATAACCCCGGCAATACAACGCCAAGCGTCAGCAATATTAACGAGGGGTGCGACTAGAGCCAAACCCGCCAAAAGCCAAGGTACTCCATGGAGTCCTCGGCAGAATGTCCTCGGTACTTCGCATATCTATGCATCGATTTCGAGTTGTGTCTTTGGTCAAGTACATAGAAATGGCCAAGTACAAAAATGGTCAAGTACATAGATACATAAAGTCATGATTCCGTTGTGAAAGCAAAAAAAATCCTTGCCGGCATCTTGCAGGTTGGCCGATGGATCCCTCAGAGCCAACCGAGGACCTATGAAAATAAAAATTTCCACGATGGCATCTTGTAGGTCGATCAATGGGTACCGCAGAGCCGGTCGAGGAGCTGTTACAGCAAAAAAATCCACGCCATTGATGGCAAAATTATTTCCACGTCGACGTCTTGTAGTTCGACCAGCCAGTCCTACGGAACTGGCCTGGGTTATACCAAGTGGTACTTCAGTTCAGTAAAGATCTTTCCGAGCCATAGTTCGGCATCTTCCTTGCCAAGATGCAACTTAGTGGTGGTGACACTCAAACACCGACCGGACAAATTCTCGAGGAAATACGATCCTAAGGTCGGCCATGTTGCCCAACCCAAGTTTCGGGGGCTCCTGCATTGACGATTCAATGCAGTAAATTTAAGAGTGCAATACGGTTTTCGAGGAGATTACGATCCTCATGTTGGTTGGCTGCACCCAACCTGAGCTATTGCGCACTGCGTTTACGTTCCTAAGTATGATACCAAGCAGGGACTTGATCCTCGGGACGATTTCGCAAATCGACCTGTGTCTCAGGGGCTACTGTGATCAGCGATTTTATGTTTTCCTTCAGGAGCATCTTGGATTGTAGGCCGACACACACCTTGAGGGCTACTAGCTATACATCTCTGCAGTAAATAAATTGCACAGGTCAAAAATAAATTCCGCAAAAAATCAACCCAATACCGAGGTGATGCACCACCTCGGAAGCAGTCCGGCGTAAAGCTCGGATGCGAGTGGTTGGTTCCATGGAGGACGTATCCAGCATTAAGCTCGGCTAAACTCCTTCAAACTTTTTCAATACCAAGGTAATCTGTGACACCTCGGATGCAAACCGTCGTTGGAGTTCGGTTGCAAAAACACACCTCAAATATAGTTCGGCGTTGGAGCTAGGCAACACGAGTACACCACCGCACAGGAAAAACTTTGAACCCGAGGTGTGACGTAAAACTAAAAATGCATTGATAAAGGCCGAGAACTTAATAGGGCTCATCGTCGACGTGTGAAATCCTCGGATACCCGACGTGTGAACTCTTCAGATACACCTCGGCGATCATCAAGATCTTGATGGGAAGATTTGTTGAACCAGCTTTCAAGACTGACGTTCAAAGATGAAGAACAATTCGGAAGAACCGAGGAGCGTCCCCAACTTGAAGACCGGTTCAGGGGGCTACTGACGGTGTCCTGGACTAGGGGGTACTCACCATGTCGTCTCCCAACCAGGTGGGTCGGGACGAGGACCCTCATGACAGCTCACTAATGGGCCACTTCGGACAGCCCATGATGCATACAAGGGAGATTCCACAAAGACTTGGCGCACAAGACAAGGACTCCTCTAAACCTAGGCCTCCGGTACATTATATAAGTCGAGGCTAGGCTAGTGAATAGACAATCTCATATTCATTAGAACAATCTCATGGTAGATACATGTACTCTGTACTATCCCTCATATCAATACAATCAAAAGCAGGATGTAGAGTATTATCTCCTCGAGAGAGCCCGAACCTGGGTAAAATCATGTGTCCATGTTACCATCGCTCCAAGACGCCTAACTTAGGACCCCTACCTCGAGATGTCGGATTTAGCACCGACAACAACACAATTGGTTCCACCAAATCAAAGCATATCCGGTAAACTCAATGGATGCATATCGTACCTTCTTCTCCTCCATATAGCGGTGGCTATCAAAGACCTGATCCATACGCATCTCCCACTCCAAATAATCATCGGGCTCAGTTTTCCCATTGAACAATGGTATGGTAAGTTTGAATTTACCAATCCCACCATTATCATGGTCATGATGAGCACGCCCATGGCCTCTTCCTCCCACAACTAAGCCTTGTTGACCTTCTCCACGATGATCCTAATGAGCACGTCATGGTAGCGACTCGTAGTAGTTTTGAGCTTCATCGGAGTGGTCGCTCCAATGCTCTCCATGATGGTTCTGTTGTATGGGGAGTTGTCGATGTCGACCCTGTGCAGCAAGCCCATCTCGTGGTGGAGATGGTGGCACCCAAATAGCACCTTGCTGGTCGTGGCGAGCGCGTCGAGGTGGTGTAGCATAGTAGCTATGGGCATCACCAGAGTAGACATGGATGTGCTCTCCATGCCCCTCCTCAAGGTGGCGTTGGCCCTGCTGTTCGGGGACTTATCGATGTAGACCCCATGCAACAAGCCTATCTCGATGAAGTTACTCGGTGAGTGAGTCGATTCTCCAGCCAAGGTTGGTCTCCAAGGCCGATATACGCCTCTCCACCTTGTTTAACACATACTCGTGTATCCTCCAACGCCAACACATAGGCGGGATGTAAGCTAGGATCATACACGGGAAGTGGCGGTTCCTCCTCCATGAGGCGCCCACCTCCATGCACACCATCAACACCGTTGGACCTCCTCGAACCCATGGAAGCTTCTCAAGAGCAAAATCAACAAGAGAGAAAATAGCACCATGAACAACTTAAAATTCTGATACCAAGATGATGCGGGACGCCGCTGGAATGATCTTTCACTATGCCAAACAACTCACGAGGAGCAGCAACTAACTCTCTCAGAACTTGTTTCGATAAACTTTGTTTTTCTCAAGTGGAAAAACAATGGGAAACACTAGATAACTAGCTTGGTTTACAAGGACGTAACCCAAACCATCAGAGTTGTGAACCTATGTATAATCACAAGAGGGAACCACAAGGATCCTATATGAATTGAGGACAGACCCTCCAATCCACACACACGAGCTAACACTCACGATACTAGTGCTCTCAGCACAATGCAACCTTGTCGGTTGTCTACAAACATAAACTCTGAAATCTCACCCCCCCCCCCTCACATGGAACAACTGGGAGTACTTATACTAGAAGCACCTACTAGTTACGTGTGAAAACAACTCAAAATGAAGGGTGAATTCGTGAGCCCCAAGCTATAGCAGGAGCAAACTTGTTGAGCCTCATGCTGTAATTAATTCATGGACAACTTGCATGGGAACTTGCACGACTTTTGACTCAAGACCTCAAATGATGCACCGTTTTTTTCTGAATGGAAGCTAACTTCAAACACCATCTCATGCAGCCACTAAAACGTGCTAGGCCCTTCTAGAATTAATTACGTTTTTAGGTGGGAAATTGCAGCTCGAAATCTGATGTGCCATTTCTCCCAAAATAGGCACCAGAAGCTTCCCAACTAAGATAATGGTTTTTCCCATGTCTTCCTTTGGCTGCTCTAATGGTTTAACATTTGTGCTAGCATGAACCTCACTCTTTGATTCCTTGGTCATGATCTGGTCCACATCATTGAAGCTCCACTTGCAGGCACTTATCAGGAGCAACTAATCAAGGGGTACCCCTTGATCTACCATCAAAACCGATCTGAGTATTGTAGGTAATAAAAAAATTACAGATGCTTTTTGCGATGTCCTTCTCTCCAGAACGCTACGGGGATTGGAATATGTCTGCAATTAGATGGATGGTCAGAGGCGCCACCTCATGATCATGGTTTCATGCAAGCCAGTGGGCTCCCCACTCCTTGTTGAAGCCAAAACTCTTCTGCTTGTAGTTGAAATTGCAAATGTAGGACACATCTAGCTGGCTTCCTGGTTCAGCGAGAACCATACTCTTGCCCACGCAGCAGCTTTAAGGTATATTTGCTCCAAGCCCGACCACCCGAAAATTAGATCTACTCTTAGTGACATCTTCCAAGTTCCTAAAAATGAATCCCTCGAGATCTTTCATATAAAAAGGGATCTCAATAGAGTTGCTCACAACTATGCTCAAGACTCTCTAAAGAAGCTTTCCAATGGAGCTCTATGAGGTTACCACTCAAATTGTTTTCGTCAACTGTTGTAGTGCCTCCGCAAGAGAGTACATAGGGATTTTAAGATCCTCGATGGAAAATGTATTTGATATAATAAAGTTGGCTACTTAGGGCGCCTCCTTCTGTTCAAAGAAAAGGTACCCCTTGGAAGGCTCCCGCAACGGTTATTTTCTTGGTGCGCTCATCCGCCGCTATGTCGCACGTTTGGCGCACCCTCGGGGTTTTGGTTTTTTTCACTGCACACGTTTTGGGTTTTTGTTTGTTTCATCAGCATTTGCTTGGTTTTTACTAGGTTTTGGCGGAAATTATTTTATCTTTTGGGGGGGGGGGGGGGGGGTAGTGCTTTTCTGCAAGAAGACAGTTGTGCTTCTTGAAAAGGAAAAAACATATTTGTGCTTTCGAAAATGAAAATGCTTCTCCAAAAAACACAACAAATGCTTCCCAAAAATGAAAAAGTACAGGATGTGCTTTCGTGAGAGTGCTTCCCGAAAAGAAAAAAACACAATTGTGCTCCAAACAAAAAGTGAAAAAAGCATAATTGTGCTTTCATGAGAAGCACACTTGCTTCCTGAAAAGGTAAAAGCATAACTGTGCTTCCAGAAAAAAATGAAAAAGCACAATCATGGTTCGTTCTGCTTCTTTTTCAAGTTTTCTCCATTTTTTGGTCTTTTTACCTATTATTTTCTTAGTTCTCCGTTTTTTGTATTTTTTCTGGTTATTTTTATTTTTCATGAAAAGAAAAGTTAATCAATACCTATTAACATGGGGCCTAGTTCTGAAAATCTCGACGCGAGAAATCCAACAAAAAAATAATTCATAATTCTGACACACGGTTAAGAGATAAAACGTTTTGAGGAAACAAATCTAAAAAAATGATAAAACTCCGAGCGACCGCCTTGCCGGAGCACGACCTTGCTGTCTATCCATGTTACCGGTATCGTTCAATCTGTGGTTACAGATACACGTGTTTAATTATAGCTATATGTTTGGATGGCCACTTACCGATGCCAGCTACAATAAGGAGTTATGTAAATGCAATTTCACGAGCAGATTCAATTTCTAACAACGACAGACGCCAGGCCAAAGTTCAATATTTTGCATCAGAGCAGACAAAATCTTTGCTAAACCAGCTCGCTACTCTTTTCTTCAAACTGTGACACTGCATTCTGCATCACATACTGTATCTAGCTTCTACAGTTAATACAATTCATAAATTAAAAGGTTGCGCTTGGTGCTCATTGCCTCAGCCGCTTACACAGAAAAACATGCTACAAAATTAAATTATCACAGGGAGCGTGATGTTACACAACTGAACTTCCAGGAGATAACAGCCGAATACACTGAAGAGAGCAGCCCCATCCAACCTACATACAGGCAAAAAGAAGAACTGCAATGGTTGTGGCAACATCAACAAGACCCCACATTATCTTCATAAATAATGGTAACACACGAGTAGTCCACCGTGCCTTGTGTTCTTTTAAGATGTTGGCTTCCGCCGTACTACCAAATCATCAGCTGAGTAGTACTCCGAAATAAGCCGGTACATATATGATGGACTGTGCCCGCCACTGTTTGGTAATGATTGGCAAGTGTTACAAAGGGCTTAGTAAACAAAAATGGATGACATATGTATAAATCAGTCCAGGTTTTTGTTTTAAACAGTAAAGAATGTATTTTATTTAGTTCCCAGCTATGCTAGGCTCCACTGCTACTTTATCACTTGATAGAATGTGATTTCATGCATAAACTCTAGAAAAATGGATATCAAGATATAGTTATGGTTTCATCACAATGGATGTTATGAACATGGTAGATGATATGTAGATGGCCCTGGACAGATGAGGTGCGACGCCCAGCCTAGCACAACAAGAGCAGGGGAGAAACTTGGGGAGGATATGCTAGGGCATTATATAGCCAGCTTAGGGCATGGCCAACAGGTAGCCCCGACCTACTGCCAGCAGGTCCAGCTGGGTTCGGAACCCATGGTGGCAAACTGCTAGCCTGAAGGTGGCAACAAACTGTTAGCCTGAAGAGGAGGCCGCTGCTTCAGTAAACAAAGGAAGGAGAGAGAATGAAGGACAAAAGGGGCGTGGGAAGCTGGGGAAGAAGATGGCATAGGCTGATGTATGCAGGGACCTGTGAGGCAGCATGTGGGGTTGGACGGTAATCCGTATGGGCAATGGCCCTAGCTCTCCAAGCCTACGTGGATGTACTTGAGAATTAAGAAATATCTCTAAGAGAACTAAACTGCTAAGGATAACTAGGGATACTTATCCCCTTCAATTTCAGTCGTGGCCCTCTCTTTGGTGACCTTATTGTGCCATCTATCCCCACATAACATCTCTCCCTTTTTGAACAGCTCATCCTCGAGCTGGACCAAGGACTGCTGCTAGCCCCTTGCAGCCTCCATAGAAGTGTCTACTTTGCCGTCGCTGAATCTGGATCAATCTCCAAGACAAAGAGTTTCTTGCAACGGTGACCAGCCACGCTGGGTTGCCATCGCTGCTGGTGTTAGCGTGCAGCCATGGGTGGGTGGGCTGCCGGAGCTGCTACTATTACCGGTCCTCGAGGTGGTACTACTGGAATTGCAGGTGCAGGTGGAGCTCCGAAGTCTGGGAATGGCTGGTGAACACCTAGTTCTACTTGCTGGGCTGTTGGGGGCGTCCACTGCCGTCGCTTGCACAAGCAAGCCAAACTCATGGCGTCCAGCAGGCTATCCAGTCTCCACATCTCCACGTCAAGCTGTAAAGATTCCTGCAGGTTTGTGGCGTAGATGGAAACCACCTGATTCTCAGGGAGTTCTGGCGCCCAGCACAAGAGGGCATTGAGCTTCTTGTTGTACTCTGCCACCGTGCCTGTGTGCTTGAAGGAGATGACTTCTCATAGGGTGCTGCTGCAAGCTGGCGGTCCAAACTGAATGTTTATCAATTCAGCGATGTGATGCCAGGTTGAAATTCATGGGCACCCTTGTACTGGTGGTACCACAAGTGCTCGTCGCTTGTCAGGTGTAAGGAGGTGATGCCCACTTTGTCGGTGGAGTCCATACGCTGCATATCGAAGAATTGTTCGCCGCGGTTCAACAAAACCAGCGGGTCAACTTCCCCGTCATAGATGGGAAACTCGATCTTGAAGAAGTGCGGGGGATGGTTGTTGGCTGCCTTGAGACTGGTTTCAGAGAGGGACAGGACTCCATTTACTCCCTTCTTATCGTCGGTGGAGCCAGATCCCTTGTATCATGCCATTCTTTAGCTTGCTGGCAGCCAGATTGTGGGCACAGACCTACTGGATGGTGTCCCGCGGATCACCGGACAGGGAGTCAAGCTTCTTGCCCTGGTCACCATCTGTTTGTCCATGCCATCCAGAAGCTTCATAGGGAGATAAGGGAGGTGTTAATCTTATCGGTATCTGCAGCAGTAGCGACCGCCATGACCGAACCGTGGTACCAAGATGTTATGAACGTGGTAGATGATAGGTAGATGGCCCTGTACAGATGAGGCATGACGCTCAGCCAAGAGGAGGCTGCCACACAACACGAGAAGGGGAGAAACTTGGGGAGGATAATTGGGACTATTTTTCTGCTTCTCTATTGACTGATACTGATAGGCATTATATAGCCAGCTTACAAGTTTGGAGGCCAAGACGAACTAACAAACTTTATTTAGTAAATAAATAACTTGAGAACCAAGAAATATCTCGAAGAGAATTAAACTGCTAAGGATAACTAGGGATACTTATCCCCTTAAATTTAAGCCATGACCCCACATAACAACTCATGGAACTACAACACTAGGCACAAACTATTCTATGTGTGCATTTTTCCAAACTTATAACTCTCAAGGCAAAGCTGCACCAGACACAATCTTCATTGTTTACATGATCCCAAATGTAGATGCAGAAAGAACTTACGTATCAGTGATGAAAAGGCTGACAAGCTTCGGTGGCACATAGTCAAACGTTGGATTGGCAACATTTAGAAGAGGAGTACCATCCTGAGTACTGAAGTTCATGCAATTTGAGAACTCGCCAAAGTCCAGCAAATCAGATGGTGATTTAAGCTCGTTCAGTAAAACCTCCGGGTTGTGCGGATACAAAGGACACAACTGTAAAGTAAAGAATATTAATGTATAAACATTATAACGGCAAACGACTATCTCTTTTAAGTACACTATGAACAAAAGGAATACTCATAGCTTGTAAGGCATAAAGCCTTCTACTGATGATTCAACTGATAGCTCTGCAGTCATATACTACTTGTTATTGTCATCTGCCAGAAGCCACAGGGTTATTACTCACCGGATCAAGCCTTAGTTAACTTGAGAACACAGAATCTAGTTGTCTAGTCTAGTTGATATGCTAAGAAAATACTCATCCTCAATACATTACAAACTAGAAAAAGAAGAGCAAAGATAATGAAATGCACAATACATTTTGAGATATACGCATAACTCAAGACAATAGAACCTGCCAGTATCAAAATTGCATCCTGACAACTGAGATGACCAGAATATTTGCCGGAAAAGTAAATGACCAAGTTCACAACACATTTTTGTATTGGAGCTAGTAAGATGCCCGTGCTACGCTATAGAACTAAAAAAACAATATAGAACACAGTTTACTCATGTTATATTCACTCTGGTGCATTCATTTACAAATTATAGATAATGGACAAAGGAACTACTATCACATGTGAGGCAAATTAGGACAAGGCCATAGACCGGACGAACCTTGGTAACCTTCGCTCTCAAGATGCGATAAGCTTTGGCACGAAAAGGTTGTCAAATTCGAATTTTAAACGAGGATGGAAAAGGAGTGAACGGACAACCACCAAATCAGATGTTTAGAAGTAGAAAATATTTGAGGCAGTGAAAATATTTGGTTGAGGCACAATTATAATGATATTTCTGTGACATGGCAAACATAGTATCACATCGTGACTTATTTGTGCCTGCTTTTGCCCTTCATTTACTATGGTATATGCACACACAATTTTTATCAGAACCCAAACAACCACATGCGTATGTTGACCAAACACTATGCCTTCAGAATAACAGGAAAGCTTATATCACCAACACTAGCCCTTTCCCCAATAATTTTCTGGTATTGGGGGAATTGGGCCGAAAAACAAGCTCCAACAGCTCCCCTTTCCCAAAAAACAAAAATTGGTGATCACCAAAAAAACAGCCCAACTCCCCTATATGGAGGGGGAGTTGGCTCTCTCCCAATACCACGTCAGTGCGCCGCCGCCCGCACGTCCCCACCGGAAGACCAACACGCTGCCGCCCGCATGCCACCGCCGCCAGATCACCGTCGGAAAGCCGCCAGAGCACCACCATGCCACAGCCACCACCACCGTCCGCCATGCTACCACCGAAGAGAGAGAGAGGTATCCAATTGACAAGAGGGTCCCATATGTCAGGTTGGTTTGGGGCTGGGGTTAATTGGAGGTCTGCGAAAGCGTCTATCCCCAAAACCAAAAAAGTGTTATTGGAGAGCCCCAATTAGTTATTGGGGGAGTTTTATTGGAGGTCTGCTGGAGATGCTCTTAGGATGAAAACATTGCAATAAGATTTTTACATGGCAAACATAGTATAGCACCGTGACTTATTCGTGCCCCCTTCTTTTACTATGGTCTATAGACATTGGAACAAGTTGGTTAACAATAGAAGAACACACACAACTTCTATCAGAACCCAAACAACCATATGAGTATGTTGACCAAACACTATGCCTTCAGAATAACAGGAACGCATATAACATGATTTTTTAGTTGCTTAGGATGAATACATTGCAATAAATACGAAAACTAAATGCATAACCTACAGAAATCGACCTTATGACTGCCAGCAACCACGACAAAGGGTACGGCATGCCTTTGAGCAGCAAGAGCAACCATATTCATCCCTACTGGTGCAATGACTCCACCGTTTGCCATTATTGCATGGACTCCAACAATAACCTATAAGATAAATTATGAGTTACAGTTGTAACAGAAACAAACATGTCTAAAAAACAATAATCAACCTGCGTACATACCATGTTAACTCGGGAGATCATAGCAAAAACTGCTGAATCTGTTATAACAGTAGTCTGTACACCTTTCTCGACCAGCTCCTTCGCAAGAACATGTCCCTGATATCTGATTCAAGCATTGAACAACAATGATGAATCAAGCAAGGAGATTCAAAATGCAAGAAATTAGTTCGCAATACAATTGGCAAGGTGCACAAACCTTGGAGCACCTTCAGCAACAAATACACGAAAAGATCGCTTCTTCTCCTTTGCAGCATACAGGAACTCTTTCACAGTTCTAGAACGACCTAGAGTTAGGATGACCTCACTGTGGCAAACAAAAAGCACTGATTAGGCACAATCGGTATTTGAATCATGCGAACAGAATGTTTTGGATAGTCCTTAGGTGTTAAAAAGGGGACTCCGAATCTATATTTTAGATTAATGAAGGCTGAGAAGCATTGAGCTTAAGTTAACACTAACAGAGTAAATAAGTCTATGCAAAGTTTGGTAGATTAAAATTTATAACAACAAACATTTGTAAGAGAGGGTACAGTAAGCAGAATAAAAAATCTTTTGTAAGAGAAGAAGGTACTGTAATCACCGAGGTAGTTAAGAGGATTTTTGATCATTTAATATTGGGCACATGTTCTTCATAATACACATGCCAACCTTTTCCACAATCCCAGGTATATGCAAAAGTTAAATATGTTTTCCTTAAGATAGATGTAACTACTAATTAGTTTATGCATGTATGTTGGACAAAAGATGATCATACTTTTGGTGGATATGTTCGACAGCTTGCTCAGAAATCTGGTCATAACATGTATCAATCTCCTCAATAAGATCACCAATGGCAGCAATAACATCATGTTTTAGTTTCCGAGTTTTTAAGCTCTTGTCTCCAGCTGCTTACATGGAACATGCGGAAATTCAGTGTCAACAATAACATAAAAATTGGAATGTATAGACCCTGAAAGAGTATCATAGACTTGAGAGTATTATTACAACATAAATAAATAAAAGGAACGCCTGTTCAGGTTGGCTATAAGTACATGATTTAAACATAAAAGTATAACTACAAATGCCTGTTCAGTGTAGTATACATAGAAAAAGAGAATTCTAGAGATCATGTATTTACTTTTCCCATCTGAATCCCCAGCTGATGATGAAGAATGTGAAAGTGCAGTGCTCACAGGAATATCATCCAGCAGAGTCTGCAATGAAGGTGCCCGAAGAGCGTTTCTAGCATGGGAAGCAAGAACAGCAGCGGATAAGGTAGGATGGTCATCATTTCCACTGTCACATTCATCATCACTGACAGCAGTCACAGAAAGACCTTCAATACCAACTGCGGTAAAAGATATATCTTCCTCTTTTATTATATGCAAAACACGTCTCAAAGTGTTGCCAACAGCGAGCTCTGCAAAAAGAAGAGAAAGAATTTATAAGAATAAAAGGCTGATATTACCTACACCACATATTATTCACTATACTGAAATTAGAGCTGAATAACAAGTGTCACCCTCTAGTCATGGTACAATTTGCTAGTATGACGAAGCCATATTTATTTTTGACATGCATGTACTACCATTCAGCAATTGTTGTGAAACTTGCTGATTGATATATTAACTACAGTTCAAATGCTAACTGCCAAGACTAGTACAGTAGGTTCTAATGGTGCTAGTGCCAACAAAAAAATAATCTCGAACACGCAGGAGCTCTGCATATCTTTTTATTAGAGAAGAAAAGGAAGGGGGTACACTTAGTTCTTAGCGTACATGTGTGCATGTGAACAAGACAGAAAAACAACCAAAACCCAACCTAACCACTCAGGACTGTCAAGAGGGAAAGCCCTCGAGCTCCAGCCATACCCCAAACTAATATTTGTCACGCTTGGGCAACACCATCGAAGACACAGCAATTTATTTGCTTCCAGAGAGTCCAGGCCCCAAGAGAGATGAGAGAGTTGAGGCCTTGCTGCATCCTGCCATTAGTAGCCTCAGTAGCTCTGCTCCACCAATCGTCAAAAGACCTAACTTCAAGTGAGGGTGAGAGCTTTGAAGACCAAAACGCCTCAAGAGGCTGAACCAGAATTTTCTGGCAAAAACACAATCTGTGAGCAGGGAAACAATTATTTCATCCACCTGATCATAATGGGGGCAGCGCTCAGGATGCGGCAAACCTCTACGTGCAAGACAATCTGCAGTCCAACACTTTCTGTGCATCACTAATCAAAGGAAGAAACGGCATTTTCCTGGCGCCCAAGCTTTCTGAATGCACTCCCATGGTCTGAAGAGAACAGAGCCTTGGAAGAAACTTTCATAGGCTGAACGAGCGGAGTACTGACGTGACGCAGAAAGGCGCCAACAATCAGTATCCTCCACGCCAGGCTGCAGCACAACCTCAGATAAAAGGTCCCAGAGGTTCAAGTATTCAACAATAACATTTGACCAAGAGGGAACCCTAAATATCCCGGACCCAACCAGTACCTGTTAGAGCCTTAGAGTACTGCATATATTTCACGGAGCGAAATAAGGAGGGGGGTTCATTAAAATGCCTTAACTGTTGGCTCTGGCCAAGGAAGAAGAAGAAGACTCTCAAGCACAAGGAAGAAGAACATGCAGAGACTTTGCGGAACTCACACACTGTGCATTTTCCTACTGTTCTATTGTCAACTGATTACAAGTGCCTTTTTAAAGGGAAACACACACACACACACACGTTCGGCACTTGTGCAGCATCTTCACAACGACCACACGACGCAGCCAAAACAGCAAGCACGCAGCCGGCACTAACGAACTCCATGCAATCTAGTCAGCCAGCACAGGCACTCACGGCACTTGCACTGCCAGGCCGCATCTTCACTGTCTGCACAGGGCTGCTCCTGTTTCACTAAAGCACACACGTACACGAACTAACCCCAGGAGGACATGCATGCTTGCACTCAACTATTGACTTGCAGATGTTCTCATGCCACTGCCACCGCACACTTTATCTATGTGCTTCTCAGCTGCTGATCCGCCTGCGGCATGACGCAACATACGAAATTTACCTGTGGCTAACATTGATGAAACTCTACGAATAATACCATGCAGTACAAATAAACCATGAAACTAGACCTATACAACAAGGTTCACTCCAACACCAACTCTCTTTATACTTCATCGAGATGATCAGGTCAGATAAATGAAGCTCACATGTCAAGAAAAGTTATTATCTCTTCCAACCTAAACCTGGAGGAAGCTGATAAAATGCTTCAGCTGAACTAAGTGATATGGAGGAAGTAGTGAGCTTTCACTGCAATGATAGACCTCAAATCTAAGCAGTTTGACTGGTATCTCTCATACTGATACAACTTCTAGAAAACTATCTGTAAAAAAAAAGCATGTAGAAAGCTTGTTTTTATCTATCTTGACTGGCAGGTCATTATCTGCTAACACTTAGTTTTTAACTGTAAGGGTTGTATACATCTATGTTTAGTTCCGGAAAGTATGCAAATGAAGCCCTAGGTTTAGGTAAGTGACAGAAAAATGTACTCTGGTAGTTAGAACAAAAGCCATATTACAGTCAGTCGATCTGTTAGTTAGAACAAAAGCTATATTACAGTCAGTCGATCATCTAAGCTTGAGAATAAGAAGCAAACAGTGTGCAAGACATTATCTACATGAAGATGACACACCAACCACATAATAAAAAGGAGCATCATACTTGAAATATTGAACTGTTCCCATAGATACATGAATGGAGTTATTAGCACTTGGAGCAACATAAAAGAAAATCATCAGCACAGCAACACATTTAACTGAATCGAATCCAACACCAGTGCAATAAACTGTGACCAAATAATTCAGAAGAAAGAAGTAATGACATCCCAATTTAAAAGCAATGAGATGGGATCACAATTCGAAAAAAAGAGTGAGGGCTTTTGGGCGCACCGATGGGATTGGCTGCGATGAGATGCTCCCCGACGGCATGGATGGCGTCGGCGAGAGCCGCCGCTTGGTTAGTGCTGCCCATCCGGTGCTGCGACACCACTGACCTCAGCAGCTCCGCCGTCTGCCGCGCCACGGCATGTGACCCCTCCACCTTACTGCCCACCCACAAACACACAAACAATGAGCACACCAGAGTGGCGCCGACTCGGCACGTAATCGGTCGGCGTGGGCAACTGCTTACCGGCGCTTGAGCTTGAGGACGAAGTCGCTGATGAGCGGCTGCATGTCCGGCATAGTGGCGTGCGGCTTCGACCGGGGTGGGGCAGAGGGGGGCGGATTTGGGGTCGGATCGGCGGCTTAGGAGGAAGAAGGGGCTTAGGGTTTCAAAGAGAGGGAGATGTCAGGGCAACTCCAAAAAAGGGAAACGGACACGTCCACGGACAACGATAGAGGCACCAAGAGCTAGTTTGGATCGCGTCCAGGGCTGCGTGTGTGCACAGTAGGGCTGTGTGGCGTGGACATGGCTGCGTGACTGGATAGTAGGGCTGTGTGGCGTGGACATGATTGTAGATGGGTAGTCTTTGCTATCTTTATCTTTACCTAATCTATATATATATATATATATATATATATATATATATATATATATATATATATATATATATATATGTACCTATTATTAAAGTACGGAGTGCTTCTGCCCGTACGTCATTAAAATTGCCCCCAAAGTTGCAAAATATTACCCACCAATGCCACCTATAAGTTATAAAAAACGCTCAACACAGAAAAATCCGGACTAGGCCGGCCCATTTAAGAATCTCATATACTACGCCCAGCGCGCTAGAAAAAGACACAGCTCGCCTGGGCCGGCCCATATATGGGCGATCAATGTTTTATTTTTGGTTTTTCTTTTCCGTCGTTGTTTTTCTCTACTTTCAATAATTTGTGAACTTAAAAAAAGTTTCCAACATTTAAAAACCGGGAATTTTAAAATAATATTTAATAATTCATAAATGTTTGTGATTTTTAAAAAATATTAGCAAATTTTCTTATAAATGTCCGGGAAATAAACATACATTCATGAGTTTTTTAAAGAAAGTTCATGTATTAAAAAATGTTTTAAATTTCACAAAATTTCGCCAATTCAAAAACTATTCATGTATTAAAAAATAGCATAAAATAAAACTGTTCATAAATTCAAATATATAGTTTATTGATTCACAAAATATACGCTGATTCAAAAAAGATCATGCAGTTCAAAAAATATTCATTAATTTAGAAAATTGTTTCATCAAATCCCAAAAAAATATTAGTCGATTCTAGAAATGTTCGCCGATTAAACAAAATGTTTGCAAATAGTATAATATATTCATGAATTCAGAAAACATTCTTGATTTTACAAAATGTTCGTGAATTTAAAAAATGTTCACAATTTCAAATATGCTCACGAGTTTAAAAAAATGTTTATGATTTTTAAAAATTGTTCATGTTTTCACAAAAATGAGAGTGATAGTGTATATCGATGATATAGTAAAATGTGATCATTGCCATTCGAAATTATGATTTTTTTCTCCCGTTGCAACGCACGGGCATGTTTGCTAGTAATAATAAAGCAAATTGGGTTTCTGGTCGTTCGTCATGGCATTTTTCAGAAAAGTCTTTCTATTTCAGAGAATTCAACCCGCAGTCCTGTTTTAAGTAAAAACGAATCGTTTTTTCGTATTTTACACAAAAGCCCCTGTGTTTTCTTGAAATCAACCCGCAGTCCGGATTTAAGTCACACCCGAACCGTTATTTTACATTTTTCGAAAACCCCCCTGATCTTTTACATAATTCATCTGCGGATCATATTTAAGTCAAACAAATGTTTTTTCTAAATCATGCATATCTTTTAAACCGTAACTCCGATTTGAACATGTTATATATGAAATTTGATTAGAAAAATATGTAGAATATGAATATGAGATTATTTTTACCTGTTAAGTATTTTTAAATATTATTTTGAAAGATATTTAAGTCAAACAAATGATTTTCTAAATTATCCGTATCTTTTAAACCGTAACTCCGATTTTAACATATTATATATGAAATTTGATTAGAAAAATGTGTGAAATCTGAATATGATGTTAATTTTACCTGTTAAATATTTTTTAAATATTGTTTTGAAAGCAAACTTATAATTTATAACGCACGATCCGTTTTTCTTTCGTAACGGCGGCGAGGATGAGAAGGAGGATAAGCGGCAACACAAATATGATGCCTCGCTAAAATAAAGGAGATGGATCCGTTGTGGTCTTGAGTGATGGCTGTTGGGTTAAGAGCGTGTGTTATGTTTTCTCTCCCGTTGCAAAGGGAGGATTGTTTCTCCATATTTTTTTGTCCACATCATTTTTTTTCGTACGTCGTCCGCTTTTTCGTACGTTGTCCACGTTTGCAAAGAAAAATTCGCGTTCCTTTGTTTTAGTCCTAAAAAAATTTGCTTTAGAAGGGGGACTCGAACCCTGCCCGCATAAAACAAGCCGGTACATACGAACCAGTTCACCTAGAAATACGTTGTTTGCAGAGGGAAGGAAGGTGTCCTTTTATCAGGTATAGGTACGAGCTTTTTAAATAAAAAAATGGAAGCCAGACTGACCCCGATCCGCTCGCTCATCCTCTTTCGCCTCGGCGCCTCCCGATCCGCCTCATCGCTCCGCTGCCCAAGCGTCCGGATCACCACTCCGCCGCCCTCAGCCTCCTCCACCTCCAGCCAACCCTATTCCAATCCACCTTCTCTTCTCTACCTCCCTGGCCGGGTCGGCGCGGCTGATGGCTGTGGCGTCCAGGAGCGCGGCTGCGGCGAGGGGCTGCACGACGAGGTAGTTGGCGAGGAGGAGCTCCGCGGCGAGGGAGGCGGTGAGCGAGATGAGCGAAAGGAAGAGCCCACTGTGGCGCGCCGGGAGGAGGGCGACGTCCCCGCAATGGCGACCGCCGGCCCTGCGCCTTGAACCGGAGCCTGCCGATCCGGCGGCCGCTCGAGTTCCACGCGAGGTTCTAATCTCGCCTAATTTGCCGAAACGCCGTCCGGTCGAGTTTCAGCTGAGTTTCCAATCTCTCCTACTTCGCCGGAACGCCGTCCAGTCAAACTCCAACCAAGGTACCAATTTTCAGTCATTGTTTTAGGTGTTTCTACCTGAATCCCCTGCGTAGTCTCAAACTCTCAATCACCACCACCTGTGCAACGGCTTCAAACGCAAATCACAGTTTGCAAGAAATTTGGAAAAATGAGTTAGCCTCATCTGTTGTACGATATGTCAGCAGCTTTGATAATTAATTATTCCCCTTAATGCTTCCGTGCCCTTTAAACCTTTCAGATTGGATTTGTTTTGTATTTTGTATGGTTTCTTAATGTACACAAGCATGATGTGCTACCAATTGTGATGGAACTCAGCAGACTATATTAGTCTAATTGATGCATGACTATATTAGTCTACTAATGCCAATGCTGAATTGCCAAAGAGTTCGTTGGTGTAGCAACCTGGAGAAAGCCATGCACTCATAAATATTAAAGATAAAAAAATCGTGTGTAATTGGAATGACATTAATAGTCTCATGCATGTTTGAACAAATGCAGAAAAGGCTACGCTTTCATGTTTTTGTGGAATTTTCATTGCTTACAAAGGCAGTAGTTATTACCATATATTTTTATTTTTGTTATTCTGCAGAAGGTTTTGCCTTCACCAACGCTAGCCGTGACGAAACGAAACGACGACTTCATGCATCCATGATTCTACATCAATCTCGCTGATTGCAAGTAAGGTCTAGGTGTCCAGCAGCGCGTTCTCTTTTCCCTGTCAGATTCGTCCAATGATATTATATGGAAAAGACAACAAAAATACCTTTTTTGTCCATGGATACGATGGTTTGATATACTCAGGATCCTCCTGGTACAAACACGGGCGATAGTGATACACACTTTGCAGAAGAATCTGTGAAGGACCGATCCAAGGTCCAGGTCACTCTACTAAATCCAATGAGCCTTGCTTCGGTTTTTCCGTTTCTTTGCTTTTACAGACTATAATATGATTGTCGCTAACTAAAAAATTGTTGCAAACAGAAAAGTGGTGATGTGGGCTAGAACCAGAGACTAAATCTGCGTACTAATTAGCTTTTTTCCTTGAGAAGAACTTTTGACTGAACATTTAGAATTGGTATGTAAAATCTAACTTAATATGATACAAATTCTACCCATGGTCTGATCATGTTTTTTAGGCGATGTCCTCCTCTCAAAAAAAGAGGACTCCATTTTCCTGCCTGTACATGTGCATATGTCCACTGTTTGATGAAATGCACAGGAGTGCAGGCGTTGTGCCTTTTTTTATGTGTGCTTCAGATTAGAATTTGGTCAGTTGAGATGACTATCTTCTATGCTTAGTGAGTTATATTCGCTCAGTGGCAGATCTTACTAAGGTTACTGAACCGTGAATCACTTTAGTTCCTCTATTAATTAGTTTTTCTTAACATTCCAAGCTATACCTGTTCATAGCCTATCTGTTAATATGCTTATGTTGTTACCTATTTTATTCTGCAAGTTTTGCAGCTATAACTGGATCGAGTGTTCATATGTTATGTTGACCCATATACTACTAACTACACTTTTTTCATTCTCCCTATTATTTGCTGGCAAGAACCTCGATGACTGCCACACAAATAAAAGGTAGAATAACAGCCAGTTAGACACAAGCAATTTCAGTAGTTAGTTTTACTTCAGAAGGTGCTGCATATTGGTACTCATTTATAAGGTGTACGTACTTCTATTATTGATTGTTTTTACAAAAAATTGTAAGCCAGGTAACACACATATTTACTGAGGTATTTATCATACATTCCAAGATTTTGGTTTCTCACATTACAACCAGGTATTACCAGGTATTAGTTTGTCTATAGATATTGAGTAAAAATATCTTACTCTACCCTTATTTTTCTTCTCTTTCATGCTGCTATACTTATTCCAGCTTTGCTTGAAGTTTTGTAAAGAGATGCAGATCACACAGGAAACCACTGAAACTATTTGTGATTGAGGGAAGAGATGAATCTGGAGAAAAACAGTTTGGCAATTTGCGTATGATCTTTTGTGTATTTTTGAAAGCTTATAACTAATAATGATGTAATAGTGTAAGTCTATTTCTTTATTTTTTAAACAAGAGGCTTATTATGTTGGTGTTTTTTTGAAAGCTTATAACTAATAATGGTGTATCTATTTGTTTATTCTTTAAACAAGAGGCTTATTATGTTTGTGATCTTTTATGTGTATGTATTAGGACAGAAATTATTTTCTCCCGTTGCAACGCACGGGCATGTTTGCTAGTTAATAAAAGAGCAAACAATATCTTCTCTATAACACCCCATGAAACGTACACAGACTTATTACCACCGCATGATTAGATTCACTAATCTCAATCTAATGGCTATCTTTAATCTAATCCCATCTTTCGTGTGCACTTAGTAATTTATATTGACTGACCATTCTCCACCGCAGAGTAAAACAACGATCCGCACAGAACGAGCGCACGAACCGTTTCCCCTTCTTCCTCTGCCCAGCCCTATCCTTCCTCGACCACCTCACACCCCGATCTCCGCCGCCACCTCCTGCGCCCACCTCCGCCGGTGCACCTATGCCCGTCACCATGCCTACTCCCGGCGATGCTCCTCCCGTCCCGCACCTCCATCCATGACCCCCGCCGATCCCAACGCATCTGCACCAGAGCGCCGCCATGCAGAGCACGCCGGAGTGCACGACGAACCTCCATTGCTCCCTTCCGACGGTTGGCCGAAGGTAACCCAGCACCTCCCCGTGCAGCCATGTCGTCCCCGTGCTCTATTCTCCCCGACCTGGTTAGGGTTCTCCTCGCCCCCCCCCCCCACACACACTCCTGCCACGCTGGATATCGCGGATCCCGCCTCCTTCCAGCGTCCTCTCGATGCGACCCCACAGTGTCACCGCCTCGCTGTCTCCACTGCCCCCCATGCCGCCGCAACCTCCCCAACCCTCCTCTCCAATCACCGCCTTCCCACAGTGTCCACGGCTGCTAGCTTGCTACAACCATGGTCGTATCCTGGATTGACGCCGCAAGGGCAGCAGCTGGACGCCGTCACCAACCACGTAATACAAATCCACCTCTGCTTCTTCCCTTCTTAATCAGTGTTTCTATACAAGTGGAGACAACCCTGCTCGAGTTGATGTTGCTTTATGTGGTTGCGATCATAGAGTTGTCATCCTCACATGTCAACCGACCATATGAAAGAAGCGACATCGAGAAGAAAATGGATACAATCGTTTACCTACTGTTGTGTTCTTGACTCCTGTAGGACGTGTTGTTTTGGAATTTTCCAACCCGTTATCTAATTACTGCAGCATCACAAAACGTTGTTTGTTAACCATAGACTGTAATTAAAGACCGCGTAAACAGATCCCATGCATATTCACATAAAGCTGTAACTACCCAAATCCCCACCGTGAGCTCCTTCCTCATGTGGATGTCCCATGTGGAGTTCTGTATAATTGATTGGATAACCCATGTGGAGTTCTGTATAATTGATTTTGTTGTAGAAGTTTTCCAGATTCATGACGGTGATTTCAATCTCTTGTGTTCCCAGATTTTATTACAGGATTAATTACTGGGTCCTATGATTATTTTTAGTAGAAGATCTGAGTATTTCTCTGCATTGGTCCCTATGAATTGCAGTGATGAATTGACAAAGGCTGGAATGTTGAATACAGTGTCGATACATTGGATGAAACAAACAGGTTTCTGTTTTTGCCAATTTTGGTTAACGCTAACAACCTGATATGATTACGTTTGCGTTAACATTACCGTTCCTCAAACAAACACCTCCCTAAATGCTTTACTTGGTTTGTTCTTTTTGGGTATAGTGAACTTGAAGGATCAAAGTCTTATGGTTGGAAATTGGATGCGTGACCTTAATAAAGATGTCATAAGGGTCGGTGCGTATCTGTAGTAGATGAACCTAATAAAAGGTTTGATGTGAATCTGAGTCCCTAGATGAAGTTGCATTTGTTATTGCAGCAATAGAATTTCGGTAGTTTTACAAGACGGCACAGACAAGTATAGTTATTCATGAATCTGATCCCAAACAGAATGTATTTGATTATTAATATAGGTATGCCACATTTCTCTGTTTCATAAAGGATAATGTTTATTACGTAAATTTGGCCTTTAACATTCTCTGTCAGGAAGTAAAAAGTATATTTGAGCTCCTAAATAGCTTGGAATTCAGCAGCTCATGAAAATGGATAACTGTGTGAATGAAAGAACAAGAGGGAAGGATACTACTGTCTTAGCAATGGTGTTGATACGTAAGTACTCCGCCTATTCTATTTTTTTTGTATTCACAAATTACTATCGAATTTGTGTACTGTAAGTTGATCGGTTTCTCAATCTTTGGCCACAGGTCGTGGGGACTCAACTATCCGAAGGGGTGGAGGACTCAATTAGCTAGGCGTGGGAAAAGGATGGCAAATTCTCAGCCAGGTCTGCATATGAGGCCAAGTTCATGGGCCTGGAGGTGTCAACTACGACATCTTTCACCTGGAAGGCTAGGGCGCCACTTCAATGCTGCTTCTTCACGTGGCTTGCAGTGCAGGACCGATGCTGGACATCGGATAGATTGGCCAGGCATGGGTTACCACATCAGGATGCATGCCCGCTATGTGACCAGCACGTCGAAACAATCCAGCACCTTCTACTATATTGTGTGTTTGAGAGGCAAGTCTAGCAGGAGCTCAGCGTGGTGACAGGATGGCGAGAGTTCGTGCCACTACAAGACAAGACCCTGAGCCAGTGGTGCAGACCGTGATCCAAGCAACCGGAGTGCTACGCGGGCATATGGATGCTATGGAAACACTGGAATGACATCGTCTTCAATGGAGCAACCCCGTCACTTGCGAAGACCATGGAGCGAATACAAGAAGGGAGGCATTGGGCCAAGGCAGGGCTACTCCAAGACGAGACAAGGGGTTTTCAGGAGCAGGGTAGTATGTGGGTAGACCAGGAGTAGTTCGCCTACCCGAGGGAGGTGGTGCCGGATATAATCCGCATGTAAATACAAGTGTAACGATGGATCCTAACTGGGAGTATTTCCCCTTCCTCTTTAATGAATGATACGCATGCTCTTGCGTATTCGAGAAAAAAATGCCTCCTAATCTTTTTGAAATTGTACATTTGCACCAGCTAGAAGAAAAGTTGAGGAATAGACTAAAAGGTGCATAGATGAGTAGCAGAGATGAGAAATTCTTGTATATATATCATGTCTTGGATAATTATGTTTTTTTGTTGGTTCATAAGTCTAGATGATTTTAAGTCTAGATGATTTTATTTCTTTTTATTATGATATCGTGCGTTGCACGTGCAAACTTACTAGTCTGTCTAGTTAGGTAGAGAAACACTGGACGAGAGGTGTTTGGTTACTATTCTGGGTCTAGATAGTCAATAGGAAATAAATAAAAAACGTGTCTAGTGAACGCCCACATGCGCGTTACCTATCCCGAGCAGCCGTTAGAAAAGGAAACACATGGTTCCCACGTACGTAAAAGGAAAGGCAGCCCCCGCGCGCCCCCGTGCGGCTTCCAGCAACCAGCGTCCGCCAGCTGCCTGCCTCCTTCCTACAACTCCCCCTTCATCCTTGCCCCAGCTGCCCACGCTTCTTCTTCCTCAAACATCTCCTTCCCCTTTCATCAACAGGCTTGTCATAGCGGTTCTGATTTAGACTACAGGAAGGTATAGGAGGAAGGATGGGGATGGAGGTGGGGGACAAAGCAGAGGAAGTGGGGTCTAGGGAGACGTATCGGGCAGCTCCACAAGGCAGGAAAAAGGGTGAGTTCCAGTTGACTTTGTCCCTCTTCACTTCTCCTCAAGCCTTGGTTAGCCATGGCTTTTTTATCTCCAAAGAAGCTAATCCATGGCTTTTGTAGGTTTCATGTTCTAAAACCTACAAAACCTCATAGAAAATACACAGATGACTTGTTGAAAAAAATCTATAATCTGTGTAACTTTCTGTTGTTTTTTGCAACTTCTCCATAAGCATCAGCCAACTATTCAAACACCATGTGCAAAAGCATAAGAGAACCATGAACAAGGATGCAGTAGGAGCAAAGCATCCAACAAAGCATATAAAAAGATCTTTCTAGTTCACACACTAATGTTGGAAAGTTGTAAATTGGTAGTCCACTATTTTTGCTTCATCTGGAAGTGCATTTCACCTGCATCATCAGCCCCCCCCCCCAACACTGTAAAACTTGCACATATACATGGTGTGAAAATGATCAACAATGCAACTGTTTACATGTGTGCAACTTTTATACTGCTTTTGTGCAACTCATATGCAAGGCTATGCAACTGGCACCTCTTCTGCGTGCAATAGCAGACAAACAAAAACACATAAAAATAATGCTAAAAGATCTAGATGTTTGCTTGTGATTTCCAATTTGTTTGATTTGATTATGTGCAACTTTACATAATGTGCAAGTTTTATGACTGTGTGTGCAACTTACATATCTGAATTGTGCAAATGAAAAATGGTTGACGTGTTTCATTCCCCCTCCTTTGTTGCAAAAAATGCAGGCTTGGCAGCGGGAAGACGATGATTGATCTTAGTGAGCTACCTCGTGACCTCAATGAGATGCCTCATGATGAAGTTGACTTTGTGCAACCGTCATTTTGCACGTACTTGCCAAATCCAGAGCATATTCCTGATGAACGACATTCAAGTGATTCTACTATCCCTGTAGTGGTTACTTTGCAACCAAGAGTCATACTCTCCCTAATACAGGCACAATAGCGGCTGCTAATGGACCAACCGAACGTGAACTCAGGGCGGGGGCTGTTGGTGGTGAACACAATGGTGAAGACCAAGATGAGGCTTTGTCCCAGCCACTTGAGTCATATGTTGGAATGAGATTTGATGGTCTACAAGGTGCCAAGGAACATTACAACTCCTACGCCTTGAAAACGGGCTTCTCTATCAAGATGAACACCTCAAGGCGGTCTGCTTATACAAACTAATTAATAAACCAGCAATTTGTTTGCAATAAATTTAGGAAGCCAAAAGTTGACGACGGAGGAGCTGAGTTGCCACTTGTGTTAGATCTGATACCAGACCCACAAACAGCTCCTAATGATGAAGATGAGATAGTTGATGTGCTAGTGTTCCAGCAAGAAGAAGAAGAAGAAGAAGAAGAAGAAGAAGAATGTGACGCCCCCGCCTTGATCGTACAGTAATCGTACACGCAAATGCGCACGATCAAGATCAGAGACTCACAGGAAGATATCACAACACAACTCTAGACACAAATTAAAGTCATACAAGCTTTATATTACAAGCCAGGGGCCTCGAGGGCTCGAATACATAAGCTCGGATACAAACGAGTCAGCGAAAGCAACAATATCTGAGTACAGACATAAATAAACAAGTTTGCCTTAAGAAGGCTAGCACAAACATCATCATGGATTGAAAAGGTAAGGCCTCCTACCTGGGAGACTCCTAACTACTCGGTGGCCTCCATGTAGTAGTATGCTCCGTCCTGCTAGTAGTAGTCGTCAGCGGGATCAGCTGACTCCTGGGCTTCATCATCTGATCGCAGCAATCGTATCAAGGGGGAAAAGGAAGCAAAGCAACTGTGAGTACTCATCCAAAGTACTCGCAAGACTTACATCAGATCTATGCTAAGTATGCATCAGTATCAAAAGAATGGGGCTATATCTTTGGACTGAACTGCAGAAATGCCAGAATAGAAGGGAAGGCCTAGTCCTATCGAAGACTAGCATCTTCAGTGTCTTGCAGCATTAGAAGAGTGCAGATTAGCATATTTTAAGTAAGTATGTTGTAGTAACGCCCAGAGATCCTTCCTCGACTTCCTACGAGAAAGCAATCCCGGAGCCATAATTTCCATTTAATGTCACAGTATCCAGTTCTAGTTGTATAGATCGGGATACAACTCCGAGCGTCCGTTACCGTGGACACGGCTATTCGAATAGATATACTTCCCTACAGAGGTGCACAAACTTACCCAACATACTCGATTAACTCCGGCCAGACACACTTTCCAGGTCATGCCCGGCCTCGGCTGATCAACACGCCGTAGTCCTACCTAGGCTCAACAGAGAGGTCAGCATGCCGGTCTAAATCCTAAGTGCTCAGGGGTCTTGGGTCCATCGCCCTTTGCACTCCTGCACGTTACGAGGACGGCCGGTGTCAGTCCTGGCACCTCTTTATACAAAGCAGGTGCTTACGCGGGCCACCTGGCCGCGTGCCGCTCAACTATGACGTCTGAAGAGCCTTCGGGCGAATGTACGACACAGAGTACCCATATTCATTCCCGCGTGGTGGTCAGTGCGAATAAGGCCAGAGGCCTACTTAGATCACATATCCAAACCCGTTAGTGTCTTGGTAGCGCGCGGTGACAATCAATGATCCACGATCTGTGGTCCCGTTGCCCCGTCTTCCGGACTTACGGCAAGGGCTAAGAATGTCCAGCCGTGCCGCGTAATTATCTCGCAGTCACCTTCCTGGTCAACACGACTACACATCACTCGCGGGTACCTCTCGGGGCCGACCCGTCTTTCACACTTCCCTCGCGGGTACCCCTCAAGGATGACCCGTCTTTCACATGGTTCTGGGGTAAAGTCAAAGTAACCGTGTGTCCATAACATCAAGGGGGAATCTGAGGAATCACCCTCAATGGATTCCACTTGATGTAACCGTCAAGATGACCTAGGAGGAATCACCCTCGAGGGCTCACACTTGAGGTGTTGCACGATAGAGTCGGTACCTGGAGTGGGGAAGGAGGAATCACCCTCGATATCCACGACTGAGTAGCTACACTACAGAGTTATCATCAGGAGTGCGTTACGAGGTATCACCCTCGGCACTCATAGTAGCTCTGCAGAGTCGTAAAACTAAGGGGAGTGAGGTGATGTGTCGGGCTCAGGACGTCGACCACGTTGATCGAGTCATCGATGATGAAGCGGGGGCAACAGGGACAAGGTGAGGGGTCATTGGTGGATCACTAAGAGCATCTCCAACAGGCGCGCTTCGCTCGGCGCACTAAAAACTATTTTGCAGCGCGCGAGAAGCAATTTTTAGCGCGCGGCCGAGCGCTGGCTCCAGCGGCCGCCGCATAATAGAGCACGCGCGTGGCACTCCAGCAGACGCGCAAAACTGCAGCGCGCGCGAGTAGCCGGCGCTTGCAATATGCATTATTTTTCAAGACAATTTGATCATATTTGATAAAAAATGAAACACAAAAACACATAGGAAGTTCAAAAGCATTTCACATAGGAAGTTCAAAAGCATTTCACATCATCTCATCATCCAACCAAGTTCAAAATCACAAACGAAGTTTAACATAAACAAGTTCACACAAACAAATGGCACATGATCAATCATGCTGCATCCTCATCTTCGTCCTCCTCTTCCTCCGATTCATCATCCTCATTCGAAGTCTCATCTTCGTCCTCCTCTTCATTGTCTCTCGGAGATGCCGAAGGAGGCACACCGGAAGACATGCGTCCACACGCCGAAGGAGGCACACCGGAAGGTGCTCCCATGCCTCCCATGAGTGTAGCAAAACTCATGCCTCCCATGCCTCCCATGCCACCCATGTTGCTCATGTCTCCCGGAGGTGCACCCATGGTGCTCATGCCTCCCGGAGGTGCACCCATGGTGCTCCTGCTTCACTGGTGCACCCGGGGCAGTGCACACACAGGTGCATCAGAGGCTGAACACTGGGGCCCCATTGACCTGGGTCAACTGCCCAGTCAGCTGGTCTAGTGGGTCAGTTGACTAGTCAACCGGGCCCGTGGTGTTGGAAATATGCCCTAGAGGCAATAATAAATTGGTTATTATTATATTTCCTTGTTCGTGATAATCGTTTATTATCCATGCTATAATTGTATTGATTGGAAACTCAAATACATGTGTGGGTACATAGACAACACTGTGTCCCTAGTATACCTCTAGTTAACTAGTTCGTTGATCAAAGATGGTCAAGGTTTCCTGGCCATAGACATGAGATGTCATTTGATAACGGGATCACATCATTAGGAGAATGATGTGATGGACAAGACCCAAACTATAAACATAGCATGTGATCGTGTCAGTTTATTGCTATAGTTTTCTGCATGTCAAGTATCTGTTCCTATGACCATGAGATCATGCAACTCACTGACACCGGAGGAATGCCTTGTGTGTATCAAACGTCACAACGTAACTGGGTGACTATAAAGATGCTCTACAGGTATCTCCGAGGGTGTCTGTTGAGTGGGCATGGATCAAGACTGGGATTTGTTACTTCGTGTGACGGAGAGGTATCTCAGGGCCCACTCGGTAATACAACATCACAATAAGCCTTGCAAGCAATGTGACTAAGTGTTAGCCACGGGATCTTGTATTACAGAACGAGTAAAGAGACTTGCTGGTAACGAGATTGAACTAGGTATAGAGATACCGATGATCGAATCTCGGTCAAGTAACATACCGAAGAACAAAGGGAACAGCGTACGGGATTAACTGAATCCTTGACATAGAGGTTCAACCGATAAAGATCTTCATAGAATATGTAGGAACCAATATGAGCATCCAGGTCCCGCTATTGGTTATTGACCGTAGAGGTGTCTTGGTCATGTCTACATAGTTCTCGAACCCGCAGGGTCTGCACACTTAAGGTTCGGTGACGTTTCGGTATAGTAGAGTTATGTATGGTGGTGACCGAAGGTTGTTCGGAGTCCCGGATGAGATCCTGGACGTCACGAGGAGCTCCGGAATGGTCCGGAGGTAAAGATTGATATATAGGAAGTCCTGTTTTGGTCACCGAAAAAGTTTTGGGTATTTCGGTAGTGTACCGGGAGTGCCGGGAGGGGTACCGGGGACCATCGGGAGGGGTGTCTCAACCCAAAGGACCTCATGGGCTGTGGGAGGAGTCAAACCAGCCCCTAGTGGGCTGGCCTAACCCCCCCCCCCCCACTAAGGCCCATGTGGCTTTGGGTGGAAAAAATCCAAAGGAGGAAAGGTGGAAAGGGTTTCCAAGTGGAGAGGAGGAATCCTACTCCTAATAGGATTGGAGTAGGACTCCTCCACCTCCAATTTCGGCCAAACCTTGAGGGTTTGAGGCTGCCTCCTCCCCTCCCTCCCTCCTATATATACTAGAGGATTTATAGGGAAGAGCTAACCCTAATTGCCACGTGCTCCCTCTACTTCATCTAGATCGGTTTCTCCTCTAGTCTAGTTTCAGCGGTGCTTAGGCGAAGCCCTGCCGGAATTGTTCCACCACCATCGCCGCCGTGCCATCGCGCCGCCGGAGAACTCTTCTACCTCTCCGCTCCCTCTTGCTGGATCAAGAAGGCGGAGATCGTCATCGAGCTGTACGTGTGCTGAACGCGGAGGTGCCGTCCGTTCGGCGCTAGATCGGAAGGACCGTGATCAGGATCGCGAGACGATTCGTGATTTGATCGCGGGACGGATCGTGATGGGATCGCGGGACGGATCGAGATTGGATCGCGAGACGGATCGTGATGGGATCGCGGGATGGATCGAGATTGGATCGCGAGACGGATCGTGATGGGATCGCGGGACGGATCGAGATTGGATCGCAAGATGGATCGTGATGGGATCGCGGGACGCTTGGCAATTTGGATCGCGAAGACGTTCGACTACATCAACCGCATTTCTTAACGCTTCCCGCTTAGCGATCTACAAGGGTATGTAGATCCACTCTCCCTCTCGTAGATGCTCATCACCATGGATAGATCTTGCGTGTGCGTAGGAAATTTTTTGTTTCCCATGCAACGTTCCCCAACAGTGGCATCATGAGCTAGGTCTATGTGTAGATGAGATCTCGAGTAGAACACAAAGGAGTTTGTGGGCATTGATATTCAGATTGCTTCCTCCCTTGGTCTTTTCTTGATTCGGCGGTATTGTGGGATGAAGCGGCCCGGACCAACATTACTCGTACGCTTACGAGAGACCGGTTCCATCAACTGACATGTAACTTCGTTGCATAAAGATGGCTGGCGGGTGTCTGTTTCTCCCACTTTAGTCGGATCGGATTTGACAAAGGCGGTCCTTGAGAAGGTTGAATAGCAATTTTTGTATCACCGTTGTGGTTTTTGCGTAGGTAAGAACTATTCTTGCTAGATACCCGTAGCAGCCACGTAAAACTTGCAACAACAATTAGAGGACGTCTAACTTGTTTTTGCAGGGTATGTTGTGATGTGATATGGCCAATTACATGATGAGATATATGTGATGTATGAGATGATCATGTATTGTATAGAATATCACGACTTGCATGTCGATGAGTACGGCAACCGGCAGGAGCCATAGGGTTGTCTTTAATTATTTTCGCCGTTTTTGCTTTACTTTATCGCTATGAGTTAGCAATAGTCGTGGAAGCAACAGTCGGCGCGACAACCTCATAGCGACACATTGATGGAGATCAAGATGATGGAGATCATGGTGTTATGCCGGTGACGATGGAGATCATGCCGGTGCTTTGAAGATGGAGATCAAAAGCACAAGTTCATGGCCATATCATGTCACTTATGATTTGCATGTGATGTTAATCCTTTTATGCATCTTATTTTGCTTAGGACGATGGTAGCATTATAAGGTGATCCCTCACTAAAATTTCAAGATAAAATTGTGTTCTCCCCGAGTGTGCACCGTTGCGAAAGTTCGTCGTTTTGAGACACCACGTGATGATCGGGTGTGATAGACTCTACGTTCACATACAACGGGTGCAAGCCAGTGTTGCACGTGCGGAACACTCGGGTTAAACTTGACGAGCCTAGCATGTACAGACATGGCCTCGGAACACAAGAGGCCGAAAGGTCGAACATGAGTCATATAGTAGATATGATCAACATGAAGATGTTCACCATTGAAACCACCTCAACTCACGTGATGATCGGACTTGAGTTGGTGGATTTGGATCATGTGTCACTCAAATGACCGGAGGGATGTCAATTTGAGTGGGAGTTTTTAAGTAATATGATTAACTAAATTCATTATCATGAACATAGTCAAAATGTCTTTGCAAATTATGTTGTAGATTACTAGCTCGCGCTGTAGCTCCCTTGAATTTTTATATGTTCCTAGAGAAATAGAGTTGAAAGATAATGGTAGCAATAATGCGGACTGGGTCCGTGATCTGAGGATTGTCCTCATTGCTGCACAGAAGGCTTATGTCCTTAATGCACCGCTCGGTGCGCCACCCCCTCAAGCGTCGTCTGTAGATGTTGTGAACATCTGACAGGCACGTTCTGATGACTACTTGATAGTTCAGTGCGTCATGCATTACGGCTTAGAATTGAGGCTCCAAAACGTTTGAACGTCACAGAACATATGAGATGTTCTAAGAGCTGAAATTGGGATCTCAGGCTCGTGCCCGTGTTGAGAGGTATGAGACCTCCAACAAGATTCTTTGCCTGCAAGATGAAGGAGAATAGCTCAATCGGTGAGCATGTGCTCAGATTGTCTGGGTGCTACAATTGCTTGAATCGAGTGGGAGTTGATCTTCCAGATAAGATAGTGATTGATATAGTTCTCCAAGTCACTGTCACTAAGCTACTAGAGCCTCGTGATGAACTATAAAATGCCAGGGATAGAAATAATGATCCCTGAGCTATTCGCGATGTTTGACACCGCAAAGGTAGAAATCAAGAAGGAGCATCAAGTGTTGATGGTTAGTGAAACCACTAGTTTCGAGAAGGGCAAGGGCTAGGAGGGAAACTTCATGGATGGCAAGTCAGTTGCTGCTCCAGTGAAGAAACCCAAGGTTGAACCCAAATCCGAGACTATGTGCTTCTATTATGAGGAGAACGGTCGCTGAAGCGGAACAACCCTAGATACTTGGTACATAAGAAGGCTGGCAACGTCGATAGAAGTATATTTGATATACGTGTTATTGATGTGTACCTTGCTAGTACTCCTAGTAGCATATGGGTATTGGATACCGGTTCGGTTGCTAAATGTTAGTAACTCGAAATAAAAGCTACGGAATAAACGGAGGCTAGCTAAGGGTGAGGTGACGATGAGTGTTGGAAGTGTTTCCAAGGTTGATGTGATCACCATCGCACGCTGTCTCTACCTTCGGGATTAGTAATGAACCTAAATAAATGTTATTTGGTGTTTGCGTTGAGCATGAACGTGATTAGATCATGTTTATTGCAATACGGTTATTCATTCAAGTTAGAGAATAATGGTTATTCTGTTTACATGAATAATACCTTCAATGGTCATGCACCCAATGAGAATGGTTTATTGAATCTTGATCGTAGTGATACACATGTTCATAATATTGATGCCAAAAGATACAAAGTTAATAATGATAGTACCACATACTTGTGGCACTGCCGCTAAATGTCATATTGGTGTAAAACGCATGAAGAAACTCCATGCTGATGGATCTTTGGACTCATTCGATTTCGAATCGGTTGAGACATGCGGACCATGCCTCATGGGCAAGATGACTAAGACCCCGTTTTCCGGTATGATGGAGCGGGCAAGTGACTTATTGGAAATGATACATGTTGATGTATACAGTCCAATGAGTGTTGTAGCGTGCGGTGGATATCGTTATTTTCCTACCTTCACTGATGATTTGAGTAGATATGGGGATATTTACTTAATGAAACACAAGTCTGTAACGTTTGAAAAGTTCAAACAAAATCAGAGTGAAGTTTGAGATCATCGTGACAAGAAGATAAAATGTCTACGATATGACCGTGGAGGTGAATATCTGAGTTACGAGTTTGGTATACAACTTAAGACAATGTGGAAGTTGTTTCACAACTCACGCCACCTGGAACACCATAGTGTGATGGTGTGTCCGAACGTCGTAGTCATGCTCTATTGGATATGGTGCGAACTATGATGTCTCTTATCGATTTACCACTATCGTTTTAGGGTTATGCATTAGAGACAACCACATTCACTTTAAAAGGGGTACCATCTAAGTCCGTTGAGATGACACCGTATGAATTTTGGTTTGGCGGAAACCTAAGTTGTCATTTCTTAATGTTTGGGGCTGCGACGCTTATGTGAAAAAGGGTTTTCACCTAATGAGCTCGAACCCAAAGCGGACAAATGCATCTTCATAGAATACCCTAACGTAACAGTTGGGTAAACCTTCTATCTTAGATCCAAGCAGGGGCGGGCCCAGGATTTTAAGGGTGTGTATTCAAAATCTTAAAAGCTTATAGATTTTTGACAGCCTCTTGTTTTTGGCATGTATAAAGGATTATAGCACCATTTTTTATATGAATTGTATAATATATAAAAGATAAAACATGGATTAGCAATAGTATCATAGATTCATATAATTGATCTTAACTTGAATTTTGATCTAGGATTATAACTTTGAGTTGTTCAACATATGAAAGTACTAATTATCCAACATATGAAGTGGCAACTTCTGACAACAATGGAGGGTACAATCAGAGTAGTACTAATGCCAATATACATCCAAAATAAATTCATACCCAGGACGAGTATTACTAATGCATCTCCAAAGCATCGAAAACAAAAGAACATTTGCCCAACAAACAACTCTGAAGCGCCTCCATAAAACTGAATCTAGAAAATAATCCATGAATTAACCTTTTTTGTGGGGATCCAAGAATTGACCTAAAAGGCCGCAACGCACATCTGAGAAAAAATAGAAAACGTATCTGAAAAGCTTGATGTGTCAACTCTCAACTGACGAATTAAATCGACTCAATCTCCACGCTGGATGCATGTGCGGCGGCGTCGCGTGCCAGCCCGCCACCGCGCCAGATGCCCCCCTGCCGCCGTGCGGTTGTGGACTGTGCTTTTTCTAGCGATGAGAGTTGGGAGCGTGGGCGGCGCGATTCATGCGACCGATCAATCGATCAGGGTTACGTGTGATTGCGCCCACATCCAGTATATAATTTTGAGTTGGGCTGGGACTGGCCTAGGTGAAGGAGACTTGGGCCACTAGGCCATCTTGGAGCGGAGAAGGGGAGGGAAGCACGAGGTGGGCCGGCTGGAAGCTATACAGCCTGTTATTCCGTGTAAATCTCGTGTTTCTTTCATAGAGTACATGTACACACTCTATATATACATAATCTTTTGGCAAAAATAATGGGTATTCACTTGAATACCCATGAATTGAACTGGGCCCGCCCCTGGATCCAAGCACAAAGTGTTTGTTGCTAAAACGGGTCCTTTCTCGAGAAAGAGTTTCTTTCGAAAGAATTGAGTGGGAGGAAGATAGAACTTGATGAGGTTGTTGAACCTTTGTTTCAACCAGAGAGTAGCGCAGCGCAGAAAGTTGTTCCTGTGGAGCCTACGTTAGTTGAAGAGGAAGTTAATGATGATGATCATGAAGCTTCGGATCAAGTTACTATCGAACCTCGTAGGTCGACAAGGACGCGTACTGCTCCTGAGTGGTACGGCAACCCTGTCTTAGAGGTCATGTTGTTGGACAACGATGAACCTACGAGCTATGGAGAAGCGATGATGGGCCTGGATTCCGAGAAATGGTTAGAGGCCATGCAATCCGAGATGGGATCCATGTAAGAAAACAAAGTATGGGCTTTGGAAGTATTACCTGAAGGGTGAAAGGCCATTCAGAACAAATGGATCTTTAAAAGGAAGACGGACGCGGACGGTAATGTCACCGTCTATAAAGCTCGACTTGTGGCAAAGGGTTTTTCACAAGTTCAAGGAGTTGACTATGATGAGACTTTCTCACCCGTAGCGATGCTAAATCCTGTTGGAATTATGTTAGCAGTTGCTGCATTTTTCGATTATGAGATCTGGCAGATGGATGTCAAAACATCATTTCCTTAACAGTATCCGTGAGGAAAGGTTGTATGTGATACAACGGGAAGGTTTTGTCAGTCCTAAGGATGCTAAAATGTATGCAAACTCCAGCGATCCTTCTATGGACTGGAGCAAGCATCTCAGAGTTGGAATATACGCTTTGATGAGGTGATCAAAGTTTTTGAGTCTATACAAAGTTTATGAGAAACTTGTATTTACAATAAAGTGAGTGGGAGCACTATAGAATTTCTGATAAGTATATGTGGATGACATATTGTTGATCGGAAATGATGTAGAATTTCTGGAAAGCATAAAGGGTTGTTTGAAAGGAGTTTTTCAAAGGAAAACCTGGAATGAAGCTACTTAAATATTAGGCATCTTGATCTATAGAGGTAGATCAAGACGTCTGATAAAACTTTCAATGAGTACATACCTTGACAAGATTTTGAAAGAGTTCAAAATGGATCAGACAAAGAAAGAGTTCTTGCCTGATTTGTAAGGTGTGGAGTTGAGTGAGACTCAAAGCTCGACCACGGCAGAAGAAAGAGAAAGGACGAAGGTCGTCCCCTATGCCTTATCCATAGGCTCTGTATAGTATGCCATGCTATGTACCGCACCTGTGTGTGCCTTGCCATGAGTCTGTCAAGGGGTACAAGAGTGATCCAGGAGTGGACCACTGGACAGCGGTCAAGATTATCCTTAGTAACTAGAGGACTAAGGAAATATTTCTCGATTATGGAGGTGATAAAGAGTTCGTCGTAAAGGGTTACGTCGATGCAAGCTTTAACACCAATCCGGATGACTGTGAGTAGCAATCCGGATACGTATAGTGGAGCAGCCATTTGGAATAGCTCCAAGTGGAGTGTGGTAGCAGTGTCTACAGTATGACATAGAGATTTGCAAAGTACACACGGATCTGAATGTCGCAGACCCATTGACTAAAGACCTCTCTCACATGCAAAGCATGATCGAACCCCAGAACTCATTGGGTGTTAGATTCATAACAATGTAAAACACATGGTGATGTGAACTAGATTATTGACTCTAGTGCAAGTGGGAGACTGTTGGAAATATGCCCTAGAGGCAATAATAAATTGGTTATTATTATATTTCCTTGTTCGTGATAATCGTTTATTATCCATGCTATAATTGTATTGATTGGAAACTCAAATACATGTGTGGGTACATAGACAACATTGTGTCCCTAGTATGCCTCTAGTTAACTAGTTCGTTGATCAAAGATGGTCAAGGGTAAAATTGTCCCTCCTAAAAAAATTATTCCAGAATAAATGGGCAATAGTTAGGAGAGGTGCGCCAGCGGCGAGCAGAAGCAAGGTTATTAGATACCGAAGGAAAGCCCGGCCAGAACCACACGTGCAAGTTTCCCTGCATGTGGCTCGTCCGTGATAACTTCTTCGGATTTGCGTGAACTAGCGGACCGATCACTAAGTGGTTAGTACCTCCAGCATGAGCGAACCTTTTCAGAACTGGTTAGGAATGGGCGCCACTATCCCAGCCCGCCTGGCCATAGACATGAGATGTCATTTGATAACGGGATCACATCATTAGGAGAATGATGTGATGGACAAGACCCAAACTATAAATATAGCATATGATCGTGTCAGTTTATTGCTATAGTTTTCTGCATGTCAAGTATCTGTTCCTATGACCATGAGATCATGCAACTCACTGACACCGGAGGAATACCTTGTGTGTATCAAACGTCACAACGTAACTGGGTGACTATAAAGATGCTCTACAGGTATCTCCGAGGGTGTCTGTTGAGTGGGCATGGATCAAGACTGGGATTTGTTACTCCGTGTGACGGAGAGGTATCTCAGGGCCCACTCGGTAATACAACATCACAATAAGCCTTGCAAGCAATGTGACTAAGTGTTAGCCACGGGATCTTATATTACAGAACGAGTAAAGAGACTTGCCGGTAACGAGATTGAACTAGGTATAGAGATACCGACGATCGAATCTCGGGCAAGTAACATACCGAAGAACAAAGGGAACAACGTACGAGATTAACTGAATCCTTGACATAGAGATTCAACCGATAAAGATCTTCGTAGAATATGTAGGAACCAATATGAGCATCCAGGTCCCGCTATTGGTTATTGACCGTAGAGGTGTCTTGGTCATGTCTACATAGTTCTCGAACCCGCAGGGTCTGCACACTTAAGGTTCGGTGACGTTTCGGTATAGTAGAGTTATGTATGGTGGTGACCGAAGGTTGTTCGGAGTCCCGGATGAGATCCTGGACGTCACGAGGAGCTCCGGAATGGTCCAGAGGTAAATATTGATATATAGGAAGTCCTGTTTTGGTCATCGGAAAAGTTTCGGGTATTTCGGTAGTGTACCGGGAGTGCCGGGAGGGGTACCGGGGACCATCGGGAGGGGTGTCTCGACCCAAAGGACCTCATGGGCTGTGGGAGGAGTCAAACCAGCCCCTAGTGGGCTGGCCTAACCCCCCCCCCACTAAGGCCCATGTGGCTTTGGGTGGAAAAAATCCAAAGGAGGAAAGGTGGAAAGGGTTTCCAAGTGGAGAGGAGGAATCCTACTCCTAATAGGATTGGAGTAGGACTCCTCCACCTCCAATTTCGGCCAAACCTTGAGGGTTTGAGGCTGCCGCCTCCCCTCCCTCCCTCCTATATATACTAGAGGATTTAGAGGGAAGAGCTAACCCTAATTGCCATGTGCTCCCTCTACTTCATCTAGATCGGTTTCTCCTCTAGTCTAGTTTCAGCGGTGCTTAGGCGAAGCCCTGCCGGAATTGTTCCACCACCATCGCCGCCGCGCCGTCGCGCCGCCGGAGAACTCTTCTACCTCTCCGCTCCCTCTTGCTGGATCAAGAAGGCGGAGATCGTCATCGAGCTGTACGTGTGCTGAACGCGGAGGTGCCGTCCGTTCGGCGCTAGATCGGAAGGACCGTGATCAGGATCGCGAGACGATTCGTGATTTGATCGCGGGACGGATCGTGATGGGATCACGGGACGGATCGAGATTGGATCGCGAGACGGATCGTGATGGGATCGCGGGACGGATCGAGATTGGATCGCGAGATGGATCGTGATGGGATCGCGGGACGCTCGGCGATTTGGATCGCAAAGACGTTCGACTACATCAACCGCGTTTCTTAACGCTTCCCGCTTAGCGATCTACAAGGGTATGTAGATCCACTCTCCCTCTCGTAGATGCTCATCACCATGGATAGATCTTGCGTGTGCGTAGGAAAATTTTTGTTTCCCATGCAACGTTCCCCAACACGTGGGTCTCTCTCGCAGTGAACCAGGGTGGCCCAGGCCTGTGCGACGTTGGCGGTGGTGGCGTGCGAGGGAGGAGGCGCGCGACGGAGTGGAGCGCGTGGTCGCGGGCGGCGGCGAGTGCCGGCACGGAGGCAGCAGTAGGTGGCGGCGACAGCCAGCGGCGTGGCATGGGCATGCTGACGGTGTCCTGGACTAGGGGGTACTCACCACGTCGTCTCCCGACCAGTGGGTCAGGCCGAGGACCCCCATGATGATTCACTAATGTGCCACTTCGGGCAGCCCATGATGCATACAAGGGAGATTCCACAAGACTTGGCGCACAAGACAAGGACTCCTCTAAACCCTAGGCCTACGATACATTATATAAACCAAGGCCAGGCTAGTCGATAGACGATCTCATATTCATTACAACAATCTTGTGGTAGATACCTGTACTATGTACTATCCACATATCAATACAATCGAAAGCAGGACGTAGGGTATTATATCTTTGAGAGAGCCCGAACCTGGGTAAAATCCTGTGTCCATGTTACCATCGCTCCAAGACGCCTAGCTTAGGACCCCTACTACGAAATATGTCGGATTTGACACCGACATTGGTGCTTTCATTGAGAGCCTGCTGGGCTATCGTCACGGATCGATGAATGATCAGGTGATATTTTTTGAGTTAGATCTATTCCTCTTAAACTGATTATTTTGCAAGATTATGGTTGTTGCTTTGTGCTACTTTGTTTACAGTCAGATTGAGATTGAGAAAATCCCAGCGGCGGCGGCCTGTTGCGCGCCTGGTTGTACGTTAGAACCGAGGTCTGGTACAAACTAGCAACGGACGCAACTTGTGAGGGCGTGCTATACGCACGCATCGTGAAAGTTCCTGGCTGATGGTGTTCCAGCCAAGCATGCGCGTCCAGCGGCAACTAGATTCGCTGCGTATGTCAAGTAAAAAAAAGGTAGTCTGACCGATGCCGTTCCAGTCGAGGACATTGTAGAGCTAGTTCTAATTCATGTGGAGCCGCCGAGCAGTGCATGCGGGCTGAATTCCGATCGCTGGCAGCATCAGGGAGATCCCTTCCTTTTCTCTTTTCTTTGTTGTTTAATTAAGGCAGTCTATGCTTTTGATTTGGCTACTCTTCTCTCTTTCATGCACTTCTCACGTGCTAGTGCTAGTACTATTGCTAGCTCAGCCTATCTCCACATAACAGAAGCGAACCCATGAACACCCACATGTTTTTCTTCGGATTGCTACAACAAATAAACTAGGTGCTATTAATCCAAGTAATTTTTCCTAGCGTGAGTTTAATTTTCCCGGGGAATTATTGCTCTGGTTTGTGATGTCCTCTATGTACAGGTCTGTCAGATGATGGCCGCATTAACATCGGTCATGTGATGGTCCAGCCAGTTTCTGGTCAGTAGTTCGGCGGCAACCACATCCGCCGACCTAGATCGCCTTGTGAATTTGACTTCATTGCGCCATCATTGTTCCACGCCGACCGAGCTTCGCACCAGGACACATCTCTTTGATAATTTACTTGCGTAAATAATTATGCAGTTTTATATTATTATTTGTTATTATTTTTTGGTGTGCACTATTTTACGTGTGCATGAATCAACTTCGGTTGCGTCACGCGGTCACCTCGACGTCGTCGTCTCGCCTCCATCGACCGAATTGTGTTGTTACCTTGGTGCTCTGGTCTGCATCGACATCGTAGCGTTGTCGCTTATTCAAGCTGACGTCCGCCTCGCGGACACATTTCAACACGTCAGTTGGCGTGGCGGCTCCGACGTCACCTCGGCTGGACCGGGGGCTTCGCCATCCCTTCATCAACCTGTTTCGGGGACTTCGGCGTCACCAGCCGATCAACTTCGTCATGTTAGCTGGACTGAGGGCTTCGCCTCGCCGCAACAATCGTGTTGCATCGCCACTTCGTCAAGCCGAGCTCTTCGCTCGGGCACCCAGGGACCGGCTTGGGGGGCTGGGAGCTCGGCCCACTATGAGCTCGGCCCAGGTCATCAACACCGAGCACATTAACCAGCTAAGTCGCTTTCATGCTCCCTTTTTTCAATTTTTAATTTTTGTTCGGTTCGACCAAGTATTATATTTGTATTAAATAAAAAAGTTTGTTTGTTAAAAACACTTCATTTTCCCATGATAATTGGGGGCTTCGCCGTCATGCTGCCGAACTACTCTGTCTCCTCGGCTGGACCGGAGGGCTCCGCATTGCCGCAGCAACCGTGTCGCGTTGCCACTTCTCGACTCAAGCTCTCCGCTCGATTACCATGGGATTGGGGGCTGGGACCTCGGCCAGGCCGAGGACTACGTCTCCATCCTGCCACAACCCCGGACCGCACCGAGCACATTAACTAGCTAAGTCATTTTCGTGCTCAGCTCTCGTTGAAATTTTACTTTTTGTTCGGTTCAACCAAACGTTATATTTTCTGTTAAACAAAAAAATGTTTCTTAGAAACTTTGTTTGTTAAAAAATTCTTTACCCGATTTAATCGGGGGTTCTTAAATTCGTATGAGACGTTTTATAATAAATGTGTTTTCTTCTTGGTCGTTGCAAAGTCTTTTTCTACTACTCCTTTTTCTGACTCTAGTGTGTGGTCAATAGCCGGATAGCCTGTTTTCTTTCTAAAGGCGCTCGAGTTTATTTCGCTAAACAGGCCTCGAAGAAACACTCCGCCTTCGGGATATGGAGGTTGAAGCCAAAGGCTGACCCGCTTGGAGTCCAGAGATTAGATGTATCATGTTAAAGCACGACCGAAGCACGTATTAACTTTAAGATGTCAAAGTTTTTTTCATAAGTTTTTTGGCTTTTCGAGCTTATGGCACTTTTAAGCTATTTATATGTTTTTCTTTTAGGAGGCGGGACGCCCTCATGACCGAGGTGCCCTGTGTAATAATTCAGCTCGGGAGATCTTTTCCGACCCACAGCTCGGTATCTTTCCTGCCAACTTACACCTCGGCATTGGGGAAACGCATATGACATCTGGACTAGTTCCCGAGGAGATTTGATCCTCAGGTTGGTCGGCTGCACCCAACCTGAGTCTCGAGGGATACTGTGTGTCTCTAGCATAGCTCTCGTGGTACAACATCGGATGCCTTTAAAGTATCGACAATATCAACGGGGGACTCCGACTAGAGCCGAACCCACCAAAAGCCAAGGTACTCCGAGCAGTCCTCGGCAAAACGTTCTCGGATATTGCTTTATATGCATCAGTTTCGAATTGTGTCTTCGGTCAATAGTTGGGTTGCCCTGCTCCTGTGATTGCCTCCTACATTCCGCTTTGTTCGGCTAGGTGTGCAAAGGGAGAACCACTGCGATTGTACTTCCGATTTAACTGGTCAAGTAACTTAGTGGAGAAAGCCGAAAACTGACTATCACAATGAGCGCAAACTGGTCAGCGATCCGATGACTCTGTAAAACTATAGACCGATAGAGGTTACCCCGTGGGCCTTTCATAAATTTGTCCGGAGTGTTAATGGCTTGACCTCGGCTGACGCCGAACACTAACCGGGGGCTAGTAACTGGCCTCCCAAACTTTAATCTCCTATGACTAAGTGGAAGTTATAAAGCCTAGATATCTGATTGCCTCGTTTCCGCTAACACAACTGCCTCCGGGCACCGAGACGTCGGCTAAGGGTTGTATTGTTACTACGAAAACACCCTGCGTAGCATCTACAAAGGGGTAGAAGCCGTCGATGGGCCACTCTCAAATGATAAACGATCACAAAGGAGTCAAAATAGCATATAGCATAAAAGCATTTGTATTCAATATGCGAGTGCTGCATTCCATAATCATCGTTATAAAGCCATAAATATGCATCAATTTGATTTAAGACTTTGGCCAAGCTGGGTTGCCTGGCTCCTGTGCTTACCCCCTACGTTCCCAATTGTTCGGCTAGGGGGTAAAGGGAGCACCTCTGTGATTGTTACTTCCGGGTCATCTGGGTTAGTACCTCAGACTGGGTGAAGCCAAAAGCTAGCCATCTTAAGAATATAATTGGTCAGCAACGACAGAAGTGAAAATTTTGGTTCATTAAAGACCACAGAGTCCGGGAACATTCCTCGAACTAAATCCTCAATATTTTTCTCCCACATTGATCGGAGTTGAGGTTTCACGATCATGGTCAACATGATATCCTGGGAAAAGGAACTTATAAATGAACTATTTTTCCCAGAAGATGTTTCTTACATTAAATAGTAATATGACATATCTCTCCGTGTACCTTTGTTTATAAAACCGTATGGCCGGATTGCCTTGTTTGCCGTAAATCTTTGCCCTTATAAAGGCTTTATGAAGTAGGACAAACACTCCTCGGCTACTGGCCAAGGAGGTTGAAGCTGATGGTCGGTCAACAAAGTTTCGTACAATGCGGATCCGAGCATTAATGATGTAAATTACTTGGATACATAGAATCATTACACATAAATTGTGTCAAACGTAACAAAGTTTTTGTCAAACAAATATTGATCCTTAATTTGACCACATGTGCTCAAATTAAGGCTCGGGGGCTACTGCATTGCCTATTCAATGCAAAAAAAAAGTGCAAAACAGTTTCCGAGGAGATTACGATCCTCGGGTTGGTCGGCCGCACCCAACCCGAGTCTCGGGAACTACTGCGCACCATGTTTGTGTCCCTAAAGTATGCTGCCGAGCAAGAACTTGATCCTCAGGCCAATTTTCACAAATCGACCTAAGTCTCAGGGGCTACTAGGATCAGCGGTTTTATTTTATCCTTCAGGTGCATCTCGGGTTTTACACCGACACACACCTTGAGGGCTACTGGCTATACATCTCAGTAGTAAATAAATTGCGGCGATCGGAAATAAATTCCGCAAAAAACAGCCCGAGACCGAGATAATGCACCACCTCGGAAGCAGTCCGGCATAAATCTTGGATGCAAGTGGTTGGCTCCATAAAGGGCATTTCCGGCATTAAGCTCGGCTGAACTCCTTCAAATTTTTCAAGTCCGAGGTAATCTATGACACCTCGAATGTAGTACGACATTGGAGCTCAGACGTAGTCCGCCCTAAAGCTCGGAGGCCGTCCCGTATAAAGCTCGGATGCGAATGGCGGGCTCCATAAATCTCGGGAATTCCTCAGATGCCGACCAGCATTGGAGCTCAGCTGCAAAATGACACTTTGAATGCCGACCAGCGTTGGAGCTCGGCTGCAAAAAAAACACCTCGGATGCAGTTCAACGTTGGAACTCGGACGCAAGAGGACACCACCGCACGGGAAACACTTCAAACCCGAGGTATGGTGTAAAAAATAACAAGGCATCGGTAAAATCCAAAAACTTAAAGGGCTCCTCGGATGCCCGACGTGTGAACTCTTCGGATTCAGCTCGGCGATCCTCAAGATTGAAGATGGGAAGATTTGTTGAATCAGTTTTCTAGAACGACGACCAAAGACAAAGAACTATTCGGGAGAACCGAGAAACATCCTCAACTTGAAGACCGGTTCAGGGGGCTACTGACGGTGTCCTGGACTAGGGGGTACTCACCACGTCGTCTCCCGACCAGTGGGTCGGGCCGAGGACCCCCATGATGATTCACTAATGGGCCACTCCGGGCAGCCCATGATGCATACAAGGGAGATTCCACAAGACCTGGTGCACAAGACAAAGACTCCTCTAAACCCTAGGCCTACGGTACATTATATGAACCGAGGCCAGGCTAGTCGATAGGCGATCTCATATTCATTACAACAATCTCGTGGTAGATACTGACGTGGCTTGAGACTGCGTCGGTATTTCCCCAAAGAGGAAGGGATGATGCAGCACAGCGACGGTAAGTATTTCCCTCAGTTATGAAACCAAGGTTATTGAACTAGTAGGAGGATCACCACCACCCAATAAGCAGCACTTGCACACAAACAACAAATACTTGCAACCCGACGCGAAAGAGAGGTTGTCAATCTCTCTACGGTAAAAAGATAGATCAGGTAGTGATGGATAGGAGAGATAGATCTCTCAAGAACACAAAATAAAAAGGGCAAATAAAATATGCAGCAATATGTTTTTGGGTTTTTGATTTTGTAGATCTAAAAACAAAGATTGCAAAAAGATAGATCTGAAAGCAATATGTTGGAAAAGTAGACCCGGGGGCCGTAGGGTTCACTAGCGCACGGTGGGTGAACAAATTACCGTTGGGCAATTGATAGAAAATCGAATAGTCATGACGATATCCAAGGCGATGATCATTATATAGGCATCACGTCCAAGATAAGTAGACCGACTCCTGCCTTCATCTACCGCTATTACTCCACACATCGACCGCTATCCAGCATGCATCTAGTGTATTAAGTTCATGGAAAAACGGAGTAATGCAATAAGAACGATGACATGATGTAGACAAGATCTATTCATGTAGGAATAGATCCCATCTTGTTATCCTTAATGGCAACGATACATGCGTGTCTTGCTGCCCCTTCTGTCACTGGGAAAGAACACCGCAAGATCGAACCCATCACAAAGCACCTCTTCCCATGGCAAGAAAAATCGATCTAGTCGGCCTAACTAAACCAAAGATTCGGAGAAGAAATACGAGGCTATAAGTAATCATGTATATAAGAGATAAAAAAAGACTGAAATAATATTCATGGATAGAAACTGATCATGAACTCAAAATTCATCGGATCCCAACAAACACACCGCAAAAGTTTACATCAAATAGATCTCCAAGAGACCATTGTATTGAGAATCATAAGAGAGAGAGAGAGAGGAAGCTATCTAGCTACTGCCTACGGACCCGTAGGTCTATGGTGGACTACTCATGCATCATCGGAGAGGCACCTATGAGGAAGATGAACCCCTCCGTGATGGTGTTTAGATTGGATCTCGAGGTTCTGGAACTTGCGGCAGCTGGAATTGTGTTTCGTCGACTCCCCTAGGGTTTTTGGAATATTAGGGAATTTATAGGCATCAGAGGCGGTGGAGAGGGGCCCCGAGGAGGGCACAACCCATCAGGGCGCGCCGGGGCCCCCCGGGCGCACCCTGGTGGGTTGTGGTCTCCTCGGCCCACTCCCCCGGCACTTCTTTGGCCCACTAGGTGTCTTCTGGTCCAGAAAAAATCTTCAAAAAGTTTCATCGCGATTGGACTCCGTTTGGTATTGATATTCTGCGAAGTAAAAAACAAGCAAAAACAGCAACTCGCACTTTGGCACTATGTCAATAGGTTAGTCCCAAAAAATGATATAAAGTTGTTATAAAATGATTGTAAAACATACAAGAATGATAATATAACAACATGGAACAAGCAAAAATTATAGATACGTTGGAGACGTATCAGCATCCCCAAGCTTAATTCCTACTCGTCCTCGAGTAGGTAAATGATAAAAACAGAATTTTTGATGTGGAATGCTGCCTAACATGTTCATCATATTCTTTTCTTTTGTATAGCATGGACATTTGGACTTGTAAATGATTCAAAGCAATAGTCTAGTTTTAACATAATGACTTCAATACTCAAGCATGTCAACAAGCAACCATGTCTTTCAAAATATCAACACTAAAGAAAGTTATCCCTAGCCCATCATGCTCAATCATTGATCCATTCATGAAACACACTCAAATATTAACTATGCCCAATGCTCAAGTACGATCATAGTGCCCCCTAGTTGGTGCTTTATAAGAGAAGATGGAGACTCAAAGCAAAAATAAAAATTGCATAAAGTAAAAGATAGGCCCTTCGCAGAGGGAAGTAGGGATTTGTAGAGGTGCCAGAGCTCAAATTTTTAAATTGAGAGAGAAAAATATTTTGGGTGGCATGCTTTTCCTGTCAACGAAAACGACAAAGTAGCTCACAATACTTTCCATGCTAGATATATCATAGGTGGTTCCCAAACAAAAAATAAAGTTTATTCCTTTTCCACCAAACTTTCACTTTCCATGGCGGGCCGTATCCACGGTTGCCTTCCATACCAACACTTTCCAAGGAATTTATTATTTGACAATATAAAGTAAATATATATATTTTTTCTTTTTCATTTCGGGAATGGGCATCCCTATTATCGCCGCACTCTCGTGCAATGACAAGTGAATAAACACTCATCTTGAGAATAACACATCTAGCATGGAAAAATATTGGACACTCCCCACCGTTTCATGAGCGGTACGAGCACACAAAAGAGAAAAAATATTTTGAAAATTTAGAGATGGCACATACAAATTTGCTTGGAACGGCATGGAAATACCGCATATAGGTAGGTATAGTGGACTCATAAGGCAAAACTTGGTTTAAGGGTTTTGGATGCACAAGTAGTATTTCTACTTAGTACAAATGGAGGCTAGCAAATAGATTGGGAAGCAACCAAACCAAGAAAAAAAATTCACATAAGTGAGCATTGAGCATAACTAACATCGAATAATGCACCATAAGTAGGATGTAACTTCATTGCATAACTACTGACTTTCGTGCATGCATAGGGAATCACAAACCTTGACGCCAATATTCCTACTAAGCATAATTACTCACTAACATGACTCACATATTACTATCGTCATGTTTCAAAACTATTACAAAGAATCAAGTTTAATTTGCCCAATGATCTTCATGAAAGTTTTTATTATATCCTCCTTGGATATCTATCACTTTGGGACTAGTTTCATATATTGCCATTGCTTTTTGGCAAGCTCAAACAAATTTAAGTGAAGCACATGAGCATAGAGATTTCATCTCTCAAAAAGGTATAAGTGAAGCATGAGAGTGTTTCTACAAAAATTTCCAAGCACACCGTGCTCAAAAAGATATAAGTGAAGCACTAGAGCAATTCTATAGCTCAAAAAGTTTAAGTGAAGCACATAGAGCAATTCTAACAAATCATAGCATAATTTTGGCTCTCTCAAATAGGTGTGTCCAGCAAGGATACAAGTGACAAACTAACAAACAAAGCAAGCAAAGATACAAGCCGCTCCAAGCAAAACTCATGATATGTGACGAATAAAAATATAACTCCAAATAAAATACCGATGGTCGTTAGAAGAAAGAGGGGATGCCACTCGGGGGCATCCCCAAGCTTAGTTGCTTGTTACTCTTTGGATATATCTTGGGGGTGCGGTAGCATCCCCAAGCTTAGGCTTTTATCACTCCTTATTCCTTCATCCATCGCGATCTCACCCAAAACTTGAAAACTTCAATCACACAAAACTCAACAAAATCTTCGTGAGATCCGTTAGTATAATAAAGCAAATCACTACTTTAGGTGCTGTTGAAAACCCATTCATATTTTATTATTGCATTATACCTACTGTATTTTAACTTTACCATGGCTCATACCCTTCAATATAACCCATAGATTCATCAAAACAAGCACACAATGCAACGAAAACAGAATCTGTCTTAAACAGAACAGTCTGTAGTAATCTGTACTCTAACCATACTTCTGTAACTCTAAAAATTCTGAAAAATTAGGACAACGTGAGGAATTTGTATAACAACACTGTGTTAATATTTCAGCTCAAGATCACATTCCAGAAAAAAATGAAAATTCATATACTGGACACAAAGTTTCTATTTCAGATTCAGCATCGCTTCTACCTATCCTATGAATCATCCTAAAGGCTCTACTTGGCACAAACACTAAATAAACCATAAAAACACAATCATAACAGAGGCATAATTGTGTCAACACACAAAAACAGAAAGGAAAAAGCAAAATATTATTTATTCATTGGGTTGCCTCCCAACAAGCGCTATCGTTTTACGCTCCTAGCTAGGCATAACGCATAGATTCAAGTATTGTCATCTTTGGTTTTGGATCCATAGGATGCCCTCATGATTGATTCATATGGTGGCTTAAATCTTGTTCTAGGGAAGTGTTCCATACCCTTTCTCAAGGGAAATTGAAAACGAATATTGCCTTCTTTCATATCAATCACGACACCTATAGTGCGTAAAAACGGTCTACCAAGTATAATGGGACAAGACGGATTGCAATCAATATCACGCACAATAAAATCAATAGGCACATAGTTTCTATTTGCAAGAATAAGAACATCATTAATTCTTCCCAAAGGCTTTTTAATAGTAGAATCCGCCAAGTGCAAATTAAGAGAACATTCTTCAATATTGGTAAGACCAAGCACATCACATGGAGATTTCGGAATCGTGGAAACACTAGCACCCAAATCACACAAAGAAAAGCACTCATAATTTTTAATCTTGACCTTAATGGTAGGTTCCCACTCATCATGCAATTTTCTAGGAATAGAAATCTCCAACTCCAACTTTTCTTCAAAAGATTTCATCATGGCATCAACGATATGTTTAGTAAAAGCTTTATTTTGCTCATAAGCATGGGGTGAATTCAACATGGATTGCAGCAAAGAAATACATTCAATCAAAGAGCAACTATCATAATTAAATTCTTTGCAATCCAAAATAGTGGGCACATCACTAGTTAAAGTTTTGACCTCTTCAAACCCACTTTTGTCAAAAATTTCATCAAGATTTTCACCCTCCAAATTATTGGGACGCCTTATAGATAAAGTTGACTCTACTTCTGTCCCTTCATTATCAATTTTAATATTACTAAATAAGGAATCAATAGAAGAAACACCAATCACTTTAAGATCTTCATCTTTCTTATGAAGGCAATCACTAGAAAACGATTTTTCTAAGATTTCTCTTTTAGCTCTAAGCATAGTGGTTCTTTTCTTAAATTCATACATAGAGACATATAAAGCTTTAATAGACTCATCAATCTTAGGCACAAAAGCTTTCAACTTGAGATTTTCAACATCATGAGAAATTCTATCAATGCTTCTAGACATATCATCAATCTTATTCAACTTTTCTTCTATCGTAGTATTGAAAGCCTTTTGCGCATTGATAAATTCTTTAATATTACTCTCAAGATCAGAGGTATTCCTATTATTATTGTAAGAAGAATTACCATAGGAATTACCATAATTATTAGAGGAATTTCAGGAAAAGGCCTAGGATTAAAATTACCTCTATAAGCATTGTTTTTGAAATTGTTTCGCGAGACAAAATTCACATCTACAGAATCACTATTTTGCTCAATCAAGGTAGACAAAGGCACATCATTAAGATCAATAGGAGCATTTTTACTAGCAACCAATTTCATCAAAGCATCAACCTTATCACTCAAAGTACTAATTTCCTCAACCGAATTAACTTTTTTACTAGTAGGTGCTCTTTCGGTATGCCATTGAGAATAATTAGCCATGATATTATCTAGCAATTTTGTAGCTTCACCCAAAGTAATATCCATAAAAGTACCACCCGCGGCGGAATCTAAATGATTTCTAGAGGAAAAATTCAATCCCGCATAATTTTTTTGTATGATCATCCAAAGATTTAAACCATGAGTAGGAAAATTTCTTAGCATCAACTTCATTATTTCCCAAGATTGTGCAACATGTTCATGCTCAAGTTGCTTAAAATTCAAGATTTGCGTCCTAAGGGAAATATTTTTTGCCGGCGGAAAATAATTTGTGATAAAAGCATCCTTGCACTTATTCCAAGAATCGATACTATTGTGAGGCAAAAAGGAAAACCAAATTTTTGCACGATCCCGCAAGGAAAAAGGAAATAGTTTCAACTTGTCAATATCATTGTCCACATATTTTTTCTTTTGCACATCACACAATTCTACCAACGTGTTTAGATGGGACGAGCATCCTCATTAGGAGTACCGGCAAATTGATCTTTCATGACAAGATTCAACAAAGCGGCATTAATATCACAAGACTCCGCACTAGTGGCGGGAGGAGCAATCGGAGTACTAATAAAATCATTGTTATTAGTATTGAAAAAATCACACAACTTGGTGTTTTCTTGAGTCATCGTGACTACGCAAACAAGATTGCAAGCAAGGAAGAGATCCGGCAAAAAAAGGGCAAACAAAAAAGAGGGCGAATAAAACGGCAAATTGGTGAAGTGGGGGAGAGGAAAACGAGTGTCAAATGGGAAATAATGTAATTGCAAGGAGATGAGATTTGTGATTAGGAACCTGGTAGATGATGATGGAGTCCCCTCGGCGCCTACGATAGGCACGTAGAAGAGACCGCTTCCTCCCCGGCAATGACGCCAGAAATTCCTTTGACGTGGCTTGAGACTGCGTCGGTATTTCCCCAAAGAGGAAGGGATGATGCAGCACAGCGACGGTAAGTATTTCCCTCAGTTATGAAACCAAGGTTATTGAACCAGTAGGAGGATCACCACCACCCAATAAGCAGCACCTGCACACAAACAACAAATACTTGCAACCCGACGCGAAAGAGAGGTTGTCAATCTCTCTACGGTAAAAAGATAGATTAGGTAGTGATGGATAGGAGAGATAGATCTCTCAAGAACACAAAATAAAAAGGGCAAATAAAATATGCAGCAATATGTTTTTGGGTTTTTGGTTTTGTAGATATAAAAACAAAGATTGCAAAAAGATAGATCTAAAAGCAATATGTTGGAAAAGTAGACCCGGGGGCCGTAGGGTTCACTAGTGGCTTCTCTCATGAGTATAGCGCACGGTGGGTGAATAAATTACTGTTGGGCAATTGATAGAAAATCAAATAGTCATGACGATATCCAAGGCGATGATCATTATATAGGCATCACGTCCAAGATAAGTAGACCAACTCCTGCCTGCATCTACCACTATTACTCCACACATCGACCGCTATCCAGCATGCATCTAGTGTATTAAGTTCATGGAAAAACGGAGTAATGCAATAAGAACGATGACATGATGTAGACAAGATCTATTCATGTAGGAATAGATCCCATCTTGTTATCCTTAATGGCAACGATACATGCGTGTCATGCTGCCCCTTCTGTCACTGGGAAAGAACACCGCAAGATCGAACCCATCACAAAGCACCTCTTCCCATGGCAAGAAAAATCGATCTAGTTGGCCTAACTAAACCAAAGATTTGAAGAAGAAATACGAGGCTATAAGTAATCATGCAAATAAGAGATCAAAGAAGACTCAAATCATATTCATGGATAGAAACTGATCATGAACTCAAAATTAATCGGATCCCAACAAACACACCGCAAAAGTCATTACATCAAATAGATCTCCAAGAGACCATTGTATTGAGAAACATAGAGAGAGAGAAAGCCATCTAGCTACTGCTTACGGACCCGTAGGTCTATGGTGGACTACTCACGCATCATCGGAGAGGCACCTATGAGGAAGATGAACCCCTCCGTGATGGTGTTTAGATTGGATCTCGAGGTTCTGGAACTTGCGGCGGCTGGAATTGTGTTTCGTCGACTCCCCTAGGGTTTTCAGAACATTTGGGAATTTATAGGCATCAGAGGCGGTGGAGAGGGGCCCTGAGGAGGGCACAACCCATCAGGGCGCGCCGCCACCCCTGGCGCGCCCTGGTGGGTTGTGGTCTCCTCGGCCCACTCCCCCGGCACTTCTTTAGCCCATTGGGTGTCTTCTGGTCCAGAAAAAAATCTCCAAAAAGTTTCGTTGCGATTGGACTCCGTTTGGTATTGATTTTCTGCGAAGTAAAAAAAAGCAAAAACAGCAACTGGCACTTTGGCACTATGTCAATAGGTTAGTCCCAAAAAATGATATAAAGTTGTTATAAAATGATTGTAAAGCATCCAAGAATGATAATATAATAGCATGGAACAAGCAAAAATTATAGATACGTTGGAGACGTATCAGATACCTATACTATATACTATCCCCATATCAATACAATCGAAAGCAGGACGTAGGGTATTATCACTTTGAGAGAGCCCGGACCTGGGTAAAATCCTGTGTCCATGTTACCATCGCTCCAAGACGCCTAGCTTAGGACCCCTACTATGAGATATGTCGGATTTGACACTGACACACGCGTCGAGGCGCGGTGGGGAGGCCCGACGGCGGACGCGGTCATGCGCGTCTGTGGGCGGCAGCGGCGGCTACAGCCAGCAGCAGCAGCGAATGGTGGCCACAGGCGAGCTCAGGCAGGCGTGGGCGGCGCGCGCGCTGGGCTGCAGCAGCAATCCAGAAGCAGCGCAACAGAGCAGCGAGTGCAGTAGCAGCGGCTGGTAGGGGCGAGTGGAGGGGCACGACCACACGCAGGCGGGTGCGCACGGGGACGCGGCAGGGAGTCTCGCGGGGCGTGGCCGGTGCGCACGCGCGGGCGCAGCGAGCGCGAGGGAGCGGAGCTCCGGTGCGGCCACAACGGCTGAGCTCACGGGGACGGTAACTATAGGCACGGATCGAGCCGGGGAAGAGGGGGGGGGGTCGGATGAGAATCTCACCCCGGTTCTCGTGGGCGAGATTAGGAGATCGGAGGTGGCCTGGAGTAGCGGCAATGACGACGAGGTGGTGGCGTCCGCGGTGGAGAAGATCTCGATGGTGAGCAAACACACCGTCCCGGCTTGAGCTGGTCCCCGGAACGGACGAATCCGGCCGCGGCGGACCTCCCCACCAAGACTTTTCAAATTATGTTGGTTCCTACATGACAATTACTTAGTGAATATTTGCAACCCAACCAAGATTTTTCTTTTAGAGTTTGAAGAAATAATAATTTGACTTTATTTTAAATTTGAATTTGGCTGGTGTTACAAGAAGAAGAAGAAGAAGAAGAAGAAGGAGAAGAAGAAACGTGAAACTATAAAGCAAACAGATTGTAAAGCCCAAGCTTGAGCTCTTGTGTCTCGTTAATTCCTCTCATATCATGGTTTCACCTAGGTCTCAAAAACTTCATCCACACAAAACTTGAAAAGAACCCGTGAGATAGGTTAGTACACATAAGAATAAATCCACAGTTCTGGTACTACCAAGATAAGTTGCATAATAATTTTCTAACATTATGTAATGTATACTATCATTTCCACAATTTATATCTATCAATATAAGTCATGAAAACTATAGGAAAAGTAGATAACAAAACTATGACACCAATCTGTCTAAATAGGACAGTCTATAGCAATTAATTTAAAAAGTATAATTATGTAACTCCAAAAATTATGAAAATTTAGGTCATGATAAAACAATTATATGAAAATATTATGTAAAAATTTCCGAAACTTTCCACGTTCCAGTAAAATATGAAAATTCAAACACTACAGCAAAAGTTTCTGTTTTTAAACAACACACATCAAACACGCAATTCAAGCATCCTAAAAGGCAATTCTTGGAACTTCTTATTGAAAAACAAGATTATAAATAGCATCAAGCAAAGTTTAACAAAATAAAATGACGCTCCAAACAAAACTCATATTATGTGACGAATAAAAATATAGCTGTTGGAAATATGCCCTAGAGGCAATAATAAATTAGTTATTATCATATTTCCTTGTTCATGATAATCGTTTATTATCCATGCTAGAATTGTATTGATCGGAAACCCAGATACATGTGTGGATACATAGACAATACTATGTCCCTAGTGAGCCTCTACTAGACTAGCTCGTTGATCAAAGATGGTCAAGGTTTCCTGGCCATAGACATGAGTTGTCATTTGATAACGGGATCACATCATTAGGAGAATGATGTGATGGACAAGACCCAAACTATGAACGTAGCATATGATCGTGTCAAGTTTATTGCTATTGTTTTCTATGTGTCAAGTATCTGTTCCTATGACCATGAGATCATGCAACTCACTGACACCGGAGGAGTACCTTGTGTGTATCAAACGTCGCAACGTAACTGGGTGACTATAAAGGTGCTCTACAGGTATCTCCGAGGGTGTCTGTTGGGTTAGCGTGGATCGAGACTGGGATTTGTCACTCCGTATGACGGAGAGGTATCTCTGGGCCCTCTCGGTAATACAACATCACAAGAAGCTTGCAAGCAATGTGACTAAGGAGTTAGTCACGGGATCTTGTATTACGGAACGAGTAAAGAGACTTGCCGGTAATGAGATTGAACTAGGTATGGAGATACCGACGATCGAATCTCGGGCAAGTAACATATCAATGGACAAAGGGAACTACATACGGGATTGTCTGAATCCTTGACATCGTGGTTCGACCGATAAAGATCTTCGTAGAATATGTAGGAACCAATATGGCATCCAGGTCCCGCTATTGGTTATTGACCGTAGAGGTGTCTCGGTCATGTCTACATAGTTCTTGAACCCGCAGGGTCTGCACACTTAACGTTCGGTGACGATTTGATATTGTTGAGTTATGTATGTTGGTGACCGAAAGTTGTTCGGAGTCCCGGATGAGATCCCGGACGTCACGAGGAGCTTCGGAATAGTCCGGAGGTAAATATTTATATATGGGAAGTCATATTTTGGCTATCGGAATAGTTTCGGGTTTTTCCGGTATTGTACCGGGAAGCTTCCGGAAGGTTCCAGAGGGTTCCGGAGGAGTCCGGGAGGGTCCCTCCAGCCTCTAGGACATGCATGGGCTGTAAGGGGGCGTCCAAGCCTTGTTGGGCCAGCCCCAAGGGCCCATGCGGCTAGGGGGTAGGAAACCCTAAAGGTGAAGGCACCTAGGAGGTGCCTTGGGGAGGGAGGACTCCTCCCTCCTGGCCGCCGCCCCCTTCCTTGGAGGAAGGGCTAGGGCTGTGCCCCATCTACCCCCTCCTCTATATAGAGAGTGAGAGGGAGGGCAGCCACACCCCAAGGCATAAGTGCAGCCCTCCCTCTCTCCCTAGATCCGTTTCTCCACCGAAAACGCATCTGCGGCAGCGCTTGGCGAAGCCGTGCTGAGATTGCTCCACCACCACCGCCACCATGCCGTTGTGCTGTCGGAGAACTCATCTACCTCTCAGCCCTTGCTTGCTGGATCAAGGAGGCGGAGACGTCATCGAGCTGTACGTCTGTTGAACGCGGAGGTGCTGTCCGTCCGACGCTAGATCGGAATGGATCAAGATTGGATCGCGAGACGGATCGTGATTGGATCGCGAAGACGTTCGACTACACCATCCGCGTTTCTTAACGCTTCCCGCTTAGCGATCTACAAGGGTATGTAGATGCAATCTCTCCTCTCGTAGATGATCATCTCCTAGATTGATCTTGGTGAAGGGTAGGAAGTTTTTTGTTTCCCATGCAACGTTCCCCAACAATAGCTCTAAGTAAGATATACCGATAGTGTTGAAGACAAAAGAGGGGATGCCTTCCCGGGCATCCCCAAGCTTGGACGCTTGAGTCTTCCTTGTATATTACCTTGGGGGTGCCTTGTTCATCCCCAAACTTAGGGTCTTACCACTCCTTATTCTCCTCATATCGGTGTCTTACCCAAAACTTGAAAACTTCAATCACACAAAACTAAACGGAACTTCGTGAGATGGGTTAGTGTAATAAAGATAGATCATTCACTTAGGTACTATCAAGACAAGATTTATAATTGTTCTCACATAATACCTACTGTATTATATCATTTCCATAATTTATACCACTAAATATAAGCTATGGAAATACTAAAACAAGAAAAATATGCATGCAAAACAGAATCTGCCAAAAACAGAACAGTCTGTGAACATCTGAACTTAAACCATACTTCCTTGTCTCTAAAAATCCTGAAAAATTAGGACAACACAGAAAATTTGCATAGCAAAACTGTGGAAAAAATTCAGAATGTTTGAACTCTCCAGTAAAATCAGAGAAACTCTGCACTTGATGTAAAAGTTTATGTTTTTGCACAGAATCAAACTAACAAGTATCCACACTACCCCAAAGGCTTTACTTGGCACTTTATTGAAACAAAAGACACAGAACATGATTAATACAGTAGATTAATCATGTGAACACACAAAAACAGAAAGTGTAGATATTGGGTTGTCTCCCAATAAGTGCTTTTCTTTGAAGCCTTTTAGCTAGGCATGATTATTTCAATGATGCTCGCACAGGAATAGTATTTGAAACATGCAAAAGAGCATCATGGATCACAGGACAGGCACATTTAAATCTAATCCACTTCCTATGCATAGGGATTTTGCAAGGAAACAATTTATTGTAGCAAGAATCAATTTGCATAGGAAGGGAAAACAAGTACAACTTCAAAGTTTTGAACACATAGAGAGGAAACTTGATATTTATTGCAATACCTACAAGCATAAGTTCCTCCCTCATAATAATTTTCAGTAGCATCATGAAGGAATTCAACAATATAACTATCACATAAAGCATTCTTTTCATGATCCACAAGCATAGAATTTTCATTACTCTGCACATTAGCAAATTTCTTTTCATTCATAATAGTGGGAGCAAACTCATAAAAAAACTATCATGTGATACTTGATTGACATAACCAAATTCAACATTAAAATCATTGATGTCAAGTTTCATGATTATCATCACTCTTTATAGCATACATGTCATCACCATAATCATCATAGATAGGAGGCATGCCATCGTCATAATAAATTTTCTCATCAAAACTTGGGGGACTAAAAATATCATCTTCATCATACATAGCATCCCCGAGCTTGTGGCTTTGCATATCATTAGCATCATGGATACTCATAGTATTCATACTAACAACATTGCTATCATGCTCTTCATTCAAGGAACTTACATTAAACATTTTGTTAAATTCTTCCTCTAACAACTGAGCATAATTTTCTGATCCATCATTTTCACGAAAGACATTATAAAGACGAAATATTTGAGACAACCTAAATTCCATTTTTTGTAGTTTTATTTTAAAATACCAAATGCGACATCCTAAGTTTTGGCCCTTTCTTTTTCTTTGGATTTTGATTTGATTTTACTCTGGATTTCTTTTTCTGTGGTTCTGTGGTCTTGAAACCTGGAAATATCACCTCTTCTTCCTCTCCCTAGTGGCTTGTCAATCTCTAATCCTTCCCTAGGTCATGTCATTTCCATCCTAGCCCAACCCCAATATTTATTTCTTGGAAATATTCCTTTTTCTATTAAAGGAATAATCGTTTTTGCCCTAGGTTGTGAAGCAACCTATATTTCCGTCTTGCCATAAATTCCCAAATATTTCTCATAAATTATTTGGATCATATTTTCCACAAATACGTCAAAAAAATTCCTTGCCCAGTTCAAAAATAATTCACGAATATTCATTTTCCTATTCTGTCCAGAATGACACTTTGTGAAGGAAGTGCCAATTATATTTCCTTGATTGCCCTCAAACTTTTTTTGCAATCTCTCATATCCCAATAACCGCCTCATGACAAAATTCAGCACCATTTGCCTAGTTAATCTTCCTCATAAAATTTCCTCAAGTTTTTGTTCCGGGGGAAGCTTTGTGAAGGAAGTACTAGCTAGGATTATCCAAATGGGTTGAAATTTTGCCAGATCATTCTAATGTTCAAATCATGAGCCTCCACCAAATTCAGCTCCATCCAACAATCTGTGTGAGCCCAGTATCAAATCTTGGTTTCTGGTCATATTTTCAGTTTGTGAAGCAACTATATTTTATATTGCTTCACAATTACTGAAAATTTACCAGGACCTTCTCCTTCCTATATAACTTACCTCCGCCAAATTTGGGATCTTTTCATCAAGCCAATTTCTCTCCATAATTTTCCTAAGTTTCTGTCCAGAGAGGACCGCTGTGAAGGAAGTGCCATTTTTACTTATCTCAATGGTATGAAATTTTTACAGTATCTTCTTATATCTAAATCATCATGCTCTACCAAGTTTTAGCCCAATTCAACACTGCATGTGAGTGCATCATCCAATTCCATTGTTTGGACCAGATTTGCAGTTGTGAAGCAACTATGATCAAACTTGGTTCAAATCTCCCCAAACTTCACAGGATTGTAGTCCTCCCTACCCTAAACCTCTAGGACAGCTTGTTCCTCCTTTTACCATCCCATTTTACCTCAACTTCTAGTCCAAGTTTGCTACAACAAACTATATCTGATGCATCCTATCAACCCAAAGTGCCTTTAGTCAAACCATCACTTCAGAGAGGTCCCATTTAAGATGGACTACAAGCTGGACACGATCGGCCGCGTTGAGTCACCATGCACGTGTCGATGCACGCGGTGACCACGCGGTCTGGCATGCCAGACATGTGCTCTGCCCGTTTGGCCACGTCCTAAGCGTTGTCTAGCTCTGCCCCCTCCTCTGCTCACCGTTCTCGCACGCCCCAGCATGTCCCAGAGCTCCGTGGCAACCATGTACTTGCTCTGGAGCCCTTTCCCCTCCTTATTCCTCCCCGGCGCATCATGGCACCCCTGTCCGCGATCTGTCCGCCGTCCCATCCTCCATGGCCACTCGACACGTCGCTCCCGAGCCTTCTCGAGCTCGCCCATGTCGCGTGAGACCTCTGGCGAACCTCTCCCCCTCCCTATGTGTGCCCCTCCGAGCTCCAGCATGCGGCCAGTGCGTCGCCACGACCGCGCTCTCCCCTCGAGCTCGCCCCGACTATATAAGCCGCTCCTGAGACCCCTTAGCTCACTATCGGCCTCCCTCTCCCTCCTAGAACCCCGCCCAGCTACTCCTTTGAGCTCGAAGAGCTCACCTGCCCCTCCCATGGCCGAGCCATCCCCGTCGGACTCCGCTTAAATTTTGGCGAGCCGAGCCCACTCCCTCCCTCTAGCCACCACCATAGGACCACCCGAAGCCCGACGAACCTCCCCATAGCCCCGTCCCCTCCTCTCCGCCACCAAGCCGAGCTCTCCATCGACGCCCGACGCCGCCGTTCGCCGCAGCCAACGCCCCGCTTAACCCCGCTGTCTCCGGCACCCGCGAGCCAGCCCAGCCGACGCGGCTCGGTCTCCCGAGCACGTTGGTAGGCTGAGCGCTATGGGAGACGACCGGAATCACCAGCGAGCCTTGTCGGGGCCCTTCCCTCTACTCAACCAGGCGCGCATATGCGGGAGGAAGAAGATGGACCTGCCATGCGGGCCCCACCTCTCCGCGACCCCACCTGTCATCGACTACGGCCCGGTCCAGTCAGCGTAAGTGGAAGCATATTTTTTGAAATACGCTTTCCAGATCTGAAGGCGTACTTTCTTTATTCTTCGGCCAGGAATATGCTTTCACTACTCGGAAGACGTATTCCTCTAAAGTGCGTTTTCTTTTTTTCCAGTCACCGGTCGAAAACCTTATATTGCGGGCGTTCGTTTGTTAACTGCAGAAATGGACAGTTTTATTTGATTTTCTGCCTAACGAATGAACGGTCGTAGCTCCGCAACCGTAACTCCGATTCAGGTGATTCAAAAGCCCGCATTCTTTACTCGTTGAGCCCATTCCGTTGGTATCATTTTCACTATGTTGCCACATTCTAAAAATGACAATTTTGCCCTTGCCCTTTAATCAGCTTTGCCGAGAGAGAAACTTTTTCGGAAATCTTTCCGCGAGATTCATCACACCTCTTCCCGATGATTCCTTCATCCCCAGGTAAGCCACAACAGCCACTTGCATGATGGCCTTGTAGTATCCATGGTTTTCACTTGAATGATTGAATAACTGTTTGTTGACTTAATTAAATGCTCTCTCTATATATATGCTTGTGAATCCATGTTTATGACATGCTCTCATGCATCCATGATTATCTATGTATTATTATTGTCATTATTGTTACTACGTTCTATTCTTGTATTTGTTCCTGATGCTAGTGGTAACGATATGCTCATATGAATAGTTATCGTTTGCATGAAAATACCTGACATATGCATGATCATCATTATGCCATGCTCATTTGCATCTCATAGAATAAATGATTTATTATTGATGATGATTCATATGCTAAATTGTTATGTTGCCCATCCCTATTCATGCTGACAATCATGCTCATATGCATTATCATTTCATCATGTTATTTTATTATGACTTAGCTTATCACTGTTCAAGTTAAACCTGACATTAATCAAACTTGAACAAATCTGTTGGCCGAGTCATGGTGCCACCGAATCGAGCTCACCAGTGCAACCACACGTGCCTGGTGTTGGGGAACGTTGCATGGGAAAACAAAAAATTTCCTACGCACACACAAGATCTATCCATGGAGATGAGCATCTACGAGAGGGGAGATCGGATCCACATACCCTTGTAGATCGCTAAGCGGGAAGCGTTAAGAAACGCAGTTGATGTAGTCGAACGTCTTCGCGATCCAAATCGCAAGCCGTCCCGTGATCCAATCACGATCTAGCGCCAAACGGACGCACCTCCGCGTTCATCACACGTACAACTCGATGACGATCTCCGTGTCCTTGATCCAGCAAGCGAGAGTGGAGAGGTAGATGAGTTCTCCGGCAGCACAATGGCGTGGTGGCGGCGGTGGTGAACTAATCCGGCAGGGCTTCGCCGAGCTCTACCGAACTAATCTAGAGGAGAAAGACGATCTAGAGAGGAGAGGGCAGCACGTGGCTTTTCAGGTGTTGGGATACCCTCAGACCTCCACTATATATAGGAGGAAGGGGTGAGAGGAGGCGCCCTAGGGTTTCCCCTAGGGCCTTGGCCGCCGGTCAAGAGGTGGAATCCACCTCCAACAAGGAGGTGGGGCGCGGGGGAGGAGTCCTACTCCAACAAGGACTCCTCCCACCCTCCACCCTTTTTCCTCTTGGGCGCATGGGCCCTCATGGGGTCGGCCGCCCAGCCCACCAGGGGCTGGTGCGCCACCTCTTGGGCCCATGTGGTCCCTCGGGGTGGGTGGGCCCCTCCCGGTGGACTCCCAGAACCCATTCGTCACTCCCGGTACACTACCGAAAATACCCGAAACTTTTCCGGAACCCAAATACCACTTTCCTATATATAAATCTTTATCTCCGGACCATTTCAGAGCTCCTCGTGACGTCCGGGATCTCATCCGGTACTCCGAACAACCTTCGGTCACCAACATACATAACTCAATAATACCGAAACGTCAGCGAACGTTAAGTGTGCAGACCCTGTGGGTTCGAGAACTATGTAGACATGACCGAGACACCTCTACGGCCAATAACCAATAGCGGGACCTGGATGCCCATATTGGTTCCTACATATTCCACGAACATCTTTATCGGTTGAACCTCTATGTTAAGGATTCAGTTAATCCCGTACGCTGTTCCTTTTGTTTATCGGTATGTTACTTGCCCGAGATTCGATTGTCGGTATCTCTATACCTAGTTCAATCTCGTTACCGGCAAGTCTCTTTACTCGTTCCGCAATACAAGATCCCGTGGCTAACTCTTTAGTCACTTTGCTTGCAAGCTCATTGTGATGTTGTATTACCGAGTGGGCCCTGAGATACCTCTCCGTCACACGGAGTAACAAATCCCAGTCTTGATCCATGCCAACTCAACAGACACCCTCGGAGATACCTGTAGAGCATCTTTATAGTCACCCAGTTACGTTGTGACGTTTGATACACACAAGGTACTCCTCTGGTGTCAGTGAGTTACATGATCTCATGGTCATAGGAACATATACTTGACATGCAGAAAACAATAGCAATAAACCGACACGATCATATGCTACGTTCATAGTTTGGGTCTTGTCCATCATATCATTCTCCTAATGATGTGATCCCGTTATCAAATGACAACTCATGTCTATGGCCAGGAAACTTTGACCATCTTTGATCAACGAGCTAGTCCTATAGAGGCTCACTAGGGACACGGTGTTGTCTATATACCCACACATGTATTTGAGTTTCCAATCAATACAATTTTAGCATGGATAATAAACATTTATCATGAACAAGTAAATATAATAATAACCATTTTATTATTGCCTCTAGGACATATTTCCAACAGTCTCCCACTTGCACTAGAGTCAATAATCTAGCTCACATCACTGTGTGATTTACATTGTAATGAATCTAACACCCATACAGTTCTGGTGTTGATCATGTTTCCCTCGTGGAAGAGGCTTAGTCAACGGATCTGCAACATTCAGATCCGTGTGTACTTTGCAAATATTTATGTCACCCTCCTCGATGTAATCACGGATGGAATTGAAGCGTCGCTTTATGTGTCTGGTCCTCTTGTGAAACCTTGGTTCCTTGGCTAGAGCAATGGCACCAGTATTGTCACAGAACAGAGTCATCGGGTCGAGTGCACTGGGCACAACTCCAAGATCAGTCATGAACTGCTTCGTCTAGACACCTTCCTTCACCGCCTCCGAGGCAGCTATGTACTCTGCTTCGCATGTAGAATCAGCTACCACGCTTTGCTTGGAACTGCACCAGCTTACCGCTCCTCCATTGAGAATAAATACGTATCCGGTTTGAGACTTAGAGTCATCCTGATCAGTGTCAAAGCTTGCATCGACGTAACCTTTATGATGAGCTTTTGATCACCTCCATAAATGAGAAACATTTCCTTAGTCCTTTTCAGGTACTTTAGGATATTCTTGACCGCCGTCCAGTGATCCACACCTGGATTACTTTGAAACCTTCCGGCCATACTTATGGCAAGGCTGAGTCTAGTCTTGTGCATAGCATTGCATACATGATAGAGCCTATGGCAGAAGCATAGGGGATGACACTCATCTTTTCTCTATCCTCTGCAGTCACTAGGCATTGAGTCTTACTCAACTTCACACCTTGTAACACCGGCAAGAACCCTTTCTTGGACTGATCCATTTTGAACTTCTTCAAAACTTTATCAAGGTATGTGCTCTGTGAAAGTCCTATTAAGCGTCTCGATCTATCTCTATAGATCTTGATGCATAATATGAAAGCAGCTTCTCCTAGGTCCTTCATTGAAAAACTCTTGTTCAAATATTCCTTCACGCTTTCCAAAAATTCTATATTGTTTCCAATTAGCAATATGTCATCCACATATAATATTAGAAACACTATAGAGCTCCCACTCACTTTCTTGTAAATACAAGCTTCTCCATAAACTTGTATAAACCCAAACGCTTTGATCACCTCATCAAAGCACTTATTCCAACTCCGAGATGCCTGCACTAGTCCATAAATGGATCGCTGGAGCTTGCAACCTTTGTCAGCATTCTCTGGATCGACAAAACCTTCTGGTTGCATCATATACAACTCTTCCTCAAGGAAACCGTTGAGGAACGCTGTTTTAACATCCATCTGCCAAATTTAATAATCGAAAAATGCAGCTATTGCTAACATGATTCTGACAGACTGAAGCATCACTACGGGAGAGAAAGTCTCATCGTAGTCAGTTCCTTGAACTTGTGAAAAACCCTTTGCCACAAGTCGAGCTTTATAGATGGTGACATTACCGTTCGCGTCCGTCTTCCTCTTAAAGATCCATTTATTCTGAATGGCCTTCCGCCCTTCAGGTAATACTTCCAAAGTCAACACTTTGTTTTCATACATGGATCCTATCTCGGATTTCATGGTCTCTAACCATTTGTCGGAATCCGGGCCCACCATCGCTTCTCCATAGCTCGTAGGTTCATCGTTGTCAAACAACATGACCTCTAAGACAGGGTTACCGTACCATTCAGGAGCAGTACGTGCCCTTGTCGACCTACGAGGTTTGATAGTAACTTGATCCGAAGCTTCATGATAACTATCATTAGCTTCCTCTTCAACTGATGTAGGCTCCACAGAAACATCTTTCTGCGCTGCGCTACTCTCTGGTTGAAGTGAAGGTTCAACAACCTCATCAAGTTCTATCTTCCTCCCACTCAATTCTTTTGAGAGAAACTCTTTCTCGAGAAATGACCCGTTCTTAGCGACAATCACTTTGCCTTCGGATCTGAGATAGAAGGTGTACCCAACCATCTCTTTTGGGTATCCTATGAAGACACATTTCTTCGCTTTGGGTTCCAGCTTTTCAGGCTGAAGCTTTTTGACATAAGCATCACATCCCCAAACTTTAAGAAACGACAACTTTGGTTTGTTGCCAAACCATAGTTCATACGGCGTTGTCTCAACGGATTTAGATGGTTCCCTATTTAAAGTGAATGCAGCTGTCTCTAACGCATAACCCCAAAATGATAGTGGCAAATCGGCAAGAGACATCATAGAACGCACCATATCCAATAAGGTTCGATTACGACGTTCGGACACACCATTACACTGTGGTGTTCCAGGTGGCGTCAACTATGAAACAATTCCACATTGTCTTAAGTGGTTGCCAAACTCATAACTCAGATATTCTCCTCCTCGATCAGATCATAGGAATTTTATCTTCTTGTTACGATGATTCTCAACTTCACTCTAAAATTGCTTGAACGTTTCAAACGTTTCAGACTTATGTTTCATTAAGTAAATATACCCATATCTACTTAAGTCATCGGTGAAGGTGAGAAAATAATGATATCCACCGCGTGCCTCAATGCTCATCGGACCGCACACATCAGTATGTATGATTTCCAACAAGTCACTTGCCCGTTCCATTGTTCCAGAGAACGGGGTCTTAGTCATCTTGCCCATGAGGAATGGTTCACATGTGTCAAGTGATTCAAAATCAAGTGACTCCAAAAGTCCATCAGCATGAAGTTTCTTCATGCGTTTTACACCAATATGACCTAAGCAGCAGTGCCACAAGGAAGTGGTACTATCATTATCAACTCTACATCTTTTGGCATCAATGTTATGAACATGTGTATCATCACTATCGAGATTCAATAAGAACAAACCCCTCACATTGGGTGCATCACCATAAAAGATATTACTCATATAAATAGAACAACCATTATTCTCTAATTTAAATGAGTAACCGTCTCACAATAAACAAGATCCAGATATAATGTTCATGCTTAACGCAGGCACTAAATAACAATTATTCAGGTTCATCACTAATCCCGATGGTAATCGAAGAGCGAGCGTGCCGACGGCGATCACATCAACCTTGGAACCATTTCCCACGCGCATCGTCACTTCGTCCCTTGCCAGCCTTTGTCTATTCCGCAGTTCCTGTTTTGAGTTGCAAATGTGAGCAACCGAACCGATATCAAATACCCAGGCACTACAACGAGAGTTGGTAAGGTACACATCAATAACATGTATATCATATATACCTGTTTGGTGTTGGCCGCCTTCTTGTCAGCCAGATACTTGGGGCTATTCCGCTTCCAGTGGCCAGTACCCTTGCAATGAAAGCACTCAGTTTCTGGCTTGGGTCTAGCCTTGGGTTTCTTCATGGGAGGGGCAACTGATTTGCCACTCTTCTTGGAGTTACCCTTCTTGCCCTTGCCATTCTTCTTGAAACTAGTGGTTTATTGACCATCAACACTTGATGCTCCTTCTGGATTTCAGACTCGGTGACTTTCAGCATCGCAAACAGCTCGGCGACTGACATGTTCATCCCTTGCATGTTATAGTTCAACACAAAGCTCTTGTAGCTAGGTGGCAGTGATTGAAGAACTCTGTCAGTGATCACCTCCGACGGGAGAGCAATTCCTAACTCAGCCAAACGGTTGGAATACCCAGACATTCTGAGTATGTGTTCACTGACACACCCGTTCTCCTCCATCTTGCAAGCATAGAACTTATCGGAGGTCTCATACCTCACGATCCGGGCATTCTTTTCAAAGATAAACTTCAACTCCTGGAACATCTCATATGCTCCATGACGTTCAAAACGCCTTTGAAGTCCCGGCTCGAAGCCATACAACATAGCACACTGAACTATTGAGTAATCATCCCAACGCGACTGCTAGGCGTTCACAACGTCTGCAGACGACACTAGAGCGGGTGGTCCACCGAGCGGTGCATCAAGGACATAAGCCTTTTGGGAAGCCGTGAGTGTAATCTTTAGATTACGGGCACAGTCTACAAAGTTACTTCCATCATCTTTCAGCTTGGCTTTCTCTAGGAACGCATTGAAATTCAGGGGAACTATTGCGCGAGCCATTGATCTACAACATAAATTTGCAAAGACAACTTAGACTATTGTTCAAGATAATGAGTTTAGTTAATCATATTAAAAACTCCCACTCAAATTGACATCCCTCCGGTCATCCGAGTGATACATGATCCAAATTCACCAACCCAAGTCCGATCATCACGTGAGATGAGGTGGTTTCAATGGTGAACATCTTCATGTTGATCATATCTACTATATGAGTCATGTTTGACCTTTTGGTCTCTTGTGTTCCGAGGCCATGTCTGTACATGCTAGGCTCGTCAAGTTTAACCCGAGTGTTCCGCATGTGCAACACTGGCTTGCACTCGTTGTATGCGAACGTAGAGTCTATCACACCCGATCATCACGTGGTGTCTCGAAACGACGAACTTTCTCAATGGTGCACACTTGGGGAGAACACAATTTTATCTTGAAATTTTAGTGAGGGATCACCTTATAATGCGACCGTCGTCCTAAGCAAAACAAGGTGCATAAAAGGATTAACATCACATGCAAATAATAAGTGACATGATATGGCCATGAACTTGTGCTTTTGATCTCCATCTCCAAAGCACCGGCATGATCTCCATCGTCACCGGCATGACACCATGATCTCCATCATCTTGATCTCCATCAACGTGTCGCCATGAGGTTGTCACGCCAACTATGCTTCTACAACTATTGCTAACTCATAGAGATAAAGTAAAGCAAAAATGCGAAAATAAATTAAAGACAACCCTATGGCTCCTGCCGGTTGCCGTACTCATTGACATGCAAGTCGTGATAATCTATACAAAACATGATCATCTCATACATCACATATATCTCATCATGTCTTTGGCCATATCATATCACATCATACCTTGCAAAAACAAGTTAGACGTCCTCTAATTTGTTGTTGCATGTTTTACGTGGCTGCTATGGGTATCTAGCAAGAACGATTCTTACCTACGCAAAACCACAACGGTGATATACAAGTTGCTATTTCACCTTCTACAAGGACCACCTTTGTCAAATCCGATTCAACTAAAGTCGGAGAGACAGACACCCGCCAGCCATCTTATGCAACAAAGTTACATGTCAGTCGATGGAACCGGTCTCTCGTACGTGGATGAGTAAAGTTGGTCCGGGCCGCTTCATCCCACAATACCGCTGAATCAAGAAAAGACTAAGGAGGGAAGCAATCTGAATATCAACGCCCACAAACTCCTTTGTGTTCTACTCGTGATCTCATCTACGCATAGACCTAGCTCATGATGCCACTGTTGGGGAAGGTTGCATGGGAAAACAAAAAAATTCCTACGCACACACAAGATCTATCCATGGAGATGAGCATCTACGAGAGGGGAGATCGGATCCACATACCCTTGTAGATCGCTAAGCGGGAAGCGTTAAGAAACGCGGTTGATGTAGTCAAACGTCTTCGTGATCCAAATCGCAAGCCGTCCCGCGATCCAATCACGATCTAGCGCCGAACGGACGGCACCTCCGCGTTCAGCACACGTACAGCTCGATGACGATCTCCGTCTCCTTGATCCAGCAAGCGAGAGCGGAGAGGTAGATGAGTTCTCCGGCAGCACAACGGCGTGGTGGTGGTGGTGGTGGTGAACTAATCCGGCAGGGCTTCGCAAAGCTCTACCGAACTAATCTAGAGGAGAAAGACGATCTAGAGAGGAGAGGGCAGCACGTGGCTTTTCAGGTGTTGGGCTGCCCTCAAACCTCCACTATATATAGGAGGAAGGGGTGAGAGGAGGTGCCCTAGGGCCTTGGCTACCGGCCAAGAGGTGGAATCCACCTCCAACAAGGAGGTGGGGCGCGGGGGAGGAGTCCTACTCCAACAAGGACTCTTCCCACCCTCCACCCTTTTTCCTCTTGGGCGCATGGGCCCTCATGGGTCGGCCGCCCAGCCCACCAGGGGCTGGTGCGCCACCTCTTGGGCCCATGTGGTCCCCCGGGGTGGGTGGGCCCCTCCCGGTTGACCCCCGGAACCCATTCGTCACTCCCGGTACACTACCGAAAATACCCGAAACTTTTTCGAAACCCAAATACCACTTTCCTATATATAAATCTTTATCTCCGGGCCATTTCAGAGCTCCTCGTGACGTCCGGGACTCCGAACAACCTTCGGTCACCAACATACATAACTCAATAATACCGAAACGTCACCGAACGTTAAGTGTGCAGACCCTGTGGGTTCGAGAACTATGTAGACATGACCGAGACACCTCTACGGTCAATAACCAATAGCGGGACCTAGATGCCCATATTGGTTCCTACATATTCTATGAACATCTTTATCGGTTCAACCTCTATGTCAAGGATTCAGTTAATCCCGTACGCTGTTCCTTTTGTTTATCGGTATGTTACTTGCCCGAGATTCGATCGTCGGTATCTCTATACCTAGTTCAATCTCGTTACCGGCAAGTCTCTTTACTCATTCCGCAATACAAGATCCCGTGGCTAACTCTTTAGTCACTTTGCTTGCAAGCTCATTGTGATGTTGTATTACCGAGTGGGCCCTGAGATACCTCTCCGTCACACGGAGTAACAAATCCCAGTCTTGATCCATGCCAACTCAACAGACACCCTCGGAGATACCTGTAGAGCATCTTTATAGTCACCCAGTTACATTGTGACGTTTGATACACACAAGGTACTCCTCCGGTGTCAGTGAGTTACATGATCTCATGGTCATAGGAACATATACTTGACATGCAGAAAACAATAGCAATAAACCGACACGATCATATGCTACGTTCATAGTTTGGGTCTTGTCCATCACATCATTCTCCTAATGATGTGATCCCGTTATCAAATGACAACTCATGTCTATGGCCAGGAAACCTTGACCATCTTTGATCAACGAGCTAGTCCTATAGAGGCTCACTAGGGACACGGTGTTGTCTATATACCCACACATGTATTTGAGTTTCCAATCAATACAATTTCAGCATGGATAATAAACATTTATCATGAACAAGGAAATATAATAATAAACATTTTATTATTGTCTCTAGGGCATATTTCCAACACCTGGATGGGAGGCCCTAATGCGGTCTATTGTCATGCCTCTGGCCGGTGCCTCCAACGAGGGAAGGTTATGTGTGCGCGCTACCCTGATCAGGTAGGCGGCAATAACCTTGTGTGCCCAAGTTTTATGGATATCCGATGTCCTCATTTGGGACGAGTTTGTTTTGCCACGATGGTGGCGGCCACAAAGGTGGCAGGTGTCACGAGTTAACACTGGGGCCACCCATGGCATAGCCCAAAGGGGAGTTTGTCGGAGTGGCCGGGAGAGTGTCATGCGATAGATCGGTTTTATCGGAATGCCATTGGTCCACCCGAATGGGAGCACGAGGCCATGCGTTTCGTGGTGTGGGTACAATGTACTAACCTCTGTAGAGTGTATAATCTATCAATAGCCGTGTCCTCGGATATGGACACAATTCGTAGTAGGTCACACTATGGGTCAACAATAATAATAATCTGAATAATGAACAACCCTGGTTCTATGAAGAAAGAAGTTGGTTGATCTTTATGTGTTCATGCGATGATCACGGGTAAAGATCGAGCTCCTTGTGTTCATTTGATGATCACGATGGTATTGTTAATACCAAGCTTGGTGTATCCTGAGGTGATCGTGTGACGTTCCTGATGGTAAGTTGATATCTATGGTGGTTACGAGGTAACCTCTAGGCGGAGTAAGTTGGTCCATGAGACCTTAAACACCAACCCCCTGTCATGCTAGTATCATCATATCTTGAGTAACATGTTCATTCCATGCTCATCTCATGTTGTTCTAGTAGTATCATGCTCATCATTAATTAACCTGTAAATGCCATGTTATTGTCTGTCTTGATTGCTTTGGTTGATGTGAGCTTGCGAGTACATTCAAAGTACTCACCTGACGTGTCATGCAAGATTGTAGGTGATGCCGTGATTGATTGATTGTTGAGGATCTCGAGGTTGCGCTCTAGGACGTGTCCCAGCCAGAGTCCCTGCGGAGTGGAGTCCATCACCGTCATCGTTGTTCCGCTGCTAGAAGTTATTCTGCTATTATGATAAACTAAAAGATTTAATTGTAAGATCTAAAGATATGCCTTCAAGCACTCACCTCCTCGGCAATGGCACCAGAAAAGAGCTTGATGTCTACTATGCAACTTTATTCTTCTAGACGTTGTTGGGCCTCCAAGTACAGAGTTTTGTAGGACAACAACAAATTTCCCTCAAGTGGATGACCTAAGGTTTATCAATCCGTCGAAGGTGTAGGGTGAAGATGGTCTCTCTCAAACAACCCTGCAATCAAATACAAGAAATCTCTTGTGTCCCCAACACACCCAGTACAATGGTAAATTGTATAGGTGCACTAGTTCGGCGAAGAGATGGTGATACAAGTGCAATATGGATAGTAGATATAGGTTTTTGTAATCTGAAAATATAAAAATAGCAAGGTAGCAAGTGGCAAACAATGAGCAAATCATTATATAAATGCTTGGAAATAAGGCCTAGGGTTCATACTTTCACTAGTGCAATCTCTCAACAATGCTAACATAATAGAATCATATGATCATCCCTCAACGTGCAACAAAGAATCACTCCAAAGTTCATATCTAGCGAAGAACATAAGATGAAATTGTTGTAGGTAGTAGAACTACCTCAAAGTTATTCTTTCTGATCAATCTTTTGAGCTATTCCTATAAGTGTCACAAACATCCCTAGAGTTCGTACTAAAATAACACCTATGATACATATCAATCAACCCTAATGTCACCTAGATACTCAAATGTCACCTCAAGTATCCATGGGTTAATTATTCGACATGCATCAAACAATTTCAGATTCATTATATTCAATCCAACACAAAGAACTTCAAAAGTACCCCAAGATTTCTATCGGAGAAAGTAGGATGAAAACGTGCAATCAACCCATGTGTATAGATCCCCCAAGGTCACCGGAATCCACAAGTTGATGCCATAACATGTATCAAGTGAATCAATAGAATACCCCAATGTCACTACGGGTAACCACATGCAAGACATACATCAAGTGTTCTCAAACCCAAAGTATTCAATCCAACATAATGAGATCTCAATGGGAAAGATTTAATTCATCACAACAAGGTAGCAAGGGAATAACATCATATGATCCAACTATATTAACAAAGCCCGTGATACATCAAGATCGTGACATCTCAAGAACACGAGAGAGAGAGAGAGAGAGAGAGAGAGATAGAGAGAGAGAGATCAAACACATAGCTATTGGTACATACCCTCAGCCCCGAGAGTGAACTACTCTCTCCTCGTCATGGACACCGCCGGGATGATGAAGATGGCCTCTGGTGATGATTGCCCCCTCCGGTAGGGTGCCGGAATAGGGCTTCGGATGAGTTTTCTTCGGTACAAAGGCTCGCGGCAGCAGAACAGAAGTTCTAGGTTAACTTCTGGGGGTTTCCCAATATATAGGATTTTTCAGCGTTGGAATCACGTCAGCCGGAGCCAAGAGGTGGTCCCAAGTCATCAGGGCACGCCTAGGGGGGTGGGCGCGCCCTGTTGGCTTGGCACCAACAGGTGACCCCCTCGGATGGTTCTTTGCTTTGGTATTTCTTATTTTCTCTAGAAAAAACCGTCAAAAAGTTTCGGGCGATTCTGAGAACTTTTATTTTTTGTAGAAAAAACAACACCACGGTAATTCTGTTGAAAACAGCGCCAGTCCGGGTTAGTTCTAATTAAATCTAATAAAGTGCATCAAAACCATATAAAAGTATTGTAAATTAGGTAAATATGGCATGAATACTTCATAAATTATCGATACGTTGGAGACGTATCATGAGGCAAGAGATGGCGTCAAGCTTTGATTGGGTGTTTGGAGCTTTTCTCGAGGCTATGAATGGCAGGGCGTGGCAATGATACAGTCCATAGAGAGTATCTTCCTCACAACCATGCACCGATGTTGCCGGTGGAACATCATGGAGAAAGCTCAAGAGAAGGTTGGTTGGCTCCTAGGCCGGAACCCAGGCTTGTGTGAAGATTTCAATCATTGTGTTGATTTCAGCTTCCACCCATATGAGTTTGAGCAGAGCTGGTCTACATTGATGATGATGTATCAATTACCAACACACTTTGAGAAGTTGTATGAATACCAGACCACTTGGGTCCCATGCTACTTCAAGCAAAGGGTTTTCCACTTCCTTCGGTCTACACAACAAAGTGAGGGGTTTAATGCAGTGCTGAAGCAATATGTGAACCCACACAACTCAATTCTGAATTTTGTGAAACAATATGAAAAAATACAAACGCACATCCTGGTCAAGGAAGGTTGCAATGACTATAGTACATAACATGTAGATGTTCAAATATGGTCACCATTCCCGATAGAGAAGCATGCCTACAACACATACACTAGAGACCTTTACTGCAAGTTCCGCGATGAATTTGAGTTGATTGGACGCTACAATGCATTCCAGATTGGAGCACAGTTGTTTGAGACAAGACCGAACCAGAATTGGGTTGCCAAGTATGGTTCCAGGAACTACTTGGTGATTGCAAAAGTTTCCCAAGAAACCTATACATGTGAGTGTTGCAAGATGGACAGGGATGGCATACTTTGTTGCCACACACTGAAAGTATTCACACACATTGGGCTTGATGTGATACCGGGGAAGCACATATTGCAGCGTTGGATGCCAGCTGTTGTCCCAAGCACACCCGCTACCACTGGCCAACAACCTGATGCAATGCCTCCTTTGTCTCTAAAGAACCTAAGGCACGCGAACATGACCACCGATTTTCAGAAACTAGCAAAGTTTGCGAGCTCATCTGATGCAGCAAAGGACATTGTTGACAAACATATGCGTGCACCACGGACAGAGATTGTACATCCGAACAAGTCCATGATGTCTACTATGCAACTTTATTCTTGTAGACTTTGTTGGGCCTCCAATTGCATAGTTTGGTAGGACAGTAGCAATTTTCTCTCAAGTGGATGACCTAAGGTTTATCAATCTGTGGGAGGTATAGGATGAAGATGGTCTCTCTCAAACTACCCTGCAATCAAATACAAGAAATCTCTTGTGTCCCCAACACACCCAATACAATGGCAAATTGTATAGGTGCACTAGTTCGGCGAAGAGATGGTGATACAAGTGCAATATGGAAGGTAGATATAGGTTTTTGCAATCTGAAAAATATAAAAACAGCGAGGTAACAAGTGTAAAACAATGAGCAAAATGATATATTAATGCTTGGAAACAAGGCCCAGGGTTCATACTTTCACTAGTGCAATCTCCCAACAATGCTAACATAGTTGAATCCTATGATCATCCCTCAACGTGCAACAAAGAATCACTCCAAAGTTCCTATCTAGCGGAGAACAATAATATGAAATTGGTGTAGGTAGTAGAACCACCTCAAAGTTATTCTTTCCGATCAATCTTTTGGGGCTATTCCTATAAGTGTCACAAACAGCCCTAGAGTTCGTACTAGAACAACACCAATGATACATATCAATCCACCCTAATGTCACCTAGATACTCCAATGTCACCTCAAGTATCCGTGGGTAAATTATGCGACATGCATCAAACAACTTCAAATCTATCATATTCAATCCAACACAAAGGACTTCAAGGAGCACCCCAAGATTTCTATCGAAGAACGTGGTATGAAAACGTGCAATCAACCCCTATGCATAGATCCCCAAGGTCATCAGAATCTGTAAGTTGATGCCTCAACATATATCAAGTGAATCAATAGAATACCCCAATGTCACTACGGGTATCCCACGCAAGACGTACATCAAGTGTTCTCAACCAAAATATTCAATCCAGCATAACGAGATCTCATAGGTAAAGATTCAATTCATCACAACATGATAGCAAGGGAATAACATCGTATGATCCGACTATATTAACAAAGCCCGTGATACATCAAGATCGTGAAATCTCAAAAACACGAGAGAGAGAGAGAGATCGAACACATAGCTACTGGTACATACCCTCAGCCCTGAGGGTGAACTACTCCCTCCTCGTCATGGCCTCCGCCGGGATGATGAATATGGCCACCGGTGATGGTTTTTCCTCTCCGGCAGGGTACTGGAACGTCTCCAGATTGGTTTTTCATTGATACAGAGAGCTGCGGCGGTAGAATGGAGAGTCTCTATTTATTTCTAGGGTTTCTGGGATTTATAGGATTTTTCAACGTTGGAATCACGCGCAACGGAGCCACGTGGCCCCCACAAGCTATCACGGCGTGACCTAGGGGGCGCTCCCTGATGGCTTGCGGCCCACTGGTGGCTCCCCTCTGGTGGTTTTTCGCTCCAATATGGCTTATTTCCCCCAGAAAAAATCACCAAAAAGTTTCGGGCTATCCCGAGAACTTTCATTTTCTGCACAAAAACAACACCACGGTAATTCTGCTGAAAACAACGTTAGTCCGGGTTAGTTCTAAATAAATCATATAAAGTGCATCAAAACCATATAAAAGTATTGTAAACATAGGTGAATATGGCATGAATACTTCATAAATTATCGATGCGTTGGAGACATATCAGTCCACAAAGAAGAAGAGAACTCGGGCTGATGCAGGTCCGTCAGGCAATGGCAACAACAGAGATCCTCCTCCACCACCTGCACCTACATGACCTTCTGCAACACCTTCCCCTATGACTCATCTCCACCATCCGTCCCTATGAGTCATGCTACTCTGCCTACTTGTATGAATCATGCTACTCAACCTGCCCCCTATGGGTCATGCTGCTCCGCCTACTCATACGGCTCGTGCTACTCAACCTACCCCTATGGGTCGTGCTGCCCCGCCTGCCCCTACGGCTCGCGTTGATCCACCTAATCTTATAGGTCGTGGTCCAGCACCTGGACCTATGGGTCATGGTCCAACCATCCTGATATGCATCATGGTCAACCAACTAACGCGGCGGAGCCTGCTAACCGCACTGACAAAACATCTCCAACGCAACACATTGATGATGGGGCGGTTTCGGTATCAAAACCGGCAGATCTCGGGTAGTCCCGAGCTATGGATCTTGTATCAATGGGGAACAGGGAAGAGGGAGACAATGTTTACCCAGGTTCGGGCCCTCTCGAAGAGGTAAAACCCTATGTCATGCTTGATTGTATTGATGTGTGTATGACGATTACAGAGTCGATCTACCATGAGATCAAAGGAACTAAACCCTAGATGAGTCGGAATAATGGTTCTGCCCTCTACGTACTAAACCCTCTTGTTTATATAGACACCATGGGTACCTAGGGTTACACATAGTTGGTTACCATTAAGGATAAACGCGCCGATCTCACCGTCTTGACTTGAAAGACATACCAAGGCACTGAAGGTCTCCTTCCCGAATATGAGGTTGTCTTATAGTTTGGCTTTCATGCGGTGGCCATAGAGCGGCCCACCTGTCCGGACTCCCTCAGCAGCCCCTGAACTAGCCTCCAACGCCGGGGTCCATGATTCTCAGCAGTTTGGCTTGCGGGGCGAGTTCTTCTCCCCTTCTATGTTCTGCTGGTACTAGTTCGGCCACCGATGACTTCCCGATTTTCGAAGCGTCGCGGGGCCCACAACATTGACTTTCCTGCTTAAGTTTAATGACACCCTTCGATTCCCGTGCATTTCCAGGAGGTTAACGACTCGACAGTCTTTTATAGAAATGCCCTTCGTGGTGCTGGAGGAAAAATGCCTATTTAAACAGCCTGAGCGTGCCACAAACAACGCATCTCATTCCCCAGTCATTGAGAGAAGAAAAAAAATCCGGAAGCCCGGAGACATGGCAAGCGCCCCAGGCTCATCCTCACGCCCTCACGGGAACCTCCCAGGCGACTGGGCAAGCCGTGCGGTTTCACGCCTCCGATTGTGTGACCTCAAGACACAAGGTTATCTCCCGACCTCACATCTAGCTCCCACTCGTTCTGGGTTAACTTCCGCGAATGGCGAGGCCTTCACCGAAAACTTCCTCTCCCCACGCAAGGAAGAGCAGATATGCTTCGTGCCCTTCCTCTTACGAGGGTTGGGCTTCCCAATTCACCCCTTCTTGAGGGGTCCGCTGGAATTCTACGAGATTCAACTTCATCATCTTACCCCGGGTCCATTTTGCACATCTCGGGCTTCGTTGCCCTTTGTGAGATGTTCCTGGGCTGCGAGGCCCATTTCGAATTGTGGAGAAAATACTTCTGCCTTGTCCCCCGCACCCAGGGAGAGACAATGTTTGAAGTAGGCGGAGCTGAAGTGTCATGGTTTTGTCCCGGCAGATGTTCTCTCAGGAGAACTTGAGTGTGAGGCCACCGCCGCTAGGTGGCAACTCAAATGGGTTGATCGGGAACGAGAGACGAGTTTACCCAGGTTCGGCCCCTCTGATGGAGGTAATAGCCTACGTCCTGCTTTGTTTGTATTGATGATGATCTCGATTACAAGGATGCAGAATCACTAACCTAGCTTTCGAGGGTGTGTGTAACTTAAGTCTTTTGGCCCTAGGGGCTCGCCTTTATATATAGGTCGGGACCCTGGGCTTTACAAGAGTCCGAGTCGTGCTACGATTCGTGACCTACTATGTCTCTAACTCGCCTTGCCTCTCAAGCAAGGAAACTCCTGGCGTCTTCTACCTCTTGGGCCGTGAGTCGCCGTCTTCATGTGTTGGGCTGCCATCCGGCTTACTTTGTAAGTGATATGTCTCCGTCGTATCTATAATTTTTGATTGCTTCATGCCAATATTCTACAACTTTCATATACTTTTGGCAACATTTTATAATATTTTTGGGACTAACTTACTTACCCAGTGCCCAGTGCCAGTTTCTGTTTTTTGTGTGTTTTTTGTTTCGTAGAAATTCCATATCAAACGAAGTCCAAACACGATAAAAATTTACAGAGATTTTTTTGGAATATATGTGAATTTTGAGAGTCGGAATCAACGCAAGACGATGCCCGAGGGGCCCACAAGCCAACCGGCCACGGCCATATGGCTTGTGGCCAGCCCTTAGGTCGGTTGAAGCTTTCCTTCTGGCGCAACAAAGATATTTTCACGATAAAAATCCTCTCAGAATTTCAGCCCGATCGGAGTTACGGATCTCCGGATATTTAATAAATGGTGAAGGGGTCCGAAAACAATCGCAAAAACAGGAGAGAAACAGAGAGAGAGATCCAATCTCGGAGGGTCTCTCGCCCTCCGGGAGCCATGGCGGCCATGGACCAGAGGGGAAACCCTCCTCCCACCTAGGGAGGAGGCCAAGGAAGATAAGAAGGAGGGGGTCTCTCTCCCCCTCTCTCCCGGTGGCGTCGGGCACCGCCGGGGCATCCATCATGACGGCGATCTACACCAACAACTTCGCCGCCGTCATCACCACCACCATCACCTTCCCTCATCTATCTACAACGGTCCACTCTCCCGCATCCCGCTGTACCCCCTACTTGAACATGGTGCTTATTGCTATATATTATTATCCAATGATGTGTGGCTATCCTATGATGTTTGAGTAGTTCCTTTTTGTCATATGGGTTGATTGATGATCGTGATTGGTTTGAGATGTATGTTCTTTTTTGGTGCTATCCTATGGTGCCCGCCGTGTTGCGCAAGCGTGTGGGATCCCCGATGTAGGGTGTTGCTATATGTTTATGATTCGCTTATAGTGGGTGCCTAGAGTGACAGAAGCTTAGACCCGAGTAAGGGGATTGTTTACGTATGGGATAAAGGGGACTTGATGTGTTAATGCTATGGTTGGGTTTACCTTAATGAATTTCTAGTAGTTGCGAATGCTTGCTAGAATTCCAACATAAGTGCATATGATCCAAGTACGGAAAGCATGTTAGCGTATGCCTCTCCCTCATATAAAACTGCACCAATGATACCGGTCTAGTTATCGATTGCCTAGGACAATCTCGCAAATCCTATCACCACTTTTCCACACTCGCTATATTTACTTTATTGTTCTTTAATTAAAACAGCACCTAACTTTTATTTCCACGTTCTTTATTATCTTGCAAAACTATCTTTACACCTACAAAGTACTTCTAGTTTTATTCCTGCAAACTAGTTCCATACTTGTTCTAGGTAAAGTAAGCGTTAGCGTGCGTAGAGTTGTATCGGTGGTCGATAGAACTTGAGAGAGTATTGATTCTACCTTTAGCTCCTCATTGGGTTCGACACTCTTACTTATCGAAAAAGGCTACAAACGATCCCCTACACTTGTGGGTTATCAAGACCTTTTTCTGGCGCCGTTGCCGGGGAGCAATAGCGTAGTGGTTGATATTTTCGTGTGTGCTTGTTTGCTTTATCACTAAGTAATTTTTATTTTCTGTTATTATTTATTTTATTTTCTGTTATTAATTATTTTCTATCTTTAGATATGGGTAGGAAACGCAAAATACCAAAAAAAATTAGATGTACTTGCTGCTCCAAAAGTTGAGGAACTACTAGTGTTCCGTACTATCGAAGAATATTACTTGGATCATCTTCGATACCTTTGTGCTCGTGCTGAAACCCCAACTAGCTTAGTTGATAGAATTTTTTTAGATGAGCATGCTTATTTTGTGCATCACCGGTTGTCTCAAAAAGGGAGAATTTAGACCATCAAATAAAATGTTTGATGTGCTATGCTTGGAATCTATGTGAAATTTATGATTTTACTTGTTGTTCTGAAGAAACTAAAAACCACCTTCCCTACCAATGTGTGTTTAATGATAATGAAATACTATCTGCTTATGCCAAGGAAGCCTATTGTTATTATGATGTTGAACAAATTGAAGAATTTGTTGCTTTTACGGGTGCTTATGAAATTGCTTCTTTGATTGAAAAGTGTGATGCTACTCTTTACAAGTCTGAAAATTTTGCCATACTCAAATATTGCTATGAAAACTATGCTTCTAATGCTTATGTTAAAGAATTTATTAAAAGAATGACCGCTGCCTTGGAAGAGACTAATATTTTTGCAGGAATCTATGGAAGAAGAAATTGGTGAAACTGTGAGCTCATTAGATGAAAAAGATGAGGAGGAGAGGGAAGAACAAAAGGAGGAAGATCGGATTAGCTACCCGTACCCACATTCTAATGAGAGTAACTCTTCAACTCATACATTGTTTAATTACCCTTCGCACATACCGAAGGATGAATGCTATGATGGTTGCTATGATCCCTTGGATTCATTTGAAATATCCCTTTTTGATGAACTTGATGCTTACTATGCTTGTGGCCATGATGCCAATATGAATTATGCTTATGAAGATGAACTTGCTATAGTTCCTTATGTTAAGGATGAAATTGTTGCTATTGCGCCCACACATGATAGTCCTATTATCTTTTTGAATTCTCCTAACTACACTATATCAGAGAAGTTTGCACTTATTAAGGATTATATTGATGGGTTGCGTTTTACCCCTACACATGATGATTTTTATGGATATAATATGCATGTGATTGCTGCTCCTACTTGCAATTATTATGATCGAGGAACCAAATCTTCACCTCTCTATGTTTCCAATATGATAAAATTGCAAGAAACAACTTATGCTATGTATTGGCCTTTACTTGATGTGCATGAATTGTTCTTGTATGGCATGCCAATGCATAGGAAGAGAGTTAGACTTCGTTGCCACATGATATATATCACTTTGTGCTCACTACTAAATTACAAATCATTGTTAATTAAAATTGGCTTCGATATACCTTGGGATCAGGGTGGATCATTTACTTGAGCACTACATGCCTAGCTTAATGGCTTTAAAGAAAGCGCTGCCAGGGAGACAACCCGGAAGTTTTAGAGAGTCATTTATTTCTGTTGTGTGCTTTTAAAATAATTAAAAACAAAAAAAACAAAGTGGGAAACTTAAAACCTTTTCAAAAAGAGAAGTGAAAGTGAGAAGGACGAGCACCGTTGAAGTGGGGGCTAGCCTTGAACTTTGTTCATGCCATGGAAACTTTGTGAATCTTGATTACAGAAACTTTTCAAAAAATAATAATTATCCCCTTGTATAAATCCATTGTATTATAAAAATAATGTGCCAAGAATTACCTTTAGGATGTTTAAATTTCTTGTTTGATATGTGCTGTGCAAAAACAGAAACTTTGGCTGTAGTGTTTGATTTTTCATATTTTACTGGAACGTCAAAAGTTGAATATTTTACACAGTATTTTTATGCAAATTATTTATTACTTCCTAATTTTTCAGAATATTTTGAGTTACAGAAGTATGGTAACCAAACAGATCTTCACAGACTGCCCTGTTTTTCACAGATTGCTGTTATAGTTGCTTTGCGTGCTTATGTTTGAATTCTTTTTGAGCCCTAATGACTTGGGAGCCATAGAATTGTGATACTGTACAGTGGGTAATGTTAGATTATAATTATGCAATAATTTTATGGCAGGAAATGATGGGATTTGATGATTATGTACTAACATTTCTAATAAAAGTCTTGTCAAGTTTTGTGTGGATGAAGTGTTCGAAGATCGAGGAGGTATTGATATGAGAAGAATAAGGAGAGACAAGAGCTCAAGCTTGGGGATGACCAAGGCACCCCAAGTAAATATTCAAGGAGACTCAAGCGTCTAAGCTTGGGGATGCCCCAGAAGGCATCCCATCTTTCTTCTTCAACAACTATCGGTATGTTTCGGTTTTTGTTTTGTTCGCATGATATGCGTAAATTCTTGGAGCATCGTGTGCCTTTTATTTTCCTTTTATCAATGCACCATGCTGGTACGGGAAAGTCCATGGTTGATTTATAGAATGCTCTTTGCACTTCACTTATATCTTCTGAGTATGGCCTTATAGAATGCTTCATGTGCTTCACTTATATCATTTGAAGTTGGATGCCTGCTTCTCTACATATAGAAAACCGTTATTTGTAGAATGACATTTTGCTTCACTCATATTTATTAGAGCTTGTCCAGGTATTTTTTAGAAATAATTAAACTCTCATGCCTCACTTATACCTATTTAGAGAGTCAACAAGAATTGGTCGTTTACATGGTTAGTCTTAAAATCCTACATAAAACTTGCAGATCACTGAATATGATATGTTTGATTCCCTGCAATAGTTTTGTGACATTAAGATAGTAATATGTGGGTGCACTAGTAGATGATTGTGGATTAGTAAGAATAATGATGTTAAGGTTTGTGATTCCCGAAGCATGTACGTATAGTCTCTAGTTATGCGATGAAGATTGGAGCATAATTTATCCTTGATTGAAATCCTTTGTGCTGTTGAATCGGGGGCGCGTGATGGTTAACTCCTCCCAACCTCCTCCATAGGAGCATGCGAGCAGTACTTTGATTTGTGATAAAACTAATAAAACTTTGCAATAAGTATATGAGTTCTTTATGACTAATGTGAATCCATGGACATACGCAATCTCACCTATTCATATTTCACTAGCCTCTTCGGTACCGTGCCTTGCCCATTCTCACCTCAAGGATCGGTGCAAATTTCACCAGTGCATCCAAACCCCATGACATGATACGCTCTGTTGCACATAAGCCTCATTATATCTTCCTCAAAACAGCCACCATACCTACCTGTCATGGCATTTACATAGCCATTCCGAGATATATTGCCATGCAACTTCCACCGTCACTTCATATGACTTGTAGTTCCATTGCCATATATCTTTGCATGATCGTAAGATAGCTAGCATGATATTTACATGGCTTATCTATTTTTTTGATATCTTTTGCTATGCTAGATCATTGCACATCCTGGTACACTGCCATAGGCATTCATATAGTGTCATATCATCCTATCAGTTTTTCATGATGAGTTGTAAGTAAATAAAAGTGTGATGATTATGATTATTAGAGCATTGTCCTAGTGAGGAAAGGATGATGGAGACTATGATTCCCCCACAAGTCAGGATGAGACTCCGGACGAAAAATAAAATAAAAATGGGGGAGGCCAAATGAGCCCACCATAAGGAAAATGATGAATGGGGGAGGCAAAAAAAGAGAAAAGCCCACCATGAAAAAAAATAAGAATAATAAATGAGAGAAAAAGAGAGGAGGGACTTTGCTACTATCCTTTACCACAATTGTGCCTCAAAGTGGCACCATGTTCTTCATATAGAGAGTCTCTTGTTTTGTCACTTCCATATGCTAGTGGGAATTTTTCATATAGAACTTGGCTTGTATATTCCGATGACGGGCGTCCTCAAATGCCCGAGGTCTTCATGAGCAAGCAAGTTGGATGCACACCCACTTAGCTCCAGTCGAGCTTTCATACACTTATAGCTCTAGTGCATCCGTTGCATGGCAATCCCTACTCCTCGCATTGATATCTATTGATGGGCATCTCCATAGCCCGTTGATACGTCGAGTTAATGCGAGACTTTCTTCTCCACTTTCAACCCTTTTGATATCTACCACCATATTCTATTCCACCCTTATGCTATGTCCACGGTTCACGCTCATGTATTGCGTGAAGAATAAAAAGTTGACGCACATTGAAAAAGTACGATCCAATTGCTTGGTTTGACACCAGGGTGCTCATGATTTATACTTTATGCTAGGAAGACCAAGCATGACAGGCTATATGATTTTGTAGGGATAACATTCTTGGGCATTGCTATTTTGAAAGGACATGATTGTTACTAGTAAACCTGAGTATGGATGTCTTTTTGTCAGACTGTTGCCTTGATTCACTTGTATCTTAATATTCATGCCATGATTAGACATTTGTTCAAGATTATGTTAGGTAGCATTTCACATCAAAAATTATGTTTTTATCACTTACCTACTGGAGAACGAGCAGGAATTAAGCTTGGGGATGCTGATACATCTTCGTCGTATCTATAATTTTTGATTGCTTCATACAAATATTCTACAACTTTCATATACTTTTGGCAACATTTTATAATATTTTTGGGACTAACTTACTTACCCAGTGTCGAGTGCCAGTTCCTGTTTTTTCTGTGTTTTTTGTTTCGCAGAAATTTCATATCAAACGAAGTCCAAACACGATAAAAAATTACGGAGATATTTTTTAGAATATATGTGAATTTTGAGAGTCGAAATCAACGCAAGACGATGCCCGAGGGCCCCACAAGCCAACCGGCCGCGCCCCCAAGGGAGGGGGGGGGGCGGCCAGATGGCTTGTTGCCAGCCCTTAGGTTGGTTGAGGCTCTTCTTCTGGCACAAGAAATATATTTTCGCGATAAAAATCCCCTCAAAATTTTAGCCCGATCGGAGTTACTGATCTCCTGATATTTAAGAAACAGTGAAGGGGTCCAAAAACAGTCGCGAAAACAGGAGAGAAATAGAGAGCGAGATCCAATCTCGGAGGGGCTCTCACCCTCCGGGAGCCATGGTGGCCATGGACCATAGGGGAAACCCTCCTCCCACCTAGGGAGGAGGCCAAGGAAGAATAAGAAGGAGGGTCTCTCTCTCCCCGTCTCTCCCGGTGGTGCCGGAGCGCCGCCGGGGCATCCATCATGACGACGATCTACACCAACAACTTTGCCGCCGTCATCACCACCACCATCACCTTCCCTCATCTATCTACAGCGGTCCTCTCTCCCGCATCCCGTTGTACCCCCTACTTGAACATGGTGCTTATTGCTATATATTGTTATCCAATGATGTGTGGCTATCCTATGATGTTTGAGTAATTCCTTTTTGTCCTATGGGTTGATTGATGATCGTGATTGGTTTGAGATGTATGTTCTATTTTGGTGTTGTCTTATGGTGCCCGCCGTCTCACGCAAGCGTGTGGGATCCCCATTGTAGGGTGTTGCAATATGTTTATGATTTGGTAGAGTGACAGAAGCTTACACTCAAGTAAGGGGATTGTTTACGTATGGGATAAAGGGGACTTGATGTGTTAATGTTATGGTTGGGTTTACCTTAATGAATTTCTAGTAGTTGCGGATTCTTGCTAGAATTCCAACATAAGTGCATATGATCCAAGTACGGAAAGTATGTTAGCATATGCCTCTCCCTCATATAAAACTACAACAAGGATACGTGTCTAGTTATCGATTGCCTAGGACAATCTCGCAAATCCTATCACCACTTTTCCACACTCGCTATATTTACTTTATTGTTCTTTAATTAAAAAAGCACCTAAATTTTATTTCCACGTTCTTTATTATCTTGCAAAACTATCTTTACCCCTACAAAGTACTTCTAGTTTTATTCCCGCAAACTAGTTCCATACTTGTTCTAGGTAAAGTAAGCGTTAGCGTGCGTAGAGTTGTATCGGTGGTCGATAGAACTTGAGAGAGTATTAATTCTACCTTTAGCTCCTCGTTGGGTTCGACACTCTTACTTATCAAAAAAGTCTACAAACGACCCCCTACAGGTGTGGGTTATCAGTAAGCCGCCTTGCCTGCCTTGTCTTCAACGGCACGACCTATCTTGAGTATGATTCACAAGCCGCTAATATGCTGACCCGACCCAGTAGGGCGAGTTATATCGCGGGGTTATATCCCCGACGTTAGGCCGCTGATTGATTTGAATTTATTCATGTCAATCTTCCTCACCTTCACTTGGCGGCTTATCATCTGCTTGTATCTGTGTCTTCCCTGAATCACGAAATGCCGGCTTATGACTTTTCCAGACTTGTAATTTTCTCGTGCCATCCATCAGTGACATCACCCGCTGGAAATCCAGGAAACCAATGATGACATCACAACGGATCTGCGCATGTATCCGTTTATCCCGAAAATTGAGGCATCTTTGTTTCCAAAAATTTACTGCGCCTCCTTGATTCCTGCACCCACCGGTTGCCCCTTCGGGTTTCTTCCTTATAAATATTCACTGGGGGCCCCTCATTCACTTTTACGTCGCCCCTTCACTTCTTCTTCTCCTTCGAGCCCAAAGCTTCATCACGCCACCGCTGCTGCTCATCCATCGCCGGCGACCGCTTTCGGGACTGCGGCGATACCTCATCTTCATCAAGGTCCAGCTGAGCATCTCCGCTGCCCCCGACCACCTTCAGGTAAGCAATTTTTCTTCCCCAGATCTATAGTAGTTCATCGGAGTTCCTCGGGTATTCCGGAGTTCATCGTTTGTTCATCGCCATTGCTAGTTCATGCATAGCTTCCATGAGTTTTATCATAGAAACAAAGCGGTTTGAGCAACGGATCCAGTTCATGCATATCATCTTCAAATCCCCCTTAAGAATCTGTAAACTAGACCGCCTGTAACAGCCCGAGACCGACGCTCCAGAAGATTCCCCTTTTATTCCATTGTCATCGTGTGATTCGTGTGGTTGTCGCATTCACCATCGCATCATTCGCATTGCATCAGCACTCCGTTGCCGTCATTTTGAAAAACTTGCATCCGCTTGTATTCGCCGATTCTCTCAGTTCGTGTCATTGTCCGTTTCGAGTCCAACCACACACGCACACGCCCGCGGCATAAAAAAATATCGTTTTTAAAGTGCGTGAAAAAAACATTCTCGGATTGGGACGAAAATTGGCGTGCGGTCTTGTTTTATTGTAGGTAGACCGCCTGCCAAATTTCGTTGCAATCGGAGGTCGTTTGATAGCCCGACGATCAACCGTAGCGGCAACGTCATCGGTTTATATCGCGAGCGTTTTCGTGTTTTAAAACCTCGTGTCACGGGCCGCCAACCCTCCCTCTCATCCCTACCAGGCCACTCTACACAGCCCAATCAGCCCACCTAGCCATCCACCCCGATCCAGCCGTTCGATGGCAATCGCACGGTCGAAAAACAATCAAAAAGCCCTAAACCTAGCCTCTTCTTCTATAAATAGATACCTCCCCTACCCAAAAATGGCCTCCACCTCTCTCCTCCCTCGTTTTCCGTGCGCAGCCACCACCTCCATGCCACTTGGCGGCGCTCTGGACAGCCCCGCCGCCACCCAGCCTCCGCGGCCGCCCTCGCAGCTAATGGCGGGCTGCCACGTGGCTCCTCCGCCGCCAACTCCCGCTTGCCCGCGCCCCCTGGCCGCCCCAGCCGCCGCAGGACCGGCGGGCCCGAGTCAGGCCCGCGCCGGGCCCGAACCGGGCCGCCGCCACCCGCCTGCGCCCGAGGTGCCTGCCCCCGTGCTCCCGCACCCAAGCCTCCCCGCCGCCGGTGTGCCGCCGCCGACCGCCGTCGCGCCTCCGCAGCAGAGCCCCGCCGCAGCCTCCGCTCCCACCGCCATTGGCCGCCCGCTCCTCCGGCCGCCGCAGCCGCCATAGCCGCCGGCCGCCCTTGGAGTTCGCCCGCAGCCGCGCTCCCCGCAGGCCGGTCTGCCGCCATCGGCCATCTCTGGCCCGGATCCGGCGAGATCCGGGCAGAGCCAGCCCCGCCCCCCTCGGATCTGGCCCACGCCGCCGTCCCCAACGCCTCCGGCGACCTCCGACGCCTGCAACCGCCGCCTGGACGCCATCGTCCCGATCCGGCCTGTCCAGCACCGAGCCCCGATCCAAACGGCACTTGGATCCGCCCGTCCTGCACCGCCTCGTCCAACTTCGCCCCGAAGTGGATTTTTTCTAAGTTCTTTTTGTCTGCAGTTTTATCATGTATGCATTTTGTGACGCGTGTATCTCGATAACCGTGCATCGTATGAACATGAATTATATATGAAAATTGCTCTACAGATTGTGCTCTTCATGATAGTGTCACTTGCAAGCATATTAGAGATCATCTTCATGCTATAAACTTTGTTGCAAAAGTGCACCCCGTCATAGATCGCAAATCTATTATTTTGTTCAAACTTGCGTGTATGATTGCATCATATCCATAGGTCTTTTGCAATTGGTTTCTTCATGGGTATTGCCCTAGGTGATGTCTAATTTGATGCCATGCCTCTGGTTGCTAGGTAGAAGTTCATTATCATGTTTATTTCTTGCTCTCAAGTAGCCATCGCGTTAAAACTGAAATCTGTTAACGATGAGTTCCGTTTTGCGAGCATCATATTAAGCAAACCATGCATCCTATGTAATTTTGCCAATGGTATGATTTGAAGTGTGTCATGTCTAGTTGATGTTAGTGTCCTTGCCATGCTCATAAGTGATTGCTATGCTATTGTTATTTCCATGTCAACATGCCTAGTCAAACTGTAGTTTTGGGAGTTTGTTAAATTTCACCAAGTCTGAAACTGTTATTTTGTTGCCATGTTGCCATGTGAATTGCTATTGATCTAGGAGTCTTTTGTGGTTGCCACCAAGGAGTCTTTGGTTAAGCATGTTGTTGCCTATCAAGTTGTGCCAATAGTTTGCATGAATAGGTTTAGCATCATAATTAATTCTGTTATCCAATGTGTCAATCTGTTAAAAACTGCTGCACATGTCTACTCTAATTTTCACCAAGTCTGAGAATCTGTTTTCTTCATAATGCCATGTTGTGATGATGCTAGCCATGATTCTATGCATAATTAGACCTTGCCACCATGGAATGATTTGTAGTGCATCATGTCTACTACCATGCTGTTAATTTTCATGCCATAATATGCCCTGTAGCATATAGTTTTGCTGCTGCCAATATGCCTTCGTGAAAATCTGTTATGCTAAAAAACTGTTATTTTCACAAAGTCCTAATCTGCTATATTTTATTGCCATGTTGTGAGCTTCCTACCATGTGATCCATGACTCTTTTGAGTATGATATGTGAAGATGAAATGAAGTGTGCGTTATATGCTACTGCCCCATGCTTAGTTTGTGCATTTTAGAATCTTGTAGCTTGTTGTTTTCATGTGCAATATGCTATGTTGCTGTTTTGGGCAGATTTCAAATAAAACTTGTGTTGGTTGTTGTGGTTGAACTGTAACTCCGTTTTGAGCATGTCCTATATGAAACTTGCTTAGATATTCATGTAGTATCATAATATCTTGCTGCATTCATGATTTGAAATGTTTTTGGTTGTTATTTTCATGCATTTTGCATTCATGTCATGTTCATCTTGTGAAGGTCATATCTTTTAGACCGTAGCTCCGTTTGAGATGTTCCATATATGTAAATCGACTAGAATGACATGTAGAATTGCATGGTATACTTTATTTTTCCAGTTTAATAAATATAAAACATGATTAGTTCAGATCTGGACCAATTTCGAAATTAACATATGGGGTCGTTTCGGAAATGCTATATGTTGTTTCCGGCCTCATTTAAACTTGCCTAGATGTGTAGTTTACTTATGCTTCACCTCTTGTCATGTTTAACAACATTTAATATTGCCGTGTACCTAAACGAGAGTGAACTAAATATTCGAATGTGAAGTTTCGTCAATATGCAACTCGTTGCATATTGAGCTTCACTTAATGTGTAGAAGTTGATTGTTGTGCTTGCCATGTCATGCATAACATGCATCATATTTGAAGTGCATCATGTCATGCATATGTTGTGGGTTTTTTCATGTGTTGATTGTTGTTTCCGGATTGCTTCTTCTCGATAGAGTTCCGAAACCGCTTCGGAGTGTGAGGATTCGTTCGACTACGTTGGTTCGTCTTCTTCATGGACTCGATCTTCTTCCAAGCGGGATCTCAGGCAAGATGATCATTTCCCTGGATAGCACTACTATCATTGCCATGCTCGTTGTCTCATTTCTATCGCTGTCTCGCTACCTACCTCTTGTTGTCAAGCCCCCCAAATTGCCATTAAAAGCCTCTAACCCCTCCACATCCCAGCAAAACATTGTTTGGCTATGTTACCGCTTGCTCAGCCCTTCTTATAGCGTTGCTAGTTGCAGGTGCAAGTTCTTCCATGTGCAACATGGATATTTTGTTATATGACAATATTATTGCTATTTAATTTAATACACATATATACTTGGTAAAGGGTGGAAGGCTTGGCCTTTTGCTCGGTGTTTTGTTCCACTCTTGCCGCCCTAGTTACTTGTGTACCGGTGTTATGTTCCATAATTGAGCGCTCCTAACATGCTCGGGGTTGTTATGGGGACCCCCTTGATTTTCGTTTTAGGATAAAACTTGTCTGGCAAGGCCCAACTTTGGTACTACATTTGCCTAATAACTAATAAACCTGCATAGGGAGTAATTAACCCGAGGATCTTTAATCAACAACCCGGGCCAGTGCTCCTCATGAGTGTTGGTCCAAAATAAAGCACTATGCGGGGCCACCCCGGGGCAACTCGGGTGATGTCTATCAGGCCTTGTACACTAGCTTATCCGGTCGTGTCCTGAGAACGAGATACGCGACTCCTATCGGGTTCGTCGACACGTCAGGCGGCCTTGCTGGATTTGTTTTACCTTTCTCGAACGTCTTGTGCAAGGAATTCCGATACTTTGGGCTATCTCGAGGTTGAGGTTTTCCAATGGAATTTCCTAGGAAATCACGGGATTCGTGGTCGAGGTTATTCCCGCGGTGTGTGGTTAGTTTGTGATGGATGAGTTGGAGCACCCTTGCAGGGTTAAAACTTTCGGAAAGCCGTGCCCGCGGTTACATGGCAACTTGGAAACTTTGTTTAACACCCGGTCATAGCAAACTTGAAGTAAACTCAAATAAAATACACCAACTGTGTGCGTAACCGTGACTGTCTCTTCTCGTGAATTTCTGACCCGAGAGAGAACACGGTGGGGTTATGTTTGTTCATAAGTAGGTGTTCAGGATCTCTTAGAGATCATTACTAGATCACGTCCGTTTATGCGACAATCATCCCCCTTTATTCTTGTACTCGTAAGTTAGCCACTCAAATAAATGCTTAGTGCTTGCTGCAGCCTCACCACTTAACCTTACCTCACCCATTAAGCTTTAATAGTCTTGATACCCTTGGAAATGAGATTGCTGAGTCCCTGTGGCTCACAGATTACTACAACAACAGTTCCACGTACAGGTAATGCGATGGTTAGACGTGAGCGCGATGCTTGTTTTTGATTTGGAGTTCTTCTTCTTCTTCTTCATCGATCTAGGATGGGTTCCAGGCGGCAGCCTGGGATAGCAAGGATGGATGTCATTTTATCGTTTGTTTTCGTCCGTAGTCGGACCCTGCTCTTCTGTATGATGTTTGGATATGTTGTTGTTTTGATGTGATATTGATGTAGCTTGTGGCGAGTGTAAGCCAATTCCATATACTCATCTCTTCTTTACATGTACTTGTAATGATATCCATTCTTGCGAAACGACAAGATGTGCTTCTATCCCTGTCGAGGCCCTCGTGCCAAAAATAAGGATAGGATCGCATCTTGGGCGTTACACCGCCGCTACTTCCATGCTTGGTCATTAGGTTTAGCAAATATTTTCCTTTTCTGAACCATTTGTAGATCCGTAATTGTAGCCAGTTTGGCAAAAACTTGTTTGTCCCACACTTAGGAAAAAACTAGAAATCTTTGATTTTCCATAAGACGCCCTTATGTTTGCCGGCTCATTCTTATGACTACAACCTGCCATATGTAGATATCGTTTCTTTTAAACGCTGGCTCATCATTGTGACTATGACACGCCATGTTTAGAAACTGCTTCGTCTAAACGCCGGCTCATCATAAGGCGACTCACCTGTTGCACATTTTTATGTCGTCTTATCCTTGATCATAACATATATGCTTATGCAACTTCTTTTATTTGCACTTAGGCGTCTCATCATGTCGAAAACTACCACATGTAATTGGGTGCCGTCCCAAGTTTCTGAACTTGTGCTCAAAGACTACCAAGACCAGGGTCTCCTACCGTCTAAGGAGGCAATTGGATGGTGGGCTCCCCTTGGAGAGGAACGCCCAGCACCCGGCGAAGGAGAAGTTGTGGTGTTCATAGATCACCTTCTTCGGGTTTTTTCTCCCCCTGGGTCAAAATTCTTTCGGGATGCTCTACACTCTTTCCACCTTCATCCTCAAGATCTAGCTCCCAACTCTATAACCAATCTTTGCCAGTTTAAAGTATTCTATGAGGTGTATATGCAAATCGAACCCACCGTTCCTCTTTTCATGGAATTCTTCCACCTCAACCGCCAAACTGAGTGTGCAGATGGCCTCAGCCTGGAACTCGGTGGGATTTCTATTCAACGGCGCATCGAGGGTGCCTTCCCTGCTGCTGTTCTGCCAAGCCACCCAAAAGGTTGGGTCAAGACTTGGTTCTACTGCTGGAACGCGGCTCCTGTTAATGAAAACCCTCTGCCGGGTTACAGATCAGATCGTCTTCCCATGAATTTTGACCTTCCTGGCCGAGCTTCACAAGAAGAACGTGACCAACTCGCCTTTGTATACCCAAAACTAAAGGCATTGCAATCCCATGGGTTAACTGGAATTGATCTAACCCGGTGCTGGGTATCTTGGAGGATCATGCCATTGAGTCGACGTGGCGACTTGATGTGCAATTATACTGGCAATTTAAACGACGTGTAAAGATATAGCAACCAAGATTTGAACGATGATGAAATTAACCGGATTGTGAAGAAGTTGCTGGGAGAAACTCTAGCAGATTGCAGTCAAGTTGGGCTGAATCCCTTCTGTACTCTCAGCCCGGCTCCATCAGTAAGAAACCTTGATAATTATTCATCTGGCTCATAACACTTTTTAAGCTCCAATGCTTACTTGTCGTTTTCATTGTTAACCTTATAGGAAAATTCTCCATTCTGGAAGAAGAAGAGGGGGAAGGTTGCAGCACATAAGCCAAAGCCCGCCCAGAAGAATAAGGCGGCTGCAAAAGAGCCGTCAATTAGGGGCGAGTCACCTCCAGCTGCTGCACAATCGGAGGTAAAACTTGACTCCTTCCACTGTCTTTTTATTGAACTTGCTGACACCTCTTACTCTCAGGGTGATGCTGCAACCAGCCGTGCCGAAGGTGTTGAGGTAATTTCCATCTCCTCTGGCTCAGAGTCCTTGTCTCTAATGAAAACAAGGCGGGTAATTCGGAAAGTAAGTTTCTCTCACCCACATGCTTAGTTGGATCCCAATTTTATTTTGAAGAAGACTCGGCATAAATCGAAGCGCCAAACTCGGAGCGGCAATGGTGACCTTGCAGCTGGCTTACCCGACAAACCAGCCACCTGCAAATGACAAAATGAGGTGCCTCATAGTCCAACTCCTTCTCTTCCAAAAGCTGGCTTTATCCGGCAACCTCTTAATCCTTCTGATTCAAATTATCAGGAGTCGCCACCTTCATCGGGCGACTCAACCGCCACCAAGCTGCCACCCCTTGTTATCAACCACGGGTAAGCTTCTCTTCCTTTTATCATATATTTGCTTATTAAACTTTAACCTTGCATATGCTTTATTCTGCCTTCTTGTTGAAGAAAATTGGCGAGTCATCCACTGATCTTGAGGCCCCTGAGCTGGAAAACCCGGATTTGGTGGCTCCTGAAATCCATATTGATCATACTGAAGACCATCAGGAGGCCCAAGCTGATTTGCTCGCATCTTGGGCCGGCAAGTACTAAGGCTATGGATACTGAAGCTGACCCGGCGGCCAACCTTAACCCGCCCAGTCCTTCGAAGGTAGCTGAAAATGTTCCTTGTGATAAAAATGTGGATATCACCATTACTGGGTCAGGTTACACCGCTCGTGGGGTCTCGAAGGTGCTAACCAAACTTGTTACTAAAGACGAAACAACACTGCCTGAGAAGGGGAAGGCTAAGCTAGAGCTTCCAAATTATGAGGACTTCAGCACCGAAGAATTGCATGCTGGTTATTTGGACCGCCTTTCTGCAAGCCGGGAGATGGAAGCCGGCCTCGTTAGCATGATGAAAAGAAAATATGAGGTATGCTCAACTTTGTTGTGTATTCGATATATCCTTACGTAGCCCCCAAGGGTCGGCTCATCTTTATGAGATGAGGCGGGTCTTGTGAATATGAAACTGTTGTAGCCCCCAAGGGCCGGCTCATCTTCGTGAGATGAGTCGGGTCTTCTTAATATTTTGAAGAAATCAACCTGTAGCCCCCAAGGGCCGACTCATCTTCTTGAGATGAGTCGGGTCTTCTTAATAATTTTGAAGAAATCAACCTGTAGCCCCCAAGGGCCGGCTCATCTTCTTGAGATGAGTCGGGTCTTCTTAATAGTTTGAAGAAATCAACCTGTAGTCCCCAAGGGCCAACTCATCTTCTTGAGATGAGTCGGGTCTTCTTAATAATTTTGCTGGGAAGAACTGATATGCATTAGCCCCAAGTGTCAAGTATATTGCTTGCAATCTGCTTGGGACTTTTTAATAATTTTTCTTATCATAGTCATGCCGCACCTTGCTGCCGGCTCATGACCGAACAATATGATAACCCCTATTGTGCATGAAGCTTTGAAAACAGCCGAGTCAAATGTGACCGGCTTCAAAAAAGATCTTGAAGTGGGGCAAACCGCCCGAGCAGAGGCTGAACAAAAACTTTGACTTTCCTTGGAAGAATTGGAGAAAGCTAAGGCAGGCTTTGAAAAAGAAAAGAAGTCTTTCGAGACTGAAAAGGACGCCTTGCTGAAGTGCACAGAAGACGCTGAGGGTCAACTGAAACCCATCACTGAAGAGATATCCGGGTTGAAGCGGCACATTGCCCACATGACCCAGGCCATGTTTGGTAAGTACCTTTATGCGCTCTTGCTAACCCGCTCTAATACTCATGTATGAAGATAAGTCGCCTGGCGACTCATGTACTTCAATTGCTTTGCAGGCCCTCGGACTCGCAACCTCCAAGATAACGGCTTGCTGAAGCTTAAGGCTGTGTATTCACTGACTGAACAACTCTATGCTGGAAGCCTCTACACAATCAAGGTCGTTATGGGGAACAAAGAGCCGGTGAAGTTCATCAAGGATGTACTAAGACGCCTCTCGACGATCCCAAAACAGATTGAAGAGTTGAATAGATCAGCCGCCCGAGCCGGTGCAATGTCTTCTTTGAGTCGGGCCTTGGCGTACTCAGCGGAGCTTGATCTGGCAGATATGGCCAAAGGGTTTCGTGAGTTTAAGGATGATGGGTCAGCATTCACCGATGTTGACTATGCTAAGTGCGTCAAGGCGGCTCGAGTGTTAGCCACCCAACTTGTTGCCGAAATGGAGTTGAAGAACTATCAGGTGGCTTACGATGCTAACAACTCACGAGTTCAGCCACCCACCTTTGAACCGGTGTTCCTAGCCCCTCAATGTCGTAAGCACATTTTTGCCCCTGACGTTGACCCGTCCTCCATCTTGAATGAAGAAGCTGTATTCCACGCCTTAACCCATTGCAACTGGGATGTGGACAACCTTCAGATCCAAGAACCAGAATCCCCAGTGGAGGATGACCCGGAGGCGGCTCAGGCGAGAGGTCAGCCCAAGGCTAACCTGGATAGCTCAGAGGCTGATTTGTAAGGAGTGAAAAAACTTTGATTCAACCTGTCTGGGCCCAATGGCGCCTTGTAATATTTTTAAGTCAACAGTTGTTTGTCTGTGCCGTGCCTTCGTGCAAATTTCAAACTTTTGATCCTGTCTTGACGATGAGGGATTTGTATATTAATAAGCCTTGTTAATTCGCCTTTTATCTTTTCGCTTAGGAATCCTACAGCCCGTGTCTTGTACTTTGTATTATCTTGGCTGAGTCGTCCTTAAGCTTTAAATCTTCCAGGAAGTTGCTGAAATATGAACATGTATTTCCCTCATGTCTGTGAATATTTCCGCTGATCCCGCTCAATGAGCTATTGTTTGAATCATTATGGGCGGATCTTTATAAGCCGACTTCTTGAAATCTTTCCACAACAATTGTTTGTAGAATATGTAATTGAACTGGCCGTGATATGATCACAGTTTCGTAACCCGGACACTCTTTTATGAGCCGGTAACAGGAATAATATTGTACCTGTAAAGTTTAAGAAGTAACAACATATGGTAATAATGATGATAAAAAATTGTTAATAAGCCGGCTCAGTGAGACTCGGCAAGGAGACTGGCTTTCTAGGCTCAAGTCTTGCTTCAATGAAGCAGGTATGATAACCCATGATTTATCCTAGCTCTCTATATGCCGGCTCTCACGTGACTCAAGCCGGTGTTTTAACCTTGATAAGTTCAGGGTCCAAAGTGGATTCACTTGTCAAGAGTACACGGGGTCACCTGATTGGAGTCGCATCAAGCATACAGGCAGGTTTATCCATATATTGTGGCGTTTTTTGCCGGGTCAAGAGGGTGAGAAAGCTAAACTCGATGAGTTGGAAGCCCCCCAAGTGACCTATGTTTCAAAAAAATAAAGACTCATGCTCAATTTGTAGGCTGAAATGACAAAGACCCTGAGTTTCGAGGGTGCCAGCTTTATTATATTTGAATATAAAGAAGTATGTACAGAATTTTCAGGGGGGGGGGTTACAAAAAGGAAAAGGAGCCAGTGGCTCTAAGTATAATAAGGCCGCAGGTGAGCAAGGTTTCAGGGCTGGGTCGTTTCCTCTTCGGGGGTATATGATCCTTCTCGTAAATCTATCAGATAATATGAACCATTATTGAGGTTCCTGCTGATGACGAAAGGACCCTCCCAAGGTGGGGAAAGTTTGTGCATCCCAGTTTGATCCTGAATTAGACGGAGCACTAAGTCGCCTTCTTGAAAAGTGCGGCTTCAGACTCTACGGGTGTGATAGCGACGTAGGTCTTGTTGATATATATAGCTGATCTTGCCACTGCTAAGTCACATTCCTCTTCCAAAGCATCCAAGGAATCCTGTCGTGCTTGTTCATTATCAGCTTCAACATAAGCGGCAACTCAAGGAGAGTCATGACGAATATCACTTGGTAATACCGCCTCAGCTCCATAAACCAGAAAGAAAGTGTATCCAGTGGATCTGTTTGGAGTTGTTCTGATACTCCAAAGCACTGCGGGGAGTTGCTCAACCCAACAGCCTGGAGTACGCTGTAGTGGAACCATGAGCCGGGGTTTGATCCCTCTCAAAATCTCTTGATTAGCTTGTTCAGCTTGCCCATTGGACTGTGGATGTGCCACCGCTGCCAAGTCAAGCCGGATATGCTCACGCTGACAAAATTGTTCCATAGCTCCTTTGGATAGATTGGTACCATTGTCAGTAATAATGCTATGAGGGTAGCCAAAACGGAAGATCAACTTTTTCAAAAATTTGACTGTTGTCTCCGCGTCACAGTTGCTGACAGGTTCTGCTTCAACCCACTTAGTGAATTTATCAACCGCCACCAATAGGTGAGTCTTCTTGTCAGAAGATGGCTTGAACGGACCGACCATATCGAGCCCCCAGACCGCAAATGGCCAAGTAATTGGGATCATGCGCAATTCTTGAGCCGGCATGTGGGCTTGTCGAGCACACTTTTGACACCCATCGCACTTGCGTACAATGTCCTCTGCGTCTGCATGAGCCGTCAGTCAATAAAATCCATGAAGCCTTCGCCACCAAAGATCGTGAGCCGGCGTGGTGTCCACAGTCGCCAGCGTGGATTTCATTAAGAATTTCCTGTCCTTCCTCAGGGGAAACACAACGCTGAAAAACTCCGGTGCTGCTTCGTCGATGTAACTCGCCCCTGATGATAGTCATGGACTTGGACCGCCGATTTATTTGTCGAGCGATGATTTCCTTTGCTGGGAGCTCGCCTCGAGTTAGATAATCCAGATAAGGCACCGTCCAATCAGGGATAGCGTGGAGAGTCGCCACCAAGTGTGCCTCTGGGTCAGGACTAGCTATGTCCTCCTCAGATGGCAACTTAACCAAAGGATTGTGAAGAACGTCTAAAAAGACGTTAGGGGGGACCGACTTCCGCTGAGAGCCAAGTCGTGACAGGGCATCGGCCGCCTCATTGAGTCAGCGATCTATATGATCGACTTGATAGCCTTGAAAATGACCCGCCACGTCAGTGACTGCCCATCGGTAAGTGTCACACCCTGTGTTTTGCCTCATGACTAAGTTAACATGACTCAAAAATTAGGGCCAACAAAAACTTTTTGTGTGCTTGTGATGCTAGACTTGATTGCTGATTGCCTGTTTGCTTGCTAGTGCTTTAATTCATAAAATTCCTCCTACTCTCTAGACTCACCTCCTTGATCCAAATCTTTGCCCAATGATCATGCCATGTGTATAGGACCAAAAAATATTTTCATACAAAAATATTTTGGCCAAAAAGCATTTATTAAATTTAGGTTTTCAAAACCCCCTGAGTTGAGGCTTGAACTACAAGTCCTTAAATTAGGGTATTTAAATTATTTCAAAAACTATATTTGAAACCTATTATATATAAGACTTCCCAAAACCACTAAATATTATTTTTAAATATTATTTTCATATTTTATTAAAGGCTTTTTGTTAAGGCCAGAAATGGTCTTTTATAGGGGGAAATTATTTTTATGCTTTCAAAATATTTGAGAAAATTTAGAGAAACTCAGTGGACATATATTATACATATATAAGAGTTTCAACACATGGCCATGTTCAAAATATTGGACAAAACCTTCCAAAACCCTTTCTGCATATTTTAAGTATTTGAAATATTTCTACAAGAAATATTCTCAAATAAATCCAAGGAAATTCTAGCATGTCACATCAGCCATATTTGATCATCTTGCCAAGTTTCATCCAAATCCAAATAGTTTTAGTTCACCAAAATGCCCCAAAACCCTTCCTATCCAGATCCAAAATTGATCAACTCTACACTGCCAAGTGCCTCCAATTGTTCTCAAACTTTGTGGACATGTTCCAGTACCCTAATTATGCAACCACCCCAAGTGGTGCATCAAGGAGAGTGGATTTGCATAGCTAGATTTAAACAAATCCATTTCTGCCCATTCCTAGGGTTTATAAAAATTACATTGGCAACTTTCCTCAAACAGGCTCAAACTCTATGATCACTCTTATTTATACCCACCATTTAATCCTGTTAAGTCTCACTGCAAGTGGGAAAAGTAATCTTGCCCAAGGCAGCATCAAACACCTTCTGGTGAAATAGTAAAGCCCCTATTCAGACCACTTCTGCTCTTCTCCTTCACCTCAAATTTTTACTACATCACCTCCTAGTGTCAATTTACCCCCAGTAAACTTTGCATGGCCATAACTCAATTGCTGGTGGGTGAAATCCCCATTTTTACCTCCCTTGAGAGCAACTTCCCCCTTCCTCTACTTTCCTTCTCTTCTAAGGAATCCCTAGGGCATCCAAGGCCTCTTGGACTTAGTTACTCCCTCCTAGATTCCCCTGGACACTAGTGGACACGCTAGGACACGCCCTGGAAGCAAATGGCATGCACTGGCATGCCAAAAGGGTGCTCCAGAGCGCATTACAGTGTTCTAGCGCACTATAGCCGGCACCCAAACCCTCCTCCCGACAGCCCACGAAGCCCATAGACATGCTCCGGAGCGCCCCCGTGGTCACTAGCGATGACCGTGCCGTGGCCGTGGACGCCGTCCATGGTGGAACCATGCCCGGCTATAAGAAGCAACCAGAGCGCACCTCCTCTGGCCTTTCGCTCTCTCTCCGCCTCCTAGACACGTCCCGGACCACCCATTCGTCCTCCTGTGCCCTCCCCCTCCCCCCATGGTTGCCATGATGCCACCTCGGCCTCGGCCAAATTCCCCTGGAACCGACGCCCTCCTCTCCCAAGGTCTGCACTAGAGCATCACCACCATCTTCAAACCTTGCCCCACGCCCCATTTTCCCCTCTCTGGTGGCCACATCGCCGTGCCCCCATAACCATTAGCAACCTCCGCCGTGGCTGACTTTGCGCTCAACCCCGGCCTTCCCCACAGCCGAAAACCATCCAGGGCGAGGGGGGGCTCTCCCCTGAGCTCGCCGGTGTGCCGGACTTCTCCGAAGATGGACGGAGCTGACGGAGCGAGCGCTGGCGTGCACTCTGTCCCGCCTCCCCTGCCTCTCCAGCCGGCACGGGCACGAGGAAGGAGACGGCCCTGCCAGTGGGGCCAACGACCCCACTGGTCAGCCTCTAAGCTGTCTGCCCGAACCCGCTGTCATGTTAAGTGGAAACGGCTTCCACGTGAAAACGTTTTCCCGAACAGAAAATGTATTCCACGTAGTACGCCTCCAGCTCACCACTCCGTCCCCGCCGGCCGAGCCACTCGACGCATTTTAGCCCATCGGTAAATACCCCTTTTTCTATTTTCCTTTTCCAAAACTTCCAAAAATCATAAACAAATAAATATATGTCCAAATGACATGATTCCAACTCCTAAAATTTTCTAAAAATCCCACCTATTATTTGATACAACTTTCATATTTTTCCTCCTCATTTTTATGTACTGTTCAAATTTAAATTCAAATTTGAACTATTCATAGCCACATTGTAAAATCTCTATTGTATTAATTCTACCTCCAAATGGGATGATTCAAATTTTCATATGCTATTGATATGATGCCCTATTTAGTGGACATTTTTCCAATGCTTTGTTTCTGTTGGATCTACTAAATGGTCCCATTTCCATTTATTACATCTTAGGAAAATCATAGGAAAATCCTCCCAACTCCAAATCCAGTGAAATCACTTTATAAAATCTTATAAAATCATGCCCTATTTCTTGGGGGTATCCACCCTTTTTTTATAAAAATGTTTTCTGTAGACTTCTTATAGGATAATCAATTCCCCTATTTCCACCATTCAAAGAGCCTCATTGATCCAACTCCAATAGAGCCATTTTAGGTATTTTTCTTCTGACCAGAGATGTCCAAGAAAAATAAAACTCCTATTTATAGAGCACTTTAATTTTCTACTTGTTGTGTTGCTTATTGTGGTTGTTTCTGGTGGTAGTTGACGAGGTAGACGAAGTGCTCGGAGTTGGACGAGAAGTTTGAGAAGGCCTCGAAGACCTTGCTGAGCCAGGAAAGTAGCTCGTTGACCATGTTTAAAGAAACCATTTTATTGCATGTCATATAGCGCTTTACTGTTATTGTGTTGATCATGATAAATATGGTGACCACCTCTATGGGTTGCCTCCGTTACTTTCCTCATTGATAATTTCATGACATAACTCTACTTACACTTAGAGTTGTGTGGGTGGGAAGTAGATAGGATGCTCAGTAGTGCTACGCAAATGGGACGGGATTATGCATGGTGATGGAAACAAAAGTGTTTTCAAATAATTTTAGAAAACCCCGTTGGGTGCCACTAATGCTCGAGGGAGATGTTGAGCTAGGTAACCACTTGATAAAGAAGTGGTGAACCGAGGCAAGTGAGTGTGTTGTTTTCGAAAACAGATTGGTTTAAGTTGCGACCGTTACTCCGACCTTACATGTACAACCACGATACCCCTTTATGGGATGGGGCTTTGTTGATTACTTTGGTCGATGCTAGCAAAGAGCCCGCATTACTAGTGGCGGGAGTGACGTGGTCACTCTCGATACGGGGTCGTGCCAGGTAAGGCGACCATGGGATGTTTTCACAGACACCGGGCACATCGTTGTGTCCCTTCATGGATGGTACTATGTTGAGCAATGCTCGTGTTTGTACATCATGAAGACGTGGGCCAACAAGTGGACTCTTTGTTTAGTGTCGTCAAGGGAAAGGCATTGTTCGGGTGCTTACCTCGGGTATGTAATATACCACAAGTCATGGATGACATGGAAGTTCCCTGAGTCTTGTGGGTAAAGTGTGCAACCTCTACAGAGTGTAAAACTATTCGAATAGCCGTGTCCACGGTCAAGGACAGTTGGATGACCGCTCTTGGGCTACGTCCATCGTTTGCAAACTTGGTGTGTGTGTGTGAGAGAGAGTGGGAAAGATGATACTTGAGCTAAGTCGGATGACTTGACATGATGACTGAACATGAGATTTTCAACCCCTGCTTATGATGATATCTGTAACTTGTTCATATGGATATCTGCAACCTGTTGATGCATGCTTTTACAAGATGATGGAACATGTCATTGCACTCAAAATTAGCTTTCTGCAACTTACCTACTTAGTGCTATATCATGCATTGTTATTGCCTTGTTCCAAACATGGGTTGCCTGCGAGTACATTCAAAGTACTCATTGGCTTGCCACTGGTTATTTTACTGGCCAGGCATGAGATAACATGATGTAATGAAGAGTACCCTGGTGACGAACTTGCGAGCTAGGATGCTTCCCAGTCAGAATGCCTGTAGGGTAAAGGCAGATGGCATGGGTCCACTCTATTGTTGAAGATTTCCGCTGCTAACATATGAAGACTTGGCCATAAAGGCCACATTTGAGTAAATCGGTACGTAACAGATGTAAGACTCTTGTTATTCAGTTTCTGTGTGTTCAGCAAGCATTGATCCCTGGGATCATTGTGCACGTACATTCGGTGATCACGACTTAAGAGTCGGGGTCCCCACCGTAAGCCGCCATCAAGGGGTCCCTAGAATCCCAAGTCCCTGAAACTTGCTGAGCCACCAAATCCGAGTCGCCCAAACACCTTAGCCGGCTAAGATTCATCTCTTTAGCCATTCCGAGTCCATATAGGAGGGCCTCGTACTCAGCTGCATTGTTAGTGCAAGGGAACATGAGCCATAAAACATAACAAAATTTGTCACCTCGAGGAGAAGACAATATAACTCCATCCCCCGAGCCTTCCAATTGTCTAGACCCATCAAATTGTATAGTCCAGTACGTGCTATCTGGCCTATCCTCTGGAATTTGCATCTCTTTCCAAGCTCAATTGCCCACTTGGCGATTCAACCAGTGGCCTCTCGATTTTGTATTATATCTCCAAGGGGTGCTAAACTGACCACGACAATTGGATGCTCCTGAAAATAGTGCTTCAACTTCTGGCTTGCCATAAAAACTCCAAAGACCAGCATTTGACAATGCGGATACTGCTGCTTGGACAAGGTCAAGACTTCGCTGACGAAATAAACTGGCCATTGAACCGGATACTCCTTCCCTGCCTCCTTTCGCTCAACGACAACTGCAACACTTACCGCCTTGGAATTAGCAACAATGTACAGGAGCATGGACTCTTTGTCGGTTGGGGCGGCTAAAACAGGCGGCTCAGCTAGCTGCTTTTTGAGGGCTTCAAAAGCTTCGTTAGCTACATCAGTCGAGACGAAGTTGTCCGTCTTCTTCAACAATTGATAAAGAGGGATTGCCTTCTCTCCAAGGCGGCTTATAAACCAGCTCAATGCCGCGATACGGCCAGCCATGCGCTGGACCTGATTTATATTTGCCGGCTTACCAAGCGAAGTCACCACCTTGATCTTGTCCGGGTTAGCTTCGATACCTCGCTTAGAAACTAGGAATCCCAATAGCTTGCCTGCAGGAACACCAAAGACACACTTTGCCGGGTTAAGTTTCAACTGGTACACTCGAAGATTATCAAGCATCTCCTTGAGGTCATCCAAGAGCATCTCCTTCTTCTGAGATTTCAGCACGATGTCATCGACATAAGCATGAACATTGAGCCCAATCTGTGGATGAAGGCAATTCTGAACACATCATTGGTAAGTTGCCCCTACGCTCTTGAGCCCAAAGGGCATGGAGACCTAGCAGAAAGCACCAAAAGGAATTATGAAAGCCATCTTCTCTTGATCCTCCACAGCCATCTTGATCTGATGATAACCAAAGTATGCATCTAGGAAGCACAAACGCTCGCAACCCACCGTAGAGTCAATGATCTGAACGATTCGGGGGAGAGCAAAAGGATCTTTGGGACAAGCTTTGTTGAGATTTTTGTAGTCAACACACATACGCCAGGTGCCGTTCTTTTTCAGGACAAGCACCGGGTTAGCCAACCATTCGGGGTGAAAAACTTCAATGATAAACCCGGCAGCTAGGAGCCGGGCTAACTCTTCTCCAATAGCCTTGCGTCTCTCCTCGTTAAAATGATGGAGGTATTGGTGAACAGGTTTCATCTTTGGATCCACATTAAGATGGTGCTCAGCGAGTTCTCTCGGGACTCCAGGCATATTAGAAGGTTTCCATGCAAAGGTGTCCCGATTCTCACGGATGAACTTGATGAGCGCACTTTCCTATTTGGGATCCAAGCCGGACCCAATAGTGAACTGCTGAGATGAGTCGCCCGTTGTGAAGTCAATCTACTTGGTATCTTCACCCGGCTTAAACTTGAGTAATGACTCTGACTCGATAGTGGGTTTCTTGAGAGGGCTCATATCAGTAGGATCAACGTTGGCCGCATAGAACTTCAACTCCTCTGCTACGCGAGCCGACTCAGCATAGGCCGCATCGCCTTCCTCGCACTCCTAAGCTATTTTCCTACTGCCGCTCATAGTTATGGTACCGTTTGGACCTGGCATTTTGAGCTTGAGATAAACATAACTGGGCCGGGCCATGAAACGAGCATAAGCCGGCCGCCCGAAAAGGGCATGATAAGGGCTCTTAATCTTAACCACCTCAAAGGTTAAGGGCTCGCATCGGTAGTTGAACTCATCACTGAAAGCAACGTCAAGCTTAATTCACCCGATTGGGTATGCCGACTTCCCAGGTACGATACCGTGAAAAACTGTAGTTGAAGTTTGCAATCTGTTTTCAGGAAGGTTCATCCGCCGGAAAGTGTCGTAATACAGAATGTCGATGCTACTTCCACCATCCATGAGGACTTTCGTCAAGGTATACCCGACAACCTGTGGTGCCACCACCAGAGCGAGACCACCCGGGTTGTCAACCTGCGGAGGGTGATCTTCTTGGCTCCAAATAATTGGTTGCTCAGACCAGTTTAAGTATCTTGGAACCGCCGGCTCAACTAAGTTAACGGCTCTTTGCTTCCGCTTGCGATCCTTCCTGCAAGTGCTAGTGGTGAAGACATGATATTGCCCACTGCTCAATTGCTTGGGATTCCTCTGAAAACCAGTTTGATTATTGTGCTGCTGATTGCCTTGGCCGGAGCGCTGCCCATTGCCGTTGTTCCCTGGATGCTGAAAACCTACTCATGAGCCGCCTTGGCCAGGGAAACCTGATCCTGCAAATCCGCTAGACGAACCACCATGTGAGCCATCCTGACCAAGCTGACCCGGATGTCCCCCAGCATTGCCTCCTTGGTGATTCTGGAAAGGCTGGTTGCGAAATTCCTGCATGATGTAACAGTTTTCCCATAAGTGCGTAGACGACTTATCCGGGGTACTATGTTTGGGACAAGGCGCCTTGAGAGCCTCCTCATAATTGCCCGGCTTGTTCCCGTTGTAAGATCCTCCCGGGCGGTTGTTGCGATGCTGGTTCTTGAAACTGGTGTTGGTATTAGCGACAAAGTCTGACCCGCCATCGGGCTGTTTTCGCTTACTGTTATTGCCTTGTCCCCCTCGGTTCCCATTGTGCCCATGGTTTTGCCGACCCTTGCCACAGTCGCCCTTCCTGTTGTTGCCAGTTTTGTCCTCGTCTGAGCCGGGATCCTTCTGCTGTCTGACTCAGCGTATCTGGTAAGAACATCCATCAAGTCACCCATATCCTGCACCTTCCGCTTGAGACAACCAAGTTTCTGGACCAGCGGCTGAAAGTGGCAGTTCTTCTCCAAGATTAGGACGGCTTGAGCTGCGGTGATGATGTCCGATGAATGGATGATTTCGGCAACCCGGCGAGTCCAATGATGAGCTGACTCATCCCCGCACTAGACACAATGCTGAAGATCCAGAATCGTCATTGGTCGCTTGCACGTTCCCTGGAAATTCTTGATAAACCGCTCCTTCAGCTCTGCCCAAGTGTTGATGGAATAGGGTGGCAAGTTCTTCAGCCACGTGCGAGCCGGCCCTTCCAGCATCATGGTCAAGTACTTTGCGCACACGGCATCGCTGACGTCGAGCATATCCATGGCTAGCTCGTAACTCTCGATCCATGTTGTCGGGTCAAGGTCTGCTGTGTAGTTTGGCACCTTACGAGGCCCCTTGAAGTCCTTGGGCATACACTCACCATGGAGAGCCGGGGATAAGCAAGGGATTCCAATCGTCCTACTATTCACCCCAGCCCCCGTAGTCGCCGGTTGAGAATGAAGCTGCTGAGCCGCCCGCGCTGCCGCAGCTTTTGTCTCTGCCTGTCGCGCGGCCCTGGCTGCATCAACAACCGCCTGGGCGTTTGACAGCACATGCCGAGTCGGGGAGACCTGAGACTGTTGCCTGCGTCCACTGCTGGAAACAGCTGGAGATTCCACATGGCGACTCTTGCTGTGACTGGCATACAGTGTGGAGTGCATCCGATCGCGGCTATAAGAATATTGCGCTTGCTGCACCACCACTGTTTTCAACATCTCTATGGCGTTCCTGGCCTCGATCTCGACGGGGGTGTTCCCGTGGATGGGAAGTGCCTCTAGATTGTGAAGTCGCCGCTAACATGTTATCAACGGGGTTGGAGAAGTGTCCTTGCGGCGTATGGAACCACTGTGGTGAAGGCTAAGCCGGTGATGGTTGAGTCAGATCCATTTGCCGGGCCGTTTGACGAGGGAGATCCTCACGCGCTCGTTCAGCCCTCGGCATCTGCTGCAGAGTGGCGAATAAACGGGACGGCTCAAGATTCAATGACAGCCGGCTCTGATGTCTCCTCTGGTAAACCGCCTCAGAGGCGTCTCGACGAAGTCCTAACTGCCAAGCCTCGGCCTTCAGATGCTCCGACTCGTTGCGGATACGAGCTTGTATTTCTGCCATCCGGGCGTTTTCGACGTCAATTTCCTCCTGTACCTTACTCATCTGCTCGCGGAGTTTTACCAACTCCACGTTGCGCTCCTCCTGGTTCTCCTCAGTGACGGGCGTTCCTACCAACTTCGCCATCTCGTCCATTAGATCTATCATGGCTTGAGCCGGCACCTTGCCTGATCCGCTAGAGCCGCCAACTGCGCCTAGTGACGACGGGTCTTGAGCCGCCATTGTTCCTGCCATATAGACAGTAATCTGACGAGGCGGCTCGTGTGACTCCCTGGGAGCTTCCGCTTCCACAGAGCCCCCAAGTCTGCCATCGTAGAGGGGACATATCGATTCGGTGTCTCCCATGGAAGATTCGCCATCAGAGTTGACGAGGGTGTCCCTGCTGCCTACCGGCTCATCTGAGAGGCTAACTCCATGGGTGAAGCCAACGAAGATGTGACACCGGTCGGCTTGATGCCGGATGGGTTGAGTGCGCCGAGCCGGCTCGACGATGCTGGTGCAAATGTCCGACTCGGGCACCGACGCACCGATTTTGCCGATGAAGACGTGGATCTTGCCAAGGGGACCCGGTACCCGTACTCGATTGACTCGGCCTCGGGGCCCCAGCCTGAATCGTCGATGTAGAGCTTACCGCGGCGGCTTTTGGTCATCTGACCAAGCGCAAATCTCCCGAACCCTGGAAGGGCTCCCTTTGAGAACTCAACTCCACCGGGCGAGAGCCCCACGGTGGGCGCCAACTGTCGTGGTTTTGTCACGGTAGATGTTCTCTTTGGAGAACTTGAGTGTGAGGCCATCGCCGCTAGGTGGCAACTCAAAGGGGTTGATCGGGAACGAGAGACGAGTTTACCTAGGTTCAGCCCCTCCGATGGAGGTAATAGCGTACGTCCTGCTTTGTGTGTATTGATGATGATCTCGATTACAAGGATGCGAAATCGCTAACCTAGCTTTCGAGGGTGTGTGTAACTTAAGTCTTTTGGCCCTAGGGGCTCGCCTTTATATATAGGTCGAGACCCTGGGCTTTATAAGAGTCCGAGTCGTGCTACGATTCGTGACCTACTATGTCTCTAACTCGCCTTGCCTCTCAAGCAAGGGAACTCCTGGCGTCTTCTGCCTCTTGGGCCGTGAGTCGCCGTCTTCATGTACTGGGCCGCCATCCGGCTTACTTGGTAAGCTGCCTTGCTTGCCTTGTCTTCAACGGCACGACCCATCTTGAGTATGATTCACAAGCCGCCAATATGCTGACCCGGCCCAGTAGGGCGAGTTATACCGCGGAGTTATATCCCCGACATGAAGTGTGGCGTATTGCCGGGACGGGGTACCCCAAAGGGACTTCGAAGAAGGATCCCGAGTTTTGGAGGTCGGAATGGTTTTATATCAAGGACGGTCCCCTTTTTGATCCAGATGTTTGCCCGAATACTCAGATGCTCCTTTGAAGAAAAGGTTCAACTTGCGACCGAAGAGTCCTTCCCAAGAGGAAAGCGAAGAAGTGAAGCGCCTGGCCAGTCAAGTGAGGTTGTTAGCTCAGAAGAAGCTAACCATCATGGATGTGGTGGTCGCTGCCATTACTCGGTGCATCCAACCCCTTCAACAGTGGATACACCCTCTATGGTAGTACAACGGGCCTACTAACCCAGTGTCGGTGTACTAAAGAACGGGGCCCTTAGTACCCTGACTTGTGCACCAGACGACCGCGGCCTCCGGACCGAGAGGACCCTGCCGGGCTAGATTTGGACACCAAGCTGTGGGGCTCCTGTTGGTGTACTAAAGAACGAGGCCCTTAGTACCCTGACTTGTGCACCAGACGACCACGGCCTCCGGACCGGCAGGACCCTGCCGGGCTGGATCTGGACGCCAAGCTCTTCGTACAAGGGCTTGAGTGAACCGGCAAGCCTTCCTTGCCGGGGGCTCGGACGATAGCGCTCCCGCCAAGGCCTCGCCCGCCAGGCCGCCGCTCCATGTAGCTGGGCTGATTGTCTACATCGGCCAGGTGTCGAGCGGACAGGCGTGTAGGTGAGACTGGTCGGGGCGCGTCGCTGCTTGCCTGGGTTACAGTAGAGCTTTAATGACACCCGTCCCACAGCGTGGCGAAAGAATAAGAGTTAGCTGGGCGAACGACACAGAAGGAGAGGCAATCCTAGTCGGGAGACGCCGCCAGCGTGCCACCTCACAGCACATTTAATGCGTATGTCCTGCTCCGTCAGAGTTAGGTATTTCCCACTACCGCAATTGCCAGCAGTTTTGGCAGATAGATATACATTGTTTATTGTGTGCAAAGACCATTTTAGCCACTGTGGTAACCCCTTGGACTATAAAAGGAGGTCCATGTCTACCTTTAAAAAGGTCGACTCTCTATTCATTTACATGCGTAGCGACACTCCTGAAGCATCCTTGCCGGGCTGCGATGCTCCTGTACTGTGAACTCAAATAACCACACCACATAGCACATAGGGTATTACGCTCCGGCGGCCCGAACCTGTCTGAACCCTCGAGCGTGTAGCGTTCGGCGATGCTCTTTGTGCCAGAGGATTCCGTCACCCGAACCATGAAAGGGCCTTGTCGGCCCCATAGATTGTTGTCCCTGACATCTTTGGCGCGCCAGGTAGGGGGCACTCCCTTGCGTGAACCTTCCCCGACTCCTGCGAGTCATCACCGACAGCTACTTTGACGCCCATGCCTCCCAAGAAGGCTAAGGGCCCGGTGACGCCCGCCTCGTCCACGTCCATGCTACCCCCATAGGTGGTGGCCGGCGACGCGGACGGGGGCGGCCCTAACATTCGCCACGCCGGCAAATGCAACAACAACACTGCGCAGAGCTCTGCGAGCCGCGACCCAGACCCCGTCGTCATGGAGACGCATAATGCGCCCGCAGTGACCGGGGCCGGCACAGCAGCCTCAGCGACTGCAACAGCAACCACAGCAGAAGCGGCGGCGGCAAAAGGACCCCCGCCGCAGCCTTCTCAAGACCACCTCGACCAACGCCCCCAGGGTGGCAATCCTAGGCGACGCGCGGACAAGACCCCTATGTGTCCATCTCAGGACACGCAGGGCCGAGCTCATCAGCAGCCTCCTGGAGGGATCGAGCATCACGCGACGGCTCAAGGAGACGCTCCTCCTAGCACCGCTAGGAGTAAGAGCGCCACCCACGCCTCGCACCGCTCCATGCCCAAGGCTGCGGAGGAAGCTCTGGCGCAGGCCCAACTATTGCTGAACTTTCCGCCTGAGCCAGAGAAAATGGAAGACTAGAGAGCTACGATCAAGAGCTTGCTGAGCTTCACAAAGCGCGATAGGCCGGAGGGAGCGGGCCCGTCAGCCGCCCGCCAAGCGGCTCCGGGGGCTCCCACCGCCGGACGAGACGCTGGCGGGGCACGCACGGTGCAGTCTCCCCCTCAGCAGCAACCTACCTGCCAGACCGACGTGCTAGACGAGGTATCGTGCGCCTCAACGGACCCGCGAATGAACAAAGACCAATGCCAGGTCTTGAAGGACAGGCGCAAGGAGGACGCTGATACTTGTGATTTGCGTTGGGTTTTTCTTGAAGAGGAACGGGTAATTGCAGCACAAATTGGGTAAGTATTTCCCTCAGTTATGAAACCAAGGTTTATCGAACCAATAGGAATATCAATCCTCAACCGTCTTCAGCAGCTGCACACAAATGAACAAATAACTTGCACCCAACGCGGGCAAGAGGGTTGTCAATCCCCTTGATCTCGTTATTTGCAATCAAATGAGTTGTGTAGATAATTGTTGATAAATATAAATTGCAAAATAAATAAAAAGTAAATAAAGGCAGCAATGTAATTGTAGCGTTTGTAAATATATAAGTGAATAGACTCGGGGGCCATAGTTTTCCCTTGCTGCTTCTCTCATGTATGCAACATACGGTGGGTAACAAATTACTGTTGGGCAATTGATAGAAAAGCGGATAGTTATGCGATGTTCACAGCAATGATCATGTGTATATAGGCATCACGTCCATAAGCAAATAGGCCGAATCCTTCCTGCACCTATTACTATTACTCCACTCATCGACCGCTATCTAGCATGCATCTAGAGTATTAAGTAAAAAAGAGTAATGCTTGGAGAACAAAGACATGATGTAGACAAAGTAAACTCAAACAATATGAATGAACCCCATCGTTTTATCCTTAGTAGCAACAACACAAAGACGCATCTTGTCCCCTACTTTGTCACTAGGATAGAAACTCGCCAGGTTGAACCTACCACAACGCACCACTCCCACTGATGAAATATCAATCTACTTGGCCAAAGCACATCAATAGATCGGAGAGCATTACGAATCTATAATGACCATGCAACTAAGAGACAATATATATCAGAGGTATCTCAAATATTTTTCATGAATAATCTGAACATAAACCCACAATTCATCGGATCCCAACAAACACACCGCACAATAGCATTACATCGGATAGATCAAAGCGAAGATGCGATGATCATTGTATTGAAGATCATAAGAGAGAGATTGCCATCTAGGTACTAGCTATGGACCCATAGGTCTGTGGTGAACTACTCACACATCATCATGAGGGCAGCAAGGTTGATGAAGAGGCCCTCCGTGATCGATCCCCCCTCCGGCACGATGCCAGAACGAAGCTCTAGATGGCCTTGCGATGGAACAGAGACTTGCGGCGGCGGAAAAAGGATTTCGGGACTGCCTCTAGGGTGTTTAGGATATTAGAGAGTTTGTAGGCCGTAGAGGGACGTCGGGAGGTAGCCGAGGGGCCACCACATATCAGGGCGTGCCCCCCAGGGCACGCCCTGATGTGTGGTGGGACCCTCGTGCACCTCCTGGCCTCCTTCCGAAGCTTCTAGGTCTTCTTATAGTCCATAAAAAATCATCAATACGTTTCGTGGCAATTGGACTTCGTTTGGTACTGTAAACCTGAAAAGGCAAAAACATGCAGAAAACAATAACTGGCACTGGGCACTGGGTCAATAGGTTAGTGCCAAAAATATTATAAATTGATAAATAAAGACCCAAAAAGTATCCTAGAATGATAATATATCAGCATGGAACAATAAAAAATTATAGATACATTGGAGACGTATCAGACGCCCGCACCACCATCGAGAGGCCGCGTCAAACGCGCCAATAGTCTGATGGGCGTTGATACTCGTGATCTGCATTGGGTTTTCCATGAAAAGGAACGGGTTATCACAGCACAAAGTGGGTAACTATTTCCCCTAGTTATGGAACCAAGGTTTATCGAACCATTAGGAATATCAATCCTCAACCATCTTCAGCGGCTGCACACAAATGAACAAATAACTTGCACCCAACGTGGGCAAGAGGGTTGTCAATCCCCTTGATTTCGTTATTTGCAAGCAAATGAGTTGTGTAGATAATTGTAAATTGCAAAATAAAATACAAATTAAATAAAGGCAGCAAGGTAATAGTAGCGTTTGAAACTATATAAGTGAATAGACCTGGGGGCCATGGTTTTCCCTAGCGGCATCTCTCATGTAGGTAGCATAAGGTGGGTAACAAATTACTGTTGGGCAATTGATAGAAAAGCGGATAGTTATGTGATTTTCACGGCAATGATCATGTGTATATAGGCATCACGTTCATAAACAAATAGGCCAACTCCTGCCTGCACCTATTACTATTACTCCACGCATTGACCACTGTACAACATGCATCTAGAGTATTAAGTAAAATAGAGTAATGCATGGAGAATGATGACATGATGTAGACAAAGTAAACTCAAGCAATATGAATGAAACCCATTGTGTTATCCTTAGTAGCAACAACCCAAAGACGCATCTTGTCCCCTACTTTGTCACTGGGATATAGAAACTCGTCAGGTTGAACCTACCACAACGCACCACTCCCACTGAAGATAGATCAATCTACTTGGCCAAAGCACATCAATTAATCGGAGAGAATTATGAAGCTATAATGATCATGCAAATAAGAATCTTAATATTTAGAGGTGACTCAAATACTTTTCATGAATAATCTGAACATAAACCCACAATTCTTCGGATCCCAACAAACACACCGTACAATAGGATTACATCGGACAGATCAAAGCGAAGATGCGATGATCATTGTATTGAAGATCAAGAGATAGAGAGATTGCCATCTAGGTACAAGCTATGGACCGTAGGTCTATGGTGAACTACTCACACATCATTATGAGAGCAACAAGGTTGATGTAGAGGCCCTCCGTGATCGATCTCCCCTCCGGCAGGGTGCCAGAATGGAGCTCCAGATGGCCTCGCGATGGAACAGAGACTTGCGACGGCGGAAAAAGGTTTTCGGGACTGCCTCTGGTGTTTTTAGTGTAAATGAGAATTTATAAGCCAGAGAGGGGCGTCGGGAGACACCCAAAGGAGGCACAAGCCATCAGGGCGCCCCCCTATTGCGCGCCCTGTTGGCTTGTGCGGCCCTCGTGCGGCCCTCGACCTCCTTCCGAAGCTTCCAAGTCTTCGTTTGGTCCAGAAAAAAACATCAAAAAGTTTCGTGGCAATTGGACTTCGTTTGGTACTGTAAACCTGAAAATTAAAAAACATGCCGAAAACGACAACTGGCATTGGGCACTGGGTCAATAGGTTAGTGCTAGAAAATATTATAAATTGGTAAACAAAGACCCAAAAAGTATCCTAGAATGATAATATATCAACATGGAACAATAAAAAATTATAGATATGTTGGAGACGTATCAAGCATCCCCAAGCTTAATTCCTGCTTGTCCTTCAGTAGATAAATGACAAAAACAAGAATTTTTTATGTGACATGCTATCCATTATGTAATCTTATGCATGTATGCTCATTGATAAATGATGAATCAACAAATATTAACATAGCAATATTTAAAGTTTAAGAAAGAAAATCAACAATCTTTCAAAGTATACGATCCTCAAGGAATGTTTACCCCTCATTCATCTTATTATATTATCAAGGCATGGCTCCGTCTTCACCACATTAATACAAATGTTAAGCACCACGGTGTCCAAGTCAGGCAATTAGATCGTACTTTTTCAATATGCATCAACTTTTTATTCTTCACGTAATACATGAGCGTGAGCCGTTGGACATAGCATTTAGGTGGAATAGAGTATGGTGGTAGATATCAAAGGGCAAAAAGTGGAGAAGATAGTCTCACATCAACTAGGCGTACCAATGGGCTATGGAGATGCCCGTCGATAGATGTCATGCAAGGAGTAGGGATTGCCATGCAAATGATGCACTAGAGCTATATAAGTGTATGAAAGCTCAAATGAAGCTAAGTGGGGTGTGCATCCAACTTGCTTGCTCATGAAGACCTTGGGCATTTGAGGAAGCCTGTCATAGGAATATACAAGCCAAGTTTGTAATAATGAATAGGTAGTTCCCACTAGCATATTAAAATGACATATCATGAGACTCTCTACATGAAGAGCATAGTGCCACTTTGAGGAACAAGTGTGGTAAAAGATAGTAGCAAAGTCCCCTATCTCTCTTTTTACCTCATTTTTCATTCAGAATGGTGGGCTCATTTGGCCTCCCCCATCTTTATTTCCTCACTGGGACAATGCTCTAACAATGATGATCATCACACTTTTATTTACTTACAGCTCGATATGGAGAACAGATATGAAGATATGACTCTATATGAATGCCTATGGCAGTGTACCTGGATGTGCAATGATCTAGCATGACGCGTATCGAAAATATGATGAACGGTGGCTTTGCCACAAATACTATGTCAGCTCCATATGATCATGCAAAGCAATATGATGATGAACGAACTAGTCATGTGAAGTGACGATGGAATTTGCAGGGCAATATATCTCGGAATGGCTATGGAAATGCCATGATAGGTAGGTATGGTGGCTGTTTTGAGGAAGATATAATGAGGCTTTTGTGAAACAGAGTGTATCATGTCACGGGGTTTGGATGCACCGGCAAAAGTTGCACTGATCCTCGAGGTGAGAATGGGCTATGCACGGTACCGAAGGTGCTAGCAAATATTAGAAGGTGATATTGCGTATGTCCATGGTTTCACACTAGTCATAAAGAACTCATATACTTATTGCAAGGTTTTATTAGTTTTATCATAAATCAAAGTACTACTCGCATGCCCAAAGGGAAGACGTTGGTAGGAGTTAACCATCGCGCGCTTCCGACCCGAAACAACACTAGGATTTCAACGTGGAATAGAAATGCTCACACATCATCACCATGCCTCTTTAATTTTTAGATGAACAAAATAGTTATCCTTTATTAATATCAACACTTCTATGGATCAACAATTATGAACTCACACCTTTTTCATATTATCACATCAATACCATTAACCCACAATTTCTCTATATGTGCTACCTGATGGTTTTGATTATCACTCATTGAATACCTAATATTTTTGGACTAGTCTTATGACCCATTCAAATTACCATCACTATTTATTAACTCTCAAACAAATATAAGTGAATAACGAGAGTGAAATTATTTCTATAGAATCTACATGCCACCGTGCTCAAAAAGATATAAGTGAAGTACTAGAGCAACTGTAAGCTCAAAAGATATAAGTGAAGCACATAGAGTATTCTAACAATTTATGATGAAGGTGTGTCTCTCTTAAATAGGTGTGTCCAGCAAACAATTATTGTGGCAAATGGTAAGTACAAGCAAAACAAAAGCAAACGCGCTCCAAGCTAAACTCATATCATGTGACGAATAAAAATATAGTTTCAAGTGACATACCGATGGATTGAGACGAAAGAGGGGATGCCTTCTGGGGCATCCCCCAGCTTAGACGCTTTAGTCTTCCTTAAAATATTACCTTGGGGTGACTTTGGCATCCCCAAGCTTAGGCTCTTGCTACTCCTTATTCCTTTGTCCATCATGATAACACCCAAAACATGAAAACTTCAATCACAGAAAACTCAACAAAACTTCGTGAGATCCGTTAGCATAAGAAACATATTCCATACTTTAGGTAATGTTATTAATTTATTATTATTTCATAATTTCATAATATGTACTGTATTCTAACTTCTCCATGGCTTATACCCCCCGATACAATCCATAGCATGATCAAAACAAGCAACTATGCAAGCAAAAACGGAATCTGTCTAAAACAGAACAGTCTGTAGCAATATGTGGAGAACCTATACTTATGTAGCTCTAAAAATTATGAAAACTTAGGAGAACCTCTAAAATTTGTATAGCGATACTGTGTAAAAATTTCAGATCATTATCACGCTCCATTAGAAAATTAAAATTACTGTACTGGAGTCAAAAGTTTCTATTTTGTTTCAGCATCGATTCTACTCATCTTGTGAGTCATCCCAAAGGGTTGACTTGTCACAAACACTAATTTAAACACAAAAACATGATCATTACAGAGGCAATAATTATTTTATTAAAAACAAACATAATGTTAAAAGAAAAAAATCTAAAGATAACTATTGGGTTGCCTCCCAACAAGCGCTATTGTTTTATGCCCCTAGCTAGGCATAATGCATAGTTTCAAGTATTGTCATCTTTGACACTCCACCCATAAGTAGCTCTAATTATTGATTCATAATGTGGTTTAATTCTCTTTCTAGGGAAGTGTTCCATCCCTTTCTTTAATGTGAATTGGAACCTTATGTTTCCCTCTTTCATGTCAATGATTGCACCTATAGTTCGTTGGAAAGGTCTTCCAAGTATTATGGGACAAGTAGGATTGCAATCAATATCAAGCACAATGAAATATACAGGCAAATAATTTTTTATTTGCAATAATAAGAACATCATTAATTCTACCTAGAGGTTTCTTAATGGTAGAATCCGCAAGATGCAAGCTAAGGGAACAATCTTCAATATTAGTGAGACCAAGCACATCACAGAGATTTAGGAATAGTTGAAACACTAGCACCATGGTAACACAAAGCATTGCATTCATATTTATTTATCTTTATTTTGATAGTAGGTTCCCACTCATCATGCAATTTTCTAGGAATAGAAACTTCAAGCTCAAGTTACTCATCATAAGCTTTTATCATAGCTTCTACTATATGTTCAGTAAAAGCTTTATTTTGTTCATAAGCATTGGGTGAGCTAATAATGGTTTGCAACAGGGAAATAGATTCTAGTAAAGAGCAATTATCATAATTTAATTCCTTGTAATCCAAAATAGTGGGCACATCACTAGTTAAAGTTTTGACCTCTCCAAACCCACGTTTTTCAGTTTTAGCATCAAAATCATCACCCTCCAAGCAAACGGGACGCTTCACAACTAGAGTTGACTCATCTCTAGTCCCTTTATCATTTATATTCACAGAGGCAAATAAAGATTCAATAGGAGAAGTACCAATCATTTTAATATCTTCATCATGATTCCGGTATAAACCGGGTGGAAGAGCTTTTTCTAAGAATTCCCGCTTAGCTCTCAACTTAGCGGTCCTCTCCTTACTTTAATTAATAGATAATTGGATAGATTTCATAGTCTCATTAAAATCATGCTTAGGTGGCAAAGCTTTACTTTTAGGAGTTTCCACATCAAGAGCAATTATGTCCATGTTTTTAGCCAAAGCATGAACTACATGCAATTTTTTTCTACCATAGTGTTGAAAACCTTTTGAGAATTAATAAATTCTTTAATTGTGTTCTCAAGATAAGAGGGTATTCTATTAGAATTTGTAGGAGAATTTCCATAAGAATTTCCATAGTTGTTAGAGTAATTACCAGGATACAGTCTAGAATTGAAGTTTCCTCTATAAGCATTATTGTTGAAATTATTTCTCGAGACAAAGTTCACATCAATAGCATAATTATTTTTCTCAATCAAAGTAGACAAGGGCATATCATTCGGATCAACATGAGCATTTTTACTAGCAACCATATTCATAAGAGCATCCACTTTTCACTCAAAGTAGCGATTTCTTAAACAGAATTTACCTTCTTACCGGTTGGAGCTCTTTCGGTATACCATTGAGAATAATTTGTCATAATATTGTCCAGAAGTTTTGTGGCCTCTCCTAAGGTCACATCCATAAAGGTACCACTTGCAGTAGAATCTAGAAGATTTCTAGACACAAAGTTTAGTCGAGCATAGAAATTTTGGATAATCATCCACAAATTTAAACCATGAGTTGGACAATTTCTTATCATCAATTTCATTCTCTCCCAAGCTTGTGCAAAATGCTCTTGATCTTGCTATTTAAAATTCATTATTTGATTTCTAAAAGAGATGATCTTAGCAGCAGGAAAATACTTGGTAATAAAAGCATCTTTACACTTATCCCATGTTCCAATACTATTACAAGGTAAAGATGAAAACCAAGCCTTAGCTTTATCTCTAAGTGAAAAAGGAAATAATTTTAACTTCACAATATCAGTATCCATTCCCTTTTTCTTTTGCATATCACATAATTCAACAAAGATATTAAGATGTGACGTGGGATCCTCATGTTGGAAATATGCCCTAGAGGCAATAATAAAATGGTTATTATTATATTTCCTTGTTCATGATAATTGTCTATTGTTCATGCTATAATTGTATTAACTGGAAACCGTAATACATGTGTGAATACATAGACCACACCATGTCCCTAGTGAGCCTCTAGTTGACTAGCTCATTGATCAATAGATGGTCATGGTTTCCTACCATGGACATTGGATGTCGTTGATAACGGGATCACATCATTAGGAGAATGATGTGATGGACAACACCCAATCCTAAGCATAGCACAAGATCGTGTAGTTCGTCTGCTAGAGCTTTTCTAATGTCAAGTATCATTTCCTTAGACCATGAGATTGTGCAACTCCCGGATACCGTAGGAATGCTTTGGGTGTATCAAACGTCACAACGTAACTGGGTGACTATAAAGGTGCACTACAGGTATCTCCGAAAGTGTCTGTTGGGTTGGCACGAATCAAGACTGGGATTTGTCACTCCGTGTCACGGAGAGGTATCTCTGGGCCCACTCGGTAATACATCATCATAATGAGCTCAATGTGACTAAGGAGTTAGTCACGGGATCATGTGTTACGGAACGAGTAAAGAGACTTGCCGGTAACGAGATTGAACAAGGTATAGGGATACCGACGATCGAATCTCGGGCAAGTAACATACCGATGGACAAAGGGAATTGTATACGGGATTAATTGAATCCCCGACATCGTGGTTCATCCGATGAGATCATCGTGGAACATGTGGGAGCCAATATGGGTATCCAGATCCCGCTATTGGTTATTGGCCGGAGAGGTGTCTCGGTCATGTCTGCATGGTTCCCGAACCCGTAGGGTCTACACACTTAAGGTTCGGTGACGCTAGAGTTGTAATGGGAATTGTATGTGGTTACCAAAAGTTGTTCGGAGTCCCGGATGAGATCCCGGACGTCACGAGGAGTTTCGGAATGGTCCGGAGGTGAAGATTTATATATGGGAAGTCCTATTTTGGCCACCGGAAAATGTTCGGGATTTTTCGGTATTGTACCGGGAAGGTTCTAGAAGGTTCCGGAGTGGGGCCCACCTGCATGGGGGACCCACATGAACGTGGGTAGTGGGGGCAAGGCCCCACACCCCTGGTCAAGGCGCACCAAGATCCCCCCTTAGAAGGAATAAGATCATATCCCGAAGGGATAAGATCAAGATCCCTAAAAAGGGGGGATAACAATCGGTGGGGAAGGGAAAGGATGGGATTTCTTTCCTCCCACCTTTGCCAACGCCCCAATGGACTTGGAGGGCAAGAAACCAGCCCCCTCCACCCCTATATATAGTGGGGAGGTACATGGGAGCTGCACCCCTTCCTTGGCGCAGCCCTCCCCCCTCCTACACCTCCTCCTCCTCCGTAGTGCTTAGCGAAGCTCTGCCGGAGAACCACGAGCTCCACCGCCACCACGCCGTCGTGCTGCCGGAGCTCTCCCTCAACTTCTCCTCTCCCCTTGCTGGATCAAGAAGGAGGAGACGTCCCTGGGCTATACGTGTGTTGAACGCGGAGGCGCCGTCCGTTCGGCGCTTGGATCGGATCTTTCGCGATTTGAATCGCCGCGAGTACGACTCCATCAACCGCGTTCTTTGCAACGCTTCCGCTTAGCGATCTTCAAGGGTATGAAGATGCACTCCCTCTCTCTCGTTGCTAGCATCTCCTAGATTGATCTTGGTGACACGTAGGAATTTTTTTGAATTATTACTACGTTCCCCAACAGTGGCATCATGAGCTAGGTCTATGCGTAGATTCTATGCACAAGTAGAACACAAGTAGTTGTGGGCGATGATTTGGTCAATTTGCTTGCCGTTACTAGTCCTATCTTGATTCGGCGGCATTGTGGGATGAAGCGGCCCGGACCGACTTTACACGTACGCTTACGTGAGACTGGTTCCACCGCCTGACATGCACTAGTTGCATAAGGTGGCTAGCGGGTGTCTGTCTCTCCCACTTTAGTAGGATCGGATTCGATGAAGAGGGTCCTTATGAAGGGTAAATAGCAATTGGCATATCACCGTTGTGGCTTTTGCGTAGGTAAGAAACGTTCTTGCTAGAAACCCATAGCAGCCACGTAAAACTTGCAACAACAATTAGAAGACGTCTAACTTGTTTTTACAGGGTATGCTATGTGATGTGATATGGCCAAAAGGATGTGATGAAATATATGTGATGTATGAGATTGATCATGTTCTTGTAATAGGAATCACGACTTGCATGTCGATGAGTATGACAACCGGCAGGAGCCATAGGAGTTGTCTTAATTTATTGTATGACCTGCGTGTCAATCAAAAACGCCATGTAAATACTTTACTTTATTGCTAACCGTTAGCCATAGTAGTAGAAGTAATAGTTGGCGAGACAACTTCATGAAGACACGATGATGGAGATCATGATGATGGAGATCATGGTGTCGTGCCGGTGATGATGGTGATCATGCCGTGCCCCGAAGATGGAGATCAAAGGCGCAAGATGATATTGGCCATATCATGTCACTTTATGATTTGCATGTGATGTTTATCATGTTTTTACATCTTATTTGCTTAGAACGACGGTAGCATAAATAAGATGATCCCTCACTAAAATTTCAAGAAATGTGTTCCCCCTAAGTGTGCACCATTGCGAAGGATCGTTGTTTCGAAGCACCACGTGATGATCGGGTGTGATAGATTCTAACGTTCGCATACAACGGGTGTAAGCCAGATTTACACACGCGAAACACTTAGGTTGACTTGACGAGCCTAGCATGTACAAACATGGCCTCGGAACACGAGAGACCGAAAGGTCGAACATGAGTCGTATAGTAGATGCGATCAACATGGAGATGTTCACCATTGATGACTAGTCCGTCTCACGTGATGATCGGACACGGCCTAGTCGATATGGATCATGTATCACTTAGATGACTAGAGGGATGTCTATCTGAGTGGGAGTTCATTAAATAATTTGATTAGATGAACTTAATTATCATGAACTTAGTCTAAAATTGTCTTTACAATCTATCTTGTAGATCCAATGGCCCACGCTAATGTTGCCCTCAACTTCAACGCGTTCCTAGAGAAAACCAAGCTGAAAGACGATGGAAGCAACTATACGGACTAGGTCCGTAACTTGAGGATCATCCTCATAGCTTCCAAGAAAGCATATGTCCTTGATGCACCGCTAGGTGACGCACCCATTTTCCCAGCAACTCAAGACGTTATGAACGCCTGGCAGTCGCGTAGTGATGATTACTCCCTGGTTCAGTGCGGCATGCTTTACAGCTTAGAACCGGGGCTCCAAAAGCGTTTTGAGCAACACGGAGCATATGAGATGTTCCAAGAGCTGAGAATGGTTTTCCAAGCTCACGCCCGGGTCGAGAGATATGAAGTCTCCGACAAGTTCTTCAGTTGTAAGATGGAGGAAAATAGTTCTGTCAGCAAGCACATACTCAAAATGTCTGGGTTGCACAACCGCTTGTCTCAGCTGGGAGTTAATCTTCCGGATGACTCGGTTATTGACAGAATCCTCCAGTCGCTTCCACCTAGATACAAGAGCTTTGTGATGAACTTCAATATGCAAGGGATGGAGAAGTCCATTCCTGAGTTATATTCGATGCTGAAATCAGCGGAGGTGGAGATAAAAAAGGAACATCAAGTGTTGATGGTGAATAAGACCACCAGTTTCAAGAAAGGCAAGGGTAAGAAGAACTTCAAGAAGGACGGCAAAGCAGTTGCCGCGCCCGGTAAATCAGTTGCCGGGAAGAAGCCCAAGAATGGACCCAAGCCTGAGACTGAGTGCTTTTATTGCAAGGGAACTGGTCACTGGAAGCGGAACTGCCCCAAGTACTTAGTGGATAAGAAGGCCGGCAACGTCAAAGGTATATATGATATAAATGTTATTGATATGTACCTTACCAGCGCTCGTAGTAGCTCCTGGGTATTTGATACCGGTGCGGTTGCTCACATTTGTAACTCAAAATAGGAGCTGCGGAATAAGCGGAGACTGGCGAAGGACGAGGTGACGATGCGCGTCGGGAATGGTTCCAAGGTCGATGTGATCGCCGTCGGCATGCTACCTCTACATCTACCTTCGGGATTAGTTTTAAACCTCAATAATTGTTATTTAGTACCAGCTTTGAGCATGAACATTGTATCTGGATCTCGTTTGATGCGAGATGGCTACTCATTTAAATCCAAGAATAATGGTTGTTCTATTTATATGAGAGATATGTTTTATGGTCATGCCCCGCTGGTCAATGGTTTATTTTTATTGAATCTCGAACGTGATGTTACACATATTCATAGTGTGAATACCAAACGATGTAAGGTTGATAATGATAGTCCCACATACTTGTGGCACTGCCGCCTTGGTCATATTGGTGTCAAACGCATGAAGAAACTCCATGCAGATGGACTTTTGGAGTCTCTTGATTATGAATCATTTGACACGTGCGAACCATGCCTCATGGGCAAGATGACTAAGACTCCATTCTCCGGAACAATGGAGCGAGCAACCAACTTGTTGGAAATAATACATACCGATGTATGCGGTCCAATGAGCATTGAGGCTCGCGGTGGCTATCGTTATGTTCTCACCCTCACTGATGACTTAAGCAGATATGGGTATGTCTACTTAATGAAACACAAGTCTGAGACCTTTGAAAAGTTCAAGGAATTTCAGAGTGAGGTAGAGAATCAACGTGACAAGAAAATAAAGTTCTTACGATCTGATCGTGGAGGAGAATATTTGATCACGAGTTTGGCACGCACTTAAGGAAATGTAGAATTGTTTCACAACTCACGCCGCCTGGCACACCTCAGCGTAATGGTGTGTCCGAACGTCGTAATCGCACTCTATTGGATATGGTGCGATCTATGATGTCTCTTACTGATTTACCGCTATCATTTTGGGGATATGCATTAGAGACTGCCGCATTCACTTTAAATAGGGCACCGTCTAAATCCGTTGAGACGACACCGTATGAATTATGGTTTGGGAAGAAACCTAAGCTGTCGTTTCTGAAAGTTTGGGGATGCGATGCTTATGTCAAGAAACTTCAACCTGAAAAGCTCGAACCCAAATTGGAAAAGTGCGTCTTCATAGGATACCCTAAGGAAACTATTGGGTATACCTTCTACCTCAGATCCGAAGGCAAGATCTTTGTTGCGAAGAATGGATCCTTTCTAGAGAAAGAGTTTCTCTCGAAAGAAGTAAGTGGGAGGAAAGTAGAACTTGATGAGGTAATTGTACCCCCTCTCGAACCGGGGAGTAGCGCAGCGCAGGAAAATGTTTCTGTGGTGCCTGCACCGACTAGAGAGGAAGTTAATGATGATGATCATGAAACTTCGGATCAAGTTACTACTGAACTTCGTAGGTCCATGAGGACACGTTCCGCACCAGAGTGGTACGGCAACCCTTTCCTGGAAATCATGTTGTTAGACAACGGTGAACCTTCGAACTATGAAGAAGCCATGGCGGGCCCGGATTCCAACAAATGGCTTGAAGCCATGAAATCCGAGATAGGATCCATGTATGAGAACAAAGTATGGACTTTGGTGGACTTGCCCGATGACCGGCAAGCCATAGAAAATAAATGGATCTTTAAGAAGAAGACTGACGCGGATGGTAATGTGACCGTCTATAAGGCTCGGCTTGTCGCTAAGGGTTATCGACAAGTTCAAGGAGTTGACTACGATGAGACTTTCTCACCCGTAGCGATGCTGAAGTCCGTTTGAATCATGTTAGCAGTTGCCGCATTTTATGATTATGAGATCTGGCAAATGGACGTCAAAACGGCATTCCTTAACGGTTTCCTTAAGGAAGAATTGTATATGATGCAGCCGGAAGGTTTTGTCGATCCTAAGAATGCTGACAAGGTATGCAAGCTCCAGCGCTCCATCTATGGGCTGGTGCAAGCATCTCGGAGTTAGAACATTCACTTTGATGAGGTGATCAAAGCGTTTGGGTTTATACAGACTTATGGAGAAGCCTGTATTTACAAGAAAGTGAGTGGGAGCTCTGTAGCATTTCTCATTTTATATGTGGATGACATATTGTTGATGGGAAATGATATAGAACTTTTGGAAAGCATAAAGGCCTACTTGAATAAGTGTTTTTCAATGAAGGACCTTGGAGAAGCTGCTTACATATTAGGCATCAAGATCTATAGAGATAGATTGAGACGCCTCATTGGTCTTTCACAAAGCACATACCTTGACAAGATATTGAAGAAGTTCAATATGGATCAGTCCAAGAAGGGGTTCTTGCCTGTATTGCAAGGTGTGAGATTGAGCATAGCTCAATGCCCGACCTCGGCAGAAGATAGAGAAAAGATGAGTGTCATCCCCTATGCCTCAGCCATAGGCTCTATTATGTATGCCATGCTGTGTACCAGACCTGATGTGAACCTTGCCATAAGTTTGGTAGGGAGGTACCAAAGTGATCCCGGAATGGAACACTGGACAACGGTCAAGAATATCCTTAAGTACCTGAAAAGGACTAAGGATATGTTTCTCGTTTATGGAGGTGCCGAAGAGCTCGTCGTAAAGGGTTATGTCGATGCTAGCTTCGACACAGATCCGGATGACTCCAAGTCACAAACCGGATACGTGTATATTTTGAATGGTGGGGCAGTCAGCTGGTGCAGTTGCAAGCAAAGCGTCGTGGCGGCATCTACATGTGAAGCGGAGTACATAGCTGCTTCGGAAGCAGCGCAGGAAGGAGTCTGGATGAAGGAGTTCATCACCGACCTAGGAGGGATTCCCAATGCGTCGGGCCCGATGACTCTCTTCTGTGACAACACTGGAGCTATTGCCATTGCCAAGGAGCCCAGGTTTCACAAGAAGACCAAGCACATCAAGCGCCGCTTCAACTCCATTCGTGGTTACATTTAGGATGGAGATATAGATATTTGTAAAGCACATACGGATCTGAATGTCGCAGATCCGTTGACTAAACCTCTTTCACGAGCGAAACATGATCAGCACCAGAACTCTATGGGTGTTCGATTCATCACAATGTAACTAGATTATTGACTCTAGTGCAAGTGGGAGACTGTTGGAAATATGCCCTAGAGGCAATAATAAAATGGTTATTATTATATTTCCTTGTTCATGATAATTGTCTATTGTTCATGCTATAATTGTATTAACTGGAAACCGTAATACATGTGTGAATACATAGACCACACCATGTCCCTAGTGAGCCTCTAGTTGACTAGCTCGTTGATCAATAGATGGTCATGGTTTCCTGACCATGGACATTGGATGTCGTTGATAACGGTATCACATCATTAGGAGAATGATGTGATGGACAAGACCCAATCCTAAGCATAGCACAAGATCGTGTAGTTCGTCTGCTAGAGCTTTTCTAATGTCAAGTATCATTTCCTTAGACCATGAGATTGTGCAACTCCCAGATACCGTAGGAATGCTTTGGGTGTATCAAACGTCACAACGTAACCGGGTGACTATAAAGGTGCACTACAGGTATCTCCGAAAGTGTCTGTTGGGTTGGCACGAATCGAGATTGGGATTTGTCACTCCGTGTCACGGAGAGGTATCTCGGGGCCCACTCGGTAATACATCATCATAATGAGCTCAATGTGACTAAGGAGTTAGTCACGGGATCATGTGTTACGGAACGAGTAAAGAGACTTGCCGGTAACGAGATTGAACAAGGTATAGGGATACCGACGATCGAATCTCGGGCAAGTAACATACCGATGGACAAAGGGAATTGTATACGGGATTAATTGAATCCCCGACATCGTGGTTCATCCGATGAGATCATCGTGGAACATGTGGGAGCCAATATGGGTATCCAGATCCCGCTATTGGTTATTGGTCGGAGAGGTGTCTCGGTCATGTCTGCATGGTTCCCGAACCCGTAGGGTCTACACACTTAAGGTTCGGTGACGCTAGAGTTGTAATGGGAATTGTATGTGGTTACCAAAAGTTGTTCGAAGTCCCGGATGAGATCCCGGACATCACGAGGATTTTCGGAATGGTCCGGAGGTGAAGATTTATATATGGGAAGTCCTATTTTGGCCACCGGAAAATGTTTGGGATTTTTCGGTATTGTACCGGGAAGGTTCTAGAAGGTTCCGGAGTGGGGCCCACCTGCATGGGGGACCCACATGAACGTGGGTAGTGGGGGCAAGGCCCCACACCCCTGGTCAAGGCACACCAAGATCCCCCCTTAGAAGGAATAAGATCATATCCCGAAGGGATAAGATCAAGATCCCCAAAAAGGGGGATAACAATCGGTGGGGAAGGGAAAGGATGGGATTTCTTTCCTCCCACCTTTGCCAATGCCCCAATGGACTTGGAGGGCAAGAAACCAGCCCCCTCCACCCCTATATATAGTGGGGAGGTGCATGGGAGCTGCACCCCTTCCCTGGCGCAGCCCTCCCCCCTCCTACACCTCCTCCTCCTCCGTAGTGCTTAGCGAAGCTCTGCCGGAGAACCACGAGCTCCACCGCCACCACGCCGTCGTGCTGCCGGAGCTCTCCCTCAACTTCTCCTCTCCCCTTGCTGGATCAAGAAGGAGGAGACGTCCCCGGGCTGTACGTGTGTTGAACGCGGAGGCGCCGTCCGTTCGGCGCTTGGATCGGATCTTTCGCGATTTGAATCGCCGCGAGTACGACTCCATCAACCGCGTTCTTTGCAACGCTTCCGCTTAGCGATCTTAAAGGGTATGAAGATGCACTCCCTCTCTCTCATTTCTAGCATCTCCTAGATTGACCTTGGTGACACGTAGGATTTTTTTTGAATTATTACTACGTTCCCCAACACCTCATTAGGACTTCCCGAAAATTGATCCTTCATGACAAGATTTGGCAATGCAGCATTAATATCAAAAGCCTCCGCACTAGTGGCGGGTGGTATAGTTGTACTAATAAAATCAATATTATTAGTATTTGAGAAGTCACACAACTTAGTAGTATCTTGAGACATGGTGACCGAACAAGCAAAGTAACAAGCAAGACAAGTAAACTAGCAAGCGAAGAAGTAAGCTAGTAACAAGAAAAGATAATTTTTTTTATTTTTATGAGACAAACTAAATATAACAGCCAATAAAAAGAAGAAATAGCGAATGAAAATTTGTGTGAAGTTACTTGATAGTTGATGATGATATTCCCCGGCAACGGCGCCAGAAATCCTTCCCGACACTCGTGATCTGCGTTGGGTTTTCCGTGAAGAGGAACGGGTTATCGCAACACAAAGTGTGTAAGTATTTCCCTCAGTTATGAAACCAAGGTTTATCGAACCAATAGGAATATCAATCCTCAACCGTCTTCAGCGGCTGCTCACAAATGAACAAACAACTTGCACCCAACAAGGGTAAGAGGGTTGTCAATCCCCTTGTACTCGTTATTTGCAAGCAAATGAGTTGTGTAGATAATTGTAGATAATTGTAAATTGAAAAATAAAATAAAGGCAGCAAGATAATAATAGCGTTTTTAAATATATAAGTGAGTAGACCCGGGGGCCATAGTTTTCCCTAGCGGCATCTCTCATGTAGGCAACATACGGTGGGTAACAAATTACTGTTGGGCAATTGATAGAAAAGCGGATAGTTATGCGATTTTCATGGCAATGATCATGTGTATATAGGCATCACGTCCATAAACAAATAGGCCGACTCCTGCCTACACCTATTACTATTACTCCACTCATCGGCCGCTATCCTGCATGCATCTAGAGTATTAAGTAAAACAGAGTAATGCATGGAGAGCGATGACATGATGTAGACAAAGTAAACTCAAGCAATATGAATGAACCCCATCGTGTTATCCTTAGTAGCAACAACACAAAGACGCATCTTGTCTCCTACTTTGTCACTGGGATATAGAAACTCGTCAGACTTAACCTACCACAATGCACCACTCCCATTGAAGATAGATCAATCTACTTGGCCAAAGCACATCAATAAATTGGAGAGCATTACGAAGCTATAATGATCATGCAAATAAGAATCTTAATATGCAGAGGTGACTCAAATACTTTTCATGAATAATCTAAACATAAACCTACAATTCATGGGATCCCAACAAACACACCGCACAATAGGATTACATCGGATTGATCAAAGCGAAGTTGCGATGATCATTGCATTGAAGATCAAGAGATAGAGAGATTGTCATCTAGGTACTAGCTATGGAACCGTATGTTTGTCGTGAACTACTCACGCATCATCATGAGGGCAACAAGGTTGATGTAGAGGCCCTCCGTGATTGATTTCCCCTCCGGCAGGGTGCCGGAACGGAGCTCCAGATGGCCTCGCGACGGAATAGAGACTTGCGGCGGCGGAAAAAGGGTTTCGGGACTGCCTCTTGTGTTTTAAGGGTAAATGAGAATTTATAAGACAGAGAGGGGCATCGGGAGATGCCCGAGGGAGGCACAAGCCATCAGGGCACGCCCCCAGGGCACGCCCTGTTGGCTTGTGCGGCCCTCGTGCGGCCCCCGACCTCCTTCCGAAGCTTCCAGGTCTTCTTTTGGTCCAGAAAAAATCATCAAAAAGTTTCGTGGCAATTGGACTTCGTTTTGTACTGTAAACCTGAAAAGTAAAAAACATGCAGAAAACAACAACTAGACTGGGCACTCGGTCAATAGGTTAGTGCTCAAAAATATTATAAATTGGTAAACAAAGACCCAAAAAGTATCCTAGAATGATAATATATCAGCATGGAACAATCGAAAATAATAGATATGTTGGAGACGTATCAGGCGTGCGGATCCAGCCGTCGACGCGCCCACGCCGGGAGTACCCGGCAGCCTGCCTTACGAGGTAGGCTGCCCGACGTTCACCCACGAGCTACGGCAAGTCTACTGGCCCTCTAGCAGGCCCTTCAAGCCTAAGCTGCCCGACAAGTACGCCGGCAAGATCAGCCCTTCCGAGTTCCTCGGCATCTACACCATCGCCGTACAGGCTGCCGGGGGACGCGGCGGGAAAATCTTAGCAGACTACTTTCCGTTGGCTCTCAAGCCCAACGTGAGGAGCTGGTTAATGAACTTCCCGGAGGGGTCCATTTCCTCTGAGGCAGACCTGTGCAACCAGTTCTTTGGCGCATACCATGGAGGCCACAAGCTTCCAGGGCAGCCTGGCGACTTGCACGTCCTCCCCCAGAGAGATGTCGAATCCCTTCGCAAGTACATCCAGAGGACCAACCGCGTGCAGCACAACATCCCCGACATTCAGCCAGCCGCTGTGATTGCCGCATTTCACACAAACGTGCGCAACCGGCTGATGTCGCCGAGATGTACGTTCTGGCTGACAAGTGCGCACGGGCTGAAGAGGGAAGGAGGCTCCCTGGAGAGGACTCCAGCACGGAGGTCGACTCGGACAACGACGAGATGCACTGGCCTCCAAGAAAAAGGGCCGGAAGCGCAAGGGAAAAGCAGTAATGGTTGCCGAGGGGAACGACAACTCCGACTCCCGCAAGAAGCCAAGTCCGAGGGGTCCGGCAAGAGTGCTGCGGCATGCTCCGGAGACGACGAGGCCGCAGCAGGAGAGAAGACCGGCAGGCGATACTGCAAGATCCACCTCACCAAGAGCCATGACATCATCGAGTGCCGCCAAGTAGAGTAGCTTGCCAAGAAGCAGAAGTAGGAGTACAAAAGGCGGGACAAGGAGAAAGGCCAAGATGGTGCAGGTGGTTCCGGCAAGAAAAGCAGTGGTAGCCATGGTGGCCGCCGCGGCAAGGCCAAGCAGCACAAAGTGAAACATGCTAGAGGCCGAGCCAAGAAGTCTGATGATGAAGACGATGATGACGACGAAGATGAAGAAGAATCTAAAGGCCAGGAATTCTAGAAGGCTGTTGATGCCATGTGCGTGGACGGAGGCACATCTTTGCACTCCTCTCACCGGCAGCTCAAGCAGTGGGCCGGCGAGATCAATGCGGCAGAACCAGCGGCAGAGGCGAGGAAACGCCTCAAGTGGTCCAACACTCCCATCATCTTCGATGCTGAGGACCACCCTGACCGCATCACTGTCGTCGGGTGCGTGTTGTTGCTGGTTTCGCCAACAATACGCAACCTCAAGGTCACGAGGATGCTGGTCGACAGTGGGGCCAGGCTGAACTTGATCTCACTCGACGTGATCAAGCGGCTGCAGATTCCTGACACAGATCTCAAGCCGACAAGGTCCTTCCAAGGGGTCAACCCGGGGAGATCTCAGCCCAAGGGGAAGATCACTCTGCCGGTCACGTTCGGCAGCGAGCTCAACTTTAGGACAGAGAGGGTAGTCTTCAACGTTGCAAGAATGCCGCTGCCGTACAATGGGATTCTGGGCCGACCGGCGCTGGCGAAGTTCATGGCGGCAACACATTACGCCTACAACACTCTCAAGATGCCAGGGCCAATGAGTGTCATCATCGTCCGCGCTGACAACAAAGATGCACTCCTCTACGTTGACAAGCTCTTCCGGGAGGCAGTAGCAGCGTTTGCCGACAAGGCACTCGCTCCTGCTGACAGAGCTCCCGGGGGGAAGAACAAGAACAAGAGCTCTCACGAATCTCGTAAGGACTTCGGGAAGCGCGCCAAGAGGTGTAGCATGCCCGTCGAGGACTTGCCAGAGACCTCTGCCGCCAGGAGCAAGAAAGATAAGGTGACTGATAACCCACAAGTATAGGGGATCGCAACAGTTTTCGAGGGTAGAGTATTCAACCCAAATTTATTGATTCGACACAAGGGGAGCCAAAGAATATTCTCGAGTATTAGCAGCTGAGTTGTCAATTCAACCACACCTGAAAGACTTAATATCTGCAGCAAAGTATTCAGTAGCAAAGTAGTATGGAAGTAACGGTAACGATGGCAAAGTGACAGTAGCAGTGTTGTAGTGATTGTAACAGTAGCAACGGAAAAGTAACTTAGCAAAGATCAATATGGAAAAGCTCGTAGGCAATGGATCAGTGATGGATAATTATGTCGGATGGCATTCATCATGCAACAGTTATAACATAGGGTGACACAGAACTAGCTCCAATTCATCAATGTAATGTAGGCATGTATTCCATATATAGTCATACGTGCTTATGGAAAAGAACTTCCATGACATCTTTTGTCCTACCCTCCCGTGGCAGCGGGGTCCTAATGGAAACTAAGGGATATTAAGGCCGCCTTTTAATAGAGAACCGGACCAAAGCATTAGCACTTAGTGAATACATGAACTCCTCAAACTACGGTAATCACCGGAAAGAATCCCAGTTATTGTCACCCTGGGGGATGCGGATCATAACTCGTAATAGGTGTCTACAACTTGCAAGATAGGATCAAGAACACATATATATTCATGAAAACATAATAGGTTCAGATCTAAAATCATGGCACTCGGGCCCTAGTGACAAGCATTAAGCATAGCAAAGTCATAGCAACATCAATCTCAGAACATAGTGGATACTAGGGATCAAACCCTAACAAAACTAACTCGATTACATGGTAAATCTCATCCAACCCATCACCGTCCAGCAAGCCCACGATGGAATTACTCACGAACGGCGGAGAGCATCATGAAATTGGTGATGAAGGATGGTTGGTGATGACGACGGCGTCGATTTCCCCTCTCCGGAGCCCAAATCAGGCTCCAGATCTGCCCTCCCGAGGAAGAACAGGAGGTGGCGGCGGCTCCGTATCGTAAAACACGATGAACTCTTCTCCTTGATTTTTTTCTCCCCGAATAGGAATATATAGGAGTGGAAACGAGGTCGGAGGAGCAACAGGGGGCCCACAAGCCACAGGGGCGCGCCCTAGGGGGGTGGGCGCGCCCCCCTGGCTTGTGGCCAGGTGGTGGGCCCCCTGCAGTTGATTCTTTCGCCAATATTTTTTATTAATTCCAAAAATATTCTCTGTAAATTTTCAGGTCAATCCGAGAACTTTTATTTCTGCACAAAAATAACACCAAGGCAATTCTGCTGAAAACAACGTCAGTCCGGGTTAGTTCCATTCAAATCATGCAAATTAGAGTCCAAAACAAGGGCAAAAGAGTTTGGAAAAGTAGATACGTTGGAGACGTATCAACTCCCCCAAGCTTAAACCTTTGCTTGTCCTCAAGCAATTCAGTTGATAAACTGAAAGTGATAAAGAAAAACTTTTACAAACTCTGTTTTATCTTGCTGTTGTAAATATGTCTAACTTATGTTCAGATTTTCAGCATAGATTATAGACTAACCACATTCACCATAACATTTAGGTCTCACATTTACTCATATCAATGGCATAATCAACTAGCGAGCAATAATAATAAGTCTCGGATGACAACAATTTTATCAAAACAATCATGATACAATATGACATAATGGTATCTCGCTAGCCCTTTCTGAGACCGCAAAACATAAATGCAGAGCACCTCTGAAGAACAAGGACTGACTAGACATTGTAATTCATGGTAAAAGAGATCCAGTCATACTCATACTCAATATCAATTAATAGCAAAGCATACAAATGACGGTGGTGCTCTCTAACTGGTGCCTTTTGTGAGGTGATGACTCAACAGTAAAATAAAATAGATAGGCCCTTCACAGAGGGAAGCATTGATTTGCAGCGGTGCCAGAGCTCGAGCTTTTAAAACAAGGATGAATAATAATTTTGAGAGGTATGCTTTCATTGCCAACATAACAACTAAGAGATCTCGATATCTTCCATGCTAGATACATTATAGGCGGTTCCCAAACAAAATAGTACAGTTTTTACTCCCCCTCCACCAAATCAATCACACTCCACGGCGGGCCGAATCCACGGGTACCGTCCATACAAACACAATCCTGGGGGAGTTTTGTTTATTAAATATTGATTTGAATTATGAGCGTGGGACTGGGCATCCCGAATACCAGCCACTTTCTCGTGAATGATAGTGAATCAACACGTATCGTGAGAATAACCCACCTAGCATGGAAGATACTGACAGCCCCCAGTCACTACATGAGCGATTTGGGCATACAAAACGGAATATTTATTTGAAGGTTTGGAGAGTGGCACATGCAAATTTACTTGGAACGGCAGGTAAATACCGCATATAGGTATGTATGGTGGACTCATATGGAACAACTTTGGGTTTATGGAGATGGATGCACAAGCAGTATTCCCGCTTAGTACAAGTGAAGGCTAGCAAAAGACTGGGAAGCGACCAACTAGAGAGCGACAACAGTCATCAACATGCTTTAAGATTAACCAATATTGAATGCAAGCATGAGGAGGATATAAATCACCATGAACATAAACATCGTGGAGGCTATGTTGGTTTTGTTTCAACTACATGCGTGAACATGTGCCAAGTCAAGCCACTCGAATCGTTCAGAGGAGGATACCATTCTATCATACTACATCACAACCATTTTAACATGCATGTTGGCACTCAAAACAAACCATTATTAACTCTTAGCTAATTAAGCATGGCATGAATAACTATAATCTCTAATTGTCATTGCAAACATGTTCAACCATAATGAGCTGAATCCTGAACAATGAGCTAATCATATTTACAAAAACAAAATAGGTCGAGTTCATACCAGCTTTTCTCCATCTCAGTCATTTCATCATATATCATCATTATTGCCTTTCACTTGCACGACTGAATGATGTGAATAATAATAAGAGTGCACGTGCATTGGACTAAGCTGGAATCTGCAAGCAATAACTCAAAGGAGAAGGCAAAGTAATATGGGCTCTCTGATGATAAACAATAATGCATATGAGAGCCACTCAACATTTTCATCGTGGTCTTCTCCTTACGACCCAAAGAAGAAAAGAAAACTATTTACACGGGAAAGCTCCCAACAAGCAAAAGAAGAACGAGAAATCTTTTTGGGTTTTCTTTTAATACTACAACTAAACAAACTAGAAGGTAAAGCTAGAACTAATTTTTTTTGGATTTTCTCAAGATTAATTAAACACACATAAGAAAAAAGCATAAGAAGAAATAAACTAGCATGGATGGTACAATGAAAAGGTATGAACACCGACAACTGGAATGAGTGTGTGAACATGAATGTAATGTCGGTGAGAAATACGTACTCCCCCAAGCTTAGGCTTTTGGCCTAAGTTGGTCTAGGGCCACGGCTGGAAATAACCCTCTCTTGGATACTCCGGAGGATACTGAGGGTTCCACTAATTAGCGACCTCCTGTGGTTCCCACTGAAAAACCGGAGCCTGATATGGATCAAGGGCTGGTGCCGGCTCAGGTGCTGGGGGTTGCGACAAACCCCAATATCGGTAGATGTCATCGGGCATAATAGTTTACCTGCCTGAATAAATATCGAACAAAGAAGGAGCAGGCAGGGTAATAATCTCACAAGTACCCTGACTAAATACTAAGTTGTAAAGCAGCCTTTTATCATTATCTTTCTTAATAAAATCATGTGCTACCATACTATTAGAATCTAAATGTCTTGTAGGAAGAAGCATTTCATCTTCCTCGTCAAGCCTAATAGGTATCCCAAAGTGTTTAGCTAAACGAGACGCATAGATACCTCCGAATATAGGGCCCTTCGAACGGTTTATGTTCAACCGTTGGGCCACTATAGCGCCCAGACTAAAAGTTCTATCAGCAAGTAAAGCGTGGCGCAGAATAGCGAGGTCGGGGGCACTAAGGCTTCCACTCTCACCGCGACCAACTAAACATCTCCCCGCAAATAATGAATAATAGCGTAAAACAGGAAAATGTACACTAGCCGCTCTTGCCTTTGACACCCCTCTCTCTTCCCCTACAGTGATTGCGTCAATAAAATCCTCCATGTCTCTAGGACGTGGTTCACTGATGTTGCCCTCATGAGGTATTTTGCAAACATTGCAAAAATCATAAAGTGACATTTCCTTAGGCACATCATATAAATGAAATTCTACCATGGGAGGATTCTTCCTAGGATAAAAATGAAAATTTTGCACGAAAGTATTAGTAAGTAGGAGATACTATTCACACTTATCGTTGAGGAAGTCGGTGATGCCTGCATTTTCTGCTAGATGATAAAAATCTTCATAAATTCCGGCCGCCCTCAAGAATACTTCACTTGGCCATTCACATGGACGAACCTCCGCGGTACGATGGATATTGTATTTAGGCTTCTCACTTTCTTTTTCTTTAAAACCCCGGCTTGAAGAGCCTCTTAATAATCTCCTCATCATCTTTTTCGCTGAAAATTAATTCTGAAATTTTTGGTGACTCAAATTAAAAGTAAACAAAACTCAACAAAACTCATAGCAACTACTCCCACAAGTGCCTAGAAGCTATATCATGCATCAAAACTACTTGGGACCATACCAATTTGACATGCAAGCTCAAGAACAAGGTCACCACAGCAGCAAAAATTTGCAATATATAAAGCACTAGAACAAAAACTAATTGGACCATTGGAGGAGTCACATACCGATGAGCAATCCCCTAAAACAGTTTTGCTAATGGAGCTTTGAGCAAGGAGATCGAAAATGGCAGCAAAATGAGCTAGAACACGGGTTTGAGCAATGGTGGGATTTTTTCTAAAGGAAGACGAAGTGGATGGTGGCTGGAATAAGTGAGGGGGGCCCACGTGGGACCCACAAGCCAGGGGGGCGTGCCCAGGGGGGTGGGCGCGCCTTGCAGGCTTGTGGCCCACTGGTGCAGCCCCCTGATGTATACTCAGTGCCAAAAATTCTAAAATATTCCAGAAAAAATCATACTAAATTTTCAGGGCATTCTGAGGACTTTTATTTTCAGGTCATTTTTGTATTGCACAGATAAAACAGAAAACAGGAGAATAATAGCATTTTTACTCTATTTAATCTAAATAACAGAAAGTGAAAGTTGGGTACAGGAAGTTGTGCCTTCTAAATTCATCCATCTCATGCTCCTCAAAAGAATCCATCAATAAGGTTGATCAAGTCTTATTGACAAGCTTTTTCCGAAGGACATGGAACCGGAGAACTTTCGAATAACACTAAGTTACCTCAATGGGGATATGCATGTCCCCAACAATAAGTATATCATATTTCTTCTTGGCAGTAGGTAGAGGGAATTCAAAGCCTCCAATAATAATCGTTGAAACCTTTTCAATTGAGTTGATACTATGAACTTGAGGTTGTTTCTTCGGAAAATGTACCGTATGCTCATTACCATTAACATGAAAAGTGACATTGCCCTTGTTGCAATCAATAACAGCCCCTGCGGTATTCAAAAAGGGTCTACCAAGGATGATCGACATACTGCCGTCCTCGGGAATATCAAGAATAACAAAGTCCGTTAAGATAGTAACGTTTGCAACCACAACAGGCACATCCTCGCAAATACCGATAGGTAAAGCAGTTGATTTATCAGCCATTTGCAAAGAGATTTCAGTAGGTGTCAACTTATTCAAATCAAGTCTACGATATAAAGAGAAAGGCATAACACTAACACCAGCTCCAAGATCACATAAAGCAGTTTTAACATAATTTCCTTTAATAGAGCATGGTATAGTAGGTACTCCAGGATCTCCTAGTTTCTTTGGTATTCCACCCTTAAAAGTATAGTTAGCAAGCATGGTGGAAATCTCAGCTTCCGGTATCTTTCTTTTATTTGTCACAATATCTTTCATATATTTAGAATAAGGAGACATTTTCAGAATATCAGTCAAACGCATACGCAAAAAGACAGGTCTAAGCATTTCAACAAAGCGCTCAAAATCTTCATCATCCTTTTTCTTGGATGGCTTAGGAGGAAAGGGCATGGGTTTTTGAATCCATGGTTCTCTTTCTCTACCATGCTTCCTAGCAATAAAGTCTCTTTTATCATACCTCTTATTCTTAGGTTGTGGGTTATCAAGATCAACAACAAGTTCACTCTCCACATCATTATCATTACTAGGTTGAGCATCAAAATGAACATCATCATTAATATTATCACTAGGCTCATGTTCATCACCAGATTGTGTCTCAGCATCAGAAATAGAAATATCATTTGGATTCTCAGGTGTATCTATAACAGGTTCACTAGCAGCATGCAAAGTCCTATCGTCATTCTTTTTACTGCTCTTATTGGAACGACTAGGTGCATCAGTATTAACTCTCTGAGAATCTTGCTCAATTCTCTTAGGATGGCCCTCAGGATACAAAGGTTCCTGAGTCATTCTACCACCTCTAGTCACAACTTTAACAGAATGATCATTGTTCTTACTATTCATTTCATTAAGCAAATCATTTTGAGCCTTGAGTACTTTATCTACTTGGGTAGTTACCATGGAAGCATGTTTACTAATAAGTTTAAGATCATTGACAGTTCTACTCAAATAATCACCCAAGCGATCAAGCATGTAAGCATTATGTTTCAATTGTCTACTAACATAAGCATTGAAATTTTCTTGCTTCACAACAAAATTATCAAACTCATCCAAGCATTGGCTAGCAGGCTTATTATAAGGAATATCTCCTTCATCAAATCTACAGAGAGAATTTACCTCTACTACCTGTGTCGGGTTATCAAGACCATGTATTTCTTCAATAGGTGGTAGATTCTTAACATCTTCAGCTTTAATACCTTTTTCTTTCATAGATTTCTTTGCCTCTTGCATATCTTCAGGACTGAGAAATAGAATACCTCTTTTCTTCGGAGTTGGCTTTGGAGGTGGTTCGGGAATAGTCCAATCATTATCATTGCTCAATATATTATTCAATAGTAGTTCAGCTTGTTCAACAGTTCGTTCCCTGAAAACACAACCATCACAACTATCTAGGTGGTCCCTAGAAGCATCGGTTAGTCCATTATAAAAGATATCAAGTATTTCATTTTTCTTGAGAGGGTGATCAGGCAAAGCATTAAGTAATTGGAGAAGCCTCCCCCAAGCTTGTGGGAGACTCTCTTCTTCAATTTGCACAAAGTTAAATATTTCCTGCAAGGCAGCTTGTTTTTTATGGGCAGGAAAATATTTTTTAGAGAAGTAATATATCATATCCTAGGGACTACGCACACAACCAGGAGCAAGGGAATTAAACCATATCTTAGCCTCACCCTTTAATGAGAAAGGAAACAACTTAAGAATATAATAATAGCGAATTTTTTCCTCATGAGTAAATAGGGTAGCTATATCATTCAATTTAGTAAGATGTGCCACAACAGTTTCAGATTCATAACCATGGAAAGGATCAGATTCAACCAAAGTAATTAACTCAGGATCGACAGAGAATTCATAATGCTTATCAGTAACAAAGATAGGTGAAGTAGCAAACTTTGGATCATATTGCATTCTAGCATTCAAAGATTTTTCTTTCCACTTGTGAAGCAATTTCTTAAGATCATCTCTATCCTTACAAGCAAGAAAGTCCCTAGCTACCTCTCCTTCCATAACATAACCTTCAGGGATATCAGGCAATTCATATCTAGGAGAGCTAGGTCTAGCAGGTGTATCATAGTGTTCAGTTTCAATAATTTCATCAGATTCAGAGATATCATCAGTTTCAGCATTCACTCTAGCAATTTGTTCATCAAGAAATTCACCCAGTGGCACCGTAGTATCAAGCAAAGTATCATCATAAGCATCATGCATAGCAGAAGTAGCATCATCAATTACTTGCGACATATCAGAATTACTAGCAGGTGGTGGTGTCGCAAATTTACTCATAACAGAAGGTGAATCAAGAGCAGAGCTAGATGGCAGTTCCTTACCTGTCCTCGTAGTTGAGGGGTAGATCTTAGTTTTAGCATCTTTCAGATTCTTCATAGTGATCAACAGATATATATCCCAAGTGACTCAGAGAATAGAGCTATGCTCCCCGGCAATGGCGCCAGAAAAAGGTCTTGATAACCCACAAGTATAGGGGATCGCAACAGTTTTCGAGGGTAGAGTATTCAACCCAAATTTATTGATTCGACACAAGGGGAGCCAAAGAATATTCTCGAGTATTAGCAGCTGAGTTGTCAATTCAACCACACCTGAAAGACTTAATATCTGCAGCAAAGTATTCAGTAGCAAAGTAGTATGGAAGTAACGGTAACGATGGCAAAGTGACAGTAGCAGTGTTGGAGTGATTGTAACAGTAGCAACGGAAAAGTAACTTAGCAAAGATCAATATGGAAAAGCTCGTAGGCAATGGATCAGTGATGGATAATTATGTCGGATGGCATTCATCATGCAACAGTTATAACATAGGGTGACACAGAACTAGCTCCAATTCATCAATGTAATGTAGGCATGTATTCCATATATAGTCATACGTGCTTATGGAAAAGAACTTGCATGACATCTTTTGTCCTACCCTCCCGTGGCAGCGGGGTCCTAATGGAAACTAAGGGATATTAAGGCCTCCTTTTAATAGAGAATCGGACCAAAGCATTATCACTTAGTGAATACATGAACTCCTCAAACTACGGTAATCACCGGAAAGAATCCCAGTTATTGTCACCCTGGGGGATGCGGATCATAACTCGTAATAGGTGTCTACAACTTGCAAGATAGGATCAAGAACACATATATATTCATGAAAACATAATAGGTTCAGATCTGAAATCAAGGCACTCGGGCCCTAGTGACAAGCATTAAGCATAGCAAAGTCATAGCAACATCAATCTCAGAACATAGTGGATACTAGGGATCAAACCCTAACAAAACTAACTCGATTACATGGTAAATCTCATCCAACCCATCACCGTCTAGCAAGCCCACGATGGAATTACTCACGAACGGCGGAGAGCATCATGAAATTGGTGATGAAGGATGGTTGGTGATGACGACGGCGTCGATTTCCCCTCTCCGGAGCCCAAATCAGGCTCCAGATCTGCCCTCCCGAGGAAGAACAGGAGGTGGCGGCGGCTCCGTATCGTAAAACGCGATGAACTCTTCTCCTTGATTTTTTTCTCCCCGAATAGGAATATATAGGAGTGGAAACGAGGTCGGAGGAGCAACAGGGGGCCCACAAGCCACAGGGGCGCGCCCTAGGGGGGTGGGCGCGCCCCCCTAGCTTGTGGCCAGGTGGTGGGCCCCCTGCAGTTGATTCTTTCGCCAATATTTTTTATTAATTCCAAAAATATTCTCCGTAAATTTTCAGGTCAATCCGAGAACTTTTATTTCTGCACAAAAATAACACCAAGGCAATTCAGCTGAAAACAGCGTCAGTCCGGGTTAGTTCCATTCAAATCATGCAAATTAGAGTCCAAAACAAGGGCAAAAGAATTTGGAAAAGTAGATACGTTGGAGACGTATCAGTGACCATCCCCAGGACGAAGCAAGTGCCCGCGCAGGAGAACGGCGAGGGCGGCGCTTTCACCATAAGTGCCACCCTCGACAACAAATAGGAAAGCGCGCTCGTCACCTTCCTGTTGGCGAATGTTGACATGTTTTCCTGGCAACCGTCTGACATCTCCGGTGTTCCCTGGGAGGTGATTGAGCACCACCTTGCCGTTTGTACCCATGCGCGCCCCGTCAAGCAAAAGGTCCGGAAACAGCCCTGGAGCGGCAAGAATTTATTGCCAAAGAAATCAAAAAGTTAGAAGCAGCAGGTCCGATCAGGGGCGTAATTCACCGAACTTAGTTAGCAAATCCTATGGTGGTGCGCAAGGCAAATGGGATATGGAGGCTTTGCATCGACTTTACTGATGTCAACAAGGCTTGCCCGAAGGACCCGTTCCCGTTGCCGTGCATTGACCAGATTGTGGACTCAATCGCCGGCTGCGATCTTCTGTCCTTCCTTGATGCATATTCTGGATATCACTAGATCTTCATTGCCGAGGAAGACGAAGAGAAAACGACGTTCATTACCCCCTGCGGCACGTTGCTTCAGACTCATGCCATTCGGGTTGAAGAGCGCCGGATCAACATTCACGAGGGCAGTTCAGATTGGTATGAGACCGTAGTTGCACAGGAATGTGGAAGCGTACATGGATGATATAGTGGTCAAGACCAAGAACAAGGACAGGCTGGTGCAAGACCTGGAAGAAACCTTCGCGAATCTGTGCAAGATCAATTTGAAGCTCAACCCCGAGAAGTGCGTGTTCGGAGTTCCCTCGGGCAAGCTCCTCGGGTTCTTCGTATCACAACGCGGGATTGAGGCCAACCCCACCGAGATTGAGGTGATTGAACAGTTGGAAGCGCCCAAGCGCATCAAGAACGTGCGTTGCTTGGTGGGTTGCATCGCCGCCCTCAGCAGGTTCATATCCAAGTCCGCCGAGTGTGCCCTGCTATTTTTCAAGATCCTGAAGAAGGCAGGCCCAATGAGATGGACCTCGGAAGCAGAGGCAGCGCTACAAGACTTGAAGAAATACCTGTCCTCAACGCCAACACTAGTCGCGCCAAAACCAGAGGAACCGTTGCTGTTGTACTTGGCAGCAACGAACCAAGTGGTGAGCGCTACGCTGGTGGCAGAGAGGGAAGCTGAGGAAGATGAGGCAGGATCTACCAAGACGATAGCTCCGGCAGACCAAGCAGCTAAGGACGCGAGTAAAATACAAGAGGCAGACCAGCGAACTGTGCAGAAGAAGGTGGTGCAGCAACCCGTGTACTTTGTCAACTCCCTCTTGCAAGGGGCTAGATCAAGATACTTGGGGATGCAGAAAATGCTTTTTGGCCTCCTAATGGCCTCCCAGAAGTTGCACCACTACTTCAGGCACATCATATCACCGTCATCACTTGGTTCCCGCTGCAGCGTATCCTGAGAAATCCAGAGGCAACCGGCAGGATCGTCAAATGGGCATTGGAACTGGCCAGCTTCGACTTAAGCTTCGAGAGTATGGCAACAATCAAGAGCAGAGCCCTGGCGAAGTTCGTAGTAGAATGGACGCCAATGCTAGACGAAGAAATCCCTTGATTATCAGACTGAATACTATGTCAGTAAGGCTGTATCTTGTTTTGGGAAACTGCTACTCTGGCAAAGTCCTGGGGTCAATAAAGCTAGAGTCATTGTGCGTGCTCTCATTAATAGCTTCAGTAATATACCTTACAGTCTGATCATCAAGAGGGCAAACCCTTATGGGAGACCTGGCAGATACTGGACAGTGCCTATCTACATACTGCATAGTCACCCAATGAACCCCCCCCCCCCCAATGCTGGTACTGATGTAACGCCCAAGATGCGATCCTATCCTTATTTTGGCACGAGGGCCTCGACAGGGATAGAAGCGCATCTCGTTGTTTCGCAAGAATGGATATCATTACAAGTACATGTAAGGAATAGATGAGTATATGGAATTGGCTTACACTCGCCACAAGCTACATCAATATCACATCAATACAACAACATATCCAAACATCATACAGAAGAGCAGGGTCCGACTACGGACGAAATCAAATGATAAAATGACATCCATCCTTGCTATCCCAGGCTGCCGCCTGGAACCCATCCTAGATCGATGAAGAAGAAGAAGAACTCCAAATCAAACAAGCATCACTCTCACGTCAAAACATCGCATTACCTGTACCTGCAACTGTTGTTGTAGTAATCTGTGAGCCACAGGGACTCAGCAATCTCATTTCCAAGGGTATCAAGACTATTAAAGCTTAATGGGTGAGGTATGGTTAAGTGGTGAGGCTGGAGCAAGCACTAAGCATTTATTTGAGTAGCTAACTTACGAGTACAAGAATAAGGGGGATGATTGTCGAATAATCGGACGTGAACTAGTAATGATCTCTAAGAGATCCTGAACACCTACTTACGTCAAACATAACCCCACCATGTTCTCTCTCGGATAAGGACCCACGAGAAGAGACAGTCACAGTTACGCACCCGGTTGGTGTGTTTTATTTGAGTTTACTTCAAGTTTGCTATGACCGGGTGTTAAACAAAGTTTCCAAGTTGCCACGTAACCGCGGGCACGGCTTTCCGAAAGATTTAACCCTGCAGGGGTGCTCCAACTCATCCATCACAAACTAACCACACGCCGCGGGAATAACCTCGACCACGAATCTCGTGATCTTCCTAGGCAATTGCACTGGAAAACCGCAACCTCGAGATAGCCCGAAGTATTCTCGGAATTCCTCGCACAAGACGTTCGAGAAAGGTAAAACAAGTCTAGCAAGACCGCCCGACGTGTTGACGAACCCGATAGGAGCCGCGTATCTCGTTCTTAGGACACGACCGGATAAGCACAGCGTACAGTGGCCTGATAGACATCTCCCGAGTTGCCCCGGGTTGGCCCCGCACACGGCTCTAGTTTAGACCAACACTCATGAGGAGCACTGGCCCGGGTTGTTGATTAAAGATCCTCGGGTTAATTACTCCCTATGCAGGTTTATTAGTTATTAGGCAAATGTAGTACCAATGTTGGGCCTTGCCAGACAAGTTTTATCCTAAAACGAAAATCAAGGGGGTCCCCATAACAACCCTGAGCATGTTAGGAGCGCTCAATTATGGAACGTAACACCGGTACACAAGTAACTAGGGCGGCAAGAGTGGAACAAAACACCGAGCAAAAGGCCAAGCCTTCCACCCTTTACCAAGTATATATGTGCATTAAATTAAATAGCAATAATATTGTGATATATCAAAAGGATATCCATGTTGGCACATGGAAACAATTTGCACCTGCAACTAGCAACGCTATAAGAAGGGCTGAGCAAGCGGTAATATAGCCAAACAATGTTTTGCTGGGATGTGGAGAGGTTAGAGGCTTTTCATGGCAATTTGGGAGGCTTGAGATACAAGTGGTAGGTAGCGAGACAGCGATAGAAACGAGACATCTAGCATGGCAATGATAGTAATGGTATCTAGGGAAATGATCATCTTGCCTGAGATCCCGCGTGGAAGAAGATCGAGTCCATGAAGAAGACGAACCAACGTAGTCGAACAAATCCTCACACTCCGAACGCTTTCGGAACTCTATCGAGAAGAAGCAATCCGGAAACAACAATCAACACATGATCAACACCACAACATATGCATGACATGATGCGCAAACAAACATGATGCATGTTATGCATGACATGGCAAGACAACAATCAACTTCTACACATTAAGTGAAGCTCAATATGCAACGAGTTGCATATTGATGAAACTCCACATTCGAATATTTAGTTCACTCTCGTTTAGCTACACGATAGTATTAAATGTTGTTAAACAAGGCAAGAGGTGAAGCATAAGTAAACTACACATCTAGGCAAGTTTAAATGAGGCCGGAAACAACATATAGCATTACCGAAACGACCTCATGAGTTAATTTCGAAACTGGTCCAGATATGAACTAACCATGTTTTATATTTATTAAACAGAAAAATAAAGTATACCATGCAATTATATACGTCATTCTAGTCGATTTACATATATGGAACATCTCAAACGGAGCTACGGTCTAAAAGATATGACCTTCACACGATGAACATGACATGAATGCAAAATGCATGAAAATGACAACCACAAACATTCCAAATCATGAATGCAGCAAGATATTATGATACTACATGTAAATCTAAGCAAGTTTCATATATGGGATGACCAAAACGGAGCTACGGGTCAACCACAACAACCAAGACAAGTTTTAGTGCAAATCTGTCCAAAACAGCAACATGGCATATTGCACGCATGAAAATAACAAGATACAAGATTCTAAAATGCACAAACTAAGCATGGGGCAGTAGCATATAACACACACTTCTTTCATCTTCACATATCATACTCAAAAGAGTCATGGAACACATGGTAGGAAGCTCACAACATGGCAATAAAATATAGCAGATTAGGACTTAGTGAAAATAACAGTTTTTAGCATAGCAGTTTTTCACGAAGGCATATTGGCAGCAGCAAAACTATATGCTACAGGGCATATTATGGCATGAAAATTAATAGCATGGTAGTAGACATGATGCACTACAAATCACTCCATGGTGGCAAGGTCTAATTATGCATAGAATCATGGCTAGCATCATCACAACATGGCATTTTGAAGAAAACAGATTCTCAGACTTGGTGAAAATTAGAGTAGACATGTGCAGCAGTTTTTAACAGATTGACATATTGAACAACAGAATTAATTATGATGCTAAACCTATTCATGCAAACTATTGGCACAACATGATAGGCAACAACATGCTTAACAAAAGACTCCTTGGTGGAAACCACAAAAGACTCCTAGATCGATAGCAAATCACATGGCAACACGGCAACAAAATAACAGTTTCAGACTTAGTGAAATTTAGCTATCTCCCAAAACAGCAGTTTTGACTAGGCATGTTGACATGGCAATAAAAGTAACATAACTACCCTCTATGAGCATGGCAAGGACACTAACATCAAGAAGACATGACACACAACAAAACATACCATTGGCACATGTTCATACGGGTCATGGATTGCTTAATATGATGCTCACAAAACGGAACTCTTCGTTAACAGATTTCAGTTTTAACGTGATAGCCACTTGAGAGCAAGAAATTGACTTGTTAATGAATTCCTACCTAGCAACCAGAGGCATGTCATGACAGTAGACATCACATAGAGCAATTTTCATGAAGACACCACATGCAAAAGGCCTAGGGTTCAGATGCAATCATCCGTGCAAAATCGAATAGTTTAACAGATTTGTAAACTACGACGGAATGCACTTTTGCAACACATATTTGAGCAAGTTAATGAAGCCCATTGAGTATGCAAATGATGCTATCATGTAGAGCACGAAAAATAGACCAAGTTTCATATATATATATATATATATATATATATCACTTGCATATGATGCACGGTGTAATAATTGCAAGCCGTTTAAAATGACATAATGAAGAAAACAGACAGTCCTTTAGGGACTTCGAAAAAAATCACCTCGCAAACTCTGGACGAAGATGGCCCGGGATGGAGCGGTGCGAGTACGTGGGCGCGTTTGGCTCGGGGGGGTCCGGCGGATCTGGGACGGAACCATCCCGATCCGGAGGCGGCAGTTGGCGGCGGCGATGGCGCGACTCCGGCGAGGAGGAGGCCGGGGTGAGGCGGGGAAGGCTCGGAGGGGGCGGATCCTGCCGACCTCTGCCCGGATCTGGCGGCGCCCAGGGCTAGCGGCGGCCGGCGGGGTCGAGGCCATGGCGGCCAGAGGTCTGGCGGCAAGCTCCCGTTGCGGCTGGCGGCGGAGCTCGGCGGGGCAGCTCGGGAGGACGGCTGCGTGGGCGGGCACCTTCGGCGGGGCGGCGAGGACCTCGGGTGGCCGGCGGCGGGGGCGAGCCGAGGGGCGCGGCGGCACGAGGGCCAACCGCGCGGGGCGGCTGCACTCTCGCTCGGGCCGAGCGGGAGGAGCAGCGGGGCGCGCGGGACGGCGGCGGGCGCTCGGGCCCGGTTGCGGCCCGGGGTGGGCCTCGCCCGGGCTCTGGCGGGCCGCGGCGGCACTGGGGCCTTGGGGGGCACATGGCAGCGGGGGATTGGAGGCAGGCGGCGGCTCAGGTGGAGGCTGGCCCGCTGAGGCGCGCTAAGTGGCGGCGGGGATGGCTGACCGGCACGATTTTCGAGGGAGGAGGAGGGAGGCAGGGAAGGTGGCGGCGGTGGCTGTTTGGCTAGGCATGGGAAGCGAGGAGGATTAGGTTTAGGTCCATTTTGGACAAGGGGGAGGTCTTTTATAGCAATTGGGGCTAGGGTTTGAGGGTTTTTCCTTCGTTCTCGGACCGTAGGATCGCGATCCGACGTCCGTAAGCGAAGGAGGGGCTAGCTGGGCTAGTGGGTTGTGGAGAGGTGGTTGGGCTGAGATGAGAGGGAAGATGCGAGGCCCGTGACATGTTTTGAAATACCGACAAACGTCTGACGAATAAATCGACGACCGCACTACTACGGTTGACTGTTGGGGTACCAAACGACCTCTGATTGCGACGAAATTTGGCAGGCGGTCTACCTACAATATTACAAGACCGCATGCTAACTTTCGACCCAATCCGAGAATATTTTTCGCGCACTTTTGAAAACAACATTTTATCGATGCCGCGGGCGCGTGCGTGTGTGGTTGGGCTCGAAACGGATGACGACACGAACGGAGAGAACCGGAAGCTACGAACGGATGCAAGTTTTCAAAAAACGAGTGACGATGCTATGCAGATGATGTGAATGATGCGATGATGAATGCAACAACCACTCGAATCACACGATGACAATGGAATAAAAGGGGAATCTTCTGGAGCGTCGGTCTCGGGCTGTTAGAACTGAAGAGCCACCACCTCCTCTAAATGCTTCACCGCACCCTCGCCAACTTCCCTACCCGACAGCAGCACAAGAGCACATGTTACAGCAATATATCTGGCAGCAGCAGAATGCAGAAGCTGGTTGGGCCCCGGATGTTGAGCATGGACCACAACAACAGGTGCAAGAAAATGGTTGGGGTGTTTGGCCGCCAGAAAGCCCTCCCACACCTGTATACAGAGGGACTAGTTGGAGGCAGATCACTGGATATGATGGACCATCGATGATGGATGGGATACCTCCAGAGCACAATGCCTCGAACAATGCTATGGATCTCTGACACTCACATGTATTGGATATTGAACATGCTACAGCTGCTGTTACTGAAGGAGGAAACAGTGGAAGGTTTGTTTTTCTGAGAGCTAGAGGAAATAGCTCTGAACTGGAAATCTCCCCTCTGATGGCATACTTGCACTTCATGAAGCAATACATCTACAAGAAAAATCCTCTTATGCTCAAGCACAATGAATCTGAAGCTGATCAGTGTGATGTCTCCCTCATCATAAGCACCCAACTGACTCGTTTTTTTAGGTCATGTGTCTTGCATTCTTCGTGGCCTGAATTTTGGTCAATGAATACAAGTCTTGTTATCCCTAAAAGGACCTGGTCTGAAGCTTTTGAAAAAGCTATGTCAATGATCTTTACAGTGCCTGAAACTGATGAATCACCAGTCAGCAAAAGAGCTAGGATTGATCTTGACCTTAACCGACAACTGGAAATTGCACACCAAGCTGAGCAACAGTACAAACCCAAGAAAAGATCCAAAGCAATCAAGCTGGTGCCGGAGAATGAAGTGAATCTGCGCAGGAGCATGCGCAAGACAAAGTATGATGGGTTTAAGGTAACTAATTTCTCTGAAAGACGTGCAATTAAATCCAAAGTTCTTCCCAGGATTACCCCCACTGTTATTGATGATAAACAGAGTAATCCTGAGATGGAGAAGAAGAAGATACCTGGAGCCTACGCCCATCCCTACCATCCAGCACATCAGGGTGCACTTATGTGGAATGGATGTTGCAGAACTGTCATCGGCGATCCTCTAATCTGATGAGCTGCAAGAGGTGACTGAAGTTACCCCGGCTTCCGAATGATGAACAGGAACTGGAATATATTATAATGGAATGTTCGTGGCATGAATTCGGACAAGAAACTACTAGCTATCCACAACTGTATTGAATCTAGTGGGTGTGATGTTATCCGTTTACAAGAAACCAAACGTGTGTCTTTTGATAGTGCTCTTCTTAAGACCTTCTGTCCGAAAAGATTTGATCAGTATGCTTTCGTTCGCTCAAGAGGGGCGTCTGGTGGCCTCATTACAATCTGGAACAGTTCAAAATTTACTGGTACGGTTATATCCTCGGAATTCTTTTCCCATGTTATCAATTTTGTGTCCAAACAATCGGGGGACAGATGGAACTTAGTAAACATCTATGGCCCATGCGATGGACACGATCGAGTGGATTACACAAACTGGTTATTTGATTTACACATACCTCACAATGAAAACTGGATGTTTCTCGGAGACTTTAACTATATACAATCCCCTGACGACCGCAATAAACCGGGTGGCGATCATAATGATATCCTAAAATTTAATGAATTCATCAGAGAACAATGCCTTGTGGAAATTCCTATCAAGGGGAGATTGTATACGTGGAGTAATATGCAAGCTGACCCACTCTTGGAGAAGCTTGATTGGTTCTTTACCTCAAACCATTGGACTACCTCTTTTCCCAACACCACAGCTAAAGCCATTGCCAAAGTGATGTCTGATCATATGCCATGCACAGTAAACATACAAACCAAAATCCCAAATAGCAAGATCTTTAGGTTTGAGAGGTAGTTAAACAATGCTGGGAGAAACCTTGCTACCTGAATAATAGTGCTGCAAGGATTTGCCATAAACTGAAGAGACTCAGGTACACCCTAAAAAATGTAGTAAATGATTATCACGGCTGAAAATGTTACTGAATACCACCCAAAAAGCCACCTATGAGCTGGATGAAATTGAGAATCTCAGATTGCTGACTGTCCCAGAGAGAAACTTCAGAGCAATACTCAAGAAACATGCTCTAAAACTTCTTGATTTTCAAAACCAATATTGGAGAAGCAAATGCATGATTAGAATCATTAAATATGGAGATGAAAACACCAAGGTCTTCCACAGAATGGCCACTGAAATATATTGCCAGAATTCGATTGCTTGTCTGAAAAACCCAAGTGGAGAAGATATCCAAGATCATGCTAGAAAAGAGGCAATTCTATACACTGCTTTCAAGGAGAGGCTTGGCTGTCTCATGCCTCCAAACCAGAAATTTGACCTCCCATCACTCATCAAAGCTGAGAATCTCGAGTGCTTGACTATTCCATTCACCTAGCAAGAAATAGATGATGTGATCAGGAAAATGCCAGCAGACGGAGCACCGGGCCCAGATGGGTTTTCAGGCTATTTCATCAAAGCTTGTTGGGACACCATTAAAACTGATATTTATCAGTTGTGTAACAATTTTCATGATGGAAATCTGGATATTGAAAGCATCAACTACGGGTACATCACTCTAATCCCGAAGATCAACTCTCCCCTTGGCCCCAATGACTACCAACCAATTACACCGCTGAATTACTGCCTTAAGATCATCACGAAGATATTAGCAAATCGACTGCAGCTAGTAATCTTGAAGATAATTCATCAAAACCAGTATGGATTCCTCAAGGGGAGGACTGATACGTCTCCAACGTATCTATAATTTTTGATTGTTCCATGCTGATATATTATCATCGTAGGATACTTTTTGGGTCATTATTTACCAAATTATAATATTTTTGAGCACTAACCTATTGACCCAGTGCCCAGTGCCACTTGCTGTTTTCTGCGTGTTTTTGCCTTTGCAGGTTTACTGTACCAAACGAAGTCCAATTGCCACGAAACTTTTTGATGAATTTTTCTAAACTATATGAACACCTAGAAGCTTCAGAACAAAGCCGGGAGGCGCACAAGGGCCCCACCACACATCAGGGCGTGCCCTGGGGGGCGCGCTCTGATATGTGGTAGCCCCCTCGGGCACCTCCCGACGTCCCTCTTCGGCCTATAAATTCTCTAATATTCTGAAAAACCCTAGAGGCAGTCCCAAAACCCTTTTTCCGCCGCCGCAAGTCTCTGTTCTGTCGCGAGGCCATCTAGAGCTCCATTCCGGCACCCTGCCGGAGGGGGGATCGATCACGGAGGGCCTCATCATCAACCTTGATGCCCTCATGATGATGTGTGAGTAGTTCACCACATACCTACGGGTCCATAGATAGTACCTAGATGGCAATCTATCTCTCTTATGATCTTCAATACAATGGTCATTGCATCTTTGCTTTGATCTATCCGATGTAATCCTGTTGTGCGGTGTGTTTGTTGGGATCCGATGAATTGTGGGTTTATGTTCAAATTATTCATGAAAAGTATTTGAGATGCCTCTGAATTATATTATCTCTTAAGTGCATGATTGATACGTCTCCGTCGTATCTACTTTTCCTAATGCTTTTGCTCTTGTTTTGGACTCTAATTTGCATGATTTGAATGAAACTAACCCGGACTGACGCTGTTTTTAGCAGAACTACCATGGTGTTGTTTTTGTGCAGAAATAAAAGTTCTCGGAACTGCACGAAACTTTTTGGAGAATGATTTTATAATAAATAAAAAATACTGGAGCCAAGAACCACCGGAGGGGGTGCCCTGGTTGGGCACGATACACCAGGGCACGCCACCCCCTCCAGGCGTGCCCTGGTGGGTTGTGCCCACCTCGTGGCCCCACTGACCCTAATTCCAGCGCTATAAAATCCTAATTTCGGAGAAAAAATTGGAGAGGAAGTTTTATCGCATTTCACGAGACGGAGCCGCCGCCACCTCTTGTTCTTCATCGGGGGGCCAGATCTGGAGTCCATTTGGGGCTCCGGAGAGAGGAATCTTCGGTCTTCGTCATCATCAACCCTTCTCCATCGCCAATTCCATGATGCTCCCCGCCGGGAGTGAGTAATTCTTTCGTAGGCTTGCTGGTCGGTGAGGAGTTGGATGAGATTCATCATGTAATAAAGTTAGTTTTGTAAGGGCTTGATCCCTAGTATCCACTATGTTCTCAGATTGATGTTGCTATGACTTTGCCATGCTTAATGCTTGTCACTAAGGCCCGAGTGCCATGATTTCAGATCTGAACCGTTTACGTTATCAGCATTATATCTATGTTCTTGATCCGATCTAGCTAGTCATCTGCACCTGCTATGTGTTATGATCTGTAAACCCCGGAGTGACAATAGTCGGGATACTTTCCGGTGATGACCGTAGTTTGAGGAGTTCATGTATTCACTATGTGTTAATGCTTTGTTCCGGTTCTCTATTAAAAGGAGGCCTTATTATCCCTTAGTTTCCTTACGGACCCCGCTGCCACGGGAGGGTAGGACAAAAGATGTCATGCAAGTTCTTTTCCATAAGCACGTATGACTATTTACGGAATACATGCCTACATTACATTTATGAACTGGAGCTAGTTCTGTGTCGCCCTTGGTTATGACTGTTACATGATGAATGTTATCCAACGAGTTCACCGATCCAGTGCCTACGAGTTTTCCACATATTGTTCTTGCTGAGTTACTATTGCTACTGCTACTATTACACTTGCTACAAAGCTATTGCTATCACTGTTACTGTTACTGTTACTGTTACTGCTACTGCTGCTATCAAAACTATTATACTACTGTGCTACTGATCACTCTGCTCCAGATATTTAATCTCCAGGTGTGGTTGAATTGACAACTCAACTGCTAATACTTGCAAATATTCTTTGGCTCCCCTTGTGTCGAATCTATAAATTTGGGTTGAATACTCTACCCTTGAAAACTGTTGCGATCCCCTATACTTGTGGGTTATCAAGACCTTTTTCTGGCGCCGTTGCCGGGGAGCATAGCTATATTTGTTGAGTCACTTGGGATTTATATCAATTGATCACTATGAAGAATCTGAAGTATACAAGAACCAAGATTTTTTCCTCTAAGACGAGGGGAGGTAAGGAATTGCCATCACACTCTCCACTTGATTCACCTTCGGTTATGAGTAGACTTGCAACACAACCACATGCTATTAATCCTGATATGTCGCAAGTTATTGATGATGCTACTTCTGCTATGAATGATGCTTATGATGATGCTAGTACCATGCTTGATGATAATGTGCCACTAGCTGAATTTCTTGATGAACAAATTGCTAGAGATAAAGAGAATGAAATTATTGAAACTGATGAAGTCTTTGAAACTGAGAACTATGAAACACCTATTAGACCTAGCTCTCCTAGATTTGAAATGCCTAAGGTACCTGAAGGTTATGTTATGGATGAGGAGATAGCTAGAGAAATCCTTTCTTGGAAGTTTAGAGATGATCTTAAGAAATTACTACGAAAGTATAAGGAAAAGACTTTGAATGCTAGAATGAAATGCGATCCTAAGTTTGCTACTTCACCTATCTTTGTTACCGATAAGGATTATGAATTCTTTGTTGACCCAGAGTTAATTACTTTGGTTGAATCTGATCCTTTCCATGGCTATGAAACTGAAGCTGTAGTGGCACATCTTACTAAGTTGAATGATATAGCCACCCTCTTTGCTCACGATGAGAAGATTCGGTATTACTATATTCTTAAATTATTTCCGTTCTCATTAAAGGGTGATGCTAAGATATGGTACAATACTCTTGCTCCTGGTTGTGTGCGTTGTCCCCAGGATATGATTTACTACTTCTCTGAAAAATATTTTCCTGCTCATAAGAAACAAGCTGCCTTACAGGAAATATTTAACTTTGTGAAAATTGAAGAAGAGAGTCTCCCACAAGCTTGGGGGAGGCTTCTCCAATTGCTTAATGCTTTGCCTGATCACCCTCTTAAGAAAAATGAAATACTTGATTTCTTCTATAATGGACTAACTGATGTTTCTAGGGACTTCCTAGATAGTTGTGTTGGTTGTGTTTTCAGGGAACGAACTGTTGAACAAGCTAAGGAATTATTGAATAATATATTCATGAATTATGATGATTGGACTCTCCCTTAACCACCACCTAAACCCAATCCAAAGAAGAGGGGCATCTTATTTCTCAGTCCTGAAGATATGCAAGAGGCAAAGAATGTATGAAGGAAAAAGGTATTAAAGCTGAGGATGTTAAGAATTTACCACCTATTGAAGAAATACATGGCCTTGACACACCACCACATCCACAGGTGGTAGAGGTAAATTCTTTATTAAAGTTTGATGAAAGTGATATCCCTTACAATAAACGTCCTAGTCAATGCTTATATGAGTTTGATAACTACATTATTAAACAAGATCACTTCAATGCAAATGTTCTGAAACAATTGAAATATAATTCTGATATGATTGCTCGCTTGAGTGACTTGTTATTTAGAATTAGTAATGATGTTAGAGGTGTAGGAAAACATGCCTCTATGGTTCAAACCTAGTTAGAACAAGTTGCTAAATCTCAAAAAGAATTGCTTGATGAAATGAATAATAATATGACTGATTTTGCTGCTAGAGTAGTAACTAGAGGAGGTAGAATGACCCAAGAACCTCTTTATCCTGAAGGTCATCCTAAAAGAATTGAACAAGACTCTCAGAGAATTAATACTGATGCACCTAGTCCTTCTAAAAACAAAAAGAAAAAGAAAAATGATAGGACTTTGCATACCTCTAGTGAACCTGAGATAGAAAAACCTCCTAAAGATAATGATGCCTCTATTTCCGATGCTGAAACACAATCTGGTAATGAACATTCACCTAGTGATAATGAAAATGATAGTGATGATGTTCATGAGGATACTCAACCGAACAATGATAAATAACTAGATAATGATGTTGAAATAGAACCTGCTGTTGATCTTGATAACCCACAAGCTAAAAATAAATGATATGATAAAAGAGACTTTGTGGCTAGAAAACATGGTATAGAAAGAGAGCCATGGGTTCAGAAACCCATGCCCTTCCCACCTAAACCATCTGAGAAAAAGGATGATGAAGATATTGAATGCTTTGCTGAAATGATTAGGCCGGTCTTTTTGCGCACCCGCTTAACTGATATCTTAAAGATGGCCCCTTATGCAAAATATATGAAAGACATCATCACTAATAAAAGAAAGATGCCTGAAGCTTAAATCTCCACCATGCTTGCTAATTATTCTTTTAAGGATGGAGTACCTAAAAAACTTAGATACCCTCGAATACCAACTATACCTTCCTCCATTAAAAGAAATTATGTCAAAACTGCTTTGTGTGATTTGGCAGCTGGTGTTAGTGCTATGCCTTTCTCTTTATATAAAAGACTTAATTTGAATAAACTCACACCTACTGAAATATCATTGCAAATGGATGACAAATCAACTGCCATACCTATCGATATTTGTGAGGATGTGTCCGTTGTTGTTGCAAACGTTACTATCTTAACAGACTTTGTTATTCTTGAGATGCCCGAGGACGACAACATGTCGATTATCCTTGGTAGACCCTTTTTAAATATTGCGGGGGCTGTTATTGATTGCAATAAAAGCAAAGACACTTTTCATATCAATGGTAAAGAGCATACAATGCACTTTCCGAAGAAACAATTCCAAGTGAATGGTATAAATGTTATTGAAGAATCTCCGACACTCACTATTGAAAGTTTTCAACTACCTCTACCTACTGCCAAAAAGAAATATGACATACTTATTGATGGGGATATGCATATCCCCATTGAGGTAACTTAGTGTTTTACGAAAGTTCTTCGGTTTCATGCTGATCGGAAGTGGTTGTTAAGAAGACTTAATCAACCTTATTAATGGATTAGTTTTGAGAGGTATGAAGTTGATGAATCTAGTAGGCACAACCTTCTGCTCCCACCTTTTGTTTTCTATTTTTCTTAGTCAAATAAAATAAAATGCCATGTTTATCCTATTTTCTGTTTTCTCCATGCAATAAAAAAATAACCCAAAAATAAAAGTTCTCAGAATATTCTGAAAATTTAACACGATTTTTTTCTGAATATTTCTGAATATTTGGTGCAAATAACATCAGAGGGGGGGTTCACCTGGTGTCCACAAGACACCAGGGCGCGCCAGCATCCCCAGGCACGCCCTGGTGGGTTGTGGTCCCCATGTGGGTCCCCTCACTTATCCCTTTAGCCCATGTCATCTCCTACCTCTAGAAAAAAAATCACCATAGCTCTTACTCCCATGTTCTTGCTCTCAAACCCACGGATTTCGATCTCTTTGCTCGAAGCTCCATTTCTGAAACTGTTTTGGGGGATTGCTACTTGGTATGTGACTCCTCCATTGCTCCAATTAGTTTTTTATTTAGTGGTTTATTTATAGAATAATTAGCTACTGTTGGTGCTGCTGTAGATGGGCTTGCATGTTGAATTCTTAGTGTTCTAAGTAGTTTGAATGCTTAATATGGCCTTTATGCATCCTTAGGAGTAGTTGCTATCAATCTTATGAAGTTTTGCTGACAAAATTTTGTGTCCCAAATTTTTTCAGAAATTTAATTATAGGAATAAGATGGATTTCTTTAGGAAGTTTTCCTCCGAGAAGAATTCTAAAGGAGTCATTGGGGAATCATCGAACAATGACCTCCACACTCTGAGAACGGCGGAGGTACAGCCGTGCGAATGGCCGCATAATGTCTTCATGGAGGAGGCCCTGTTCCATCATGAGTTTGCCCTATTCGTTGCAAATGCTGGGCTGACCGACTTCCTCGCAGCTAAGTGTGACCAACACCACCTCCTTACAAATTCCTTTGTGCAAAGTTTTCATTTTCTAAGTAAGAATAATCCTCCTGAGGTGCAGTTTAAGCTATATGCTGAAACTCATAAGATACCGCTCACTGACTTTTGTGACATATGATTGATCCCTTCTGATGGGGTATTAAGAGAGCCTAGCTAGACCAGCGAAGTTTGAGGACTTTCTCCTCACTTTAACAGTGGGTGATGAAAGAGGCATGTCAAATGCCACTGCTACCAGTTTGCAGTTTCCTTCTGTGCATTACTTTCCTTTGTTCATCGCGAAGTGTTTAACCGCCAGGGAGAAGGTTGCTACACTCAGTGCCCCAGACTTCGCCATTTTGCGCCGTGCACTACACAATGATCACACCTTTAGCATGGGGACTATTATTGCACGTCGCCTACACCTTAACAGGACTAAGGGAAAGATACATGGTGGTTTTTATGCTACTCACTTAGCGAGACACTTTAATGTTCAGATTCGCCCACATGATTATCCCTTGTTCCAAGTTTATCTAGATCACAGGGCATTGTGGGATCATCAATTTATTGATGTAGCTGACTCTTTTCATAACATTCGCTACAACTTAGTGTTTAGCGTGGATACCCGTGATGTTATCCCGTTGCCTGCACCTTCTTTGTTTGATTCTACAGCTAGGAACGGATACAGGATCATGCCAGAGGACATTATAGCCTGCCGGAGCAACCTGGCAGCGGCTGAGGAGGAGCCCCAGGAGTGGGATGCTCAGGTGCCATCACCACCACACTTCAACTTAGGACCGGATGGCTACTACGGATGGTGATTACCAAGCTAGGACAAAAGCCTAAGCTTGGGGGAGTACGTATATCCGCCAACATTATATTCATGTTTACACATTTCATTCGAGTTGTCGGTGTCCACACTTTTTCATTGTATTATCCATGCTAGATTTAATTCTTGCTTTCTTCTTGCGTGCTTGAAAAACTTTGATAAAATCCAAAAATAATTCCTACTTCCTTTCGGCTTTTCTTTCTAGTTTAAATTGATTGTAGTATCAAAAGAAAACCCAAAAAGATTTCTTGTTTCTTCTTTTACTTGTTGGGAGCTCTCCCGTGTAAATAGTTTTTCTCGTTTTTGTTTTTCCCTCTTTAATTTGCTTTCTTTAAGAAAAACCAAAAACTCAAAAAATATTTCAGTGTGTTTCTCTAAAATTCTTTTCCTTTTATTTGAGTCGTACCAAGGAGAAGACCACAATGAAAATGTTGAGTGGCTCTCATATGCGTTATTGTTAATCTAACAAAGAGCCCATGTTACCTTGTCTTCTCCTCTTGAATAAAATGTTTGCAGATTCCAGCTTAGTCCACGGCACTCTTGCACTATTATTATTTTCTTTATCATTCGGTCGTGCAAGTGAAAAGCAATAATGACGATATTTGATGAAGTGACTGTGGCAGAGAGAAGCGGGTGTGAACTCAACTTGTTTCTGTTTTTGTAAATATGTTTAACCTAGTATCCATGATTCGGCATATTATGATCAAACATGTTTGCAATGACAATTAGAGATTATAGTTGCTCATGCCATGCTTAAGTAGTTAGGAGTGGATAATGATTTATCTTGGATGTCAACATGCATTAAAATGATTGTGATATGGTATCCTCCTCTGAATGTTTCAAGTGGCTTGACTTGGCACATGTTCACGCATGTAGTTGAATCAAAACCAACATAGCCTTCATGATATTAATGTTCATGGTGTCCATATCCTACTCATGCTAGTATTCAATGTTTATTATTCATAATGCATGTTCATGACTGTTTTCGCTCTCTAGCTGACCGCTTCTCAACCTATTTGCTAGCCTTCACTTGTACTAAGCGGGAATACTGCTTGTGCGTCAAAATCCTTAAACCAAAGTTATTCTAGATGAGTCCACTATATCTACCTATATGCAGTATTACCCTGCCGTCCCAAGTAAATTTGCATGCGCCACCTCTAAAATTTCAAATGAACATCTGTTTTGTGAGTGTGGATTTCTCATGGAGCGACAGGGGGCGGTCAGTATCTTCCATGTTAAGCGGGTTATTCTCATGATGAGTGTTTATTCACTCGTCCTTGCACGAGAGGGGCGGTAATAGGGATTCCCAATCCCGAAATCAAAAATTGCAAATAACTTTTATTATAGAACTTATTCATATAACTTCATCATATAACTTCTCATGAACAAGTAACAAATCATCACAACACAGAAGTATAAAGCATAAACCTTATTGAAAACCAACAAACTATGTTCTTAGTCAACTTTGCAACTACAATTCATCATATTTTCAGGAAGGGTCTCGTGTCGGAGCCTTTTGGCAAGTCCACATACTCAACCATCATTTAGTCTTCTATGATTACTAACACTCACAGCATACCCATGAGCAAAAAGTTTCAGCCAGACACATAGAAAGATAGGGGCTTATAGTTTCGCCTCCCAACGTATTCACCTCAAGGGTGATGTCAATAATAATAACTCATGCTCACTCACATCCAATTGGATATATGTGCCTAGATCTTTCCTCACCACATGATGCTTGCAAAAAGAAAAAGTAAAAAGGAATAGGGAAGAATACTTTGACTCTTGCATAAAAGTAAATACATAAAAGTAAAGGATAGGTCCTTCACAGAGGAAAGCAGAGGTTGTCATGCGCTTTTTGGTTTGTATGCCCAATCCCTTAATGTAAAAGAACGTCACGCTATATTGCCCCCTATGGTAGCAACCTTCATTATGCAGTCCGTCGCTTTTATTACTTTGCCATCATAAGTTCATACAACACTCAATTTTCTCTTACACTAATTGATCAAACACATTTAGAAGCAATTTTTTATTGCGTTAGTGCACCGATGACAACTTACTTGAAGGATCTTACTCAATCCGTAGGTAGGTATGGTGGACTCTCAAAACATGAATTTGGGTTTTGGGTTTTTGGATGCACAAGTAGTATCTCTACTTAGTGCAGAATTTTTGGCTAGCAAAGATATTGACCAAGTACCACATGTTGAAGGATCTATGACAATATAACTTCTACGTGAATATGAACAAACATAAATCATTACGTTGTCTTCCTTGTCCAACGTCAGAAATTTTGGCATATAATATTTAATGCGGGCTCACAATCATAAAAGATGTCCAAGATAGTGTATTTGCATGTGAATCCTCTCTTCCCTTATTAATTCTTTCATGAATTGCATCATTGACCAATGCTATGTTTGTCAATCTCCAATAAATTTTACCACTTATACTTTTCCTTATGTGATGTCATTACTTACCAAAAGATTAGCATATGATTCTTTTCATTTATTTCCTTTCTATTTTGATTGCAACAAGAAAGTAAAGAAGCAAAAACTCAAACTAAACTTTATTATATAACTCTCACTCGATTACATAGATAGATAGATCACGAAACTAAAACTCGAAAATAGATCATGCTAAACTTTTATTAAACTAAATCATGAAAAAGCTATGGATCGAACTAAAATAGGTAAAGGTGAATAAAAGTGATGGTGATACGATACCGGGGCACCTCCCCCAAGCTTGGCTCAAGCTAAGGGGAGTGCCCATACCCGTGTAATCAAGTCTCCTTTGGTGGTGTTGATGATGAAGGTGGTGGTGATGAAGTGGTAGGCTTGTCCTCCAGCTTCCAGGGCAAGGGCTCACCATCAAAAGTTCACGCATGAGTCCCCTGAGTCCTGCAACTGGCAGCTAAACTCATACCTTTAAATCTTGCTTCATATTCAAAAACTTGGTTTTAGAGATCGTAAATTTGACTTTGTAGAAAATTGATTTGCTCGTTGAGGGTGAAGATGGCGTCCTTCATAGACCGGCCATCCACCATCTGATCACGGGTAAATTCCGTGATCATGGAGTGATTGGCACTAAGTCCACGCTCCACCATCCTTTGGCACTTGAAGATGTCTTGTTCCACCGCCTTGAGCCTAGCTTCAACACTTCCAGTCCTCTTGGGTCTCTGAACATCGCGGGTGTGGAGCACCCCCTCTTGGATCTCAATGGCTTGAGGGTGCTTTCATCACCTCCGGCGAGTACGAGTTGATGACCTTCTCGAAGAACTTGTCCTTGGAGGAGCTTGGTGGAGCCATGGAGATCTAGATCTGACGAGAAAACAACACGAAATAAGAATAGAGGATTTTTCTGTGATGCGGTGGTCAAAACAATCGAGGGTATATATAGAGAATTTTTATCTTGGGAAGCAAGAATATGGAAGGAAAACGGAGTCGGGAAGGTGTCCGAGGTGGGCACAACCCACCAGGGCGCGCTCTGGTGTATCGTGCTCACCTCGGTTGCCTTCCCGGTTATTTCTTATTTTCCTAATTTTTGTAATATTCCAAAACTAACAGAAAATATTTTTGTGGATTTTTTGGAGTCCGTTTACTTACCGTATCACGTACCTCCTCTTTTTCAGAATTCTGGAGTGTTTCGGAAGGTTTCTTTTATGTGTTCCTCCGGTGTCATGGTTTGGATAACATTGCTTTCAACATTAATAGGCGTACCTGAGATATAGTGTTTAATTCTTTGTACATTGACCACCTTCGGGTTAGTACCTTCGGCATTATTAATCTTGATAGCTCCAGAACGATAAACCTCTTCGATAATATATGGTCCTTCCCATTTGGAGAGAAGCTTACCTGCAAAAAATCTTCAACAAGAGTTGTACAAAAGAACATAGTCTCCTATTTTGAATTCCCGCTTTTGGATTATTTTGTCATGCCATCTTTTTACTTTTTCTTTGAATAGTTTGGCATTTTCATAAGCTTGGGTTCTCCATTCATCTAGTTAGCTAATATCAAATAGCCTCTTCTCGCTGGCAAATTTGAAATCATAATTGAGTTCTTTAATTGCCCAAAATGCTTTATGTTCTAACTCTAGAGGTAAATGACAAGCTTTTCCATATACCATTTTGTATGGAGACATACCCATAGGATTTTTGTAAGCTGTTCTGTAGGCCCAAAGTGCATCATCTAGTTTCTTAGACCAATTCTTTCGAGACCTATTGACAGTTTTTTGTAATATTAATTTTATTTCTCTATTGCTAAGTTCAACTTGACCACTAGATTGAGGATGATAGGGTGATGCAATTCTATGGTTAACATCATATTTAGCTAGCATCTTAGGGAAAGCACCATGAATAAAGTGTGAACCACCATCAGTCATTAAATATCTATTGACTCCAAACCTCGGGAAGATAACTTCTTTAAGCATTTTTAATGGAGGTGTTGTGATCAGCACTACTAGTTGGAATAGCTTCTACCCACTTAGTGACATAATCGACAGCAACCAAAATATGAGTGTACCCATTAGAGGAAGGAAAAGGTCCCATATAATCAAAACCCCAAACATCAAATGGCTAAACAACTAGTGAATAATTCATAGGCATTTCCTGATGCTTACCGATATTACCAATTCTTTGACATTCATCACAAGACAAGACAAACTTACGGGCATCCTTGAAGAGAGTAGGCCAATAAAAACCAGATTGCAATACGTTGTGAGCAGTTCTATTTCCCGCATGATGTCCTCCATAAGCTTCAGAATGACATTTTCGTAGGATTTGTTCCTGTTCATGCTCAGGTACACAACGTCTAATAATACCATCTACTCCTTGTTTATAAAGATGTGGGTCATCCCAAAAGTAATGTCTTAGATCCTAGAAGAATTTTTTCTTTTGTTGGTATGTGAAACTAGGTGGTATATATTTAGCAACAATGTAGTTAGCATAATCAGCATACCAAGGAGTGTTTTGAGAAACATTTATTGCAGCTAACTGTTCATCAGGAAAGCTATCATCAATGGGCAGTGGGTCATTAAGAATATTTTCCAACCTAGGCAAGTTATCAGCTACGGGGTTCTCATCTCCCTTCCTATCAGTGATATGTAAGTCAAATTCTTGAAGCAAGAGAACCCACCTAATGAGTCTAGGTTTAGCATCTTTCTTTTCCATAAGATATTTTATAGCAGCATGATCGGTGTGAACAATGACTTTGGAATCAACAATGTAGGATCTAAATTTATCACAAGCAAACACAACTGCTAAAAATTCCTTTTCAGTAGTAGCATAATTCCGTTGGGCACTGTCTAGAATTTTACTAGCATAATGGATAACATTTAACTTCTTATCAACTCTTTGTCCTAGAACAGCACCAACAGCATAATCACTAGCATCACACATAATTTCATAGGGCAAGTTCCAATCAGGTGGTTGAACAATAGGTGCAGAAGTTAAGGGTTTCTTGAGTGTTTCAAAGGCTTCTACACAATCATCATCAAAAACAAAAAGAATATCCTTTTGTAAAAGATTAGTAAGAGGCCTAGAAATTTTAGAGAAGTCTTTAATGAACCTCCTATAGAAACCAGCATGACCAAGGAAACTCCGAATACCTTTAATATCTTTAGGACATGGCATTTTCTCAATTGCATCAACTTTAGCCTTATCCACCTCAATACCTCGTTCAGATATTTTATGCCCTAAGACAATACCTTCATTAACCGTAAAGTGGCACTTCTCCCAATTCAAGACAAGATTAGTTTGTTCACATCTCTGCAAAACTCGATCAAGGTTGATTAAGCAATCATCAAAAGAAGTTTCGTAAATGGAAAAATCATCCATGAAAACCTCCACAATCTTTTCACAAAAATCAGAGAATATAGCAGTCATACATCTTTGAAAGGTAGTAGGTGCATTGCATAAACCAAAAGGCATACGTCTATAAGCATAGGTTCCAAAAGGACAAGTAAAGGTGGTTTTCTCTTGATCAGATTGTGATACAGGTATTTGAGAGAAACCAGAATATCCATCCAGAAAAAAAAAGTGTGTGTGCTTAGATAATCTTTCTAGCATTTGATCAATGAAAGGCAGAGGGTAATGATTCTTTCTAGTAGCTTTATTTAATTTTCTAAAATCAATTACCATTCTATAGCCAGTGACAATTCTTTGTGGAATGAGTTCATTCTTATCATTAGGAACAACGGTAATACCTCCCTTCTTAGGGACACAATGAACGAGACTCACCCATCTACTATCAGCTATGGGATAGATTATACCTGCTTCCAGAAGCTTTAATATTTCAGTTCTTACCACTTCTTTCATCTTAGGATTCAATCGCCGTTGATGATCAACAACGGGTTTAGCATCGGGTTCCATATTAATCTTGTGCTGACATAGAGTGGGACTAATGCCCTTAAGATCATCAAGAGTATATCCAATAGCAGCCCGGTGCTTCCTCAGAATTTTTAATAATCTTTCTTCTTCATGTTCTGAAAGGTTAGCACTAATAATAACAGGATATATCTTTTTCTCATCAACGTAAGCATACTTCAAAGTGTCAGGCAATTGTTTTAATTCAAACACAGGATCACCTTTAGGTGGAGGAGGACCTCCAAGATTTTCAATGGGCAAATTGTGTTTTAGGGGAGGTTGTTGTTCAAAGAAATTTTTATCTATTTCATTTCTTTCACGCAAGTGCATATCATTTTCATGGTCAAGCAAATATTGTTCTAGTGGATCGGTAGGAGGTACGGCAATAGAAGCAAGACCGATTATTTCATCCTTACTAGATAATTCTCTATCACGAGGTTGTCTACTAAACTTGGAAAAATTAAACTCATGAGACACATCACCAAAACTGACACCGATAGTTTGTTTTTCACAATCTATCTTAGCATTAACGGTGTTCAGGAAAGGTCTCCCAAAGATAATGGGACAAAAGTCATCTTCTGGGGATCCAAGAACTAGAAAATTAGTAGGGTATTTTACTTTCCCACACAAGACTTCAACATATCTAACAATCCCAAGTGGTGTGATGGTGTCTCTATTAGCAATTTTAATAGTAACATCAATGTCTTCTATTTCAGCGGGTGCTATGTCATTCATAATTTCTTGGTATAAGGTAAAAGGAATAGCACTCACACTAGCACCCAAATCATATAAACCATGATAGCAATGATCTCCTATTTTGACTGAGACAACAGGCATGCCAACTACGGGTCTACGTTTATCTTTTTCATCGGGCTTGGCAATTCTAGCAGCTTCATCACAGAAGTAAATAACATGCCCATCAATATTTTCTACCAAGAGATCTTTAACCATAGCAACACTAGGTTCTACTTTAATTTGCTCAGAGGGCTTAGGTGCTCTAATATTACTTTTGCGAACCACAGTTGATACCTTTGCATGTTCCTTTATCCTAACAGGGAAAGGCGGTTTTTCAATATAAGCAGTAGGCACAATTGGATCAACATTGTAAATGATGGTTTCATCTTTAGCTATGACCGGTTCTTTAATTTCTTCTTTAATAGCGGGCTGATATTTAAACCACTTCTCCTTAGGGAGATCAACATGTGTAGCAAATGATTCACAGAAAGAGGCTACTATCTCAGAGTCAAGGCCATATTTAGTGCTAAACTTGTGAAAAGCATCGGTATTCATAAAAGATTTAACACAATCAAACTTAAGCTTTATACCTAACTCATTACCTTCGTCGAGTTCCCAATCTTCAGAGTTGCATTTAATTCTTTGCAAGATATTCCACTTGAATTCAATAGTCTTCTTCATAAAAGAACCAGTACAAGAAGTATCGAGCATGGATTGATCATTATGAGAAAGCTGAGCATAAAAATTCTGAATAATAACTTCTCTCAGGATATCATGATTGGGGCATGAATATAACATTGACTTAAGCCTATCCCAAGCTAGAGCGATGCTTTCTCCTTCACGAGGCCAAAAATTATATATATAATTCCGATCACGGTGAACTAGATGCATGGGATAAAACTTTTGATGGAATTCCAATTGCAATCGATTCCAGTTCCATGATCCAATATCATCACATAGCCGATGCCATGTCACTGCTTTTCCCTTCAAAGATAAAGGGAAATCCTTCTTAGTAACTTCATCTTCGGGCAAACCTGCAAGCTTAAATAATCCACAAACTTCATTCACATGTATTAGGTGCATATCAGGATGTTCGGTTCCATCTCCTACATAAGGATTAGCTAGCAGTTGTTCTACCATACCCGAAGGAATTTCATAGCCAATATTTTCAGTAGGTGCAATAGGTTGAGGGGCAACTAATTGTGGTTCCAGTCGGGGTGAAGATACCCTGAACAAACCCCTCAAAGGATTGTTTTCCATAGTAGCAAGTGACAATAAATTTCAGCATAGTATAACTTTTTCCTTACCGATTTCCACTTACCAAGAGCGCTTCACTCCCCGGCAACGGCGCCAGAAAAGAGTCTTGATGACCCACAAGTATAGGGGTCAATCGCAGTCCTTTCGATAAGTAAGAGTGTCGAACCCAACGAGGAGCAGAAGGAAATGACAAGCGGTTTTCAGCAAGGTAATTTCTGCAAGCACTAAAATTGTAGGTAACAGATAGTTTGATAGCGAGATAATTGGTAACAAGCAAGTAACGGTAACGGTAAATAAAGTGCAGCAAGGTAGCCCAATCCTTTTGTGGCAAAGGACAGACCAGAACAATCTCTTATAATAGGGAAAGTGTTCTTGAGGGTACATGGGAATTTCATCTAGTCACTTCCATCATGTTGGTTTGATTTGCGTTCGCTACTTTGATAATTTGATATGTGGATGGACCGGTGCTTGGGTGCTGTTCTTACTTGAACAAACCTCCCACTTATGATTAACCCCCTCGCAAGCATCCACAACTACGAGAAAAGTATTAAGATAAAATCTAACCATAGCATTAAACGTTTGGATCCAAATCAGTCCCTTACGATGTAGCGCATAAACTAGGGTTTAAGCTTTTGTCACTCTTGTAACCCATCATGTAATAACTACTCCACAATGCATTCCCTTAAGCCCAAGGATGGTGAAGTGTCATGTAGTCGACGTTCACATGACACAACTAAGGGAATCACAACATACATATCATCAAAATATCAAACACATATCAAATTCACATGATTACTTGCAACATGACTTCACCCGTGACCTCAAGAACAAAGGTAACTACTCACAAATAATATTCATGCTCAAGATCAGAGGGGTATTGAATAGCATAATGGATCTGAACATATAATCTTCCACCAAATAAACCATATAGCAATCAACTACAAAATGTAATCAATACTACTAGTCACCCACAGGTACCAATCTGAGGTTCCGGTTCAAAGATTGAACACAAGAGATGAACTAGGGTTTGAGAGGAGATGTTGTTGTTGAAGATTTTGATGAAGATTGGCCTCCCAAAGATGAGATGGGTGTTGGTGATGACGATGGCTTCGATTTCCCCATTTGGGAGGGAAGTTCCCCCGTCGGAATCGCTCCGCCGGAGGGCAAAAGTGCTCCTGCCCAAGTTCTGCCTCGAGACGGCGGCGTTCCGTCACGAAAGTCCTCAATTTATTTTTTTTCTAGGTCAAAAGATCTTAAATACCAGAAGATGGGCCCCGGAGGTGGGCTGTGCTGGGCACAACCCACCAGGGCGCACCCTAGTGTCTTGTGCTCACTAGGTGGGGCCCCTCCGGTAGTTATTTGCTCCAGTATTTTTCATATATTCCAAAATAATTGTCCATAAAGTTTCAACTTATTTGGAGATGTGCAGAATAGGTATCTCTGGTGTGCTTAGGGGTTGTGATGTTGTGTATGGATGTGCTCTACAGGCTAAACCCCGCGGTTTATATAAGCACCAGGGGTATCTAGGATTACATGAATGTTGGTTACCATCTATGCATTACACACTGAATGGAATCTTCCTCTCTTGGAGCACATGTCAAGTCTTCGTCAGAATCCAGGATACCCACGCCTCGTCTTAAGGCCTCTGAAGTCCTTCTCCTTGATGGCCCCCCAGCCCGGCCCATTAAGTAGCCCACCTCGACTGGACCCCTTAATCCAGGACTCCCTTAGGAGGTGACTGCTTCTGAAAGGCTTCATCTCAATCTTCGGGTTGAGTCTAGTGGGTAAAGTGTGCAAATATCTGTAGAGTGTCAAAACTAATCATGATTAGCTGTGTCCCCCATTATGGACGATTGGACTTGAAACCTTTGGAAGATCTTATCATCTCAAAATAATTAAATGTGAAGTTGGCTTAATTATACCTATGATCCTCGGAGGCTCTCATATGCAGGTTAAATTGGAGGCGGTCCAGTTTAACAATGTATCAATTAGAGTGTAGTAATATTAAATACTTGATTAGTAGGTAGAACTAAGATAGAATCAGCTTTCTGCAAAACAAAACCATAAGCCTTTCCTTTTGTCATATCCTTGCATATAGATATGGTAGGTCTGTTATAACATTTTGGGTGTGATTTGCCAATACATTCAAAGTATTAACCCTCTGTGGGTCCAACGTTTTATGTTACAGGATTTACTATGACGAGTGAGTGATACGATGTAGGGGTACGATGTCTATACTCAACATTTTCCTGTGGTGTTGATGGATTCCATGAAGTTTTTATTTGCTTTTCCGCTGTATTTTGTTTGTATGATAGCTTTGAGCTATGCAGGTATGTAATATTGTAATCCTGGATCTGCGATGTAATATTGTGATGGTTTATTCTTAATATTACATCATGTACTGTGTGCGCTAGCTATTGATCCAGGGACTAGCACAGTGAGCACAGAGACTCGTATCTTACCAGGTTCGGTCGTTACAGATGGTATCAGAGCCCATGTTGACTGTAGGTCGTGACCCTAGAAAATGGAATAGTAAAATCCATAGGAGTGAAAACTTATTTTGCAGCCTTACTCTACTTGTTAGTTTTTACTCTCATACTTATACCTTCTCTTTTCAAGTGTAGATGACCCTTGTAGTTATATTAGTATCATTTGAGGAGTTTTAGTTAGCAGACCACCACTACTAAGTTGAGTTTGATAAACGATTCACGTGTAGTTTGATGAGATCATATCTCTTGTGGATATGACCTTACCTATAGGTTTTGCTTGTGTTGTGTGATCTGTTTGTTTGTTTGATTTGGAGTTCTGTTGTTAGCATATGTATATGGGTAGTGTTTCTCTTAGACCTCGTCCTCTCTATATCATATCTATGCTAAAACCCAGTGATGAGTTCAAGTTAACCACATGCACCAGGATATGCCAAGAAGCAAGCAAAATCTTGTTGTAGGATGAACCCTGGAGGAAGCTACATTTCATCAGTAGACATTTCATAGGAGTTGACGCAAATCTGAGAGTTGAAAGGAACGATAGTTGAATTGTTTGACATGCAGAACCATTGGAATTTTATGAACCCAGTTCATGAGTAAGTGAAATTCCTGCAATGCTTGTGAGGATGTCTGAGTGTTAGAATGCGAGATTCGCTAACCTTGTACAAGGTAATAATTTGGGTGCGGGGTGGATTGATCACCATAACAACTTACTCTTATTGTTCTCTCTTGCTATGTGGGATGGTAAATCTAGAATGACTTACCTACAATAGAGAGATGATGATGTTAAGCCTAAACCTTAGAATGTTACGTTTAATGACTCTTGTAATAGGCAACTGCTGCCAGTAGTAGGTTGTAACGGTGAGGATGAACGAAGACCGTTTTCTACAAGAACCCCGAAGGATTATGCTTGATGACCACCATGAGATAATCAATTTTGTTTAGTATGGCACAAGACCTATCGGCCATGGAGGTTCAATATCTGGAATTGGTAGTGGATTCGAGATCTCACAGATATGTAGGACTTATGTTTGGAGGACGTCAACAAAGGAGTAAGATTCTTGAAGACCCGTTACTGTGATTCTAAGGGTGGTAGCACCCCAGACTCTTGGATGATCAATCACATGTTCAAGGACAACCTCGACTATAACCTTTTCTTTCTAGCCTTTTCGAATCTTGAGGACGAGATTCATTTTAAGGGTGGTAGATTTGCAACATCCCAAAATTTCTGATTTGGAATGTTAATAGGATCATTCTTTTTCATCGTGATGTCAATTCATATTTGAATTTTTTGGATATTCAAAGTGTTTTCCAACTCAAGGAAAAATATTTGGAGTGGAGATAATATGACTTCTTCCCTGTTAATTATAGTTGGAAAATGCTAGAGTTCATAGTATTTATTTTGAGATTTAACAAACTCAGATTTATTTTTAGAGATGGTTTTAGTGCTCTTTAGTAGCACCTATTGCATAAAACAATTTTCCAAACTTATTCGACTTTAAAATGTTCATTGTATTATAAAATAGTTATAATATTTTACTGTGTGTTTCATTTATTTTATAAATTCAGTTTGACATTTTATTTAGCTAAATTTACTATATGTAGCAAAGGCTTAAAAAACGAAGTTAAAATTGTGCTTCCAGGCTGTACTGTGCGCAAGAAAGTCGCATGCCCAGCAGGTAGACGCACGCGCAACGCAGCAGCTGGTCGGCCATTTCGGCCCAGCACCAGCCCACCATAGCTTTTCCCTTTTTTGTGTGTGTTTTCTCTCTTCTCACCTCTCTGCCGCTGACGTTGGGGCCCGCCAGCTGGTCTTCCTCCTTCAGTCGATCTCCTGGATAGGGATGAGACTTCCTTGCCGATCCAGATTCAATCGATCGATTTCCCCTCCCGCACGCCCAACTCTATATAGTATTCTCCTCGTCCACCTCTTTCGATTTTTCACAAAAACGGGGTTCTTCCGTGCCATAAAGGTTCTGCCCGATCTCGCCAGAGTCCGCCGCCTGAAGCTCCCGTCGCTGGTCAAATTCGTCACCAACCGAGGGTTCCAGCACCTCCCTCCCCCTCTGTCCTCTTTGCCTCGACATTCTATGTCTCGCTCAACCTTCAATTCACGCAGGGGAGCACCGTAGCGACCGCATCAACCTCAATAGAAGCTTGACGTCCCCAGCCGTGACTCCAATTGTAATAGCCCGAGACCGACTCTTGTATTATTATTTGTATTATATTGTTTGATTGATCTATTTTATTTTTGCATTGCATCATTTCATCGTGTCATCATGTCATTAAATCTTGCAACTCAAATAAGCAAATTGCATAGGTCGTTCGATCTATTTAAATCGAGGGAATTCACATGGTAATTTATTTTTATAACATATCCTCCCAATATTTCGGGAGCTACTATAAATTATTCTATTAACTTGGAGTTAACCATAACACACTTGCAATTCAAATCATGTGTCTTTCCTACTTCAAGTTTGACCTCCAAACCTTGTCAGTAATTATTTCTCCTTTTATCGAGATTCCTCCTAAATTTTCAACAATTTTGGACCTTCCTAGCACCCACCTCCTTTCAAACCCATTTGAATTTAATTCAAATGATTTTGAATTCAAACTTCACACACATGCCTATTTCTATTTTCCTGGATCAAACTCATTTTTTTAGTCTGGGAAAATTAACGCCATGCCCAAATTCCTTCTCTAAGATTTTCTTTTCTCTCTTTTCTTTCTTTCTATTTTTCTGCTAATGGAAAAGTGGAGAGAGAGGGAACCCAGCCTGTAGCCTAGCCGGCCCAAGGCCCATTCGCACCCCACTTAACCCTAGCGATCGATAGCCTCTCCCGATCGACCCACTCTCTCCCTCGTGTCGCTCGTGCGCCTCCAGGGGAGGATCCCCTCACGCCTGACGCCGCGCCTCCTTCTGCTGCCGCATGAGCCGCCATTGACAGCGAGCTCCTCTGCTTGCCGCCCCCTTCACCGCCTCCTCGCCCCTCTCCCTCGTTCTTCCATGCGCCACCAGACAAACGCACACGCATGGACGAGGCCTCCGCGCCCGATAACCTCGCCAATGACTCCACAGCCGCCTGCCATGGCCATCCCAAGCACCACCTCCCTACTTCCCGCGACCCCGACTGCTACTGCCAAGGGGCCGAGCTCGAAGCTCCGACGCTGCCTTGACCTATGCTCCACCCAACGCATGCGCCTCCTCCAGTCTTGCTCTGCCCCGTCGTCGGCCAAAAGGTCCCTCCTCGCGCGTCCTCTCCACCTTCCGGTTCATCCACGACGCCCGCAGTTCCGCCCATCGACCTCCTCTACATCACCTCCTCCACCGTGAGCGGCCACTACTTGTTTGCCTCGTTGTGACACCCCAAATTTTGGCCCTTTCTTTTTCTTTTGGATTTATTTGAATTTTGCTTTGGATTTCTTTTTCTGTGGCTCTATGGTCTTGAAACCTGGGAAGATCATCTTTTCTTCCTCTCCCAAGGGTCTTGTCACTCTCAAATCCTTCCCAAGATCATGTCATTTCCATTTTTGGTCCAACAATAATAATTATTTCTTGGGAATATTCCTTTTTCTATTAAAGGAATAATACTTTTTGCCCTAGGTCGTGAAGCAATCTATATTTCTGTCATTCCCAAGATTCCCACAAAATTCTCATAAATTCTTTGGATCATATCTTCCACAAATTTTTCAAAACCTTTCCTTGACTAGTTCAAAAATAATCCAAGAATATTCATTTTCCTATTTTGTCCCGAATAGCACTTTATGAAGGAACTGCTATTTATCTTTTCTTCATTGCCCTCAAACTTTGTGAGAACTCTTTAATATCCAAATCATTAACTCATGAGAAAATTCAGCTCCATTTGCCTAGTTAATCTTCCTCGGGAAATTTCCAAAGTTTCTGCCATGAGAGAAGCTGTGTGAAGGAAGTACTAGCTATGCTTATTCAAATGAGCTAAAAGTTTTCTATCTCGTCCTTATGATCAAATCATGACTCTCCTCCAAAATTCAGCTCCATCCAACAATACATGTGAGCCCAGAATCAAATCTTTGCTTCTGGTAATATTTTTAGTTTGTGAAGCAACTGTATTTTATATTGCTCCATAATTGCTGAAAATTTACGAGGACATCCTACCACCTATATAACTACCCTCCACCAAATTTGGGCTCATTTCATTTAGCCATTATTTCTCAAGAACTTTCCTAAGATTCTGTCCAGAGAGGAGCATTGCAAAGGAAGTGCCATTTTTATTAATTTAATGGCATGTAATTTTACCAGTGCCTACATGATCATAAATCATTACAATCCACCAAATTTATCTCAACCCAACACTGTATGTGAGTGCAGCATCCAAATCCAGTTTATACTCTGTTTTTGCAGTTGTGAAGCAACTATGCTAAATCTTTGTCCAAATCACCTCCAGTTTCACCAGCTTGTAGTTCCTCTTACCCTGAAACCTGTGACAACCTTGTTATCCCTTTGATTAAGCCATTTGACCCCGGCTTATAGTCTAAGCTTGTTGTAGAAAACTTTTGTTGATGTTACCCATCAGCACAAAGTAACTTTTGTCGATGCAGAGCCATAGTGGGGGTGCAGGATGGATGGAAAAATCATTGGACTGCTTTTCCAGGCCGACCTACCCCCTACATGCAAAGGCTCACGGTAACCACGCTATTGGCATGCCATCGTGCATGCTTTGTTGCTGTGGTCACGCTCTGCGCATCGCCTAGCGTCGGGCTTCGTCTTCCGGGCCGCGCCCGCGCGTTCCCTGGTGCCGTCTCCCCTCCTCCTCCCTCCATGTACCCCAGTGACTCACCTCCCTCTCCTGAAGCCTCCCCGCCAGCGCCAGCCATCACCGTCCATGGGCGCACAGTGTGCCATGGTGTCCGACAGCCCCTGTTCCTCTCTGTCTCCTTGCTCTGCGTCCGGAGCTCTCTCCCTGCAGCTCTGGACCACCACTAGCTCTCTCATATCGGCTTCAGGGCCTCGCGTGTGCCGCATTCCACGCCGGAGCACCAACCGCATCCCCGCAGGCCTCCGCAGCTATTTAGCCCGTCCCCGGGGCAGCCTCGCCTCATCAATCACCATAAACACCTCCCAATCGACCCTGGCCCGTTCTACCATGCCGGAGAAGGCCTCCCTCCTCCCTTCCGGCCCGTGCTTCGCTGCCCATCCTCCTCCCTTGCCAGCTAGCTCCGGTGCCACTCCGCCCCTCCCAGCACCACCCATGTTCTCCTCTTAACCCACCGGTGAGCCCTAGGCCCTCCGGTGCTTTGATTCATGCCCGAAACGCCGACTCCATCGATGACCATAACCTGCTGCCGCCAGAGACGAAGGGCGCGACGCCGTCCGGCCATCTTCCAACGAGCTGCGGGTACATGTGAGCTCGTTGGGGAGCGCCCGATCCATCCCCGCTACCTCCCAACCTCGCCGTGGCCTCCTCGCTGGCCAGTGATGACTCACAAGTATAGGGGGTCAATCGTAGTCCTTTCGATAAGTAAGAGTGTCGAACCCAACGAGGAGCAGAAGGAAATGACAAGCGGTTTTCAGCAAGGTAATTTCTGCAAGCACTGAAATTGTAGGTAACAGATAGTTTGATAGCAAGATAATTGGAAACAAGCAAGTAACGGTAACAGTAAACAAGGTGCAGCAAGGTAGCCCAATCCTTTTGTGGCAAAGGACAGGCCAGAACAAACTCTAGTAATAGGCAAAGTGTTCTTGAGGGTACACTCGAATTTCATCTAGTCACTTTTATCATGTTGGTTTGATTCGTCTTCGCTACTTTGATAATTTGATATGTGGGTGGACCGGTGCTTGGGTGTTGTTCTTACTTGAACAACCTCCCACTTATGATTAACCCCCTCGCAAGCATCCACAACTACGAGAAAAGTATTAAGATAAAATCTAACCATAGCATTAAACGTTTGGATCCAAATCAGCCCCTTACGAAGTAGCGCATAAACTAGGGTTTAAGCTTCTGTCACTCTAGCAACCCATCATCTAATAACTACAACACAATGCATCCCCTTAGGCCCATGAATGGTGAAGTGTCATGTAGTCGACGTTCACATGACACCACTAAGGGGATCACAACAAACATATCATCAAAATATCGAACACATATCAAATTCACATGATTACTTGCAACATGACTTCTCCCGTGACCTCAAGAACAAAGGTAACTACTCACAAATAATAAACATGCTCAAGATCAGAGGGGTATTGAATAGCATAATGGATCTGAACATATAATCTTCCACCAAATAAACCATATAGTAATCAACTACGCAAGTTAATCAACACCACTAGTCACCCACAGGTACCAATCTGAGGTTCCGGTACAAAGATTGAACACAAGAGATGAACTAGAGTTTCAGAGGAGACGGTGCTGTTGAAGATGTTGATGAAGATTGTGTTGGGGAATGTTGCATGGGATACAAAAATTTCCTACGCACACACAAGATCTATCCATGGTAATGAGCATCTACGAGAGGAGAGATCGGATCCACATACCCTTGTAGATCGCTAAGCGGAAGCATTAAGAAACGCGGTTGATGTAGTCGAACGTCTTCACGATCCAAATCGCAAGTCGTCCCGCGATCCAATCATGATCTAGTGCCGAACGGACGGCACCTCCGCGTTCAACACACGTACAACTTGATGACGCCTTCACCTCCTCGATCCAGCGAGCGATGGTGAAGTAGTAGATGAGTTCCGACAGCACGACGGCGTGGTGACGGTGGTGGTGAAGAACAATCTCCGCAGGGCTTCGCCAAGCACAACGGAAACTATGACGGAGGATAAACTAGAGGGGACGGGGTTGCCGGCACACGGCTTGGGGAATTCTTGATGTGTTCCGGGTGCTAGCCCTGCCCCTCTATTTATATGTTGAGCCCTGGGGTCAAAACTTGGAGAAAGAGCCTCCTCAAAGTCGGTTTGGCCCGCAAGGCAAGAGTCCTCCTCGGACTCCAGGACCAAACGCCAGGGTACTCGGCGTTTGGCCCCAGATGCCAGGGACCCTGGCGTCTGGCCCCTGGCCTCCGCAAAACTCCTTTTCGCACCTTCCTAAAGCCTCGTGGGCTTTACCCCTTGGCCCAAATAAAGTGTTCTTGTACCCGAACATTTCGGGAAACATCCGGAACCCCTTCCGGTGAATTCCGGAACCCTTCCGAAGACCAAACACTATTATCCCATATATCAATCTTTACCTCCGGACTATTCCGGAGCTCCTCGTCATGTCTGGGATCTCATCCGGGACTCCGAACAACTTTCGGTCACCAACATAATAACTCAACTATACTTATATCGTCACCAAACGTTAAGTGTGTAGACCCTGTGGGTTCGAGAACTATGTAGACATGACCGAGACACCTCTACGGTCAATAACCAATAGCAGGATCTGGATGCCCATATTGGCTCCTACATATTCTACGAAGATCTTTATCGGTTGAACCTCTATGTCAGGGATTCAGTTAATCCCGTATACTGTTCCCTTTGTTCTTCGGTATGTTACTTGCTCGAGATTCGATCGTCGGTATCACTATACCTAGTTCAATCTCGTTACCGGCAAGTCTCTTTACTCGTTCCGTAATACAAGATCCCGTGGCTAACTCTTTAGCCACTTTGCTTGCAAGGCTTATTGTGATGTTGCATTACCGAGTGGGCCCTGAGATACCTCTCCGTCACACGGAGTAACAAATCCCAGTGTCGATCCATGCCAACTCAACAGACACCCTCGGAGATACCTGTAGAGCATCTTTATAGTCACCCAGTTACGTTGTGATGTTTGATACACACAAGGCACTCCTACGGTGTCAGTGAGTTACATGATCTCATGGTCGTAGGAACAGATACTTGACATGCAGAAAACAATAGCAATAAACTTGACACGATCATATGCTATGTTCATAGTTTGGGTCTTGTCCCTCACATCATTCTCCTAATGATGTGATCCCAGTATCAAATGACAACTCTTGTCCATGACTAGGAAACCATAGCCATCATTGATCAACGAGCTAGTTCCTTAGAGGCTTACTAGGGACACATTGTTGTCTATGTACCCACACATGTATTTGTGTTTCCAGTCAATACAATTATAGCATGGATAATAGACATTTATCATGAACAAGGAAATATAATAATAACTATTTTATTATTGCCTCTAGGGCATATTTCCAACAGTCTCCCACTTGCACTAGAGTCAATAATCTAGTTCACATCACCATGTGATTTACATTGTTATGAATCTAACACCCAATGAGTTCTGGTGTTCGACCATGTTTTGCATGTGAGAGAGGTTTTAGTCAACGGTCTGCAACATTCAGATCTATGTGTTCTTTGCAAATCTCAATGGCATACTGTAGATGCTGCTACCACGCTCCACTTGGAGCTATTCCAAATGGTGCTCCACTATACGTATCCGGATTGCTACTCAGAGTCGTCCGGATTGGTGTTAAAGCTTGCATCGACGTAACCCTTTACGACGAACTCTTTATCACCTCCATAATCGAGAAATATTTCCTTAGTCCTCCAGTTACTAAGGATAATTTTGACCGCTGTCCAGTGATCCACTCCTGGATCACTCTTGTACCCCTTGACAGACTCATGGCAAGGCACACAATAGGCGCGGTACACACCATGGCATACTGTATAGAGCCTACTGCTAAGGCATAGGGGACGACCTTCATCCTTTCTCTTTCTTCTGCCGTGGTCAAGTTTTGAGTCTTACTCAACTTCACACCTTACAAATCAGGCAAGAACTTCTTCTTTGACTGATCAATTTTGAACTCTTTCAAAAATCTTGTCAAGGTATGTACTCATTGAAAGTCTTATCAGGCGTCTTGATCTATCTCTATAGATCTTGATGCCCAATATTTAAGTAGCCTTTTATCCAGGTCTTCCTTTGAAAAACTCCTTTCAAACAACCCTTTATGCTTTCCAGAAATTCTATATCATTTTCGATCAACAATATGTCATCCACATATACTTATCAGAAATTCTATAGTGCTCCCACTCACTTTATTGTAAATACAAGTTATAAACTTTGTATATACCCAAAAACTTTGATCACCTTATCAAAGCATATATTCCAACTCCGAGATGCTTGCTCCAGTCCATAGAAGGATCGCTGGAGCTTGCACACCTTTTAGCATCCTTAGGACTGACAAAACCTTCCGGTTGTATCACATACAACCTTTCCTCACGGAAACCGTTAAGGAAACTATGTTTTGACATCCATCTGCCAAATTTCATAATCGAAAAATGCAGCAACTCCTAACATAATTCCAACAGACTTTAGCATCGCTACGGGTGAGAAAATCTCATCATAGTCAACTCTTTGAACTTGTCGGAAACTACTTTGTAACAAGTCGAGCTTTATAAATGGTGACATTTACCATCAGCGCCTGTCTTCTTTTTAAAGGTCCATTTGTACTCAACGGCCTGCCGTTCAATGGGCAAGTCTACCAAAGTCCATACTTGGTTTTCGTACATGGATCCTTTCTCAGATTTCATGGCTCCTAGCCATTTGTTCGAATCCGGGCCCACCATCGCTCATTCATAGCTCGAAGGTTCACTGTTGTCTAACAACATGACCTCCAAGACAGGATTGACGTACCACTCAGGGGCGGTACGAGTTCTTGTCGACCTACGAGGTTCGGTAGAAACTTGATCCGAAGCTTCATGATCATCATCATTTGCTTCCTCTTCACTTGGTGAAGGCGTCGCAGAAACATCTTTCTGTGTCGTGCTACTATCCAACTGAAGTGACGGTTCAACAACCTTATCGAGTTCTACTTTCCTCCCACTCAATTCTTTCGAGAGAAACTCTTTCTCGAGAAAGGACCCGTTTTTAGCAACAAACACTTTGCCCTTGGATCTGAGATAGAAGGTATACCCAACTGTTTCCTTAGGGTATCCTATGAAGATGCACTTTTCCGCTTTGGGTTCGAGCTTATCAGACATAAGCGTCGCATTCCCAAACTCTGAGAAATGACAGCTTAGGTTTCTGCCAAACCAAAATTCATACGGTGTCATCTCAACGGACTTAGATGGTGCCCTATTTAAATTGAATGTAGTTGTCTCTACTGCATAACCCCAAAACGATAGTGGTAAAACGATAAGAGACATCATAGTACGCACCATAACCAATAGAGCACGACTACGACGTTCGGACACACCATCACACTAGGGTGTTCCAGGTGGCATGAGTTGCGAAACAATTTCCACATTGTCTTAAGTTGCATACCAAACTCGTAACTCAGATATTTACCTCCACGATCATATCGTAGACATTTTATCTTCTTGTCACGATGATCTCAAACTTCACTCTGAATTTGTTTGAACTTTTTAAATGTTTCAGACTTGTGTTTCATTAAGTAAATATCCCCATATCTACTCAAATCATCAGTGAAGGTTAGAAAATAACGATATCAATTGCACGCTATAACACACATTGGACCGCATACATCAACATGTATCATTTCCAATAAGTCACTTGCCCGCTCCATCATACCGGAAAACAGGGTCTCAGTTATCTTGCCCATGAGGTATGGTCCGCATGTCTCAACCGATTCGAAATCGAATGAGTCCAAAGATCCATCAGCATGGAGTTTTCTTCATGCGCTTTACACCAATATGACATTTAGCGGCAGTGCCACAAGTATGTGGTACTATCATTATTAACTTTGCATCCTTTTGGCATCAATATTATGAACATATGTATCACTACGATCAAGATTCAATAAACCATTCACATTGGGTGCATGACCATTGAAGGTTTTATTCATGTAAATAGAATAACTATTATTCTCTGACTTAAATGAATAACCGTATTGCAATAAACACGATCTAATCATGCTCATGCTCTACGCAAACACCAAATAACATTTATTCAGGTTTTAACACTAATCCCGAAGGTAGAGGGAGCATGCGATGGTGATCACATCAACCTTGGAAACACTTCCAACACACATCGTCACCTCGCCCTTAGCTAGTCTCCGTTTATTCTCCGTAGCTTTTATTTCGAGTTACTAACATTAGCAACTGAACCGGTATCTAATACCCAGGTGCTACTAGGAGTACTAGTAAGGTACACATCAATAATACGTATATCAAATATACTTCCGTTGACGTTGCCAGCCTTCTTATCTACCAAGTATCTAGGGTTGTTCCGCTTCAGCGACCGCTCTCCTCATAATAGAAGCACTTAGTATCGGGTTTGGGTTCAACCTTGGGTTTCTTCACTGTAGCAACAACTGGCTTGCCATCCATGAAGTTTCCTTCCTTGCCCTTGCCCTTATCGAAACTAGTGGTTTTACTAACCATCAACACTTGATGCTCCTTCTTGATTTCTACCTTCGCGGTGTCAAACATCGCGAATAGCTCAGGGATCATTATTTCCATCCCTGACATTTTATAGTTCATCACGAAGCTCTAGTAGCTTAGTGGCAGTGACTTGGAGAACTATATCAATCACTATCTTATCTGGAAGATCAACTCCCACTCGATTCAAGCGATTGTAGCACCCAGACAATCTAAGCACATGCTCACCGATTGAGCTATTCTCCTTCATCTTGCAGGCAAAGAATCTTGTTGGAGGTCTCATACCTCTCAACATGGGCACGAGCCTGAGATCCCAATTTCAGCTCTTAGAACATCTCATATGTTCCATGGCGTTCAAAAACGTTTTGGAGCCTCAATTCTAAGCAGTAATGCATGACGCACTGAACTATCAAGTAGTCATTAGAACGTGCCTGTCAGACGTTCACAACATCTACAGACGACACTTGAGGGGGTGGCGCACCGAGCGGTGCATTAAGGACATAAGCCTTCTGTGCAGCAATGAGGACATTCCTCAGATCACGGACCCAGTCCGCATTATTGCTACCATCATCTTTCAACTCTATTTTCTCTAGGAACGTATAAAAACACAGGGGAGCTACAGCGCGAGCTATTGATCTACAACATAATTTAGCAAAGACAACTTTAGACTATGTTCATGATAAGGAGTTTAGTTAATCATATTACTTAAAAACTCCCACTCAAATTGACATCCCTCGGGTCATTCGAGTGTCACATGATCCAAATTCACCAACCCAAGTCCGATCATCACGTGAGATGAGGTGGTTTCAATGGTGAACATCTTCATGTTGATCATATCTACTATATGACTCATGTTCGACTTTTCGGTCTCTTGTGTTTCGAGGCCATGTATGTACATGCTAGGCTCGTCAAGTTTAACCCGAGTGTTCCGCATGTGCAATACTAGCTTGCACCCGTTGTATGCGAACGTAGAGTCTATCACACCCGATCATCACGTGGTGTCTCGAAATGACGAACTTTCGCAACGGTGCACACTCGGAGAGAACACAATTTTATCTTGAAATTTTAGTGACGGATCACCTTATAATGCTACCGTCGTCCTAAGCAAAATAAGATGCATAAAAGGATTAACATCACATGCAAATCATAAGTGACATGATATGGCCATGATCTTGTGATTTTGATCTCCATCTCCAAAGCACCGGTGTTGGTGTCAAAACCGGCAGATCTCGGGTAGGGGGTCCCGAACTGTGATACTTGGATCGATGGTAACAGGAGACAAAGGGGGCAAGGTTTTACCCAGGTTCGGGCCCTCCTATGGAGGTAATACCCTACGTCCTGCTTGATTATATTGATTGTATGGGGATTACAGAGTTGATCTACCACGAGATCAAGTAACTAAACCCTAGATGAGTTCTCTTGTTCTACACCCTAAAACCCTCTGGCTTATATAGACGCCGAGGATGTCTAGGGTTACACATGGTCGGTTACACGTCGAGGGGATAAACATGCCTATTCACTACTTTAAACGTGGACGACACGCCATGATCCTTGAAGCTTCCTCTCCAGAGTCCGGGTCTTCAATCAATCCAGTGTCCGGCGAACGACCCATACAGTCCAGCCCATAATAGTCAGGCCGGCTATCCGAGGACCCCTTAAACCAGGACTCCCTCAGTAGCCCCCGGACTAGCCTCCAACGCCAAGGCATGTTCGGACAATCTGGCAGGTCTTCGGCTTGCGAGGCGAGTCCCTCCATCCTTTTTGTTCGGCAACCGTCCTATCATCGGCGAAATCCCAAACGTCGCGGGATCGCTGGGTCCACAATAATAGCGTTTCTTGGACTTCGCGCATCATGGGGAGACGAGCGGTTCAGTAGCTTTTTACAAAACTACCCCTAATAAATAAGGCATCGCCCATTTAAACAAACTGAGCCGTGGTCCAAGCCACATCTTCCTCCTCTTCTTCCTCACTGGAAAAATCTTCCAGCGAAAAAGGTCTTCACCAAGGATGGCGAGCGCTCCCGGTTCCTCCTCGGATCCTTACGGAGCCCGTCCTGGGGATTGGACTAGCTGATCCGTGTCGCTTCTTCGACTTCGCAACCTTGAGACCCAAGGGTACCTTCCTTCTTCGGATCTGACAGCCATCCGCGCCGGTTTGACATCATTCAACGGCGAGGCCCTCGCGGAGAATTTCCCCAATCCCAAAAAGGGGAAGCGTATATGCCTCATGCCCTATCTCCTGCGGGGTCTCGGGTTTCCCATTCATCCGTTCCTGAGAGGTCTACTAGTGTTTTATGGGATCCAGCTCCACCACCTCACCCCAGGGTCTATCCTGCACATCTCGGGCTTCGTCGCCCTTTGCGAGATGTTCCTGGGCTGTGAGGCGCATTTCGATTTATGGAGGAAATACTTCTGCCTTGTTCCTCGCACTCGAGACAAGACAATTTTCGAGGTCGGCGGAGACGAAGTATGCCGTATAGCGGGGACGGGATACCCCGTGGGGACACCAAAGGAGTCTGAACTATGGACCTCGGAATGGTTTTACATCGAGGATGTCCCCCTATTCGAGCCAGCCCGGAGAGGTCTGCCCGAATACTCTGACGCCCCTCTGAAGAAAAGGTACAATTGGCGCCCGAAGAGCCCATCCCAAGAGGACAGCGTCGAAGTACAGCGGTTAGCAGCCTGTGTGAGGATACTAGCTCATCATAAGTTAACTATGATAGACGTCATGGCCGCTGCCATCACCCGGTGTGTCTAGCCCTTGCAACAGAGGATACACCCTTTGTGGTGTTATAGCGGGACAATCGACACTACTCGCTCCCGAAGACTGGGTCCTGTCCACCAAACAGCATTGGCCGCCGCACTTACCGACCTATACAAAGGGGAGCAAGAAGATTTTATTCGGCGATCGACCAAGGAGGGATACTCGAGCCACAATCCCATCGAATGGGTGAGCCTTTCAGTCCTGTGACCACAATTCGGGTTTCTTAATTTGTCCTCCTTGACCGGAGTCTTTTATCTTTATATGAACAGGAATGGAGGAGCTTCATCGAGACAGTCAACTGTCCGGCTCCTCAGCCCGAGGACTATTCCCGCGAGGACGATCCGGGCTATCATGAAGACCCAGACCTGTCAGTCGAACTCGAAGACGGGGTTTTCTACCATGAGGGCCTTGACGGCTCCAAGGTGGCCATCATTGCCGATTACCCTGGATCCTTCCCCTCCCCTGCAACAAGCAAGAAGAAGAAGAAGACGTCCCACAAGAGGCAAGTGTCCTCCACTAACCCCAACGTGCCGGTCCCTTCCCCCAAACGTCATCGGTCCGCGCGACACACAACGGCAGCGACGGCAGTGTCCGGATTGGAAAGCAATAAGGTTCCGGCAAATGAGCCGATCACAGGGGCGAGTGCGCCCACGAGTTCATCCCAAAGGTATTTCGCTTGATCGTTTGATTTAGCATCATGATTTGATAGAGTCTGACAAGAGATCATTTTGCCGAAATATTCAGGCAAAGGGTTCGGTCGTCACCTGCCGAGGACGTCGTAAGGACGTCCGGCGGTGCCCAAGATTCCAGGCCATCCGCCCATGCTGATCCTGCAGCAGGAGCCTCCACCGTCAATCCTGCCCCAGCCAATTCTGGTGACGCCATATCTGTCACCAAATCAGAGGTTGGGAGTGCTATGCATCATCGGCGGCGACGAGAAGCCCTGCGTCATCCGGCCTTTTCCGAACAAGAGTTCGGTGCTCTGCGCACGGCGGATGCACATCTCGGGGCTGCCCGAGCTGGGTTCGGGGAGGCTGTTAAGTTAATATCGTCCAGCCTGCAGGTAAGTAGTCGTTTATTGAAGTCCGAACACTTGTGTAGACTCAGTAGCCCCCGAGCCTTAAATTGGTCGGTATGACCGAATTAAGGATCCCCGTACTAATTGACTGGCAATGTAGGCCTCGAAGCAGCAGTGCGAGCAACTGGCCAAGGAACTGGAAACCAGCCGGACACAGGTCGACTCTTTGAAGGTCGAACTGGAGCAAGTGAAGAGCTTTACTCGGGAGGCACACGGTTAGTGTATATATTCTGCTGATCTTTAGTATATCCACTTGCTTACGCAAGGGTACTATGTAGCAGCTGAATCAATAGGGCAATTACAAAAAGATTTGGATGTAGCCCGAGAATCTCAGCAATATGCCGAGTCCCAGCTGGAGGCTGGCCATCGTGTTTTACAACGGCATCTTGAAGAGAAGAACCGCCTGAAGGAGGAGAACAGTCAACAAGCCGAACAGATTGAGAGCTTAAAGGCTCAATTGGCCCAGGCCCAAGAAGAAAACCAGAATTTACAGAGAGGCATGTTCGGTAAGTGTGATTTGAACATCGGAAAGTATCTCTTATAAGTGAGATGTAATACGCATGCCGTGACTCATGTGCAGGTCTATTGTCCGGGCGACCCGAAGAAGAAATCGGATCCTACCAGGGGAATCTGCTAAAGGAGCTATCCACCCTTCATGAGCGGGCTCGGAAAGCCATGAAAAGCATGGTGAAGGCACTATGGCCTGCCGAGCAACCTGCGGAGGGGATGATCGAACTAATCGATCGCTTCAAGGGAGCCCGAGCTAGGTTCGAGCTGTGGAAGACATCGGCTTGCCGGGAGGGAGCACGAGAGGCGTGGGCGATGATCAAGACCCGCTATACCGGACTTGACCCCGAGCGTATGGCTCAGGTTGGACCAGTGGGGGCAGATGGACAAGAAGTGCCGCTCCACCTGGTATACGACCAGGTGATGCCTGCCGCCCGTCTCTCACAACAAGACTGCTCCCTGGACACCATAATCGATAATCTCGATTAGCAGCCAGATGTATGATCATATGTAGCTATGTACTTTATAATCGAAAAATTACTCCGTCTGTGTTGTGAACTTTGTCTTAACTGGCCATCGGCTTTAACCTCCCGTGCTAAGAGCTTGGGAGTGTTCCTTGTAAGTTATCACCCGAAGGGGAGGGAACTATGTTCGGGGAACCAGGCAATCCGGCCATGCGGTGCGAACAGACAGAAAGCACACAGGGAGATATGTTATATTACTGCTGAGCGTAAGAAACATCTTCTGAAGAAAATAGTAACTCTATCGGTACCTTTCTTCAGGGGAACTATGTAAATCGTAGGAAAAAGGCCGTATATTGTTAGTATGCGGCCAAGGGCTTGTCTGAAGGAAAAAAGCCCGAATAATGGTCATGAAGGCCATAGTTGAACCCATCGTGGCCGATCAATTGTCTACTGAAGATAGCTAGCTTTTGGCTTCACCCGTCTGAGGTACGTATCTGGATGACCCGGTCGTAACAATCGCAGAGGTGCTCCCTTTACCCTCTAGCCGAACAATCGGGAACGTAGCGGGTAAGCACAGGAGCAAGGCAACCCAGCTTGGCAAATTCTTAGTTTGAATTGATGCATAAGATGGCGTAAAAAACGACAAGGAAAGTATGCGTACACAATAAGTGTGCATAAGTGCTTATAACATAAAAGCATTGGCTTCGGAAAAGAAGCCCCCGGGTACTGTGTTCGGATTTAACACTTGAAGGTGTAGGCCGAAAAATCATTAGTACAAGATCGGTCGAACCGAACATAGAGTTGGGAAGAAGAAAAAAAAGAATGCAACCCTGCCAGAAATCAAGGTGGGAGGGAGAGAAAATAACAACGAAAAAGAGAAAAGGGTAAAAAGTATGACAACACCGGTCTAGCCGTAGAAGCGTCGAAGACGAGCTGCGTTCCATGGGTTTGGTTCAAGGCGGTTGTCCTGCGGGTTCCGAAGACGGTAAGCCCCTCCTGTGAGGACCTCGTCGATGATGAAGGGGCCTTCCCATTTGGGCTTGAGTTTATGCTTCTGCTTCTCCGGGAGTCGTAAGACTAGTTCGCCCACATTGTATGCTTGTGCCCTGACCTCCCTGCTCTGGTAACGCCGGGCCTGCTGCTGATAAAAAGTAGACCGGGCCCGAGCTATGTCACGCTCCTCTTCCAAGGCGTCCAAGTCGTCCTGCTGATCTAAGTCAGCCTCTCTTTCCTCGTATATGCGCACTCTTGGTGCATCGTGAATGATATCACAAGGGAGGACCGCTTTGGCCCCGTAGACCATAAAGAACGGTGTGTATCCCGTTGATCTATTCGGGGTGGTGCGCAAGCCCCATAGAACGGAGTCGAGCTCCTCTACCCACTGACAATCAGACTCTTGAAGAGACCGGACCAAACGTGGCTTGATGCCGCTCATTATGAGGCCGTTTGCTCGTTCGACTTGCCCATTAGTCTGCGGGTGATAAACCGATGCGTAATCGAGCTTGATGCCCATCTTTGCGCACCAGTCTTTGACCTCCTGGGTCGTGAAATTGGATCCGTTGTCAGTTATTATACTGTGCGGGACACCGTAACGGTGTACCACGCCGGATATAAAGTCGATTACTGGTCCGGATTTGGCTGATTTGACAGGTTTGGCCTCTATCCATTTGGTGAACTTGTCGACCATGACCAGTAAGTATTTATTTTTCTTGGTCCCCCCTTTAAGTGGTCCGACCATGTCCAGCCCCCAAACCGCGAAGGGCCAAGTGATCGGAATAGTCCGAAGAGCTATTGGGGGCATGTGACTTTGGTTTGCGAAAAGGTGACACCCCACGCAATATTTGACAAGTGACTGGGCGTCCGCCCGAGCTGTAGGCCAAAAGAACCCAGCCCGGAAGGCCTTGCTTACTAAGGCTCTTGCTGCGGCGTGATGACCGCCCATCCCTGCATGGACATCGGCTAATAGCTGCCGCCCTTCTTCCTCAGAGATGCACCGCTGTAGTACTCCGGTGGTGCTCTTCTTGTATAACTCACCTTCGTGTACCTTGAAGGCCTTGGAGCGCCGAACTATGCGCCGCGCCTCCGTCTGATCGTCTGGGAGTTCTTTGTGAAGGAGGTAGGCGAGGAAGGGCTCGGTCCATGGCGCGATTACTGCCATGACCTCGTGAGCCGAGGGCGTCTCGTCCATTACGGAGCCGCCGATGATTTGGTCATTTGGTTTGTTTACATGGGGAACAACCGTGTCTGCGCTGGTGAGATCGGCGCCCTTTTGATCGTCCTGCCAAACCACGGATGGCTTAAAGAGCCGTTCCAGGAAAGTGTTCGGTGGGACAGGGTCGCGTTTGGCCCCTATACGAGCCAGTATATCGGCAGCTTGGTTGTCGTCTCTAGCGACGTGGTGAAACTCCAGCCCCTCGAATCGTGCGGATATCTTTAGGACATCGTTTCTGTATGCCGCCATCTTTGGATTTTTGGCATCGAACTCGCCGTTGACTTGAGAGATGGCCAGATTGGAATCTCCCCGTACCTACAGCCGTTGTATGCCCATTGAGGCTGCCATCCGAAGGCTGTGCAAGAGGGCTTCGTATTCGGCTGCATTGTTGGAGTCGGCATACATAATCTGCAACACGTATCAAACGTTGTCACCTGTCGGGGATGTGAGAACAACTCCAGCCCCCAGTCCGGCCAAAGTTTTGGATCCATCGAAGTACATCGTCCAGTGGGAGTATGTACTATATTCCCTGGGGAGTTCAACTTCTGTCCATTCGGCAAGGAAATCTGCCAACACCTGAGATTTGATAGCTCGGCATGGTTTGTAGGTAATCTCAAAAGGAAGGAGCTCAATGGCCCATTTGGCTATGCGGCCGGTGGCGTTCCTGTTGTTGATTATATCATTCAGGGGTACTTCGGATGCCACCATGACCGAACACTCTTGGAAGTAGTGTCTTAGTTTCCGAGATGCCATAAATACTATATAGGCTATCTTCTGGTAGTGCGGGTATCTGGACTTGCATTGCGTTAGTACTTCTGACACGTAATAGACCGGCTTTTGTGTCCGGAATTTGTGTCCCTCCTCCTCTCGTTCGACGACGAGCACCGCGCTAACAACCTGGTTGGTGGCCGATATGTATAATAACATGGGCTCACCTCCGCCTGGTGCTGTGAGTATGGGGTTACTTTCCAGGAGTGTCTTAATTTCTTCTAACGCAGCCTTTGCTTCGTCGGTCCATTCAAAATTATAGGTCCGTTTCAACAACTTATACAGCGGTAAAGCTTTTTCCCCGAGGCGGGAGATAAAGCGACTTAACGCCGCCACGCAACCCGCCAATCTTTGGACATGCTTTAGCTCTGTGGGGACTACAAGTTTTGATAAGGCACGGATCTTGGCCGGATTCGCTTCTATTCCTCTATGGGAAACGATGAATCCGAGCAATTTACCAGCGGGAACTCCGAATACACACTTATCCGGATTGAGCCGAATATCGTATTCACGTAGGCTGGCAAAGGTTTGCCTTAAATCGTCGATCATATTGCTAACGTGTTTGGTTTTAATGACCACATCGTCCACGTACGCCTCGACTGTTTTTCCGACCTGTTTTTCGAGACAGGTCTGGATCATCCGCTGGTATGTAGCCCCAGCGTTCTTTAGCCCAAAAGGCATTGTGTTGAAGCAAAACGGCCCGTAAGGGGTGATGAATGCGGTTGCCGCTTGATCGGATTCCTTCATTTTAATCTGATGGTATCCGGAATAAGCATCGAGGAAACACAGCGAGTCGTGTCCGGCTATGGCGTCAATAATCTGGTCTATTCGTGGTAGAGGGAAAGGGTCTTTTGGGCAGGCCTTGTTGAGGTCTTTAAAGTCGACGCACAGCCGCCAGGATTTATCTTTCTTTGGTACCATAACCAGGTTTGCCAACCATTCGGGGTGCTTGATGTCCCGAATGAATCCGGCCTCTAGCAATTTGGCCAATTCTTCACCCATAGCTTGTCGTTTGGGCTCGGAGAAGCGGCGCAGAGTCTGCTTGACGGGCTTAAAGCCTACGATGATGTTCAGACTATGTTCTGCCAGCCGTCGTGGGATGCCAGGCATATCGGAAGGATGCCAGGCGAAGATGTCCCAGTTTTCTTGTAAGAAAGCTCGTAGCGCTTTGTCCACTGCAGGATGGAGCTGAGCTCCGATGGACGCTGTCTTGTTTAGGTCCGTCGGGTGTACCTGAAATTTAATGATTTCCTTTGCTGGCTTAAAGGATGTAGATTTAGGCCTCTTGTTGAGGGTCACATCATCTTTGTCTACCGTTGACCGGCGTGTGGTCAGCTCCTCTGCAGCAAAGGTCTCGGCTAGAGCCTCGAGGGCAAGCGCCGCTGTTTTGTTCTCGGCACGTAGGGCTATATTCGGGTCACTAGCAGCTGTGATTACCCCGTTTGGTCCTGGCATCTTAAGTTTCATATAACCGTAATGTGGTATAGCCTGGAATCTTGTGAAGGCGTCACGTCCTAACAGGGCGTGATAGCCACTTGGGAAGGGCACGATGTGGAAGAGAAGCTCTTCAGATCGGTAGTTGTCGGGTGTGCCGAACACTACATCCAGGGTGATACATCCTGAACAGCGCGCCTCCTTCCCCGGGATTATTCCCCGGAAAGTTGTGTTGCTATGCTCGACGCGGGATCGGTCGAACTGCATTTTTTCTAGAGTATCCTCGTAGATTAGATTTAAACCACTACCGCCGTCCATTAGCACCTTGTGTAACCTGAAGCCATCAACGATGGGGTTCAGGACTAGTGCAGCCGGTGAATGACCGGGAAGAATGGCTGGTCGTTCAGCATCTCCGAAGGTGATGGGTATGTCTGCCCATGCACTTGTTGCTGCACGTGATATACATGTTCGAGTTCTTTAAGAGCTCTTTTCCTCCTGTTCCTTGATGGGAATGTTTCGTAGTTCGTCAGTACTTCGGCGTTATATTCCGATGGCGTTGCAGAGCGCCGGTTAGATGGTGATGCCTCAAGAATAGCTTCGCCACTTTTTGCGACCTGCCTGACGACCCAACAAGTTCTAAGGCTGTGAGTTGGAGCTGTGTTTAGCAATACGGAGTGTATAGGGTAGGGTTTGTCCAGTAGTCCATCCAGGACAGTACTGACCCCTGAAAGGGGCCTGTTCCTCTTTTTGGCAGGCTCGAGTTTGGCTGGCCAGTTCGGAGGTATCCTCTTGTGCCGATCTCCTCTAGGGTATTCGGTAGAGATGGGTTCCGAAAATAGCCGTTCAGCGTGCCAAGCACTTTCCATGGCACAATACTTCTGTACCAAGTTTGACAGTTCGGCAAAGTCAATAATGTGCCGCCGCGCCAGGGCATTGAGGATTCCCTTGTCGTGGCAGTTACGTTTGAAGGTTGCCATTACATCTTGATCACTAAGGCCCCGTACTTTGTTTCGGGCGAGTAGTAGTCTGGCCCAGTAATGATGAACCGACTCCCCTGACAAATGTACAATGTTCGGTGGGTCCGAAGACCTGGGCTCTGATGCGATGCTCGAGTCATCGGCTTGGGTGGTGGGTGGATGATGATTTGACTCCACGCCACGGTGGGAGTTCGGAGTCGGGGATTCCGAACAATGTGATGGATCAGGGACCGATACCGGACTGTTTCTGGGGCGAACGCCCAAGTCTGGGTTGCCAGCAAGGTCATGGTAATCGGAGATTGGAGTGTAAACCGTTTTTAATTCCGGTAACTGGGAAGTCGAGCCCCCAGTCGGACACTCGATGGTGGCGACAAGGTGGGTGACCGTGGGGACGTGAATCTCCCTGTCATCGGGTTTAAGCCCGAGCCGGTCATAGACCGGGGTTTGGTCATTGGCCATTCGCATAGTCTCCATTCGATCAAACAACTCGTTGAAAAATGAGGCGATGGTGGGGTGCGTGTCGCGGAAGCGAGTGGTGTCGGCATGCGGCGTCGCGGTTCCAGAGTCGCACGAGAGCGTTCTCGGATTCTGCTCAACCGTGGTAGATCCGGCAGCGACGACCGGACCAGGTGGTCCGGACGGTCCGGAAATAGCAACTTGTTCTCCGGAGATGAGGCCCGATGTCTTCGGCGCCGAGGCGTCGGGATCTGCGGGCTTCTTCGTAGGAGTCAAGGATTCCATCAGTACGAGTCTTCCCCGGGAATCAGCCGAGAACTCTAGGGTTCCGAACCTGATCCCTTGGTCGGGGGGAAAGTTTCCGATCTGGCATGGATGGCCGATCGGGTAAGCGTGCGACGAGATGCCGCCGCCCGTGCGGATCTGATCTGGGGCGAGAATCCACCAGGCACAGATCTCGCCGTTGGTGACAGGGCGAGCCATCGATTCCTTCTGGCGATCATAGCGGAACTATCAATGAAAGCACCAATGTCGGTGTCAAAACCGGCAGATCTCGGGTAGGGGGTCCCGAACTGTAATACTTGGATCGATGGTAACAGGAGACAAAGGGGGCAAGGTTTTACCCAGGTTTGGGCCCTCCTATGGAGGTAATACCCTACGTCCTGCTTGATTATATTGATTGTATGGGGATTACAGAGTTGATCTACCACGAGATCAAGTAACTAAACCCTAGATGAGTTCTCTTGTTCTACACCCTAAAACCCTCCGGCTTATATAGACGCCGAGGATGTCTAGGGTTACACATGGTCGGTTACACGTCGAGGGGATGAACATGCCTATTCACTACTTTAAACGTGGACGACACGCCATGATCCTTGAAGCTTCCTCTCCAGAGTCCGGGTCTTCAATCAATCCAGTGTCCGGCGAACGGCCCATACAGTCCGGCCCATAATAGTCAGGCCGGCTATCCGAGGACCCCTTAAACCAGGACTCCCTCAGTAGCCCCCGAACTAGCCTCCAACGCCGAGGCATGTTCGGACAATCTGGCAGGTCTTCGGCTTGCGAGGCGAGTCCCTCCATCCTTCTTGTTCGGCAACGTCCTATCATCGGCGAAATCCCAAACGTCGCGGGATCGCTGGGTCCACAATAATAGCATTTCTTGGACTTCGCACATCATGGGGAGACGAGCGGTTCAGTAGCTTTTTACAAAACTACCCCTGATAAATAAGGCATCGCCCATTTAAACAAACTGAGCCGTGGTCCAAGCCACATCTTCCTCCTCTTCTTCCTCACTGGAAAAATCCTCCAGCGAAAAAGGTCTCCACCAAGGATGGCGAGCGCTCCCGGTTCCTCCTAGGATCCGCTTCATCCCACAATACCGCTGAATCAAGAAAAGACTAAGGGAGGAAGCAATCTGAATATCAACGCCCACAAACTCCTTTATGTTCTACTCGTGATCTCATCTACGCATAAACCTGGCTCTGATACCACTGTTGGGGAACGTTGCATGGGAAACATAAATTTCCTACGCACACACAAGATCTATCCATGGTAATGAGCATCTACGAGAGGAGAGATCGGATCCACATACCCTTGTAGATCGCTAAGCGAAAGCGTTAAGAAACGCGGTTGATGTAGTCGAATGTCTTCGCGATCCAAACCGCAAGTCGTCCCGCGATCCAATCACGATCTAGCGCCGAACGGACGGCACCTCCACGTTCAACACACGTACAGCTTGATGACGCCTTCACCTCCTCGATCCAGCGAGCGATGGTCAAGTAGTAGATGAGTTCCGGCAGCACGACGGCGTGGTGACGGTGGTGGTGAAGAACAATCTCCGCAGGGCTTCGCCAAGCACAACGGAAACTATGACGGAGGATAAACTAGAGGGGACGGGGTTGCCGGCACACGGCTTGGGGAATTCTTGATGTGTTCCGGGTGCTAGCCCTGCCCCTCTATTTATATGTTGAGCCCTGGGGTCGAAACTTGGAGAAAGAGCCTCCTCAAAGTCGGTTTGGCCCGCAAGGCAAGAGTCCTCCTCGGACTCCAGGACCAGACGCCAGGGTCCTCGGTGTCTGGCCCCAGACGCCAGGGACCCTGGCGTCTGTCGCCTGGCCTCCGCAAAACTCCTTTTTGCACCTTCCTAAAGCCTCGTGGGCTTTACCCCTTGGCCCAAATAAAGTGTTCTTGTACCCGAACATTTTGGGAAACATCCGAAACCCCTTCCGATGAATTCCGGAACCCTTCCGGAGACCAAACACTATTATCCCATATATCAATCTTTACCTCCGGACTATTCCGGAGCTCCTCGTCATGTCCGGGATCTCATCTGGGACTCCGAACAACTTTCGGTCACCAACATAATAACTCAACTATACTTATATCGTCACCAAATGTTAAGTGTGTAGACCCTGCAGGTTCGAGAACTATGTAGACATGACCGAGACACCTCTACGGTCAATAACCAATAGCGGGACCTGGATGCCCATATTGGCTCCTACATATTCTACAAAGATCTTTATCGGTTGAACCTCTATGTCAAGGATTCAGTTAATCCTGTATACTATTCCCTTTGTTCTTCGGTATGTTACTTGCTCGAGATTCGATCGTCGGTATCTCTATACCTAGTTCAATCTCGTTACCGGCAAGTCTCTTTACTCGTTCCGTAATACAAGATCCCGTGGCTAACTGTTTAACCAATTTGCTTGCAAGGCTTATTGTGATGTTGCATTACCGAGTGGGCCCTGAGATACCTCTCCGTCACACGGAGTAACAAATCCCAGTCTCGATCCATGCCAATTCAACAGACACCCTCGGAGATACCTGTAGAGCATCTTTATAGTCACCCAGTTACGTTGTGACGTTTGATACACACAAGTTACTCCTACGGTGTCAGTGAGTTACATGATCTCATGGTCATAGGAACAGATACTTGACATGCAGAAAACAATAGCAATAAACTTGACACGATCATATGATATGTTCATAGTTTGGGTCTTGTCCATCACATCATTCTCCTAATGATGTGATCCCGTTATCAAATGAAAACTCTTGTCCATGAATAGGAAACCATAGCCATCTTTGATCAACGAGCTAGTTCCTTAGAGGCTTACTAGGGACACATTGTTGTCTATGTACCCACACATGTATTTGCGTTTCCAGTCAATACAATTATAGCATGGATAATAGACATTTATCATGAACAAGGAAATATAATAATAACTATTTTATTATTGCCTCTAGGGCATATTTCCAACAGATTGGCCTCCCAAAGATGAGAGGGGTGTTGGTGATGACGATGGCTTCGATTTCCCCCTCCGGGAGGGAAGTTCCCCCGGCGGAATCGCTCCGCCGGAGGGCAAAAGTGCTCCTGCCCAAGTTCCGCCTCGAAGCGGCGGCGCTTCGTCCCGAAAATCCTCGTCTGATTTTTTCTAGGTCAAATGTGACTATATACCAGAAGATGGGCTCCGGAGGTGGGCCGAGGTGGCCACGATACACCAAGGCGCGCCCAGGTGGGTCTGGCGCGCCCTGGTGGGTTGTGCCCACCTGGCTGGCCCCCTCCGATAGTTTTCTGCTCCAGTACTTTTTATAAATACAAAAATAATCTCCGTAAAATTTCAGCTTCATTAGAGTTGTGCATAATAGGTATCTCTGATGTGCTTTTCTTAGGTCCAGAATTCCAGCTGCCGGTATTCTCCCTCTTTGAGTAAACCTTGCATATTATGAGAGAAAAGGCATTAGAATCACTCCCCAAAGCATTATTATTCAACAAAACAAAGTAAATAACAGTAGGAAATCATGATGCAAAATGGACGTATCAACTCCCCCAAGCTTAGACCTCGCTTGTCCTCAAGCGAAAGCCGATATTGAAAAGCATGTCCACATGGTTTGAGAGAGAGGTGTTGATAAAAACAAAATACAGACATAGAAGCATCATGCTTATTGGTATAACAGCAACAAACTCTATCATAAAAACTTATTTCAATACATTTTTATCATATAGCTTCTCATGAACAAGTAACAATTCATCACAACATAGAAGTATGAAGCATAAACCTTATTGGGAACCAACAAACTATGTTCTCAGTCAACTTTGCAACTACAATTCGTCATATTTTCAGGAAGGGTCTCATGTCGGAGCCTTTTGGCAAGTCCACATACTCAACCATCATTTAGTCTTCTATGATTGCTAACACTCACGGCATACCCATGAACAAAAAGTTTCAACCGGACACATAGGAACATAGGGGCTTATAGTTTCACCTCCCAACGTATTCACCTCAAGGGTGATGTCAACAATAATAACTCATGCCCACTCATATCCAACTGGATATATGCACCTAGTTCTTTCGTCACCACATGATGCTTCCAAAAGAAAAAGTAAAAAAGGAATAGGGAAGAATACTTTGACTCTTGCATAAAAGTAAATACATAAAACTAAAAGATAGGCCCTTCGCAGAGGGAAGCAGAGGTTATCATGCGCTCATTGGTTTGTATGCCCAATCCCTTAATGTAAAAGAACATCATGCTACATTGCCCCCTATGATAGCAACCTTTATTATGCAGTCTATCGCTTTTATTACTTTGCCATCATAAGTTCGTATAGTGCTCAATTTTCTCTTACACCAATTGATCAAACACTTTTAGGAGCAATTTTTATTACCTTATTGCACCGATGACAACTTACTTGAAGGATCTTTCTCGATCCATAGGTAGGTATGGTGGACACTCAAAGAATGAATTTGGGTTTGGGTTTTTGGATGCACAAGTAGTATCTCTACTTAGTGCGGAATTTTGGCTAGCAAAGATAATTAGCAAGCACCACATGTTGAAGGATCTATGACAATATAACTTCTATGTGGATATGAACAAGCATAAATCATTACGTTGTCTTCCTTGTCCAACGTCAACAATTTTGACATATAATATTTGATGGGGGCTCACAATTATAAAAGATGTCCAAGATGGTATATTTGCATGTGAATCTTCTCTTCCCTTATTAATTCTTTCATGAAATGCATCATTGACCAATGCTATGTTTGTCAATCTCCAACAAATTTTACTACTTATACTTTTCCTTATGTGATGTCATTACTCACCATAAGATTAGCATATGATTCTTTTCATTTATTTTCCTTTCCTTTATTTTAATTGCAACAAGAAAGTAGAGAGGCAAAAACTTAAACTAAACTTTATTATATAATTGTCACTCGATTACATAGATAGATAGGCCACGAAACTAACACACGAAAATAGATCTTGCTAAACTTTTATTCAACTAAAGCAAAGGGAAACTAAAAATCGAACTAAAATAGGTAAAGGTGAATAAAAGTGGTGGTGATACAATATCAGGGCACCTCCCCCAAGCTTGGCTCAAGCCAAGGGGAGTGCCCATACCCGTGTGCTCAGGTCTCCTTTGGTGGTGGTGATGTAGAAGGTGTGGTGATGTGGTGTCACACTTCAGCTTCAAAAGACGCTCCAATTTGCGGATGACCCTCCTAAGGTTATTGATGTGCTCTTCTACAAAAATATTTTCACGGATGAGAAATTTATTCTGAACACGGACCTCTTCGAAAGCTCTAAAGGCTTCGATTTCAATAGGGGTGAGATGACTGTAATCAAGGTTGAAGGATATCTTCTTCCTCTCCCTCCTTTATTGGCATGGATTGATCTCCTTCAGGGGGCTGATCCACCATAGTCTCCTTGCCCTTCTCTTCCTTGTTGGCTTCTTCCGGCTCCTCCCTCTTCAACTCTATCTTCATTAGCCAGGCATCTTCTTCCATGTTGTTAGAAGAGGGGGAAGACATGATGCCTGACTTGACAGATCTGATAGGAAAATAGCAAGAAACAAGAACAAAGGATTTTTCTGCGATGCGGTCGTCAAAATAGTCGGGGGTATATATAGAGAATGTTTATTCTTGGGAAACAAGCATATGGAAGGAAAACGGAGTCGGGAAGGCTTACGAAGTGGGCACAACCCACCAGGGTGCGCCCAGGGGTGCCTGGCGCGCCCTGGTGTATCGTGCTCACCTCGATCACCTTCCGGTTTATTTTTTTATTTCCAAATTTTTCTAATATTCCAAAACTGACAAAAAATATTTTTGCGGCTTTTTCGGACTCGTTTACTTAACGTATCACGTACCTCCTATTGTTTAGAATTCTGGAGTGTTCCAGAAGGTTTCTTTTATGTGCTCCTCCGGTGTCATGGTTTGGATAACATTGCTTTCAACATTAATAGGCGTACCTGAGATATAATGCTTAATTCTTTGTCCATTGACCACCTTCGGGTTAGTACCTTCGGCGTTATTAATCTTGATAGCTCCAAATCGATAAACCTCTTCGATAATATATGGTCCTTCCCATTTGGAGAGAAGCTTTCCTGCAAAAAAACTTAAACGAGAGTTGAACAAAAGAACATAATCTCCTATTTTGAATTCCCGCTTTTGGATTCTTTTGTCATGCCATCTTTTTACTTTTTCTTTGAATAGCTTGGCATTTTCATAGGCTTGGGTTCTCCATTCATCTAGTGAGCAAATATCAAATAGCCTCTTCTCACCGGCAAGTTTGAAATCATAGTTAAGTTCTTTAATTGCCCAAAATGCTTTGTGTTCTAATTCTAGAGGCAAATGACAAGCCTTCCCATATACCATTTTGTATGGAGACATACCCATAGGATTTTTATAAGCTGTTCTATAGGCCCAAAGTGCATCATCTAATTTCTTAGATCCTATTCTTACGAGACCTATTGACAGTTTTTGTAATATTAATTTTATTTCTCTATTGCTAAGTTCAATTTGACCACTAGATTGAGGATGATAGCGTGATGCAATTCTATGGTTAACATCATACTTGGCAAGCATCTTGCGGAAAGCACCATGGATAAAGTGTGAACCACCATCGGTCATTAAATATCTAGGGACTCCAAATCTCGGGAAGATAACCTCTTTAAGCATTTTAATGGAGGTGTGGTGATCAGCACTACTAGTTGGAATAGCTTCTACCCACATAGTGACATAATCAACAGCAACCAAAATATGAGTGTACCCGTTAGAGGAAGGAAAAGGCCCCATATAATCAAAACCCCAAACGTCAAATGGTTCAACAACAAGTGAATAATTCATAGGCATTCCCTGACGCTTACCGATATTACCAATTCTTTGACATTCATCACAAGACAAGACAAACTTACGGGCATCCTTGAAGAGAGTAGGCCAATAAAACCCAGATTGCAATACCTTATGAGCAGTTCTATCTCCCGCATGATGTCCTCCATAAGCTTCGGAATGACATTTCCGTAGGATTTGTTCCTGTTCATGCTCAGGTACACAACGTCTAATAATACCATCTACTCCTTATTTATAAAGATGTGGGTCATCCCAAAAGTAATGTCTCAAGTCATAGATTTTTTTTCTCTTTTGTTGGTATGTGAAGCTAGGTGGTATATACTTAGCAACAATGTAGTTAGCATAATCAGCATACCAAGGCGTGTTTTGAGAGACATTTATTGCAGCTAACTGTTCGTCAGGGAAACTATCATCAGTAGGTAGTGGGTCATCAAGAATATTTTCTAACCTAGACAAGTTATCAGCTACTGGGTTCTCAGCTCCCTTCCTATCAACGATGTGTAAGTCAAATTCTTGAAACAAGAGAACCCACCTAATGAGTCTAGGTTTAGCATCTTTCTTTTCCATAAGATATTTTATAGCAGCATGATCGGTGTGAACAATAAATTTGGAATCAACAATATAGGATCTAAATTTATCACAAGCAAACACAACTGCTAAATATTCTTTTTCAGTGGTAGCATAGTTTTGTTGGGCACTGTCTAGAGTTTTACTAGCATAATGGATAACATTCAATTTCTTATCAACTCTCTGTCCTAGAACAGCACCAACAGCATAATCACTAGCATCACACATAATTTCAAAAGGCAAGTTCCAATCAGGTGGTTGTACGATAGGTGCAGAGGTTAAGGCTTTCTTGAGTGGTTCAAAGGCTTCCACACAATCATCATCAAAAACAAAAGGAATATCCTTTTGCAAAAGATTAGTAAGAGGCCTAGAAATTTTAGAGAAGTCTTTAATGAACCTCCTATAAAAACCAGCATGACCAAGGAAACTTTGAATACCTTTAATATCTTTAGCACATGGCATTTTCTCAATTGCATCAACTTTAGCTTTATCCACCTCAATACCTCGTTCAAATATTTTATGACCCAAGACAATGCCTTCATTAACCATAAAGTGGCACTTCTCCCAATTCAAGACGAGATTAGTTTGTTCACATCTCTGCAAAACTCGATCAAGGTTGCTTAAGTAATCATCAAAAGAAGTCCCGTAAACGGAAAAATCATCCATGAAAACCTCCACAATCTTTATTCAAAAATCAGAGAATATAGCAGTCATACATCTTTGAAAGGTAGCAGGTGCATTGCATAAACCAAAAGGCATACGTCTATAAGCATAGGTTCCAAAACGGTGGTTTTCTCTTGATCGGATTGTGACACGGGTATTCGAGAGAAACCAGAATATCCATCTAGGAAACAAAAGTGTGTGTGCCTAGATAATCTTTCTAACATTTGATCAATGAAAGGCAGAGGGTAATGATCTTTCCTAGTAGCTTTATTTAATTTACTAAAATCAATTACCATTCTATAGCCAGTGACAATTCTTTGTGGAATGAGTTCATTCTTATCATTAGGAACAACGGTAATACCTCCTTTCTTAGGGACACAATGAACGGGACTTACCCATCTACTATCAGCAATGGGATAGATTATACCTGCTTCCAGAAGCTTTAGTATTTCAGTTCTTACCACTTCTTTCATCTTAGGATTCAATCGTCTTTGGTCATCAACAACGGGTTTAGCATCAGGTTCCATATTAATCTTGTGCTGACATAGAGTGGGACTAATGCCCTTAAGATCATCAAGAGTATATCCAATAGCAGCCCGATGCTTCCTTAGAACTTTTAATAATCTTTCTTCTTCATGTTCTGAAAGGTTAGCACTAATAATAACAGGATATATCTTTTTCTCATCAAGATAATCATACTTCAAACTGTCAGGCAATTGTTTCAATTCAAACACAGGGTCACCTTTAGGTGGAGGAGGGCATCCAAGAGTTTCAATAGGCAAATTGTGTTTCGGGAGAGGTTGTTGTTCAAAGAAAATTTTATCTATTTCATTTCTTTCACGCAAGTGCATATCATTTTCATGGTCAAGCAAATATTGTTCTCATGGATCAGTAGGAGGCACAGCAATAGAAGAAAGACCAATTATTTCATCCTTACTAGATAATGCTTTATCACGAGGTCGTCTACTAAACTTGGAAAAATTAAACTCATGAGACACACTACCAAAACTGAAAGCGACAGTTTGTTTTTCACAATCTATCTTAGCATTGACGGTGCTCAAGAAAGGTCTACCAAAGATAATGGGACAAAAGTCATCTTGTGGGGAACCAAGGACTAGAAAATCAGTAGGGTATTTTACTTTCCCACACAAGACTTCAACATCTCTAATAATCCCAAGTGGTGTGATAGTGTCTCTATTAGCAAGTTTAATAGTAACATCAATGTGTTCCATTTCAGCAGGTGCTATTTCATCCATAATTTCTTGGTATAGAGTAAAAGGGATAGCACTCACACTAGCACCCAAATCAGATAAACCATGATAGCAATGATCTGCTATTTTGACTGAGACAACGGGCATGCCTTCTATGGGTCTATGTTTATCTTTTTCATCGGGTTTAGCAATTCTAGCAGTTTCATCACAGAAGTAGATAACATGCCCATCAATATTTTCTACCAAGAGATCTTTAACCATAGCAATACGAGGTTCTAATTTAATTTGTTCAGGTGGTTTAGGTGCTCTTATATTACTCTTACGAACCACAATTGATACCTTAGCATGTTCCTTTATCCTAACAGGGAAAGTTGGTTTTTCAATATAAGCGGTAGGCACAACTGGATCAACATTGTAAAAGAAGGTTTCTTCTTTAGCTATGACCGGTTCTTTAATTTCTTCTTTAATAGGGGGATGACATTTAAACCACTTATCCTTACGGAGGTCAACGTGAATAGCAAATGCTTCGCAGAAAGAGGCTACTATCTCAGAGTCAAGTCCATATTTAGTGATAAACTTATGAAAAGTATCGGTATTCATAAAAGATTTAACACAATCCAATTCAAGATTTATACCTGACTCATTACCTTCGTCGAGTTCCCAATCTGCAGAGTTGCGTTTAATTCTTTCTAAGAGATCCCACTTGAATTCAATAGTCTTCTTCATATAAGAACCAACACAAGAAGTATCCAGCATGGATTGATCATTATGAGAAAGCCGAGCATAAAATTTTTGAATGATAACTTCTCTCGGAATGTCATGATTGGGGCATGAATATAACATTGACTTAAGCCTCCCCCAAGCTAGAGTGATACTTTCTCCTTCCCGAGGCCAAAAATTATATATATAATTCCGATCACGATGAACTAGATGCATGGGATAAAACTTTTGGTGGAATTCCAATTGCAAACGATTCCAGTTCCACGATCCAAGATCATCACATAGCCTATACCATGTCAATGCTTTTCCCTCAAAAGATAAAGAGAAAACCTTCTTCTTAAGTTCTTCTCCGGGTAAACCTGCAAGCTTAAATAATCCACAAATTTCGTTCGCATATAAGAGGTGCATATCAGGATGTTCAGTTCCATCTCGTGCATAAGGTTTAGCAAGCCGTTGTTCTACCATACCCGAAGGAATTTCATAAGTAATATTTTCAGTAGGTGTTGTAGGTTGAGGGGCAACTAATTGTGGTTCCGTTCGAGGTGAAGATACCCCGAACAAACCCCTCAAAGGATTGTTTTCCATAGTAGCAAGTAGCAATAAATTTCAGCACGTAGTATAAGTTTTTTCCTTACCGATTTCCACTTACCAAGAGCGCTTCACTCCCCGGCAACGGCGCCAGAAAAGAGTCTTGATGACCCAAAAGTATAGGGGATCAATCGTAGTCCTTTTGCTAAGTAAGAGTGTCGAACCCAACGAGGAGCAGAAGGAAATGACAAGCGGTTTTCAGCAAGGTAATTTCTGCAAGCACTGAAATTGTAGGTAACAGATAGTTTGATAGCAAGATAATTGGTAACAAGCAAGTAACGGTAACGGTAAACAAGGTGCAGCAAGGTAGCCCAATCCTTTTGTGGCAAAGGACAGGCCAGAACAAACTCTAGTAATAGGCAAAGTGTTCTTGAGGGTACACTCGAATTTCATCTAGTCACTTTTATCATGTTGGTTTGATTCGTGTTTGCTACTTTGATAATTTGATATGTGGGTGGACCGGTGCTTGGGTGTTGTTCTTACTTGAACAACCTCCCACTTATGATTAACCCCCTCGCAAGCATCCGCAACTACGAGAAAAGTATTAAGATAAAATCTAACCGTAGCATTAAACGTTTGGATCCAAATCAGCCCCTTACGAAGTAGCGCATAAACTGGGGTTTAAGCTTCTGTCATTCTAGCAACCCATCATCTAATAACTACTCCACAATGCATTCCCTTAGGCCCATGAATGGTGAAGTGTCATGTAGTCGACGTTCACATGACACCACTAAGGGAATCACAACATACATATCATCAAAATATCAAACACATATCAAATTCACATGATTACTTGCAACATGACTTCTCCCGTGACCTCAAGAACCAAGGTAACTAGTCACAAATAATAAACATGCTCAAGATCAGAGGGGTATTAAATAGCATAATGGATCTGAACATATAATCTTCCACCAAATAAACCATATAGTAATCAACTACGCAAGGTAATCAACACTACTAGTCACCCACAGGTACCAATCTGAGGTTCCGGTACAAAGATTAAACACAAGAGATGAACTAGGGTTTGATAGGAGATGGTGATGTTGAAGATGTTGATGAAGATTGGCCTCCCAAAGATGAGAGGGCTGTTGGTGATGACGATGGCTTCGATTTCCCCCTCCGGGAGAGAAGTTCCCCCGGCGGAATCGCACCGCCGGAGGGCAAAAGTGATCCTGCCCGTGTTCCGCCTTGAGGCGGCGGCGCTTCGTCCCAAAAATCCTCCTCTGATTTTTTCTAGGTCAAATGTGACTATATACCAGAAGATGGGCTCCGGAGGTGGGACGAGGTGGCCACGATACACCAGGGCGCGCCCAGGGGGGTCTGGCGCTCCCTGGTGGGTTGTGCCCACCTGGCTGGCCCCCTCCAGTAGTTTTCTGCTCCAGTATTTTTTATTAAATACAAAAATAATCTCCGTAAAATTTTAGCTTCATTGGAGTTGTGCAGAATAGGTATCTCTGATGAGCTTTTCTTAGGTCCAGAATTCCAGCTGCCGGTATTCTCCCTCTTTGTGTAAACCTTGCATATTATGAGAGAAAAGGCATTAGAATCACTCCCCAAAGCATTATTATTCAAAAAAACAAATTAAATAATAGTAGGAAATCATGATGCAAAATGGACGTATCAGCCAGCTGACGCCGGTAAGCTCGACGCCCTCTGCCTCCTTCTGTTCTTTTAAAAACTAATGGGGTGGCCCCACCCGTTAGTATCTTCCCCCCTCGAAGTGTTTTCTTATGAAAGCGTATTCCGGTTTTATGATTTCGACATGGCCTCCCGAGGGAATTCCAGTAAATCATTTTAAATCTTAGATTTGACAAAACTTTGACCATCATTATCTGCCAAACCACAAGTACAAATGAGCTGATTCTTTTTGCATTATTTTTCTTTTGAGCTCCTTTATTTTCTGGTAGAGTTCTGTATTTTTCTCTTCTGTCTAGAATTTCTGGACAGAAGAATATGCCTTATGTGTTATTTACAAATGCCTTTAAAAATATTTTACAGAGTGTTTTGATTGGTTGATGAAGATCAGGAGTAGATGCAACACTCCCTTGTAGCAAGGCAAGCCACACCCTCCATTTGCATGATTGCAATGCAATGCCATGGTTTATTTAATGAACTTGCTTAAAGAATTGCATTAGTTAAATATGAATTATTCATGGCATTTCTTGGAGAAACCTTTGGTCTTGCTTCTGCCATGATGATGCTTGGATTTCTAGGACTAATGCTTTGCAGATTGAGGATGACATGTCGCCATTGGAGTACTAGGAACAATAGTTATGTTTTCATTATGATTATATTGGATATCATACCTATCGTAGAATCATTGGGTTTGATGCTATTGATTGAATCTAATCATTAGTTTATACATCTTGATATTGTCATTTGTATAGTAGCATCATTGCATTTTTGCATTCATCATGATATTAGTTATATGTCACTTTGGGAGTTTATTATACTTCAGTCATATCATTCGTTGGATGGATATTGTTTTTAACTTGGATCACAGGTGAATGTATGATTAATAGTTCTATCACAGATATACCTTGGGGACAAATTCCGTCATTTCGTTGGTGAGGTGCCACCGAATCGAGCTCACCAGTGCAACCACACGTGCCTAAATTGGGGGACGTAATGCGGTCTATTTTCATGCCTCTCGCCGGTGTCTCCAACTAGGGAAGGTTATACGCTTGCGCTACCCTGGCCCGGTGGGCAGGCATAACCTTGTGTGCCCGAGTTGTGTTGTACCCGGGTGTCCCTCTTTAGGACGAGTTTGTTTTGCCACGATGGTGGCGGCCACAAAGGTGGCGGATGTCACGAGTTGACATCGAGGCCACCCATGACATAGCCCAAAGGGGAGTTTGTCAGAGTGGCCGGGAGAGTGTCATGCAATAGATTGGTTTTGTCAGAATGTCATTGGTCCACCCGAATGGGAGCACGAGGCCATGAGTTCTGTGGTGTGGGTACAGTGTACTAACCTCTGCAGGAGTGTATCGATAACCGCGTCCTCGGTCATGGACACAGTTCGTACTAGGTCACACCGTTCAATCAACACTCACGATGACAGAATGACTTATAAAATGACTTATAAGATGACTTATATGTAGATGTGAGCAAATAACAGTTTGGTAGGATGCCGATATTGATATTGGGATGATCTGGTGGATGATCATTCGGTTCATGATGTGATCATGTGGTGATCACGAGGATATGTTGATCACGAGGTGATCGAGATGATATATTGCTAGGCCGGATAGCCAAGAGTGAGATGGTTCTTGTGACCCCAGATGATGGTTCATCAGTAATCCTAGCATTACCATATTATTCTGATTAGAGTTACCTCCTCATCACAGTAGATGTTAGTAACTTAACATGTTAATGCTATGTGGTTGTCTTGCCTTGATGCTTTTGGTTGATGTGAGCTTGCGAGTACATTCAAAGTACTCACCTGGCATGTCATGCCACATTGCAGGTGATGTCGTGATTGATTGCCTATCGAGGATCCAGAGTCTGCGAGCTAGGCCATGTCCCAGCCAGAGTTCTTGCGGAGTGGAGTCCGTCACCGCCGTCGTTGTTCCGCTGCTAGAAGCTATTCCACTGTTACGAGATGTTTTGCTGCTAGCATAGACCTCCCTTAGCAGGTGTAGGGTCGCCGTGCCTTTGTAATCCTTTGAAATCCATGAACCCTTGTTCCCCGATTATTTGTAATAAAGAGCTGATTTGTTCTATGCCAAGCAGTGTCGTATTCCAGAAGACTTGATCTTTGGGCTGGTATAGGAGGTGTTTCTGTTCCTCTGAGTCGGGGGCCACACGCGCCCCACATCGTTTGCCTCCACCCGCTCTGCCCGCTGCCAGTGGGCAAGCCAATGTCGTGTGCCGCTCCCCCTTTTCCTGTTGCGCCTCCCGTGCGGGCCCTACCTTGCCGCTCACCCGCATCACAGCTAGCCTCTGTGCGTGAGCGCCCGCGCCACACCATATCGCCCCGGATGCCCTATTCGCTGTAGTGGATAATCGCACCACCCTGCTCGTCTTGTTCCTGTCGTGGCTCGCGTCGCCCGAGCCTCAAGCCGACGCTCGCGTCTCAAGCTGGTCTAACACCATCATCGTTTGCCTCCTCGAGTATTTGTTGTTGGACTCGGCTTCGAGACCACCACGTCGTGGCCACAACCATGCCAAGTTGTTGCCTGTTGCACCTGCGACGTGTTGCCATGGACGTACTCCAAACCATATTCGAACCAAAAGCGCCAAGCATCCCACCAAGATTGACGACCTCCAAGTTCGACTACACGGACACCAAGTGTCACAAGAACAGTACCTCGACGTCCGCTGGAGTCCGAAGACCCCAAGTTTCACGACACCCACGACCCATCAAGTTCGTCTACGACTACTTCCCTTGGATCCAACAAGATCATCAAGTGTACAACTATCATCGCCTTGGATCCTACAAGACTATCAAGTGTACGACTACTTTCCTCGATGACTCGCGGCCGAGTACCCTATCGACTCGATCCACCCGAAAATCACGCTTTGAAGGTATAACCCCGAGACGACTCATGTGAATGAATGCATGTGTGATGTATGAGATGAACCGCATGTTGGCACCGTTTGCGATTGTTCGTTGCACGTTGCCCCTCTTTTGCAATGCCAACGACATGTGGGATACCCGGTAACCGGGATCACTCCTCGTCACTCTTGAACGTTTCGCACGCCCACATTTGATCTTTTGCACCGGTATCTCAATGAGTTGCCGGATCGCTGGAATGTTGCCATGGCATCATTTTCGGATTCGCCACTGTGGCACCCCTTTCCTTCCGTTATGGCAACCAAATGCTCCATTTCATATTATGCGAATATGTTCATCAAATTGCATCAATTTTGATCATGTCATCCTCATGCATGTTAAAAATATTTAAATTAATGTCTGCATTAAAAAATTGCTTAATGGCATGCTAAAATGGTTTATTCCATAACTAAATAACCATAGCTCCAAATTAAATAAATAACTATGTAACTTCACTAGAAAAATATGCAAAATAACATGGTGCACTTTATATTCCTGTTTCACGACTATAAAATATGTTTTCGGATAGAACAGTGCCAAAATCAAAATTTGCATACGGGGATTTTCCGAAATTGTTATGTGTAGTTTTTGGCCTCATTTAAATTGCTTAGATAGGTAGTTTTATTATGCATCACCTTTTGTCATGTTTAACAACATTTAATATTGTTGAGTAGCATAAACGAGAGTGAACCAAATAATTCGAACGTGGAGTTTCGTCAATATGAAACCCGTTGTATATTGAACTTCACTTAAAGTGTAGTGTTTGATTGTTGCACATTGCCATGTCATGCATATTTAAATGGACATGCATCATACTTGTTTGTGCATCATGCCATGATTATGTTTGTTTGTTTACCGTGTGTTGTTTGCTTCTTTCCGGTTTCACTTCTTTGCGCTAGAATTCCAATAACGTTTCGAAGTGTGAGGATTATGAAGAGGAACGGGTTATTGTAGCACAATGATACGTCTCCGTCGTATCTATAATTTTTGATTGTTTCATGCCAATATTATACAACTTTCACATATTTTTGGCAACATTTTATATGATTTATTGGACTAACATATTGATCCAGTGCCCGGTGCCAGTTCCTGTTTGTTCCATGTTTTTTGTTTCGCAGAATATCCATATCAAACGAAGTCCAAATGTGATAAAAATTGACGGAGATTTTTTTGGAATATTTGTGAATTTTGAGAAGTGGAATCAACGTAAACGGAGGCCCACAGCCCCCAAGAGACACCAGGGCGCGCCCAGAAGGCCCAGACGCGGGGTGGTGGGTTGTTCCCACCTCGTAAGTTGGTTGGAGATCTCCTTCGGGCGAAAGGAAGCTAATTTTTGGATAAAAATCCCCTCAAAATTTCAGCCCAATTGGAGTTACGGATCTCCGGGAATATAAGAAACGGTTTTCGGCCAGAAAACAGGAACGCGAAACAGAAGAGAACAGAGAGGGAGATCCAATCTCAGAGGGGCTCCTGCCCCTCCGCTGCCATGGAGGCCATGGACCAGAGGGGGAACTCTCCTCCCATATAGGGGGGAGGCCAAGGAAGAATAAGAAGGAGGGGGGCTTTCTCCCCATCTCTCCCGGTGGCGCCGGAACGCCACCGGGGCAATCATCGTGACGGCGATCTACACCAACAACTTTGCCGCCGTCAACACCAACTCTCTCCCCCTCTATGCAGTGGTGTAACACCTCTCTTCCCCGTTGTAATCTCTACTTAAACATGGTGCTCAACTCCATATATTATTTCCCAATGATATTTGGCTATCCTATGATGTTTGAGTAGATCTCTTTTGTTCTATGGGTTAATTGTGGTATGATGTTATGGATGTGAGTTGTATGTTGATATGGTGCTGTCCTATGGTGCCCTCTGTGTCGCGCAAACGTGAGGAATCCCCGCTGTAGAGTGTTGCAATATGTTCATGATTTTCCTATGGTGGGTTGCTTGAGTGACAGAAGTATAAACCCGAGTAGGTGGGTTGTTGCGTATGGGAGTAAAGGGGACTTGATACTTAATGCTATGGTTGGGTTTTACCTTAATGAACTTTGGTAGTTGCGGATGCTTGCTAGAGTTCCAATCATAAGTGCATATGATCCAAGTACGGAAAGTGTGTTAGCGTATGCCTCTCCCTCATTGCATATAACAAGTATCTATAATATTATATTCAATTGCCTAGGGACAATATTTCTCTTGCGTTACACAAAAAGTTCTCTACTAAGCTATTTACTTTTATTGTTCTTTTATTAAAACAGCACCTAACTTTTATTTCACGTTCTTTATTATCTTGCAAAGTACTTCTAGTTTTATTCCCGCAAAGTAGTTTCATACTTGTCCTAGGTAAAGCAAGCATTAGCATGCGTAGAGTTGATCGGTGGTCGATAGAACTTGAGGGAATATTTGTTCTACCTTTAGCTCCCTGTTGGGTTTGACACTCTTACTTATCGAAAAAGGCTACAAACGATCCCCTACACTTGTGGGTTATCACACAATACGGATAACTATTTCCCTCAGTTAAGAACCAAGGTTTATCGAACCAATATGAATATCAATCAACCATCGTCTTCAGCGACTGCACACAAAAGAGCAAACAATTGCACCCAACGCGGGCAAGAGGGTTGTCAATCCCCTTGGACTCGTTATTTGCAAGCAAATGAAGTGTGTAGATGATAGTAGATAATTATAAATTGAAAAATAAAATAAAAGCATATAAATGACAGCAAGGTATTTATAGCGTCTGTAAATATATAAGTGAATAAACCTGGGGGCCATAGTTTTCCCTATTGGCATCTCTCATGTAGGAAGCATACGGTGGGTAAACAAATTACTGTTGGGCAATTGATAGAAAAGTGCATAGTTATATTCATATTCACGGTAATGATCATGTATATATAGGCATCACGTCCATAAGCAAATAGGCCGACTCCTGCCTGCACCTATTACTATTACTCCACCCATCGACCGGTATCCAGCATGCATATAGAGTATTAAGTAAAATAGAGTAATGCTTGGAGAACAATCATGATGTAGACAAAGAGAATTCAATTAATATGAACTAAACCCATCGTTTTATCCTTAGTGGCAACAATACAAAGACGTGTCTTGTCCCTTTCTGTCACTGGGATATAGAGCACCGCCAAATTGAACCCACTACAACGCACCCCTCTCACTGAAGAAATATCAATCTAGTTGGCCAAACTATTTCAATAGATCGGAGAGATTTACGAAGCTATAATAATCATGCAAATAAGAATCATAATATATTTCAGAGATGACTCAAATACTTTTCATGAATAATCTAAACATAAACCCACAATTCATCAGATCCTAGAAAAGGTAACATATAAAAGAATTACATCGGATAGATCAAAGCGAAGATGCGATGATCATTGTATTGAAGATCAAGAGAGAGAGAGAGAGAGAGAGAGAGAGAGAGAGAGATCTAGGTACTAGCTATGGACCCGTAGGTCTATGGTTAACTACTCACACATCACCATGGGAGCAGCAAGGATTATGTAGAGGCCCTCCATGATCGATCCCCCCTCCGACAGAGCACCGGAACAGGGCTCCAGATGGTATCGCAGTGGAACAGAGACTTGCGGAGGCGAAAAAGTTTTCGGGATGCTCCTTAGGCTTTTTGGAATATATGTGAAATTATAGGCCAGAGAACGGGGTCAGGAACCCACCAGGGAGGGACAACCCATCATGGCGCGCTGACCCCCCTGGGCACGCTCTGTTGGCTTGTGCATCCCTCGTGTAACTTCCAGTCTCCTCCCGAAGCTTCCAGGTCTTCTTTTGGTCTAGAAAAAATCATATAAAAGTTTCAGGGCAATTGGACTTCGTTTGGTATTGTAAACCTGAAAAGCCAAAAACACGCAGAAAACAACAACTTGTACTGGGCATTGGGTTAATAGGTTTGTGCTCAAAAATAATATAAATTGGTAAATAAATACTCAAAAAGTATCGTAGAATGATAATATTATAGCATGGAACAATCAAAAATTATAGATACGTTGGAGACGTATCAACTATCAAATAGGAAAAACCCGCGGAACGGCCATTTTTCAAATTGCTCAAGGCGGTAGATATTTTTGAGATTGTGAGGGAAGTCTCGTGGAGCCCAATCGTGTCCAGTGCCCACCAGTGGACCGTGCTGATGTGACAGGGCCCGACCGTGGCACACTGGTAGTCGGAGGGAATGGTGTGTGTGAGTGTACAATCACAAGCGGTTGTTTCATTCGAATCGTCGGCTATTTACTCCTACAATAATAATATATAGGAGCATTTCGCCAAAAATATGCGGGAAAGTGGTCAGAACACAAACACACCTACATGTGGAACAAAAATATGTATGCAAAGGGTGGTTTGATATGTTCAAATACCCAATGTGCAACTTTGATGCGGCACATGTCTCGTCCGCCGCCACTTCATGTCGGCGGGAGGGAATCTTAGCTACGAATACATGCCCCCAAATAGGTCTCGCGTCTCACCCTACCGTAACAACAAAATGAAACCTACATGAATCCAGCATGGTCAAACCACCCCATATAGCTTCCGGTCAAAGGTGGACTGTGGCACATGCGCCTCGCAACACGGACATCGCTGCCCCCACTCACGTTCATGACGTACGTATACGCATTATAGTCCCCCCACCAACACACACACACACACACACACATGCGCACGTGCGCGCGAACACAAACACAAACGCACACAACACACGCACGCACACACGTACGCGCGCCCGCACGCACACACACACACACACACACACTTCGAGTCGGTTGGAGGGCATCTCACCGAGACTTTCTCTAACACGAACCAATAATAATCAACCTTGGTCAAACCTCTCTCGATGTCGGTCGAAGTGATGGACGTCCACCGAGGCCCATGAATAGGCATGACGCCGATAACCACACGGTGGAGTGTCCGAAGACAGCCATCAGCTGCACGTGGCACAAACATATGTACGGAAGTGTTGTGTCGCGTTTGAATTAATATACCTGATGCACAACTTTGATGTGGCACATGCTTTGGAACCGGAAAGTCCCCCTAGAGCGAGGGTTCATGACGCGTATAGCTAGTATAACGAGCGCCGATGGGAACGATTCACGCGTATGCACGTGTGCGTTCAGACTTTGGTAAGGAAACTCACTAACATATAATATATACCATAACATAAACCAAGAAGAATCCACCATGGTAACCTTCAGTCAATGTGATGGACATCCACACGGGCCCAAGAATGGGCTTCCCACTAACAACCACATGAAGTAGTGTCCGAAGACAACCACCGTCTAAGCGTAGATCAAACATATGTATGGAAGTGTTGTGTGATGTTTAAATACCCAACACACAAACTTTGATGTGACACCTTGATAGGTCTCCAACGTATCTATAATTTTTTATTGTTACATACTATTATATTATCATTCTAGGATACTTTTTGGGCATTTATTTGCTAATTCATATTACTTTTGAGCACTAACCTATTAACCCAGTGCCAAGTGTCAGTTGTTGTTTTCTGCATGTTTTTGGCTTTTCAGGAATACCATACCAAACGAAGTCCAAATACCCCGAAACTTTTTGACGATTTTTTCTGAACAAAATAAGGACCTGAAAGCTTCGGAGGGAGACCGGAGGCCACATGAGGTGCCTCCAAGCCAACAGGGCACGCCCAAGGGGGTGGTCACGCCCTGATGTCTTGGTGCCACCTCCCCGGCCCTCGGGCATTGTTCTATGACCTATAAATTCTCATTAATCCCAAAAACCCTAGAGAGCCTCCCGAAACAATTTTTTCGCCGCCGCAAGTCTCTGTTCCGTCGTGTGCCCATCTAGAACCCTGTTCTGGTGTCGTGTCGGAGGGGGGATCGATCATGGAGGGCCTCTACATCAACCTTGCTGCTCCCATGGTGATGTGTGAGTAGTTCACCATAGACCTACGGGTCCGTAGTTAGTACCTATATGTCTCTCTCGCTCTATGTTCTTTGTTGCCATGATCACCGTGATTCCCGCGGTGATCTATCTTATGTAATCACTATTTGCGGTGTGTTTGTTGGGATCCGATGAATTGTCGGTTTATGTTCAGATTATTCATGAAAAAGATTTGAGCCTCCTCTAAATTCTTATTTGCATGATTATTATAGCTTTCTCCCTGATCTATATCGGTTTAGTTTGGCCAACAAGATTGGTTTATCTTCAGTGGGAGAGGTGCGTTGTAGTGGGTTCAATCTTGCGGTGCTCTATATCCCAGTGACAAAGTAGGGGACAAGACACGTATTTGTATTGCTTCCACTAAGGTAAAATGATGGGGTTTAATAATATTAATTGGATTTACTTTCTCTATGTCATGTCATCATTCTCCAAGCATTACTTTGTTTCACTTAATACTCTAGATGCATGCTCGATAGCGGTCGATGGGTGGAGTAATAGTAGTAGACGCAGGCAGGAGTCGGTCTACTTGTTTATGGACGAGATGCCTATATGCACGATCATTGTCATGAATAAATATTGCATAACTATGCACTTTTCTATCAATTGCCTAGCGGTAATTTGTTTACCCACCGTATGCTTTCTTCGAGAGAGAAGCCTCTAGCGAACACTATGGCCCCGGGTCTATTCACATATGTATTTACGAACGCTCTTATTTCCTTGTTATCATTATATAATTTTTATTTATTTTCTATATTATATTTATTCAACTATCATCTACACTACTTATCGCTTGCAAGTAACAAGTTCAAGGAGATTGACAACCCTCTTGCTGTGTTGGGTGCAAGTGTGTTCTCTTTTGTGTGTAGGCGCCAAAGACGGGAAGTTGTGTGATCCTACTATTGGTTCGATAACCTTGGTTCTCATTGAGGGAAATACTTATCTATACTGTGCTGCATCATCCCCTCCTCTTCGGGGAAAAACCCAACGCAGATCACAAGTATCAGGAAGGATTTCTGGCGCCATTGCCGGGGAGTATCATGAACTTACTTCAAGAACCTTCTCACAAATTATCATTCACTTGTTCTACTTTTTATTTTCTGTTATATTTTGCTTTCCGTAAAAATCAAAAATATAAAAATATTTACCTTCGCTAGTTTACTTGTTTGCTTGCTTCGCTTGTTACTTTGCTTGATTGGTCATCATGTCTCAAGATAGATTCTACAATATCTCTTATTACCAAAGGATGACCGAAATCAAAAGTTCCATGAAAACTTTCATGACCTCACAACATGAGCATAATACATTCTTTGCTACTGAAATTAAGGAACATTCAACCTTGCTACATGCTATTAGTAAGCAACTTGATGAAATCAATAAGGAAGTATCTAATCTCCAATCACAATTTGATCAAACTAAAGAATTGATAGGAAGTATATCTGAAAAGCAAACCACTCTAGTGAATAGGACGGCCGCTAAACGGGAATCTTTCCCTATTAGTAATCATGACGACGATCTTAAAATGATCGGTACTTCCCCCATTGAATCTTTGTTTACTTCTCTGAAAATAGATGATAAAGGGACTGGAGATGAGTCAACTTTAGCTAGAAGGCATCCCGTTTGTTCGGAGGGTGAAGATTCTAATGAAAAAATTGAAAAAAGTGGGTTTGGAGAGGTCAAAACATTAACTAGTGATGTACCCACTATCTTGGATTACAAGGACTTTAATTATGAGAGTTTCTCTTTAGTAGAATGTATTTCCTTGTTCCAATCCATAATTATCTCACACAATGCCTATGAATAAAACAAGGCTTTTACTAAACATATAGTAGAAGCAATGATAAAAGCTTATGATGAGAAACTTGAGCTAGAAGTCTCTATACCTAGAAAGTTGCATGATGAATGGGAACCTATTATCAAAATACAGCTTAAAGAATATGAATGCAATGCTTTCTGTGACCTTGGTGCTAGTGTCTCAACTATACCAAAATCTCTTTCTGATGTGCTTGGTCTCTCCGATATTCAAGATTATTCCCTTAACTTGCATCTTGCGGATTCTACCATCAAGAAACCTTTGAGTAGAATAAATGATGTTCTTATACTTGATATTGAATGCAATCCATCTTGTCCAATTATACTTGGAAGACCTTTCTTATGAACTATAGGTGCCATTATTGATATGAAAGAGGGAAACATAAGATTCCAATTCCCATTAAAGAAAGGGATGGACACTTCCCTAGCTAGGAAGATAATTAAATCACCTTATGAATCTATCATGATGGCTACTTATGGATTGAGTGTAAAGGATGACAACAATTGATCATATGCATTATGCCTAGCTAGGGGCGTAAAACAATAGCGCTAGTGGGGAGGCAACCCAATAGTTAAATTTAATTTTTGTTTTTACTTTCTCTCATGGTGTGATAACATGATTATTTCTAATGTAATTATTGTGTTTTTATGTTTAAATTAGTATTTGTGCCAAGTAAAGCCTTTGGGATGACTTGCATGATAAGTAAAATTGATACGGTGCAAAAACAAAAACTTTAGCGTCCAGTGCAGAATTTCTTTAATTTTACTGGAATGTCTTTTTAATCTGATTTTTTACATAGTATTGGTATACAAATTCCCCAGGTTGACCTAATTTTTCAGAAATTTCAAAGATACAAAAGTATAGTTTCTCTACAGATCATTACAGATTGTTCTATTTTAGATAGATTCTGTTTTTTCTTGCATAGTTTGCTTGTTTTGATGATGCTATGGATTGTATCAGGGAGTATAAGCCATGGAGAAGTTAAAATACAGTACCTTATGCAATAATAAATATGAATCAATTTATAACAGTACCTAAAGTATTTTATATGTTTATTATACTAATGGATCTCACGGAGGTTTCTGTTGAGTTTTGTGTGCTGAAGTTTTCAAGTTTTGCGTGCTATCACGATGGATAAAGGAATAAGGAGCGGCAAGAGCCTAAGCTTGGGGATGCCCAAGGCACCCCAAGTCAAATTCTAGGAAGAATCAAGTGTCTATGCTTGGGGATGCCCCGGAAGGCATCCCCTCTTTCATCTCAATCCATCGGTATGTCACTTGGAGCTACATTTTTATTCATCACATGATATGAGTTTTGCTTGGAGCGTCATGTGTTTTAGTTTGCTTTTATTTTTGTTTTCGACAATAATTGTTTGCTGGACACCCCTACTTGAGAGAGACACATGTTCACCATGATTTGATAGAATACTCGTTGTGCTTCACTTATATCTTTTGAGCTAAGCAGTTGCTCTAGTACTTCACTTATATCTTTTAGAGCACAATGGCGTATAGATTTTATAGAAATGTTTGCACTCTCATTCTTCACTTAATTTTTTTTAGAGTTTATAAATAGAGATAGTAATTTTCATGGGTTATAAGACTAGTCCAAAAATAATAGGTATTCAAAAAGTGCATAATCAAAACCATATGTAGCACATAAAAGATAAATTGTGGCTTAATGATATTGACGTGGTAATATGAAAGGGTGTGAGTGCATGGTTGTCGGTTAGTAGGAATATCGATAGTTAAAGGATGTTAATTTGTTGTTCATCTAAATATTGGTTACGGCATGGTGATGATGTGTGAGCATTCTTATTCCTCATTGAAATCCTAGTGTTGTTTAGGTCGGAGTTGCGTGATGGTTAACTCCTCCCAACTTCCTCCCTAGGGGCATGCGAGTAGTACCTTGCTTCGAGAGAGCTAATAAAGCTTTGCAATAAGTATGTGAGTTATTTATGACTAATGTGAATCCATGGATATACGCACTCTCACCTTTCCATATTTTCTAGCCTCTTCGGTGCTGTGCATTACCCATTCTCACCTCAAGGATCGGTGCAAACTTCGCCGGTGCATCCAAACCGTGCAGCATGATACGCTCTGTTGCACATAAGCCTCATTATATCTTCCTCAAAACAGCCACCATACCTACCTATCATGGCATTTCCATAGCCATTATGAGATATATTGCCATGCAACTTCCACCGTTACATCATATGACTAGTACACTCATTGTCATATTGCTTTGCATGATCATGTAGCTGACATAGTATTTGTGGCACAGCCATTGTTCATCATTGTTTACATGTTACGCTAGATCATTGCACATCGTGGTACACTGCCAGAGGCATTCATATAGAGTCATATTGTTTAGTAGTTTTTTATATCGAGTCGTAAGTAAATAGAAGTATGATGCTTTTCATTATTAGAGCACTATCTCAGTGAGGAACGGATGATGGAGACAATGATTCCTCCACAAGTCGGGATGAGACTCCGGACGAACAAGAAAAAGGAAAAAAAAAGAAAAAGGAAAAAGGAAAAAAAGAAAAAAGGAGAAAAAGGGAGAAAAAAAGTAAAAAAAAAAGGAAAAAAATAGAAAATAAAATAAAAATAAAAATAAAGAAATAATGGAGAGAAAAGAGAGAAGGGACAGTGCTACTACCTCTTTTCCACACTCGTGCTTCAAAGTAGCACCATGTTTTTCATATAGAGAGTCTCATGTTTTTGTCACTTCCATATGCTAGTGGGAATTTTTCATTATAGAACTTGGCTTGTATATTCCGATGACGGGCTTCCTCAAATGCCCGAGGTCTTCATGAGCAAGCAAGTTGGATGCACACCCACTTACCTTCATTCGAGCTTTCATACACTCATAGCTCTAGTGCATCCGTTGCATGGCAATCCCTATTCCTCGCATTGATATCTATTGATGGGTTATAACCCACAAGTATAGGGGATCGCAACAGTTTTCGAGGGTAGAGTATTCAACCCAAATTTATTGATTCGACACAAGGGGAGCCAAACAATATTCTCGAGTATTAGCAGCTAAGTTGTCAATTCAACCACACCTGAAAGACTTAATATCTACAGCAAAGTATTCAGTAGCAAAGTAGTATGGAAGTAACGGTAACGATGGCAAAGTGACAGTAGCAGTGTTGTAGTGATTGTAACAGTAGCAACGGAAAAGTAACTTAGCAAAGATCAATATGGAAAAGCTCGTAGGCAATGGATCAGTGATGGATAATTATGTCAGATGGCATTCATCATGCAACAGTTATAACATAGGGTGGCACAGAACTAGCTCCAATTCATCAATGTAATGTAGGCATGTATTCCATATATAGTCATACGTGCTTATGGAAAAGAACTTGCATGACATCTTTTGTCCTACCCTCCCGTGGCAGCGGGGTCCTAATGGAAACTAAGGGATATTAAGGCCTCCTTTTAATAGAGAATCGGACCAAAGCATTAGCACTTAGTGAATACATGAACTCCTCAAACTACGGTAATCACCGGAAAGAATCCCAGTTATTGTCACCCTGGGGGATGCGGATCATAACTCGTAATAGGTGTCTACAACTTGCAAGATAGGATCAAGAACACATATATATTCATGAAAACATAATAGGTTCAGATCTGAAATCATGGCACTCGGGCCCTAGTGACAAGCATTAAGCATAGCAAAGTCATAGCAACATCAATCTCAGAACATAGTGGATACTAGGGATCAAACCCTAACAAAACTAACTCGATTACATGGTAAATCTCATCCAACCCATCACCGTCCAGCAAGCCCACGATGGAATTACTCACGAACGGTGGAGAGCATCATGAAATTGGTGATGAAGGATGATTGGTGATGACGACGGCGTCGATTTCCCCTCTCCGGAGCCCAAATCAGGCTCCAGATCTGCCCTCCCGAGGAAGAACAGGAGGTGGCGGCGGCTCCGTATCGTAAAACGCGATGAACTCTTCTCCTTGATTTTTTTCTCCCCGAATAGGAATATATAGGAGTGGAAACGAGGTCGGAGGAGCAACAGGGGGCCCACAAGCCACAGGGGCGCGCCCTAGGGGGGTGGGCCCGCCCCCCTGGCTTGTGGCCAAGTGGTGGGCCCCCTGCAGTTGATTCTTTCGCCAATATTTTTATTAATTCCAAAATATTCTCCGTAAATTTTCAGGTCAATCCGAGAACTTTTATTTCTGCACAAAAATAACACCAAAGCAATTCTGCTGAAAATAGCGTCAGTCCGGGTTAGTTCCATTCAAATCATGCAAATTAGAGTCCAAAACAAGGGCAAAAGAGTTTGGAAAAGTAGATACATTGGAGACGTATCAACTCCCCCAACCTTAAACCTTTGCTTGTCCTCAAGAAATTCAGTTGATAAACTGAAAGTGATAAAGAAAAACTTTTACAAACTCTGTTTGATCTTGCTGTTGTAAATATGTCTAACTTATGTTCAGATTTTCAGCAAAGATTATAGACTAACCACATTCACAATAACATTTAGGTCTCACATTTACTCATATCAATGGCATAATCAACTCGCGAGCAATAATAATAAGTCTCGGATGACAACAATTTTATCAAAACAATCATGATACAATATGACATAATGGTATCTCGCTAGCCCTTTCTGAGACCGCAAAACATAAATGCAGAGCACCTCTGAAGAACAAGGACTGACTAGACATTGTAATTCATGGTAAAAGAGATCCAGTCATACTCATACTCAATATCAATTAATAGCAAAGTATACAAATGATGGTGGTGCTCTCTAACTGGTGCCTTTTGTAAGAAGATGATGACTCAACAGTAAAGTAAAATAGATAGGCCCTTCACAGAGGGAAGTATTGATTTGCAGCGATGCCAGAGCTCGAGCTTTTAAAACAAGGATGAATAATAGTTTTGAGAGGTATGCTTTCATTGCCAACATAACAACTAAGAGATCTCGATATCTTCCATGCTAGATACATTATAGGCGGTTCCCAAACAAAATAGTAAAGTTTTTACTCCCCCTCCACCAAATCAATCACACTCCACGGCGGGCCGAATCCACGGGTACCGTCCATACAAACACAATCCTAGGGGAGTTTTGTTTATTAAATATTGATTTGAATTTTGAGCGTGGGACTGGGCATCCCGAATACCAGCCACTTTCTCATGAATGATAGTGAATCAACACGTATCGTGAGAATAACCCACCTAGCATGGAAGATACTGACAGCCCCCAGTCACTACATGAGCGATTTGGGCATACAAAACGGAATATTTATTTGAAGGTTTGGAGAGTGGCACATGCAAATTTACTTGGAACGGCAGGTAAATACCGCATATAGGTATGTATGGTGGACTCATATGGAACAACTTTGGGTTTATGGAGATGGATGCACAAGCAGTATTCCCGCTTAGTACAAGTGAAGGCTAGCAAAAGACTGGGAAGCGACCAACTAGAGAGCGACAACAGTCATCAACATGCTTTAAGATTAACCAATATTGAATGCAAGCATGAGGAGGATATAAATCACCATGAACATAAACATCGTGGAGGCTATGTTGGTTTTGTTTCAACTACATGCGTGAACATGTGCCAAGTCAAGCCACTCGAATCGTTCAGAGGAGGATACCATTCTATCATACTACATCACAACCATTTTAACATGCATGTTGGCACTCAAAACAAACCATTATTAACTCTTAGCTAATTAAGCATGGCATGAATAACTATAATCTCTAATTGTCATTGCAAACATGTTCAACCCATAATGAGCTGAATCCTGAACGATGAGCTAATCATATTTACAAAAACAAAATAGGTCGAGTTCATACCAGCTTTTCTCCATCTCAGTCATTTCATCATATATCGTCATTATTGCCTTTCACTTGCACGACCGAATGATGTGAATAATAATAAGAGTGCACGTGCATTGGACTAAGCTGGAATCTGCAAGCAATAACTCAAAGGAGAAGGCAAACTAATATGGGCTCTCTCATGATAAACAATAATGCATATGAGAGCCACTCAACATTTTCATCGTGGTCTTCTCCTTACGACCCAAAGAAGAAAAGAAAACTATTTACACGGGAAAGCTCCCAACAAGCAAAAGAAGAACGGGAAATATTTTTGGGTTTTCTTTTAATACTACAACTAAACAAACTAGAAGGTAAAGCTAGAACTAATATTTTTTTTGATTTTCTCAAGATTAATTAAACACACATAAGAAAAAAGCATAAGAAGAAATAAACTAGCATGGATGGTACAATGAAAAAGTATGAACACCGACAACTGGAATGAGTGTGTGAACATGAATGTAATGTCGGTGAGAAATACGTACTCCCCCAAGCTTAGGCTTTAGGCCTAAGTTGGTCTAGGGCCACGGCTGGCCCGGATAATATCCGAAGTCATAATTGGGGTGGTACTGGACTGCGGCGGCTACTGCCTGAACAGCTGCAGCGTGGAGGCGAGCGGCTTCCGCCTCTCTCTCATACTCATTTGCCTCCTCTCTGGTTATAAAGCGTCTTCGTTTTTCCTAAAAGTTAAAGAAGGCAGGAGCAGGAAGAGTAATATGGACAGCACGCTGTCTGTCAAAAATTAGTCGGTATAGGATGGACTGTTCGTCCCTCTCAAGGAACTGGTAACGCACCAAAGCCTCATAGTCAAGAAAAGCAGGGTGTAACTCAATATCATTCTCTCTTATGGGTACCCCGAGGTACTTAGGTACCCGAGTGGCATAAATTCCACCAAAGAAATCTCCATCCTTAGCATTAAGATGTAATCTCCTAGCAATAATAGCCCCTAAGTTATATCGTCTATCTCCCATGACCGCACTTTTAAGAATACTGAGATCAGGTACGCAAAGGTGGCTATGTTCATGTTTACCGTTAATGCATCTACCTATGAAGAGAGCAAAATAATGTATGGCAGGAAAGTGAATGCTCCCCAAAGTAGCTTGTGTGATGGTTCTAGTTTCTCCCACCGTGATGCTAGCAAGGAAATCATTAAATTCATTTTTATGAGGATCGCTATGGCTACCCCACTGTGGAATTTTGCATGCATCATTAAAATCCTCCAGGTCCATGGTATAGGACTTATCATAAAGATTAAATAGAACAGAATGGGAATTATGCTTGGATGAAAATTCAAACCTCCGCACGAAAGAATCGGTGAGTTGATAATATTGCTTGCATCGATCTGAAATAAAATCCTCTAGGCCAGCATTCCTTATGTACGCATAAAACTCTTCCTTGAACCCGGCATTGTCCATGAATTGAGCCGACGACCATTCACAAGGCCACACTTGAGCTTCCCTCGGTGGTTCAAAGTCGGGCTCACGTAACGCGAGCCTCGGGGTCTTCTTGCTCGAGGAACCACCTTGGTATATTCTCCTTAACATCTTTCCTTTCTCTGAAAAGTTTCTGAAATTTTTGGTGACTCAAAATAAAAGTAAACAAAACTCAACAAAATTCATAGCAACTACTCCCACAAGTGCCTAGAGGCTATATCATGCATCAAAACTACTTGGGACCATACCAATTTGACATGCAAGCTCAAGAACAAAGTCACCACAGCAGCAAAAATTTGCAATATATAAAGCACTAGAACAAAAACTAATTGGACCATTGGAGGAGTCACATACCGATGAGCAATCCCCTAAAACAGTTTTGCAAATGGAGCTTTGAGCAAGGAGATCGAAAATGGCAGCAAAATGAGCTAGAACACGGGTTTGAGCAATGGTGGGATTTTTTCTAGAGGAAGACGAAGTGGATGGTGGCTGGAATAAGTGAGGGGGCCCCACGTGGGACCCACAGGCCAGGGGGGCGTGCCCAGGGGGGTGGGCGCGCCTTGCAGGCTTGTGGCCCACTGGTACAGCCCCCTGATGCATACTCAGTGCCAAAAATTCTAAAATATTCCAGAAAAAATCATACTAAATTTTCAGGGCATTCTGAGGACTTTTATTTTCAGGTCATTTTTCTATTGCACGGATAAAACAGAAAACAGGAGAATAATAGCATTTTTACTCTATTTAATCTAAATAACAGAAAGTGAAAGTTGGGTACAGGAAGTTGTGCCTTCTAAATTCATCCATCTCATGCTCCTCAAAAGAATCCATCAATAAGGTTGATCAAGTCTTATTGACAAGCTTTTTCTGAAGGACAAGGAACCAGAGAACTTTCGAATAATACTAAGTTACCTCAATGGGGATATGCATGTCCCCAACAATAAGTATATCATATTTCTTCTTGGCAGTAGGTAGAGGGAATTCAAAGCCTCCAATAATAATCGTTGAAACCTTTTCAATTGAGTTGATACTATGAACTTGAGGTTGTTTCTTCGGAAAATGTACCGTATGCTCATTACCATTAACATGAAAAGTGACATTGCCCTTGTTGCAATCAATAACAGCCCCTGCGGTATTCAAAAAGGGTCTACCAAGGATGATCGACATACTGTCGTCCTCGGGAATATCAAGAATAACAAAGTCTGTTAAGATAGTAACGTTTGCAACCACAACAGGCACATCCTCGCAAATACCGATAGGTAAAGCAGTTGATTTATCAGCCATTTGCAAAGAGATTTTAGTAGGTGTCAACTTATTCAAATCAAGTCTACGATATAAATAGAAAGGCATAACACTAACACCAGCTCCAAGATCACATAAAGCAGTTTTAACATAATTTCCTTTAATAGAGCATGGTATAGTAGGTACTCCGGGATCTCCTAGTTTCTTTGGTATTCCACCCTTAAAAGTATAGTTAGCAAGCATGGTGGAAATCTCAGCTTCCGGTATCTTTCTTTTATTTGTCACAATATCTTTCATATACTTAGCATAAGGAGACATTTTCAGAATATCAGTCAAACGCATACGCAAAAAGACAGGTCTAAGCATTTCAACAAAGCGCTCAAAATCTTCATCATCCTTTTTCTTGGATGGCTTAGGAGGAAAGGGCATGGGTTTTTGAACCCATGGTTCTCTTTCTCTACCATGCTTCCTAGCAATAAAGTCTCTTTTATCATATCTCTTATTCTTAGGTTGTGGGTTATCAAGATCAACAGCAGGTTCAATCTCCACATCATTATCATTACTATGTTGAGCATCAACATGAACATCATCATTAATATTATCACTAGGCTCATGTTCATCACCAGATTGTGTCTCAGCATCAGAAATAGAAATATCATTTGGATTCTCAGGTGTATCTATAACAGGTTCACTAGCAGCATGCAAAGTCCTATCGTCATTCTTTTTACTGCTCTTATTGGAACGACTAGGTGCATCAGTATTAACTCTCTGAGAATCTTGCTCAATTCTCTTAGGATGGCCCTCAGGATACAAAGGTTCCTGAGTCATTCTACCACCTCTAGTCACAACTTTAACAGAATGATCATTGTTCTTACTATTCATTTCATTAAGCAAATCATTTTGAGCCTTGAGTACTTTATCTACTTGGGTAGTTACCATGGAAGCATGTTTACTAATAAGTTTAAGATCATTGACAGTTCTACTCAAATAATCACCCAAGCGATCAAGCATGTAAGCATTATGTTTCAATTGTCTACTAACATAAGCATTGAAATTTTCTTGCTTCACAACAAAATTATCAAACTCCTCCAAGCATTGGCTAGCAGGTTTATTATAAGGATATCTCCTTCATAAAATCTACGGAGAAAATTTACCTCTACTACCTGTGTTGGGTTATCAATACCATGTATTTTTTCAATAGGTGGTAGATTCTTAACATCTTCAGCTTTAATACCTTTTTCTTTCATAGATTTCTTTGCCTCTTGCATATCTTCAGGACTGAGAAATAGAATACCTCTTTTCTTCGGAGTTGGCTTAGGAGGTGGTTCAGGAATAGTCCAATCATTATCATTGCTCAATATATTATTCAATAGTAGTTCAGCTTGTTCTACAGTTCGTTCCCTGAAAACACAACCAGCACAACTATCTAGGTGGTCCCTAGAAGCATCGGTTAGTCCATTATAAAAGATATCAAGTATTTCATTTTTCTTGAGAGGGTGATCAGGCAAAGCATTAAGTAATTGGAGAAGCCTCCCCCAAGCTTGTGGGAGACTCTCTTCTTCAATTTGCACAAAGTTAAATATTTCCTGCAAGGCAGCTTGTTTCTTATGGGCAGGAAAATATTTTTCAGGGAAGTAATATATCATATCCTGGGGACTATGCACACAACCAGGAGCAAGAGAATTAAACCATATCTTAGCATCACCCTTTAATGAGAAAGGAAACAACTTAAGAATATAATAATAGCGAATTTTTTCCGCATGAGTAAATAGGGTGGCTATATCATTCAATTTAGTAAGATGTGCCACAACAGTTTCAGATTCATAACCATGGAAAGGATCAGATTCAACCAAAGTAATTAACTCAGGATCGACAGAGAATTCATAATCCTTATCAGTAACAAAGATAGGTGAAGTAGCAAACTTAGGATCATATTGCATTCTAGCATTCAAAGATTTTTCTTTCCACTTGCGAAGCAATTTCTTAAGATCATCTCTATCCTTACAAGCAAGAAAGTCCCTAGCTACCTCTCCTTCCATAACATAACCTTCAGGGATATCAGGAAATTTATATCTAGGAGAGCTAGGTCTAGTAGGTGTATCATAGTGTTCAGTTTCAATAATTTCATCAGATTCAGAGATATCATCAGTTTCAGCATTCACTCTAGCAATTTGGTCATCAAGAAATTCACCCAGTGGCACCGTAGTATCAAGCAAAGTATCATCATAAGCATCATGCATAGCAGAAGTAGCATCATCAATTACTTGCGACGTATCAGAATTACTAGCAGGTGGTGGTGTCGCAAATTTACTCATAACAGAAGGTGAATCAAGAGCAGAGCTAGATGGCAATTCCTTACCTGTCCTCGTAGTTGAGGGGTAGATCTTAGTTTTAGCATCTTTCAGATTCTTCATAGTGATCAACAGATATATATCCCAAGTGACTCAGAGAATAGAGCTATGATCCCCAGCAACGGCGCCAGAAAAAGGTCTTGATAACCCACAAGTATAGGGGATCGCAACAGTTTTCGAGGGTAGAGTATTCAACCCAAATTTATTGATTCGACACAAGGGGAGCCAAAGAATATTCTCGAGTATTAGCAGCTGAGTTGTCAATTCAACCACACCTGAAAGACTTAATATCTGCAGCAAAGTATTCAGTAGCAAAGTAGTATGGAAGTAACGGTAATGATGGTAAAGTGACAGTAGCAGTGTTGTAGTGATTGTAACAGTAGCAACGGAAAAGTAACTTAGCAAAGATCAATATGGAAAAGCTCGTAGGCAATGGATCAGTGATGGATAATTATGTCGGATGGCATTCATCATGCAACAGTTATAACATAGGGTGACACAGAACTAGCTCCAATTCATCAATGTAATGTAGGCATGTATTCCATATATAGTCATACGTGCTTATGGAAACGAACTTGCATGACATCTTTTGTCCTACCCTCCCGTGGCAGCGGGGTCCTAATGGAAACTAAGGGATATTAAGGCCTCCTTTTAATAGAGAACCGGACCAAAGCATTAGCACTTAGTGAATACATGAACTCCTCAAACTACGGTAATCACCGGAAAGAATCCCAGTTATTGTCACCCTGGGGGATGCGGATCATAACTCGTAATAGGTGTCTACAACTTGCAAGATAGGATCAAGAACACATATATATTCATGAAAACATAATAGGTTCAGATCTGAAATCATGGCACTCGGGCCCTAGTGACAAGCATTAAGCATAGCAAAGTCATAGCAACATCAATCTCAGAACATAGTGGATACTAGGGATCAAACCCTAACAAAACTAACTCGGTTACATGGTAAATCTCATCCAACCCATCACCGTCCAGCAAGCCCACGATGGAATTACTCATGAACGGCGGAGAGCATCATGAAATTGGTGATGAAGGATGGTTGCTGATGACGACGGCGTCGATTTTCCCTCTCCGGAGCCCAAATCAGGCTCCAGATCTGCCCTCCCGAGGAAGAACAGGAGTTGGCGGCGGCTCCGTATCGTAAAACGCGATGAACTCTTCTCCTTGATTTTTTTCTCCCTGAATAGGAATATATAGGAGTGGAAACGATGTCGAAGGAGCAACAGTGGGCCCACAAGCCACAGGGGCGCGCCCTAGGGGGGTGGGCGCGCCCCCCTGGCTTGTGGCCAGGTGGTGGGCCCCCTGCAGTTGATTCTTTCGCCAATATTTTTTATTAATTCCAAAAATATTCTCCGTAAATTTTCAGGTCAATCCGAGAACTTTTATTTTTGCACAAAAATAACACCAAGGCAATTCTGCTGAAAACAACGTCAGTCTGGGTTAGTTCCATTCAAATCATGCAAATTAGAGTCCAAAACAAGGGAAAAAGAGTTTGGAAAAGTAGATACGTTGGAGACGTATCAATGGGCATCTCAATAGCCCGTTGATATTCCTAGTTGATGCGAGACTTTCTTCTCCACTTTTTACCCCTTTGATATCTACCACCATATTCTATTCCACCTATATGTTATGTCCATGGTTCACGCTCATGTATTGAGTGAGGTATAAAAAGCTGAAGCGCGTTTAAAAGTACGATCCAATTGGCTGACTTAACATCATGGTGCTTGACATTTGTATTTATGTGGTGATGACGGAGCCATGCCATGCTAATATGATAAAATGAATGGGTGGGTAAACATTCTTTAAGGATCGTATATTTTAAAAATTGATGGTTCTGTTGCTTATGCTTATGGATATTACTATGTTAATATTTATTGATTCACCATTTCTCAATGATCATACCTAAAAGAGATTACATGTTGGGTAGCAAGTCACATCAAAAAATCTGTTTTATCATTTACCTACTCGAGGACGAGCAGGAATTGAGCTTGGGGATGCTGATACGTCTCCAACGTAACTATAATTTTTTATTGTTCCATGCTATTATATTATGATTCTAGGATACTTTTTCGGCATTTATTTGCTAATTCATATTATTTTTTAGCACTAACCTATTAACCCAGTGCCAAGTGTCAATTGCTGTTTTCTGCATGTTTTTGGCTTTTCAGGAATACCATACCAAATGAATTCCAAATACCCCGAAACTTTTTGACGATTTTTTCTGGACAAAATAAGGACCTGGAAGCTTTGGAGGGAGACCAGGGGCCACACGAGGTGCCCCCAAGCCAACAGGGCATGCCCAGGGGGTGGTCGCGCCCTGATGGCTTGTGGCCACCTCCCCGACCCTCTAGCGTTGTTCTCTTTCCTATAAATTCTCATTAATCCCAAAAACCCTAGAGAGCCTCCCGAAACACTTTTTCCTCCGTCGCAAGTCTCTGTTCTGCCGTGTGCCCCTCTGGAGCCCTGTTCTGGTGCCTTGCCGGAGGGGGGATCGATCACGAAGGGCCTCTGCATCAACCTTGCTGCTCCCATGGTGATGTGTGAGTAGTTCACCACATACCTATGGGTCTGTAGTTAGTACCTAGATGGATCTCTCTCTCTCTCTATGTTCTTTGTTGCCATGATTATCGCGATTCTCGCGGTGATCTATCTTATGTAATCACTATTTGCGGTGTGTTTTTTTGGATCCGGTGAATTGTGGGTTTATGTTCAGATTATTCATGAAAAAGATTTGAGTCTCCTCTGAATTCTTATTTGCATGATTATTATAGCTTCATAATTCTCTCTGATCTATCGGTTTAGTTTGGCCAACTAGATTGGTTTATCTTTAGTGGGAGAGGTGTGTTGTAGTTGGTTCAATCTTGCGGTGCTATATATCCCAACAAAGTAAGGGACAAGACACGTACTCCCTCCGTCCATAAATACTTGTCATAGGAATGGATGTATCTAGATGTATTTTAGTTCTAGATACATCCATTTTTATTCATTTGTGCGACAAGTAATTCCGGACGGATGGAGTATTTGTATTGCTACCACTAAGGGTAAAACGATGGGGTTTCTTCATATTAATTGGATTTACTTTGTCTGTATCATGTCATCATTCTCCAAGCATTACTCTGTTTCACTTAATACTCTAGATGCATGCTGGATAGCGGGCGATGGGTGGAGTAATAGTAGTAGATACAGGCGGGAGTTGGTCTACTTGTTTATGAACGTGATGCCTATATGCATGATCATTGCTGTATAAATATTGCATAACTATGCGCTTTTCTATCAATTGCCCAACAGTAGTTTTTTTACCCACCTATGCTTTCTTCGAGAGAGAAGCCTCTAGCGAACACTATGGCCCCCGGGTCTATTCACATATATATTTACAAACGCTATTATTTCCTTGCTGCCATTATTTACTTTTTATTTATTTTCTATTGTATGTTTATTCAACTATCATCTACACTACTTATCGCTTGCAAGTAACGAGTTCAAGGGGATTGACAACCCTCTTGCTCGCGTTGGGTGCAAGTGTGTGCTCTTTTGTGTGTAGGCGCTGAAGGCGGGAAGTTGTGTGATCCTCCTATTGGTTCGATAACCTTGGTTCTCACTGAGGGAAAATCTTATCTATATTGTGCTGCATCATCCCCTCCTCTTCGGAGAAAACCCAACGTAGATCACAAGTATCACACCTTCCTCGGTAATCGTAAAGTCCCCATGCGGAGCGAGGTTCCCGACGCATAGTGTATATATAAGCCCCCCCCCCCCATTCGAGCCGTTGGGAGGCATTCATGCGTACATATGTGCTCAAATTATACCATGTAATCTCAAACCATGACCTACCGTAAACACAAACCAAAAAAGAATCCACGGTAATTAACCTCTCTCGTTGCGGTCCAAGTGATGTACCAAACGAGGCCACGGATGGGAGCAATGCTGATAACTGCGCGAGGGGGGCACTGTCCAAGGACAACCGCCACCTCCATGCTGCCCTAACATATGTATGGAGGTATTGTGTGATGTTCTGAATACCCAATGCACACCTTTGACATGGAATCTTCGCAAAGCGGAAAATCTCCCCAAGGAGGTTCATGACGTTTACACTTACTTGTAGCCTGTGGGAGCATGTACACATGCGCTCAAACTTTCGTCTGGAATCTCACCATGATCTACACCGCAACATAGACCAAGATGAATCCACCTTTGTTCAACCCCCCCCCCCTCGCCACCATTCAAAGTGATAGACCGCGCAAGGGGCAATGAATGGGTGCATCGCTGGTAACCGCATGAGGGAGCGTACGAGGACCACCACCGCATGCATGTGACACAGACATATGCATGAAAAAGGGCATGAGATGCTTTAAATACACAATGCACGACTTTTGATGTGGCACGTGCCTCCAAAACTGGACAACCCTACACGGTGGCTCACGACGCGTAGTGTACCGGACCCCAACCCCCACGCCCACCCGTCCCACCACACCACCGCCACTTCGAGGCATGCATGTCAAACTTTTTGTGTAGTGAACATGTCACAATAGGATTGCCGTGGTAAAATGTGAATTTTTTAGAGAACATTAAGATTTTTATACATTAAATTGGGATTTAATTTGTAAATTTCAAATTTGAACTATAGTCACACACAGTTGTGTGCAAAAATGGATTAGAAAATCAATTTTTGTGTCTTGGGTGCATGTTTAGTCCCCATGCAAGGAAAGGCAATAAATTTCAAACATCTCGGCATCGTGGCTCGGCCGCAAACATTGAGAGTCTTGGTTTTCAAATTCTAGCAAATCCCAAGCTAAGCTTCAATTCATGAAACATTGACATGCTTCCATGATATGGAACAAATAGGTCGTGGTAAAGAAATTGTCCAATTTGAGACAAGTTTTCATCGAAGCTTCTTGCAAAACGGGGGCTTATTAATAGATGCAACCCAGATCTTTCATGTTAACATCGCAAACGGTTTGTTAATCCAACCCGTTGGCGTTACAACAACAATGTACGTGTCGTAGCTTTGGTTAAGTAATAATAAATCGGTAGAACTAATCCTCAAAAAAGAAAAACAATACACGTCCCTCGATCCGTGCGAGCATATCTGATTTGATGAGCCGTATCCTAGCAGGACGCCGCGCAAGCTGACCGGGAGGCATGCGAGCAGGTGTGTGAATTGATGGGAGGCGTGTTCGTTGCACAGTCTCATAGGGAGACGTGTCGTCAGGCATGTGAATTGATGGTACCAATACGAGCATTCCGCTACGCAGGCTCACCGGGAGGAGACATCCCTTTAAACCGCTGCCCGCCTCCCTCCCAACTGCTCTATATCAACGACGCCCGAGCCGATGGTTTTAACAGGCAGCTGCACTCCCCATTCTCGATGCACACACACAATCATCTCTCCCCCTGCATCCTCGCCGCCGTTCTCAATCGTCATCGGTAGCCTCCCCTAGTGCACCATGGGAGGGAGTGATCACGTCGGGGCCGGCGAAGCATCGGAGCACAGCATGAAGCTGGGCAAGATTGTCGTCACCGCAGATGATGTGTCGCGCGGACAGCAGCGCGGCCTTGACGTCGTCGCCGCCATCGTGCTTCCCCACCCGGAGCTGGTGGTGCACAGCGACACCGACGACCACTCCGACGACGACAAGGACACCGATGGAGAAGCGGTTGGTCATCTATACCCATTTTTGGTAATACATCCTAGCTAGGTTTTCTTTGGTTAGAGATTGTATGTACAAATGATTTTGTTAATAATCCGACTAGGGTAAGTGATTGTGCTAATAATTCATAGCCAGATCTTACGATCCATTTGAATGTCCTACATAGATGACTGCCATTTTTTGACATCTAGTAGTATTTACTTGAATGTTCTTATATATTTCTGAAAAATATTAGATTATGTTTAAGGCATGCATGAATTAAATATGATGCACTAAGTTGTGTGCTCTCAATTTATGCACTTCTTTCATCAATATCACTTGAGGATTTAGGGTTCACATTGTCACATGATATATTATGTTTCATAAACTCTGCCTTGCTGAATTCACATTATAAAATATACTCACGCCAGATTTTTACTATATGTATAGGTGCTATCTGACGATGTCGACAGCCAGGATGAATAGGTCCACGAGAGGTTCAAGAGGCAAACCCTCAGGGAGCTTAAGGCTGGAAAGCATAATAGGTGTGTCTGGAAGAATGGGGGCTATGGATGTCCGTTCTGCAACCATAGGATTAACAACGCGTATTCTAGTGTTCTGGCGCATGCAAGAGGAAGAGCCGTTGGCTCCTTCAGGCAGAAGTATTCTCACTAGATGGCGCACGCCGCATACGCCGAGTTGGAGAATCTTAACGATCAAGCATGAAGATGAGATGTTGGATTGAATCTATCTAGTTTGTGTGTATTATATCTATGCTTGACTATGTATGTTTATCGGTTGAACTACATGTTGGTGAAACTATGTGTAATGAACTAATAGTGCAATGTAATTGTAGTATTAAGCTGCAATTAGTCTGATTTATTTGATTTTATGCGTATCTTAGACCAACCTATGATTGACCATAGTACACACAGCTTATTAGCGTGAATCGTCTGTGTTACTTTCAGTCTTTCCACACAGTTTTATAATAGAAACCATTTGCCCACAACACGCACAACTTCGGGTTGAAGTTGGCAAAAAAATTGAACTCGTATGGTGCATATTAGGGTGAATGTTTAGCGTTGGTATTTTTTCCCTAGATTGGAACTGTGTGCGATGACTTTCATTGTGTCGCGTCACTTGTGTTCTGATTGGCCAAAACGCATCCCCACAGATCGCATGTCCGAACTGCAGGATGTACACAGATCGAACGGCTGTGCGTATCTCCATCACACCGGAGTGCTAGTTTTTTTGAGAGTGATATTTACAATTTATCACACACGGTTGGGTCTAGTAAACTGTTGCTTGTGAAGCACATTATTCTGGAGTGATATTTACGCTTTATCACACATGGTTGGGTCTATGAACCGTTGCCTCGGAAGCATATTATTCTATGACAGAAAACCCTCAGCACCCACATGTCACAAAACCCTCACCACCCGCCCCCTCCCCCTTCCCCGTCCCCAGTAGCACCTACACTCCTCCGCGAATCTGCATGTCACCGCCTATCCCCGCGGCAACCACTTAGCTCGATGCATGTCGCCGCCGCCAGCTGCCGCCAAACACCACCGCATTTTGCCAGCGCCGCTTGCCGCGGCCTATATGCACTGACTTTCTCGACGCTGCTTGACGTCGACCCAGCTCGCCCGATTGGGGAATTTTCGGTACTGGTTTTTCCCCCATGGAGAACCAGGTAACTAATCTACTAAAATATTTCCACTCACCTCTTATCCTAGTCCGTCTGCCCCTTTGAATCACCCAGCCAAAATTGCCATGGATTCATGTTTCTTCTCGCTGATTCAAGGGTTTTCATTCACAGAGTGTACAGTGCAAGGACACATCAGGTTATGCGGCCTCGCCCAGACAGCCAAGGAGTTCCATCTCACCATACCATACCACTTCATGAAGCGCACGGTATGTTCAATCTCACACTAGCTGGGTTGGCATGGCCTATACTTTTTCTGAACCTATACTATATATTGCTACATTTGGATAAAAGGTGCCACATGCAGCATATACGTCAAAGGTGATTTCTTCTTCTTCTTCTTCTTCTTCTTCTTCTTCTTCTTCTTCTTCTTCTTCTTATATATTAGGCAAATTAATGTTGTATTGTTCTTTCGTTTACTCTCATATATATTTGCATCACATCATGGTTACATTATCCGTTTATTTATAATTTTTTGTCATTTCATATCAACTGATGTGATGTTCTTTTAACTACTCCCATATTAGCATGTTACCCTGTTCTTTAACAATCTTATCAATTCCTGCAGTACATCCCTTGCATTGCAACAACAACTGTAGTGCTAAATCTCGGCCTTTACATAATGAAGACTCCAGGGATCTCATGGATTTACAATCGTTGTTTCTGTAAAACTTGATGAAGATTGTCACTCCCATTTTGAAGCGGGCCTTTGGGCAGCAATTTCTAAGTTTTATGTACTGAATGCTGGCACTAAAATTACACTCCACCTAAAAGAGCCTAGTCATACAATAAATGCTAACTTCCCTGATAACATCATCCGTCCAGAGCTTGTTGGAAGTAAGTGTTCTTTCTAGTATGTGCATGTTGACTTGCGTAGCAATATCAAAGTAATTGTGTAGTATTTCAGCAACCAATTGGAATTTCATTTTCTGAATCTGTTAAATCTGTTCCTACCTAGTAACTTCTAATTACCAATACACTACTCTTCTACCCTGATCTAACTACATAATCACTATCCTCCCACTGCTCTGCTCGTGTCAGAAAGTGTTGCGCCACCGATACTCCGGAGGTGGAGGACGAGGCAACCAACAAGCGGAGGCGGACCGAGCCAGAACCGCAAGCGCCTCCGGCAGGCCTAGACTTCATCAGCAGCCTCCCCGACGATATGTTGACAATCATCATCTCCCTCCTCCCAATCGAACATGGTGTGCGGACAACTGTCCTCTCGCGGCGGTGACGTCCCCTATGGTGTTGCACCCCTCTCGGCCTCATCAATGAGCACATGCTCTACAATGGCTATCACAAATGCTTGGATGCATTGTCCCAGATCCTCGGCACGCACTGTGGCACAATCAGAGGCCTTACTATGGGCAAGTTCTATTCCAACGGCAAAGACCGAGCCAAGCTTGACGAGTGGTTCTTATCGATAGCCCTAGATCAGCTCAAGTAGCTTATTTTAATGATGGACATATGCACTCGCTGCCACCCTCCGCGCTATGCCTCGCACCAACGTTGTGCATCGCCAGGTTCATGAACTGCCATTTCCCCCAAATTAACGCCGAGCCCGCTCTTTTACTACCTCGACTGAAGCACCTCGAGCTCATCGCCGTCTGCATCCCAAATGACGACATGGAGCGCCTGCTCTGCGGCTGTACTGTGCTCGAGTACCTTCATCTTCAGGCGATCAATGGGTTGAGTAGCCTCCACATCGCCTCCATGAGTCTCCGGACAATTTGTGTGCATTGCTGGTGCTGCAACAGGAGATCACACAAGGTGAATCACCAAATGGTCACTAAGGATGTGCCTTTACTTGAGAGATTACTTGTAGTTGATCAACAAAGTCCAACAAGAATCAGGGTTATTTATGTGCCAAAGTTGACAGTGTTTGGCTACTCGACCGTCAACTTCTATGAACTTGTTATTAGATCCATAATCGTCCAGGTACAATAGTCGCCTTCTTCTCCTTCTTGAAATTAACATTTTTTCTCTATTCAACATGTATGTTCGTCTATCATCTAGAAAATGATTACGACAAGCTCGGCCCCATATCTGCGCATAGTGAAGGTCTTGGCACTAGAATCTATCGGCCCCGACTGGGACCAAGTTGTCAGATTGCTGAGATGCTTTCCATGCCTGGAGAAGCTACATATCGAGGTGATGCTCCTTTCATGTTAAATGTTAACCACAAGGGAGTTTAATTTTTGAAACCCTGCAAATCAAAAGAGGTCCCTTGTGTATCTGTCGGGCCACTAGGACAGGGGATACCCAGGCCCGTCTGCCTAAGGACCATGTCACGACGCAGGGCATGGGCCGAGGGTAACCCGTCTAGATGGCATCATGAAGAAGGGCATCATGGGGCCCCCGGAGGCACCCTCGTCGGCCCCTGGAGGAGGCCTCGCGAGGTCACCCCCTGGGGTGCCCTCGCAAGACGCGGGTCCACGGTGGCTCAGCAGGGGCGCGCAGCCTGACCCGTTCCAAGGGCGGTACACGCCCTGCCCAGCATCGTTCGGAGCCGCGGCACGAATACCTTTCCTCTTTGGTGTTAAGGCAGTAGGGCCAGCCCGCCAGTTCCCAAAGCGGCCCCCAATGGTTTCCCGTTTGGTGTTAGACGGTCAAAGCTAGGGGCTCGCCGGGATAGAGGTCATCCCCGAGCCCACGAGCGCGTCATGGAGGGAGGCTTTGGCAGGCGGAGACCCCTTTTGTCAGGATGGGCCGTAGTCCTGTCCCCTTTCAAACTGGTGCTTGTGGCAACCCTTCCCAACTGATATTTTCGGGGAAGAGGATCGAAGCTGGTATAAAAGGAAGAAGGCAGCAATCGTAGAAAGGGATGCCCCATTTTGTACTCACTCTCTCCCACTAAGCAATCCGGACAAGCAGGAGTAGGGTTTTACACCGCAAGGTAGCCAGAACCTGGGTAGATCATTGTGTTCATTGTTCCTCCCCCCAAGCTCAAGCAAGTCGGAGCATCGCCATAGGTTAGGGTGAGAGAACGAGGTGGAGAGCCGGTGCACCCCAGAGTTCGAACCTCTCTAGGGTCCCCGGAGCCCCGATTCCGACATTTGGCGCGCCAGGTAGGGGTGCGCCGTAGCTCTTCAGCTCCATTTCGGTTCCACCCTCGCCGACCCCATGGCCGAAGCCCGTCGTGCGTGTTGAGCGCCGAGCAGCCCACGTCGTACAGGCCGCGCCTGCGGGTCGTGACGGCCGCCGCCACTCTGCCGGCGCCGAAGCCGCCTCCACCGACCCTGCTGCACGAGAGCAGCAGGACTCCTCCATGCACCCTTCCATGCAGAGCGACGGCCGCACTGCCACGGCCTCCTCCTCCCACGCTCGCCTTGAGCATGTGAACGTGCAGGCTGTACTGCTCATGGCGCGTGAACTGCTCCGCTACCGTCCGGCAGACCCCGGCTACGACGCCAGGCTGGGCCACATCACCGAGCTTGTCACCGCCGCCGGAGAAGCCCCGGCGCCCTCTCGCTCACTCCGCCCCCCACCGTCTCGGGCTGGGGACGTGGCGCACGGAGCGCCGCCGCCGCCTCCCCTACGCAACGAGCTGGCCGAGTCTCGGCGCGACGCACGCCCACGCGACCCGCCCCACGAAGCGCCTTTGCCAGCACAGGACGAAGCTAGCTGCCAGATCGTCCGTCGTGCGCCGCCCAATGCGTGGGTGATCCTCGAGCAGCAGCGCCAGCGCCAAGACAGGATCGTCCAGGATGTCGCGGTCGCGGGATGCCAGAACCGAGTCACCCTCGTGAACGGCGTCCCCACTAGTACGGTGGGCTGCCGAGCATCCTCTCGTGAGTTGCGGAGGGTGGTTTGGCCCGTCAAGTTCAAGCCTAAGCTACCCCCACGCTACGATGGAGTCCCCGACCCCACGGAGTTCCTCAAGATCTACGCGCTGAGCATCGAGGCGGTGAATGGTGATGACAAGGTCATGGCGAACTGGTTCCCCATGGCCCTCAAGGATGGTGCGCGCTCCTGGCTCATGAACCTGCCCGAGGAGTCGATCTCTTCTTGGAGCAAGCTTTGCGAGCTGTTCATCGCCAACTTCAAGGGCACGCATGACCGTCCGCTCTCCGTCAATGACCTGCGGCGCATGAAGCAGCGCCTGATACGTCTCCAACGTATCTATAATTTTTGATTGTTCCATACTGATATATTATACATCTAGGATACTATTTGGGTCATTATTTACCAATTTATAATATTGTTGAGCACTAACCTATTGACCCAGTGCCAGTTGTTGTTTTCTGCGTGTTTTTGCCTTTGCAGGTTTACTGGACCAAACGAAGTCCAATTGCCACGAAACTTTTTGATGATTTTTTATGGACAATATGAAGACCTAGAAGCTTCGGAAGGAAGCCAGGAGGCGCACGAGGGCCCCACCACACATCAGGGTGCACCCTGGGGGGGCACGCCCTGATATGTGGTGGGCCCCTCGGGCACCTCCCGACGTCCCTCTTCAGCCTATAAATTCTATAATATTCTGAAAAGCCTGGAGGTAGTCCTGAAACCTTTTTTCCGCCGCAGCAAGTCTCTGTTCCTCCGGGAGGCCATTTGGAGCTCCGTTCCGACAGCCTACCGGAGGGGGGATCGATCACGGAGGGCCTCTTCACCAACCTTGTTGCCCTCATGATGATGTGTGAGCAGTTCACCACAGACCTACGGGTCCATAGCTAGTACCTAGATGGCAATCTCTCTCTTATGATCTTCAATACAACGGTCATCGCATCTTCGCTTTGATCTATCCGGTAATCCTATTGTGCGGTGTGTTTGTTGGGATCCGATGAATTATGGGTTTATGTTCAGATTATTCATGAAAAGTATTTGAGATGCCTCAGAATTATATTATCTCTTATGTGCATGATCATTATAGCTTCGTAATGCTCTCTGATCTATTGATATGCTTTGGCCAAGTAGATTGATATTTCATCGGTGGGAGTGGTGCGTTGTGGTAGGTTCACCTGGCGAGTTTCTATATCCCAGTGACAAAGTAGGGGACAAGATGCATCTTTGTGTTGTTGCTACTAAGGATAAAAAGATGGGGTTCATTCATATTGTTTGAGTTTACTTTGTCTACATCATGTCATCGTTCTCCAAGCATTACTCTATTTTACTTAATACTCTAGATGCATGCTGGATAGCGGTCAATGGGTGGAGTAATAGTAATAGGTGCAGGCAGGAGTCGGCCTATTTTCTTATGGATGTGATGCCTATATATACATGATTATTGCCGTGAACATCGCATAACTGATGACCCACAAGTATAGGGGATCTATCGTAGTCCTTTCGATAAGTAAGAGTGTCGAACCCAAAGAGGAGCAGAAGGAAATGACAAGCGGTTCTCAGTAAGGTATTCTCTGCAAGCACTGAAATTATCGGTAACAGATAGTTTTGTGATAAGATAATTTGTAACGGGTAGCAAGTAACAAGTGTAACAAAGGTGCAGCAAGGTGGCCCAATCCTTTTTATAGCAAAGGACAAGCCTGGACAAACTCTTATATAAAGCAAAGCGCTCCCGAGGACACATGGGAATTTCTGTCAAGCTAGTTTTCATCATGCTCATATGATTCGCGTTCGTTACTTTGATAATTTGATATGTGGGTGGACCGGTGCTTGGGTGATGCCCTTACTTGGACAAGCCTCCCACTTATGATTAACCCCTCTCGCAAGCATCCGCAACTACGAAAGAAGAATTAAGATAAATCTAACCATAGCATGAAACATGTGGATCCAAATCAGCCCCTTACGAAGCAACGCATAAACTAGGGTTTAAGCTTCTGTCACTCTAGCAACCCATCATCTACTTATTACTTCCCAATGCCTTCCTCTAGGCCCAAACAATGGTGAAGTGTCATGTAGTCGACGTTCACATAACACCACATGAGGAGAGACAACATACATCACATCAAAATATCGAACGAATACCAAATTCACATGATTACTTATAACAAGACTTATCCCATGTCCTCAGGAACAAACGTAACTACTCACAAAGCATATTCATGTTCATAATCAGAGGAGTATTAATAGTAATTAAGGATCTGAACATATGATCTTCCACCAAGTAAACCAACTAGCATCAACTACAAGGAGTAATCAACACTACTAGCAACCCACAGGTACCAATCTGAGGTTTTGAGACAAAGATCGGATACAAGAGATGAACTAGGGTTTGGAGAGGAGATAGTGCTGATGAAGATGTTGATGGAGATTGACCCCCTCTCGATGAGAGGATCGTTGGTGATGACGATGGCTTCGATTTCCCCCTCCGGGAGGGAAGTTTCCCCGGCAGAACAGCTCCGCCGGAGCCCTAGATTGGTTCTGCCCAAGTTCCGCCTCGAGACGGCGGCGCTTCGCCCCGAAAGCTCTATTATAATTTTTTCCAGGTCAAAACCCTCCATATAGCAGAAGATGGGCACCGGAGGCCTGCCAGGTGGGCCACAAGCCACAGGGGCGCGCCCAGGGGGGTAGGGCACGCCCCCCTAGGTTGTGACTGCCTGGTGGGTCCCCTCTGGTATTTCTTCCACCCAGTATTTTTTATATATTCCAAAATAATTCTCCATAGATTTTCAGGACTTTTGGAGTTGTGCAGAATAGGTATCTCAGATTTGCTCCTTTTCCAGTCCAGAATTCCAGCTGCCGGCATTCTCCCTCTTCATGTAAACCTTGTAAAATAAGAGAGAAAAGGCATAAGTATTGTACCATAATGTGTATTAACAGCCCATAATGCAATAAATATCGATATAAAAGCATGATGCAAAATGGACGTATCAACTCCCCCAAGCTTAGACCTCGCTTGTCCTCAAGCGAAAGCCGAAATCGATAAATATGTCCACATGTTTAGAGATAGAGGTGTCGATAAAATAAAATACGGACATGCAGGCATCATGATCATCTTTAGAACAGCAACATATATTGACATATAATTTCTTATGCTGGAGTAACAATTCGTTCACAAGGTGAAGTATGAATCAACAACTCTATTGAGAACCAACAAACTATGGTCTTAGTCATTGAAGCAATTCCAATTTATCATAACATCGAAAAGAGTTAATATAAGAGCTTGTAAAGCAAATCCACATACTCAATCATCTTCTAGTCTTTCATAATTGCTAACACTCATGCGGTACCTATGAGGTCAAAGCTTCAATCGGACACAGAGAAAGATAGGGGCTTATAGTTTTGCCTCCCAACTGTTTACCTCAAGGGTAATGTCAACAGAAATAACTCATGCTCACTCACATCCGAGTGGATATATGTGTCTAGATCGTTCCCCAACACATGACGCTTGCCAAGAGGTTGCCTCATATGCTTCGTCTTTATAATGTCTTTCGTGAAAATAAGGATTCGGAAAAATTGTGCTCAATTGTTAGAGGAAGAATTTATAAAAATGCTTAATGTGAGTTCCTTTAATGATGAGCATGATAGAAATATTGTTAGTATGAATTCTCTGAATATCCATGATGCTAACGATATGCAAGACCACAAGCTTGGGGATGCTATCTTTGATGAAGATGATATCTTTTGTCCCCCAAGTTTTGATGAGCAAATTTATTATGATAATTGTGGTGATGACACGTACGCTATAATTAGTAATGATAACCATGAAACATGTCATCATGATTTAAATTTTCAATTTGGTTATGACAATCAAGTGTCACATGATAGTTATTTTATAGAGTTTGCTCCCACTACCATGAATGAAAAGGAATTTGCTTATGTGAAGAGTAATAAATCTTCTATGCTCATGAAAAGAATACTTTATGTGATAGTTATATTGTGGAATTCCTTCATGATGCTACTACAAATTATAATGAGGGGGCAACATATGCGTGTAGGAATTGCAATAATATCAAGTTTCCTCCCTATGTGTTCAAAGTTTCGAAGTTATGCTTGTTTTGCCTTCCTATGCTAGTTGATTCTTGCTCCCATAAATTGTTTGATCAAAAAAATTCTATACATAGGAAGTGGGTTAGGATTAAATGTGCTTGTAACATGCCTCATGATGCTCCCATTGTGTTCCAATTCTTTACTTTTATGTGAGCATCATCGAAATCATTATGCCTAGCTAGGGGCATAAAACAATTGCGCTTGTTGGGAGGCAACCCAATAGTTATCTTTAAATTTTTGCTTAGAACTTTCTATTTGTTTTAATAGCATGATTATTTCCTCTGTAATGATTATGTTTTTGTTTTTAAATTAGTGTTTGTGCCAAGTAAAGCCTTTGGGATGACTCACAAGATGAGTAGAATCGATGCGGAAACAAAACAGAAACTTTTGACTCCAGTACAGGAATTTTCATTTTTTTTCTGGATCGTGATAATAATCTGAAATATTTACACAGTGTTTCTATACAAATTTGCGAGGTCTTCCTAATTTTTCAGATTTGTTAGAATTACATAAGTATAAGGTATCTACAGATTGCTACAGACTGTTCTGTTTTAGACAGATTCTGTTTTTGCTTTCATAGTTGCTTGTTTTGATTAAACTATGGATTGTATCGGGGGGTATAAGACATGGAGAAGTTAGAATACAGTACCTATTATGCATTTATGAAATTTGAATCAATTTACAACAGTACTTAAAGTGTGCAATATGTTTCTTATACTAATGGGTCTCACGAGGTTTTGTTGAGTTTTGTGTGATTGAAGTTTTCAAGTTTTGGGTGTTATCTTGATGGACAAAGGAATAAGGAGTAGCAAGTGCCTAAGCTTGGGGATTCCCAAGGCACCCCAAGGTAATATTTTAAAGGAGACTCAAGCGCCTAAACTTGGGGATGCCCCGGAAGGCACCCCCTCTTTCGTCTCAAATCCATCGGTATGTCACTTGAAGCTATATTTTTATTCATCACATGATATGAGTTTTGCTTGGAGCGTCGTTTGCTTTAGTTTGCTTTTACTTTCAGTTTGTCACAATCATTGTTTTTTGGACACACCTATTTAAGAGAGACACACCTTCATCATAATTTGTTAGAATGCTCTATGTGCTTCGCTTATATCTTTTGAGCTTAGCAGATGCTCTAGTACTTCACTTATATCTTTTTGAGCACGGTGGCGTGTAGATTTTAAAGAAATGATTTCACTCTCGTTCTTCACTTATATTTATTTGAGAGTTAATAAACAGTGACGGTAATCTGCATGGGTCATACAGACTAGTCCAAAAATAATAGGTATTCAAAGAGTGATAATCAAAACCATCAGGTAGCACATATAGAGAAATTGTGGGTTAATGATATTGATGTGATAATATGAAAAAGGTGTGAGTTCATAATTGTTGATCCATAGAAGTGTTGATATTAGGAAAGGATAATTTTTTTGTTCATCTAAAAATTAAAGAGGCATGGTGATGATGTGTGAGCATTTCTATTCCACGTTGAAATCCTAGTGTTGTTTCGGGTCGGAAGCGCGTGATGGTTAACTCCTACCAACCTCTTCCCCCGGGGCATGCGATTAGTACTTTGATTTATGATAAACTAATAAAACTTTGCAATAAGTATATGAGTTATTTATGACTAATGTGAAACCATGGACATATGCAATCTCACCCTTTCAAAATTTGCTAGCCTCTTCGGTACCGTGCATAGCCCGTTCTCACCTCGAGGATCGATGCAACTTTCGCCAGTGCATCCAAAGCCCGTGACATGATACGCTATGTTGCACATAAGCCTTATTATATCTTCCTCAAAACAGCCACCATACCTACCTATCATGGCATTTCCATAGCCATTCCGAGATATATTGCCATGCAAATTCCATCGTCACTTCACATGACTAGTTCGTTCATCGTCATATTGCTTTGCATGATCATATAGAGCTGACATAGTATTTGTGGCAAAGCCACCTTCATAATGTTTTTGATGCATGTCATGCTAGATCATTGCACATCCTGGTACACTACTAGAGGCATTCATACAGAGTCATATCTTCATATCAGTTCTCCATGTGGAGTTGTAAGTAAATAAAAGTGTGATGATCATCATTAATAGAGCATTGTCCCAGTGAGGAAAGAATGATGGAGACGATGATTCTCCCATAAGTCGAGATGAGACTCCGGACGAAAATAAAGATGGGGGAGGCTAAATGAGCCCACCATCCATTCAAAAAAATGAGAGAAAATGAGAGAAGGGACTTTGCTACTATCCTTTACCACACTTGTGCCTCAAAATGGCACCATGTTCCGCATGTAGAGAGTCTCATGATATATCACTTTCATATGCTAGTGGGAATTACCTATTCATTATTTCAAACTTGGCTTGTATATTCCTATGACGGGCTTCCTCAAATGCCCGAGGTCTTCATGAGCAAGCAAGTTGGATGCACACCCCACTTAGCTTCAATTGAGCTTTCATACACTTATAGCTCTAGTGCATCATTTGCATGGCAATCCCTACTCCTTGCATTGACATCTATCGATGGGCATCTCCATAGCTCGTTGGTACGCATAGTTGATGTGAGACTATCTTCTCCACTTCCTACCCCTTTGATATCTACCACCATACTCTATTCCACCTAAATGATATGTACAATGGCTCACTCTCATGTATTGCGTGAAGAATAAAAAGTTGATGCATATTGAAAGAGTACGAACCAATTGCCTGACTTGGACGTCGTGGTGCTTAACATTTGAATTAATGTGGTGAAGATGGAGCCATGCCTTGCTAATACAATAAGATGAATGGGGGGTAAACATTTCTTGAGAATCGTATACTCTTAGGAATTGACAATTCCGTTTCTTGCACTTTGAATATTGCTATGTTAATATTTGTTGATTCATCTTTTCTCAATGAGCATACCTGAATAAGATTACATAGTGGATAGCATGTCACATCAAAAATTCTATTTTTATCATTTACCTACTCGAGGACGAGCAGGAATTAAGCTTGGGGATGCTTGATACGTCTCCAATGTATCTATAATTTTTGATAGTTCCATGCTGATATATTATAATTCTAGGATACTTTTTGGGTCATTATTTACCGATTTATCATATTTTTGAGCACTAACCTATTGACCCAGTGCCCAGTGCTAGTTGCTGTTTTCCGCGTGTTTTTGCCTTTGCAGGTTTACTGTACCAAACGAAGTCCAACTGCCATGAAACTTTTTGATGATATTTTATGGACAATATGAAGACCTAGAAGCTTCGGAAGGAAGCCGTGAGGCGCACGAGGGCCCCACCACAAATCAGGGCGCGATAATATGTGGTGGCCCCCTCGGGCACCTCCCGACGTCCCTCTTCGGCCTATAAATTCTCTAATATTCTGAAAACCCTGGAGGCAGTCCCGAAACCCTTTTTCCGCTGCTGCAAGTCTCTGTTCCGTCGCGAGGCTATCTGGAGCTCCGTTCCGGTACCCTGCCGGAGGGGGGATCGATTGTAACACCCTGGATTTTGCCCATTTCTTTTCTTTTGATTTTGGTCTGGTTTTGCTTTTCTGTGGCTTGGTAGTCTTGGAACCTGAAGGGATCACCCTTGATTCCTCTTCCCTAGTGGCTTGTCAACCTCAAAACCATCCCAAGACCTTGTCATCTCCATCATGGACCTATCCCAATATTCTTTTCCTTGGGAATATTCTTTTTTCTATTAAAGGAATAACCCTGTCTGCCTTGGGTTGTGAAGCAACCCACATTTCTATCATTCCAAAAATTCCCAAATAATTCCCATAAATTGTTTGGGTCATATCTTCTTCAGATATGTCAAAACACTTCCTTGCCATGTTCAAAGATATTTCACAAATATTCCTTTTCTGATTCTGCCCTAGCTGTCAAGTTGTGAAGCAAGTACCTTTTATATCTCCTTGCTTACTCTCAAACTTTTTGGGCACTCTTTCCTATCCATATCATTGCCACATGACAAAATTCTACTCAATTTGGATAGTAAATATTTCTTGGCTAGCTAAGAGTATGCAAATGAGTTGAAATTTTTCAAGCATCTTCATATGCTCAAATCATGACTCTCCACCAAATTTGAGCATCATCCCAGCAGCTATGTGACAATAGCATCAAATCCTTGTTTCTAGTCATTATTTTGGATTGTGAAGCAACTATATTTTATGTTGCTCAATAATTTCTGAAATTTTACCAGGACATTCTCCCACCTAAATAACACCACTCCACCAAATTTGAGCTCATTTCATCTACCAATAATTCTCTAGAATTTTCGTAAGATTCTGTCCAGCAGGATGCTGTGTGAAGAAAGTACTATTTTGGTTTATCAAAATGGTATGAAATTTATACAATATCTTCATATGCCTATATTACTCATCTCCTCCAAATTTCAGCTCCATCCAAGCAAGTATGTGAGTGCCACTTCATACTTTGCAATTCTGTCCAGTAGAGCCCATTGAACTGCAAGTGCTATCTATCCTCATTCAAATGAGCTGTAAATTTGTAGAGATGATCACTCTAGTATGTGATCACCCTCAGCCAAAAACCAGAGTCTATCCCTAGCTGGATACCCCCCACCTCAGTACAAACACCTTGCTGTTGATTTGGACTCGAGCTAGCTTCAGTCACCTCCATGGCCACTATGCTTGTTTCTTTGCATTTTGGAACTTACCAACCTCTGATGCACCGCTTTGACAAGACCTGGCAGTGGCTGGATGCCGCGGACGCGTGGTGCCTGTGGTGACCACGACTCTAGTCGGCAGCCACGGTGCTCTGTGCACTGGCTTCGTCGGGAGGCCACCTCCGGCCAGCCCCAGCTTGTCCGCGAGCGCCGGAGAGCTCCCCACCGCACGCGTGTGCCCTCTGGAGCCTTCTCCCCCTCGTCCCCTAGCCTGTGTCCGGCCCCGACATCCTGTTGCGACGCGGTCGCGGCGCCGCCGTCTCGGAGCTTCGGCCACCATCGCGAGACCCCCTCCCCGCGGCTATAAATAACCTAGCCGTGCTCTGCTGCTCCTCATCCCCTTCTCCCCTGCCTCCCTAACCCACCGGAGCACCTCTCTCCCTCCTCTGTCCGCCGCGGTGGTCGCCGGCCTCGCCTCGATTCCGGCCACCTGAGCCCCTACTCCACCTCTAGCCACCACCATCACCTTCTAGTCGCCGGCGATCCTCTCCACCACCCCACCCTCTCGTCGGAGCTGCTGTGGCCTCGCACCCCGGAGGTCGACCGCCGCTGCCGCTCTCTGTCTCCGCGCGGCGCCGCCACTCGAAGCCTCCCCGACGCCCGTGCCTAATCCAGACGAGTGCGGCTTGGTCTCCCGAGGCCGCCGATGGTCTCACCTTGGCCGAAAACGGCCGGAGCCACTGTGGCCCTCACCGGTCGCGCTCGGTCAGAGCCACCTCCGCTGTCGTGTTCCGTTTCCCCGCGCTCGGCCGAGTCTCTCCCCGGATGCGGTGCTTGTCGACGCGTCCGTCGGTCCCCTCGCCGGCCGGAGTAGCTCGTCGGAGCAGCGGCTCCCCTCGTCGGCCGATCGCCTCTGCCTCTCCCATGTTCTGCGTTGGGAGGAAGGAGAAAGGGAGCGGGAGGAGAGAGAGAGGATGAAGCGGGTCCCTTCGGTCTGCGACAGAGACCGGGCCCCGCCCGCCACATCAGTTAAGTGGCACCGTCATGGGCCGGCCCAGTGCAGCAGCAGCAGTAGCCGCACCGTTTCGGCCCAAGGCAACCCAGTATCAACAGTGCCACTTCTCCTTTTCGCAAGAAAAAAACAGCCAGGGACCCAGAAGTAAATATTTATTTATAGACAGGTCCTTCCACTTCAACCCTTTATAACTTTTTGACCGGGACTCCAAACGAGGTGATTCCAAAGCCCACGTCATCGTCTCTTCGATCCCGTCATGTTAGTACCATTCTCATAATATTTTCACACTGTGAAAATGACCATTTTGCCCTTGCCCGTAAACAGCCCCCTCCGAGAGAGAACTGTTTCCGGCAATCCTTTCCGCGGACTCTCCGCACTTCTTCCCGATGGTTCATTCATCCCCAGGCAAGTCACAACCCTCATCTGCATAATTGCATTTCAATATCATAGTTAAACTAATTACTTTAATAACAAGCATGGTTATTTGTGAAGTGGATTAGTTTATGCAATGCTTGAGTAAATTCTTGAATAGGCGACTACCATGTTAAGGACTGGATTGCTAGTGGCTGGTTGTTTACCCGCTTGATGATGCCATGATGTGGTTGGATTAAGAGATTACTGTCTATGATTATTTTGGGTTTCATCCGGCATTTTGTGGGTATGAATCAGTAGCAGTGGCTTGAGCATATTGGTTATTGGATTACTGTGATGTCGGAGTGTCAGCTATGACAGAACAATTACTCGGGAATAGGATACCTCGTGGTTGATCGAGAGTCACCTGTTTGGGCTTATTCGTGCAACCACATTTGCCGGTATGGGACGGCCTTAACTTGGTCTGATCGCGTGCTCTCTTATCGGTACCACCCCCGAGGGAAGGTTATGCGTGCGCGCTACCCTGGCCCGGTAGGCGGCAATAACCTTGTGAGCCCAGTTGAGTTATATGGTACCAGGTCCCAGTTTGGGACAGTTTGTTTGGCCACGACAGTGGCAGGTGTCACGAGGTGACACAGGGGCCACCCAGGGCAGGACTCCAGGGGAGGATGAATGCCGGTGGTACGGTAGGAGAGTCATGGGTCAGGCAGGTTTCGTTGGAGCAACGCTGGTCCACCCGAATGGGATCACAAGGCTAGGTGCTCCATGGTGTGGGTAAAGTGCGCAACCTCTGCAGAGTGTAAAATCTATTCGAATAGCCACGTCCACGGTATTGCACAGCCCGTCCAAACCTCACTAGGTGGTCAATCGTAACAGTGATCATAATGATGGAAGAACTTGTCTGAGTATGGTAGCAGTTAGGCATCATGCCACTAACAAGTCTTGGTAACAAACTTGAAGATATTCGTTGGATGTTCTTGGAGTGATCACGAGTTGGTCACCAGAGTACAGGGAGAATAAGTTGTTATTGTTATTTTCAACTATCCCTTCGGTAATGATAAATCTTTACCTAATCTTGATTGCTATGATGTTGTCTTGCCTTAATGCTGATGTTTGTTGTGAGCTTGCGAGTACATTCAAAGTACTCACCTGGCGTGTCATGCCAGTTTGCAGGTCATGCCATGATTGCTTGCTTGTCGAGGATCCCGAGTTGCGAGCTAGGATACGCGTTCCAGCCAGAGTCCCTGCGGAGTGGAGTCCATCACCACCGTCGTTGTTCCGCTGCTAGTGTAGAACTACTCTAGGCAGGCGTAGTATCGCCGTGACGATGTAATCCATGTACCCTTGTAACCTTAACTATAGTAATAAATAGCTGATTTGTTCTGTGCCAACAGTGTCGTATTCCAGGAGACTTGTCCCTGGGCTGGAATACGGGGCGTTCCAGTCTCCTCTGAGCCGGGGTGCCACAAGCGTTGGTATCAGAGCAGGTCTGGCTGTAGGACGCCCTAGATCGCGCGAGCATTAGTAACCGGTAGTATAGGATCCAGTTGGTTTGCTACACTTGTTTGTTGCATTTGTTTGTGCATAGCATGCATATAGACTAGATATTTTATCACTAACGGTTGATCCGGTGAGTGTAGGTGGCCTCGATTTCGATTTACTACCTGCGCTCTCCAGTTTGCATACTTGTTCCTTGGTGTGGTGTTATCTCTGTCCCAGCGGAGTGATGCCAAGGTGCTTGGTGGTGTCGATCCCTTGCAGGACCGATGCACCGGTACCACACCAATATATTCTCTTCCGACACCCTATTGTTTCGGTGATAGACATGTTTCTATCCCGGATCTTGCCCTTCTATTAGCCGTGTTGGCAACCCTTACTGATCTTGCTTATCAGAAAAGGGCAATGCACACAAGCCTTCTTTTCATCGCTATCCCACCCTGCCATCCATTTTCTGGACAAGCACGGTTTTCTTCCGTCCGCTTAATGATGATGTGGTCATGACCCTCGTGTTCCGACCCACGATCACCAAGTTCGTCCTCGCCACCGTATGGAACCGAGGTTAAGCCCGTGTTTGGTGTAGCCTTGTTTACACCAACTTCCTTCCACACATTGATTCACTTTCGTGCACACCGCCACAGCATGTTAGACCGTAACACCGGAGTTCTTGCGAGATTTGTGTGCTTAAGTAGGAATGCATATTATTGCTGTGAATAGCTGTAGAGTATGTGATATTGCTTGTGTGTGATCTTGTGTGCTTTTGCTTCAGTCGTTTCTTTTGCTTATTCCTTTGGGCCCTTGGTGTTACCTTATTTTCCCCTTATGGAAGTTGCTCACCGACACTGGACTCAAAGAAATCAGTGAAGAGACAGCCATTTGGAAGCTCAGCTCAACAAAATGGAATTTTCAGTAGACTGCATTACATTGGGAATATCGGGCCTGAATATAAATGGTGTTCTGGATTGATTGTCAGCATCAAGTATACATCAGTGCAACCTTCACAACAGTAATCATCGAATCAGCAAGAAGGCAAAGTGTGTGCATGATCAATAGTACGTTTCGAGTCAAAGGTATGATTCATATACGCGGTCGAGTCTGCTATGAGTACAATTTGAAACCTGCTATATTCCGAAAGCAAGTCAGAATGTGCTATGAACTTAGTGTTCAGCAAGAAGGATATCCGAATACCATGTTGCATACAACAAGTAACCGACAGCAGGAACATTAAGGGATATATATATATATATATATATATATATATATATATATATATATATATATATATATATATATATATATATATATATATATATATATGCACACAGTCCGCATAAGGCAAAAAGAAAGCTTCAGATGTAAGCAACCCGGCCTTTCTTCACAAGCTTTCAGAGAAGCGTACTACACAAGGATTCATGTGTCTTCCTCGATACGACACATGGACATCTTCTGATGCAAGGTACTCAGGCTTCTTCAGTAAGATACCGCCGCAGTTTCTGCCATAAGGTACCGAGTCTTCCCTAGCAAGACTTTAAGAGGGAAAGCTTCTGAGCACAAGCTATGCAATCTTCGTCAGCAAGGTATCACATCGACATCAGCACAAGCTATTCCACCGACAGTGGCAGCATATGACCATGCATCCCCAGAGTCAGATCCGCAACAGTTGGTCAGAAGGCAAAAATCAGTCAGGACATAAGCCTGCCTCAGGAACCAAGCGCTTAGCTGCATATACTCAATATATATGGTGGACATGCTGCCAAGGTCAGGGAAGTTACTCATACAATGATGCCAGCCCGGTGAGAATCTGACTATTGCATGAGCTATGTAAGAAGAAGAAGAACGCCAGTTATACACTTCAGTGAGATGACCAACAACCTATGGATAAGCTGTATGGGACACGGATGAACCCTTGCCCGTCTTTCCTTGGTGACGGCACCACGCCTGTGTTCTGAGCTGTTTTCGGCCGTCCGGGGTGGATGCCGACTTTTATTTCTCTTGTCAGCAACTGGCCCGTGTTCTGAGCTGTTTTTCGGCCGTCTCGGGCAGCTGTTGAATTTCTTTCCGTAGCAGTGACCCTATGCTCTGAGTTGTTTCTCAGTCGTCTTAGGGAACTGCTACTTTCTTCTTATCGACACCGTCCCATGCTCTGAGCTGCTTTTCAGCCGTCTTGAGTCGGGGTTGAGTTACTCCAGTAATGTCCCAGATCAGAGTTATAAAGACCGTTCTGGTGGCTACTGGTTTATTTGCCGGTTTCATCCAAGGGTTTAGACGGTCGTTACCCTATATCTACAACTTGTCAAGTAATATGCATGCCGGAATATTGTACCTGGCAGCACCCATGGTCATCCGAAGAATCAAGAACACATCAGGCCAAGCTCTTTCAGCTAAGGATCCAGGCAAAGAGAACCATAATGAAGAAGCAAGATTGGCCATACAAGTATGATAATGGTTGCAAGATCAACATGGTACAGATACTCAGAACAGTATGGATCGGTACCGATCACCATGGGTACACACCCACGGGGTCTATTCCATCTGCAAGGACCCCATATCGAGTCAACCCGCTCAGTCCCACCAGATGTGCTCAGAATCGTTAGAAGGAGAATATTCGAATCTATTAGGTCAATTCAGCAGTTTGAGTGCAGCAACAGTGTTAAAGCATCACACGGCCTACTATTCACCTAAAGGTGCCGACAGACGGAACAATCAGAATGTTGGACAACAACCTCGGAGCATGTGTCCTCACATGTGGGAATCAGCTAAAGGATAGCCTGCCGTGAACAACATCTTTTTGCCAGAACTACCGCCCATCAAGTCTGCAGAAAATACCGTTATAAGGGCATACACCTTTGCGCTGATCACGACAGGTGACAGTCAAATATTTGGTAGGAATTTATACCCGAGACAGTGGAGATATCCAAGATGACTCAGCAAACCATGCGAGAAGTCAGACTCCACCAGGAAAAGTCGACAGACATAAAAGGAGTGAAGTCGGAGTAACATATGAGTTAAGATTTGCCCGAAAAAGGATCCAGTAAAGCAAACCACACTGAAGCCAGGCAGTGCATCAGATAAAATCCAGCGGGAGCATTGTACAAAGGCAAAAAGGAAACCCGAGTTGGAAACGGTTTCCTCAAGTGGGGATATTTATGTTTAACCCCTGAGCAACCAAATCTCGAGGACGAGATTTCTTTAAGGGGGGTAGGTTTGTAACACCCTGGATTTTGCCCATTTCTTTTCTTTTGATTTTGGTCTGGTTTTGCTTTTCTGTGGCTTGGTAGTCTTGGAACCTGAGGGGATCACCCTTGATTCCTCTTCCCTAGTGGCTTGTCAACCTCAAAACCATCCCAAGACCTTGTCATCTCCATCATGGACCTATCCCAATATTCTTTTCCTTGGGAATATTCCTTTTTCTATTAAAGGAATAACCCTGTCTGCCTTGGGTTGTGAAGCAACCCACATTTCTATCATTCCAAAAATTCCCAAATAATTCCCATAAATTGTTTGGGTCATATCTTCCTCAGATATGTCAAAACCCTTCCTTGCCATGTTCAAAGATATTTCACAAATATTCCTTTTCTGATTCTGCCCTAGCTGTCAAGTTGTGAAGCAAGTACCTTTTATATCTGCTTGCTTACTCTCAAACTTTTTGGGCACTCTTTCCTATCCATATCATTTCCACATGACAAAATTCTACTCAATTTGGATAGTAAATATTTCTTGGAAAATTTCCAAAGTTTCTGATCCAGAGGAAGCTTTGTGAAGAAAGTGCTAGCTAAGAGTATGCAAATGAGTGGAAATTTCTCAAGCATCTTCCGATGCTCAAATCATGACTCTCCACCAAATTTGAGCATCATCCCAGCAGCCATGTGACCATAGCATCAAATCCTTGTTTCTGGTCATTATTTTGGATTGTGAAGCAACTATATTTTATGTTGCTCAATAATTTCTGAAATTTTACCAGGACATTCTCCCACCTAAATAACACCACTCCACCAAATTTGAGCTCATTTCATCAACCCAATAATTCTCTAGAATTTTAATAAGATTCTGTCCAGCAGGATGCTGTGTGAAGAAAGTACTATTTTGGTTTATCAAAATGGTATGAAATTTATACAATATCTTCATATGCCTATATTACTCATCTCCTCCAAATTTCAGCTCCATCCAAGCAAGTATGTGAGTGCCACTTCATACTTTGCAATTCTGTCCAGTAGAGCCCATTGAACTGCAAGTGCTATCTATCCTCATTCAAATGAGCTATAAATTTGCAGAGATGATCACTCTAGTATGTGATCACCCTCAGCCAAAAACCAGAGTCTATCCCCAGCTGGATATCCCCCACCTCAGTACAAACACCTTGCTGTTGATTTGGACTCGAGCTAGCTTCAGTCACCTCCATGGCCACTATGCTTGTTTCTTTGCATTTTGGAACTTACCAACCTCTGATGCACCGCTTTGACAAGACCTGGCAGTGGCTAGATGCCACGGACGCGTGGTGCCTGTGGTGACGACGACTCTAGTCGGCAGCCACGGTGCTCTGTGCACTGGCTTCGTCGGGAGGCCACCTCCGGCCAGCCCCAGCTTGTCCGCGAGCGCCGGAGAACTCCCCACCCCACGCGTGTGCCCTCTGGAGCCTTCACCCCATCGTCCCCTAGCCTGTGGCTGGCCCCAACGTCCTGTTGCGACGCTGTCGCGGCGCCGCCGTCTCGGAGCTTCGGCCACCATCGCGAGACCCCCTCCCCGCGGCTATAAATAACCTAGCCGTGCTCTGCTGCTCCTCATCCCCTCCTCCCCTGCCTCCCTAACCCACCGGAGCCCCTCTCTCCCTCCTCTGTCCGCCGCGGTGGTCGCTGGCCTCGCCTCGATTCCGGCCACCTGAGCCCCTACTCCATCTCTAGCCACCACTATCACCTTCTCTAGTCGCCGGCGATCCTCTCCACCACCCCACCCTCTCGCCGGAGCTGATGTGGCCTCGCACCCTGTAGGTCGACCGCCGCCGCCGCTCTCTGTCTCCGCGCGGCGCCGCCACTCCAAGCCTCCCCGACGCCCGTGCCTAATCCAGACGAGTGCGGCGTGGTCTCCCGAGGCCGTCGGTGGTCTCACCTTGGCCGGAAACGGCCGCAGCCGCCGTGGCCCTCGCCGGTCGTGCTCGGTCAGAGCCACCTCCGCTGTCGTGTTCCGTTTCCCCGCGCTCGGCCGAGTCTCTCCTCGGATGCGGTGCTCGTCGGCGCGTCCGTCGGTCCCCTCGCCGGCCGGAGTAGCTCGCCGGAGCAGCGGCTCCCCTCGCCGGCTGATCGCCTCTACCTCTCCCTGTTCTGAGTCGGGAGGAAGGAGAAAGGGAGCGGGAGGAGAGAGAGAGGATGAAGCGGGCCCCTCCGGTCAGCGACAGAGACCGGGCCCTGCCCGCCACGTCGGTTAAGTGGCACCGCGGTGGGCCGGCCCAGTGGAGAAGCAGCAGTAGCCGCACCGTTTTGGCCCAAGGCAGCCCAGTATCAACAGTGCCACTTCTCCTTTTCGCAAGAAAAAAACAGCCAGGGACCCAGAAGTAAATACTTATTTACAGACAGGTCCTTCCACTTCAACCCTTTATAACTTTTTGACCGGGACTCCAAACGAGGTGATTCCAAAGCCCACGTCATCGTCTCTTCGAGCCCGTCATGTTAGTACCATTCTCATAATATTTTCACACTGTGAAAATGAGCATTTTGCCCTTGCTCGTAAACAGCCCCCTCCGAGAGAGAACTGTTTCCGGCAATCCTTTCCGCGGACTCTCCGCACTTCTTCCCGATGGTTCATTCATCCCCAGGCAAGTCACAACCCTCATCTGCATAATTGCATTGCAATATCATAGTTAAACTAATTACTTTAATAACAAGCATGATTATTTGTGAAGTGGATTAGATTATGCAATGCTTGAGTAAATTCTTGAATAGGCGACTACCATGTTAAGGACTGGATTGCTAGTGGCTGGTTGTTTACCCGCTTGATGATGCCATGATGTGGTTGGATTAAGAGATTACTGTCTATGATTATTTTGGGTTTCATCCGGCATTTTGTGGGTATGAATCAGTAGCAGTGGCTTGAGCATATTGGTTATTGGATTACTGTGACGTCGGAGTGTCAGCTATGACAGAACGATTACTCGGGAATAGGATACCTCATGGTTGATCGAGAGTCACCTGTCCGGGCTTATTCGTGCAACCACATTTGCCGGTATGGGACGGCCTTGACTTGGTCTAATCGTGTGCTCTCTTATCGGTACCACCCCCGAGGGAAGGTTATGCGTGCGCGCTACCCTGGCCCGGTAGGCGGCGATAACCTTGTGAGCCCAGTTGAGTTATATGGTACCAGGTCCCCGTTTGGGACAGTTTGTTTGGCCACGACAGTGGCAGGTGTCACGAGGTGACACAGGGGCCACCCAGGGCAGGACTCCGGGGGAGGATGAATGCCGTTGGTACGGTAGGAGTCATGGGTCAGGCAGGTTTCGTTGGAGCAACGCTGGTCCACCCGAATGGGATCACGAGGCTAGGTGCTCCATGGTGCGGGTAAAGTGCGCAACCTCTGCAGAGTGTAAAATCTATTCGAATAGCTGCGTCCACGGTATTGGACAGCCCGTCCAGACCTCACTAGGGGGTCAACCATAACAGTGATCATAATGATGGAAGAACTTGTCTAAGTATGGTAGCAGTTGGGCATCATGCCACTGACAAGTCTTGGTAACAAACTTGAAGATATTCGTTGAATGTTCTTGGAGTGATCACGAGTTGGTCACCAGAGTACAGGGAGAATAGCCTGTTATTGTTATTTTCAACTTTCCCTTCGGTAATGATAAATCTTTACCTAGTCTTGATTGCTATGATGTTGTCTTGCCTTAATGCTGATGTTTGTTGTGAGCTTGCGAGTACATTCAAAGTACTCACCTGGCGTGTCATGCCAGTTTGCAGGTCATGCCATGATTGCTTGCTTGTCGAGGATCCCGAGTTGCGAGCTAGGATACGCGTTCCAGCCAGAGTCCCTGCGGAGTGGAGTCCATCACCACCGTCGTTGTTCCGCTGCTAGTGTAGAACTACTCTAGGCAGGCGTAGTATCGCCGTGACGATGTAATCCATGTACCCTTGTAACCTTCACTATAGTAATAAAGAGCTGATTTGCTTTGTGCCAACAGTGCCGTATTCCAGGAGACTTGTCCCTGGGCTGGAATACGGGGCGTTCCGGTCACCTCTGAGCTGGGGTGCCACATCGATCACGGAGGGCCTCTTCATCAACTTTGCTGCCCTCATGATGATGTGTGAGTAGTTCGCCATAGACCTACGAGTCCATAGCTAGTACCTAGATGGCAATCTATCTCTCTCGTATGATCTTCAATGCAATGGTCATCGCATCTTCGCTTTGATCTATCCTATGTAATCCTATTGTGCGGTGTGTTTGTTGGGATCCGATGAATTGTGGGTTTATGTTAAGATTATTCATGAAAAGTATTTGAGATGCGTCTGAATTATATTATCTCTTAAGTGCATGATCATTATAGCTTAGTAATGCTCTCTGATCTATTGATACGCTTTGGCCAAGAAGATTGATATTTCATGAGTGGGAGTGGTGTGTTGTGGTAGGTTCAACCTAGCGAGTTTCTATATCCCAGTGACAAAGTAGGGGACAAGATGCGTCTTTGTGTTGTTGCTACTAAGGATAAAACGATGGGGTTCATTCATATTGTTTGAGTTTACTTTGTCTACATTATGTCATCGTTCCAAGCATTACTCTGTTTTACTTAATACTCTAGATGCATGCTGGATACCGGTCGATGAGTGGAGTAATAGTAATAGGTGCAGGCAGGACTCGGCCTATTTGCTTATGGACGTGATGCCTTTATATACATGATCATTGCCGTGAACATCGCATAACTATCCGCTTTTCTATCAATTGCCCAACAGTAATTTGTTTACCCACCGTATAATGTCTGCATGAGAGATGTCGCTAGGGAACACTATGCCCCCCGGGTCTATTCACTTATATATTCGCAAACGCTATATTTACCTTGCTGCCTTTATTTACTTTTTATTTATTTTGCAATATATATTTATCAACAAGTATCTACACAACTCATTTGCTTGCAAATAACGAGATCAAGGGAATTGACAACCCTCTTGCCCGCGTTGGGTGCAAGTCGTTTGTTCATTTGTGTGCAGCCGCTGAAGACGGTTGAGGATTGATATTCCTATTGGTTCGATAAACCTTGGTTTCATAACTGAGGGAAATACTTATCCGCTTTATGCTGCAATCACCCGTTCCTCTTCACGGAAAACCCAACGCAGATCACAAGTATCAGCGCCCCGGAGAGACCTTGCGCAAGTACATCCAACGCTTCAGCCAGGGGCACAACAAGGTCCCGCGCGCCTCGGACGAAGCCATCATCATGGCGTTCACCAATGGCGTCAAGGACGTCCGGATGTGCGAAAAGCTCGCCATCAACGATGGACTCAGCTCGGCTCTGGAGCTCTTCAATATCGTCGACAAATGCGTCAAGGCCGAGGAAGGTCGCCTCTTTATCCATGATGACCCCGACGTCACGTCGGATGATAGCAAGGCGAAAGCCAAGGAGGTCAAACGCAAGGGCCCAGCTGTTCTAGCGGCGGAGCCCGAGCAGAAGCGCGGTCGCGACCGCGATGCGCCCGAGAAGGACCGTCGCCCGTTCTACATCTACCACGATGTGCACACGCATAACACCGAAGACAGCCAGGAGCTCAAGTCCCTCCATGACGAGCGTGTGGGGCGACGTCCAGAACGCAATGATCGCAGCGCAGGACGCGGTGGCGGTCGCAGCGGAGGCAAGTGAGACGGCCGCGGAGGCAACCCTCGCCAAGGCTGGCGCGAGAAGCCTCGCGAGGACAACTGGCGTGGTCAGCCTCGCGAGGACGCCTGGTGCGAACAGCCTCGCGAGGTGCACCCTCGGGACAATGCAGCTCTCCCTTCACTGCCTCCACCACCCAGAAGGAATGACAACGCCCAGCGGGACGAGGGGGCTGGGGCTATCAGGAGCCTCGCGCGATAGCCTGCATCCTCGGCGGAGCCCACGCCCCAGTGTCCAACCGTCTGTTCAAGCAATTCTCTCGCGAGGTGAATGCGGCCCTCCCGAAGCCAGAGGCCACGTGGCCTCTCAAGTGGTCACAATACACCATCTCCTTCGATGCTAGGGACGGCCTTAAGTCCACAGCGGCCGCGGGCACGCTCCCGATGCTGTGCACCCCCACCATCAGCAACGTCATGGTCGCCAAGACCCTCATCGACGGGGGTGTAGGCCTCAACGTGCTCTCCATGGAAACCTTCGAGATGCTTCAGGTGCCTTACGACCAGTTGATGCCAACGAGGCCGTTCTCGATGGTGACGGAAGGCTCCACCGTCCCCCTGGGGCAGGTCTGCCTCCTGGTCAACTTCGGCTCGCGTGAAAACTATCACACCGAGCTCATCGACTTCGACATGGTGCACATCAGCCTCCCGTACAACGCGATCCTGGGTTACCTGGCGCTGGCCAAGTTCATGGCAGTGACTCACCACGGCTACAACGTCCTCAAGATGCATGGCGGCAGTGGCGTCATCACCATCGCCTGCAACGAGAAGGACGCGGTCTGCTCCCTCAAGCGTGCCTACAAAGCGGCTGTGGCTGAGTATTCTGACGATGAGGGAAATACCAAGCCCCGTGAGGCCGTGCCCCCGAAGAAGAAGAAGCTACTGCCCTCCCAAGGCCAACCCGAGGCAAGGAGTGCGGCGCCCGGCGGCAGTGTCGCCAACCGTGTGCCCGTTGCCGGCACCCGCCTCCCTCCAGCATAAGAAGGCACGCCTGCACCTCCCGCAGGCCAAGCTCGGGGGCTTCCGTCTGGAAGGCCTCTGACCTGACCTGTGTGACGAGGGAGGTGCTCGGGCACCACTTGGAGGCATGCTTTGACGCGTGCCCCCTCGAGCGAAGAAAGCAGCGCCAGGCACCAGGGGCGCAGGAATTCGTCGCCTGGGAAATTGGTAGGCTACGGGAGGCTCGAGCCATGCGTGGCATGCCTTGCTCAGCGCGGCCTGACAAGCCGGTGGCAGCTCCCGGGGGTGACATCAACATACGCATGTGTGTTGAGATCGCATGGCTCAACGACGCCGGTTCGCGGGACCTCTTCCTGCTGCCGCAGGCCGGGTGAGGCAGGGGCGGCGCTGACGGCCACACCTGCATGCCCTTCGGCCTGAGGAACGCTGGTGCCACCTACCACGGACTCATGCAACTCGCGATGGTGCCTCACGAGGCGTCGGCTCCTCACCGGCCCCCAAGGCCTCGGGAACCACCTGGTTCCTGAGGGGTGGACTCCCACAGCATGCTTTGCCAAGCAGTTGGCCGCTCCTGCGGTAACATAATCGCCAGGTGACTTTTTGGTTGTTTAAAATTGAGGGCGCCCTCCAGGCTGCATTATCCTCGAGCGGGCAAGGGTCCCCCCCCCTTGTGGCCTCCGCACCTTTTGGTCGTGTAGCGAATTTGATTATCCTTTAATGAATTCAAGACACTTGCTTAAGTCTTGCGCCCGGTGCTTCGTCACCACCTGCATTAGCCGCACCCTCGTGACCCTTCCCTTCGGCCGTCTCATGATCAGGACAGGACACGGCATCTGTGCTCGGGTTCATCCCTGCAACGTTGATAAATCCAAACGATCGAGCTATATCTCGCGGGCTTGCTCCCGTGCACGTCACCTCACAGGGTCCTTGGTGTCTCGCCCTTTTCATGGAACCACCGTAGGAAGAAGAACAAAGGCGCGGCCTGATATTGCATAACTGCCAGTGAGGTGTTTCGCCACCTCAGGTGCTATGCTTCAGGCGTTTCCTCCCTTGGTCATCGTATGAGGGAACTTGACACGGCGTCTGTGCTCGGGTCCGTCCCTGCAGTGTCGCTAAACCCGAGTGACCGAGCTCTGTCTGGCGGGTCAGGCCCGCGCACGTCACCTCAATAGGTCCTCGGTGTCCAACCCCTTCATATGGTGGCCTCAGGACGACCGCCCGACGCACATCACCCCCGTATCTCAGGATTGCATAAGGGCACAGCCACCCTGAACGGACTAGGCACGAAACGCCTGAAGATGGAGGAAGGAATTCCTAAGCCCGATGCCTGGAATATCCGACCCCTCCTTATCGCCGCCCGTGACCCTCTCACGTAATAATGAGGTTGGGGTTGTACACGCCTCGGAACCTCCTGGAGCACCGCCTCGTGGCCTCAGGAGGACTCCCGCCCACGCCCAAGTGGAATCCCCATGCTCCGCGCTGGTGGAGTCACTGTCGAACCGCGACTATGCCCATGCCCAAGTGGAAGCCCCATGCCCCGTGCTAGCGGAATGACTGTCGAACCGCGACTATGCCCACGCCTAGTGGAATCCCCACGCTCCGTGTTGGGTGGTAAATCGGGGGCGTCACCTCGCCCCGCCACGCTCACTAACCAGTTTCCCCTTGGGACTCGCACGAGCGGGTGCTAGGCACGGTGCCTGTGCTCGGGTTAGTCCCAGTAGCGCTCAAAAACCCAAGGGACCGGGCTCTGGCTCGCGGGCTTACCCCCGTGCACGTCACCCCACTAAGGCCCTTGGTGCCTAGTTTCCTCACGCAACGCCCAGGCACAAACTGGCTAGCGCGTGTTTCCTCTCGAAGGCCGCTCGTACGTCAAGGGTGGCTCTGAGCATCACGCCTCAGGAGCCTTCACTAGTTCCCGAAACCCCTCACCTCCTGGCCTTGTCTAGGCATCGCGACCTGACAACCCAGTGACGGCTGATAAATGCGCGGGACTGGGCCCTACCGACGCAGAGCACAAAGGCAAGCTTGAGGAAAACCAGGCATGAAAGGAAAGCCCGCGGATAGCTGACAGTCATTACAAGCTTATGATGTTAAGTACATTAAAACCATCGTCTTACGCTGCTTCAAGGCAGATTCAGTCTTGCAGGACGATGAAAGGAGTATCGGCATCGCCGTCATCGCAGTCGTTGCAGGTGAACTTCTCAAGCAGCATGCTCACAGGGACCTTCATGGCTGCCTCCACGCGGTCTCGAGATTCTTCAGGGACGGGGCCTATCACCTCGTCGAAGTTGAAGTTTGGGTCGCGAAGAAGGAGGTGGCTGAAGACTCGAGTTGTGGCCACGAAGAACAGGTCCCGGCATTCGTCCTCCAGGAAGCCATCCACCTTCCGCGCCGTGTCCTCAAGCTCCCCCATGAGCCTGGCAGAAAGCTCGACGTAGCCGGCGTCAGGGGTGGCAAGAGGAGCATCGAAGCCCACCCCCTGCACAAGGATTGGAAGGCCTTGCGAGCCCAGAGCTCAAGAGAAGAAAAGGCAGTGCTGTCCGCCACTGCCTTCGCGTTGGCATCGGCCTGGACCTTCTTCTCCCTGGAGTCCAGTGCGGTGTTCGCCTCGGAGACGCGCTTCGCGTGGGCTTCCTGGGCTTCGGTCACCTCGCGCTGCAGCGCCTTCATGCGCTCGCGTTCTGTGGCTCGCTTGGCCGCCACCTTCGCCAGCTCAGCGTCGCGGTCGGTGAGCTGCGCTTCGCGGGTCCCGAGGCCATCTTCCCATAGCTGGAGCCACTGCGCTCGCGTGTCTCACTCGTCCTGGAGCGTCTTCATGTTGGCCACCTCTTCCTCGCAGCACTTGGCGGCCTCCGCCTTCGCGGCAAGGGCGCCCTCGCGGGCCGCCTTTGCTTCGACGGCGTCCTTCTCACTCTCTGCGAGGGCAGTGGAGAGCCGCTTTAGCAGGGTGGCAAGCTCCGGGCCCTCCCCGGCGAGGAATGCTTCGGCATCCTGGGAGGCTCCCACAAACCGATCGAGCATGGCCCGAGCATCGGACAGGGCCTCTTGCCCGAGTGGGACGCGATGGCTCATGAGCGCGAGGGTCGGGTGGAGCGCCGGCGCCTCAGCACTGGTTGCCGCCTCAATCGAAAGGGCCCCAGTGTTCTCTGCCTGAGGCACCGGGGGCTTTGGTTTTTCCTCAGCAGCCGGCACCCGTGGCGCGTCAGGCGGGGCCGCCGCGTCAGCTCCATCGGCCCAGAAGCAAGCCCAGTTTGGGATGGCCCCTAGAGGTTCCCCGCACCATGCTCGGCTGTGGGAGCGGGGACACTTGAGGAGGGCTGCCATGCCGGCTCCGGCTCCATAGGCTGGGGGGCTGCGGCTATGACGGGAGGCGCCGGGGGCAGGTCCTCCACTGCCTCGGCGATCGGTCCCCCGGCTACGCAGAGGAGAAACTGGGCGTCGTTGCGCCCCCCGCATGCCCAGGCATGGCGTCGGCCAGGCGCGGAGCTCCCCGCGGCCTCCAAGATTGCGGCCTAGCATCGACGTCACCTTCGGGGTGCATGTCACCATCGCCACGGCATCGGTCTTCTTCTTCTTCCCATCGCCGCCACCCCGGCGCCTGTGCGGACGAAGAATTAGCATGAGCAAGCAATTCACATGCGCAAGGCATAAGCGCAAGCTTGAGCACTTACTCGTCCTCGGCGGCCCACTTTCGCTTCTTCTCGTCAGCAGAAGGCGCGCCCCAGCCGCTCTCGGGTGCCCCCTGGTGACACCGGAAGAACGCTTGGCGTGACCCCTGGTGGGTCCGGCCAGGTCCAATTTCTTCCCAAGGGCCTGGGGGGCCCCTCAGAGAAGGGTGGTGGCTTCAGGAGTGTTGGCCGCCTCGCCGACCGGGACCCCGGCATTCAGCGCCTAGGAGCCAGTGGCGCAGGCCTCCGCTGCCACAGCCAGGTCAGAAGGTCGAGGAAGCATCGCCCGAGGCAGCGCGTCGGCGTCGTCATCATCGTCCTCGAAGTCACGCAGGGACTGGTGGTGGCCTGGCGGTAGCCCCCGGCCAGCATCCTCCTCCTCCTCTTCCCTGTCAGTCGCCTTAGAATCTTCGCTGACGCTGTCTTCGGTGGAGGACGCCACCTTGACGGGGAGCTCCCCCGCAACCCTTTGCTGCCGCTCAGCATGAGTCCCCACTCGTCAAAGGTGGGCATGAGAGCGACCAGATCCGCTCAGTCGTCTTGGCCATACAGCGGGCCCGCGGCCTCGGGAGGATCGCCGGGCATGGAGCCGAGCAGGGCCGTTACGGCCCCTTCAAACTCGGCGCGTGACAGGCCGGCGGGGTGCAGCCTCATCGGGTCCTACGTGCCCTTGTACTCCCACACGAGCCGCGAGTGCGCCTAGAGCGGTGCGATGCGCTGCCCTAGGAACTCCTTGATGATCATCGCCCCCGACAGCTGGGTGTTCCCATGCGAAGCAATCCGCTCCAGGACAGGCCCTGCGCCTGGGCCGGAGAGCGGTGCATGGCTCCATCCAGAATGCTGCACGGGAAGGGCAGTAGGGATCCTCAGGAGCGGGTGGACTTGGAGGGCGTCCAGGTAAACCCAGCATTGCCGATAGCCCTCCACCTTCTTCCCGGCCTTCAGGCGGGTGCTGGCGCCTTTGACATCAACAAAGGAAACACAAGCCGAGAGCTGGTCCCGGGCAGTGAACCGCAGGTTGAAGAAATGGCGAAAGAGCGCCACCGAGGGCCTCACGCCCACAAAGGCTTCGCAGTAAAAAGCGAAGATGGACAGGAGGAGAATTGAGTTGGGTTGGAGGTGCAGGGCGTGTATCTGATAATGGGTAAGGATGGCGTAGAAGAACTCGGAGAATGGCGGGACCAACCCGGCGCAAACATTGTGGTGGAAGAAGGCGTAGGCAGACGGCCCCAGACATCCGCGCCGCCGCACCAAGGGAGATGATGGTTGCCTTCCACTCATTTCGGTCGCCCGCTATCAGCGGGCGCACCGGGTCCAGGTCCCCTTCCTTGGCGACGGAGGAGTGCAGGAGGGCTGCCCGATCTCCTGGGGGCTCGCGGCCGGAGCCTTGGCCTTCGCCTTCTTCCCGCCCGGTGCCATCCGAGCAACGGGGCGGCGAACGAGATGGGGAGAAGAGCGCTTCGCTCGAGGTTGGATCTGATGGGGTCTCAGGCGGAGGAAGGAGGCACAACGAGACAGACGTCGTGCAAGGAAAGGCAATGATGGCCCAGCGCCGTGGGCCATCTTTATGCTAGCCTGGTCGGTTGTCGAGGCATCGCATGGAGGTGGGGGCGCCCCGCGCCCCGGCGCGCGCCACGCATCGTGACTGGCCCACAGGCAGTTGGAGCCCGCACCGCTTCGCCCCTCCAGCTGGCGAGGACACGCGCGCTGCAAGCTCGAGGGCTACTGTCGGGCCACTGGGACAGGTGATACGTCTCCAACGTATCTACTTTTCCTCACACTTTTGCCCTTGTTTTGGACTCTAATTTGCATGATTTGAATGAAACTAACCCGGACTGACGCTGTTTTCAGTAGAACTACCATGGTGTTGTTTTTGTGTAGAAATAAAAGTTCTCGGAATGGAACGAAACTTTTTGAAGAATTATTTTAGAATATATAAGAATTATTGGAGCCAAAATCTACCGAAGAGGGGGGCCAGGGTGAGCAGCACCCACCAGGGCGCGCCAGGCCCCCTAGGCACGCCCTGGTGGGTTGTGCCCACCTCGTGGCCCCACTGACCCTAATTCCGCCACTATAAATTCCTATTTTCGGAGAAAAAAATCACAAAGAAAGTTTCATCGCGTTTTACGATATGGAGCTGCCGCCACCTCCTGTTCTTCATCGGGAGGCCAGATCTGGAGCCCGTTCGGGGCTTCGGAGAGGGGAATCTTCGGTCTTCGTCATCACCAACCCTTCTCCATCGCCAATTCCATGATGCTCCCCACCAGGAGTGGGTAATTCCTTCGTAGGCTCGCTGGTCGACGAGGAGTTGGATGAGATTCATCATGTAATCGAGTTAGTTTTGTTAGGGCTTGATCCCTAGCATCCATTATGTTCTGAGATTGATGTTGCTCTGACTTTGCCATGCCTAATGTTTGTCACTAGGGCCCGAGTGCCATGATTTCAGATCTGAACCGTTTATGTTATCACCATTATATCTATGTTCTTGATCCGATCTTGCCTAGTCATATGCACCTATTACGTGTTATGATCCGTAAACCCCATAGTGACAATATTTGGGATACTTTCCGGTGATGACCGTAGTTTGAGGAGTTCATGTATTCACCGTGTGTTAATGCTTTGTTCCAGTTCTCTATTAAAAGGAGGCCTGAATATCCCTTAGTTTCCTTATGGACCCTGCTGCCACGGGAGGGTAGGACAAAAGATGTCATGCAAGTTCTTTTCCATAAGCACGTATGACTATTTACGGAATACATGCCTACATTACATTGATGAACTGGAGCTAGTTTGTATCGCCCTAGGTTATGACAGTTACATGACAAATATCATCTAATGAGTTCAGCGATCCAGTGCCTACGATTTCTCCACTTATTGTTCTTGCTAAGTTACTATTGCTACTGCTACTGTTCCGATTGCTACAAAACTGTTGCTATCACTGCTACTGTTACCGTTGCTGCCACTACTGCTATTTCACTATCATATTACTGTGCTACTCATCACTCTGCTGCAGATATTTAATCTCCAGGTGTGGTTGAATTGACAACTCAACTGCTAATACTCGCAAATATTCTTTGGCTCCCCTTGTGTCGAATCTATAAATTTGGGTTGAATACTCTACCCTCGAAAACTGTTGTGATCCCCTATACTTGTGGGTTAACAAGACCTTTTTCTGGCGCCGTTGCTGGGGAGCATAGCTATATTTGTTTAGTCACTTGGGATTTATATCAATGTATCACTATGAAAAATCTGAAGGATCCAAAGACCAAGATTTTTTCCTCTAAGACGAGGGGAGGTAAGGAACTGCCATCTAGCTCTGCACTTGATTCACCTTCTGTTATGAGTAAACTTCCAACACCACCACATGCTAGTAATCCTGATATGTCGCAAGTTATTGATGATGCTACCTCTGCTATGAGTGATGCTTATGATGCTGCTAGTACCATGCTTGATGATAATGTGCCACTAGGAGAATTTCTTGATTAACAAATTGCTAGAGCTAAAGAGAATGAAATTATTGAAACTGATGAGATTGCTGAAACTGATGAAACCCATGAAACTGATGATGACTACGAAACACCTACTAGTCCTAGCTCTCCTAAATTTGAAATGCCTAAGATACCTGAAGGTTATGTTATGGACGAAGAGGTAACTAGAGAAATTCTTTCTTGCAAGGATAGAAACGATCTTAAGAAACTGCTACACAAGTATACGGAAAAGACTTCTAATGCTAGAATGAAATGTGATCCTAAGTTTGCTACTTCACCTATCGTTGTTACCGATAAGGATTATGAATTCTCTTTCGACCCAGAGTTACTTACTTTGGTTGAATCTGATCCTTTCCATGGCTATGAAACTGAAACTGTAGTGGCACATCTTACAAAGCTGAATGATATAGCCACCCTTTTTGCTAATGATGAGAAGATTTGCTACTATTACATTCTCAAGTTATTTCCGTTCTCATTAAAGGGTGATGCTAAGACATGGTACAATACTCTTACTCCTGGTTGCGTGCGTAGTCCCCAGGATATGATCTACTATTTTTCTAAAAAATATTTTCCTGCTCATAAGAAACAAGATGGCTTACAGGAAATATTTAACTTTGTGCAAATTGAAGAAGAGAGTCTCCCACAAGCTTGGGGGAGGCTTCTCCAATTGCTTAATGCTTTGCCTGATCATCCTCTCAAGAAAAATGAAATACTTGATATCTTCTATAATGGACTAATCGATGCCTCTAGGGACTTCCTAGATAGTTGTCCTGGTTGTGTTTTCAGGGAACGAACTGTTGAACAAGTTGAGGAATTATTGAATAACATATTGAAGAATTATGATGATTGGACTCCTCCTGAACCACCACTTAAACCCACTCCGAAGAAGAGGGGTATCTTATTTCTCAGTCCTCAAGATATGCAAGAGGCAAAGAAATCTATGAAAGAAAAAGGTATTAAAGCTGAGGATGTTAAGAATTTACCACCTATTGAAGAAATACATGGCCTTGACACACCATCACCTCCACAGGTGGTAGAGGTAAATTCTTTATTAAAGTTTGATGAATGTGATATACCTTACAATAAACATCCTAGTCAGTGCATATATGAGTTTGACAACTATATTATGAAGCAAGATCATTTCAATGCACATGTCCTGAAACAATTGAAATCTAACTCTGGTATGATTGCCCGCTTGAGTGACTTGCTATTTAGAATCAGTAATGATGTTAGAGGTGTAGGAAAGCATGCCTCTATGGTTCAAACTCAGCTAGAACAAGTTGCTAAGTCTCAAAAAGAATTGCTTGATGAAATGAATAATAATATGAATGATTTTGCTATTAGAGTAGTAACTAGAGGAGGTAGAATGACCCAAGAACCACTTTATCCTGAAGGTCATCCTAAAAGAATTGAACAAGACTCTCAGAGAATTAATACAGAGGCACCTAGTCCTTCTAGAAAGAAAAAGAAAAAGAAAAATGATAGGACTTTGCATACCTCTAGTGAACCTGAGATACAGAAACCTCTTGATAATAATGATGTCTCTATTTCCGATGCTAAAACTCAGTCTGGTAATGAACATTCACCTAGTGATAATGAAAATCATAATGATGATGCTCATGAAGATGTTCAACCTAGCAATGATAAAGAACCAGATAATGATGTTGAAATAGAGCCTGCTCTTGATCTTGATAACCCAAAAACTAAAAATAAACGTTATGATAAAAAAGATTTTGTGGCTAGGAAACATGGTAAAGAAAGAGAACCATGGGTTCAGAAACCCATGCCCTTTCCTCCTAAACCATCTAAGAAAAAGGATGATGAAGAATTTGAGCGTTTTGCTGAAATGATTAGGCCAGTCTTTTTGCGTACCCGCTTAACTGATATCCTAAAGATGGCCCCTTATGCAAAGTATATGAAAGACATCATCACTAATAAAAGAAAGATACCGGAAGCTGAGATCTCCACCATGCTTGCTAATTACACTTTTAAGGATGGAGTACCTAAAAAACTTGGAGATCCGGGAATACCAACTATACCTTGCTCCATAAAAAGAAACTATGTCAAAACTGTTTTGTGTGACTTGGGAGTCGGTGTTAGTGTTATGCCTTTCTCCTTATACAAAAGACTTGATTTGAATAAACTCACACCTACTGAAATATCATTGCAAATAGCTGACAAATCAACGGCCATACCTATCGGTATTTGTGAGGATGTGCCCGTTGTTGTTGCAAATGTTACTATCTTAACGGACTTTGTTATTCTTGAGATGCCCGAGGACGACAACATGTCGATTATCCTTGGTAGACCCTTTTTGAATACTGCAAGGGCTGTTATTGATTGCAACAAAATCAAAGTCACTTTTCATATCAATGGTAATGAGCATACGATGCACTTTCCGAAGAAACAATTCCAAGTAAATGGTATCAATGTTATTGAAGAATCTCCGACCATCACTATTGGAAGCTTCCAATTACCTCTACCTACTGCCAAAAAGAAATATGATATACTTATTGTTGGGGATATGCACATCCCCATTGAGGCAACTTAGTGTTTTACGAAAGTTCTTCGGTTTCATGCTAATCGGAAGTGGTTGTTAATAAGACTTGATCAACCTTATTAATAGATCATTTTTGAGAGGTATGAAGTTGATGAATCTAGTGAGCACAACTCTCTGCTCCCGCCTTTTATTTTCTGTTTTAGTTAGTCAAATAAAATAAAATGCCGTGATTATCCTGTTTTCTGTTTTTACCGTGCAATAAAAAATGACCCAAAAATAAAAGTTCTCAGAATGCCCTGAAAATTTAACATGATTTTTTCCCAAATATTTCTGAATTTTTGGTGCAAATAATACCAGAGGGGGTGCACCTGGTGCCCACAAGACACCAGGGCGTGCCAGCACCCCCAGGCACGCCCTGGTGGGTTGTGGCCCCCACGTGGGCCCCCTCACTTATCTCTTTAGCCCACATCATCACCTACCTCCAGAAAAAATTCACCACAGCCACCATTCCCGTGTTCTTGCTCTCAAACCCGCGGATTTCGATCTCTTAGCTCGAAGCTCCGTTTCTGAAACTGTTTGGAGGGATTGCTACGTGGTATGTGACTCCTCCATTGCTCCAATTAGTTTTTGATTTAGTGGGTTATTTTTAGAGTAATTAGCTACTCTTGGTGCTACTGTAGATGAGCTTGCATGTTGAATTCTTAGAGTTCTAAGTAGTTTGAATGCTCAATATGGCCTCTATGCATGCTTAGGAGTAGTTGCTATCAATTTTACAAAGTTTTGTTGACAATTTTTTTGTGGACTAAAAATTTTCAGAATTTTTAGAGGAATAATATGGAATTCTTTAGGAAGTTTTCCTCCAAGAAAAATGCCAAAGGAGTCATTGGGGAATCATCGGACAATGACCTTCACACCCCAAGAAGGGCGGAGGTGCGGCCGTGTGAATGGCCGCATGATGCCTTCATGGAGGAGGCCATATTCCATCAAGAGTTCACTCAGTTTGTTGCAAACGCTAGGTTAACCGAGTTTCTCACGGCTAAGTGTGACCAATATCACATCCTTACAAATTCCTTTGTGCAAGGTTTTTATTATATAGGGAGAAACAATCCTCCTGAAGTGCAGTTTAATCTTTATGCTGAAACTTACAAAATGCCGCTAACTAACTTCTGCAACATATGCTTGATCCCTTCTGATGGGGAATTGATAGAACCTAGGCCATCCGAGTTTGAGGATTTTCTCCTCACTTTAACAGTGGGTGAGGATAGAGGCGTGTCAAACGCTACTGCTACCAGCTTGCAGTTTCCCTCAGTGCATTACTTCGCTTTGGTCATCGCTAAGTGTTTAACCGCTAGGGAGAAGGTCGGCGCACTCAGTGCCCCTGACCTTGCTATTTTACGTCGTGCACTTTATGATGATCACACCTTTAGTATGGGGGCTATTATTGCTTGTCGCTTACACCTTAACAAAACTAAGGGAAAGATACATGGTGGTATTTATGCTACTCGCTTAGCGAGACACTTTAATGTTCAGTTTCGCCCACATGATTATCTCTTGTCCTGAGTTTACCTTGATCACAAGTCACTGCAAGATCACCAATTCCTCGATGTAACTGATTATCCCCGTGACATTCATTACAACCTAGTATTAGCAAAGAAACACGTGATGTTATCGCTTTGCCTACACCTGCTTTGTTTGATTCTATTGCCAGGAACGGATACGGGATTATGCCAGATGACATTACAGCCTACCGGAACAACCTAGCAGCTGCTGAGGAGGAGCCCCAGGGGTGGGATGCTCAGCTGCCACCTCCACCTCACTTTGACTTGGGACCGGATGGTTTCTACGGATGGTGATTACCAAGCTAGGCCAAAAGCCTAAGCTTGGGGGAGTACGTATTTCCACCGACATTACATTCATGTTCACACTATTCATTCCAGTTGTCGGTGTTCATACTTTTTCATTGTAATACCCATTCTAAATTTGTTTTCTCGTTTTCTTCTTGCGTGTTTGAAAAACTTTGAGAAAACCCAAAAATATTTCCTACTTCTTTCGGCTTTCCTTTCTAGCTTAGTTGAATTCTAGCCTTAAAAGAAAACCCAAAAAGATTTCTCATTTCTTATTTCATTTATTGGGAGCTTTCCCATGTAAATAGTTTTTCTCGTTTTTGTTTTTCCCTTTTTAATTTGCTTTCTTCAAGAAAAAATAAAAACTCCAAAAATATTTCAGTGTGTTTCTCTGAATTTCTTTTCTTTTTGATTGAGTCGTATCAAGGAGAAGATCACGATGAAAATGTTGAGTGGCTCTCATATGCATCATTGTTAATCTAACAAAGAGCCCATTTTACCTTGTCTTCTCCTCTCGAATAAAATGTTGCAGGTTCCAGCTTAGTCCACGGCATTATTGCACTATTATTATTTACTTATCATTCGGTCGTGCAAGTGAAAGGCAATGATGACGATATTCGATGAATTGACTGTGGCAGAGAAGAGCGGGTATGACCTCAACTTGTTTTTGTTTTTGTTTTTGTAAATATGTTTAACGTAGTATCCTTGATTCAGCCTATTATGATCAAACATGTTTGCAATGACCATTAGAGATTATAGTTGTTCATGCCATGCTTAAGTAGCTAGGAGTGGATAATGATTTATCTTGGGTGTCAGCATGCATTAAAATGGTTGTGATGTAGTATGATGATATGGTATCCTCCTCTGAATGTTTCAAGTGGCTTGACTTGGCACATGTTCACGCTTGTAGTTGAATCAAAACCAACATAGCCTTCATGATATTTATGTTCATGGTGTCCATATCCTACTCATGCTCGTATTCAATGTTGATTATATGTAATGCACGTTCATGACCGTTTTTGCTCTCTAGCTGGCCGCTTCTCAATCTATTTGCTAGCCTTCGCTTGTACTAAGCGGGAATACTGCTTGTGCATCATAACCCTTAAACAAAGTTATGCCAGATGAGTCCATTATATCTACCTATATGCGGTATTACCCTGTCGTTCCAAAGTAAATTTGCATGTGCCATCTCTAAAAATTCAAATGAACATCTGTTTTGTATGCCTGGACCACTCATGGAGCGACAGGGGGCGGTCAGTATCTTCCATGCTAAGCGGGTTATTCTCATGATGAGTATTTACACTCGTCCTTACACGAGCGGGGCAGTAATAGGGATTCCCAGTCCCGAAATCAAAAATCAAAAATAATTAAACAAAACTCCCCCAGGAATGTTGTTGGTTTAGACGGTACCCGTGGATGCGGCTAGCCGTGGAGTGTGATTGTTGGTGAAGGGGGAGTAAACCTTTACTTTTACCGCTTGGGAACCGCCGCTAATTTGTTTAGCATAGAAGATATTGATAACTCTTGGTCGTGACGTTGACAGGAAGGGTGTACCTCCCAAAATTATATATATCTCTATTTTAAGCTTTGAGCTCTGGCACCATTGCAAATCCATGCTTCCCTCTACGAAGGGACTATCTATTTACTTTTATGTTGAGTCATCACCTTCTCAAATAAGCGCCAGACCTGAGAGCACTATTGTCATCCTCATGCATTGTGTATAGTTGATGTTGGGTGCAGCATGACTGGATCTTTTCTACCATGAATTACAATGTTTAGTCGCTGCTTGAACTTTGGAGGTGCTCTGCATTTATGTTTTGCGGTCTCAGAAAGGGCTAGCGAGATACCACTATTGTCATATTGTATCATGATTGTTTTGACAAAGTGTTGGCGCTTGAGATATCTTATTATTGCTCGCTAGTTGCTTATGTTATTGTTATGACTTAATATAATTTCTAAGAGTTATTGTTGGCATGGTTAGTCATAATCTTTGATGAAAGCCTGGGTGCTACTTAAGCATATATATGTAAACAAGAACAAAAGAGTTCGTAAAAGTTTTTTTTATCACTTTTAGTTTGTCAACTGAATTGCTTGAGGACAAGCAAAGGTTTAAGCTTGGGGGAGTTGATACGTCTCCAACGTATCTACTTTTCCTCACACTTTTGCCCTTGTTTTGGACTCTAATTTGCATGATTTGAACGAAACTAACCCGGACTGACGCTGTTTTCAGCAGAACTACCATGGTGTTGTTTTTGTGCAGAAATAAAAGTTCTCGGAACGGAACGAAACTTTTTGGAGAATTATTTCAGAATATATAAGAATTATTGGAGCCAAAATCTACCGAAGAGGGGGGCCAGGGTGAGCAGCACCTACCAGGGCGCGCCAGGCCCCCTGGGCGCGCCCTGGTGGGTTGAGCCCACCTTGTGGCCTCACTAACCCTAATTCCGCCACTATAAATTCCTATTTTCGGAGAAAAAAATCAAAGAGAAAGTTTCATCGCGTTTGACGATACGGAGCCGCCGCCACCTCCTGTTCTTCATCGGGAGGCCAGATCTGGAGCCCGTTCGGGGCTCCGGAGAGGGGAATCTTTGGTCGTCGTCATCACCAACCCTTCTCCATCGCCAATTCCATGATGCTCCCCACCGGGAGTGAGTAATTCCTTCGTAAGCTCGCTGGTCGGTGAGGAGTTGGATGAGAATCATCATGTAATCGAGTTAGTTTTGTTAGGGCTTGATCCCTAGTATCCATTATGTTCTGAGATTGATGTTGCTATGACTTTGCCATGCCTAATGCTTGTCACTAGGGCCCGAGTGCCATGATTTCAGATCCGAACCGTTTATGTTATCACCATTATATCTATGTTCTTGATCTGATCTTGCCTAGTCATATGCACCTATTACGTGTTATGATCCGTAAACCCCATAGTGACAATATTTGGGATACTTTCCGGTGATGACCGTAGTTTGAGGAGTTCATGTATTCACCGTGTGTTAATGAATTGTTCCGGTTCTCTATTAAAAGGAGGCCTTAATATCCCTTAGTTTCCTTATGGACCCCGCTGCCACGGGAGGGTAGGACAAAAGATGCCATGCAAGTTCTTTTCCATAAGCACGTATGACTATTTACGGAATACATGCCTACATTACATTGATGAACTGGAGCTAGTTTGTATCTCCCTAGGTTATGACTGTTACATGACGAATATCATCCAATGAGTTCACCGATCCAGTGCCTACGAGTTCTCCACTTATTGTTCTTGCTAAGTTACTATTGCTACTGCTACTGTTCCGATTGCTACAAAACTATTGCTATCACTGCTACTGTTACCATTGTTGTCACTACTGCTATCACACTATCATATTACTGTGCTACTGATCACTCTGCTGTAGATATTTAATCTCTAGGTGTGGTTGAATTGACAACTCAACTGCTAATACTCGCAAATATTCTTTCGCTCCCCTTGTGTCGAATCTATAAATTTGGGTTGAATACTCTACCCTCGAAAACTGTTGCGATCCCCTATACTTGTGGGTTATCAACAGAGGGTACCCAGGCCCGTCTGCTTGAGGCCCATGTCATGACGCAGGGCCTGGTCCCAGGTGAGGGAGTCCCGGACTAAGGGGTCCTCGGGCCGCCGGCTCATCTCTTAATAGGATGGCTTGATGGGCCGTTCTCTGAAGAAGGGCCGGACACGTCAAGACTCCACGTTCCAGAAGGGAGCCCCGAAGGCGCGTCGTGCACTCCAAGTCAAGATGAGGAAGTCGACATCTCCGTCCTCGGCAGGAGGCCTATCAGGTGTAAACCCTAGGTACCCCCCGGTGTCTATATAAACCGGGAGGGTTTTAGAATGTAACAGACAAAAACTCATCTAGGGTTTTAGCTAATCGATCTCGAGGTAGATCAACTCTGTAACCTTCATGTCATCAATATAATCAAGCAGGATGTAGGGTTTTACCTCCATAGGAGGGCCCGAACCTGGGTAAACATCGTCTCCTTCATCCCTTTGTTACCATCGATCCTAGTCTCACAGCTCGGGACCCCCTACCCGAGATCCGTCGGTTTTGACACCGACATTGGTGCTTTCATTGAGAGTTCCGCTGTGATCGCCCAAGGAATCGATGGCTCGCGTCTTCATCAACGAAGAGGTCCGTAGCATGGACTCCTTTGTCTCGGGACAGATCTTCGCTTTCGGCAGCATCGTGCTGCACACTGACCCGACCGGCCGCCTTGGCCGGGTCGGAAGTTTCGCCCCTGATCAAGAAGTCAGATTCAGGAACTTGGAGTTCTCCGTAGACCCTCGGGGCGATCTCTTGCTCACCGGGCTCGCAGTCTCATCTGACGCGCCCGAGGACTCCGAGGCCTTAACCTTGGATGTCATTTCCAATCCCTCTTACGGGGCCAATCCCGATGATGATCTGGACTTAAATCCGGATCCGGCTATAGTGCCAGATGGCCGGGCATCAACCCCTGCCGAATACACTTCTCGTGCAGACGCGTCAGAGGTTAACTCCAAACGTGCCGGGCAGATTGACCCGATCGAGCTCTCGACACTCGGCGAAGCTTTAGATCGGATCTCCTTGATGAAAACTACTGATGACCCAATCCCGATCCACACTCAGATCGGTCTTGAGGCGGGTCAAGAGGAATTTTTCATCCCACCCACCACCCACTTAGTAGCCACTATCGAAGACTTAACCGATATGGTGGACTACTCCTCCGAGGAGGCAGAAGATATGGAGGAAGAGGATCGCGCTCCCACCCCCGTTAACACCGGGCGATGGACCGCCACCTCCACCTACGATGTCTACATGGTGGATACGCCAGCCGGTAACGGCGAGCGCACACCAGCTAACAATGGCGATGACTCAGGTGAGGCGCCGTCAAGGCGCCGGAAACTGCGTAAGCGGTCAAAGACAAAAAAGGGGAGGGAAGCTATTGCTGGCACCGGGGAAAACGATACCCCGGAAGACCTCGGCGATCCCGATATACCCGAGTATCCGTTAGAGGACCAGGAAAGGCCGGAGGACCAGCGCGACCCCGAAGATCCAAACGACTCCGAGGATGACAACTACCTCCCCCCTGTAGAGGAGGACAGCCCGGAAGACGAGGGCCTCATCGTCCCCGAAACCATCGAGGATCAGGAACGGTTCAGGCAACAGCTTTTAGCCATTGCCCGGAGCCTAAAGGCAGAAGCGCGGCAGCTCAAGACCGAACAAGACACCCTCAACGATAGATGGACAAGGGTTCTATCAGCCGAGGAAGAACACGGCGCCGGCCTATGGGACCAACCCAAGAGTTACCCACGCCGGCGGTTGCTGCCACAATTCGACGACGAGCTCCCCAATACGCCGTCCCCCAAGCACACTCCATACGACCAGCCAGACCGCCCTCCCCGAGGACGAGATAGGACGGCTGGCGAGGCCGGTTATAGGCCAGCGATACCCCGCAGAAGGGGAAAGGAGCCAATGGAGCCTGATGACAGGTACGACCTGCGACGCGACCTGGATTATAGAACAGGCCGCACGAGATCTATCTACGGATCCAGAGGGTACTCCCCCGATAGACGGGATGAGTATCGACCCTGGCTCGACCGAAACAATAGAGTTCGGGACCAAAACCGGGCCAGAACAGACGCCGATTACTGGCACGATATAGCCTGGGTCAGAGGCGCTGCCCACCCATTGTGCTTCACCGACAAGGTGATGCAGCATCAGTTCCCGGAAGGATTCAAACCCGTGAACATCGAGCAATACGACGGCACAACTGACCCAGCTGTGTCGATCGAGGATTTCCTCCTCCACATTCACATGGCATGAGGAGATGATCTCCACACCATCAAGTACCTCCCCCTTAAGCTTAAGGGACCAGCTCGACACTGGTTAAACAGTCTCCCCGAAAATTCTATCGGGAGCTGGGAGGATCTCGAGGATGCATTCCGATCTAACTTCCAGGGAACCTATGTGCGGCCCCCAGACTCCTCCGACCTAAGCAATGTTGTCCAAAAGGCAGGAGAGTCTGCTCGACAATTCTGGAACCGGTTTTTGACCAAGAAAAACCAGATCGTCGACTGCCCGGATGCCGAGGCAATAGCCTCCTTTAGGCACAATATTCGGGACGAATGGCTGGCTCGCCAGCTCGGTCAGGATAAACCTAGGACCATGTCCGCCCTTACATCACTCATGGCCCGCTTTTGCGTGAGCGAGGACAACTGGCTAGCGAGGCTAAGCCACAACCCCGAAGACCCCGGCACTTCCAAAGTCCGGGACGGAAACGGGAAACCGCGACGCAACAAAAACAAACACCGGCACAACACTAGCGACGCCGATGACACGACTGTTAACGCCGGTTTCCGCAACCCAAGATCCGGGCAGGGGAAGAAGCCTCCTAAAGGCAACCGCGACGGACCCACCCCGCTGGACAAGATCATGGAGAGGCCTTGACAGATCCATGGCACTCCTGACAAGCTCGCCAACCACACCAACCGTAACTGTTGGGTGTTTAAACAGGACGGCAAACTCGCAGCCGAGGACCTGGGCAAAGGCCCACGCAGCGAGGACGACGAGGAGCCCCGCGGTCCGAGCAATGGAGGTCAGAAGCAGTTCCCTCCAGAGGTAAAAACTGTGAACATGATATACGCCACTCATATACCTAAAAAGGAGAGGAAGCGCGCCCTTCGAGAGGTCTACGCCATAGAGCCTGTTGCCCCGAAGTTTAACCCATGGTCGGCCTACCCGATCACTTTTGATCGGCGAGATCACCCGACCAGTATCCGTCATGGAGGTTCGGCGGCCCTCGTCCTAGACCTCATTATCGATGGGTATCACCTCACTAAAGTCCTAATGGACGGAGGAAGTAGCCTAAATCTGATTTACTCAGATACGGTGAAAAAGATGGGCATAGATCCATCAAGGATAAAGCCTAGCAACACTACCTTTAAAGGAGTGATCCCAGGAGTCGAAGCCCAGTGCACAGGCTCTGTTAGCCTGGAAGTAGTGTTCGGCTCGCCCGATAACTTCCGCTGCGAGGACTTGATCTTCGACATCGTACCTTTCCGCAACGGCTACCACGCCCTGCTGGGCCGTACAGCGTTCGCTCGCTTTAACGTCGTCCCACACTACGCATACCTCAAGCTCAAGATGCCGGGGCCCAAGGGGGTCATCACCGTCAACGGCAACACAGAGCGTTCCCTCCGAACTGAGGAACATGCGTTGGCCCTGACGGCTGAATTCCATTACGAGGACGGTCGGCAAACACCTAAATCCTTCATAAAGGCTCACAAGGTCGACAAACGAGTTCGGTTTCAATCCGAACTCCCAGATTCTCCCCCTCCCCAGAAATAGGGACACGCCCCCCATTGCACAGCCCTAACGACCGCCAAACACGTGCCAAGAAAGCACAACTTCGCGCTCAAGATTCCATGAGCAGCAATGGGGAACAACCATCAAATGGTAAGTGTTCGGCTGGACCGACCAATACCAATACGCGTCCTCGGACAAAACACAGGTTCCATCAAGGACCTGCTAAAAGCGTAAAGCTCATCCACACTTCGGCGACTTATCAAGACCTTCTTCCCAAGGTCCGCTCGGCGACAGCATCACTCTTAAAAGGATGCAACCCCCCAGAGGAATATGAACAGACAGGTGACAAGGAACATCGAGGACGTCATGTCATCAATCGAAGACTCCTGGTACAGCCTCCCCTCTGTAAATTTTATATTTCATCTACCTATAAACAGTTGCTTCGGCAATCCAAGTTATAAGAATTATTGAGCAAGTACATAACCATTATATATGGCCACTTCGTTGTCTTTTATACATCCTCTGTTCTTCCCTTGGTAACGCTTCTTGCGAAAACTGTTCGGTATATATTATGATGCAACCAGCTAATAGACCGGGGACTCGGATTTAAAATCACCTTGAACATCACCCCAGTACAACTGGTTGTGTGTTCGGCGTCTTGGGTTTTGCTTTATATGCATCGGATCCGAACTATGTCTTGGGTCAATAGTTGGGTTGCCCGGCTCCTGTGCTTGCCCTCTTACGTTCCGCTCGTTCGGCTAAAAGGGCAAAGGGAGAACCACTGCGATTGTGCCTCCAGCTAGTCTGGTCAAGCACCTCAGGGGAGAAAGCCGAAAACTGACCGTCATAGTAAGCGAGAACTGGTCTGCGAATCCGAGCATAAGTGTCATACTAAAAAACCGATAGCGGTTATTCCGTGTTATACGATGGGTTTGGTACTAGTACAAACCATGTGATGCTGGCTTCGGTCCCGATACATCGGAACATCACAAAACACTGGGGGCTTGTCATCGGCCCCCGCATTTTTCTACACTCCCACGGCTAAGTGAAAGTGATAAAGCACCATAGTCCGATTGCCTTGTCCCGCTCGCACTACCGCCTTCGGGCGCCGATAACTCGTCTAAGGGTAAAAGTGCGGATACAGAGACACCCCGCGTAGTATCTACGTGGGGGCTGAAGCCGACGACTCGCTGCTTTCAGATGAACCGGCCACATAGGAGTCTAAATAAACATAAACTACTTATAAGACATGATAAACCATGCAACACTAATTATAAAGCATTAAAGTCTTCGGACATATTACATCGCGCTCATTCATACAAAACATCTTTGGAGCATTGGGCCTCTATTGCCCAAGCACCCTCCATTACATGGGGGAAGTACAGCTCGGGGCACCTATGACTCTTGTCAGGAGGCGGAGGTGCGGTGGCCATCTTGGTCGGCTGGAGCTTCGGCCAGTGCACCATGGTCCTTGAAAAGTCCATCCGCGCGCCCTCGATGCATGTAGAATGCTTCAGCACGTCAACCCGAGGCGCATCATCACATAGCTTCTGCACCAAGCCAAAATAGCTGCTCGGCAACGGCTCATCGGGCCACAGACGGATGCAGAGGTCCTTCATGGCCAGCTCCGCCATTCTGTGCATCTCCATCAGTTGCTTCATGTGATCAATGACGAGAGGAGAGCGCTCGGGGGACTCAAACTGCGCCCAGAATAGCCGGGCCTCATCATCCTCCGCCCGCGAAGCATAAAGCTTGTTCGCGTCCGCTGCACTCTTCTGGAGATCTGCACAGACGCCTAAGGAACGCCACACCTTGGTGAGCAAAGCAAATTTGCTACCACCAAAGGCGCATTGTAGTGAATACGGCTTACCATCGATGACAGCCTTGACTTGGCGAAGTTCCTCTTCAAAGGACCGCCTATCCACCCGCTCCTTTCGGAGCTCGGATTTTAGCGCGGCCAACTCAGCGGCTTGCTCTTTGCCTTTCTGCTCAAGGGCCTCGCACTTTGCGCCGGCATCCTTGAGCTCTTGTTGCACCTCCTCCACACGGGCCTCGTGCTTGGCGCTTGCAGCCTTCAAAGTGGAAAGCACGGCTGTCGCTTGTTCGGCGGCCGTGTTCTTCTCCTCGGCCTATTGCTTCATTTTTTGGAGCTCGGCCTTGAGTTTCTCAACCTCCGCAGCTGAAGCTGTGGAAGCAATCATAAACAAGTCACACTGGGTCACCAGTGCGGATCATCACCAAGATATAGCTCGGATATTAGAATTCGGCTTACCTTGCACCTCGTCGAACCGCTTGTTCAGGCTATCAAGCTCCTCTTCGGAGATTTTGAGCTTCCGATTTAGCTCGGTCAGCTCAGTGGCATTACCGGCCGCCGCCGATGACGAGGCCTACAAGAAACCGCAGTCAGTTATGTGCATTCCAACCCCCGAACTGTCAAGGATATGACTCTATGTTCGGTCCTCTTAAGGGCTTTTCAAACATTGTAGGACTAAATGGCGCCTTGTGCATCATTATTCATTCCTTATTATCTGACCCCCGGATGCGTTTTTGCAGACTCACCCGGGGCTCGGGGGCTACTACATATATAAAGATAGCACAAACTTAAAATTATAGTTGTTCGGGAAAAAGGTATTACATGACTCACCTGGAAGCCCGCCAAGAGACCATTGAAGGCCTCTTTTAGTCCGTTATCGACGGACTGAATTCCTTGTAAAACCGCACCCATAAGAGTGCGGTGATTCTCGGAGATGGGGGCGCTTGCTAGCGCCTCCTCCATAACCGGCCACCCAACCGTTGGTGGCATCGGTGGTGACCGGATAGTCCGATCTCTGATCGGGGACTGAGCCGGTAACTCCGGAGGCACAGAGTGCTCCGGAGACGTCCTCGGAGGGGACTGGGAATTTCTTCGCCCTTCCTCTTCGGCGACCAGGGGAGCATTCTCCCCCTGGTCCTTAGCAGCCTGGGGAGTTTTCTCTCCCTGGCCTTCGGCGGCCGCGGCATCAGCCTCGGCCATGGCATGGTCACCCCCTCCGCCCGTGTTCGGCTCCAAAGGAGCCTGGCTAGATGACACCTCCGCGGTATCCTTCGCGGCCTCTGGAGGTGTAGGGTGCAATGCGGTCCCGCTCTCCGCCAGCTCGGCGGGTGGAGACTCCCCATCCGATATTTGATCGGTAGGGAGGACGCGCGGTGGGCTGCGAGACATTCTTGTACTTAAAACATTGAAAGCTTTGCGTAAATAACCCGGGAGTCTTCGGATTCATACCTTTGCGCGGGGGGCTTGACCCTTGGGTTCCTTCGGGGAACCCTCTCGAAGTCCTCAGACTCTTTATCAGAGTCCGAACTATCGTCGGGCAAGATCAATCTCGCCCGGCGCGCCCTCTTCAGGGCAGGAGGGGCAGCAGCCTCCGCGGCGTCCGGCGATGCCGCCCTCTTCCTCGTGAGGGGGGGAACGCCTTCCCCCCCATATTCATGCTCCTCCTCATGACTGGAGGAGGCATGGGTTTCCTCGGACGCGGCGTCCGGCTGGTCCTTGATGCGGAGGCCCTCTCTGGCCTTCTTTTTCTTCTCCTTCTTCTCGGGCGCCGAGTACGGCGCCACGACGAGCATCGCCGCCAACAACTCCGACCTGGGGTCTTCGGGTTGTGGAGCCGGGCAGTTAACCCTCGCGGTTTTGCTCAGCCACTTCTGCGAAAGTAAGGGAGAAGGCGTTCAGACTTTTTGCCGAAGAAACAGAGTCAAGGAATTGAAATTATACCATACCTTGGTCGGTGGGTTATCGGCGCTTAGGCCCATATCCTCTTCCTTGGCCGGCCAGCTTTTTCGAGGCTTGAATAATGCCTTCCACAACTTCTCAGGAGTGGTACAGAAAAGTTGGCGCACGGTAGGCTCATCCTCAGACTGATAAGCCCACATTGGGGAAGCCCGGCGCTGGCAGGGAAGGATAAGGCGGTGGAGCATGACCTGGACCACGTTGACCAGCTCCACCTTGGCCTCGATCATCGAGGTAATGTGCTTCTGCAGCAGCTTCACCTCAGCGTCCGACCCCCAGTCAAGGCCCTTCTTGAACCACGAGGTCAATCTCGTTGGGGGTCCGGATCTGAATTCAGCGGGCGCCGCCCAGTTCTCATCCCTTGGCTCTGTGATGTAAAACCACTCCTTCTGCCAAATCTTGATTGTGTTGATGAAGGTACCAGTAGGCCACTCGACGCAGGGGAGCTTGCTGATTACCGCCCCTCCGCAGTCTGCGTGCTCGCTGGCCACAGTCTTCAGCTTGACGTTGAAGACCTTGAGCCACAAGCCGAAGTGCGGTTCGACCCGCAGAAAGGCTTCACAGATGATGATGAATGTCGATATATGCATAAAGGAGTTCGGCGGGAGATCGTGGAAGTCCAGCCCATAGAAAAACATGAGACCCCTGACAAAGGGGTGGAGCGGAAAGCTCAGTCCCCGGATGAAGTGGGGGATGAACACCACCCTCTCGCCTGCCTTGGGGGTGGGAATCACCTGGTTCTTCTCCGGGGCGCGGTGGAAGACATTGGCGGGGAGGTAGCCGGCCTGCTTTAGGTCCCGGATATCCTGGTCAGTGACCGTGGAGGCCTCCCACTTGCCATTGGAGCCCGAACCCGCCATGGTTAAGCTCGGAGGAGGGGGCGAGGAAGAACTGGATCTGGGCTCTCGAAGCTTGGAGAGATTGAGGAGGCGGAGGATGCGAATGAGAAGCGTGAATAGGCCTTGGGTTTTTTCCCTTTTTATGAGACGTGCCACCGATTAGCCTCCCTTACCGCGCTGCGAATCCCTCCGCTTCCCAAGACTTGCGTGTCGTTATACGTGCATGAAGATTAATCATATCCCGTGTGAAACGGAGCGCGATTTGTGCAGTGATGAGTCGTGTCACTGTAAAGATGGCCTCGAACCACGAATCGAGTTTTCGTAACTGGTTCAGTGGTCGTGGTAGGCCATGACCCTTCGTCAGAGGGGGGTGTCAGAAAACACTGTTTACACTTTGGCGATTGGCCTTCGGGGCTAAGCAATTCATGGTGTTCGGTCAATCATATGATCGGAAGAAATACGTGTCATCGAAAACCGAACTAGTCTTAGCCGATCATGGAAAGGGAAGAAGAACTCACCCCGCAAGCCGAAGACTCTGATCATGTGAAGCAGCTAGAGCTGAGACCCTTGGCGTTGGGGGCTAGTTCGGGGGCTACTGAGGGAGTCCCGGACTAAGGGGTCCTCGGGCCGCCGGCTCATCTCTTAATAGGCCGGCTTGATGGGCCGTTCTCTGAAGAAGGGCCGGACACGTCAAGACTCCACGTTCCAGAAGGGAGCCCCGAAGGCGCGTTGTGCACTCCAAGTCAAGATGAGGAAGTCGACATCTCCGTCCTCGACAGGAGGCCTATCAGGTGTAAACCCTAGGTACCCCCCGGTGTCTATATAAACCGGGAGGGTTTTAGAATGTAACAGACAAAAACTCATCTAGGGTTTTAGCTAATCGATCTCGAGGTAGATCAACTCTGTAACCTTCATGTCATCAATATAATCAAGCAGGACGTAGGGTTTTACCTCCATAGGAGGGCCCAAACCTGGGTAAACATCGTCTCCTTCGTCCCTTTGTTACCATCAATCCTAGTCTCATAGCTCGGGACCCCCTACCCGAGATCCGCCGGTTTTGACACCGACACCAGGGTAACCCGTCCAGATGGTGTCACGAAGAAGGGCATCATGGCCCCCCCGCCTCATAAGGCGACCTACCGGAGGCACCCCCGTCGGCCCCCGGAGGAGGCCTCACGAGGTCGCCCCCTGGGGTGCCCTCGCGAGACATGGGTCCACGGTGGCTTGGCAGGGGAGCGCAGCCTGACTCGTTCCAAGGGCGGTACGCGCCCTGTCCAGTATCGCCCGGAGCCACGGCAGGAAGACCTTTCCTCTTTGGTGTTTAGGGATCAGGGCCGGCCCGCCAGTTCCCGAAGCGGCCCCCAAAGGTCTCCCGTTTGGTGTTAGACGGTCAAAGCTGGAGGCTCGCCAGGACGGAGGTCATCCCCGAGCCCACCAGTGCTGGAGGGAGGCTTTGGCAGGCCGAGACCACTGTTGTCAGGATGGGTCGCAGTCCTGTCCCCTTTCAAACTGGCGCTTGTGGAAACCCTTCCCACCTGATATTTTCGGGGAAGAGGACTGAAGCTGGTATAAAAGGAAGAAGGCAGCAATCGTAGAAAGGGACGCCCCAATTTATACTCACTCTCTCCCACTAAGCAATCCAGACAAGCAGGAGTAGGGTTTTACACCGCAAGGTGGCCCGAACCTGGGTAGATCGTTGTGTTCATTGTTCCTCCCCCAAGCTCAAGCACGCCGGAGCATCGCTTTAGGTTAGGGTGAGAGAACGAGGTTGGAGAGCCGGTGCACCCCAGAGTTCGAACCTCTCTAGGGTCCTCGGAGCCCCGATTCCGACAGTATCCAAGCACTAATACATTCTCTTCTTTTGCAGATACGATTAGGCCCGGTGGTGGATAACATGATACAATATAACAATCCCATCGAATGCCTTGATCTCCATATCTCAGAAATTACTTTGAACTCCTACCGAGGGACCTTACCAGAGATTATATTCGCCAGGTTCTTTGTTGTGAGAGCAAGTGTGCTAAAGATAATGAGATTTTTCCTACATTTATTGTGCAAAATAAAATGGTTTGTGCTACTTCTTGAGCATGCGTTGGTTTTCCCTTGAAGAGGAAAGGGTGATGCAGCAAAGTAGATAAGTATTTCCCTCAGTTGTTGAGAACCAAGGTATCAATCCAGTAGGAGATACAAGCAAGTCCCCAATAGATGTACCTACACAAAGAATCAAACTCTTGCACCCAACGCTATAAAGGGGTGTCAATCCCTTCACGGTTACTTGCAAGGATGAGATATGATAGATATAGATGGAAAAGATTGCTGAAAGTAAAAACACAAGTAAATAGATCTGAAAATATAAGATGGAAAATAGACCCGGGGGCCATAGGTTTCACTAGAGGCTTCTCTCATGAAGGCAAATATTACGGTGGGTGAACAAATTACTGTCGAGCAATTGATAGAAAAGCGCATAGTTATGACGATATCCAAGGCAATGATTATGCATATAGGCATCACGTCCGTGTCAAGTAGACCGAAATGATTCTGCATCTACTACTATTACTCCACACATCGACCGACTCCTGCCTGCATCTAGAGTATTAAGTTCATGAAGAACAGAGTAACACATTAGGTAAGATGACATGATGTAGAGGGATAAACTCAAGCAATATGATGAAAACCCCATATTTTTATCCTCGATGGCAACAATACAATACGTGCCTCGCTACCCCTACTATGTCACTGGATGAGGACACCGCAAGATTGAACCCAAAACTAAGCACTTCTCCCATTGCAAGAATTACCAATCTAGTTGGCCAAACCAAACCAATAACTCGAAGAGACTTGCAAAGATATGAAATCATGCATATAAGAATTCAGAAAAGACTCAAATAATATTCATAGATAATCTGATCATAAACCCACAATTCATCGGATCTCGACAAACACACCGCAAAAGAGTATTACATCGGATGGATCTCCATGAAGATCATGAAGAACATGGTATTGAAGAACAAAGAGAGAGAAGAAGCCATCTAGCTACTAGCTATGGACCCGAAGGTCTGTGGTGGACTACTCACGCATCATCGGAGGGGCAATGGAGTTGATGTAGATGCCCTCCGTGATCGAATCCCCCTCCGGCAGATTACCGGAAAAGGCTCCAAGATTGGATCTCACGGGAACCGAGGCTCCTGGCGGCGGAAAAGTGTTTTCGTGGCTCTTTTTGGTATCCAGGGAATATTTGTGAATTTATAGGCCGAAGAGTAGGGTTAGGAGGGCTGCCGTGGGCCCACAAGCCAGGGGGCGCGCCCTACCCCCCTGGGCGCGCCCCTGCGGCTTGTGGCCACACGGCGGCTCTCCTGCCTTGGTCTCCAAGCTTGGTAGGTGTCTTCTGGTCCAAGAAATATCATTCCGAAGATTTTATTCCATTTGGACTCCGTTTAATATTCCTTATCCGCAATACTCAAAAACAAGGAAAAAACAGAAACTGGCACTAGGCACTAGATTAATAGGTTAGTCCCAAAAATAATATAAAATAGCATATTAATGCATATAAAACATCCAAAACAGATAATATAATAGCATGGAACAATCAAAAATTATAGATACGTTGGAGACGTATCAGTTTGCTGATCAGCGTCGGCGACTAGGACGGAATGGAAAAGGCTCTACAGAAGCTCAATTTCATTTTGTAACTTCAGTTGACAGACTATTCGGAAGTCCTTATGTCAAGTCCATACATGACATGTCAGTGGCGGATCCCTTTGCAGAAATATTGAAGTTGCGAAACTAGTTGTAATATCAGTATGAACATCTCATATGCTCATGTTCAGCTGATCAGCGCGGGCGTCTAGAGCTGCATGACAAAGTTTCTGCATAAGTTGAATTTCATTTCTAATATCGGTTCGACCCTTGTAATCTTAGAATTTGAGCCTTGTAATGCTGGAATTTGAACCATTGTAATATTTCTGTCATTTGTGATACAATCATTCAAATGGCATTGTGTGAGACTTGTATTTTGGTAGTACTAATTTTTCCTTAATATGCAATGGATGATTAATATCTGTACCTTAATATGCAATTGATGATTGATATCTGGACCTTAAGAAGCACAACCACGACCGGGGGTATCCTGCGCAGCTCTAATGGCGCTCCCAATGGCTGCCGACGACGAGCACCAGTTCACCATGCATGTCGTAGAGGACACACACGGAAGGTTCACGGAGCTCTCGGTGGTGTACACCAACCATCCGATATGGGAGGAGAACTCCATCAACGTTATGGACTAGTTGCTTGACGAGGACAATTACAAAGTGGTCTAGTTCGACATTGCGTTCCATCTGGCGCTCTGCTCTCACGTCCCTCTGTGTGCTCGATCTACTCTCGCGTCCCTGCACACACGCACTGCCAACAGTTAGGTGAAAGCACATATGCTCCCTTGGAGGTTTTGATAATTCATGACAACATACAATATCTCTTGGACTAATAGCTTTACCTAGTTTGTCTCAAATCAAGTCCAGAAGATTGCAGAGGCTGGGAATTGTGAGGATGATCCCTAAGAAGGAAAAGAATAGGATTGGCAAAGCTTCAAGCTTCAAGACTCTACATCTTATGTTTATGTGATAAATCACACCTGAGTCCATAGGAAAGCCAATACTATTAAAAGGGGATGAGGTATTATGATGACATGGTTGCTCAAAGTGCTTAGAGTTAGACACCGAAAGCGTCAACAATTCTCCCACAAAATATTTTGTCCAAACCCTAAAGTCAAATTCAGTGCCACCAACATTTCCCACTTTGGCGCTACCGAGTTTTCCTTAGACAGATCCCAAAGCCAAACCCTAGCAAATCGGTGGAACCGAGTTTTGGTTCGGTACAACCGAAAAGCAGTGACCACCTCTCTGGTATCTAATTGACAAAAATCAGAATTTCCGAGTTTTTCATTTCGGTACCACCGAGTCACAGGAACTGCCTAGGTCAACCAAATCGGACTCACCGAGATGTTGAATATCAGTCTCATGAAAATGCCAAAAGTTAGGACATTTTGCACTAGTCGGTGCAACCGAGTTTTACTCCGATTCCACCGAGTTGGGCAATAATGTTGTAACAGTGGGATTTTTGGAGATGGCTATATATACCCCTCCACCTCCCTCTCATTCGTAGGGAGAGCACTCAGAACAAGCAATCACTTCCACCATTCATTTTCTGAGAGAGAACCACCTACTGATGTGTTGAGATCAAGATCTTCCACTCCAACCATATGAATCTTGATTTCTAGCCTCCCCAAGTTGCTTTACACCCAATCAATCTCTTCTACGCCAAATTCTGTGAGAGAGTGATTGAGTGTTGAGGAGACTATCTTTTGAAGCACAAGAGGAGTTCATCATCCATACCACATCTATTACCTTTTAGAGAGTGGTGTCTCCTAGATTGGTTAGGTGTCGCTTGGGAGCCTCCAATTCGTGTGGAGTTGAACCAAGAAGTTTGTAAGGGCAAGGAGATCGCTTATTTCGTGAAGATCTACCCCGAGTGAGGCTAGTCCTTCGTGGACGTAAGCCATGTGGAATAGACAAGGTTGCTACTTCGTGGACCCCTTGTGGGTGGAGTCCTCTCTGGACTCGCGTAGTCATTACCCTCCTGGGTTGAAGTCTCCATCAATGTGGACGTACGATAGCATCACCTATCGGTACCACGGGAAAAATCTTCGAGTCCCTATTGCGTTTGATCTTCCTATCTCTACTCTTTACTTACATGTGCATGTCTTTACTTTCCGCAGCTATACTCGTAGAATTGCATGTGTAGGATGTGCTAGACTTGATAGAATTGATAAAACTTGCCAACCAATAAAATTGGTAAAAGGTTAGGTTTTATTTGGTCAAGTAGTCTATTCACCCCCCCTCTAGACGCCTCTTCTCGATCCCACATTAGGGCCGGCCCACACGATCACGTTTGGGGCGCCATATGCATGCGGTTGCGCTGCGCGCGTCGCCACCATGCAGTTACGTGGTCCACGACAGAATCACACGCGGCAAAAACTGCCATCCGGACGTGTCGGTTTTCCAAGACATCTAGCCTCCATTTATACCCGCGACCATTAACCATAGTCTCTTCACCCTTTCTATTGCACCCCACAACACAATAAGCACACCCACGACGACGCATACAGAGAGGATATCCGACGGCGCTCCAATGGAGTTCGGCGTGTATCCTTTTGACACCAACAACAGAAAGACGGACCTCACGGTGGTGTACCGACGACCCGGTCGTGGTGGAGGACTCCATCAACACTATGGAGTAGTTGCTTGCTACGGATGACAAGTACAAAGTGGTTAGTTTCGACCTCGCGTACACCACGATCATGCCGGGCATGATGAGAAGGTTGTCGTCGCCCAGTTGTGCGTGCGCTATCACGTCCTCCTCTACCACTACTGCATGGTCATAATGCATTGCGAGCGTTTCACCAGGTTTGTCAATATCCCCGACTGCAGGTTCGCTACGGTGGACACCACCAATGATGAAAAGGTGCTCAAGACTTCGGGCTTGGCCTGCCAGAAGCTTGTCGACATCAACGGCCACTACAGGGTCTAGGGCAGCAAGAAGGATAAGAACTCCCTGGTTGACCTCGCGGGGACCATCATCGACCCCTACTACATAGACATGCGGGCTAGGTGCGAGGAGGACAAGGTGCTCTTGCACAGGGCTTGGGTGAAGAGACTGGATGAATATCACCTCCAGACTACGGCCAAGGAGGCGTACAAATGCTACGAGATGTTCAGGCGAATCGTCGACATGAGAACGTGCCTCCTACCTGAAGATGACAAGGGATCGATCCACAAGCAGAGCGGTGGCGGCAAGCGTCACAGGAAGTAGATGATTTGATGATCATTTCTCATAGTTTATTATGCATGTAATAGTTTATTGAGGTGTGCGCCAATGTTATGTGTGTAGTTACTTATGTATTTTGATGCTTAATTAGGTTATGCAATCATGATGTTATGCGTGTAATTGTTTATTGAGGTGTGCCAATGTTATGTGTGTAGTCACTTATGTATCTGGATGTTTAATTTGGTTATGCAATCATGTTCTTCGTTTGTGTTATTTTGGCTCATCGCACACAGTTCATCTGAGTTATTCGTATGCTGTTTATCACACACATCGTGATATGTGGAACCGTTTGTGTCAAAATTGGATCGTCGCAAACAGTTCATCCGGGCAATGTTTTTGCCATCTATCGCACACATCTTGATCTGGGTAACCATTTGTGTTATTTTATGTCATCGCAAACAGTTCATCCGGGTGACCTGTATGCAGTCTATCGCACACATAATCATCTAGATAATCGTTTGTGTTCCATTGGATCAACACAAACAGTTTATCCAGGTGAATTGTATGTCGTACATCGCGCACATCTGTATTTAGTTAACCGTGTGCGTTACTCTGGCTCATCGCAAGCAGTTCGTCTGGAGCAACTGTCTGCCATAGATCGCACACACAACTCTTTTCTGAATCGTATTTGATGGATCCGCCATCACACATAGTTTGTGCTATTGGTGATGGACCTTGAACTATATTGTTTGTGATTCATCTCTAATTGATATGTTGTCTTAGGACCTTCCTGCAGTACTGTTACTTTATTTTATTTTATTATCTACCTATTACTATTAGATTAAATCCTCGCACTTGGCGAGAACAAGGAGATTGACAAGAATCTTGCCTTCGTTGGGTGCGAGCATTTGCTTTGTGTGTGTAGGTACAATTGACGTTATATGTGTGGTGTATCCTATTGGTTCGATATCCTTGGTTCTTAACTGAGGGAAATATTGTCCGCTACTATATTGTTTCATCATTTCCTCTTCGGGGAAAACCCAACACCTACACCAAGTAGCAAAATCACATCCACTCCCTTGGTGGTTTTGGTAATTCATGCCAACATACATGTTGTTGGACTATTGTTTTCCTTGAGTATATTTCAGGATAAGTTCAACTCAGGAAGACCTTTTGGATGTGATATGGAACCCCTCAAGATGCTAAGGACAAGTGTTGTCCAAGCTGCAGGACTCTCCATTTTATATTTGAGTGATTCAAGATCGCATTGAGTCCATAGGACGACCAATACTACTAAAAGGAAATGAGGTTATGATAATTGTCTCATTACTCAAGTGCTTGGAGTTAAAGCTCCAAAAGCCTCAAACATTTTCCCATGTTCCACTATGTCAAAACTCTAAAGTCAATCTCGGTCCCACTGATCCTCATCCATCTGGACTCACAGATATACACATGACATATTCGTTGCCTAAACCATAGAACCTCGGTCTCACCGAGTTGGCCCTTCGGTCCCACCGAAGTGGACTGGCTAACTTCTGTTGCTATCTTGGAATTTTTGATTGATTTTAGTTGGTGACACCGAAGTGTGGAAAGTGCTTAGGCCATCTCATCTCGGTGCCACCAGAAGGTTTCATAAGGTCTCACTGGAAGCCTGAAATTCAAACCTTTTGTACTACTAGTCGGTGTCACCGAGTGGTTTCACCCTTTCCCATTGAGTAGTGTGTGTAATTGCTAGATATTTGGTGTTGCCTATATATACCTTGACCCATTCAACCAACTCTTAGAGAGCAACCAGAGCGAAGCATACACTTTCCATATCCATTTTTCTGAGAGTGAGCTCTACATCCTTGTGTTGATATCAAAGGGATTCCACTCCAACCATAGAACTTTGATCTCTAGCCACCTCAACTGTTTCCACCCAAATCCTCTCCTACTCCAAAGCCTAAATTTATGAGAGAGTTTTGAGTGTCAAAGAGACTATCTTTTGAAGCACAAGAGCAAGGAGTTCATCATCAACAACACCATCTACTGCCTTTTGGAGCGTGGTTCCTCCTAGATTGGTTAGGTGTGCTCGGGAGTCTCCAAATCGTGTAGAGAAACCAATAAATTTGTAAGGGTAAGGAGACTGCCTACTTCGAATATCTACCCCCAATGAGGCTAGTACTTTGTGGACGTAAGCCATGGTGGAATATGCAAGGTTGCTTCTTTGTGGACCCTTCCTAGGTGGAGCCCATCATGGACTGTGCAACCATTATTAATAATAGATCCTTGAGATTGAAGCCTCCATCAATGTGGACGTACGATAGCACCACCTATAGAAGCCATGGGTCAAAAATCTTCCGTGTCGACCTTTTGTTGTGAATCTGTCAAACTCTACTCTCTAATTACTTGCAGTTGCATGATTGTTACTTTTCACTGGCCATACTCTAGAAATGCACGTGTACGGTGTTCTTGTTGTTATCTAGCTTGTGTCAAAATCTTCCTAATAGTTGTGAAACCTTAAAATTGCTAACTGGGTCTTGCTAATGTCTATTCACCCCCCTCTAGACTACCCTTTAGATCCCACAACATTAGGCCGTGTTATGGTTTCACGCATAAAGCTATTGCCTGTAGCAACGATTATAATACATAATAATTATTTTGGTTTTTCTTGGTGACAACACTTGCAACAAAAATTAAAATGGAACAAGAACAAAAAAATGAAAATAAAATCTGAAATAAAGATTCAATCAAAAAATCTAACACAATTGACTAGCAACACAATTCCCCTAGCAATGATGCTAGAAAATGTTTGATGAGTCCCTTTGGTGATCCAGTAACGGATATCAGAAAGGTTCTCAACCTCTTTCCCCAAGGAGTGAACCTGAGTTATTGAACCCACGAGAGTACATGCACTAGTGACAAGGGTCTGTACCAAGCTTTAGCAAGATTATTAAATTCCAATTTTAAACCGGATCATAATCAAGTTGCTACTGAAAACGCTTATAATAAAAACATGTATGGGTGTGAGGACTTGATTCTTATAACCATATGTTTATGATCGGGGTTATCATGATCTTAGTTTTTGCTCTTGAAGATACCTGTTAAGATGTGCTTGCAACGACTTTAAGTGGGGGATGTGTCAAAATTATGTCTCGACAGTAACGCCCCTCCATGAAGAGTCGGTTGCCCAATGGTAGGCCCTATCCGTCGTGTGGGGTTTGCCCGGTAATTAAGATAAATCGGAAAAAGCATTGAGCGTTTAATGACTACACCTCATGTATCCCCGGAGATTGGATCCACGCTACCGCACTAAACCCTTATGACACTGATGTTCAGAATAGCTCTTCACGTTCTATCTACTCCTAGCCTCCTTGTGGACCGAGCTCCGTGATCCTGGGTACCTTCAGAAATGAAGAACGTAAGAGAGACAAGAGACAACTATGATGCAATTTTATTTCGCACATACATGATGTCCATTCAATGTCATTCCATCGATCCCTCATACAAACACATCAGACTGCAAGACTATGCCTCAACCCATTTCCTTACCAAATTACTCACACATGGTGATCAGACCACACAAAAAAATCATCGAAGAAGACATCAAGATGAAAGCTTTATTGATAATATGTCTTACAATGGTTTTCAGATGCGATACACAATCACAAGCATGGATAACTTGGAGGTGGATTGATGCGGTGGTGATGATGATGGTGGCTATGGAGATGAGATGGGAAATGGCAGCAACTAGGTTTTTTGAATGCCTTCTGGTGTGGAGATGGAGGTTCTCGCGTCTGCTCATTGCGAATTAGGTACGAGCCCCTTTATTAAAGTTGTTAGGGTGGACGCCATGGTGTTGTTGGCGCCAGGTACGAGTGCTCTCTCTGTACTAGATGTTGTCCTGCGCTTTGTTGCCTCTTGTGTGCCTCCCACTTGATTGCCTCTATCTTTGTTTTGCTTCTTTCCATGTATATGATAGGATTTTACCATATATAGCCCTTTTTCCCGTGGAAACAAAATAAAGACAAGATTTCACAATGTCGTGCATTCATTAGTCTAGGGCAATATCAGAGGGAACATCTTAGGTTTTATAAAATAAACCAGTTTAAACAAAGGTGTGATGAGCGTAAAAAAAATACACTCATAAATGGCATGTTTTGGAATCTCTGCCCGAGTTTGGACCCTATGGCCTGGCTGGAGGGCGTATGCGGTTGCACATTCTTTTTTTGATCGTGGTCTCCCCTCACCTTTGAATTGTCTTATCGGTTCGCTTTGTTTCCTTCTGCTCGTGTGGTTTTGGTTTGGGATTCACGGTTCTGTGGGTTCATGTCATTTGCTGTGGGGGTGAGATTGGTCTTTCTATCGATCTGATCGTTGGGTTGCCTGGACAGACAACGAAGCACATGGACATGATCATCGTTGTCTGTCATTGGTAAACATACAAGGCAACTACAAACTCAATACGAATATAGTCACACACATGCAATTCACCCAAAGCAAAATGGCTTATGTGTCACCAAAGAAAGCTATGGGCAATGAACATAGTTAAGGCAAATATAGATGCATTACGAACATATTCATTTGCAGACAGTTGAGGACAAACCTTCAAATAGTTGACTTGCTTCCAGGCCGCAGCTGGTCTCTGCACCAATGGTGCAACAGGTCATCTACTACATGTAAGACACGATTGCTAATGAACCATTAGAATATGTATGACCTTAATTCCAACGAACCGGCGATTAACCTAGTAGATGATGTCTGACAGTATCAAATTTAGTGCCATAAGAAACAATTTGTTTACGGGTCATGAATTTATTGCTATACCATAGATTGATATGCTTTATTGGGTTACCAAAGATTTGTTTGATAAAAACCAGAAGGACATGGAGAACCAGAAAAAAATTGATGGAGGGTGGGATGGCAGATGAAGAGGTGATGGGGAGAAACATTGACATAAGACAAAACCTTAAGTTCTTTTTAAGTAGTGGAGACACAGATAGCGAATGTGTGAATTTATTGCTATATCATAGATTGATCCGGTTTATTTGGTTATTAGAAACTAGTTTGATGGAAACCAGAAAGTATGGAAAACCGGGAAAATCGATGGAGGATGAGAGAACGGACGAAGAGGTGATGGAGAAAAAATGACGAACGAACCCCTAAAAGGGACACGGTATTCGTCTGCGGACGTGTCCGCACACCGTGATACGAAGCTGGGCATCCAACCGTGTACCTCAAATGTCAGCATACATTTCAAAGGACATTTGAACAAACTGAACGATTTTCATGCAAATCAGATAGTTTTCATTTAAAACGGACCACGTTCATTATATTTTTGACACATTTCATTAAAAAAAGCGCCCGTAAGTTAACCTAGTCTAAATTTTCGCTGGCGTCCATGCTCCAAGTCCTCGTTGTTCCCTGATACTTGTGATCTGCGTTGGGTTTTCCGTGAAGAGGAACGGGTAATTGCAGCACAAAGCAGATAAGTATTTCCCTCGGTTATGAAACCAAGGTTTATCGTACCAATAGGAATATCAATCCTCAACCGTCTTCAGCGGTTGCACACAAATGAACAAACAACTTGCACCCAACGCGGGCAAGAGGGTTGTCAATCCCCTTGAACTTGTTATTTGCAAGCAAATGAGTTGTGTAGATAATTGTTGATAAATATAAATTGCAAAATAAATAAAAAGTAAATAAAGGCAGTGAGGTAATAATAGCATTTGCGAATATATAAGTGAATAGACCCGGGGGCCATAGTGTTCCCTAGCGGCATCTCACATTTAGGCAGCATACGGTGGGTAACAAATTACTATTGGGCAATTGATAGAAAAGCGGATAGGTATGCGATGTTCACGGCAATGATCATGTATATATAGGCATCACGTCCATAAGCAAATAGGCCGACTCTTGCCTACACCTATTACTATTACTCCACTCATCGACCGCTATCCAGCATGCATCTAGAGTATTAAGTAAAATAGAGTAATGCTTGGAGAACGATGCCATGATGTAGACAAAGTAAACTCAAACAATATGAATGAACCCCATCGTTTTATCCGTAGTAGCAACAACACAAAGACGCATCTTGTCCCCTACTTTGTCACTGGGATAGAAACTCGCCAGGTTGAACCTACCACAACACACCACTCCCACCGATGAAATATCAATCTACTTGGCCAAAGCATATCAATAGATCGGAGAGCATTACTAAGCTATAATGATCATGCACTTAAGAGATAATATAATTCAGAGGCATCTCAAATACTTTTCATGAATAATCTAAACATAAACCCACAGTTCATTGGATCCCAACAAACACACCGCACAATAGGATTATAATGGATAGATCAAAGCGAAGATGCGATGACCATTGTATTGAAGATCATAAGAGAGAGAGATTGCCATCTAGGTACTAGCGATGGACCCGTAGGTTTGTGGTGAACTACTCACACATCATCATGAGGGCAGCAAGGTTGATGAAGAGGCCCTCCGTGATCGATCCCCCCTCTGGCAGGGTGCCGGAACGGAGCTCCAGATGGCCTCGCGAAGGAACAGAGACTTGCGGCGGTGGAGAAAGGGTTTCGGGACTGCCTCCAGGGTTTTCACGATATTAGAGAATTTATAGGCCGAAGAGGGACATCGGGAGACGCACGAGGGGGCCACCACATATCAGGGTGCGCCCCTGATGTGTGGTGGGGCCCTCGTGTGCCTCTTGGCTTCCTTCCGAAGCTTCTAGCTCTTCTTATAGTCTAGAAAAAATCATCAAAAAGTTTCGTGCCAATTGGACTTCGTTTGGTATAGTAAACCTGCAAAGGCAAAAACATGCAGAAAACAGCAACTGGCACTGGGCACTGGGTCAATAGGTTAGTGCCCAAAAGTATTATAAACTGGTAAATAAAGACCCAAAAAGTATCCTAGAATGATAATTTATCAACATGGAACAATAAAAAATTATAGATACATTGGAGACGTATAATTCCCCATGTCCGACATCTTCTCTGACTGTGAGCCCCGAGAAGTGAAGCTGCAGGTCGCTAGTGAGGAAGAGACACGGCCGCATCTGTCTCCCATGTTCTCCTCTTCATCGTTGGAGTCCACGGTCGGGACATTGTTGGTGGAGATTATGTCTACGATGGACATGGATAGTCTAGCCTCGTGGTCATAGCGATCGGGGCGAACCGCACGGGTGTCCGAACGACACACAACTGCCAGTGTTCCCGTCAGTGATCGCCCATGCCATCTTCGCGTTGCCGTTGATGCGAGCACTGCACGCGACCATGCAGAGCGCCTGCTTCTCGCAGTCGAAGTTCGGGTTCTCCGCGGCCATGGCCACCACGACCTTCTCACTCGCGAACTCACCGTAGATTTGGCCCTCCGCCAGCCGGTGATACGCGAGGAGGGTGATGTTGCCGCTCCTCATGTGCATGTTAGAACGCCGACACCAGTGGCTGCACTGACTACTCCTCCGCCATGACAATGTTGAAGTGCGCCTGCTCCATGATGAAGCCGACATGGACATGTGGGGGAGGGGGCACCAGCTTGTTATCAGACGCCTCCTCCATCGTGGGGCCGTCATTGCTCAACTCCGGCGAGCTCATTGGCAAGCCGACCTCTATCCGTCGCGCACGATGGGTGTGCCATCCAGTCGCAAGGCCGACTGATACTTGTGATCCACGTTGTGTTTTTCCCCAGGAAGAGGAGGGGATGATGCAGCACAATATAGATAAGTATTTCCCTCAGTGAGAACCAAGATTATCGAACCAATAGGAGGACCACACAACTCCCGTCTTTAGCACGTACACAAACAAGAGCAAACACTTGCACCCAACGCGGGCAAGAGGGTTGTCAGTCCCCTTGAACTCGTTACTTGCAAGCAAATGAGTAGTGTAGATGATAGTTGATAACTGTAAATTGCAAAATAAATAAATAATAGCATTTGTAAATATATATGTGAATAGACTCGGGGGCCATAGTGTTCGCTAGAGGCTTCTCTCTTAAATAAAGCATACGATGGGTAAACAAATTACTATTGGGCAATTGATAGAAAAGCGCATAGTTATGCAATATTTATTCACGGCAATGATCATGTGTATATAGGCATCACGTACATAAACAAGTAGACCGACTCCTTCCTACATCTACTACTGTTACTCCACTTCGAGAGCGCTTCCATGCTTGCCTTTCTAGGTATTAAGTACATGCAAACAGAGTAATGCTTGGAGAACGATGACATGATGTAGACAAAGTAAACTCAATTAATAGGAATGAACCCCATCGTTTTATCCTTAGTAGCAACAATACAAATATGTGTCTTGTCCCCTAGTTTGTCACTGGGATATAGAGCACCGCAAAATTGAACCCACTACAACGAACCCCTCTCACTAAAGATAAACCAATCTAGTTGGCCAAACTAAACTGATAGATCAGAGAGATTTACGAAGCTATGATGATCATGCAAATAAGAATCAAATAAGTATTTAGAGCTGACTCAAATCTTTTATCATAAATAATCTGAACATAAACCCACAATTCATCGGATCCCAACAAACACACCGCAAAAGAAGATAACATCGAATAGATCACCGCGAATATCGCGGTGAACTTTGTATTGAAGATCAAAGAGAGATAAGAAGCCATATATGTACTAGCTATGGACCCGTAGGTCTATGGTGGACTACTCACACATCACCATGGGAGCAGGAAGGATGATGAAGAGGCCCTCCGTGGTCGACCCCCCCCCCCCCCGACAGGGCACTTGAAAAGGGCTCCAGATGAGATCGCGGCGGAACAGAGACTTGCGGCGGCGGAAAAAGTGTTTCAGGAGCTCCCCTAGGGTTTTTGAAATATATGTGAATTTATAGGCCAGGGTACGGGGTGAGGAGAGCCGGGGGGCGGCCACAAGCTAACAGGGCGCGGCCACCCCCTGGGCGCGCCCTGTTGGCTTGTGTGGCCCTCGTGCGGCCTCTGGTCTTCTCCCGAAGCTTCCAGGTCTTCTTATAGTCCAGAAAAAATCATAGAAAAGTTTCGTGGCAATTGGGCTTCGTTTGGTATTGTAAACCTGAAAAACCAAAAACATGCAGAAAACAACAACTGGTACTTGGCACTGGGTTAATAAGTTAGTGCTCAAAAATATTATGAATCAGCAAATAAATTCCCAAAAAATATCCTAGAATGATAATATTATAGCAAGGAACAATCAACAGTTATAGATACGTTGGAGACGTATCAGCATCCCCAAGCTTAATTCTTGCTCGTCCTCGAGTAGGTAAATGATTAAAACAGATTTTTTGATGTGACATACTACCCAACATGTAATCTCTTGCATGTATACTCATTGAGAAACGATGAATTAACAAACATCAACATAGTAATATTTATAACTTTATAAGCATAAGTAACACAATCATCAATCTTTCAAAATATAGGATCCTCAAAGAATGTTTACCCCCATTCATTTTATCATATTAGTAAGGCATGACTCCGTCTTCACCACATTAATACAAATGTCAAGCACCATGGTGTCCAAGTCAGACAATTGGACCGTACTTTTTAACGCGTCAGCTTTTTATTCTTCCCGCAATACATGAGCGTGAACCATGTACATAGCATATAGGTGGAATATAATATGGTGGTAGATATCAAAGGGGTAAAACTGGAGAAGAAAGTCTCACATCAACTAGGCGTATCAAGGGGCTATGGATATGCCCATCAATAGATATCAATGCGAGGAGTAGGGATTGCCATGCAACGGATGCACTAGAGTTATAAGTGTATGAAAGCTCGAATGAAGCTAAGTGGGTGTGCATCCAACTTGCTTGCTCATGAAGACCTCGGGCATTTGAGGAAGCCCGTCATCGAAATATACAAGCCAAGTTCTATAATGAAAAATTCCCACTAGCATATGGAAGTGACAAAACATGAGACTCTCTATATGAAGAACATGGTGCTACTTTGAAGCACAAGTGTGGGAAAAGAGGTAGTAGCATTGTCCCTTCTCTCTTTTCTCTCATTTTTTTATTTTTTCTCTTCTTTTCTCTTTCTTTTTTCTTTTTTTCTTTTTCTTTTATTTATTTCCCTTTTCTTTCTTTTTTTCTCTTTTTTCCTTTTCTCTTTTTTTTCCTCACTGAGACAGTGCCCTAATAATGAAAATCATCACACTTTTATTTACTTACAACTCAACATGAAAAACTATGAATCAATATGACTCAATATGAATGCCTCTGGCAGTATACCAGGATGTGCAATGATCTAGCGTAGCAAAAGATATCAAAAAATGGACAAGCCATGAAAATATCATGCTAGCTATCTTACGATCATGCAAAGCAATATGACGATGAGTGTAGTAATCATATGATGTGACGGTGGAAGTTGCATGGCAATATATCTCGGAATGGCTATGGAAATGCCATAGTAAGTAGGTATAGCGGCTGTTTTGAGGAAGATATAAGGAGGCTTATGTGCAACAGAGCGTATCATGCCGCGGGGTTTGCATGCACCGGCGAAGTTCGCACCAATCCTCGAAGTGAGAATGGGCAATGCACGGTACCGGAGAGGCTATAAAATATGAGGAGGTGAGAGTGCGTATGTCCATGGATTCACATTAGTCATAAAGAATTCATATACTTATTGCAAAGTTTTATTATCTTTCTTGAAGAAAAGTACTACTCGCATGCCCCTAGGGAGGAGGTTGGGAGGAGTTAACCATCACGCGCCTCCGAGTCAAAACAACACTAGGATTTCAACGAGGAATAATAATTCTCACACATCCCCGCCATGCCATAACCAATATTTAGACAAACGGAAAATTAACAACTTTTAATATCGATACTCCTATGGACCAACAACCATGCACTCACACCCTTTAACATTACCACATCAATATCATTAACCCACGGTTTCTCTTTTATGTGCTACATGAAGGTTTTGATTATGCACTCCTTGAGTACCTATTATTTTTGGACTAGTATTATAACCATAAAAATTACCATCGCTATTTATTAACTCTCAAAAAAATATAAGTGAAAAAAATAGTGCAATTATTTCTATAAAATCTATACGCCACCGTGCTCAAAAAGATATAAGTGAAGTACTAGAGCAACTGCTAAGCTCAAAAGATATAAGTGAAGCACATAGAGTATTCTAACAAATCATGGTGAAAGTGTGTCTCTCTCGAATATGTGTGTCCAACAAACAATGATCGAGGCAAACTAAAGCAAAAGCAAACAAAAGCAAACGTCGCTCCAAGCAAAACTCATATCATGTGATGAATAAAAATATAGCTCCAAGTGACATACCGATGGATTGAGACAAAAGAGGGGATGCCTTTGAGGGCATCCCCAAGCTTAGATGCTTGAGTATTCCTAGAATTTGACTTGGGGTGCCTTGGTCATCCCCCAAGCTTAGGCTCTTGCCACTCCTTATTACTTCATCCATCCTGATAACACCCAAAACTTGAAAACTTCAGCACAAAACTCAACAAAACTTCATGAGGTCTGTTAGTATAATAAACATATCGAATACTTTAGATACTATTATAAATTGATTCATATTTTATTATTGCATAAGGTAATGTATTCTACCTTCTCCATGGCTTATACCCCCAATACAATCCAAAACATCATCAAAACAAGCAAACCATGCAAGCAAAAACAGAATCTGTCTAAAACAGAACATTGTGTAATGATTTGTAAAAAAACTATACTTCTATAACTCCAAAATTTCTGAAAAATTAGTAAAACCTGGGGAATTTGTATACCAATACTGTGTAAAATAATCAGATCAAAAATACGTTCCAGTAAAATCAAAGAAATTCCGCACTAGACGCTAAAGTTTCTGTTTTTTCACTGTATCAATTCTACTCATCATCCAAGTCATCCCAAAGGCTTTACTTGACACAAACACTAATTGAAACACAAAAACACAATCATTACAGAGGAAATAATCATGTTATCACACCCAAACAGAAATTATTGCGTTTGTCTCCCAACAAGCTCTTTCTTTATAGCCATTAAGATAGGCTTGAAGTTTTAATGATGCTCACATAAAAGATAAGAATTGAAGCACAAAGAGAGCATCATATAGCATGTGACAAACTCATTTAAGTCTAATATACTTCCTATGCATAGGAATTTTATAAGCAAACAATTTATCAAGACAAGGAGTGTCTAGCATATGCAAATAGGAAGAATGAAGCATTAACAATTTGAACATCAAGAGAGGTAATTGAACATGAAGATTCCTATAGCCACATTTGCCTCTCTCATAATAATTACATGTAGGATCACAATCAAATTCAACAATATAACTATCATATAAAATATTATCTTTATGATCCACATGTATAAAAGTTTTATAATCTTCCAAGATAGTGGGATTAACATCAACTAAAGTCATGACCTCTCCAAACCCACTTTTATCAGAAATTTCATAAGATTGATCATTCTCCAAAGTAGTGGGACCATTATTTTCTAAAGTTGACGCTCTTTCAAACCCACTTTTAGTAGAATTGCAAATATCATTATCAATGGTAGATTCAACATGAAGCTTAGAATTCTCAAGATCACAAGAATTATCATAATTATCACCCCAATCATGATCATTAGCACAATTGACATTCATAGAATTTATACTAACAAAGTTGCAATCATGCTTTTCATTCAATAAATGTATCCCAATAGCATTTTCATTTATCACTTCATTATGAGCTATTGGTTTACAATAAGCAGCAAGTTTGAAAAGATTAGCAAGTGGATGAGGATCCATTTATCTTAAATTTTTGCATTTACTTCGTGTTTTGGTGTGACAAAGATAAAAATAACATAGCTAGGCAAGCAAGCAAATAGAAATATTTTTTTATTTTTTATTTTATAGCAAGCAAAATATAACAACAAATAAAAAGTAGAACAAGTGAATGATAATTTGTGAGAAGGTACTTGATAGTAAGTTGGTGATACTCCCCGACAACGACGCCATAAATTCTTCCTGATAATTGTGATTTGTGTTGGGTTTTTCTCCGAAGAGGAAGGGATGATGCAGCACGGTATAGATAAGTATTTCCCTCAGTGAGAACCAAGGTTATCGAACCAATAGGAGGACCACACAACTCCTGTCTTCAGCGCCTACGCACAAAAGAGCAAACACTTGCACCCAACGCGGGTAAGAGGGTTATCAATCCCATTGAACTCGTTACTTGCAAGCAAATGAGTAGTGTAGATGATAGTTGATAATTGTAAATTGCAAAATAAATAAATAATAGCAAGAAAATAATAGCGTTTGTAAATATATATATGAATAGACCCGGGGGCCATAGTGTTCGCTAGAGGCTTCTTTCTTAAATAAAGCATATGGTGGGTAAACGAATTACTGTCGGGCAATTGATAGAAAAGCGCATAGTTATGCAATATTTATTCACGGTAATGGTCATGTGTATATAGGCATCACGTCCATAAACAAGTAGACCGACTCCTGCCTGCATCTACTACTATTACTCCACTTCGAGAGTGCTTCTATGCTTGCCTCTCTAGGTATTAAGTTCATGCAAACAGAGTAATGCTTGGAGAACGATGACATGATGTAGACAAAGTAAACTCGATTAATATGAATGAACTCCATTGTTTTATCCTTAGTGGCAACAATACAAATACGTTTCTTGTTCCCTACTTTGTCACTAGGATATAGAGCACCGCAAGATTAAACCCGCTACAACACACCCCTCTCACTGAAGAGAAACCAATCTAGTTGGCCAAACTAAACTGATAGATCGGAGAGATTTACGAAGCTATGATGATCATGTAAATAAGAATCAAATAAGTATTCAGAGATGAATCAAATTTTTTATCATAAATAATCTGAACATAAACCCACAATTCATTGGATCCCAACAAACACACTGCAAAAGAAGATTACATCGAATAGATCACCACGAAGATCGCGGTAAACTTTATATTGAAGATCAAAGAGAAAGAAGAAGACATGTACTAGCTATGGACCCGTAGGTCTGTGGTGGACTACTCACACATCACCATGGGAGCAGCAAGGATGATGAAGAGGCCCTCCGTGATCGACCCCCCTTCCGGCAGGGCACCGGAAAAAGGGCTCCGGATGAGATCGCGACGGAACAAAGACTTGCGGTGGTGGAAAAAGTGTTTTGGGAGCTCTTCTAGGGTTTTTGGAATATATGTGAATTTATAGGCAAGGATACGAGGTCAGGAGAGCCGGGGGGCGGCCACAAGCTAACAGGGGCGTCCCCCCCTTGGCGCGCCCTGTTGACTTGTGCCCCCCCCCCCCGTGCGGCCTTCGGCCTTCTCCCGAAGCTTTCAGGTCTTCTTTTGGTCTAGAAAAAATCATAAAAAAGTTTCGTGGTAATTGGACTTCGTTTGGTGCTGTAAACGTGAAAAGTAGAAAACATGCAGAAAACAACAACTGGCACTTGGCACTGGGTTAATAGGTTAGTACTAAAAAATAATATGAATCAACAAATAAATGTCCAAAAGGTACCCTATAATGATAATATTATAGCATGGAACAATAAAAAATTATAGATACGTTGGAGACGTATCACCAACCAGCGGTGCTTCTACAGAGAGGTTCTCCAACATCGTTCTAGAGCTCGTAGTCATGTAAGAGGTGGTGGATGGAGGAGGAAAGGAAGCAAGCGTGGTGCTGCGGATCGTGCCAGGTGTGACCACGTATAAATAGCGTGCGCCTGCCAGTACACGCGGTGAGTTGTGTCAATGCGTGCGTCGGAGTTGATTTCTCGATCGCCGCACATGTTTAATGCAGGCAGACGGACAAACGAACAAACGGTTTGAATGTAGTAGATAGTCGTCCCGTCCCGTCCCATCCAGTCACGTCTCTCTCGTATTGAACATACGCAAAAACCGAGATGCGGTGCAGGTTGGCGCCGCTTCAATGTCGCCTCCAGTGACTGGTTGCATCCTCTCTCGATGACTTGAGCTTCCAGAACGCATTCGAGATGCCCTTACGTTTTTTCAAAACCAAGTTATAGGATGAACTATTTATATCTACAATATCAAATATATAAAATATGAAACTACATTTTATGATGAATTTATGATATATGTTTGACATTCTATATGTAAATGTTTTTTCATAAATTTGGTCAAAATTTGCAAGGATTAACATTTTGAAAAAAAAATCTATATACACTGTATTCCGTTCAGCGAACGACTGCGTCCCGGTTCCTCAGCCTAACCAAACACGAGGATGAGCCCTGGGTACAGAACGGGCCCGTTCCATTCCAGTTATGACCAAAACCAAACACCCCCTTATGAAATGAAGGAGTACGAGTGAGCAGAGAAGATTTTATTCAACAGAACCGAACCCATCTCCATTTCATTTTGCGAATCACCCTCGGCGAGACCCTGACCGGACCACCACCCGTCTCCGGGATCTTAACCCGCTGTCCGTGCCCCGTCGCCCACCGCTCACCCCCGCCGCGATGGGGAGCGTAGACCTGGTGCTGAAGCCGGCGTGCGAGGGCTGCGGCTCCACGTCGGACCTCTACGGCACTGGGTGCAAGCACACCACGCTCTGTAGCTCCTGCGGCAAGTCCATGGCGCTTTCCCGCGCCCGATGCCTCGTCTGCTCTGCTCCCATCACGAACCTCATCCGGGTATGGATCCGTTCATTTCCGCGTGCATGTGATCGCCTTTGGTGCGAACGCTCTCGATCTAGGGTTTCGGCGTTAGGTTGCTCCAGTAGCCGGATGTGGTTTGTGTCTGTGGGATTGGTGCGCTGAATTATGCGATTCATTGTTTTGACGCTCCGATGAATTGCATTATGTTGCTCAGTATGCCATGGATTGCAATCAAGGTTTTCTCACTACACTACGAACAGAAAATGACTGCTATTTCTCAGATCTTCATGAATAAAGAATGGCCACGATAATAATATTAATTCGAGTTTACCGCAAAAAATATATTAATTCGAGTTGCAATTCAAAATAAAGAATTAAGACGATGGCACAAATTGAGAAGAGAATTTCGTCTGGATCTGCTGCAATTCATGTTACCTGGAACTATATGCAAGAATGGTTATTTTTAGTTCTGGATCTTGCGTCTGCTTATGTTATGTATGAGAAGAACAAGAAAATTGATTTGGGACTTGAGTGACTTTGATCTTGAAATGTTAGCACTGTACAAGTTACATGACTCATCTGTTTATGCTAGAGCTTTGGATGGTAAATTGGACGGAAAATTGACTGGTAGTATTTGGTTTAGTGTGCCATGAAAAGTTGCACTAGGGTAGCTGTGGATAATTGGGTATGTTGAAGTGTAAACATGGGAGTGACTGCTAATGTTTCTTGAAGCGTCTTATAGTGAATTAGTGGAATTTTCTATTTTTCCACCTCAATCTTGAATTTCGCATACAAAAATTTCAGTACTAACCATTTACACAATATTGATGTAGACTACAACCATAAACATAAAAAATGAAAATATCGCTTCCTTAAAAACCATTTTAATTGTAAATTATGTTCTAGTGACCCCCCCCCCCCCCCCCCCAGTGGCGGAGCTAGAGAAGAAATGCTGGAGGGGCTAAAGTCAAATACAACTATCTTGAGGGGGCCAAAGACTATACTTTTTCTAATTAAGCACTTCCAAAAATATATTTCTTCAGACATTTTGTCAAGGTTGGGGGGGGGGGGGGCATGGTCCCTGCAGCAATACATGTAGCTCCGCCGATGCTCCCCCCCTCTGACGCGACATGAATACTGCCATTCTGCCACATTGTGTTAGGAGTTATAAAACACTGGATAGCTCGCTTTTGATTAGTGCATACCAACCTTTGATACTGTATTGTCAAATTTTAATTTAGGAGGGGCTAGGGCACACCCTGGCCCTAACTAAGCCCCACCCCTGTTCACTGTGTAGTTAGTTACACAGCTTTATGCAAGCTCTTCACGTGTGTACCTATATCGTTATTGCTGTGGTAATTGCAGTTAAATATCATGTGCCGTCTGCAGCTCAAATTGTGAGTTACGTCAGTTCTGGGAACAGGGCGGATCAACTATGTGGTTCATCTATTTACACTATGATGTCCTCATTGTTAATCTTTCTCTTTCAGGAATACAATGTGCGGGCAAATGCCAGCACAGATAAGGCATTCTCTATCGGAAGATTTGTAACTGGTTTGCCGCCATTCTCAAAGAAAAAGAATGCTGAGAACAAATGGTCTCTTCATAAAGAAGGCCTGCAAGGACGGCAGCTTACTGACAAAATGCTGGTATGTACTTTTGGATCATCATTTATTCAACAATTATTCCAGTACAATAGAGGTACTCATAGTTATTTTTCTTTTCTTGAACCAAATGCTATCAATTTCTCTGCCATATCCTGGATAATATTTGTTCGAGAATGATCTGTTTTTTGAGTGAAAGTTCTAAGTTGGTGCAGTTGGCCCTTCTAACCATGTGGATTTACATTTGGAAACTCTAGGAGAAATACAATAGGAAGCCATGGATTTTGGAAGATGAAACTGGTCAATATCAGTTTCAAGGTCATATGGAGGGATCACAGTCAGCAACAGCTACATACTATTTGTTAATGTTGCATGGCAAGGAATTTCATGCATTTCCTGCTGGTTCTTGGTAATACACTTGTTCCACATTTTGCCATGCTTTTCATTGTGTTAGCCCAAATCAGGGTTGTAGTAGAAAGAAGGAAAAAAAATGAGAGTCCATTGTTACAACTTTGACAAGTGAATTTTGTGACAACATCTACAAAAGAAGAATACAAAAAATCAATGTTGTGAGTTTACTTTCTGCAACAAATTTACTCAAATAAGTGTCAAAGATAAAACATTATGGGTGCTGTTACTGGTCTATATCATTGGAGCTGCTCCTGACGGTACATCATTTGGTCTTAACAAGAGATAAGTGTCAAAGATAAAACTGCATTAACACTTGTTCGAACTTTATAGATTGTACAAATGTTTTGTAGTTCACTTGTACACCAGTGATATTTCAGACAAGTTTTAATCAAACGACTTCTGGGTAATTTTCAAACGACTTTCGCATAGGTTATTCACAACCAAATTGCATAGTTCTTTCTCATAAATTCAAATCAGTTTTGCTGATGTTATTCCATAGAGTTTTGTTTGTGTTTTGTGAAATTTAAATATATTTTCAGCGAGTTCTGTAAAGTTTCTTGTTAGCTCACTAAGTTTTTGCACAGGCTCCAGAGTGTTTCACATAGGTTTTGTAGGGTTTCATGGTGTTTCACTGATGACTTACAAAACATATTTCATAGTACTTCTGAAAATTCTGGCAACATTTCAGAGGAAATTGCCCAGAAGTTTGGGCATGTTTTTATCAGTTTTTCATCTGTAGATAAATTCAACTAGTTTCATGACAATTACAAACATACAAAAATAATGCAATCTTTATGTTAGAACATATAGATTCCTGATCCTTACTCATTGCCTCATCATCTCTCCTGGAATATTCTAATTCGAAGTTCATACTTGATTCAAAGACAGCAACACAAAACAAGAGCAAAACTAAAACAGCAAATTCCTACCAATTCTGATGACCATAAAGAAAAAGAATAAGAACGCAATCTTGGGCCCAGATCTCGGCCAGTTCAGCATCTCCTGATGCCTCCTAACTCGATCTTCGCATGCCGCTCAGCTCTCCTCTCTCTCTCCATCTCTCAGTTGTTTCTCACAACATGCACAAGTACATGAGCTCTTTGGTGACTTGCTGCATCATCCACCTCACATAGACGAAGTCTTCCATATTTCCTCCCTCTTTTGATGCTCTTTATAGCTTTAGTATATGTCTGTATTTATAATAGAAGGGAAGGTCTGTTTAGCAACTGCCCATACGGCTCTAGCGGTTGGCAGAGCAAAAAACAAATTGACTACCCCCACCCCCAATCCTTGTTTGTTATCTTGTGACAATGGTATCACACCATAGTTGTCGGCCTCAAGATCAATGGCAACACACATTATATCTAGCATACACTAGCTAACTTGATTGATTCACTCGATCCATCACTCCTATCAACTCGTGCAGCCGTTCCACTATTCAGCTAGCCTGCATTACCGTTTCACATGGCGACGTTCGCCTCACAACACTCTAGCTGATGCCACAAGTCTTGTACGCATCATATGTACATCCCTACTAACAAAGAACACTCTTCATGAGCACACTACCTACAACTTCAAAGAAGAGTTGGTTTTGCCGACGTAGCCTCTAGCCAACAAGGCTCTCCTTCTTTACTTAGGACATGCCCATGCAAAATGTTCAAAGTCAGTCATAGTTGTAGAATTGTACCTTGCTTTTATCTTTGTACCCTCCACTGCGTCCACAACTATGACTGCGACCTCCTCCTCGTCCTCGTGACGAGCCATGCCTTCTCGTCATGAGAAGTCGCTCTTCTTCATCTCCCGTCTCCCGCTCCTTGAGGAGCTCCTCATGCGCCTTGAGTGACCCAGTGGCCTCTTCCATAGCCATCTTGTGATGCACTGATGCCATTGAGTAGCACAGTCGATGGAGCAACATCATGAATTTGTTGGAGACGACGACTTTTTCAATGACGTATTTCTCCTCCATCAGGTCTCCAAGCTCACACACCACGAGCGTCGTGAACTTCGCCACAAAATCATCCATGGACTCTACATCAACCATCTTGAGGTTATCAAACTTCGGGCGTGAGGATTGGATCCTCGCCTCGAGGACGAGCTCGACGCCCACATGCATGGAGTGTCATCAGATCACGTAGCAGTGCTGTATTGTCGATCGACTTGGAAATGATTGTTAAGGCCAACTCTTTGCTCTCATCAACCCCCTTGGACAAGCTCTCGCGATCAGCAGCACCCCATGCAGTGTTTGCTCGCAAGAGGCACTTCATCCTCATTGCCCACACTGCATAGTTTGTCCATGTCAGCTGTGGGAACGAAATCTTCCCTGGTGTCATTATTGGTGGGTCGCATATTCCATTGGTTAGCATGGCACCACTCACTCCAACGTCACGCGACATTGTCTTCGTCATCGCCTAAGCTTTGATACCAAATGTTGGATATGAACCGCTCAACTCCTCTCTCTCTTCCTCCCTCTCTTGGTTGTTTCTCAGAACACGCACAAGTACATGAGTTGTTTGGTGACTTGCTGCCTCACACAATTGATTTAGCATATATTTGTATTGATAGTGCAAGGGAAGGTTGGTTTAGCAACCGACCATACAACGCTAGCAGCTCGCAGAACAAGCAAAAACCAAATTGATTACTAGTTGACAACCGCACACCCTTATCAAGGAACAATATCCGACGAGTACAGTTGGGGTCCAACGACTTCTATATCGTGTTACTGGTATTCGAGGCGATCGAACTAGACGAGATATCTTAGATTGAATATGTTGAAGGCTATACTAGGTCTTCGCTGCTTATGTCGTCTTCGCCGGGGAAGCCAAAGTTATAGCCGTCCTTGGTCAGTCCGACTGTCCTCCGTCTTGATTTCCTTATCTTGGACAACTTGGACTTCTCTTCATTTAGTCGAGTGCTTTCCTTTTGGGGAGTTTGGGGGGGGGGGGTGGTACTCAGTCTAGGTAAGAGACTTCTAGATATGGGCCCTGAGGGGTTCGAGACAGAGCCTTGACGAACTGGTAGGGTGTGCGCGTGACAAGATTTGGGGCCAAAACCCACTTTCTATTGACAAGCCCCCATCAATATTTGTAATGAAGCCGCTTTGCATGATTGGCATTCTTTGCTTCATGGAGTCGGTGATCGCAAGGAGGCGGAAGCGAGCCGCCACCAGGCCTTGGAGGGGGCCATGCTTGCTCCATTAGCCACCGACGAGGCCTCCAAGAAAGTGGATGAGGTCGCTCGTCGTGCCGTGCGAGCACTCGCTCGACAAAAGGGGAAACAAAACGAGTTTGGCTCGACCTTCAGCTCTCCCTTGCAAAGGGAGAGGAAACCGAGCGACTTCGGAAGGAAGTGTTCCGGCTCCTGGACCAGCTTAACAAGGAGCAAGGCCTGAAGTTGAAGCTTCTTCTTCACTTGGTGGGTGTTCTGGGATCGACGGGAGTCTCCTTTAGCTTGAAGACCCCTGCGCTTGATGCTATCCTGGGGGAGGTTTCTTCTCTTCCTAGGCGGATCGACCGCTTGGTGAAGGTGACTCCCGTTCTTCTCTTGAGGCCGCAATGGCCCTAGTCTTGGGCCTTGTCGTGAAGGCCATGCAGGGAGCTATATTGCAGAGATTCTAACTTTCGCCCTCCTGGGAGGCTTGGAAGGAGAGGGACTCTATTGCGGTCTGTTGGCATTGGCGAAAGATGTTGGCGATTTTTCTAAGGCTTTGAAAATTTGATCGCGGTGTCTTTGATGCCGCTGAACCCATCACAGTAGTCCCCTTGCGTGTTGCTGTCCCTTGTCTCCATTTTTGTCATGTAGATATTTTTGTAAGAAACTTGTTTGAGACACCCCTGCTTAGGACGACTGGACCGTCCCTCAGTTCGTCCTTTTGTTGAGCAGTTTCACTTCCTTGTGGGCTTAATTCGTTTTTCTTAGGGCGGGCTTGTTCGCTCCTATGTTTGTTTGAATGCGTGGCATGTAGATATTCGTTAGCTCGGAAAACTGGAAGGTATCAAGCTGACCGTGTCCTATTTTTCGAGCGGGTTGATGGTCTCCTATGGGGGCTTGAGATCGTTTCTTGCAAAGTGTTGTTTGATACCACTATGGTCTTTTGGGTGAGCGCAATTACTTGACCTGTGTAGGCTTCTTAGTCGTTCCCAGGATAGAACTGCGCCAGATGTGTGTTTAATGGCGCAATTGAGGCTCCCAAGCACCATTTCAAACCAGGCAGGATCCTATGGTGAGGCGCTCGACGTCCTATGACTTGACGAACCTAGACCCTGCGCCGTTAGGCAAGGTCATTGATTCCATATTGGTCTTTTGTTGCTAACGACATCAATCACCCTTATAACCCAAGCACCTTTCCAAACCACACTAAGTTTTCGGTGAGACGTTGGCTTTCGAGCACCTCCACAAAGTCAACGAGGTCCAAGTAAATCTTGTCCAGGTGGATAGGCCGTTAGTCGGTTAAGTAGTGTACTTGATTTGTGCCGGGCATGGTGGCCCTTTGTTGTGCGGAGTAGTTCTGCAAGAAACTTAGGGCATCTCCAACGTCGTGCATCAAATCGACCTGTTGTCCGGACACTTTGTGCCCTCCAACGCCGTCCATCAAACGTCCGCGGACATGTCTGCATGTCCGGATTCCTGCAGACCGGAGGCAAACCTAGAGGTTTGTGGGCGTACGGACCTCCGCCGCGTAGGCATCTGACTGTTGGACCCACATAAAGCCATCTCTCTCTTCCTGTCCAACCGTGACTCCACTCTCTGCGCCGCATTCATGCCTCTCCAGAGTGGACATGACCAGTCACCGCCGCATGTTGGCCAAGCGACGTGGCATTCACACCGGTGCGGCGGTCGAGGCGCCTGCTCCGGCCTGTCGACCGCGCCTTGTTAATGCCGGCTCAGAGCGAAGCAACTGGATGGGGCGATGTGATGGATTCCTAATGCATTGCAGCCGGCTGCCAGTCCGCCCGCCTGCCCGATATTGAACAAGCCTAATGGCCGAGAAACCCACTCTGGGAGCCCACATTCAAACCGCGCTTGGCTTGGCCATTGCCCGATATATAAGCACGGCCACGCACGGTAGAAACAGCACCGCCCCGCTTCCCTTACTCCATCGTTCACGACCGCTCGTGCACCTACGCTCCATTCGTCCTCCGCTCACAACCGCTAACGGATGACTGCGAGCGGCAAAGCGTGATGTAAGCGTCTCTCCTCGAGGTGCCGGCACAGGATCGCGGGAATCGTCCGCGGAACGCAGAGGCTTCGACAACGAGCGTGCGCCTGGGTGATGGAGGCAGCATCCGACAACCGGCTTGTGCCCGCGCCGATTGCGTGCTTCACCATGGCACAGGCGCAGGTGCACTTCAGTGCGGTCATGGTGGAAGAGCAGACAGAGTAGGCGGCGCCGCCGGTCTTCGCGTTCCGGCAGCTGCAGGAAGAGCTGCAATATGTAGCTCCTCAAGCAGCATCGACTCGAGGAGAGCCAGATCTTCGGCGAGCAGGCCATTGCCGCCATGGTCGCGGAGGATCCGGGCTTCGTCAATGAGCAGCGGTGATCGGCGGGCGCTCTACAAGTCCGTGCATAGCGACCTCCTGTTTGAGCTCGAGCAGATCGTATCCGAGGCGAACGCGAGATGATGCAAGCGAATGCGGACTGGAACGTTGCCAACATCGGCAGTTTGTGCCGTTTGCGTCGGGACACAACGACCACAAGGCAAGACCGTCCACGTCGACCTCATCTTCACCGGCGACGTCGGTGGCTAGGCGGCAGACTCCAACGAGGAAGAGTAGAATGTGGGACACGGACGTGCCCATGGCTGGCGAAGAGTAGATTAGGGTCGGTGACTTTTGCTATGTAAAAAAAATCCTAGCTCTAATGAAAACGACTTGTCTGCTTTTATTTGATGCATTGGGTTGGATGGTCGGCTCCGCTAGCGCTGTTTGCGGACATGTCCAGAAGACGTTTTACATGTTCGTTTTGATGGACGACATTGGAGATGCCCTTATGCAGGGAGTATAAGATAAGCATGAAAAATATGTAAATTTAACGTACAAATAGTTGGGGAAAACGACTAAATTGTGAGGGAGGAATGAGGTACTAAAGCGGGTAAATCTGTTTTTCAATTCCAAGGGAGGAACGAGGTACTAAAGTGAGCAAAGCTGCTTTTCTAGTCATGGACTTAAGTGTTTTATCGGTCCATGGCTCCAGTTACTTAGCGGAGTTTCATTTCCCATGCCGTGCAGTTAATTTAGTCATTGGAGACGGGTTGTGCGAGAGTTGAGGCTTCATCTTCTGGGACGAGACTGATGACACCTCGATTGGCCTCGTTCTGTCTCGCGGTGGTTCTTCGAGTGTGTATACTGTGGGCTGCATGATTGGCTCCCGCGTCTTTGTCACCGTGGTGTTTTTTTAGTCAGCTGCACTCAATAGCGTGCTCCATGGGGCTCTCACTTCGATGGTGTCGTTGGGTCATGGTAGGTGCTTTGATCCTCTTCGCTGGTGAAACCGAAGTTGTCATCTACTTGTCGTGGTTTGACATATTTATAGCCGGCCTTGGTCGGTTAGGCTGTCCTCCGTCTTGATTTCCTTGTCCCGGACAACTCAGACCCCTCCCCGTTTAGTACTTGAACGTTTTCCTTTCCGGGAGTCTGGGGGGTACTTGTCTAGGGGGGAGACTCGTCTAGACACGGGCCCTTTGTGGCGCCAAACTCAGGGCCTCGACGACCCGCTAGGGGATGTGCACGGCACACTGTGGGGCCAAAACCCACTTTGTGTCGACAGAAAGGGAGGGAAGGAGGGATGCGGCTATCCAGGCAGGACATTCTGTTGATTAATATTTATGGCAAGATTCTAGGATGTATCAGCATTATTTACCAATGGTTGACGATCATAATTACTTTTTGTTTGACAGTTTAGGCTTGGTAAAATATTTCTGTAATGAATTAATTTGTGCTCATTGCTTGGATTTTCTTCTTCTTATAACAGGTATAACTTCAGTAAAGTTGCGCAGTACAAGCAGCTGACTCTGGAAGAGGCCGAGGAGAAGATGAATAAGAGAAAGACTAATGCAACTGGTTATGAACGTTGGATGATGAAAGCAGCTACAAATGGGCCAGCTGCCTTTGGTTCAGATATGATGAAACTTGAGCCTGCTAATGACGGGGAAAAAGAAAGTGCTCGTCATAAGAAGGGGAAAGATAATGAGGAGGGTAATAATTCTGATAAAGGTGAGGAGAATGAAGAAGAGGAAGCCGCTCGTAAAGATAGGCTTGGGCTCTCTAAAAGGGGCATGGATGACGACGAGGAAGGTGGAAAAGATCTTGATTTTGATTTGGATGATGACATTGAGAAAGGTCTGTTCTCAATTTTGATCGTATTATCATAGTTCCGTAGTTGACTAAACTCTGCTCATCGTCTAGCTTTGTGTAACTCAAAGTTCACTCATAGTTTGCTTACCTTGCACTCTCTTTTTATCGAAGCTTAATTGTTAGTTCTTATGAGATGACCCCTTGTCCCTAATCTAATGCATAGTATTCTCATGTTAGAAATGCATTTGGTAATCTGAACAAGATTACTCGCCAAACACGTATCCATCGTTTATTATTAACCTGAAATATTTTATTTTCTGACAAAGTTCCTTTGTATACTATGAATCATATGCTTTTGTTATTTCCTATATCCGTTGATTTTCCTTGGATGATACATCCCATATTTGCATTAGATTAATGACCCTGAATAATAATGTTGCGATTTGCTTTTATTCTGATTTGCAAACTAGCTAAGAAGTAGGGTGTTACTTTTTGTCAACAACTCATCCTTGAGTGTAAGCTAGTAGCGGTAGCACGTCTACTTGTGACTAAGCGTTGCACTAGATATTTGGATGACCATGTACTGTGGACGTCCCATTTTCCTGCTGGTTTATCTTGCGTGTCTACTAGCATTTTTGCTATGTGCCCAGGTCCAGGTTAATGTAATCTATGTGCTCCTTACAAGGAGAATAGCAGTACCTAACATGGCCAAACCGTCACAATGAGATTAAGCTTGCTCTGTCACAGAGAGCTATACCAAAATGTTTGCACTGCAAAGAAAATATCAACACTGGCTATATATCATACTCATTTTTCTGAACCCCAGATCGGCATCATAGTGGGAATTGCCTTTTCAGGCGATGACTGGGAACATGAAGAAACATTCACCGATGATGATGAGGCTGTGGATATCGACCCAGAGGAACGGGCGGATTTAGCTCCTGAAATTCCTGCTCCACCTGAAATTAAGCAGGTTGTTGCAAATATACACTATTTGTTGAAACAGTTACGAATTTAATTTTGTATCTGTTAGCACTGGTTTCTTACTTCCTTAAAACATGTTCAATCAGTACTGAAATATGATGTCAGAAATTTATAAGTTGGGAATATACTCTATTTTTGGAAGTATTTCTGAACTTAAATCTGCATCTGTTAGCATTATCTTTTGTTTCTTTGTTATAAACATGATCAATCAGTACTGAAAATTGACATCAGGAAGTTCTTATTTGGGAATGCTTAAAATGGTTCACATAGGTAAAACATGTAACTAGCTAGTGTATGCTTATAAATGTGTTACTACTCACTAAATCTGCTAGATACACACAAGTTTCTTTCATGTGCCCCTGTTATCCAATTAGGGGACAATATCTTGGCAGTTAGAAAGCTTAGCATTATTGCAAACCAAGTTATCCATAAGAGAGGGCGTGTATCCCGTGTCGATCAATTGATGGATTAAGAGTATTAGGGATTTTGTAGCGTAGTTTAGTCTAGTTATACACAGTTCTATTCTCTTGTCAGGTTCTTTGTGCACACATCTATAACAAGTTATTTTTCGAGAAAACACAAAGGATCTTTGCGTTTCATTGCATTGAAAAGATTGAGAAGTACAATCCTTCTAGGAGGCTGGTGTTACATGGGTCATGTGTCCGATGAATGGACATCCCAGGATGTGGGCATAACAACCCTGAGCCCCTGTGCCCCTGCTTGTGCCCAACATTTAACAAGTTCTGAACTGTACTTGATTTTATACAAGCTGTCAATGCACCACTATAATGCCGCCCTGGTGCAAGTGCAATGATCGGAATCCACACGTGATTTTGTGCTGGAGTTAATAGAACAAACTAACCGATAAATGAATGAAATGATAAACGGGATGCTATTTGGAGGGAATGGCGATATTCCACTAACCAGCCTATCTTAATGAACCAGAAGTGAAGGTTCTCATGTGCCGCCATAATTGGATCCAGCACCCGGTAGACCTTTGATCGCAAAGAAGAAATGAGGAGCTACTAGTTGATTATGTAATATGCTCCACTTGTGGTCCCTATTGCTTATGGGGCACTGATTAAATCTGCTTAGGTCTAGAATTATGGGGAAACGCCTCTAGCAAATATGTGCTAGAGCTGCAAGTATACCTGCCTACGAATGCCATGGTATAAGCTGCAAGTATTACCTGTCTAAAGTTAAAAAGAAGTATTAACTGTCTATGAATGCTATTGTGTGAAATTATTCGAAGCAAATATGTTGCCTACAATTTCCATTGTTCAAGAGCAAACTGCTGGTATTCTGATTTTGATACATTCAGGATGATGAAGAGAATGAAGAAGAAGGTGGCCTGAGCAAGTCAGGAAAGGAATTAAAGAAGCTACTTGGTCGTTCTTCTGGACAAAATGAGTCGGATGCCGATGAAGATGATGAAGATGATGATGTAATAATCCATTCACAGAGATTTGATATTTATTTTTATTTTATTGATAAGGATTTTTTTCTTCCCTTATTTCAGCAGGATGATGAGTCATCTCCAGTGCTTGCTCCAAAGCAGATGGATCAACCGAAAGATGAACCTGTTGATAACAGCCCAGCCAAACCTACACCTTCATCAGGACATGCTCGTAGTACACCTCCTGCATCGAAATCCAAGCAAAAGAGGAAATCAGGTGGTGATGATGCCAAAGCATCTAGCGGTGCAGCTTCAAAGAAAGCAAAGGTGGAATCTGTAAGTTAACTGTGTTCACTTCATATTTTTTAAAGGCGAACCTTAATTCTCATGGACATGTATCTAAGCGAGGAGTTTTGTTGTTTGCACAGGATACAAAAACATCAAGTATCAAAGACGAGACACCATCTTCATCAAAACCTACACCAAAGGCCTCTGCTTCATCAAAAAGTGCCAATGTATCTCCTGTGACAGAGGATGAGATCAGGACTGTTCTTCTTGCAGTGGCTCCTGTCACCACACAAGATTTAGTGTCCAGATTTAAGTCTAGACTACGAGGTCCAGAGGTAGGATTCTTCAGCATTACTGTTACAACTTTTAAAGCTGTTGCATCCTTTTTCACTAATTACTGAATAATGATGCAGCACTTGTTCTGGCCACGTACATTAAGAATTGCAGCCAGTCCTGTTTTGCATTAACTCATAATATTTTCAGTTTCTTGAACCTCTTTGAAGGTGTGCCTCAGGGGATAGTCAGAATTTCTTATTATTGCTAATCACTAATTGTGTAATTAGTGAAAATTGTTGGTTGGCAATTTGAAAAATAGGAACGAAGCAATTGCTGTTAGTGACTTGGTATCCAGACTTGGACAGAGTCACACAGTCCACAGAGTGCCGTGCATCGGTGCATGCTCCCCATCCACCACCTTCAGTTGATGTTATGGTTGGCTGGGTGCCTGGGTGGAGAAGTCCGTCCATGATCTACAGCAGCGGCCGTACTATTTTGCTAATTTTGATCCCAACTTTACCACTTCTAATTTCGGTAGTACTAAATTATTGTTAAGAAAGCACGAAAGGACAGACTCGGTGCATAGAAGCTCCCACACAAGGTGGGGTCTGGGGAGGGATTATAGGAACCTAGTCTTCCTCCTGCGAAGTGCAATGCAGAGAGGCTGGTTCGAACCCAGGACCTCTTGGCACAAGTGGTGAGGACTTCACAACTGCGCCAGGCCTCTTAAAAAAGCAAAAGTTTTTAAAAAGTCGATTGCGGGAATAGTTCTAGTCGAAAGATAACCTGTTTATTTGATGTAATTTGCTAGACAAAGCTTTAAAATTCATAGAAGAAATCGCGTAAACCTCGAAATTCGGCTGTGTTTTGCACTCGTTTGATGTTTAGTCCTTTTCTGTAACAGAAAGTGTCAAACATGCTCTTTCTGCCAGTCGTTGAGTTGACAGCTCAATTTGTTTCTTGATCTCATTTTGTCTTGCATCGCAGGACAAGAATGCCTTCGCTGAAATACTGAAGAAAATTTCAAAGATACAGAAGACAAATGGCCACAACTATGTCGTCCTTAGAGAGGATAAGAAATGAAGAGCTCAAAAGTGGCGATTTCCTTCATTGCGAAGTTTCCTCTTGTGTCTTTCCGGAGATAATAGTTTTGTATTATATTAGACGAATTTGGTCTTCTGACAAATGTATGCCAAACTTCTACTGCAGCTTGCTTCTAGTATAAATCAAATAACGATAGGTGCAATGCTGTCATTTCCTGGAGTTATTCTAGAAGATGTTGGGAATTACAAGGTTATGATGATGTGTGGGAAGAGGTGTATTGCTGCCAAGACGGTGTTTTCCGTTTGACCGGGTTCTTTAAACCTATGAATCCAAAGAGTAAAATATAGAACGATGTTCCTAAGTGTAAAGTTCCATTGTGTGATTCATTACGTTTTCTTTTCCTTTTTGCATTTTTAGAGTCCCATATTATCCTGAGCGTGACGTTGTGCCTGAGCTGAGGGTGGGCTTGATATGTTACAATTCTGATGAACAAATTGGTTACCATCTTCTCCACTACTTATAATCTCCACTACTTATAAGAGAGCAAACATGTTGGGATATATTTAATCTCATGCGATCAATGGCTCGGATCATTTCAATGTTAAGCACAACTCTACATAATTCAAATCCCACACATTTCAATGTTAAGCACAACTCTACATAATTCAAATCCCACACATCTAATTTCACGCGATCAGTGACTCAGATCATTTCAATGTTAAGCACAACTCAACATAATTCAAATCCCACACATCGTTTAACTCCTCATAATAACAACCCATGTTGCAAAAGAAAACAAAATTATACAAAGGAAAGAGGAAAAAATCAGCACCTATTTACTCATTGGAAATAACACCCACGTTACAAAAGGAAACAAAATTACAAAGGAAAGAGAAAAAAAAATCAGCGCCTATTCGCCTATTTACTCATTAGAAAAGCGTTCCATAAAAATGAAAAAAAGGTAAGGCACATCCCCTTCCATATAACACCTCACATTACAAAGAAATCAAAATTACAGCATTTATCTCTTCCCATACAAATGCACATCACAAAGGAAATAAAACCAGCGCCCCATTGTAGAAAAGGAAAAGAAAACACGAGGCGCATCCCCTCTTGGTACAACTCGGCTACGACCGCGTCTCCTCCTGACACACTTCGGCATGTCCGATCCGGGTGTGCGTGTTTTTTTTTTCTTACAGTCGTCGGATGTGTCGGGTTTAAAAAAAGTTACGGTAGATAATGTTGCTTCGTTGTTGTTTTTAAGTATTTTTATAACTATTCAAAATTCATTTATGTGATCTTGAATTTTATATGAAGACATGTGTGCGTATTGTGTGTTACGCGCACCTACATTGTTGAATAAGATTCAAAATAGATATCATTATTATAGATTAAAATTTGGGTACCATCAGACTAGTGGACGCACGGGGGTGGGGGTGGGGGGTGGGGGTGTTAGTACCTGCTTTGGCCATGGCGGTGAGATTAATGATTGTGGGAGTACCTTAACGAAGCAAACCGGAGGCCACTTGTTGGGCTTTAGTTGGTCCCGAGCGCACTCCTCGTACGTTTTCTTTTCCATGTGATCTCGTCACCATGGTGGTGGATGAGATCCCGTTGAACGTGCGCGTTTGGTCTTTGGACTTGGAGCTTCTTCGTCTACCCTCTTCTATTTTTATTCTCCCAGCTGACCTACTATTGCTTGGTCATCACATGTCGCTAGTCATCTTGTTTTCCAGCGATGTTGCTCTATTCTTTCATCGATCTCCTATGAGCTGATCAGCTAGGGGCTATTGCATGCGTTGGATCTTCCTAGGGATGCATTCTCCAAATCCATATGCGCTAGAAAGAGGTCAATCTTCACCTCTGAATTCGCCTATTCCCCGCTCCTTCCCCTTTTAACCTCTACTTCGGAGACCAACTCATCGGGTGCGCTAGAGTGGGTTGTTTGGCAAGTTCAGTGGCAGTGCAGGTTTCCCCCTCGGGAGATCTCTGCCCGAGTCGGCAGCCTTGGCCTGTCGGTGTCTATACTTCGTCAACACCTACAAAGTCGTTGGCTTGGTTTCTTCTTTGTCGACATGAGCATGGTGTTAACCTTCATCTTCGGCTCATGTGACTTCTTCCTCCACTATGGGAGGCAGTTCATCTACAGAGGCTTGCGACATGCCGGTAGCGGCCATGGTTGTCCTTGGTCTTGGTCGGCAACGTCAATCTTAAGTTGACGCGTGGATTGCAGCTTGTGTTACAGTGGCATACCGTGGTGTTCCGCATGACACGTGGTGATCGACATTGAAGGCAAGGTTTGCATAAAACACACTTCTACCCTTTTGTCCCCAAAACCACTAATTTGGAGCCTTTTTTTTGCACAAACCACTAGTCGCCCGCTTCGCTCGTTTTAATCTTGTTTATGATAGGTGGGACTCGCAACTATCGCGTGGCACCACCGTTCATCCCTGGCAGCCGTTAGGCGTCGTTAGACTGCACCAGCCGAGTTAACGTGCAATCCTCGCTCTCTCGCTCGAGCCTTCTCCCTCTTTGCTCTCTTTATTCTTCTTTGCCTCTGCCGCTGCGCAGATCGTTGGCCGCGGCCACCGCGCCATGGTGTCCAGGAGTGACAGCGAAAGCAACGAGGGCTCCATCCATCACGTCACCTGTTCCGACGACGACATCATGAAGGTCACTTTGGTAGAGCTAGGGTTATGGTTTGTGATTTGGGGATTTTGAGAAGGAGTTGGTTCTGAAGTGGTGCTTCCAAAATATTTGGTTTTGCTTTGCTCGTGCAGATCCCTGCTACCATGCACAATCCCGATTCCGTGGGCATTGAAATACATCTGCTTGTTTTGTGCCACCAACACAACAAGACAGTAGAGATGCGTGTTGCTTTGGAAGGCATTCTCAGTGGCAGAATATTCCTTGCTTGTGCTGAGACGGTATGTGTCAAATTTGTGCTAATTGGAGCTCATGGATTAAATATGCTAATTTTTTGTCATTGTTTAGTAGTGATATGTAGCGTGCATATGTGTCATTGTTTAGTTTGGTAATTACGTAGTTGGGAAGCAAGCGGTTGGTCAGTGCTTAGAGCTTGATGCTTATTATTTATTTGGTACTATAGACTTGCAAACATGTGCTATCTGAGGTCATTATTTAGTTTGGATCTGTATTGTGTGTAGGAGGTGGCATGTTTAGTTGGTTATTATATTTTAGGGATATGAGCAAGCATGGTTAGTGGTAACTATGGTTAGTTCATCCACAACAGTTGTGCTGGCTGGTAGTGGTTCAGTTGTTTATATAGTTCATACTGAATATAAAAGGTGTTGTTCTGCTGGCATAAAAGGTGGTTCAGTTGTTTACTTGATCATGTAGGCTCATTTCTTATTGTGTAACACTATTGCTTATTATAAGTAACTTTGTATGTTCAGTAGCTTGTAGAAATGATTGATTCACTTAATCATGCTTAATGTTTAGTCAACAAGATCAAAGCCATCTAGCGCATTGCCATTTTTGTGTAATTTAATTTAGCAAGAAGGTAAAAATTGTGAAGCAGTTGAATGGATTGATCCAGAGTGGCCACAGTCAATGGAGAATGCATTGTCCAAGTTATGGGATATGTATGAAGAGAGCAAGAGAGACATGACCAAGAACAACCAGTAGAGTTCATTTGTTGTTCACAATCTGACACAAGAGAAAAACAAGTTGGAGGCCAACTATAACAAGTTAGTTGAAGATGTGACGCCCTCTTGGATGTCACGGAGCAGAGGGTGCTAGATTTCAGTTATCTACATGTTAAGAGGGATGATGTAGAGGAGAAGAGCGCTCCACTGGACAATTCAATGGATAATTTGACGGCATAGATAGCACAGAAAGAGGACGTGGACAACAAGATGCAGGAGAAGTATGACATGCTTAAGCACCCGACAGGTGCTCAAGCCAATGTGATTATGAACCTGGAGTTCAACCATTTGAAAGAGAAGGGAAATCTCGCTGAAGAGAGGAGGAAGTTGGAGTTTCACATTAATGAGAACCTCAAGGCTGGGGAAAATAAATAGGTGAAGCTGAAGGTGATCCAAGACATCTTAAATGAATGAGCAACTGTGCATTATGAATTGGCATTTGGTTGCTCTCTCGTAAGAGTGTCTGGGTAACCCCCAAGTGTAAGGGTGAAGTAACCTACAAATAAGTATTTCCCTCAGTAGAGAACCAAGGTTTATTGAACTAGAATGATTTCTTCCAACAAACAAAGTCACGGGTACCTACACACAAAATACACAAACTTGTCCCCAACACGTCAAGAAGGTTGTCAAGCTTCTTGCCCTGCTAGTTTCAATATTTAAATTGCACGGGTATGGTAGGGACTGATAGAAAGATAAAATAAACAATATGGTACTACAAATAATCATATTTTTTAGAGGTTTTCAATAAAGGAAAATAGACCCCTAGGGCAATAGGTTCACTACTAGCATCTCCCCAAGCATACAAGTGTAGTGTGGTGAAGAAATTACTGTTGTGCAGCGACTAACTTGCAATATGTATATTTATGAATATGATCATTCATGGTATAATCTCATATAAGCATTACGTCCGTGATATGTAGACTGTTGTCCAACTACATCGACAACTAATACTTCACCCCAAGACCGCTATCCAACATGCATCTCGAAGTATTAAGTTTATGACAAATAGAGCATTGCAATAAGCATGATGACATAATGTAGACAGTAAAACTATCATTCAAGTGTGATAACATCGTTTTATCCTTGGTGGAAAAAAATACAATACATGTCATTTCCCTTTCCGTCACTGAGATAAATCACCGCAAGATTGAACCCACTACTCTGCACCACTCCCTTTGAAAAAGTACCCATCAAACTTGGCCAAAGTAGACAAATGGATCGTAGATCACACAAAGCTACTTAATTATATAACAAAGAAATTTCAAAAGATTCTATAAAATTCAATGAACAATCTGATCATAAAGTGACAACTCATCAAATACCACTAAACACACCACCGATTACATCATATGGATCTCGATCATGTGAGATAACTCGCGAGAAGTTTGTATTGAATCACAAGGGAGAGAGGGTGCCATCTAGCTACTGTTATGGACCCTAAGGTCCTAAGGGAACTGCTCACACATGGTCATGGAGGCAGTAAAGTTAATGAAGAAGCCTCCTATGGTGTATCCCCCATCTGGCAGGGTGCCGGAATAGGCCTCCATATTGGATCTCCTCGGAACAGGGACTTGCTGTGCTGAAAAAAGTCAGAGAAAATTGGTACGAAGGGTTTCGTAAATTTTGGGATTTATAGGACAAAGAATGGATGAAAGGTGGTGCACAGGGGGACCCACGCAACCTAGTGGTGTGGGTCCACCCCTGTCCGCGCCACCTGGCCGCGTGTGGCTCCTGGCCACCCCAGTAGTTCTCGACACTTTCTTGACTCCCCTTGACCCCCAAAAAATGCATTAAATCCTCAGGGTTTTTTGGCCGCCGTAGATATTAATTTTCTAAAAAGTCAGAAACATGCCGAAAATAGCACTCTCTCTGGGCACTGAATTAATAGGTTAGTCAATTTTTTTATAAATTTCTATAAAAAAAATTCAAAAGTGATATTATAATAGCATGAAAAAATAAAAAATTATAGATACGTTTAAGATATGTTAGCATCCCCAAGCTTAATCTCTACTCGTCGTCGAGTAGTTAGATGATCAAACAAAGAATTTTTTTGATGTGCATTGCTGACTAGCATATCTTGATCAAATGATGTAAGTGTTTGAACTCAGGATAAAATTGATTCAAGGCAATACTCCATCAATTTGACATTGAACAAATAATAGATGAGCATATAAAAAATAATCTTGCCTTTCAAGAATAAAGATGCTAAAGGACGTGTTTTCGTACATAAAGAAAAATAAACAGGTGTATGATGGAGATCATAACATGGTAAGTCTTCCTAATATAAATACAGTGGAATCACGAGCTCACCCAGGCGCATGACCAAGCACTTTAGCTACCCTCACCTCGAACCAACTACTAAACCACAATGCAATACTTGAGCGTGAGTTAAGATCCTTCAACACATTGGACGACAAAATAGAATTATGGTAGGTATTTTAAAAAAGACAAAAATTAAGAAAGTCTCACACTAAAGCAGTTGACCGTTAGGTAATGGAGGCCTTACAATCGATATTAATATGAGGAGTAGGGATTTCCATGCAACAGATGCACTAAAGCTAGAAGTGTCAAAGCTCTCCAAATGGACTACTAGGGTGTGCATCCAACTTACTTGCTCATGAAGACCTTGAGCATTTGAGAAAGCTCATCATCGAAATATGCAAGCCAAGTTCTATAATGTGAAAGATCCCATTAGTGTAACAATGAAACATAAAACTCTCTATATGAAGTACATGGTGCTACTCTAAAGCACAAAGGTATATGAAGTATAGTACCATGCCCCCTCTCTTTTTATTCTTTTTTTTATCTTTGGCTCTTTATTTTTTATATTTTGGCTCTTTCACTCTTTTTTTATTCCTCACAAGTAGGGGCACACTCTAGATGACCTTACACTTTTATTTACTCATAACTCAGAAAATAAGACGACTACAAACGAATAACTCTTGCAGTGTATCAAGATGTGTAATGATCTAGCGTAACATGTAAATAATGATGAACGGTGGCCTTGCCACAAATATCGTCAAGCTCTATATGATCATGTAAAGCAAAATGATGACGAACTTAAGTCATGTAAAGAAACAATGTAATTTGTATGGCAATCTTGGAATGACTATGAAAATGCCATTATAGATAGGTATGGTGGTTGTTTTGAGGAGATAGTTATTTTACGTGTAAGAGAACATGGTTCTCCTACGGGATTTGGATGCACATGCGAAGTATGCGCCAAGTCTCGAGGTGAGAGTGGGCAATGCACGGTACCGAAGAGAATAGAAAAATATGGATACGTCGACGCGCGTAAAAGGCTAAAAAATCACATTAGCATTAAAAACTCAAATACTTATTATTGGAGTCTAATAACTGACCTGAAGAAAACGCAAACCCCGTGCCCCTAGGAAGAGAGGTTGGGAGTTTAATCATCGCATGCTCCTTGATCCTTACACAACGGAAGGGTCACTTTAAGATGCCTTTAACTCCGACCTCACTGTTGAGTATATTTTGTGGCATGTATAGATTGTTTCTTGTACACCAAGCCCACCTCTTATTTCCTTGTATAGATTGAGGTAGAGGCCCACATTGTACATCATATATACGTGCATATTGCACCGATCAATACATCGTGCATTACAACAACTCTCTACATAGTATCAGTTACCGCGATCCAACCCTAGCTTCTGCTCCCCCGCGCCGTCGCCGCCGCATCTCCCTGTGCCGTCGCGCGCCTTGGCCACCGCCGCCCCTCGCTGCCGCTGCCTCCTCCCCTCCATGCCGCCACCGCGCCTCGCGCCGCCATCGCACCCACCTCTCCCGCCGCTACCGCTCCTCCTAGCCGCTGCCACCAACAACCCTAGCCGTCGCCGCCTCCCCATGATGTCGCCATGTCCTCGGGTTCCTCCGTCTCTGGTGCCAGCAACCCCTTCGCCGGCCCCGATCCCACCGACATCCGCGATCTCAACATCTTCGAGCGGGTCCCTGTTCATCTTGATCAACACGACAACACCTACTACGCCTGGAAGACGTACTTCTCCCTCGTGTTCCGAGAATACAACATCCTCGACCACGTCGACGGCTCCGTCGACTCGCGCGCCATGCGCGGCGACTGAGTGGACCGCCATCAACGCCACGCTCATCAGGTGGTTCTATCTCACCATCTTGAAGGACCTGTTTCACACGGTCGTGAGTTATGGTGATGATGCTCGCGCCGTCTGGACTAAGCTCACCGGACTCTTCACCGACAATCGTCTCCAACGTCGCATCTTCCTACAGCAAGAATTCTTCGGCTGTCACCAAAACGACCATACCATTGATGACTACTGTCGGCGCCTTAAGACTTTCTCCGACGAGCTTCGTGACATCGGTGCCAAGATCGATGACGAAACTCTTCTCAGCACCCTCACCGCCGGGCTCAATGAGGACTTCGGCAACGCCGCGTCCAATCTCTCCTTGATGACGGAGCCCTCGTTCCCCAAGTTCGTCGCCTACCTTCGCTTGGAGGAACGTCGGATGAAGCAGGCGAAGTCCCGGGCGCTGCAAACCGCCCTCACCGCCGGCACCAACCGGGGCGGGCCCCCACCGCCGCCGCCGGGTTTCCCGCAGCGGCCTCCAGCCCCGGCCCCACAGCAGTACGGGGCGCCCCCACCACCACCACCGGGCTTCCCGCAGCCGTCGGCCCCTCCAGCCACCTGTGGCCGCGGCGGCAAGCGCAGGGGCCGCAAGCAGCAGCAGAACCAGGGCGGGGCCCCGCGTCAACAACAGCAGCCGACTCCGCCGTGGGCCGGCGGGTTTAACCCATGGATCAGCGTCGTCCATGCGTACACCATGCCGGTCCCTCGCGCCCCCGCCCCCGGCATCCTCAGACCAGGACCGCTCCCGGCAGCCCCCAGGCCTACCTTGCTGCACCTCCGTATGGTGTGCAGCCGCCGGTTGCGCCCCCGTACGATGGTCCGCCGCCTGGAGGGTACCACCCTCCGTCGCCGCAGCCCGCTGGCGTGTTGCCCCAGCCGCCCACGCCGTGGGATCCGACCCTCCTTGCCGCGCTCCACACCGCTCCTTCACCAAACAACTACACCGGGGGCGGCGACTGGTATATGGACACCGGGGAGACGACTCACATGTTCTCTCATCCTGGTAATCTCACTTTCTACCATCGCATCAACACTTCCACTCGCATCACCGTTGGTGATGGCTCTTCCCTTCCCATTACTCATGTTGGCCATGCCTCATTTCCGTCCACTTCCACACCTTTATCTATGTCTAACATACTTGTTTCGCCTAACCTCGTTAAAAATCTTGTTTCTGTTAGCTGTCTCTCTCGCGAAAATCCTGTTACTGTTGAATTTGACAAACTTGGTTTTTCTGTCAAGGACGAATGAACCAGGATGGTACTCCACCGATGTGATAGTCCCGAAGATCTCTACCCGGTGCACTCTTCATCTTCCAGCGCTGCCACTCCAGTCGCACTCTCCACCGGCGTAGATCTTTGGCATGCTCGATTGGGTCATCCCAACCCCGTCACACTTCGTCATATTCTTAAGAGTTTCAGTTTCAGACATAATAAGATCGAGGATCACACTTGTCATGCATGTCGTCTTGGCAAATATGTTAGGCTTCCGTTTAATAATCCCTCCACCATTGCATCTTATCCCTTTCAACTTTTACATAGTGATGTGTGGACATCTCCGGTTGCAAGCAACATGGGGTTTCTTTATTATCTTGTCATCCTTGATGATTCCTCTCACTATGTGTGGACTTTTCCTTTACGACGCAAGTAGGATGTGCTCCCCACTCTAACAACTTTTTACTCCTATGTCACCATGCAGTTTGGTCGTTCCATCCATGCGCTTCAAACTTACAATGGAAAAGAGTTTGACAATCAGGCCATCCGTTCCTTACTCACCCACCATGGCACTATCTTTCGCCTTACCTGCCCGTACACGTAACAGCAAAACGGGCGTGCTAAACGGGTCCTTCACACGCTAAATGACTGCGTCCGCACCCTCCTGTTCCATGCCAATGTTCCACCTCGCTTCTGGCCGGATGCCCTCGCCACCGCATCTCTTCTCCTCAACATCCGCCCAGGTCGTCCTCGTTGGAACTACACACCTCATCATTTACTCTTTGGGACTCCACCTTCCTATGATGGTCTACGAGTGTTTGGGTGTCTTTGCTATCCCAGTATCGCAGCCACCACATCTCACAAACTCGCCCCTCGATCTCTCGGTTGCATCTTCCTCGGTTATCCTCCCAACACCAAAGGTTACCGGTGCTATGATCCCATCTCCCATCGCGTCTTCACATAGCGACACATTTACTTTGACGAGATGGTTTTTCAGTTTCACCAGGTACCCCCGGCTGCTCCTTCATCGTCGCTCGCCCCCAGGGACCCCTCGACTACTGCCTCTCCGGGGCTCTCCCGAGCGGCGCTCGGTCGGCCACCCGGCTTTGTGCCGGCTCCGCCGCCCGATGCAGCGGCTCGCCCGGGTCCCCAACCGACCACCGCGCTCACGCCTGCGTTTCTCGACCCGGACCTTCCGGATGGCGTGGCTGCCATCTCTGCTGGCTTCGCTGCCACCCCTGGCGTGGCTAGCCCAGCCGATCGTCCGGCTACTATGGCCGAATCGACCACTTATGCAGCTATGGGGTCTTCATCGACCTCTACCCCTGTCGCCCCGGCTCCACCGGCCCGCCACATGATGACACACGCTCGGGCTGGCATCCATTGCCCGAGCAACCGGTACACGCCCGACGAGTATCTCCTCACGGCTGTTTCGTCTTCACCGTCTCCTCTTCCATCGTCAGCTCGAGCGGCCCTTCATGACCCCCACTGGCTCGCTGCGATGCAAGAGGAGTTTGATGCTCTTCAGCGCAATCGGACGTGGCAGCTCGTCCCACGCCCGCTTCATGCCAACGTCAGCACTGGCAAGTGGGTCTTTCAACACAAGACCCACCCCGATGGATCTCTGGAGCGCTATAAGGCTCGCTAGGTGGTCCGTGGTTTTCGACAGCGAGCGGGCGTCGACTTCACCGACACCTTTACCCCAGTTGTCAAACCGGGCACCATTCGTGTTGTTCTCCAGTTGGCGATCTCTCGTGCCTGTCCTGTGCATCAGTTGGATGTTTCCAATGCCTTCTTGCATGGTCACTGATACGTCTCCAACGTATCTACTTTTCCTCACTCTTTTGCCCTTGTTTTGGACTCTAATTTGCATGATTTGAATGGAACTAACCCGGACTGACGCTGTTTTCAGCAGAATTGCCATGGTGTTGTTTTTGTGCAGAAATAAAAGTTCTCGGAATGGAACGAAACTTTCTGGAGATTTATTTTGGAAAATATAAAAAATACTGGAGCCAGAAACCACCGGAGAGGGGGCCCAGGGTGCGCCAGCCCCCTCCCGGCGCGCCCTGGTGGGGGCTGGGCACCTCGGGGCCCCACTTGACCTATCTCCACCACTATAAATTCCTAAATTTGGAGAAAAAATAGGAGAGAAAGAATTATCGCTTTTCACGAGACAGAGCCGCCGCCACCTCCTGTTCTTCATCGGGAGGCAAGATCTGGAGCCCGTTTGGGGCTCCGGAGAGGGGAATCTTCGGTCTTCATCATCATCAACCTTTCTCCATCACCAATTCCATGATGCTCCCCACCGGGAGTGAGTAATTCCTTCGTAGGCTTGTTGGTCGGTGAGGAGTTGGATGAGATTCATCATGTAATCGAGTTAGTTTTGTTAGGGCTTGATCACTAGTATCCATTATGTTCTGAGATTGATGTTGCTATGAATTTGCTATGCCTAATGCTTGTCACTAGGGCCCGAGTGCCATGATTTCAGATCTGAACCGTTTATGTTATCGTCTCTATATCCATGTTCTTGATCCGATCTTGCCTAGTCATATGCACCTATTACGTGTTATGATCCATCAACCCCATAGTGACAATATTTGGGATACTTCGCGGTGATGACCGTAGTTTGAGGAGTTCATGTATTCACCGTGTGTTAATGCTTTGTTCCGATTCTCTATTAAAAGGAGGCCTTAATATCTCTTAGTTTCCTTATGGACCCCGCTGCCACGGGAGGGTAGGACAAAAGATGTCATGCAAGTTCTTTTCCATAAGCATGTATGACTATTTACGGAATACATGCCTACATTACATTGATGAACCGGAGCTAGTTCTGTATCGCCCTAGGTTATGATTGTTATATGATGAATATCATCCAACGAGTTACCGATCCAGTGCCTACGACCTTTCCACTTATTGCTCTTGCTGAGTTACTACTGCTGTTGCTGCCGTTCCAACTGCTACAAAACTATTGCTACTACTGTTACCGCTACTGTTATAATTGTTACTGCTATCAAAACTATCATATTACTGTGCTACTGATCACTCTGCTGCAGATATTTAATCTCCAGGTGTGGTTGAATTGACAACTCAACTGCTAATACTCTCAAGTATTCTTTGGCTCCCCTTGTGTCGAATCTATAAATTTGGGTTGAATACCCGCCCTCGAAAACTGTTGCGATCCCCTATACTTGTGGGTTATCAAGACCTTTTTCTGGCGCCGTTGCTGGGGAGCATAGCAATATTTGTTGAGTCACTTGGGATTTATATCAATTTATCACTATGAAGAATTTGAAGGATCCAAGGACCAAGATTTTTCTCTCTACTATGAGGGGAGGTAAGGAACTGCCATCTAGCTCTGCACTTGATTCACCTTCTGTTATGAGTAAGCTTGCAACAACACCACATGCTAGTAATCCTGATATGTCGCAAGTTATTGATGATGATGCCTCTGCTATGAATGATGCTTATGATGATGCTAGTACCATGCTTGATGATAATGTGCCACTACGAGAATTTCTTGATGAACAAATTGCTAGAGCTAAAGAAAATGAAATTGCTGAAACTGATGAAGCTTATGAAACTGATTATGATTATGAAACTCCTATTAGTCCTAGTTCTCCTAAGTTTGAAATGCCTAAGATACCTGAAGGTTATGTTATGGACGAGGAGATAACTAGAGAAATTCTTTCTTGCAAGGATAGAGACGATCTTAAGAAACTGCTATGCAAGTATAAGGAAAAAACTTTGAATGCTAGAATGAAATGTGATCCTAAGTTTGCTACTTCACCTATCTGTGTTACCGATAAGGATTATGAGTTCTCTGTCGACCCAGAGTTAATTACTTTGGTTGAATCTGATCCTTTCCATGGCTATGAAACTGAAACTGTAGTGGCACACCTTACTAAGCTGAATGATATAGCCACCCTCTTTGCTCATGATGAGAAGATTCGCTACTATTACATCCTTAAGTTGTTTCCGTTCTCATTAAAGGGTGATGCTAAGACATGGTACAATACTCTTGCTCCTGGTTGTGTGCGTGGTCCCCAGGATATGATTTACTACTTCTCTAAAAAATATTTTCCTGCTCATAAGAAACAAGCTGCCTTACAGGAAATATTTAACTTTGTGCAAATTGAAGAAGAGAGTCTCCCACAAGCTTGGGGGAGTCCCATCTAAACACGTTCGTAGAATTGTGTGATATGCAAAAGAAAAAAGATGTGGACAATGATATTGTGAAGTTGAAATTATTTCCTTTTTCCTTGCAGGATCGTGCAAAAATTTGGTTTTGCTCTTTGCCTCGCAATAGTATCGATTCTTGGAATAAGTGCAAGGATGCTTTTGTTACTAAGTATTTTCCGCCCGCGGAAATTATTTCCCTTAGGACACAAATCATGAATTTTAATCAACTTGAGCATGAACATGTTGCACAATCTTGGGAAAGAATGAAGTTGATGCTAATAAATTGTTCTACTCATGGTTTAAATCTTTGGATGATCATACAATTTTTTTATGCGGGATTGAATTTTGTCTCTAGAAATCTTTTAGATTCCGCCGCGGGTGGTACTTTTATGGAAATTACTTTGGGTTAAGCTACTAAATTGCTAGATAATATCATGGCAAATTATTCACAATGGCATACCGAAAGAGCACCTACTAGTAAAAAAGTTAATTCGGTTGAAGAAATTAGTACTTTGAGTGATAAGGTCGATGCTTTGATGATATTCTCCTATTTATCTCAATGATGTGCCTTTGTCTACCTTGATTGAGCAAAATAGTGATTCCGTATATCTGAACTTTATCTCGCGAAACAATTTCAACAACAATGCTTATAGAGGTAATTTTAATCCTAGGCCTTTTCCTGGAAATTCCTCTAATAATTATGGTAATTCCTATGGTAATTCCTCTTACAATAATAATAGGAACACCTCTGATCTTGAGAGTAATATTAATGAATTTATCAATGCGCAAAAGGCTTTCAATACTACGATAGAAGAAAAGTTGAATAAGATTGATGATATGTCTAGAAGCATTGATAGAATTTCTCATGATGTTGAAAATCTCAAGTTGAAAGCTTTTGTTCCTAAGATTGATGAATCTATTAAAGCTTTATATGTATCTATGGATGAAAGTAAGAAAAGAACCGCTATGCTTAGAGCTAAAAGAGAAATCTTAGAAAAATCGTTTTCTAGTGATTGCCTTCATAAAAATGATGAAGATCTTAAAGTGATTGGTGTTTATTCTATTGACTCTTTGTTTAGTAATATTAAAATTGATGAAGGGACTGAAGTAGAGTCAACTTTAGCTAGAAGGCATCCCAATGATTTGGAGGGTGAAAATCTTGATGAAAATTTTGCTAAAAGTGGGTTTGAAGAGGTCAAAACTTTAACTAGTGATGTGCCCACTATTTTCGATTGCAAAGTCTTTAATTATAATAGTTGCTCTTTGATTTCATGTATTTCTTTGCTACAATCCATGTTGAATTCACCCCATTCGTATGAGCAAAATAAAGCTTTTACTAAACATATCGTTGATGCCATGATGAAATCTTTTGAAGAAAAATTGGAGTTGGAGATTTCTATTCCTAGAAAATTACATGATGAGTGGGAACCTACCATTAAGGTCAAGATTAAAAATTATGAGTACTTTGCCTTGTGTGATTTGGGTGCTAGTGTTTCCACGATTCCGAAATCTTTATGTGATGTGCTTGGTCTCACCAATATTGAAGAATGTTCTCTTAATTTGCACTTGGCAGATTCTACTATTAAAAAGCCTTTGGGAAGAATTAATGATGTTCTTATTATTTAAAATAGGAACTATGTGCCCATTGATTTTATTGTGCTTGATATTGATTGCAATCCGTCTTGTCCCATTATACTTGGTAGACCGTTTTTACGCACTATAGGTGCCGTGATTGATATGAAAGAAGGCAATATTTGTTTTCAATTTCCACTAAGAAAGGGTATGGAACACTTCCCTAGAACAAGAATTAAGCCACCATATGAATCAATCATGAGGGCTTCCTATGGATCCAAAACCAAAGATGACAATACTTGAATCTATGCGTTATGCCTAGCTAGGGGCGTAAAACGACAGCGCTTGTTGGGAGGCAACCTAATGAATAAATTTATTTTTGATTTTTCCTTTCTGTTTTTGAGTGTTGAAACAATTATGCCTCTGTTATAATTGTGTTTTTATGGTTTATTTAGTGTTTGTGCCAAGTAGAGCCATTAGGATGATTGATAAGATGAGTAGAAACGATGCTGAATCTGAAACAGAAACTTTGCATCTAGTATTTGAATTTTCATTTTTTTCTAGAACGTGATCTTGAGCTGAAATTTTAACACAGTGTTGCTATACAAATTATATACGTTGTCCTAATGTTTTAGAATTTTTCGAGTTACAGAAGTATGGTTAGAGTACAGATTACTACAGACTGTTCTGTTTAAGACAGATTCTGTTTTCGTTGCATTGTGTGCTTGTTTTGATGAATCTATGGGTTATATTGAAGGGTATGAGCCATGATAAAGTTAAAATACAGTAGGTATAATTCAATAATAAAATATGAATGGGTTTGCAACAACACCTAAAGTAGTGATTTGCTTTATTATACTAACGGATCTCATGAAGATTTTGTTGAGTTTTGTGTGATTAAAGTTTTCAAGTTTTGGGTGAGATCACGATGGATGAAGGAATAAGGAGTGATAAGAGCCTAAGCTTGGGGATGCTACCGCACCCCCAAGATATATCCAAAGAGTAACAAGCAACTAAGCTTGGGGATGCCCCCGAGTGGCATCCCCTCTTTCTTCTAACGACCATCGGTATTTTACTTGGAGCTATATTTTTATTCGTCACATATCATGAGTTTTGCTTGGAGCGTCTTGTATCTTTGCTTGCTTTGTTTGTTTGTTTTTCCTTTGTATCCTTGCTGTACACACCTATTTGGGAGAGCCAAAATTATACTATGATTTGTTAGAATTGCTCTCTATGCTTCACTTAAACTTTTTGAGCTATAGAATTGCTCTAGTGCTTCACTTATATATTTTTGAGCATGGTGTGCGTGGAAAATTTTGTAGAAATACTCTCATGATTTCTACAGACTGTTAAAGGCTCTCTTCTATCTTATCAATCCGTTAAGGGCTCTCTTCTACCCTTTCGTTAACTATGGTTTCTTTCTCCTGAGTAGAAATATTAGGACAACCTAAGGAAACATGATGATAGTAATATGTGAGTCATGTTAGTAAGTAATTATGCTTGAGTAGGAATATTGGTGTTAAGGTTTGTGATTCCCTTTGCAAGTACGAAAGTCAATAGTTGTGCAATGAGATTACATCCTACTTGTGGTGCATTATTCGGTGTTAGTTATGCTCAATGCTCACTTATGTAAATTTTCGTTTCTTGGTTTGGTTGCTTCCCAATCTATTTGCTAGCCTCCATTTGTACTAAGTAGAAATACTACTTGTGCATCCAAAATCCTTAAACCAAGTTTTGCCTTATGAGTACACCATACCTACCTATATGCGGTATTTCCATGCCGTTCCAAGCAAATTTGTATGTGCCATCTCTAAATTTTCAAAATAAATTTTCTCTTTTGTGTGCTCGTACCGCTCATGAAACGGTGGGGAGTGTCCAATATTTTTCCATGCTAGATGTGTTATTCTCAAGATGAGTGTTTATTCACTTGTCATTGCACGAGAGTGCGGCGGTAATAGGGATGCCCATTCCCAAAATGAAAAAGAAAAAAATATTTACTTTATGTTGTCAAATAATAAATTCCTTGGAAAGTGTTGGTATGGAAGGCAACCGTGGATACGGCCCGCCATGGAAAGTGAAAGTTTGAGGAAAAAGGAATAAACTTTATTTTCTGTTTGGGAACCGCCTATGATATATCTAGCATGGAAAGTATTCTGAGCTACTTTGTCATTTTCGTTGACAGGAAAAGCAAGTCACCCAATTTTTTTCTCTCTCTCAATTTAAAACTTTGAGCTCTAGCACCTCTACAAATCCCTACTTCCCTCTGCGAAGGGCCTATCTATTTACTTTATGCAATTTTTATTTTTACTTTGAGTCTCCATCTTCTCTTATAAAGCACCAACTAGGGGCACTATGATCGTACTTGAGCATTGGGTATAGCTAATATTTGAGTGTGTTTCATGAATGGATCAATGATTGAGCATGATGGGCTAGGGATAACTTTCTTTAGTGTTGATATTTTGAAAGACATGGTTGCTTGTTGGCATGCTTGAGTATTGAAGTCATTATGTTAAAACTAGACTATTGCTTTGAATCATCTACAAGTCCAAATGTCCATGCTATACAAAAGAAAAGAATATGATGAACATGTTAGGCAGCATTTGAAAGCACATTTGCTCCCTTGGTGGTTTTGGTAATTTATAACAACATATAAGTCATTGAACTAATGTTTCCACTAAGTATATTTCAGGAAAAGTTCAATGATAGGGATGGCAAAAGGATTGTGGAGATTGTGGAATACCCCAAGATGCAAGGAAATAGGTTGGCAAAGCTTCAAGCAAGAGGACTCTACATTTTACATTTGTGAGAAATCACTTTGAGTCCATAGGAAAGCCAATACTATTAAAAGGGGGTAAGGTTTTGTTGGTGAACAAAATGCTCATACGTGCACAAGTGATAGTCACCAAAAACACCCACAAGCTCTCCCACCAAAGTTTGTCCAAAGCCATATATTCAAATTCGGTGCAACCAACATTTCCATTCCGGTGCCACCGATTCAAAACCTTAGACAGACTCAGCCAAACCCTAGCCACTTCGGTGCAACCGATTCCATACCGGTGCCACCGAGTTCAGGTTGCCAACTTTCTGTTATGCAAATTCACAATATCGGTACAACCGAGATTGTTGGATCGGCGTCACCGAGATTGTCAATCTGACCGTTGGTCACCTTATCGGTGCAACCGAGTTTCCTATATCGGTCTCACCGAGATTCAAAAGTTGCCACCTTTTGGTCACTTCGGTACCACCGAGATTAACACATCGGTGTCACCGAGTTGGTCATTTTGTGTGTAACGGTTGGATTTTTGGGGATGCCTATATATACCCCTCCACCACCACCTACTCGGAAGAGAAGCACTCAGAACTATTCCATACTTGCCCCATCCAGTTTTCTGAGAGAGAACCACCTATTCTTGTGTTGAGGTCAAGATCTTCCACTCCAACCATATGGATCTTGATTTCTAGCCTCCCCAAGTTGCTTTCCACCAATCCCATCTCTTCCACCAAGCCAAATCTGTGAGAGAGTGATTGTGTGTTGAGGAGTCTATCATCTTGAAGCACAAGAGCAAGGAGTTCATCGTCATTACCGAGCCTATTACCTTTTGGAGGGTTGTGCCACCTAGATTGGTTAGGTGTCGCTTGGGAGCCTCCTACTTCGTGTTGTGGAGTGAACCAAGAAGTTTGTAGGGGCAAGGAGATCGCCTACTTCGTGAAGATCTACCCATAGTGAGGCTAGTCCTTCATGGACGGAAGCCGTTATGGAATAGTCAAGGTTGCTACTTCGTGGACCCTTATGGGTGGAGCCCTCCGTGGACTCTCGCGACTGTTACCCTCCGTGGGTTGAAGACTCCATAAACGTGGATGTACGATAGCACCACCTATCGGAACCACGGGAAAAATCATCGTGTCTACAATTGCGTTTGATCCTCCTACCCTATCCTTTCTATACATGCTTGTTGTTACTTTCCGCTGCTATACTCTTAGACTTGCATGTGTAGGGTGTACTTGACTTGCCATGAAATGCTAAAACTGCAACTACTAAAATTTGGGAAAAGGCAAAACTTTTATTTGGTCAAGTAGTCTAATTACCCCCCCTCTAGACATACTTTCGGTCCTACAAGTGGTATCAGAGCTTTGGTTTCCATTGCATTGGTCTCACAACCTAGGAGAGTATGGCGTCTAGTGAGGGTAATTATCACCGTAGAGGTCCGTACTTTGATGGCACTAATTTTGCTAGTGTTGGCTTGCAAGGTGAATTCTTGGTCATAACCCCGCCGTTTGGGCTGTTGTTCGTGTTGGCTTGCAAGGTGAATTCTTTGGAGATGGAAAGGAACCGGATCGTGAAGCGACCGCGGAAGAATTGAAGATGTTGCAATACAACGCTCAAGCATGCGACATTCTATTCAACTGCCTATGCCCAGAAGAATTCAACAAAATCAGCCGTCTTGAGAATGCAAAAGAGATTTGGGATACTTTGGTTGATATGCACGAAGGAACCGAGTCCGTGAGAGAATCCAAGTTGGATGTTCTTCAAGGTCAGCTTGACAAGTTCAAGATGAAGGATGGTGAAGGAGTCGCAGAGATGTACTCTAGGCTAGCTCTCATCACAAATGAGATTGTCGGCTTAGGAAGCGAAGAAATGACCGACAAATTCATCATCATGAAGATACTTAGAGCTTTGGATAAGAGATACGACACCGTGTACACATTGATCCAAATGATGCCCAACTACAAAGATCTCAAGCCTACGGAAGTCATTGGAAGGATTGTTGCTCATGAGATGACACTCAAAGACAAGGAAGAGCTTCATCACAAGTCTAGCGGTGCTTACAAAGCCACAAGTGATGCTCCCGCAACTTCAAGCAACAACCTTGTCACCAATGAAGAGATAAGCCTCATGGTCAAGAAATTCAACAAGTTCTACAAGAATAGAGGCAAAGAAAGAAGCTCCAACTCAAGATATGATGAGAAGCATTCGTCAAGTCGTGACCGCAATTGCTACAATTGTGGGAAGCTCAGACACTACTCCAATGAGTGCACGGCTCCCTACAAACGAAGAGAAGAGTCACCAAGAAGACGAAGCTCAATAAATGAATCACCTCAAAGAGAGAGAAGGAGTAGAGATGATCGTTATGAACGAAGACACTCAATGAGAAGTAGAGATTCAGAGAAGAAGGACAAGTACACCAAGAGCTACACAAGAAGGAAACATCAAGCTCATGTTGGTGAATGGGTTTCCGACTCCGACTCCGACAACAACTCTGAGAGAAGCTATCACTCCGACTCCGACTATAGTCAAGATGATGGTGTTGCCGGAATTGCTCTAGTGACTACCAACTCCCATGATTTATTTGATTCACCAAATGAAGGGAGTGAAAGTTGCTTCATGGCTAAAGGCCCCAAGGTATCACACCCCGAGTATCTTGATTTCAATAGTGATGAAGATGACTTGCTTTGTGATGATGACTTGCTATTTGATAAAACTAGTGATGTTAGTCAAAATGAACTTGATAATTCTCATGCTAGTCAAGATAAGTTAATTGATGATGATAAGATGAAAATAGAAGAACTAACTAAAGAACTAAACACTCTTAAGTTAGCTCATGAATCTACTCTTGAAGAACATAGAGAGCTTATAAGAACTCATGAGAAGCTACGCTTCGAGAAGCTCAATTTGGAGCAAGAGCATGAGTTTCTTAAAGCTATCAATGACGATCTCCGAAAGAAGACCTCATCTTATCTAGCCAAACGACTACTCTTGTCTACTTTCATGCCACAAGTTAAATCTAAACAAACTAGTAACAAAGGCAAGAAAGGTTCTTCATCTAGTAGCAACAATAAAAATGCTAAACCTAGTGATGTTGCTCCTAGTAGTTCTATTGATTCCACAAATGATGATTCTCTTAGCCAAGTTACACTTGAGCAAGAAAATGCTTTATTGAAAGGAATTATAGAAAAAGGTATCTACAAGAGTCTTGCCGGGTGTAAGCAATTTGAGGAAATTGTACGCAAGCACGGAGGATACCGGAAGAATCGTGGTGTTGGCTACTTCAACGCAAATGGAGTTGAATGGGAAGAAGGTCAATATCCCGAGCCAAAGTTTGTTCCTCAAAAGGAGAAGTATGAAAATACTCTTCCCAAGAGAACAAGCACTCAAGATGACCTTCCACCACAAGACCACAAGCTCAAGGGCAAGAACAAGCTTCAAGAGGACATTGACTCATATGAAGATGAATCCCTAGCTATGGTGGAGTGGGTTCCCAAGGCTACGTCAAGCTCAACTTCTACAAAGGCTACTACAACACCAAGGATCCCCATCAACTTGATGTGGGTTCCCAAGAAGAAGAAATGGTAAGTTCTTGAGGGGTGACTCCGCCAATGAAATTCACTCACATTCATTATTGGCAAGAATTATTTGCAATCAACATCAACTCTATGCAATAATTCAAGGAGTCACACATTCCCTCAAAGGTAAGCAAGGGACAAGGTAATCAACAAATCAATGGACATCATAACACATGTTTTGCACTCCATGTCCATAGATATCCTTGTATTTGTCTCTTGTGTGTTGGGTCTAACCCATGTAGGTGAGAAGAGTAAGGAAACAACAAGGATGCTCCCAATTCTTGGTGATCTTCATCAACCTTGAGCATCCACCACTACCTCACCAACATGAAGTCTTCATCGACAAAACCCAAGGTTAGTTTATCCCTCTTATGGGGGGATGTCACATCAAGGGGGAGCTTTACTCTAAGACTTGAGTCTAAGCATCTCTTAGTATGTGACAACATTAAATGCTTTATGTAAAAGTGGTAACCCCACTTGTGCTTTAACGATGAGTATGACCTATGATCAAGTATTCTTACTTGGCTCCTAAGTCAAATACTCATATATAGATGACTTCGTCATCGCCCAAGTGCTTGTTAGATGCTAGTGTTTTTGTGCATGTTTGTCATGATTTCATTTGACATCTTATTGTGTGAGCATGTTGGTCTGCATTTGTTTTCTCATTCGAGGACATCCAATTGTTGTTATTTGGCCTTTGTTTTATCTTTTGCCAATTGGATGGACAAGAATGCCTAGGACCACTCTTTAGTTATCTATGCTTTCTCACCTCATATTCTATTCATGCTGCATCACAAAATTTGAACAAGTACTTTTCGATCCCTCTGTGTGTGGAGCACTCGGAGTTCCGTATCGACAAGGACTGACCATTAAAACCTCCCAAGTGCATCTCGGTGGAACCAACACCAAAATCTCGGTCTCACCGAATGCCTAGGGTTGATCTGGTTTTCTATCTCGGTACTACCGGTTTCATATTCTCGGTTACACCGAGTTTCCCTGTCAGCTGACAGTTGTGGAACTCGGTGACACCGAAAATTTAAAATCGGTATCACCGACAGTGAAGGGTATATAGTCTGTGGTCCCGACGGTTCGAAATTTCCATCTTCAATCGTCGCGCCCCAAACCCTAAGCTGCCGCAGAAGGACCCCCTGGTCATCGCCTTGCCTTCCCGAGCCTCTCCGCCGCTGGGAATCCTCGCCGTCGACGGGCATCTTCGCCGCCGTCACCGCCGTAGCGGATCCGTCACCGAGCTAGGGTACGGATTCGATCTTTCTTGCGCTCCCGTCCGATTCTTGCGCAATAAAGTTGTTTTTCTCTATAAGCCACAGTTTGCACAGCTTTCTATCCACAAGAAATCTCCGTAGAGTAGCGAACCATCGATTTTCTAGGGTTTGCCTTCCGCCCGATGAAACTCGTTGGAACCGAAGTGAACAAATCGGTCTCACCGATTTGTCTATCTGTGTTGCTGAGAACTGTCTCAGTGAAACCGAGTACTTCTTTTCGGTCCCACCGAAAAGAGTGCCAAGTTTCTGTTAATGAGATAGTCAGTCTTGGTGGCACTGATAATTTTACTTCGGCTATACCGATTTTCATGTGACAGAATGCAAAATCTTGAAAATCTTTTGTTCAATCTTTCAAAAACCAGCCTCATTTTGTGATGACTCATCTTTTTCTGCTCCTCTATACTCTATTCACAGGGTCAGTATGACAAGTGCTGAGGACAGTGAGAACAACTTCAGAGAGCAGAGTGTTGAGATGGATTCAGGCACTAGTCCTGAGTCTAGTTCATCTTCAGATCCAGGCACTCCCAGTTCCCATGGTTTGCCCAAGGATGCAATAAGGGCTAGGAAGAAGCTGAATTCAGATGAAGAGGATTCAGATTTTGTGCTAGAAGAGGTTCTTGCTAAGAAGCAAGAGAAGGCTGCCAAGAAGTCTGCAAGTGAAGCTACTTCTTCCAGAAGAGTTGTTGGCAAAGTCTATGCTAGCTCTGAAGCTAGGAGAGCACCTGAAGGTGCTAGGACAAGGATGGCTCTTCACCTTGAGTCACCCCCAAAGAAGTCATTGCCTAAGAAGGCAGGTGAGAAGAAGGGTGCCAGGAAGAGGATTGTTTATGCTGTTAGCAGGCAGACCTCCATGTTTGAGGACCCTAAGGAGGCTGCTACTGCTGCTGCTGCTGATGCTGAGGAGGAGGAAGAACATGTTGAGAAAGCCCCTCCCAAGAAGAAAAAGAAGCTTATGTTTGATGCTATGCCAAAGACTGGAACTTCCAAGAGCACTAAGTCTGTTGCAAAGAAGCCTGCTGCTGAGATGCCCAAGAGACTGTCAAGGCAAATACCAGCTTCTGAGAAGAACAAAGGAACCACCTCCAGAGTTGAGGATGAGGATGCTATGTCTACCCTAATGAAGCTTAGGCCACACCTTCCAGTACATAATGCGAGCTACCCACTTGCTGAGGATATGAAGAAGAGGAAGGACTCTGGCTTGAGGGCATGGAGAGCTGCTGATCCATATGCCCAAAGAAAGAAGACAACTGTGGACTACAGATTCTACACCAAAGAGCAACATGATTTCTATGAGACTGTGCTTTTTGACAAGAGTCCAGCTGTGAGCGATATGCGGTATGTTGATTGGAAATTCATCAAGGAGAATGAGGACTACTTTCCAAGTGTCCAAGACAATTTCCACTACATTGGTTTGGATGAGTTTGTTGGCAGAGAGTTCACCGCTTGGAATGATGAGATGATCATGCAATTCTACTCCACTGCACATTTCTATGGAGATGGTAGGATTGTATGGATGACTGAAGGTGCAAGGTACGAGTCTACTGTTGAGGAGTTGGCTACCATCTTAGGAGTCCCAGAAGCACAGGATGGTGATTTGGATGTCTACTCAGAATCCAAGGAGAGCCACAATGCTATGGCCAACATGTATAAGGAGATCCCTACCGCTAACGTGAAGTCTCACAGGCTAGGATCTATTTACTTACTTCAGGCTGGCCTCCGCACCATGAACACCATTCTGAGGCATACTTTGATGCCCAAGTCAGGAGATGACAAGATGATCCGAGGCTACTCCATTAATATGTTGATCCACCTTGACAGACACACCAGGATCAGAGTCATGGACTTGATTGTTGAGACAGTCAAGAGGGTTGCTGCTGATCAGAAGCGCTCTTGGTGTTATGCACCCTATATCTAGATGCTCATCAACTCAAAGTTGGAGAAGCACATTTTTGCTCTAGATCGTCCCCACTTGCCCCTACAGCCAGATCTCGAGGACAATGTTGTGGTGATGGATGCTGAACATCCCACATCTACTGCAGCTCAGGCAGAAGCAGAGGCAGCTAGAGCCACTAGTGCTCAAGTCCCCAAATCCTGGAACGAGCAAATGGATCTTTTGATCTCATCAGTTCAGGACATGAAGAAGGACATTAAGGGGATTCTGGACAACCAGAACAGTCTTGTGAGGATCTTCAAGAACAGGATCAAGACCCTTAATGATAAGGTGGATGGGCTGACTAGAACAGTTAATGAGCTCAAGAAGGAAGTTGACTCAGTGCCTCTTCCTCAGACTTCTTCAGATGATGATGATGATGATGAGAATGGATCACCTCACAGGCCAGGCACACAGTTTACCACTCAGGCCAGATCAGCCACTGTGCCAGCTCCAGACTTGAGGCCCTCTTCATCAGCTCCAGCCACTGTCACCTCAGCTCCTGCTCCATCAGCTCCAGTTCCTCGAGTTGCCACTCCAACTCCATCCATGACATCTGCAGAGATCTTCGCCGCCGCTGTTCTCTCGACTCCTTCATCAACAACCGGAGGAGATCAGCCCAAGAACGCTTAGATATATGCCTTTGAACTTTTTGGTAACTTGTTGCCAAAGGGGGAGAAGTGTATATAGATCTTTAGGCTTCGAGTGAGAGAGCGTTTGGTTTTTATTCGCTGTTTCAAAACAATTGTCTTTTGGTTGCTTGTGTTGAACTCATGTTTGTGGTGTTTGATCATACGCTTTATGTGTGATGCTACTATTTCCTATCATCTTAATGCTTATGAGATGATCATTCACCTTTGCTTGATAGTGTTGTGCTATGATGTTCATTCTAATTATTATCGCACACCACCAAGTTGTATGTGACATGGAAGAAGTGCCCCATGTACCTAATCGATTGTGCATTTGCATTCAAACGCAAATTCAAAATAATGCACAAATTTAGGGGGAGCTCTTGCTTATCACATACTTCTCAAAGCGACGATTATATTCATTGATTATATCTTTGTCGAAGCTTTGATCTATATGTTGTCATCAATTACCAAAAAGGGGGAGATTGAAAGCACATTTGCTCCCTTGGTGGTTTTGGTAATTTATAACAACATATAAGTCATTGAACTAATGTTTCCACTAAGTATATTTCAGGAAAAGTTCAATGATAGGGATGGAAAAAGGATTGTGGAGATTCTGGAATACCCCAAGATGCAAGGAAATAGGTTGGCAAAGCTTCAAGCAAGAGGACTCTACATTTTACATTTGTGAGAAATCACTTTGAGTCCATAGGAAGCCAATACTATTAAAAGGGGGTAAGGTTTTGTTGGTGAACAAAATGCTCATACGTGCACAAGTGATAGTCACCAAAAACACCCACAAGCTCTCCCACCAAAGTCTGTCCAAAGCCATATATTCAAATTTGGTGCAACCAACATTTCCATTCCGGTGCCACCGATTCAAAACCTCAGACATACTCAGCCAAACCCTAGCCACTTCGGTGCAACCGATTCCATACCGGTGCCACCGAGTTCAGGTTGCCAACTTTCTGTTATGCAAATTCACAATATCGGTACAACCGAGATTGTTGGATCGGCGTCACCGAGATTGTCAATCTGATCGTTGGTCACCTTATCGGTGCAACCGAGTTTCCTATATCGGTCTCACCGAGATTCAAAAGTTGCCACCTTTTGGTCACTTCGGTACCACCGAGATTAACACATCGGTGTCACCGAGTTGGTCATTTTGTGTGTAACGGTTGGATTTTTGGGGATGCCTATATATACCCCTCCACCACCACCACCTACTCGGAAGAGAAGCACTCAGAACTATTCCATACTTGCCCCATCCAGTTTTCTGAGAGAGAACCACCTATTCTTGTGTTGAGGTCAAGATCTTCCACTCCAACCATATGGATCTTGATTTCTAGCCTCCCCAAGTTGCTTTCCACCAATCCCATCTCTTCCACCAAGCCAAATCTGTGAGAGAGTGATTGTGTGTTGAGGAGTCTATCATCTTGAAGCACAAGAGCAAGGAGTTCATCGTCATTACCGAGCCTATTACCTTTTGGAGGGTGGTGCCTCCTAGATTGGTTAGGTGTCGCTTGGGAGCCTCCTACTTCGTGTTGTGGAGTGAACCAAGAAGTTTGTAAGGGCAAGGAGATCGCCTACTTCGTGAAGATCTACCCATAGTGAGGCTAGTCCTTCGTGGACGGAAGCCGTTATGGAATAGTCAAGGTTGCTACTTCGTGGACCCTTATGGGTGGAGCCCTCCATGGACTCTCGTGACCGTTACCCTCCGTGGGTTGAAGACTCCATAAACGTGGATGTACGATAGCACCACCTATCGGAACCACGGGAAAAATCATCGTGTCTACAATTGCGTTTGATCCTCCTACCCTATCCTTTCTATACATGCTTGTTGTTACTTTCCGCTGCTATACTCTTAGACTTGCATGTGTAGGGTGTACTTGACTTGCCATGAAATGCTAAAACCGCAACCACTAAAATTTGGGAAAAGGCAAAACTTTTATTTGATCAAGTAGTCTAATCACCCCCCCTCTAGACATACTTTCGGTCCTACAGCATTCCACATCAAAAATTCTGTTTTTATCATTTACCTACTCGAGGACGAGTAGGAATTAAGCTTGGGGATGCTGATACGTCTCCAACATATCTATAATTTTTGCTTGTTCCATGTTGTTATATTATCATTCTTGGATGTTTTACAATCATTATATAACAACTATATATTATTTTTTGGGACTAACCTATTGACATAGTGCCAAAGTGCTAGTTGCTGTTTTTGCTTGTTTTTTACTTCGCAGAATATTAGTACCAAATGGAGTCCAATCGCGACGAAACTTTTTGGAGATTTCTTCTGGACCAGAAGACACCCAGTGGGCCAAAGAAGAGCCAGGAAGGTGGGCTGTGAAGAGCACAACCCACCAGGGCGTGCCAGGGGGCCCCGGCGCGCCCTGATGGGTTGTGCCCTTCACGGGGCCCCTCTCCACCGCCTCTGATGCCTGTAAATTCCCAAATATTCCAGAAACCCTAGGGGAGTCGACAAAAGACAATTCCAGCCGCCGCAAGTTCCAGATCCGCGAGATCCAATATAAACACCATCACGGAGGGGTTCATCTTATTCATAGGTGCCTCTCCGATGATGCGTGTGTAGTCCACCATAGACCTACGGGTCCATAGGCAGTAGCTAGATGGCTTCCTCTCTCTCTTATGATTCTAAATACAATGGTCTCTTGGAGATCTATTTGATGTATACTTTTGCGGTGTGTTTGTTGGGATCCGATGAATTTTGAGTTCATGATCAGTTTCTATCCATGAATATTATTTGAGTCTTCTTTGATCTCTTATATGCATGATTACTTATAGCCTCGTATTTCTTCTTCGAATCTTTGGTTTAGTTAGGCCAACTAGATCGATTTTTCTTGCCATGGAAAGAGGTGCTTTGTGATGGGTTCGATCTTGCGGTGTCCTTTCCCAGTGACAGAAGGGGCAGCAAGGCACGCATGTATCGGTGCCATTAATGATAACAAGATGGGGTCTATTCCTACATGAATAGATCTTGTCTATATCATTTCATCGTTCTTATTGCATTACTCCGTTTTTCCATGAACTTAATACACTAGATGCATGCTGGATAGCGGTCGATGTGTGGAGTAATAGTGGTAGATGCAGGCAGGAGTCGGTCTACTTATCTTGGACGTGATGCCTATATAATGATCATCGCCTTGGATATCGTCATGATTATTTGATCTTCTATCAATTGCCCAACAGTAATTTGTTCACCCACCGTGCGCTATACTCATGAGAGAAGCCACTATTGAATCCTACGCCCCCCGGGTCTACTTTTCCAACATATTGCTTTCCGATCTATCTTTTTGCATCTTTGTTTTTAGATCTACAAAACCAAAAACCCAAAAACATATTGCTGCACTTTTTATTTGCTCTTCTTATTTTGTGTTCTTGAGAGATCTATCTCTCCTATATATCACTACCTAATCTATCTTTTTACCGTAGAGAGATTGACAACCTCTCTTTTGCGTCGGGTTGCAAGTATTTGTTATTTGTGTGCAGGTGCTGCTTATTGGGTGGAGGTGATCCACCTACTGGTTCGATAACCTTGGTTTCATAACTAAGGGAAATACTTACCGTCGCTGTGCTGCATCATCCCTTCCTCTTTGGGGAAATACCGACGCAGTCTCAAGCCACGTCAGTAAGCAATACTCAATGTTGACCATTTACCAACACAATCATCTCTCTCTCTCTCTCTCTCTCTCTCAATAATCAAAACTATTACAAGGAATAAAGCCTATCAAGTTCAATGATCTACAAGTTAATGCAAGTTTTTATTTATATCACCAACGTATACCTATCATGTTTAGTACCAACATATAATTCATGTGAGCAACCAATTGCTATTCAACTCTCTAGAAATGTATAAGTGAAGCAAGAGAGTCATAATCTTTTCTACAAGAGCAAGTTTCTCCGCCGTGCTCTAACATATATAAATAAAGTGCAAGAGCAATTTTATAATTTACCTCAAGTCAAAAGATATAAGTGAAGTGCATAGATCATTCTAAAACAATTAGGCACATTTGCCACCCCCCCTAATTTGTGCCCACTCTCGTCTTTACCACTAAAAAAATTATGTGCTCAACTTTTCCCCTCTTCCATTTGGTGAACTTATGAAATACCCTTCCGTGTTGTTACTGTTCGATCAAAGGTCTTTGACCATGTTCGAGACGTTTTGTGGACAATTTTGCCCATGTCTGGATATGTCACTTATGGGTGGGACCCACCTCCATGGAAATAAAAAATAAAACTCTCTCTCACCTCTCTGTCTTTCACTTACATGTGGGACCTAACAATAAAAATAAAAATACAATTTCCCATTATCCCTTCACCCCTCTCCCTCTGGATCGAGACAGAGAACGACGATGCAAGGGCACCGCACCCGATCCATGGCACCGCCGCCTCCCGTGTACATCACCGACCCTATCCCGCCAATCAACGCCGGTCTACCGCACATCCTCTCCTTCTACACCCTCCTATGCTCGTGTGCCCAACTGACACACTTCTGCGAGCATCCAGACGCCCGTCGGCTACTTCCGGCACCACCAACAAGCCTACCAGTCGTCGAGGACCGTGTCCGCCTCCCTGTCGTGCCCTCCACTGCACCTACAACACTAGCGCACCCGACCGCACTGGAGTCTAGGCTCGCAGCCATGGCGCCCATCGGTCGCTGTCAATCCCATCAACAGGAGAAGATGGCCACATCATGGACGGTTGAAGACATCCACCACGCGCTCTGTTAAATTCTATCCAGTCAGAGGGACTCATGTGCTACGAGAAGATCCATGTGTGCACGAGGCGGCTACACTGGCTGCTGGTTGTTACCGCCGTCGGCCCTGCTTGGCAGTTACTGTCTGTTGCTATTGTCGGACAATGCTTGCACTGAGTGAGAGAGAGCGGGGAGGAGATAGAGAGATTTTTTATTTTTCCAGGGTGGGTCCCACGTGTAATTGAGAGAGAAAGGTGAGTTAAAAGATTTTTCTTCCAAGGGTAGGTCCCACATGTGAGTGGCATATGCACACATGGCAACTATGTCCATAAAATGTCTCAATAACGGTCAAACCCCTTTAACCGGACGGAAATAGTATATACGAGTATTTTCGTGAGCACACCAAATGGAAGAGGGGCAAAGTTGAACATATGATTTTTTAGGTGTAAAGATGAGAGTGGATGCAAATGGGGATGGTGGAATTGTCCCAAAAAAATTATGACTCATGCATCTATCTCTCAAAGTGTGTAACCAAAACATAATGATTGTAGTGACCAACAAATAAAAAGAAAACGACGCTCCAAGCATAGCACATGTTATGTGAACAAATTAAAACATAGGTCCAACCAAGGCAAATTGACAATTGTTGATGAAGAAAGAGGAGATGCCTTCCGTGGCATCCCCAAGCTTAGACACTTGAGTCTCCTTGAATATTTCCTTGGGGTGCCATGGGCATCCCAAGCTTGAACTCTTACCTCTCCTTATTACTCTCATATCAATGTCTCCCCCCAGTCTAAACTTATTAGAATTATAAGTATAAACTACCCATCATGTAATGCCAAGACAAGATGCATAATTATTTTAAAAACATTAGCTACTAGATGCTTTCATGTCCATAATTTATATCCCCCTAATATAATCCATGAACACTTAAGTATAAGCAGATAACAAAACTATGACAACAATATGTCAAAACCCGAACAATCTTTAGTAATATAATTAATATGCATAGTTCTATAACCTTAGAAATTCTAAAAACTTAGAACGTAACAGAAAAATTTCGGGCATTTATCATGTGCGAGTATAGAGAATTAATTCGAATACTAGAGGTAAAAGTTTCTGTTTCTACACAAAACATGACAAACTTGCAATTGCAACATCCCAACGGTTATTATTGGCATAGTGTTGAAAGCAAAGATACAAATATGAACACTACAGTAGCAATAACCATACTGACACACACAAAAGCATTCGGGTTGTCTCCGACAAACTCTTTTTTATAGCCATTAAGATAGGCCTGAGATTTTAATGATGCTGACATGAAAAACAAGAATTTAAGCACAAAGAGATTATCAATAAGCATGTAATAAACACATTTAAGTTTAACCCACTTCCAATGCATAGATACCTTATAAGTAAACAAATTACGAGAGCAAGCAATACCTAACATAAGCAAGTAGGAAGAATGAAACATTAATAACACTAACATAAAGGTAGGTAATTTAGTAATATGAAGATTTCTATAGCCATACTTGCCTCTCTCATAATAATTACATGTGGGAATATAATCAAATTCAACAATATAGCTATCATATAACACATTCGCTTCATGAGCCACATGCATATATATTTTATCATCTTCCAAGATAGTGAGATTAACATTAAGTAAAGTCATGAACTCTCTAAACCCACTTTTGACAGTATTATCACAAGATTGAACACTCTCCAAAGTAGTGAAATCATTACTACCTAAAGTCATGACGTCTCCAAACCCACTTTCAATAGTATTGCAAAATTTATTATCCATAATAAATTCATCATAAGACCTAAATAAAATTTCAAGATCACAAGAAGTATCATAATTATCTCCCCAATCATGATCATCATAATAGGTTGTAGACATAACAAAATAATCCTCAATAGTGCCTACACATATAGTGTCACCATAAAAAGCAATACTTTCGTCAAGTGTGTCATCTTCATCACTTGAATCACAAAGATTATCATGTTTATTCCAATCATACTTTTCTTCCAGTGAGTATATCCCGATTAACCTTTTCTTTTATAACATCTTTATTATTAGCTATTAGTTCAAAGTATGTAGCAAGTTTAAAAAGCTTAGAAGATGATGGATCAATATCTATATCCAATATTTATTCTTTCTTGTTTTTGTGTCTATGGTAAAGATATCATACTGAAACTTTATTTTTTAAAAGCATCAAATCAAATAAATGGTGTATAAAAAGTAACTAGGCAAGATGGAAAACAAGAATATAATGTGGTAGTCTGTAGGATACGTTTGTTTGAGAAGAAACTCCCAGACAACGACACCATAAATCTTGCTTGCTCTCTTGTAAGAGTGGTTGGGTAGCCCCCAAGTGTAAGGGTGAAGTAACGTAGCAATAAGTATTTCTCTCAGTAGAGAACCAAGGTTTATCAAACCAGAAGAAGTTTTTCTAGCAAACAAAGTCATGGGTACCTACACACAAAACACAATACAAACTTGTCCCCAACATGTCAAAAAGGTTGTCAAGCTTCTTGTCCTGCTAGTCACAAGACTAAATTGCAAGGTATGGTAGGAATTGAAAGATAGATAAAAATAAATAATATGGTACAGCAAAGAATAATATTTGTATAGAGGTTTTTAGGAAAATAGACCCCCGAGGCCAGAGGTTCACTAGTGGCATCTTTCCAAGCATACATGTGTTGTGTGGTGAACAAATTGCAGTTGGCCATCGGTTAAATTGCAATGTTTATATTTATGACTATGCTCATTCATGGTATACTCTCATATAGGCATTACGTCCGTGATATGTGGACCATCATCCCAACTGCATCGACAACTAATACTTCATCCCAAGACCGCTATCCAACATGCATCTCGAAATACCAAGTTTATGACAAATAGAGCCTTGCAATTAGCATGATGACATAATGTAGATAGTAAAATTGTCATCCAACTGTGATAACATCGTTTTATCCTTCGTGGCAACAATACAATACATGCCCTTTCCATTTCTGTCATTGGGATGAATCACCGCAAGATTGAATCCACTACTCTGCACCACTCCCTCTGAATAACAACCTATCAAACTTGGCCAAAAGTAGACAAATGGATCGTACAACATGCAAATCTACTTAATTATGCAACAGAGAAACTTCAAAAGATTCAATAAAATTCAATGAACAATCTGATCATGAAGTGACAATTCATCCAATCCAAATAAACACGCCGATGATTACATCATATGGATCCCGATCATGTGAGGCAACACAAGAGAACTTGTATTAAAACACGAGGGGGAGAGGATGCCATCTAGCTACTTCTCTGGATCCTAAGGTCCTAAGGGAACTACTCACAGTGGGTCATGAAGGCAGCAAGGTTGATGAAGAAGCCTCCTATGGTGGATTCCCCCTCTAGCAGGGTATCAGAACTAGCCTCTAGATTGGATCTCCTCGAAACAGGAACTTGTGGCGGCGGAAAAAATCAGAGAAAATTAGTATGGATGGCTTCACATTTTTGGGGATTTACATGCGTAATATTAGACGAAAGGCGGTGCATGGGGGGCCCACAACCTAGTGGAGTAGGTCCATCCCTGGCCGGCCACCTGGCCACGTGCCCCCCTGGCTGGCCCATCGACAGGTCCCGACACTTTCTAGACTCCTCTTGAGAAGCACCGTATTAAATCCTCGGCTTTTTTGACCTCTGTAGCTATGAATTTTATGAAAATTCAAAAACATGAAGAAAACAACAATTGGCTCTGAATTTATAGGTTAGTTTAGAAAAATAATATAAATTGGTATAAAAAGTATTCAAAATTGATATTATAATAGCATGAAACAATCAAAAAATTATAGATACGCCTATACATATGAGCATCGCTTATCATTTGAAGGGTGTGGTTTGGCATTGTTGTATTGTTGTAATCTAATTATCTTAGTTGTGATTCTTGAATTATGGTTATGTAATGTATGGATCTAGTAACTATGTTGCTCTCTCTGATCCATATTACTTGTCTTAGATTTATCTATATACGGATGTATGACATGTTTTACTATTAGATACATCCGCATCTAGACAAATCGAACAAAAGTAATATGGATCGAAGGGAGTAGTTTAGTTTATAGAGTACTCAATAACTATGGTTATGTACGGATTTGAACTATGGTAGCTATGATGGAGTATGTTATGTGATGGAGTGTTGTGATGTTGCTATGGCTAACTTTTTGTTGTGCTATGCTGAATGTGATGGTGCACTTTGGTAGGGTTTACTGGTTCCTGGACGTCGAGGCACCCTGGATCCAGTTTGGTAAGGTTTAGTGGTTCCGTTGACGCCGAGGGACCCTGGATCCATGTTGGTAGGGTTTAGTGGTTCAGCCAACGTCGAGGCATCCTAGATCAAGCATCATCAAGCATCATCAAGCATCATCAATCACCACCAAGCTTCTTAGCAATTATTAAGAAGCCAAGATTCATGTAATGAAAATATCATGAATATGAAGCACCCTCTACTAGCAGGGTGGGACCAAACTTCCTCGCTTTTCTTTTCATGCATGAATAGACCATACTAGAGGGTGACACGCGCTTTGCCGCGTCGTCCTTCGGAGTTAAGCCTTTTTTTGGGATCAAGTCTCCTTTTTTTAATGTGTTTTTACACTAGTGGTTATGGTTGGTTGATTTGTTGTGTGTTCCACCTCAATTAGGTTGAGTTGTTTTTGCACGTTACTCATCTGGAAATGGACCCAAACGCATCACATATCAGCGATTCACCCCCTTGCAGGTAGGCCCACCAGAGACCCCTAAAGCCCGAACACAACATGAGCCAACACTCCTAGGAGCTTAGAATCTTAGAATATATATATGAACTAAAGCGACATGGAAAATTGATGCATGCCAATTAGATATGTCATTAAGTTGTATTTTGGTCTGCATGTATGAACCGCATCTGCCTATAATTCCTTTGAATCAAATTCAATTGGACTAATATCACATTTCTTTCATTTACAAATGCAACTGTTGCATAAATTCCATCTTTATTTCATCCTATTGCCAACTGTGTTTTAAAACCTATACCTTGAGACTTTAGCAAGGATTCAGTTCTTGTGCGTGCTCATTAACGCCAACAACAATATGAAGCACACTGTTTCGGTGGAACTACCGAGCAAGCCCTTCCCGTTGGTCATGTCCCCTAGCGCCATGAAGGCGTCCGCCTAATCCTGCATAACGGGCAGTCATTTAAGCATCAACCTTGTTCTCCTCCTCGCACTTGAACCCTCTGAGAACCACATCTCGACAGCACACTCCATCTTTGCCACCTCCTCCAACTTAATTGTTATGAAGCCAACATAGACCAACAACTTGGCCTAGGTGCTCGGGCTTTAAAGTCGGGGAAGAGGGTGTGCGGGCAGGAGGCCAGAAGCCCAGTCTTGGAGAGTCAGATAAATTGCTTGGTGAAGTAGTCCACTCTCTCATCGTAGTACGCGGGGAGGGCGTTGACGTCCGGGATGAACTTGGTGAGGTGGAGGGTACTCGAGGCCGGATTCGAATAACTTGAGGTGAGCGGAGGTGGGCATAGGCATGCGGCGAAGCGGGAGATCTCCTAAAGCTTGTCGACGACGTCATGGCGGGCGAGGTAGGCCTCGAGCTTGGGCGAGGAAGTCGCTGGAAGACGGATGCACTGCGTCGGTGTCTTTGAGAGCCTCAAAGGTCATGGCGGCTGTTGGGGCAGAGCAACGACACGATGGGCAAGTACGGATGGGTTGTGCTTGAGTACAAGCCCATCACCGGAAGGAATCCTTTCCTTGAGGATCTCCTTGCGCTAATGCCACCGGCAACACGTCACCGCCTCGGTCGCCCACAACATTACGACACAAAGAAGTTAGCTCACATAAGCCTGGGGTTTGATATTAACCGAAAAATTATGTGGCGCAAAATTTAGCTAGGCATGCTAGCATGCTAGTATTTCAAACTCTACTGTCTTTTGGGATGATACCCCACCTAGTTTTAATGTTTCTATCTTTATCTAATAATAAAAGAGCTATTGTTTCTGCCCGTCCGCCGTCATATTAGATTTTTTAGCTAATCTTTTCTTAGGCAATCCAGGGAAATTACTGCAGTTGCCGTGAAAACCGGGACGCGAACCTGGGCCGTGAAAACCGGGATGCGAACCTGGGCCGGCCCATGAAGGATATGATAGGCAACGAGAACATATACTGTAGCTCAAAAAAGAAAGCAGAAAGCCGACAACCTCGTGCGAGAAACAACCCGAAATTACCAGCTGAGCTAGCACGAATACATTCCACCATCAGCCGAATAGCCTTATATTAATGTCTTCGCCCGTCTAGCGGAATTTCTGGGACGATCTGTTTTCGCGTTGCTATCTTGGGCCTCAGCCCATCCATCCATCCATGCTCTGCGACGTGGCCTAAAAACACGGTAAAAACAATTGCTTGATCGAACTCCTAATCCTAACCTCACGGACTGTTCACAAGATAGTCCCATATCGGTTTTTTTTATATAATCCCATCAGTTTAAGTATGCTTGTGAGTTCAAGACCGTAAGCAGCCTCGAATCAAGGAGTCTTTCAAAGAAGGAATTAATGGGAAAGAGACCCAACATATTAGAAGGAGGGAGAGACCTTCCTATTTAAATCGGTGTCCGCAATTAATGGGCGAGGAGACCTGCCAATCTCCACCAGGCCCATCAGTGTTCAAATCCTGGTGCTCGAATTATTCCTGGATTTATTTCGGAATTTCCGGCGATGCAAATTTAGTGGGAAGAGACGTTCCCGTCGACGACGAGGCATCTACGGTGACTTCGTAAATCTCAAGATAATATGCCAGCTCAGTCTCTCGAAGGTGCTCATAGGGGTAGGGTGTGTGTGTTCATAGGGGTGAGTGTATACGCGTGTATATGAGCGCTTGCATCTGTACTGTGTTAAAAAAACAAGCATCTAGCTTCCCTAAAAAAACAATAACGTGCCAACCATTAAAAACCAATCACGTGCGCAAGTACAACTCTCACGTCCATGCATCATTGAGCCATACATCTTTATCTTTAGTCTTTATCTCTAATAATAAAAGAGTTGTTGTTTCTGCCCGTCCGCCTTCATATTAGATTTTTTTAGCTAATCTTTTCTTAGGCAATCCAGGGAAATTACTGCAGTTGCCGTGAAAACCGGGACGCGAACCTGGGCCATGAAAACCGGGACACGAACCTGGGCCGGCCCATGAAGGATATGATAGGCCACGAGCACATATATTGTAGCTCAAAAAAGAAAGCAGAAAGCCGACGACCTCGTGCGAGAAACAACCCGAAATTACCAGCTGAGCTAGCACGCCTACATTCTACCATCAGCCGAATAGCCTTATATTAATGTCTTCGCCCGTCTAGCGGAATTTCTGGGACAATCTGTTTTCGCGTTGCTATCTTGGGCCTCAGTCCATCCATCCATCCATGCTCTGCGACGTGGCCTAAAAACACGGTAAAAACAATTGCTTGATCAAACTCCTAATCCTAACCTCACGGACTGTTCATAAGATAGTCCCATATCGGTTTTTTATATATAATCCCATCAGTTTAAGTATGCTTGTGAGTTCAAGACCGTAAGCAGCCTCGAATCAAGGAGTCTTTCAAAGAAGGAATTAATGGGAAAGAGACCCAACATATTAGAAGGAGGGAGAGACCTTCCTATTTAAATCGGTGTCCACAATTAATGGGCGAGGAGACCTGCCAATCTCCACCAGGCCCACCAGTGTTCAAATCCTGGTGCTTGAATTATTCCTGGATTTATTTCGGAATTTCTGGCGATGCGGATTCAGTGGAGGAGATGTTCCCGTCGACGACGAGGCATCTACGGTGATTTCATAAATCTCAAAATAATATGCTGGCTCAGTCTCTCGGAGGTGCTCATAGGGGTAGGGTGTGCGTGTGTGTTCATAGGGATGAGTGCATACGCGTGTATATGAGCGCTTGCGTCTGTACTGTGTTAAAAAAAACAAGCATCTGGCTTCCCGTAAAAAAACCAATAACGTGCCAATCATTAAAAACCAATTACGTGCGCAAGTACAACTCTCACGTCCATGCATCATTGAGCCATACATCTTTATCTTTATTCTTTATCTCTAATAATAAAAGAGCTATTGTTTCTACCCCTCCGCCTTCATGTTAGATTTTTTTAGCTAATCTTTTCTTAGGCAATCCAGGGAAATTACTGTAGTTGCCGTGAAAACCAGGACGCGAACCTGGGCCGTGAAAACCGGGACGCGAACCTGGGCCGGCCTATGAAGGATATGATAGGCAACGAGCACATATATTGTAGCTCAAAAAAGAAAGCAGAAAGCCGACGACCTCGTGCGAGAAACAACCCGAAATTACCAGCTGAGCTAGCACGCCTGCATTCTACCATCAGCCGAATAGCCTTATATTAATGTCTTCGCCCGTCTAGCGGAATTTCTAGGACAATCTGTTTTGGCGTTGCTATCTTGGGCCTCAGTCCATCCATCCATCCATGCTCTGCGACCTGGCCTAAAAACACGGTAAAAACAATTGCTTGATTGAACTCCCAATCCTAACCTCACGGACTGTTCACAAGATAGTCCCATATCGGTTTTTTTTATATAATCCCAGCAGTTTAAGTATGCTTGTGAGTTCAAGACCGTAAGCAGCCTCGAATCAAGGAGTCTTTCAAAGAAGGAATTAATGGGAAAGAGACCCAACATATTAGAAGGAGGGAGAGACCTTCCTATTTAAATCGGTGTCCGCAATTAATGGGCGAGGAGACCTACCAATCTCCACCAGGCCCACTAGTATTCAAATCCTGGTGCTCGAATTATTCCTGGATTTATTTCGGAATTTCCGGCGATGCGCATTCTGTGGGAGGAGACGTTCCCTTCGACGACGAGACATCTACGGTGACTTCGTAAATCTCAAGATAATATGCCGGCTCAGTCTCTCGGAGGTGCTCATAGGAGTAGGGTGTGCGTATGTGTTCATAGGGGTGAGTGTATACGCGTGTATGTGAGCGCTTTTGTCTGTACTGTGTTAAAAAAAAAAACATCTGGCTTCCCGTAAAAAAACCAATAACGTGCCAACCATTAAAAACCAATCACGTGCGCAAGTACAACTCTCACGTCCATGCATCATTGAGCCATACATCTTTATCTTTATTCTTTATCTAATAATAAAAGAGCTATTATTTCTGCCCGTCCGTCTTCATATTAGATTTTTGTAGCTAATCTTTTCTTAGGCAATCCAGGGAAATTACTGCAGTTGCCGTGAAAACCAGGATGCGAACCTGGGCCGTGAAAACCGGGACGCGAACCTGGGCCGGCCCATGAAGGATATGATAAGCGACGAGCACATATACTGTAGCTCAAAAAAGAAAGCAAAAGGCCGACGACCTGGTGCGAGAAACAACCCGAAATTACTAGCTGAGCTAGCACGCCTACATTCTACCATCAGCCGAATAGCCTTATATTAATGTCTTCGCCCGTCTAGCGGAATTTCTGGGACGATCTATTTTTGCGTTGCTATCTTGGGCCTCAGCCCATCCATCCATCCATGCTCTGCGACGTGGCCTAAAAACACGGTAAAAACAATTGCTTGATCGAACTCCTAATCCTAACCTCACGGACTGTTCACAAGATAGTCCCATATCGGGGGTTTTTATATAATCCCATCAGTTTAAGTATGCTTGTGAGTTCAAGACCGTAAGCAGCCTCGAATCAAGGAGTCTTTCAAAAAAGGAATTAATGGGAAAGATACCCAACATATTAGAAGGAGGGAGAGACCTTCCTATTTAAATCGGTGTCCACAATTAATGGGCGAGGAGACCTACCAATCTCCACCAGGCCGGGAGGTTTACTTCATCAGTATTTGCTCTCGCAAAAAGAAACCGCGACCATTTTTTCCCAAGCAATTTTTTTTTCAAGTCAATTACATCAGACGCACAACATTCTGACTTGCTTTGGCAATTGTCAATTGAGATCATCAAGGGTGTACACTTGAGAAGAAATCCAAAAAGATGACAACTTATTCATGGAGGAGCCGATGGCTTCATGAGATCAGAAACATCACCATGCTAAATGGTAGGTGAGCAATAGCTCTAAGAGAGTGGCAGTCCACACTGGTTTAGTTATGCCCCTTCTCTCTACATGTGATGCAACGCTATATGGATTTGACAAGCCATTATAGGAACCACTTTTCTTATCTAAACTTGATGATGGGGCAGTATCTCGACTCCCAGTGTAGGAGCAATTAACCTCCCACTTTAGTTGATTATTTGCATTTGTTGAATATGTTGAGCATATTGTACCTTTTGATAGGTCTTTCCTAGAATACACATATTTACTTAATTTCTACCCATCACAAGGGCTCAATGTTCACACTTTTTGTGTGTTTAAAAAATGTTCATAATTTAAAAATTATCATGCGTTTTTTAAGTCAATGTGATTTGGAAAGTATTCATATGTATTAGAAGAATGTTCATGCGTTTGAAAAAAATATAATTTATAAGCGTGTGGGATTATAAGGGATGATATATGGACCAGGCGTAGGGTGTAGCTCACGGAGAGTATCCCTCATGGCTAAATCGACGGGATTAGTTTTCAAAGTATAAACATTCCCTTGCGCTGGGTGGCTCAATTGCAGGTGTGTCATGGAGAGGCTGAGATCACCGTATTCGAATTGAATTGGTCACGTTCGAACGCATTGCATTCAGGTGGACACCATGGCCACTATTGATGAGGATGGGAAGTAGTATAATTTCAACTAGAGCACATGGACCTTTGGAGGGGTCATGAGTTGTGCTTATTGAGGTAGGCACAAAGGATTTTTTTTCTCCCGTTACAACGCACGGGCATTTTTGCTAGTTGTAATAAACGATGTATCTCTTTTCAAAGTGAAATAAAGTGCGCCATGAAGGCTTTTCCTCAAAAAGAAAACCAAAAAAGATTTTAGTACTTTTTCAATTTTGGTTAGCACAAGCCGATTTTTAAATTTCAGTTAGCACAACTGTTACATAAACTAACATTAAAATATTGAAATCAATAGTTCGGTTAACCGATTAAATCAGTTTGGTATTCAGTTTTTACCGAAAAGGATCACTCAAACTCATGCATACCAATACATGCAGCGCACCCTGTTATATAGCTGAGCTCTCCTTTCCTTGTACCTCACAAGGCGAGGTGGGACTAACTATGTTCACGCATACGGTACCGTCAAAACTCCTACTGTTGTCCTGAACAACCTGAGTACAGAAATTTGGGCTTTGCATTCAGATGCTTGCGTGGCCCATGTCCTAAACCCACGTCTAGCAGACCTGACCACCCACGAAAAATCAAGACCCACAGCGCAGCAGCAGCCTCGATTCACCAGATCGCTGCAATTCCTGGGAGCTTAGGTGGCGTTTGGTTGTGTGGCTATCCACCCCAGGGACAGGGATAGCCCATTTTACTAGGGATGCCACCCGTTTGGTTGACCAGCCATCAAGGATATGGATAGCCAGATGCCATCGAATATTCCCCCAAAACCTGGCTGAGGAAAGTCGCCAAATTCTCGCAGGCGAGGGCAGCCAACCTGCGCGCGAGCGCCTCTTTTTCCCGCGTTGGTCAGCTCCCAGCGCGCGAACCGGTTTTGGGTTTCTTCTTAAATCACCCCCTCACCGCTCCCTACCGCTCACAACTCCCCTCCCGATAGAAAAAGCAGCAGCGGTGGTGGCGGCGATTTGTATCCAGGCGGCGGCGGCGATTTGGATCGATTCCGACGCAGCGGAGGTAAAGATCCTCCTTCTTCTCGTTCCCCTCTCTATCCTCTCTGTTCGCTGCCTCTGCTGGTAGCATCGGACGGCAAGGGTGGCCAGGAAGAGGGCAGACCACCGGCGGGAAGAGGGCAGATTCGCCGGGGTTGGAGGGGTTGGGGGGGGGAGGGGGGTTGGTCGCTGGTTCCACTGGAGAAGGATGGTTTGGTAGTGGGGAAGGAGAGGACAGTGGGGAACGGGAGGGTTTGGTCGCTGGTTTCACTGAAACTTGGAGCGCCGGCTGGAGGGACCTCTCTGTTCATTCTTTTGCAAGATGTATGTTCTTTCCATATATGTGCCTGATGATCTATTCCTCTTGTTTATTTTCTGCAACTTGGACTGTAGATAGTGGCCTGAAGGTATAAACTTGTCTGCTCTGGTATAAACTTGTCTGCTCTGGTATAAACTTGTCTGCTCTTCTGAAGGTGTACTTCTGCCATTGTGTACATTGTGCCATCAATTTATTATTGTTTCAATGTTGCATTGTAGATGGACAGCAAGCAAAAGAGGCTAATATTTGCGGTTGTGTCATATATGCTTGTCTCGATGATGACATTAGTAGTTCAGTCTAGAAAACGAAAAAGACGTGCTGTCATATGTTATGGGCCAATAGATGAGAGGGATAGGATGAGAAGTGAGTACCTAGATAATAAAATATGGAGAGATGAAACAACATGTGTGAACATGCTGTGTTCTTGTATTATGAACCCCTGTACTTGCTGGAATTTATTTGTAATGCCACATTATTGGTTGTATTGAATGTTTTTACCTCTTTTACTTGCTGAAATTTATTGGTCAAGACAGACTATGTGTTGTATTGAATGTTTTTACCTCTTTTACAACTTGTTCTTGCTGGCATAAATGTTCTTGCTTCTTTTACTTGCTAAAATGTATAGTCATGACACATGTTTGCATAACCTTATAGGAAATGGAGGCTAAACAAGTTGTATGAACAGCTCCGATGACTTCCTTCATGCTTGATCACCTATGCAAGGTTGTGAATGATGGACTTAGAACATCAACTGGCTTCAAGAAGTGCCAATTGGCTCGTTGTGCGACTGCTATGAATGAGCATTTTCGGCTCAATTTGACCCATGCCAACGTTGGTAATCACAATAGGACATGGAGGAGGAAATGGGGAACAATAATCAGACTTAGGGGGTTGAGTGGTGCATTATGGGATGATGAGAAGTCTATGATCGTTCTTGATCATGAGCACTACACTAACCATGTTAAGGTATCTCTTTATGTCAAGTACTTGCTGGTATTGTTTCTATATGTCATATACTTGCTTGAAATTGTTTCTACATGTAAACTATAAGCTGAAATGAGTTTCTATATGTCATAAACTTGCTGGAATTTGTTTCTATATCCAATATATTTGCTGGAATTTGTTTCTATATGTCAAATACTTGCTGGGTATTGTTTCTATATGTCAAATAATTGCTGGATATTGTTTCTATATGTCAAATAATTGCCGGATATTGTTTCTATATGTCAAATAATTGCTGGATATTGTTTCTATATGTCAAATACTTGCTGGAAATTGTTTATACATGTGAAATATAAGCTGAAATGAGTTTATTTTTGTCAAAAACTTGCTAAAATTCATTTGTTTATGCTAAATACTTGCTGTATGTATACTTGTTGATGTTGTTCTCTTTTTTCTAGGACCACAAAGAGGATGAACCTTTTCTGAACAAGCCTCTCAAGCACTATAATGAGATGGCTATCATTCATGGCAATACTATGGCCACGGGTCAATATACAAAAGGCTCAAATGACCCCCTTGGCACAAAGGTGAATGAAATTTCAGATAACGAAGCTTCCCCACTTGAAGAAAGTAGCAAGTCAAACAATGGAGGCGATTCAGTAGTTCCCAATCCCAAAAGAGCTAAAACCAAGCCTAGTGTTGATGAGGGGCTGCAGTCAACCCTTATGGCAGTGGGTGAAAGGCTTGCTATTGCCATAGAGAGGAGTGTTAGCACCGACAACAACTCCACGAACAGCTCGATGGTGGGCCTTTGGGAGGGCATGAAAGATCTTCCTCTTTTCCGTATTGATTTCCTTGCACATTATTTTGCCTAGTTGGTTGAGAATCCGAATATTGCAATGGCGTTTCAACTCTTGGAGAAGGACCAAAAGAGTATTTGGGTTGCTAGGTATGTGAAGAACACCTTCCCTGAAATGGATGGTTGAAGATTGAAGGCATGTGTGGTATTTGCATGACCTCTTTTGATATAACCCAGCATTATGGACTTTGGGTTGTATGACTTACTTTTGATGACAACCAGACTATGAACTATGGGTTGTATAACTTAGATGATGTACTGTTTCATATCTACATCTCATGCACTGCTAGTTTATTTTGTATAGTTCCTACTTGTCTCTGATGTTGGACTATGATTATGAAGATGCACTTTCCTATTTTCGAAATTCTTGGTGTTGACATGTTATGTTGGTCTGTGATGTTAAAGTTGACTTGTTCATTTGAATATCAAAGCTGGCCCATATTTGATATATATGTATTGCTGAGATTATATATTAGAGGGGTATTCTCACCACCTCAAACAAAATGGTGAGTGCAACAATCATCCCCTCTTCAATCCTCTTAACCAAACACACAAATGGCTATCCCTAGTCACCTCTATCCTCCCTACCAAACAAAATAATGTGGTTATCCAACTCACCTAATCCCTCACAACCAAACAACAAAAAATGCCTATCCCCAGCCACCTGGCTAAGGATATCCTGATCCTTAGCCAGGTATCCTCGCCCGTGAACCAAACGCCGCCTTAGTATCTCTAGGGATGTGCCTTTGAGATTTTCCTAAGAATTATTGTAAATGAGTAAATGGACTAGGCCCAATATTTCAACAGTACCATTGTTAAGCCCTGGCGGAAATCCATCAACAAGAGCCATGCGTCATTTGGGACTAGTGAAGAGGTCTCTAGCTGCATGTTCACCACCAAGACATGTACGACCAATGACTCACAAGAAAAACACATGTTACACATGTTACTACCACAAAGTGTTTCGTCCAAATTATGCCTCTAGGAAAAAATGAAAAATAATGAAGAAAGAAACTGTTCATTAAGAAACTTCTTTTGGAGTGGTTATATATTTTTTATGCACAATGATGTGAAAGACGCAACATGTTTGGGTGGTTATCTGATTCCCAAATATCAAGTCATTCACTACTAATAGAGGTGAGACAATTTCATCTATGACATTGTTCGGTATTTTAATACAACTTGCTAATATCATCATGCAATTTTACTTTATAACAGTTGTCACTATCACTTAAGGATCAACCATACATTTGACACCAAACTATAGCAATCAGAAAAATAGCAAACAGACGAAAATTATAAATTTCTAATACATCTCTAGCTAATTCTAAATCGATGTATCGGGCCATTCTGATGGCCCGCAACCTCCTGGCCATGTTGTATGGCAGTTGGATGGAAAATATGGCTGTTCCATATGAGCACCGTACTGGGAAGAACCAAGGACGAAGAATGATATAGTTCTCCAGCAATCTTGTACTCAACTCTCCCCACACCAATTCAAAATTTTGAATCAGCTATTTCGTCGAGAAAGAGCTGACATTCCCATGTTGATGCAAACATCAATCATGGACATTCCTAATATGGCTCCGCACTGTAGATGGACAAGAGCAATATGGTATCCAACATGTTCAAACAGAATGATAATAATTGGAATATGGTCTAGAAAGTACCACGGTAAACATGTTGGCATGCCCAGACGTGAGCAAATGGTACATTTTACTCACTTTCCAAACACCCTCAGTGCTAGTGCATAAACATCTTTCTTCTTTGCTGATGTAGCTTCGGCCACCAATTTCACCGCCTATAATTGATAACAGTAGTTCAGAAGAAAAGAAATAAGATGATCGCATGATCATTATCTTGTAAGATATTATATATGCAGGCAAAACTGCAAAATCCCTAAACTTTCTTGGAAGCTTGAAATGTATCAACGAATTGAGTGGAATATGCACCGTTGAAAGAGCATGCCCTTTTGCCATCAATTCTCTGAGTTCATGCTCAAGAAAATCATCAGATGGTGTTTCATCAATTGAAATTGAGTTCCCATCTATGAGGATGGTGATTTCTCCCTTTGGCTGTCGAGTTGCGAAGGCTTCATTTGCTTCGCCTAGAGTTCCTCGCCAAAACTGTATAAGATTTATATTAAGTTCAGGACTGCAAAGTAAAAAATATCAAAAATTGTAATTTACATGGAATGGCACGAACCTCTATTTGGGAAAAGTGAGATTATTTACAATTTATTCTTTTCCCAATTTTAAAAATATATACACGTGATTTAAACACTACAAGATGGGTCACACGGCAAAGTCACTCTATATAGGTATACCACACTTCACAGAACCAATATTTATGTTGCACACGTATTACCCCGTATAGCAAATGAGGGCGCCCATGCAAAGGGATCAGACATCGGAGTTCAGATGGTAAAATAATAATTCAATAGAAGTGTACAAGTCAATGCTACTCCCTCCGATCCAAAATAAGTGTCGCAGTTTTGAACTAAGGTTAGTTCAACCTTAGTTCAAAGCTGTGACACTTATTATGGATCAGAGGGAGTGCTAAGTATGGAATGAGACTGGATATGTTGTTATTGATTTAATTAGTCAAGTATCAAGAAGCGGCTGATCAGGTGGCTCCTGGCACCACATTCAGTAGTGTAGCTTTGTAAATCAAAGCACTTCCAAGTCAAAAATGGCTGTCTATAGTGGATGCGATATTGTAACCATCCACCGGAGTATTCATTGAAGATTGTACAACAAGGACAATATAGGATATTCCGCAAATAGGAAATAAAAGGACAATGTAAGAAATAAGAGAATGGATAGATTACACAGGAAGTGATTGCAGGACTACCTCTTCATGCAATTTGGTTATCTCCCTTGCAATAACACACGACCTGTACCTCAACACAAATGAAAACAAAACAGGTCAACATATCTGAAAGAAGACTTGCACACACTAATACCACAACTAATACTCCCTCCGTCCTAAAATAAGTGTCTCAACTTTAGTACAACTTTGTACTAAAGTTAGTACAAAGTTGAGACACTTATTTTGGGACGGAGGGAGTACTTTGCACTTAAATGCGAACAAAGCTACTCGTACAGTGATTACTATTTTTTGTCTATAGATAGAGGAAAAAAGGGATTATTGACTTCAATACGAATAATCATATTCGACATGTGTTGCAACAGAGAGATGTGGTCCTACTGGGGTTTGCATGCTTCCACTCGCCATTTTGTATTAAAAATATTTGTAGATCATGCAACAACATGCAGGTGTGAAAATATCTGTTACCTTGAATCACCAAAAGACGAAGCAGCATCAACAAGAAACTGATGAATTCCATGAGGAGGAACATAGAATATTTGTGTCACAGCCTCACGAGCAGATACCTCAAGCCTGGCTTTTCTTGATCGACCATGCTTTGGTAAAAAACCCACTAGAAATAAAAATCAGTACTGAATCGAAAGAATGAAGGACAGGCCTGGCGCAGTGGTGAAGTACTCCCACTTGTGCCAAGAGGTCCTGGGTTCGACACGGCCTCTCTGCATTGCACTGTGCAGGGGTAAGGCTTGCCTCGTATAATCCTTGCCCAGACCCCACTTGGCGTGGGAGCTTCTAGCACTGGGTCTGTCCTTTTTTACTGAATTGAAAGAATGATTACGATTGATAAACAAAGAGTACAGTATTGACGTATTTTACCAAATGTGAATTCCTCGGTTGGCAAACCCGAAGCAGAAAGAGCAGCAATTGCGGCAGAAGGCCCAGGAATGGGAATAACAGGAATTTTTTCAGTCGCGCATAGTCTAGCCTGTGAACAACGGTACAACATGCTTAATATCTCACACATCTTGGAACACCATGAGACCTAAAAACAAGTTCTGATGTTGTTCATTGCTAATGAATTTATCTCGTAACAAACGAGCAAGTCATCAACTAACCAATAGCATGTATACCATTCTCTTTACGGTACTGTTAAGTGAAGTGACTATTAGATCATTATTCTTTGCTTCGTCAATGTAAGATGCAGGTTGAAAAATTAAATAGAGCAAACTGATTTACCAGCTCCATGCCAGGGTCACTGATGCCTGGAGTACCAGCATCACTAATCACTGCAATTGCTTCCCCTTCATGGAGCCTCTTTAAGATAATGGGCTCTCTCTCGCGCTCGTTGAATTTATGGAAGCTGAGCTGCAAACTTAGATTTTAAGTTCTAAGTTTGACTGTAGACAATCACAGCCATGTCGAAGGTGCAGCTACTCGTAGCTCTTGCATGAAAAGCTAGGTATGAAATTAACTCACAAGAGGTGTCTTGATGTTGTAATGCTGAAGCAACTTTCCAGAGTGCCTTGTGTCTTCAGAGAGTATCACATGAGCACATTTCAGAACACGCAATGCCCTGCAAAAATAATCATCAGCTTATTATAAGAGTATGCGTAAGGAGATGGATGAGCTTTTGCTTCAGAGAGGGGACAATAGTCAACCAAATCAATAGATATATAGACTGAACTCTGACCGATTCACTCCTGCTAATTATTACAGATTCCTTTTTAATGGGGTTCAGATGGACAGCATCTTTTCTAAGCTTTGGAAATGTCAATGCATCCACAAGCAGAAAGTTTTTGCCTAGTTGTTGTTAAACGACCGTTTGAACACCACAGATATAATGCTTACGAGACATTGGAAGCTTGAGCCTGGCCCAAATTGTGTGCTATGTTCTTCTAACCACCAGGAGTCGAACCCAGGACCTGGGATGCTACTAAAGAAACAACCTTTACTCTCTTGATGCTCTTCTCTTCAACTTAGTCATTGTATGTATTTTCCTTTTTCTCCAGCCACTTGCTGGTGCTTCTCCCCTTCTATGTAATTTCAGTTTTGTCAGACTTTCCCCTTTGGGTGACTTATAAAGTTATAAAAGAAAATTACCATAGGGGATTTCCCCTGCGCATAAATAACATGTAACGAGTCATTTGTAGACTTCAAAGAAGGGGCAGAGCTCGGGGTCAACAAATCAAAGAGATGTTTTGCTAAAATCAAGTCAGCCCTGGCCTCCTCCTTCACAATAGAAGTTTACGAGGCTTGCACAAGCCGACTGATGTATGATATACTAAGGGCTATGGAAGCACTATGGGCATTTGAATAGAACACTGCATCATCGCTCTACTTTCCCTTTTGTCAAAACACATAGTTAAACTTCATAAATGTTACTTGCAAACAAAAAGAATGTCCGAAGTTTGTTCCCCTGTGCCAAAAAAAAAAAAACAGTGTACCATTTTCACTTCGATTAGCCTAACCGTTAGTAATCACCTGGTACTGAGAGGTGCCATAACAGCTAAAGTAAATAATATACCTCAAGGTGATATCCTCGAGGTTCCCAATGGGTGTCGCCACTAGATACAACCCTGTCTCCAAAGTCTGCATATCAAATTGGAGCAACATCAGAGGTAAGTCAACAAAGATGCCATTTCCGATTGGAATACAACAAAAATCAAGCTTTAAATGGAAAATTGTGAAGTTATTATTATATTGATACACAGTATTCTGAAACTACCAAGTACTACCTCTGTCGCTTAATTGAACTGCAAAAACGTCTTATTAAGGGACGGAGGGAGTACCAATACAAAAAGGGAAAATAAAAACTTTCTTCCCGTTTAAGCTGCAGCCTCCAATGTGCAAAAACGTCACATTCCATAGATCACCAGTGGCTCAGATAATTAAGCAAAATCAGTGTCAAACGGGAGAGAGGACTACCGTTTCCGAGGCCCGCTGCTCCGGCGAGCCGTTCGAGGCGGCAGCGGGGAGGCGGCGAGGGAGCGGGGACGCAACTGCTGCGGCACAGCGGAGATGGGATGGGAGACGGCGGGGAGTGGCTAGCGTAAGGGAGAAGAGGGCCTGTAGGCGGAGCAGAGACGCCATTGGCGGCGGCGACTGGGGGAGAGTTGTCGAGATAAGCGTATAGTTTTCCAAAAACCGAAAAATGAAATAAGTGTATGGGAAGCATCACCGTCGGATCCGATCAAGACGATCAGCGCCTAGCCATTTTTTTTAGGGAAAATCTAACCATCAGCCGGTGGATTGCAATGCCCCTGTATGACACGTGTCCACATGACTATGTGGTTCTGCAACAAAGACTATGCTTCTGAAACATATACGTTGTTGCAATGATCTACGGTGGATTTATGTATTGTTTTTATTGCGGATTTTTTTTGCAACAAGACCTCAGTTGCAAAAAAATTACAACGAAATCTCAGTTGCAAAAAAAAAAAATCACAACGAAACAGTTGTTGCAAAAAAAATCTGCAGCAAGATATATGTTGCAGAAATAATTCTGCAACAAGATATATGTTGCAGAAATAATTCTGCAACAAAACCTGTGTTGCAGACATGTAGTGATGAAGGCGTACTTTATACGCTCGATGCAGCAAATCGGATGGCTCGTGACCCGGCTGATCTTTTCAAAAGATCAGCCGGGCGGACGCGTAGCACGCCCCTTTTTTTTAACAGAGACTGGTGCCAAAGGACCAGAAGCAGCTTTCATTAATCTATACTAAAATGGCGAACCAACATGTGGTTGGATGGTTAGAGCATCTCCAGTCGTTTGCTCCCAGCGCACCCGGCGTAGGCGCTAAGGCGTTCCAGCCGGCGGTTCTTTTGGCTTGGGGGGGGGGGGGGGCTCACGTTCCCAGTCGCATCCCCCGAGTTTCGGCCCCAGACGCGCATAAAATTCAAAGTTTTCTTTCCCGCTACCAAAAAAACGACGCATGTTCGGCGACCATCATGCCACAGGTCGGCGATCATCATGCCACAGGTCGGCGATCATCATGCCAATAGTCCGGCGATCAAAAAAGCGGAAGCCATACACATAGAACTCAAATGACAAGCTCCTCATCTCCTGCAGGGGCGGGAGAGGTCGGCGTAGGCGTTCGGGTCACAGTGCTTGACGTTGCTGTGGGCGCCGTCGGCGTTGGTGATGTGGGCGCACTCGACGTCGTCGCGGTCGCCGTAGGTCCCGGCATGATGTTCAAGATGAGGTTGCGCTCCGTCAAGTACCACGCCTTCACCTGCGGGTCCATCGTCGCCGTGTCACCTCCCATCAGGAACGCCAGGTCGGTGTTGCGCTTCTTCGCGGCGACGTTGGTCCTGAGAAGGTCGAGCTTGGCGTCCTGCTTCGTCATCAACGCCGACTGATACGTCCATTTTGCATCATGATTTTCTACTGTTATTTATAGTGTTTTTATGCATAATAATGCTTTATGGAGTAATTCTAATGCATTTTCTCTCATAATATGCAAGGTTTACACAAAGAGGGAGAATGCCGGCAGCTGGAATTCTGGACCTGAAAAAGCATATCAGAGATACCTATTCTGCACATCTCCAAATAAGCTGAAACTTCACGGAGAATTATTTTGGAATAAATAAAAAATACTGCAGCAAATAACTACCGGAGGGGGGCCACCTGGTGACCACAAGACACCAGGACGCGCCAGGCGCGCCCTGGTGGGTTGTGGTCAGCCCAGCCCACCTCCGATGCCCATCTTCTGGTACTTAAGGTCTTTTGACCTAGAAAAAAAAAGAGGACTTTCGGGACGGAACGCCGCCGTCTCGAGGCGAAACTTGGGCAGGAGCGATTCCGCCGAGGGAACTTCCCTCCCGGAGGGGGAAATCGAAGCCATCGCCATCGCCAACACCCCTCTCATCTTTGGGAGGCCAATCTTCATCAACATCTTCAACATCACCATCTCCTCTCAAACCCTAGTTCATCTCTTGTGTTCAATCTTTGTACCGGAACCTCAGATTGGTACCTGTGGGTGACTAGTAGTGTTGATTACATCTTGTAGTTGATTACTATATGGTTTATTTGGTGGAAGATTATATGTTCAGATCCATTATGCTATTTAATACCCCTATGATCTTGAGCATGAATATTATTTGTGAGTAGTTATCTTTGTTCTTGAGGTCACGGGAGAAGTCATGTTGCAAGTAATCATGTGAATTTGATATGTGTTCGATATTTTGATGATATGAATGTTGTGATTCCCTTAGTGGTGTCATGTGAACGTCGACTACATGACTCTTCACCATCTTTGGGCCTAAGGGAATGCATTGTGGAGTATTTATTAGATGATGGGTTGCTAGAGTGACAGAAGCTTAAACCCTAGTTTATGCGCTATTTCGTAAGGGGCTGATCTGGATCCAAATGTCTAATGCTATGGTTAGATTTTATCTTAATACTTTTCTCGTAGTTGCGGATGCTTGCGAGGGGGTTAATCATAAGTGGGAGGTTTGTTCAAGTAAGAACAGCACCCAAGCACCGGTCCACCCACATATCAAATTATCAAAGTAGCGAACTCAAATCAAACCAACATGATGAAAGTGACTAGATGAAATTCCCGTGTACCCTCAAGAACGCTTTGCTTATTATAAGAGACCGTTTTGGCCTGTCCTTTGCCACAAAAGGATTAGGCCATCTTGCTGCACTTTATTTACTGTTATCGTTACTTGCTCGTTACCAATTATCTTGCTATCAAACTACCTGTTACCTACAATTTCAGTGCTTGCAGAAATTACCTTGCTAAAAACCACTTGTCATTTCCTTCTGTTCCTCGTTGGGTTCGACACTCTTACTTATCGAAAGGACTACGATTGACCCCCTATACTTGTGGGTCATCAAGACTCTTTTCTGGCGCCGTTTCTGAAAGCACATTTGCTCCCTTGGTGGTTTTGGTAATTAATAACAACATATATGTCATTGAACTAATGTTTCCACTAAGCATATTTCAGGAAAAGTTCAATGATAGGGATGGCAAAAGGATTGTGGAGATACCCCTAGATGCAAGGAAATGGATTGGCAAAGCTTCAAGCAAGAGGACTCTACATTTTACTTTGTGAGAAATCACTTTGAGTCCATAGGAAAGCCAATACTATTAAAAAGGGGTAAGGTACTGTTGGTGAACAAGATGCTCCACGTGCACAAGTGATAGTCACCAAAAACACCCACAAATTCTTCCACAAAAGTCTGTCCAAGCCATTCATGAAAATCAGTGCAACCAACAATTCCCACTCGGTCCCACCGATTCCCAAATTCAGACACACCCATGCCAAACCCTAGCCATTCGGTGCAACCGATTCTGCATCAGTGCCACCGAGTTCAGTTGCCAACTTTCTGTTTAGCTATTTTCAAGCTTCGGTACCATCGAGTCTTGCCAGTCGGTCTCACCGAGACTTGGACCAACTTCCTGGTTAGCCATTCACAAGAATCGGTACCACCGAGTTTCGTGAATCGGTCTCACCGAGTTTTTGGACCAACTCTCTGGTTAGCCATTGTCAAGAATTGGTACCACCGAGATTTGAGAATCGGCGTCACCGAGTTGTGCATTCTGACCGTTGGTCACCTAATCGGTACCACCGAGAGTTATGTATCGGTCTCACCGAGATTCAAAAGTTACCACCTTTTGATCACTTCGGTACCACCGAGTTTTACACTTTGGTGTCACCGAGTTGGTCACTTTAGGTGTAACGGTTGGATTTTTGGGGATGCCTATATATACCCCTTCACCACCACCTACTCGGAAGAGAAGCACTCAGAACTATTCCATACTTGCCCCATTCAATTTTCTGAGAGAGAGCCACCAACTCATGTGTTGAGATCAAGCTATTCCATTCCTACCATATGAATCTTGATCTCTAGCCTCCCCAAGTTGCTTTCCACCAAATCAATCTCTTCCACCATAGCCAAATCTGTGAGAGAGTGATTGTGTGTTGAGGAGTCTATCATCTTGAAGCACAAGAGCAAGGAGTTCATCGACATTGCCGAGCCTATTACCTTTTGGAGGGTGGTGCCTCCTAGATTGGTTAGGTGTCGCTTGGGAGCCTCCTACTTCGTGTTGTGGAGTTGAACCAAAAAGTTTGTACGGGCAAGGAGATCGCCTACTTCGTGAAGATCTACCCATAGTGAGGCTAGTCCTTCGTGGACGGAAGCCGTTATGAAATAGTCAAGGTTGCTACTTCGTGGACCCTTATGGGTGGAGCCCTCCGTGGACTCTCGCGACCGTTACCCTCCGTGGGTTGAAGACTCAATAAACATGGACGTACGATAGCACCACCTATTGAAACCACAGGAAAAATCTTCATGTCTACAAATTGCGTTTGATCTTCCTTCCTACCCTCTACTATACATGCTTGTTGTTACTTTCCGCTGCTATACTCTTAGACATGCATGTGTAGGGTGTACTTGACTTTCTATCATTGCTAAAATCTGCCAACACTTAAAATTGGGAAAAGGTAGAATTTTTATTTGGTCAAGTAGTCTAATCACCCCCCCCTCTAGACATACGTTCGATCCTACAAGTGGTATCAGAGCTTTGGTCTCCATTGCATTGGTCTCACAACCTAGGAGAGTATGCGTCTAGTGAGGGAAATTATCACCGTAGAGGTTCGTACTTTGATCGCACAAATTTTGCTAGTTGGAAGCACAAAATGAAAATGCATATTCTTGGTCATAACCCCGCCGTTTGGGCTGTTGTTCGTATTGGCTTGCAAGGTGAATTCTTTGGTGATGGAAAGGAACCGGATCGTGAAGCGGCCGCGGATGAATTGAAGATGTTGCAACACAACGCTCAAGCATGTGACATTCTCTTCAACTGCCTATGCCCCGAAGAATTCAACAAAATCAGTCGTCTTGAGAATGCAAAAGAGATTTGGGATACTTTGGTTGATATGCATGAAGGTACCGAATCCGTGAGAGAATCCAAGTTGGATGTTCTTCAAAGTCAGCTTGACAAGTTCAAGATGAAGGATGGTGAAGGAGTCGCAGAGATGTACTCTAGGCTAGCTCTCATCACCAATGAGACTGCCGGCTTAGGAAGCGACGAAATGACCGACAAATTCATCATCAAGAAGATACTTCGAGCTTTGGATGAGAGATATGACACCGTGTGCACATTGATCCAAATGATGCCCAACTACAAAGATCTCAAGCCTACGAAAGTCATTGGAAGGATTGTTGCTCATGAGATGACACTCAAGGACAAAGAAGAGCTTCACAAGAAGTCTAGCGGTGCTTACAAAGCCACAAGTGATGCTCCCGCAACTTCAAGCGACAACCTTGTCACCAATGAAGAGATAAGCCTCATTGTCAAGAAATTCAACAAATTCTACAAGAGTAGAGGCAAAGAACGAAGCTCCAACTCAAGATATGAAGATAAGCATTCGTCAAGTCGTGACCGAAACTGCTACAATTGTGGGAAGCCCAGACACTACTCCAATGAGTGCACGACTCCCTACAAACGAACAGAAGAGTCACCTAGAAGACGAAGCTCAAGGAATGAATCACCTCAAAGAGAGAGAAGGAGTAGAGATGATCGTTATGAACGAAGACCCTCAAGGAGAAGAAGGGACTCGGAGAAGAAGGACAAGTACACCAAGAGCTACTCAAGAAGAAGACATCAAGCTCATGTTGGTGAATGGGTTTCCGGCTCCGAATCCGACAACAACTCCGAGAGAAGCTATCACTCCAACTCCGACTATAGTCAAGATGAAGGTGTTGCCGGACTTGCACTAGTGACTACCAACTCCTATGATCTATTTGATTCACCAAATGAAGGGAGTGGAAGTTGCTTCATGGCTAGAGGCCCCAAGGTATCACACCCCGAGTATCTTGATTTCAATAGTGATGAAGATGACTTACTTGTGATGATGACTTGCTCTTTGATAAAACTAGTGATGTTAGTCAAATTGAACTTGATAACTTTCATGCTAGTCAAGATAAGTCGCTTGATGATGATAAGATGAAAATAGAACAACTAACTAAAGAATTAAACACTCTTAAGTTAGCTCATGAATCTACTCTCGAAGATCATAGAGAGCTTGTTAGAACTCATGAGAAGCTACGCTTCGAGAAGCTCACCTTGGAGCAAGAACATGAGTTTCTTAAAGCTATCAATGACGATCTCCGAAAGAAGACCTCATCTTATCTAGCCAAACGATTACGCTTGTCTACATTCATGCCACAAGTTAAACCTAGAAAAACTAGTAACAAAGGCAAGAAAGGTTCTTCATCTAGTAGCAACAATAAAAATGCTAAATCTAATGATGTTGCTTCTAGTAGTTCTATTGATTCCACTAATGATGATTCTCTTAGCCAAGTTACACTTGAGCAAGAAAACGATTTATTGAAAGGGATTATAGAGAAAGGTATCTACAAGAGTCTTGCCGGGTGTAAGCAATTTGAGGAGATTGTACGCAAGCACGGAGGATACCGAAAAAACCATGGCATTGGCTACTTCAACGCTAATGGAGTTGAATGGGGAGAAGGTCAATACCCTAAGCCCAAGTTTGTTCCTCAAAGGGAGAAGTATGAACATACTCTTCCCAAGGGAACAAACACTCAAGATGACCTTCCACCACAAGACCACAAGCTCAAGGGCAAGGACAAGCTTCAAGAGGACATTGACTCATATGAAGATGAATCCCAAGCTTTGGTGGAGTGGATTCCCAAGGCTACTTCAAGATCAACTTCTACAAGTGCCACTTCAACACCAAGGATCCCCATCAAGTTGATGTGGGTCCCCAAGAAGAAGTACTAGAGAAGTTCTTGAGGGGTGACTCCGCCAATGAAATTCACTCCTATTCATTATTGGCAAGAACTAGTTGCAATCAACGTCAACATCATGCAATAGTTCGAGGAGTCACATATTCCCTCAAAGGTAAGCAAGGGACAGGGTAATCAACAAATCCATGGACATCATCATGTATGCTTTGCACTCCATGTCCATAGATATCCTTGGATTTGTCTCTTGTGTGTTGGGACTAACCCATGTAGGTGAGAAGAGTAAGGAAACAACAGGATGCTCCCAACTCTTGGTGATCTTCATCAACCTTGAGCATCCACCACTACCTCACCAACATGAAGTCTTCATCGACAAAACCCAAGGTTAGTTTATCCCTCCTATGGGGGGATGTCACATCAAGGGGGAGCTTTACTCTAAGACTTGAGTCAAAGCATCTCATAGTATGTGACAACATTAAATGCTTTATGTAAAAGTGGTAACCCCACTTGTGCTTAAACGATGAGTATGACCTATGATCAAGTATTCTTACTTGGCTCCTAAGTCAATATACTCATATATAGATGACTCCGCATCTCATAGTATGTGACAACATTAAATGCTTTATGTAAAAGTGGTAACCCCACTTGTGCTTAAACGATGAGTATGACCTATGATCAAGTATTCTTACTTTGCTCCTTAGTCAATATACTCATATATAGATGACTCCGTCATCGTCAAAATGCTTGATAGATGCTAGTATGTATGTGCACGTTTGCCATGATTTCATTTGACATCTTATTGTGTGAGCATGTTGGTCTGCATTTATTTATCCATTCGAGGACATCCAATTGTTGCTATTTGGCTTTTGATTTTTCTTTTGCCAATTGGATGGACAAGAATGCCTAGGACCACTCTCTAGCTATCTATGCTTTCTTGTCTCATATTCTATTCTTGCCGCATCACAAAATTTGAACAAGTACTTTTTGATCCCTCTGTGTGAGGAGCACTCGGAGTTCCGTATCGACAAAGGACTGACCATTAAAACCTCCCAAGTGCATCTCGGTGGAACCAACACCAAAATCTCGGTCTCACCGAATGCCTAGGGTTGATCTGGATTTCCATCTCGGTAACACCGATTCCTCATTCTCGGTTACACCGAGTTTCCCTATCAGCTGACAATTGAGAAACTCGGTGGCACCGATAATTTCGAACCGGTGTCACCGACAGCAAAGGGTATATATCCTGGCGGACACGACTTTTGAAATTCAATCTCAAGAGTCCGTTTCCTCCAACCCTAAGCTGCCGCTCCGAACCCCTTGGTCGTCGCCCTTGCCTCCCTGTGTGTCTCCGCCATTGGGAATCGCCGCCGCCGACGGAATCTTCACCACCGTCGTCGCCTTAGCGGGTCCTTCACCGAATTAGGGTATGGATCCGACCCTCCTTGCGCTCCCCATCCGATTCACGCGCATTGTAGTTACTTTTATCGATAATCCACCGATTGCAAACCTCCCTATCCTCTAGAAATCTCATTAGATTAGCGAACGAAGGATTTTGAGGTTTAGTCATCTGCAAAACCGAATCTCGGTGATACCGAGTCAGAAAAATTGGTTCTACCGATTTTGTTTTTGTGCTACTGAGGACAGTCTCGGTGAAACCTAGTGGCAATTCTCGATACGACCGAAATTGCTGCCAAGTTTCTGTAAAGAGCTATGTGTGTCTCGGTGGTACCGAAACTTTTGACCCGGTGACACCGACATCCCTTTTTGCTGACAACTATATCTAAGGATTTCTCTGTTCAAACCTTTGAAAAATGTCTGCATTTTGTGATGACTCATTCCTTCCACTCTTCTATACTCTATTTCACAGGGTCAGAGATGTCAGGCTCAGATGACAGTGAGAACAATTTCAGAGAGCAGAGTGTTGACATGAGCTCATGCACTAGTCCTGAGGGGAGCTATGATGATGTTCCTAGCTCTCCTGATCTGCCCAAAGCTGTAACCAGGACAAGAAGGAAGCTCAACTCAGATGAGGAGGATGAAGATTTCATACCTGAGGAGTTGTCCAAGAAGGCTGGTACTGCAAAGAACACCACTGCTGCTGCCTCTTCATCCAAGAAGAAGAAGGCCATCAGGAAAGAGTATGCTAGCTCAGGGACAGTGAGAGCACCAGAGAGCTCTAGGGCAACAATAACTGTTGAGCCCTCCAAGAAGTCCATGCCTAAGAAGGCAGGGGAGAAGAAGAAGAGAGAAAGGACAAGATTTGTCAAAGCTAAAGTTCTTCCATCTACTCCAGAGTATCTAGATGAGGAGGAAGAGGAGGAAGAGCCAGCTGCAAAGGCTCCTCCTAAGAAGAAGAAGAAGCTCATGGCTGATGCTATGCCTAAGGATACTTCATCCAAAGGCACCAAGACTGCTCCCAAGAAAGCTGCTACAGACAAACCCAAGAGGTTCTCCAGAGAGATACCAGCTTCTAGCAAGAACAAGACCTCCACCTTTAGGGAAGCTGAGTATGATGATATGACTGCTTTGATGAAGCTAAGACCACACCTTCTAGAGCACAATGCCAGCCACTTGCTTGCTGAGGACATGAAGAAGAGGAAGGACTCTGGTTTGAGAGAGTGGAGAGCCATTGATCCATATTCCCAGAGGAGGAAGACTGCTGTTGACTACAGGTTCTACACTAAGGAGCAACAAGATTTCTATGAGACAATCTTGCTTGATAAGAGCCCTGTTGTAAGTGACATGAGGTTTGTGGACTGGAAGTACATCAAGGACAATGAGGATTATTTCCCAAGTGTGCAAGACAACTTTCACTGCATTGGTCTGGATGAATTTGTTGGCAAGGAATTTACTGCATGGAATGATGAGATGATCATACAATTCTACTCCACTGCTCACTTCTATGGAGATGGTAGAATTGTGTGGATGACTGAAGGAGCAAGATATGAATCAACTGTTGAGGAGTGGGCTACCATTTTAGGAGTCCCAGAGGTGGAAGATGGTGACATCAATGTCTACAATGAGCCCAAGGCTAGCCATAATGCCATGAAGAACATGTACAATGAGATTCCTGCTGCACATGTGAAGTCTCATAGGCTAGGATCCATTTACTTCCTCCAGGATGGCCTACGCACTATCAACACCATCTTGAGGCATACCTTATTGCCTAAGTCTGGAGATGAGAAGATGATCAGAGGCTATTCCATCAACATGCTGCTCCACCTAGATCAACATACAAGATTTAGTGTGATGGATCTGATAGTAGAGACTGTGAAGAGGGTTGCTGCTGATCAGAAGCGCTCTTGCTGCTATGCACCCTACATCCAGATGCTTATTAACTCCAAGCTGGAGAAGCACATCTTTGCTCTTGACAGACCACATTTGCCACTATTGCCAGATCTAGAAGATAATGTTGTGGTGATGGACCCAGATCATCCCACATCTGCTACAGCACAGGCACATGCAGAGGCTGCCAGATACTCTAGTTCTCAGGTGCCAAGGTCTAGGAGTGAGCAGATGGATCTCCTACTTAGCTCTGTGCTCAGCATGCAGAAGGACATCAATGAGATATTGAAGAACCAGGCAAGTCTCTTGAGGATTGTTGACAACAAGTTTCACACTCTCAACAACAAGGTGGATGGGCTGACTAAGACAGTTGATGAGCTCAAGAAGGAAGTTGATGCAGAGCCTAGCCCTCATCCCACTGATGATGATGAGGAGGATCGTGCACCTCTCAGGCCCAGCACTCAGTTCACTACTCAGGCTAGATCAGCTACAGTGCCAGCTCCAGAGTTGCGACCTTCTTCATCAGCACCTGCTACAGCCTTTTCAGCTCCATCAGCTCCTCCAGTTGCTACACCGACCCCATCCATGACGTCTGCCGACATCTTCGCTGATGCCGTTCTCTCGGCTCCTTCATCGACCACCGGAGGAGATCAGCCCCAGAAGAACGATTAGCTATATACCTTTGAACTTTTTGGTAACTTGTTGCCAAAGGGGGAGAACTCATATATAGATCTTTAGGCTTCGAGAGAGAGAGCGTTGCTTTTTATCACTTTTCAAAACATTTGATATCTTTTGGTTTGGTTGTGTTAAACTTTATTGGTGTTTGATCATACACTTGATGTGTATTTGCTACTATTTCCTATCATTATGATGCTTATGAGATGATCATTCACCTGTGCTTGATTGTGTTGTGCTATGATATTCATTCTTATTATTCTCGCACACCACCAAGTTGTATGTGACATGAAAGAGTGCCCCATGTACCTAATCGATTCTGCATTTGCATTCAAACGCAAATTCAAAATAATACACAAATTTAGGGGGAGCTCTTGCTTATCACATACTTCTCAAAGCGATGATTATATTCATTGATTATATCATATGTCGAAGCTTTGATCTATATGTTGTCATCAATTACCAAAAAGGGGGAGATTGAAAGCACATTTGCTCCCTTGGTGGTTTTGGTAATTAATAACAACATATATGTCATTGAACTAATGTTTCCACTAAGCATATTTCAGGAAAAGTTCAATGATAGGGATGGCAAAAGGATTGTGGAGATACCCCTAGATGCAAGGAAATGGATTGGCAAAGCTTCAAGCAAGAGGACTCTACATTTTTACTTTGTGAGAAATCACTTTGAGTCCATAGGAAAGCCAATACTATTAAAAGGGGTAAGGTACTGTTGGTGAACAAGATGCTCCACGTGCACAAGTGATAGTCATCAAAAACACCCACAAACTCTTCCACAAAAGTCTGTCCAAGCCATTCATGAAAATCGGTGCAACCAACAATTCCCACTCGGTCCCACCGATTCCCAAATTCAGACAGACCCATGCCAAACCCTAGCCATTCGGTGCAACCGATTCTGCATCGGTGCCACCGAGTTCAGTTGCCAACTTTTTGTTTAGCTATTTTCAAGCTTCGGTACCACCGAGTTTTGCCAGTCGGTCTCACCGAGACTTGGACCAACTTCCTGGTTAGCCATTCAAAAGAATCGGTACCACCGAGTTTCGTGAATCGGTCTCACCGAGTTTTTGGACCAACTCTCTGGTTAGCCATTGTCAAGAATTGGAACCATCAAGATTTGAGAATTGGCATCACCGAGTTGCGCAATCTGACCGTTGGTCACCTGATTGGTACCACCGAGAATTATATATCGGTCTCACCGAGATTCAAAAGTTGTCACCTTTTGGTCACTTCGGTACTACCGAGATTCACACATCGGTGTCACCGAGTTGGTCACTTTAGGTGTAACGGTTGGATTTTTGGGGATGCCTATATATACCCCTTCACCACCACCCACTCGAAAGAGAAGCACCCAGAACTATTCCATACTTGCCCCATCATATTTTCTGAGAGAGAGCCACCTACCCTTGTGTTGAGATCAAGCTATTCCACTCCATCCATATGAATCTTGATCTCTAGCCTCCCCAAGTTGCTTTCTACCAAATCAATCTCTTCCACCATAGCCAAATCCATGAGAGAGTGATTGTGTGTTGAGGAGTCTATCATCTTGAAGCACAAGAGCAAGGAGTTCATCGACATTGCCGAGCCTATTACCTTTTGGAGGGTGGTGCCTCCTAGATTGGTTAGGTGTCGCTTGGGAGCCCCCTACTTCGTGTTGTGGAGTTGAACCAAGAAGTTTGTACGGCCAAGGAGATCGCCTACTTCGTGAAGATCTACCCATAGTGAGGCTAGTCCTTCGTGGACGGAAGCCGTTATGGAATAGTCAAGGTTGCTACTTCGTGGACCCTTATGGGTGGAGCCCTCCGTGGACTCTCGCGACCGTTACCCTCCGTGGGTTGAAGACTCCATAAACGTGGACGTATGATAGCACCACCTATCGGAACCACGGGAAAAATCTTCGTGTCTACAAATTGTGTTTGATCTTCCTTCCTACCCTCTACTATACATGATTGTTGTTACTTTCCGCTGCTATACTCTTAGACATGCATGTGTAGGGTGTACTTGACTTGCTATCATTGCTAAAATCTGCCAACACTTAAAATTGGGAAAATGTAGAATTATTATTTGGTCAAGTAGTCTAATCACCCCCCCTGTAGACATACTTTTGGTCCTACAAGTGGTATCAGAGCTTTGGTCTCCATTGCATTGGTCTCACAACCTAGTAGAGTATGGCATCTAGTGAGGGAAATTATCACCGTAGAGGTCCGTACTTTGATGGCACTAATTTTGCTAGTTGGAAGCACAAAATGAAAATGCATATTCTTGGTCATAACCCCGCCGTATGGGCTATTGTTCGTGTTGGCTTGCAAGGTGAATTATTTGGTGCTGGAAAGGAACCGGATCGTGAAGCGACCGTGGATGAATTGAAGATGTTGCAATACAACGCTCAAGCATGCGACATTCTCTTCAACTGCCTATGCCCCAAAGAATTCAACAAAATCAGCCGTCTTGAGAATGCAAAAGAGATTTGGGACACTTTGGTTGATATGCACAAAGGTACCGAGTCCGTGAGAGAATCCAAGTTGGATGTTCTTCAAAGTCAGCTAGATAAGTTCAAGATGAAGGATGGTGAAGGAGTCGTGGAGATGTACTCTAGGCTAGCTCTCATCACCAATGAGATTGCCGGCTTAGGAAGCGAAGAAATGACCGACAAATTCATCATCAAGAAGATACTTCGAGCTTTGTATGAGATATATGACACCGTGTGCACATTGATCCAAATGATGCCCAACTACAAAGATCTCAAGCCTAAGGAAGTTATTGGAAGGATTGTTGCTCATGAGATGACACTCAAAGACAAAGAAGAGCTTCACAACAAGTCTAGCGGTGCTTACAAAGCCACAAGTGATGCTCCCGCAACTTCAAGCGACAACCTTGTCACCAATGAAGAGATAAGCCTCATGGTCAAGAAATTCAACAAGTTCTACAAGAATAGAGGCAAAGAACAAAGCTCCAACTCAAGATATGAAGAGAAGCATTCGTCAAGTCGTGACCGAAAGTGCTACAATTGTGGGAAGCCCAGACACTACTCCAATGAGTGCACGGCTCCCTACAAACGAAGAGAATAGTCACCTAGAAGACGAAGCTCAAGGAATGAATCACCTCAAAGAGAGAGAAGGAGTAGAGATGATCGTTACGAACGAAGACCCTCAAGGAGAAGTAGGGACTCAGAGATGAAGGACAAGTACACCAAGAACTATACAAGAAGAAGACATCAAGCTCATGTTGGTGAATGGGTTTCCGGCTCCGACTCCAACAACAACTCCGAGAGAAGCTATCACTCCAACTCCGACTATAGTCAAGATGAAGGTGTTGCCGGACTTGCACTAGTGACTACCAACTCCTATGATCTATTTGATTCACCAAATGAAGGGAGTGGAAGTTGCTTCATGGCTAAAGGCCCCAAGGTATCACACCCCGAGTATCTTGATTTCGATAGTGATGAAGATGATTTACTTTGTGATGATAACTTGCACTTTGATAAGACTAGTGATGTTAGTCAAAATGAACTTGATAATTCTCATGCTAGTCAAGATAAGTCATTTGATGATGATAAGATGAAAATAGAACAACTAACTAAAGAACTAAGCACTCTTAAGTTAGCCCATAAATCTACTCTCGAAGATCATAGAGAGCTTGTAAGGACTCATGAGAAGCTACGCTTCGAGAAGCTCACCTTGGAGCAAGAACATGAGTTTCTTAAAGCTATCAATGACGATCTCCGAAAGAAGACTTCATCTTATCTAGCCAAACGATTACTCTTGTCTACATTCATGCCACAAGTTAAATCTAGACAAACTAGTAACAAAGGCAAGCAAGGTTCTTCATCTATTAGCAACAATAAAAATGCTAAACCTAATGATGTTGCTTCTAGTAGTTCTATTGATTCCACTAATGATGATTCTCTTAGCCAAGTTACACTTGAGCAAGAAAACGCTTTATTGAAAGGACTTATAGAGAAAGGTATCTACAAGAGTCTTGCTGGGTGTAAGCAATTTGAGGAAATTGTACGCAAGCACGGAGGATACCGGAAGAACCATGGCATTGGCTACTTCAATGCTAATGGATTTGAATGGGAAGAAGGTCAATACCCCAAGCCCAAGTTTGTTCCTCAAAAGGAGAAGTATGAAAATACTCCTCCCAAGGGAACAAACACTCAAGATGACCTTCCACCACAAGACCACAAGCTCAAGGGCAAGAACAAGCTTCAAGAGGACATTGACTCATATGAAGATGAATCCCAAGCTTTGGTGGAGTGGGTTCCCAAGGCTACATCAAGCTCAACTTCTACAAGGGCCACTTTAACACCAAGGATCCCCATCAAGTTGATGTGGGTCCCCAAGAAGAAGAACTAGAGAAGTTCTTGAGGGGTGACTCCGCCAATGAAATTCACCCACATTCATTATTGGCAAGAACTAGTTGCAATCAACATCAACTCTATGCAATAGTTCAAGGAGTCACACATTCCCTCAAAGGTAAGCAAGAGACAAGGCAATCAACAAATCAATGGACATCATCACACATGCTTTGCACTCCATGTCCATAGATATCCTTGTATTTGTCTCTTGTGTGTTGGGACTAACCCATGTAGGTGAGAAGAGTAAGGAAACAACAAGGATGCTCCCAACTCATGGTGATCTTCATCAACCTTGAGCATCCACCACTACCTCACGAACATGAAGTCTTCATCGACAAAACCCAAGGTTAGTTTATCCCTCCTATGGGGGGATGTAACATCAAGGGGGAGCTTTACTCTAAGACTTGAGTTAAAGCATCTCATAGTATGTGACAACATTAAATGCTTTATGTAAAAGTGGTAACCCCACTTGTGCTTAAACGATGAGTGACCTATGATCAAGTATTCTTACTTGGCTCCTAAGTCAATATACTCATATATAGATGACTCCGTCATCACCAAAATGCTTGATAGATGCTAGTTTGTATGTGCATGTTTGCCATGATTTCATTTGACATCTTATTGTGTGAGCATGTTGGTCTGCATTTATTTACACATTCGAGGACATCCAATTGTTGCTATTTGGTTTTTGATTTCTCTTTTGCCAATTGGATGGACAAGAATGCCTAGGACCACTCTCTAGCTATCTATGCTTTCTTACCTCATATTCTATTCTTGCTGCATCACAAAATTTGAACAAGGACTTGTCGATCTCTCTGTGTGAGGAGCACTCAGAGTTCCGTATCGACAAAGGACTGACCATTAAAACCTCCCAAGTGCATCTCGGTGGAACCAACCCAAAATCTCGGTCTCACCGAATGCCTAGGATTGATCTAGTTTTCTATCTCGGTACCACCGATTCCATCTTCTCGGTTACACCGAGTTTCCCTGTCAGCTGACAGTTGAGGAACTCAGTGACACCGAAAAGTTAGAATCGATGTCGCCGACAGCTATGGGTTTATATAGAGGCGAACCCGACTTTTGAAATCTATTCTTCAACCGTCGCCCCCTCCGAAACCCTCGCTGCCGAACCAAGACCCCTGGTCGTCGCCTTCGTCTTCCCGAGTGCCTCCGCCATTGGAAGTCTCCGCCGTCGACGGAATCCTCTCCCCCGTTGCCGCCGTAGCGAAATCGTCACGGTACGATTTCACCCCTCTTGCGCTCCAACCTCTGATTCTTGCGCATTAGGGCTTTTCCATCGATAAGCCAAAGTTTGAGATTGATTCGTCCACGAGAAACTCCAGTAGAATAGCGAGCGGACGATTTTTTTTAGGTTTTGCCGTCCGCCACATGAATCTCGGTAGAACCGACGCAAAATAATCGGTAGCACCGATTCATTTTTTCTGGCAAACTGAGAACACCTCGGTGGAACCGAGTACCAATTTTCGGTGTGACCGAAAATGGTGCCAAGTTTCTGGAAAGTAGGTTGTCTGTCTCGGTGGGTCCAAAAAATTTGCTTCGCTTGTACCGACATACATTTGGCGGAATGCAAAATTTTGAGAAATCTTAGTTCAATCTTTTGAAAACATCTGCATTTTGTGATGACTCATCTTTTCCACTCTTCTACACTCTATTCATAGGGTCAGAGATGTCTGCTTGAGATGACAGTGAGAACAACTTCAGAGAGCAGAGTGTTGACATGAGTTCAGGCACTAGTCCTGAGGGGAGCTATGATGACATTCCTAGTTCTCCTGATTTGCCCAAGGCTGCTACAAGGACAAGGAGGAAGCTCCATTCTGATGAGGAGGATGAGGACTTCATCCCTGAGGAGCTGCCTAAGAAAGATGATACTGCCACTTCTTCCAAGAAGAAGAAAGCTATAAGGAAGGAGTATGCCAGCTCAGAGACAGTGAGAGCACCAGAGAGCTCCAGGGCAACTATGACAGTTGAGCCTCCCAAGAAATCTATGCCTAAGAAGTCAGGGGAGAAGAAGAAGATAGAGAGGACAAAATTTGTCAAGGCTAAAGTTCTTCCATCCACTCCAGAGTATCTAGATGAGGAAGAAGAAGAGGAGGTAGAGCCAGCTGCAAAGGCCCCTCCCAAGAAGAAGAAGAAGCTTATGGCAGATGCTATGCCTAAGGCTAACACCTCCAAGAGCACCAAGTCAGCTCCCAAGAAGGCTACTGCTGCTGAAAAGCCTAAGAGGTTCTCCAGAGAGATACCAGCTTCCAGCAAGAACAAGACCTCCACTTTTAGGGAAGCTGAGGATGATGATGATATAACTGCTTTGATGAAGCTCAGACCACACCTTCCAGAGCACAATGCCAGCCATTTGCTTGCTGAGGACATGAAGAAGAGGAAGGATTCTGGTTTGAGGGTATGGAGAGCAATTGATCCATATGCTCAGAGGAAGAAAGCAGCTGTGGACTATAGGTTTTATACCAAGGAGCAACAAGATTTCTATGAGACTATCTTGCTTGATAAGAGCCCAGCTGTGAGTGACATGAGATACGTTGATTGGAAGTACATCAAGGCAAATGAAGATTACTTCCCAAATGTTCAAGACATCTTTCATTGCATTGGCTTAGATGAATTTGTTGACAAAGAATTCACTGCATGGAACGATGAGATGATCATGCAATTCTACTCCGCTGCTCACTTCTATGGAGATGGTAGGATTGTGTGGATGACTGAAGGAGCAAGGTATGAGTCTACTGTTGAGGAATGGGCTGCCATCTTAGGAGTCCCAAAGGTGGAAGATGGAGACTTGGATGTCTATTCTGAATCCAAGGAGAGTCATGATTCTATGAAGAACATGTACAATGAGATCCCGGCTGCAAACTTGAAATCTCACAAGTTAGGATCCATTTACTTCCTCCAGGCTGGCGTTCGCACAATGAACACCATCTTGAGGCACGCATTGATGCCTAAGTCTAGAGATGACAAGATGATTAGAGGCTACTCCATCAACATGCCGATCCATCTTGATAGACACACCAGGATAAGAGTGATGGATTTGATCGTAGAGACTGTGAAGAGGGTTGCTGCTGATCATAAGCGCTCATGCTGCTATGCACCCTACATTCAGATGCTCATCAACTCCAAGCTGGAGAAGCACATTTTTGCTCTTGACAGGCCACACTTGCCCCTACAGCCAGATCTTGAGGACAACGTCATGGTGATGAACCCAGATCATCCCACCTCAGCTGCAGCACAGGCAGAGGCAGAGGCAGCTAGAGCCACTAGTGCTCAAGTCCCTAGATCTAGGAACGAGCAAATGGATCTCTTGATCACTACCGTTCAAGGCATGCAGAAGGACATCAAGGACATATTGGAGAATCAGCATAGTCTTGTGAGGATCATGGAGAATAGGGTCAAGACCCTCAATGACAAGGTGGATGGGCTGACAAAGACCGTGAACGAGCTCAAGAAGGAAGTTGATAGCGTGCCCAGTCCCGACGCTTCAGATGATGAGGATGACTCTCCTCTCAGGCCAGGCACTCACTTCACTACCCAGGCCAGATCAGCCACAGTGCCAGTTCCAGAGTTGAGGCCTTCTTCATCAGCACCTGCTACAGCCTCTTCAGCTCCATCAGCTCCAGTACCTCCCGTTGCTACACCAACTCCGTCCATGACATCAGCTGAAGTCTTCGCCGACGCAGTTCTCTCGACTCCTTCATCAACCACCGGAGGATATCAGCCCCAGAAGAACGATTAGCTATATCTCTTTGAACTTTTTGGTAACATGTTGCCAAAGGGGGAGAAGTTGTATATAGATCTTTAGGCTTTGAGTGAGAGAGCGTTTGGTTTTTATCGCTTTTCAAAAACATTTGATCTTTGGTTTGTTTGTGTTAAACTTTGTTGGTGTTTGATCATACACTTGATTGTGTTGCTACTATTTCCTATCATTTTGATGCTTATGAGATGGTCAATCACCTTTACTTGATTGTGTTGTGCTATGATGTTCATTCTAATTATTCTCGCACACCACCAAGTTGTATGTGACATGAAAGAGTGCCCCATGTACCTAATCGATTGTGCATTTGCATTCAAACGCAAATTCAAAATAATGCACAAATTTAGGGGGAGCTCTTGCTTATCACATACTTCTCAAAGCGACGATTATATTCATTGATTATATCATATGTCGAAGCTTTGATCTATATGTTGTCATCAATTACCAAAAAGGGGGAGATTGAAAGCACATTTGCTCCCTTGGTGGTTTTGGTAATTAATAACAACATATAAGTCATTGAACTAATGTTTCCACTAAGCATATTTCAGGAAAAGTTTAATGATAGGGATGGCAAAAGGATTGTGGAGATACCCCAAGATGCAAGGAAATGGATTGGCAAAGCTTCAAGAAACAGGACTCTACATTTTACTTTGTGAGAAATCACTTTGAGTCCATAGGAAAGCCAATACTATTAAAAGGGGGTAAGGTACTGTTGGTGAACAAGATGCTCCACGTGCAGAAGAGATAGTCACCAAAAACACCCACAAGCTCTTCCACAAAAGTCTGTCCAAAGCCAAATATCCAAAATCGGTGCAACCAACACTTCCCACTCGGTGCCACCGATTCCCAAACTCAGACAGACCCATGCCAAACCCTAGCACATTGGTGTAACCGATTCCACTTCGGTGCCACCGAGTTTGGGTTGCCAACTTTCTGTTTAGCCATTTTCAGTCTTCGGTACCACCGAGTTTTGCCAGTCGGTCTCACCGAGTTTTGGACCAACTCTCTGGATAACCATTCACAAGAATCGGTACCACCGAGAATTGTGAATCGGCGCCACCGAGTTTCTGGACCAACTCTCTGGTAAGCCTTGGTCAAGAATCGGTACCACCGAGATATGAATTTCGGCGTCACCGAGTTGCGTGATACGTCTCCAACGTATCTATAATTTTTGATTGTTCCATGCTGTTATATTATCTGTTTTGGATGTTTTATATGCATTAATATGCTATTTTATATTATTTTTGGGACTAACCTATTAATCTAGAGCCTAGTGCCAGTTTCTGTTTTTTTCTTGTTTTTGAGTATTGCAGATAAGGAATATTAAACGGAGTCCAAACGGAATAAAATGTTCGGAATGATTTTTCTTGGACTAGAAGCAACCCAGCAGACTTGGAGATGAAGGTAGGAGACCTGCCGTGTGGCGACAAGCCACAGGGATGCGCCCTAGGGGGGGCGCCCCCCTAGCTTGTGGCCCCACGGCAGCCCTCCTAACCCTATTCTTCGGCCTATAAATTCCCAAATATTCCCTGGATACCAAAGAGAGCCACGAAAATACTTTTCCGCCGCCGGAAGCCTCTGTTCCCGTGAGATCCAATCTTGGAGCCTTTTCCGGTAATCTACCGGAGGGGGATTCGATCACGGAGGGCATCTACATCAACTCCATTGCCCCTCCGATGATGCGTGAGTAGTTCGCCACAGACCTTAGGGTCCATAGCTAGTAGCTAGATGGCTTCTTCTCTCTCTTTGTTCTTCAGTACCATGTTCTTCATGATCTTCATGGAGATCTATCCGATGTAATACTCTTTTGCGGTGTGTTTGTCGAGATCCGATGAATTGTGGGTTTATGTTCAGATTATCTATGAATATTATTTGAATCTTCTCTGAATTCTTATATGCATGATTTCATATCTTTGCAAGTCTCTTCGAGTTATTGGTTTGGTTTGGCCAACTAGATTGGTAATTCTTGCAATGGGAGAAGTGCTTAATTTTTTGGGTTCAATCTTGCGATGTCCTCACCCAGTGAAAAAGTAGGGGTAGCGAGGCACGTATTTGTATTGTTGCCATTGAGGATAAAAAGATGGGGTTTTCATCATATTGCTTGAGTTTATCCCTCTACATCATGTCATCTTACCTAATGCGTTACTCTGTTCTTCATGAACTTAATACTCTAGATGCAGGCAGGAGTCGGTCGATGTGTGGAGTAATAGTAGTAGATGTAGAATCGTTTCGGTCTACTTGACATTGACGTGATGCCTATATGCATAATCATTGCCTTGGATATCTTCATAATTATTCGCTTTTCTATCAATTGCTCGACAGTAATTTGTTCACCCACCGTATTATTTTCCTTCATGAGAGAAGCCTCTAGTGAAACCTATGGCCCCCGGGTCTATTTTCCATAATATATTTTCAGATCTATAAACCAAAAATACCAAAAATACTTTGCTGCAATCTTTTTTACTTTTAGTTTACTTTTCGTTTTAGCAATCCTATCTATCTATCTCTATCAGATCTCATCCTTTCAAATAACCGTGAAGGGATTGACAATCCCTTTATAGCGTTGGGTGCAAGTGTTTGATTATTTGTGTAGGTACATCTATTGGGGACTTGCTTGTATCTCCTACTGGATTGATACCTTGGTTCTCAACAACTGAAGGAAATACTTATCTACTTTGCTGCATCACCCTTTCCTCTTCAAGGGAAAACCAACGCATGCTCGAGAAGTAGCAAGAACGATTTCTGGCGCCGTTGCCGGGGAGATCTACATCAAGCCTACCAAGTACCCATCACAAACTCATCTCTTGCATTTACATTATTTGCCATTTGCCTCTCGTTTTTCTCTCCCTCACTTCTAAAACGATTTTCAGAAAATACCAAAAAGATTTGCCTTTTTATTCGCCCTTCTTCCATTCGTCTTTTCATTTGCTTTTCGTTTGCTTGTGTGCTTGATTGCTTGCTTTGTCACGATGACTCAAGAGAATACCAAGTTGTGTGACTTTTCCAATACTAATAATAATGATTTTATTAGTACTCCGATTGCTCCGGCACTAGTGCAGAATCTTATGAAATTAATGCCGCTTTGCTAAATCTTGTTATGAAAGAGCAATTTTCCGGCCTTCCTAATGAAGATGCCGCATCCCATCTAAATACTTTCATTGAGTTGTGTGATATGCAAAATAAGAAAGATGTGGAAAATGATATTGTTAAATTGAAGCTATTTCCGTTCTCTCTATGAGATCGTGCTAAAACTTGGTTTTCATCTTTGCCTAAAAATAGTATTGATTCATGGAATAAGTGTAAAGATGCTTTTATCTCCAAGTACTTTCCGCCCGCTAAGATCATCTCCCTTAGAAACGATATAATGAATTTTAAGCAACTTGATCATGAGCATGTTGCCCAATCTTGGGAGAGGATGAAACTAAAGATTAGAAATTGCCCCGCGCATGGTTTGAGTTTATGGATGATTATACAAATTTTCTATGCGGGATTGAATTTTGCATCTAGGAATCTCTTAGATTCCGCCGCGGGTGGTACTTTTATGGAAATCACATTAGGAGAAGCTACTAAACTCCTAGATAATATTATGGCAAATTACTCTCAATGGCATATCGAAAGATCTCCTGCTAGTAAAAAAGTGCATGCTATTGAAGAAATAAATACTTTGAGTGAAAAGATGGATGAATTAATGAAATTGTTTGCTATTAAGAGTGCTCCTATTGATCCTAATGATATGCCTTTGTCTTCTTTGATTGGAAATAATAATGAATCTATGGATGTGAATTTTGTTGGTAGGAACAATTTTGGTAATAACGCGTATAGAGGTAATTTCAATCCTAGGCCGTTTCCTAGTAATTCCTCTAATAATTATGGTAGTTCCTACAACAACTCTTATGGAAATTATAATAAGATGCCCTCTGATCTTGAGAATAATATTAAAGAATTTATTAGTTCGCAAAAGGGTTTCAATGCTATGATTGAAGAAAAATTGCTCAAGATTGATGATTTGGCTAGGAACGTTGATAGAATTTCTCTTGAGATTGATTCTTTGAAAATTAGATCTATTCCACCCAAGCATGATATTAATGAGTCTTTAAAATCTATGAGAATTTCTATTGATGAGTGTAAGGAAAGAACCGCTAGAATACGTGCTAAGCGTGAATGGCTTGAAAAAGTGTGTTCTCGTGATAATATTGATGAAGATCTTAAAGTGATTGATGTGACTCCTATTGAATCTTTGTTTTCTAATATAAATCTTTATAAAGATGTGACTGGAGATAAGTCAACTTTAGTTAAAAGGCGTCCCAATGATTCGGAGTTTATAGATCTTAATGCTAAGATTGATAAAAGTGGGATTGAAGAGGTCAAAACTTTAAATAGCAATGAACCCACTCTTTTGGATTTCAAGGACTTTAATTATGATAGTTGTTCTTTAATTTATTGTGTTTCCTTGTTGCAATCCATGTTGAATTCTCCACATGCTTATGATCAAAATAAAGCTTTTACTAAACATATCGTGGATGCTATGATGAAATCTTTTGAAGAAAAACTTGAGTTGGAAGTTTCTATACCTAGGAAGCTTTATGATGAGTGGGAACCTACTATTAAGATTAATATTAAAGATTATGAGTGCCATGCTTTGTGTGATTTGGGTGCTAGCGTTTCCACGATTCCGAAAACTGTATGTGATGTGCTAGGTTTCCGTGAATTTGATGATTGCTCTTTAAATTTGCATCTAGCGGATTCCACTATAAAGAAACCTATGGGAAGGATTAATGATGTTCTTATTGTCGTAAATAGGAATTATGTGCCCGTATATTTCATTGTTCTTGATATAGATTGCAATTCTACATGTCCTATTATTCTTGGTAGACCTTTCCTTAGAACGATTGGTGCAATTATTGATATGAAGGAAGGAAATATTAGATTCCAATTTCCATTAAGGAGAGGCATGGAACACTTTCCTAGAAATAAAATAAAATTACCTTATGAATCTATTATGAGAGCTACTTATGGATTGCATACCAAAGATGACAATACCTAGATCTATTGCGTTATGCCTAGCTAGGGGCGTTAAACAATAGCGCTTGTTGGGAGGCAACCCAATTTTATTTTTATGCTTTTGTTTTTTGCTTCTGTTTTTGAGTTTTCCACACATTATTACCTCTGTAGTAATTGTGTTTTCTTGTTTAATTTAGTGTTTGAGCCAAGTAAGACCTTTGGGATGGTCTACGGTGTTTGTGATTTGATTTTGCTGAAAAACAGAAACTATTGCTCTCAGTCCAGGAATTTTGTAAATTCACTGGAACGTGCTTTTGATCTTAAATTTTTACACAAGATTTATATACAAATTTTCCTGATTTTCATAATTTTTCAGAATTTTTGGAGTTACAGAAGTATTCTAAGTCTATAGATTACTACAGACTGTTCTGTTTTAGACAGATTCTGTTTTCTTTGTGTTGTTTGCTTATTTTGATGTATCTATGGGTTGTATCGGGGGGTATGAACCATGGAGAAGTTAGAATACATTAGATATTACGCAAATATAAATAAAGAATGAGTTCACAACAGTACCTAAAGTGGTGATTTATTCTTCTTATACTAACGGATCTCATGAGTTTTCTGTTGAGTTTTGTGTTGTGAAGTTTTCAAGTTTTGGGTAAAGATTTGATGGACTATGGAATAAGGAGTGGAAAGAGCCTAAGCTTGGGGATTCCCAAGGCACCCCAAGCCATATTCAAGGATACCAAAAATCCTAAGCTTGGGGATGCCCCGGAAGGCATCCCCTCTTTCGTCTTCAATCCATCGGTAAATTTACTTGAGGCTATATTTTTATTCACCACATGATATGTGTTTTGCTTGGAGCGTCTTGTATGATATGAGTCTTTTCTTTTTAGTTTGCCACAATCATCCTTGCTGCACACATCTTTTTGAGGGGGACACGCATTAATCGTGAATTTATTAGAATACTCTATGTGCTTCACTTATATCTTTTGATCTAGGCAATGTTGCTCTAGTGCTTCACTTATATCTTTTTAGAGCACGGTGGTGTTTTATTTTATAGAAATTATTGAACTCTCGTACCTCACTTATATTATTTTGAGAGTCTTTAAACAGCATGGTAATTGGTTTAGGTTATGAATTTAGTCCTAATATAATGGGCATCCAATAGGGATATAATAAAAACTTTCATATAAAGTGCATTGAATACTATGAGAAGTTTGATTCCTTGCATATAGTTTTGAGATATAGAGATGGTAATATGAGAGTCATGCTAGTGAGTAGTTGTGAATTGGAAGAAATACTTGTGTTAAAGTTTGTGATTCCCGTAGCATGCACGTATGGTGAACCGTTATGTAACGAAGTCGGAGCATGATTTGTTTAATGATTGTCAACCTTTGTGTGAGGGTCGGGAGCGCGCGATGGTTAACTCCTACCAACCTCTCCCCTAGGAGCATGCGTCTAATACTTTGCTTCGATAACTAATAGACTTTTGCAATAAGTATGTGAGTTCTTTATGACTAATGTTGAGTCCATGGATTATACGCACTCTCACCCTTCCACCTTTGCTAGCCTCTCTAGTACCGCGCAACTTTCGCCGGTGCATCAAACCCACCTTCCTCAAAACAGCCACCATATATTTTCCTCAAAACAGCCACCATACCTACCTATTATGGCATTTCCATAGCCATTCCGAGATATATTGCCATGCAACTTCCACCGTTCCATTTTTCATGACATGCACCATCATTTTCATATTGCCTTGCATTCGTAAGCATTCATCTAGAGTCATATTTTGTTCTAGGTATCGAGTTGTAAGTAAATAAAAGTGTGATGATTTTCATTATTAGAGCATTTGTCCCGTGAGAGAAAAGGATGATGGAAGCTATGAATCCCTCACAAGTTGGGATGAGTCTCCGGACTTTATAAATAATAAAAGAGGCCAATGAAGCCCAAATAAAAAAAAGAGGCCAAAGATGCCCACCAAAAGAAAAAAAAGAAAAAAAAGGAAAAAAAATGAGAGAAAGAGAGAAGGGACAATGCTACTATCTTTTTCCACACTTGTGCTTCAAAGTAGCACCATGATCTTCATGATAGAGAGTCTCCTATTTTGTCACTTTCATATAGCTAGTGGATTTTTTCATCATATGCACAACCACTTAGTTTCTTTTTGAGCTTTCATACACTTATAGCTCTAGTGCATCCGTTGCATGGCAATCCCTACTCACTCACATTGATATCTATTGATGGGCATCTCCGTAGCCCGTTGGTACGCCTAGTTGATGTGAGACTATCTTCTCCTTTTTCCTCACAACCTCCACCATATTCTATTCCACCTATAGTGCTATATCCATGGCTCACGCTCATGTATTGCGTGAGAGTTGAAAAGGTTTGAGAACATAAAAGGTGTGAAACAATTTCTTGACTTGTCATCGGGGTTGTGCATGATTTAGATACTTTGTGTGGGGAAGATGGAGCATAGCCAGACTATATGATTTTGTAGAGATAACTTTCTAAGGCCATGTTATTTCGAAAGGACACAATTGCCTTGTTGGTATGCTCGAAGTATTACTGTTTTATGTCAATATTAGACTTTTGTTTTGAATCTTATGGATCTGAATATTCATGCCACAATAAAGAATATTACATGGATAAATATGTTAGGTAGCATTCCACATCAAAAATTCTGTTTTTATCATTTACCTACTCGAGGACGAGCAGGAATTAAGCTTGGGGATGCTTGATACGTCTCCAACGTACCTATAATTTTTGATTGTTCCATGCTGTTATATTATCTGTTTTGGATGTTTTATATGCATTAATATGCTATTTTATATTATTTTTGGGACTAACCTATTAATCTAGAGCCTAGTGCCAGTTTCTGTTTTTTTCTTGTTTTTGAGTATTGCAGATAAGGAATATTAAACGGAGTCCAAACGGAATAAAATGTTCGGAATGATTTTTCTTGGACCAGAAGCAACCCAGCAGACTTGGAGATGAAGGCAGGAGACCTGCCGTGTGGCGACAAGCCACAGGGGCGCGCCCTGGGGGGGGGGGCGTCCCCTAGCTTGTGGCCCCACGGCAGCCCTCCTAACCCTATTCTTCGGCCTATAAATTCCCAAATATTCCCTGGATACCAAAGAGAGCCATGAAAATACTTTTCCGCCGCCGGAAGCCTCTGTTCCCGTGAGATCCAATCTTGGAGCCTTTTCCGGTAATCTGCCGGAGGGGGATTCGATCACGGAGGGCATCTACATCAACTCCATTGCCCCTCCGATGATGCGTGAGTAGTTCGCCACAGACCTTCGGGTCCATAGCTAGTAGCTAGATGGCTTCTTCTCTCTCTTTGTTCTTCAATACCATGTTCTTCATGATCTTCATGGAGATCTATCCGATGTAATACTCTTTTGCGGTGTGTTTGTCGAGATCCGATGAATTGTGGGTTTATGTTCAGATTATCTATGAATATTATTTGAATCTTCTCTGAATTCTTATATGCATGATTTCATATCTTTGCAAGTCTCTTTGAGTTATTGGTTTGGTTTGGCCAACTAGATTGGTAATTCTTGCAATGGGAGAAGTGCTTAGTTTTGGGTTCAATCTTGCGGTGTTCTCACCCAGTGACAAAGTAGGGGTAGCGAGGCACGTATTTGTATTGTTGCCATCGAGGATAAAAAGATGGGGTTTTCATCATATTGCTTGAGTTTATCCCTCTACATCATGTCATCTTACCTAATGCGTTACTCTATTCTTCATGAACTTAATACTCTAGATGCAGGCAGGAGTCGGTCGATGTGTGGAGTAATAGTAGTAGATGCAGAATCGTTTCGGTCTACTTGACACGGACATGATGCCTATATGCATAATCATTGCCTTGGATATCTTCATAATTATTCTCTTTTCTATCAATTGCTCGACAGTAATTTGTTCACCCACCGTATTATTTTCCTTCATGAGAGAAGCCTGTAGTGAAACCTATGCCCCCCGAGTCTATTTTCCATAATATATTTTCAGATCTATAAACCAAAAATACCAAAAATACTTTGCTGCAATCTTTTTACTTTTAGTTTACTTTTCGTTTTAGCAATCCTATCTATCAGATCTCATCCTTGCAAATAACCGTGAAGGGATTGACAATCCCTTTATAGCGTTGGGTGCAAGTGTTTGATTATTTGTGTAGGTACATCTATTGGGGACTTGCTTGTATCTCCTACTGGATTGATACCTTGGTTCTCAACAACTGAGGGAAATACTTATCTACTTTGCTGCATCACCCTTTCCTCTTCAAGGGAAAACCAACGCATGCTCGAGAAGTAGCATTGCGCGATCTGACCGTTGGTCACCTGATCGGTACCATCGAGAATTATATATCGGTCTCACCGAGATTCAAAAGTTGTCACCTTTTGGTCACTTCGGTACCACCGAGATTCACACATCGGTGTCACCGAGTTTGTTACTTTAGGTGCAATGGCTGCATTTTTGGGGATGCCTATATATACCCCTTCACCAGCACCCACTCGAAAGAGAAGCACTCAGAACTATTCCATACTTGCCCCATCATATTTTCTGAGAGAGAGCCACCTACCCTTGTGTTGAGATCAAGCTATTCCACTCCATCCATATGAATCTTGATCTCTAGCCTCCCCAAGTTGCTTTCCACCAAATCAATCTCTTCCACCATAGCCAAATCTGTGAGAGTGTGATTGTGTGTTGAGGAGTCTATCATCTTGAAGCACAAGAGCAAGGAGTTCATCGACATTGCCGAGCCTATTACCTTTTGGAGGGTGGTGCCACCTAGATTGGTTAGGTGTCGCTTGGGAGCCTCCTACTTCGTGTTGTGGAGTTGAACCAAGAAGTTTGTATGGGCAAGCAGATCGCCTACTTCGTGAAGATCTACCCATAGTGAGGCTAGTCCTTTGTGGACGGAAGCCGTTATGGAATAGTCAAGGTTGCTACTTCGTGGACCCTTATGGGTGGAGCCCTCCGTGGACTCTCGCGACCGTTACCCTTCGTGGGTTGAAGACTCCATAAACGTGGACGTACGATAGCACCACCTATCGGAACCACGGGAAAAATCTTCGTGTCTACAAATTGCGTTTGATCTTCCTTCCTACCCTCTACTATACATGCTTGTTGTTACTTTTCGCTGCTATACTCTTAGACATGCATGTGTAGGGTGTACTTGACTTGCTATCATTGCTAAAATCTGCCAACACTTAAAATTGGGAAAAGGTAGAATTTTTATTTGGTCAAGTAGTCTAATCACCCCCCCTCTAGACATACTTTCGGTCCTACAGGACCATATGTTATCGAAGAGGTTTATCGTTCTGGAGCTATCAAGATTAATAATGTCAAAGGTACTAACCCGAAGGTAGGCGATGGACAAAGAAATAAACACTATATCTCAGGTACGCCTATTAATGTTGAAAGCAATGTTATCCAAACCATGACACCGGAGGAACACATAAAACAAACCTTCCGGAACACTCCAGAATCCTGAAAAAGAGGAGGTACGTGATACGGTAAGTAAACGGACTCCGAAAAATCCGGAAAAATACTTTCTGTTAGTTTTGGAATATTACAAAAATTAGGAAAATAAGAAATAAACAGGAAAGCAACCGAGGTGAGCACGATACACCAGGGCACGCCTGCCCTCCCTGGTGAGCCCTGGTGGGTTGTGCCCTCCTCGGGCACCTTCCCGACTCCGTTTTCCTTCTGTATTCTTGCTTCCCAAGATAAAAAAAATCTTTATATATCCCCCCGATTGTTTTGACCTCCGCATCGCAGAAAAAATTCTCTGTTCTTGTTTCGTGTTGTTTTCTCGTTAGATCTAGATCCCCGTGGCTCCACCAAGCTCCTCCAAGGACAAGTTCTTCGAGAAGGTCATCAACCCGTACTTGTTGGAGGTGATGAAGCACCCTCAAGCCATTGAGATGCATGACGGGGTGCTCCACATCCGAGATGTTCAGGGGCCTAACAGGACGGGAAGCATGGATGCTAGGCTCGAGGCGGTGGAACAGGACATCTTCAAGTGCCAAGGGATGGTGGAGCATGGACTTGGTGCCAATCACTCCATGATCACGGAATTCAGCCGTGATCACATGGTGGATGGCCGGTCCATGAAGGACATCGTCTTCACCTTCAACGAGCAAATCAATTATCTGCAAAGTCAAATCTATGATCTTCAAAACCAAGTTTTTGAGTATGAAGCAAGATTTAAAGGTATGATTTTAGCTGCCAGCTGTAGGACTCGGGAGACTCGTGCATCATCTTATGATGGTGAGCCCTTGCCCTGGAAGTCGGAGGATAAGCCTACCACTTCATCACCACCACCTTCATCATCTACACCACCAAAGGAGACTTGAGTACACGGGTATGTGCACTTCCCTTGGCTTGAGCCAAGCTTGGGGGAGATGCCTCGGTATCGTATCACCATCACTTTTATTTACCTTTACCTATTTTAGTTCGATCCTTAGCTCTTTCGTGATCTAGTTGAATAAAAGTTTAGTATGATCTATTTTCGAGTGCTAGTTTCGTGATCTATCTATCTATGTAATCGAGTGAGAGTTATATAATAAAGTTTAGTTTGAGCTTTTGCTTCTTTACTTTCTTGTTGCAATCAAAATAAAAAAAGGAAATAAATGAAAAGGATCATATGCTAATCTTATGATGAGTAATGACATCACATAAGGAAAAGTATAAGTAGTAAAATTTATTGAAGATTGACAAACATAGCATTGGTCAATGATGCAATTCATGAAAGAATTAATAAGGGAAGAGAAGATTCACATGCAAATACACCATCTTGGACATCTTTTATGATTGTGAGCCCCTATTAAATATTATATGCCAAAATTGTTGACGTTGGACAAGGAAGACAACGTAATGATTTATGTTTGTTCATGTTCACATAGAAGTTATATTGTCATAGATCCTTCAACATGTGGTGCTTGCTCAATATCTTTGCTAGCCAAAAATTCCACACTAAGTAGAGATACTACTTGTGCATCCAAAACCCTAAACCCAAACTCATGTTTTGAGAGTCCACCATACCTACCTATGGATTGAGTAAGATCCTTCAAGCAAGTTGTCATCGGTGCACTAAGGCAATAAAAAATTGCTTCTAAATGTGTTTGATCAATTAGTGTAAGAGAAAATTGAGCGTTGTACGAACTTATGATGGCAAAGTAATAAAAGCGATGGACTGCATAATAAAGGTTGCTATCATAGGGGGGCAATATAACGTGACGTTCTTTTGCATTAAGGGATTTGGCATACAAACCAAAAAGCGAATGACAACCTCTGCTTCCCTCTGCGAAGGGCCTATCTTTTACTTTTATGTATTTACTTTTATGCAAGATTCAAAGTATTCTTCCCTATTCCTTTTTACTTTTTCTTTTTGCAAGCATCATGTGGCAAGGAAAGATCTAGGCACATATAACCAGTTGGATATGAGTGAGCATGAGTTATTATTGTTGACATCACCCTTGAGGTGAATACGTTGGGAGGTGAGACTATAAGCCCCTATCTTTCTATGTGTCCGGTTGAAATTTTTTGCTCATGGGTATGCTGTGAGTGTTAGCAATCATAGAAGATTAAATGATGGTTTAGTATGTGGACTTGCCAAAAGGCTCCGACACGAGACCCTTCCTGAAAATATGATGAATTGTAGTTGCAAAGTTGACTGAGAACATAGTTTGTTAGTTTTCAATAAGGTTTATGCTTTATACTTCTATGTTGTGATGAATTGTTAGTTGTTCATAAGAAGCTATATGATGAAGTTATATAATAAAAGGTATATGAATAAGTTCTATGATAAAGTTTGTTGCTGCTATTATAATAAGCATGATGCTACTATGTCCGTATTTTGTTTTTACCGACACCTCTCTCTCAAACCATGTGGACATGTTTTTCGATGTCGGCTTTCGCTTGAGGACAAGCGAGGTCTAAGCTTGGGGGAGTTGATACGTCCATTTTGCATCATGATTTCCTACTGTTATTTATAGTGTTTTTATGCATAATAATGCTTTATGGAGTAATTGTAATGCCTTTTCTCTCATAATAAGCAAGGTTTACACAAAGAGGGAGAATGCCGGCAGCTGGAATTCTGGACCTGAAAAAGCATATCAGAGATACCTATTCTGCACATCTCCAAATAAGCTGAAACTGCACGGAGAATTATTTTGGAATAAATAAAAAATATTGGAGCAAATAACTATCGGAGGGGGGCCACCTGGTGACCACAAGACACCAGGGCGCGCCAGGCCCCTCAGGCGCGCCCTGGTGGGTTGTGGTCAGCCCAGCCCATCTCCGGTGCCCATCTTCTGGTACTTAAGGTCTTTTGACCTGGAAAAAATAAGGAGAGGACTTTCGGGACGGAACGCCGCTGTCTCGAGCCAGAACTTGGGTAGGAGCACTTTTGCCCTCCGGCGGAGCGATTCCGCCGGGGGAACTTCCCTCCCAGAGGGGGAAATCAAAGCCATCGTCATCACCAACAACCCTCTCATCTTTGGGAGGCCAATCTTCATCAACATCTTCAACATCACCATCTCCTCTCAAACCCTAGTTCATCTCTTGTGTTTAATCTTTGTACCAGAACCTCAGATTGGTACCTGTGGGTGACTAGTAGTGTTGATTACATCTTGTAGTTGATTACTATATGGTTTATTTGGTGGAAGGTTGTATGTTCAGATCCATTATGCTATTTAATACCCCTCTGATCTTGAGCATGAATATTATTTGTGAGTAGTTATCTTTGTTCTTGAGGTCACGGGAGAAGTCATGTTGCAAGTAATCATGTGAATTTGATATGTGTTCGATATTTTGATGATATGAATGTTGTGATTCCCTTAGTGGTGTCATGTGAACGTCGACTACATGACACTTCACCATCTTTGGGCCTAAGGGAATGCATTGTGGAGTAGTTATTAGATGATGGGTTGCTAGAGTGACAGAAGCTTAAGCCCTAGTTTATGCGCTATTTCGTAAGGGGCTGATTTGGATCCAAATGTCTAATGCTATGGTTAGATTTTATGTTAATACTTTTCTCGTAGTTGCAGATGCTTGCGATGGGGTTAATCATAAGTGGGAGGTTTATTCAAGTAAGAACAACACCAAAGCACTGGTCCACCCACATATCAAATTATCAAAGTAGCGAACTCAAATCAAACCAACATGATGAAAGTGACTAGATGAAATTCTCGTGTACCCTCAAGAACGCTTTGCTTATTATAAGAGACCGTTTTGGCCTGTCCTTTGCCACAAAAGGATTGGGCCATCTTGCTGCACTTTATTTACCGTTACCGTTACTTGCTCGTTACCAATTATCTTGCTATCAAACTACCTGTTACCTACAATTTCAGTGCTTGTAGAAATTACCTTGCTGAAAACTGCTTGTCATTTCCTTCTGCTCCTCGTTGGGTTTGACACTCTTACTTATCTAAAGGACTACGATTGACCCCCTATACTTGTGCGTCATCACCGACCACCTCGCCTCGTACTTCTCCTCCCTCATGGTGGAGTGACTCTTGGCGTCGGTGATGCATTGTTCGATCGACGACTGCAGCCGTTCGGCAGCGGATGCCGAGTCCCTCGCCTTCTTCACCTTCTTGTTGCCATCAAGCCGCCCTTCTGCCACCCCTGAGATAGGCGCGCATGGGTTGTACACGCCGTCCTTGGCCTTGGCGAGAGCTAGTCGGACCTCTGCCCATTTCTCGCATGGCTCGATCCTGGTGAAGATGTGAAGGAACTTGAAGTCGGCGTCAGTGTTGCTGTCCCGGCGGTACATCTAGAACATTCAGACCATCTGCACAGACAAAGAACAGGTGTCGGCGAAGAACATGACGAAGAGCTGGACTGGCGAGCCATGGACGTACCTGCCGTTCGACGTTGGCGCCGCTCTCCGGGCGAGCCATGACCTCCTCCTGAATCCCATGCCACTTGTTGAACGCTAGTTGGATGCTCGCCCAATGGTTGGACATGGCCTTGTCACCGGGCTCCATGTGTATGCCGGCGAACTCGGGGTCGACCAACTTGCGCTCGTCGAACGCCGTCTTGACCCTTCTCTAGTACGTGTCGGTGTTCTGATTCGCGTCGGTGATCGGGTCGATGCTGACAGTCTTCCATGCTTCGGCGAGGCACTCGTCTTCCTTCGCCATACACTTGACGCGGGGTTCGGCCGGCTTCCCGTTAGCCTTCCATTTCTTCTTTCTCCCTTTGCTCCTCGCCGGCTCTGGCTACACCGGTTCTTCTTCCTCCACCTCCTCCTCGACATCGTCGGGTTCAATGTCGTCCATGTCCTCACCGATGTCCAGCGTCTCCTCTTGCGTGCCGAACCCGGGGCACGAAGCGGCAGCGGCCGAGCCGTTGTTGATGATCTCCTTGAAAGCACATATGCTCCCTTTGTGGTTTTGATAATTCATGACAACATACATTGTCTCTTGGACTAATAGTTTTATCTAGCTTATTTCAGATGAAGTCCACAGAGAGGGTTAGCTAAAGGATTGTGTGGAGAACCTCACCAAGGAAAGGAAGGAATAGTATTGGCCATGCTTCAAGATCAAGGACTCTACATTTTATATTTTGTGAGAAATCACTTTGAGTCCATAGGAAAGCCAATACTATTAAAAGGGGATGAGGTAAATATGATGATCTGGTTGCTCAAGTGCTTAGAGGTAGCCACCAAAAATACTCACCCACTTTCCCACACATATCCTCTGTCCAAAGCCTAAAGTCAAAATTCGGTGCCACCATTATTCCCATTTAGATCCATCGAGTTTATCCAAGACAGAAGCCAAACCAAACCCTAGCATCTCGGTACTACCAGCTTTTCTTTCGGTGCCACCGAAAATAGTGACCAACTTCCTGGTTAGCCATTTTCTAGATTTGGTCCCACCGAGTTTAGTGAATCGGTACCACCGAGAAGTTGGACTAACTTTCTGTTAGCCCATTTCTCCTAATCGGTCCCACCGAGTTTGACGAATCGGTCTCACCGAGATTTTGGTAACTGCCTAGGTTACCCATATTGGTACCACCGAGATTCATATATCGGTCTCACCGAAAACGCCAAAGTTGCCACATTTTGAACTAGTCAGTGCCATCGAGTTTCTACTTCGATTTCACCGAGTTGGGCAATAATATTGTAACGGTTGGATTTTTGGAGATGCCTATATATACCCCTGCACCACCACTCACTCGTAAGAGAAGCACTCAGAATAGATCTACACTTCCCATATCCAATTTTCTGAGAGAGAACCACCTACCCTTGTGTTGAGGTCAAGATCATCCACTCCAACCATATGGATCTTGATTTCTAGCCTCCCCAAGTTGCTTTCCATCCAATCAATCTCTTCTACCCATGCCAAATCTGTGAGAGAGTGATTGAGTGTTGAGGAGACTATCTTTTGAAGTACAAGAGCAAGGAGTTCATCATACTACCACATCTATTACCTTTTGGAGGGTGGTGCCTCCTAGATTGGTTAGGTGTCTCTTGGGAGCCTCCATCTTCATGATTGTGGAGTTGAACCAAGAGAGTTTGTAAGGGCAAGGAGATCTCCTACTTCGTGAAGATCTACCCATAGTGAGGCTAGTCCTTCGTGGACGGAAGCCGTTATGGAATAGACGAGGTTGCTACTTCGTGGACCCTTCGTGGGTGGAGCCCTCCATGGACTCTCGTGACCGTTACCCTCCGTGGGTTGAAGTCTCCATAAACGTGGACGTACGATAGCACCACCTATCGGAACCACGGGAAAAATCTTCGTGTCTCCAAATTGCGTTTGATCTTCCTATCTCTACTCTCTTACATATCCTTGTCTTTGCTTTCCGCTGCCATACTTGTTAACTAGCATGTGTAGGGTGCATTAGACTTGTTAGAATTGCTAAAATCTTCCAACCAATTAACTTGGGAAAAGGTTAGGTTTTTCATTTGTCAAGTAGTCTATTCACCCCTCTCTAGACATCCCTTCTAGTGATCCCACAATTGGTATCAGAGCATTGGTCTCCAAAGCTTCGGTTTCATCACCGTTGGAGGAAGATGGATGTGTCTAGTTTGGGGAGTCTTAGTTGTAGAGTGCCCGTTCTCGATGGGGAGTACTATAGTCAATGGAAATATGAGATGCTTGAGTTATTCAATGAATGCCATTTGAGCAAGTATGTTAAGAACCCCTATGTACCTCCCATTGATCCTTTACATCCTACACATGAAGAGGAAATTGATATGCTACACAATCTTAGAACTGTGAATCTTATCATTAGAGGATTGCCTAGAATTGTGTTTGATCAAATGAAGAATTTTGAATGTGCTTATACTTTGTGGAATGATTTGGGGAAACGATATCCATATATTCATTAAATAATCTTGATGAAATTCTTCATAAATCTATTGCTTCTCACAAAATGATGCCTAGTGATCCTCAGTTTGATGGTTATCTATTTGAACTTAGAGACCTCATGCGTGCTAAAGGAGATGTCATAACTATCAACAACATCATTGTTGAAGCCATTCACATTCATAATCTTGAACATTGTCATGATCACAACTCTAAGGAATCTCTTGTTTCTTATGACGAGGATTTCCCACTTGATGATGACAATGTGGAACATGGCTACTATAATGAAGATGAGTTGTTCGACATCGAGTATGAGCAGACTATGAAGAATCTAAGTCTCATGGAAAACTTCAAGGATTACATGTCTGGAGGAAAAGAGTGGATTCTCGACAGTGGATGCACCGATCACATGACCGGAGATAGAGACATGTTTCAAGAGATCACACCAAATCATGGACAACGAAGGTATGTGACTTTTGGAGACAACTCCAAGGGTAAGGTACTCGGTCTTGGTAAGGTGGCCATATATCATGATAGCTCTATTCAAAATGTCATGCTTGTTAAATCCCTTGGTTATAATCTTCTTTCCGTGTCTAGACTTGCCGACTTTGGTTTCAATGTGCTATTTACCAAAGTAGATTGCCAAGTGTTTCGTCAAGACAATCATATCATGGTCTTTACCCATTTCCATAGAGGTGATCTATACATTGTTGATTTCACTAAGAGATCCAAACCTCGTACTTGTCTTATTGCAAAATCTTCTAAAGGTTGGCTTTGGCATAGAAGGCCAGGACATGTTGGTATGCGTAATCTAGACAAGCTTGACGTGGCTTGAGACTACGTCGGTATTTCCCCAAAGAGGAAGGGATGATGCAGCATAGCGACAGTAAGTATTTCCCTCAGTTATGAAACCAAGGTATCGAACCAGTAGGAGGATCACCACTACCTAATAAGTAGCACCTACACACAAAGAACAAATACTTGCAACCCGACGCGAAAGAGAGGTTGTCAATCTCTCTACGGTAAAAAGATAGATTAGGTAGTGATAGATTGGAGAGATAGATCTCTCAAGAACACAAAATAAAAAGGGCAAATAAAAAGTGCTGCAATATATTTTTGGGTTTTTGGAGTAATAGATCTGAAAACAAAAGAGGCAAAAATATAGATCGGAAAGCAATATGTTGGAAAAGTAGACCCGGGGGCCGTAGGTTTCACTAGTGGCTTCTCTCATGAGTATAGCACACGGTGGGTGAACAAATTACTGTTGGGCAATTGATAGAAGATCAAATAACCATGACGATATCCAAGGCGATGATCATTATATAGGCATCACGTCCAAGACAAGTAGACCGACTCCTGCCTGCATCTACCACTATTACTCCACACATCGACCGCTATCCAGCATGCATCTATTGTATTAAGTTCATGGAAAAAAGGAGTAATGCAATAAGAACGATTACATGATGTAGACAAGATCTATTCATGTAGGAATAGACCCCATCTTGTTATCCTTAATAGCAACGATACATGCGTGCCTTGCTGCCCCTTCTGTCACTAGGAAAGGACACCGCAAGATCGAACCCATCACAAAGCACCTCTTCCCATGGCAAGAAAAATCGATCTAGTTGGCCTAACTAAACCAAAGATTCGAAGAAGAAATACGAGGCTATAAGTAATCATGCATATAAGAGATCAAAGAAGACTCAAATAGTATTCATGGATAGAAACTGATCATGAACTCGAAATTCATCGGATCCCAACAAACACACCGCAAAAGTTTACATCAAATAGATCTCCAAGAGACCATTGTATTTAGAATCAAAAGAGAGAGAGGAAGGCATCTGGCTACTGCCTACGGACCCGTAGGTCTATGGTGTACTACTCACGCTATTGGGGAACGTTGCATGGGAAACAAAAATTTTCCTACGCACACGCAAGATCTATCCATGGTGATGAGCATCTACGAGAGGGAGAGTGGATCTACATACCCTTGTAGATCGCTTAGCGGGAAGTGTTAAGAAACGCGGTTGATGTAGTCGAACGTATTCGCGATCCAAATCGCAAGCCGTCCCGCGATCCAATCACGATCCGTCCCGATCTAGCACCGAACGGACGACACCTCCGCGTTCAGCACACGTACAACTCGATGACGATCTCCGCTTTCTTGATCTAGCAAGAGGGGGCGGAGAGGTAGATGAGATCTCCAGCAGCACGACGGCGTGGTGGTGGTGATAGTGGAGTTATCCCGGCAGGGCTTCGCCTAAGCACTACCGAAATTTATTTGGTGGAGGAACTAGAGAATAGAGAACTAGCACGTGGCCGTGTGTTTTGGGGCTCTATTCCTCTAGTATATATAGGAGGGAGAGGGAGGAGCAAGCCTCCCTAGGGTTTCCCCTAGGGGTCGGCTGAACCAGGGCAAGGAGGAGTCCAATCCACTTCCTACTAGGAAGTGGATTCATATTAGGAAGGAGTCCTATTCCTTCCTATCTCCACCTTTTTCCTCTTGGGCATATGGGCCCTTATGTGGTCGGTTCCCCAGCCCATTAGGGGCTGGTGCGCCACCTCTTGGGCCCATGTGCCCCCCGGGGTGGGTGGGCCCCACCCGGTGGACCCCCGGAACCCATTCGTCACTCCCTGTACACTACAGGAAATACCCGAAACTTTTCCGGAACCCAAATACCACTTTCCTATATATAAATCTTTACCTCCGGACCATTCCGTAGCTCCTAGTGACGTCCGGGATCTCATCCGGGACTCTGAACAACCTTCGGTCACCAATACATATATCTCAATACTACCCAAACATCATCGAACGTTAAGTGTGCAGACCCTGCGGGTTCGAGAACTATGTAGACATGACCGAGACACCTCTATGGTCAATAACCAATAGCGGGACCTGGATGCCCATATTGGTTCCTACATATTCTACGAAGATCTTTATCGATTGAACCTCTATGTCAAGGATTCAGTTAATCCCGTATGCTGTTCCCTTTGTTCTTCGGTATGTTACTTGCCCGAGATTCGATCGTCGGTATCTCTATACCTAGTTCAATCTCGTTATTGGCAAGTCTCTTTACTCGTTCCGTAATACAATATCCCGTGGCTAACTCTGTAATCACTTTGCTTGCAAGGCTTATTGTGATGTTGTATTACCGAGAGGGCCCTGAGATACCTCTCCGTCACACGGAGTAACAAATCCCAGTCTTGATCCATGCCCACTCAACAGACACCCTCGGAGATACCTGTAGAGAATCTTTATAGTCACCCAGTTACGTTGCGACGTTTGATACACACAAGGTATTCCTCCGGTGTCAGTGAGTTACATGATCTCATGGTTATAGGAATAGATACTTGACATGCAGAAAACTATAGCAATAAACTGACACGATCATATGCTACGTTCATAGTTTGGGTCTTGTCCATCACATCATTTTCCTAATGATGTGATCCCGTTATCAAATGACATATCATGTCTATGGCTAGGTAACCTTGTCCATCTTTGATCAACGAGCTAATCTACTAGAGGCATACTAGGGACACAGTGCTGTCTATGTATCCACACATGCAATTGAATTTCCAATCAATGCAATTATAGCATGGATAATAAACGATTATCATGAACAAGGAAATATAATAATAACCACTTTATTATTGCCTCTAGGGCATATTTCCAACACACGCATCATCGGAGAGGCACCAATGAGGATGATGAACCCCTCCGTGATGGTGTTAGATTGGATCTCGCGGTTCTGGAACTTGCGGCGGCTGGATGTGTTTTTCGTCGACTCCTCTAGGGTTTCTGGAATATTTGGGAATTTATAGGCATCAGAGGCAGTGGAGAGGGGCCCCGTGGAGGGCACAACCCATCAGGGCACGCCGGGGGCCTCTGGCGCGTCCTGGTGGGTTGTGGTCTACACAGCCCACCTCTCTGGCACTTCTTTGGCCCACTCGGTGTCTTCTGGTCCAAAAAAATCTCCAAAAAGTTTCATCGCGATTGGACTCCGTTTGGTATTGATATTCTGCGAAGTAAAAAACAAGCAAAAATAGCAACTGGCACTTTGGCACTATGTCAACAGGTTAGTCCCAAAAAATGATATAAAGTTGCTATAAAGTGATTGTAAAACATCCAAAAATGATAATATAACAGCATGGAACAAGCAAAAATTATAGATACGTTGGAGACGTATCAAAGCTCATCAAAGGTGATCACATACTTGGTGTTAAAGATGTTATCTTTGACAAAGATAGACTTTGTAGTGCTTGTCAAGCTGGAAACCAAGTAGGTGGAAGTCATCCCGTAAAGAATATCATGACTACTAGGAGACCACTCGAGTTGCTTCATATGGATCTTTTTGGTCCCAATGCTTATAAGAGCCTCGGTGGAAATTCCTTTGGTATAGTTATAGTTGATGATTTTTCCAGATTTACGTGGGTATTCTTTCTTGATGATAAGTCGCAGGTGCGAAAGATCTTCAAGAACTTCGCTCGAAAAGCCAAAATCAGTTTGAAGTGAAGATCAAGAAAGTTCGGAGCGACAACGGATCGGAGTTCAAGAACACGAATGTGGATTCCTTTCTTGACGAAGAAGGGATTTCACATGAGTTCTCGACTACGTACACACCTCAACATAATGGAGTCGTTGAGAGGAAGAACCGGACTCTTATAGAGATGGCTAGAATGATGCTCGACGAATACAAGACGCCAAGACACTTTTGGGTAGAAGCCGTGGAAACAGCGTGTCATGCCACAAACCGACTCTACTTGCACAAGCTTCTCGATAAAACGGCATACGAGCTACTCACCGGTAACAAGGCCCAAGTTGGATACTTTCGAGTATTCGGCTCCAAGTGTTACATTCTTGATAAGCATCCTCGTTCTAAATTTGCTCCTAAATCTCATGAAGGTTTCCTACTCGGTTACGGATCAAACTCTCACACTTACCGTGTCTACAACAACTTCACTCGAAAAGTTGAAGAGATGGTAGATGTGAAGTTTGATGAATCTAATGGTTCGCAAGTCGAACAATTGCCAAATGATGTAGGAGATAAGGAACCTTCGGAAGCTATCCAAGACTTGTCCATTGAGAAGATTCGTCCCATGGAGGTGAAGGAAAGTACTTCATCAACTCAAGTGGAAGCTCCCACTTCACGTCAAGGCGAACCTCAACACGACATGGAGGCATCGACAAGCGGTACTCAACAAGATGAAGAGGAGGAAGAAGTTCATCACGATGATCCACCACAACCACCTTCACCACCTCCTCAAGGCAACGACACCTTCAACAACAACGAAGAGGATGATGATGAAGAAGCTCCACCATCCAACAAGCAAAAGATACCCTGAGTTCGAGCAAGAGTGAACAAAAATCATCCTCTAGATCAAATCTTTGGTGACATACAAACCGGGAGGATAACACGCTCTAAAACTCGATTAGCTAACTTTTGTGAGCATTATTCATTCATATCTAGTATTGAGACTTTGAAGGTAGAAGAGGCTCTTCAGGACCCGGATTGGGTGAATGCTATGCATGAGGAGCTACACAACTTCGAGAGGAACAAAGTGTGGACACTAGTGGAGAAGACCAAGGACGACTAAAACATCATCGAAACCAAATGGGTGTTTCGGAACAAGCAAGACGAAAACGGTCAAGTCGTACGCAACAAGGAGCGTCTCGTGGCTCAAGGCTACACCCAAGTCGAAGGTATGGACTACAGTGAGACCTATGCCCCCGTTGCTAGACTTGAAGCTATCCGCATTCTTCTTGCTTATGCTAATCACCATGATATCATGCTTTACCAAATGTATATTAAAAGTGCTTTTTTAAATGGTGAGATTGAAGAAGAGGTCTATGTTAAACAACCCCCTGGTTTTGTAAACCCTAAGAAACCTAATCATGTCTACAAGCTTCGTAAAGCTCTCTATGGTCTTAAGCAAGCCCCAGACCTTGGTACAAATGCTTAACAAAGTTTCTTATTGAAAAAGGTTTTGAAATTGGTAAAATTGACGCAACCTTATTCACTAAAAGAGTTAATGGTGAGTTATTTGTGTGCCAAATTTATGTGGATGATATTATCTTTGGATCTACTAACCCACAATTCAGTGAAATATTTGGAAGGTTGATGTCCGAGAAGTATGAGATATCCATGATGTGTGAGCTAAAATTCTTCCTTGGTTTGCAAATCAAGCAAACGAGAGAAGGAACTTTCATCTCTCAAACCAAGTATACCAAGGACCTGATCAAGAAGTTCAACATGCAAGAGTGTAAAGGTACGAAAACTCCTATGCCTGCTAGTGGACATGTTGACCTCACCAAGGAGTACAAACCGGTTGATCAAAAGGTTTATCGATCAATGATTGGTTGATTGCTATATCTATGTGCCTCCCGTCCCGATATTATGCTTAGTGTGTGCATGTGCGCTAGATATCAAGCCGCTCCTAAAGAGTGTCATCTTAAGGCCATGAAAAAAAATTGTGAGATACTTGATACAAACACCAAACTTTGGCATATGGTATCCCAAGGGATCTTCTTTTAACCTTGTTGGCTATTCCGACTCGGACTATGCCGGAGATAAGGTTGATAGAAAATCCACCTCGGGTACATGTCAATTTCTTGGTAGATCTCTTGTGTCTTGGTCATCCAAGAAACAAAACTCGATATCTCTATCTACTGCCGAAGCGGAATACATTGTCGCCGGATCATGTTGTGCTCAATTTCTATGGATGACTCAAACTCTTAAGGGTTATGGAATCCATGTGAGACATGTTCCATTGTTGTGTGACAATGAGAGTGCTATTAAGATTGCTCATAATTTCGTGCAACATTCTCGAACTAAGCATATTCAAGTTCATCATCATTTAATTCGTGATCATGTTGCTAAAGGGGACATTAATCTCAAACATGTTCGCACTAACAAGCAATTGACCGATATCTTTACCAAGCCACTTGATGAGAAAGTGTTTTGTCACTTGAGGAGTGAGTTGAACATCATTGATGCTTTAAACTTGAGCTAAACTCACTCGGATGCATGCAAGGGCATGAGCTTACATGACTATTCCATGTTACACTTGATATGACACTATCTTATACCTTGGAAATCTATGCTCCCTTGTATTGCATCTAACCTTTTGTAGGTACTTGGAAGAACTACACTCCACAAGATTGCCATCAACTCATATCACAAGCAATCTTGTCATGGCCAAGTATCCACAACCCTTCTTTGATGATGGAAGGAAGAAGACAACACAAACTATATCCTTGTTTTACATATGATGAAAATTTCGCTATTGTCATTTAGATATATACATTGTTCTTCCTTGCATGACTAACCCATGTAGGTGAAAAGAGAACCAAAACGATCAAGGATATCTCTCAACTCAAGATGATCTTCATCAACAATGAGCCTCCACAAGAAGTTCTCCTACATGCCACGTCATCAACATCACTCAAAGGTATGTGATCATATCCTTGAAGACGCTTTACTCCAAGACATGAGATAAAGCAACTCAAGTGTTATGAAAACATTAAAATGCTTTAACAAAAAATGGTAACCCCATTTTGAGCTTAATGTAGAGTATGAACTATGATCAAGTATTCTTGCTTGGCTCCTTAAGTCAATATACTCTAATATAGGTGACCTAGTCACCGACCATCATCTACATGAAGTATCTTGTTTGGTTCATCTTATAGTTGCATGCTTTCTTGGAACCACTCAATTTCCATCTAGTTGAAAAATTTCTTGCAAATTCTTTTTCAAATTCTCTGCAATTATTATTATTCCATTGAGACTTTCTGAAAAATGCTTTTGACAAACTTTGCCAAGTTTCTGTTTTGCCTTCGGAGCCTCTGATTCAAGTAACTCGATGTCACCGATTATGCAGATAAGCTGCACAACTTTATATCGGTTCCACCGATTCATTTCCCTCGGAGTCACCGAATTTGCTATCTTCTATAAAAAAATACTTGAAGGGGGAGAAATTTTCTTCAAGGATCCCTATATCAAAGTGGGAGAAATTTTAAAGAGACTTTTTCAGATAATAAAAGGGGGAGAAAAAGTCTTCAAGGATCCCTTAATCTCAAATGTTCTCAGTGATCCCTTCCCTCTCAATGATCCCTTTATCTGACCCTTTGGGTGACCCTTTTTGGAAATTAATGCCAAATGGGGAGAAATATCAAAGCTTCAAAGCTTATGCTCATACCAAAGGGGGAGATATATATTATGTGGGAGAATATCAAAGCTTATGCTTGTATTTAAGGGGGAGATATATATTAAGGGGGAGAAATCTTTGTTTTGATTGCCTATCAATGCTAGACTTGTCTCACCCTACCTACTCCAAATATCTACATACCAAATATTCAGGGGGAGAGTAAGACTTACTAATAAATATTTAGGGGGAGAAAGTTCTACATATTTCTATTGGGGGAGACATATCAATCTTAAGAAACTCTATCCTTTATATGTCTTCAATATCTTGGTACTCTTGAATCTTTTTGCATTTGGATGAGTAGAATATTCTCGTGTTTCCTAACATTGTTTTCTCATGTGTGTTTCGACTACTAGAATGCTCAAGATCTTCAAGGTAAGTATATGCATCATATCCTTGGTCAAGATGATCTCTTGCTTCTTGCACATATTGTTTGCAAGGGTGAAGTCTTGAACATGGAAACACCTCATTCACATATATTTGATGCATATAGCCAAGATATACATGACTTCTAATGTCCCTTCTACCAAGTGTGTGTCCATGCATTCCAAGGCAACTATCCTTTAAAATGGATTGCACACATTTAGGGGGGGCTTGTATTAGTCATGTATCCTTCAAAGCTATCACGTATTCCTGCATATCTTAATTTGAAGCTTTGATTGTATGTTGTCATCAATTACCAAAAAGGGGGAGATTGAAAGCACATATGCTCCCATGGTGGTTTTGATAATTCATGACAACATACATTGTCTCTTGGACAAATAGTTTTATCTAGCTTATTTCAGATGAAGTCCACAGAGAGGGTTGGCTAAAGGATTGTGTGGAGAACCTCACCAAGGAAAGGAAGGAATAGGATTATCCATGCTTCAAGATCAAGGACTCTACATTTTATATTTTGTGAGAAATCACTTTGAGTCCATAGGAAAGTCAATACTATTAAAAGGGGATGAGGTAAATATGATGATCTGGTTGCTCAAGTGCTTAGAGGTAGCCACCAAAAATACTCACCCACTTTCCCACACATATCCTCTGTCCAAAGCCTAAAGTCAAAATTCGGTGCCACCAATATTCCCATTCGGATCCACCGAGTTTATCCAAGACGGAAGCCAAACCAAACCCTAGCATCTCTGTACTACCAGCTTTTCTTTCGGTGCCACCGAAAACAGTGACCAACTTCCTGGTTAGCCATTTTGTAGATTCGGTCCCACCGAGTTTAGTGAATCGGTACCACCGAGAAGTTGGACCAACTTTCTGTTAGCCCATTTCTCCTAATCAGTCCCACCGAGTTTGAGGAATCGGTCTCACCGAGATTTGGTAACTGCCTAGGTCACCCATATCGGTACCACCGAGATTCATATATCGATCTCACCGAAAACGCCAAAGTTGCCACATTTTGAACTAGTCGGTGCCACCGAGTTTCTACTTCGGTTTCACCAAGTTGGGCAATAATGTTGTAACGGTTGGATTTTTGGAGATGCCTATATATACCCCTCCACCACCACTCACTCGTAAGAGAAGCACTCAGAACAGATCTACACTTGCCATTTCCAATTTTCTGAGAGAGAACCACCTACCCTTGTGTTGAGGTCAAGATCATCCACTCCAACCATATGGATCTTGATTTCTAGCCTCCCCAAGTTGCTTTCCATCCTATCAATCTTTTCTACCCATGCCAAATCTGTGAGAGAGTGATTGAGTGTTGAGGAGACTATCTTTTGAAGCACGAGAGAAAGGAGTTCATCATACTACCACATCTATTACCTTTTGGAGGGTGGTGCCTCCTAGATTGGTTAGGTGTCGCTTGGGAGCCTCCATCTTCGTGATTGTGGAGTTGAACCAAGAGAGTGTGTAAGGGCAAGGATAACGTCTACTTCGTGAAGATCTACCTGTTGGAACACGCGGTACGCTACACTAGCGCCAAATAAATTTTTTCTACCGCGCACCCAAGAACATGCTGCTGGAAATAGATCACGGGACCGGGTTTACTACTAGACGCGTAGTCACCGCAGCGGAAGTAGAGTTGGTGATGCGTGTAGTCGATCAGCCGATTCGTCTCCTCCTCTTGTAGCCGATCTCCCACGAGCAGTGATCTCCCATGAACAGCTCCTCGCGGATCCCTCGAACGGTTCGTCACGGATCCCTCGAACGGTTCGTCCAAGCACCGCAGATGCGATGCCTCCTAGGTATCCACACGTACGGGGGCAGCGTCGGGCGGCGGACTGCTAGCTCCGATCACACGACATGGTGGCATGGGGAGTGGCGGTGGCTGTCGACTGGGGAAAAAAGAACAACCCTGAAAGGTGCGCCCACTCCCCTTTATATAGATGTCGGGGATATAACTCCATGGGGTAACCCGCCATACTGGGTCGGGTTAACATATCAACAACTCTGCAGCCAAGTTTAGATGGGCCGTGTCCTGGATACAAGATAAATAAGGCGGCGGCTAATTAAGAAGCCGGACGGCCCAACACCTGACGACGGCGGCTCGAAGCCCATGAAGCTAAGGATGCCGGCTAAGTTTCCTTAGAGTGCAAGACAAGTTAGAGATGTAGTAGGTCACGGGTCATGATATGACCCAGACTCTGTGGTAAACCCTAGGGCTTGACCTGTATATAAAGGCAGGTCCCTAGGGCCGAAAGACCCAGGTTACAACCTCTCGATAGCTAGGTTAGCGATTCCGCACCCTTGTAATCGAGATCTATCCATCCAATACACAAAAAGCAGGATGTAGGCTATTACCTCCATAGGAGGGGCCGAACCTAGGTAAACCCGACTCTCTCTCTCGTTTAAACCCTTCGAGTCGCCACCAAGCGGCGATGGCCTCAAACCTAAGTCTTGTTACGAGGACATCTGCCGGGTTGATAAAACCACGATAGTTGGCGCCCACCGTGGAGCCCTCGCCCGGTGGAGTTGAGTTCTCGAAGGGAGCCTTCTAGGGTTCGGGAGTTCGTGGTCAGTCGTATGACCAAGAGCCGCCGCGGCAAGATCTACATCGATGACTCTGGCTGGGGCCCCGAGGCCGACTCAATTGAGTATGGTTACCGGGTCCCCTTTGGCAAGATCCAAGTCTTCATCGGCAAGATCGGCGCGACGGTGCCCGAGCCGGACATCTGCTCCAACATCATCGAGTCGGCTCGGCGTACTCAATCCGACCGGCGTCAAGCCGGCCAAAGACATGACGTGGTCTGACCTTCTCGGCGAGTCGGCCCTCTTGACGAGCCGGCCGTCGAGGAAACAATCGCCATCAACTCAGACTCTAGACTTGGAGTCATGCCCAGAACGGAGATTTGCGAGGAACGTCGTGACCTCCCCCAGGTTCCGGCTCATGCTATGGTAAGCACGGCGGCGCAGCCGCCACTCACGTCCGGAGTCCTTGGCGGCTCTGACGAAGCGCATGGCAACTCAGGAACAGAGCTCCAACAACGGGATGGCCAAGGTACTTTTCAGAAGGATCTGAGGTAGCTAAGTTGTGGTCAATACCACGTGTTCACCACCAACACCTGCAAGCGGGACAGTAAGGTCAAGAGCAGGGCTGTCAACATGGCTGAGCCGGCGGTCCCTAGGTACCTTAACTGGTCCGAACACGCGATCACCTGGAGCAGAGAGGATCATCCCCCCCGGGTTGACAATCCGGGCGGTTTGGCTTTGGTGGTGGCACCGCAAGTTGGAGGATACACTCTGTCCAAGGTTCTCATGGACAGAGGCAGTAGCATAAACATATTATACTACGAGACGTTCCGTCGAATGAATCTGTCAGAGAGCACGTTGCTTCCCTCAACGACAATTTTTCATGGGATCGTCCCTGGAAAGTCGGCTTATCCGATCGGGCGGATTAAGCTCGATGTGGCCTTTGAAGATGAGTCCAACTACAGGTGCGAGTCATTGATGTTTGAAGTTGTCAAGATAAAAAGCCCTTATCATGCTCTCTTTGGGCGGCCGGCTTACGCTCGTTTTATGGCCCGCCCGTGTTACGTCTATCTCAAGCTCAAGATGCCAGGACTCAAAGGGACCATAACCGTGGACGGAAACCAGAAGATAGCCCAGGAATGCGAGGAATGGGACGCGGCCTACGCCGAGTCAGCCTGTGCGGCGGAGGAGTTGAAGTTCTACACTGCCAATGTTGACCCGGCCGACATGAGCCCGCTCAAGAAACCCAATACGGAGTCAGAACCCGAGCTCAAGTTCAAGACGGCTAAGGATACGAAGCAGATCGACTTCACACCAGGCGACTTGTCCAAGCAGTTCACTATCGAGACCGGCTTGGATCCCAAATAGGAAAGCGCGCTCATCAAGTTCATCCGTGAGAACCGGGACATCTTTGCATGGAAGCCATCTGACATGCGTGGAGTTCCGAGAGAACTTGCTGAGCACCACCTTAATGTAGATCCCAAGATGAAGCCAGTGGCCCAGTACCTCCGTCGTTTTAATGAGGAGAGATGCAAGGCCATTGGAGAAGAAGTGGCCCGGCTCCTAGCTGTCGGGTTCATCGTAGAAGTTTTTCATCCTAAGTGGTTTGCTAACCCGGTGCTGGTTTTGAAGAAAAACGGCACTTGGCGCATGTGTGTCGAGTACACAGATCTCAACAAAGCCTGTCCTAAGGATCCTTTTGCCCTTCCGCGCATCGATCAGATCATTGATTCTACGGCGGGTTGCGAGCGTTTATGCTTCTTGGATGCATACTCTGGGTATCATCAGATCAAGATGGCTGTTGAGGATCAAGAAAAGACGGCTTTCATCACTCCCTTTGGGGCTTTTTGCTATGTCTCCATGCCTTTTGGGCTCAAGAGCGCCGGGGCGACTTACCAGCGCTGCATCCAGAATTGCCTTAAGCCACAAATCGAACGTAATGTTCATGCTTATGTTGATGACATCGTGGTGAAATCTCAGAAGAAAGAGACACTCTTGGATGACATCAAGGAAACCTTTGACAATCTTCGAGTATACAAGATGAAGCTTAACCCGGTGAAGTGTGTTTTTGGCGTTCCTGCGGGCAAGTTGTTAGGGTTTCTAGTCTCTGAGCGAGGCATCGAGGCCAACCCGGACAAGATCAAGGCCGTGACGACATTATCTGAGCCGGCGAACGTGAATCAAGTTCAGCAGCTCATGGGACGCATTGCAGCTTTAAGCCGGTTTATAAGCCGCCTAGGGGAGAAGGCGACCCCTTTTTACTAGTTATTGAAGAATTCGGGAGACTTCAAGTGGACGGACGAAGCTGGCAGAGCCTTTGAAGTGCTCAAGTAGCAGCTTGTTAACCCGCCCATCTTGGCTGCTCCCATGGAAAAAGAGCTTATGCTCCTATACATTGCTGCCAACTCCAAGGTGGTAAGTGTTGCAGTTGTGGTCGAGTGGAAAGAAGAGGGAAAGGAATACCCGGTCCAGCACCCGGTTTACTTTGTCAGCGAAGTCTTAACCCTATCCAAGTAGCGGTACCCACATTGGCAGAAGCTGGTTTTTGGGATCTTCATGGCTAGCCTAATGTTGAAGCACTATTTCCAGGAACACCCAATAACTGTGGTTAGTTCGGCGGCTCTGGGTGATATCATACAAAACCGAGAGGCCACGGGCAGAATAGCCAAGTGGGCCATTGAGCTTGGTGACCACCACTTGAAGTACATGCCCCGAACCGCCATCAAATCTCAAGCATTGGTGGATTTCATCAACGATTGGATGGAGATATAGATTCCAGAGGATAGGCCAGATACCACGTACTGGACTATACACTTCGACGGGTCTAGACAACTGGAAGGCTCGGGGGCTGGGGTCGTGCTATCTTCTCCAAAAGGTGACAAATTTTGTTATGTCTTACGGCTCATGTTCCCATGTACTAACAATGCAGCAGAGTACGAAGCACTCCAACATGGGCTTCGGGATAGCCAAAGAGATGAACCTTAGCCGGGTCAGATGTCTGGGCGACTCAGATCTAGTAGCGCAGCAAGTTTCAGGGACTTTGGATTCTAAGGACCCTCTTACGGCGGCTTACCGACGAGCGGTCTCTGATGTGGTGGATCATTTTCAAGGTTATCAGGTCGATCATATAGATCGCCGGCTCAATGAGGCGGCTGATGCTTTGTCTAGACTTGGCTCCCAGAGAAAGCCGGTGCCGCCTAACGTCTTTCTGGACGTCCTTCACAATCCATCAGTCAAGTTACCATCGGAGGAGGACATAGCTATCCTGACCCGGAGGCACAGCTGGTGGCGGCTCTGCGTGTCACCCCTGATTGGACTGTGCCATATTTGGCTTATCTGACCTGAGGAAAACTCCCAGAAGAGGTAGTCGACGCTCGTCAAATCATCCGGCAATCAAAGTCCATGACAATCGTTAAAGGCGAGTTACATCGTCGGAGCAGTACTGGCGTGTTTCAACGGTGTGTTTCACCTGAGGAAGGTCGGGAAATTCTTAACAAAATTCATTCTGGTGACTGCAGACATCATGCCGGCTCACGATCGCTGGTCGTAAAGCTTTCCGACATGGATTTTATTGGTTGACAGCTCATGCCGATGCTGAGGAGATTGTGCGCAAGTGCGATGGGTGCCAAAAGTTTGGTCGACAGGCTCATGTACCGGCTTAGGAGTTACGTATGATACCAATTACTTGACAGTTCGCAGTCTGGGGGCTAGATATGGTTGGTCCATTCAAGCCGTCTTCTGATAAAAAGACCCACTAATTAGTGGCGGTTGATAAATTTACCAAATGGGTTGAGGCAGAGCCGGTCAGCAATTGTGACGCAGAGACCGCAGTCAAATTTCTAAAGAAGCTGATTTTCTGTTTTGGTTACCCTCACGACATCATTACTGACAATGGTACCAATCTATCCAAGGGAGCCATGGAGCAATTCTGCAAGCGGGAGCACATCCGACTCGATTTAGCAGCGGTAGCGCATCCACAGTCCAACAGGCAAGCTGAAAGAGCCAATCAAGAAATCTTGAGAGGAATCAAGCCCCGGCTCATGGTGCCCCTTGAGCGAACTCCGGGTTGTTGGGTTGAAGAACTTCCCTCGGTGCTTTGGAGTATTCGAACAACGCCCAACAGATCCACATGATACACTCCTTTCTTCTTGGTTTACGGAGCTGAGGCGGTCCTCCCGAGCGATATTAGTCATGACTCGCCTCGGGTGACCGCTTATGTCGAGGTGGATAATGAGCAAGCACGCCAAAACTCCTTGGATGCCTTGGAAGAGGAACGTGACTTAGCAGCGGCCAGATCTGCAATATACCAGCAAGACCTACGTGGCTATCACAGCCGTAGAGTCTGAAGCCATACTTTTCAAGAAGGTGACTTAGTTCTCCGTCTGATTCAAGACCAAACGGGGATGCACAAGCTCTCCCCACCTTGGGAGGGTCCTTTCGTTATCAGTCGAAACCTCAATAATGGTTCGTATTACGTGGTCGACTTACGAGAGGGTTCATACACTTCTCAGGAGGAAACAACCCGACCCTGGAATATCGCTCACCTGCGGCCTTATTACACTTAGGAGCCACCGGCTCACCTTTCTGTAATTTTCTCCCCCCATCTTCAAAATTCTGTATATACTTCTTTATGTTCAAATATAATAAAGCCGACATCCCCGAAACTCGGGGCCTCTGTCGTTTCAGCCTATAAATTGAGCATGAGTCTTTATTGTTTGAAACATAGGTCACTTGGGGGCTTCCAACTCATCGAGTTTAGCTTTCTCACCCTCTTGACCTGGCAAAGACGCCACTAAAATATGGTTAAACCTGCCTGTATGTTTGATGCGACTCCGATCAGACGACCCCATGTACTCTTAAAATGTTAATCCTTTTTTGGACCCTGAACTTTTAAGGTTAAAACATTGGCTTGAGTCATGTGAGAGACGGCATACAGAAAAAGCTAGGACAAACCATGGGTTATTAAGCCCGCTTCATGGAAGCAATACTTGAGCCTCGAAAGCCAGTCTTTTTTTTTCGAGTCTCATTGAGCCAGATTATTTAATATATATACACTCACATTTCGAGGGTAGAGTATTCAACCCAAATTTATAGATTCGACACAAGGGGAACCAAAGAATACTTGAGAGTATTAGCAGTTGAGTTGTCAATTCAACCACACCTGGAGATTAAATATCTGCAGCAAAGTGATCAGTAGCACAGTAATAAGATAGTTTTGATAGCAGTAGCAATAATAACAGTAGCGGTAACAGTAGTAGCAATAGTTTTGTAGCAGTTGGAACAGTAGCAACAACACTAGTAACTTAGCAAGAACAATAAGTGGAAAGCTCGTAGGCACTGGATCGGTAACTCGTTGGATGATATTCATCATATAACAGTCATAACCTAGGGACACAGAACTAGCTCCAGTTCATCAATGTAATGTAGGCATGTATTCCGTAAATAGTCATACGTGCTTATGGAAAAGAACTTGCATGACATCTTTTGTCCTACTCTCCCATGGTAGCGGGGTCCATAAGGAAACTAAGGGATATTAAGGCCTCCTTTTAATAGAGAACCGGAACAAAGCATTAACACATGGTGAATACATGAACTCCTCAAACTACGGTCATCACCGTGAAGTATCCCAAATATTGTCACTATGGGGTTGACGGATCATAACACGTTATAGGTGCATATGACTAGGCAAGATCGGATCAAGAACAAAGATATAATGGTGATAACATAAACGGTTCACATATGAAACCATGGCACTCGGGCCTTAGTGACAAGCATTAGGTATAACAAAGTCATAGCAACATCAATCTCAGAACATAATGGATACTAGGGATCAAGCCCTAACAAAACTAACTCGGTTACATGATGAATCTCATCCAACTCCTCACCGACCAGTAAGCCTACGAAGGAATTACTCACTCCCGATGGGGAGCATCATGGAATTGGCGATGGAGAAGGGTTGGTGATGACGAAGATCGAAGATTCCCCTCTCCGGAGCCCCAAACGGGCTCCAGATCTGGCCTCCCAGTGAAGAACAGGAGGTGGCGGTGGCTCCGTATCGTAAAACATGATGAAACTTTCTCCTTGATTTTTTTCTCCGAAAATAGGAATTTAGTGGCGGAATTAGGGTCAGTGGGGCCACGAGGTGGGCACAACCCACCAGGGCGCGCCTAGGGGGCCTGGCGTGCCCTGGTGGGTGCTGCTCACCCTGGCCCCCCTCTTCGGTGGATTTTGGCTCCAATAATTCTTATATATTCTGAAATAATTCTCCAAAAAGTTTCGTTCCATTCGGAGAACTTTTATTTCTGCACAAAAACAACACCATGGTAGTTCTGCTGAAAACATCGTCAGTCCGGGTTAGTTCCATTCGAATCGTGCAAATTAGAGTCCAAAACAAGGAAAAAAGAGTGAGGAAAAGTAGATACGTTGGAGACGCATCAACTCCCCCAAGCTTAAACCTTTGCTTGTCCTCAAGCAATTCAGTTGACAAACTGAAAGTGATAAAGAAAAACTTTTATGAACTCTTTTGTTCTTGTTTACATATATATGCTTAAGTAGCACCTAGGTTTTTAGCAAAGATTATGACTAACCATGCCAACAATAACTCTTAGAAAGTATATTAACTCATATCAATAACATAAGCAACTAGAGAGCAATAATAAGATATCTCAAGCGCCAACACTTTGTCAAAACAATCATGATACAATATGACCATAGTGGTATCTCGCTAGCCCTTTCTGAGACCGCAAAACATAAATGCAGAGCACCTCCAAAGTTCAAGCAGCGACTAAACATTGTAATTCATGGTAGAAAAGATCCAGTCATGCTGCACCCAACATCAACTATACACAATGCATGAGGATGACAATAGTGCTCTTAGGTCTGTCGCTTATTTGAGAAGATGATGACTCAACATAAAAATAAATAGATAGTCCCTTCGCAGAGTGAAGCATGGATTTGCAGCGGTGCCAGAGCTCAAAGTTTAAAACAGAGATAGATATAATTTGGGAGGTACACCCTTCCTGTCAACGTCACGACTAAGAGTTATCAATATCTTCCATGCTAAACAAATTAGCGGCGGTTCCCAAGCGGTAAAAGTACAGGTTTACTCCCCCTCCACCAACAATCACACTCCACGGCTAGCCGCATCCACGGGTACCGTACAAACCAACAACATTCCTGGGGGAGTTTTGTTTAATTATTTTTGATTTTTGATTTCGGGACTGGGAATCCCTATTACCGCCCCTCTCGTGTAAGGACAAGTGAATAAACACTTATCATGAGAATAACCCGCTTAGCATGGAAGATACTGACCGCCCCCTGTCGCTCCATGAGCGGTCCAGGCACACAAAACAGATGTTCATTTGAATTTTTTAGAGATGGCACATGCAAATTTACTTTGGAACGACAGGGTAATACCGCATATAGGTAGATATAGTGGACTCATCTGACACAACTTGGTTTAAGGGTTTTGATGCACAAGTAGTATTCCCGCTTGGTACAGGCGAAGGCTAGCAAATAGATTGAGAAGCGGCCAACTAGAGAGCGAAGACGGTCATGAACATGCATTCATATAATCAACATTGAGTACTAGCATGAGTAGGATATGGACACCATGAACATAAGTATCATGAAGGCTATGTTGGTTTTGATTCAACTACATGCGTGAACATGTGCCAAGTCAAGCCACTTGAAACATTCAGAGGAGGATACCATATTATCATACCGTATCACAATCATTTTAATGCATGTTGACACCCAAGATAAATCATTATCCACTCCTAGCTACTTAAGCATGGCATGAACAACTATAATCTCTAATGGTCATTGCAAGCATGTTTGATCATAATATGCTGAATCAAGGATACTAGGTTAAACATATTTACAAAAACAAAAACAAGTTGAGTTCATACCCGCTTTTCTCTGCCACAGTCAATTCATCAAATATCGTCATTATTGCCTTTCACTTGCACGGCCGAATGATAAGAAGATAATAATAATGCAAGAGTGCCGTGGACTAAGATGGAATCGGCAACATTTTATTCAAGAGGAGAAGACAAGGTAATATGGGCTCTTTGTTAGATAAACAATAATGCAGATGAGAGCCACTCAACAATTTCATTGTCGTCTTCTCCTTGGTACGACTCAAATAAAAGGAAAAGGATTTCAGAGAAACACACTGAAATATTTTTTTGAGTTTTTGTTTTTTCTTGAAGAAAGCCAATTAAATAGAAAAAGCAAAAATGGGAAAAACTATTTACACGGGAAAGCTCCCAACAAGTAAAAGAAGAAGCGAGAAATCTTTTTGGGTTTTCTTTTGATGCAACAACTAAACTAAGCTAGAAAGAAAAACTAAAAAGAAGTAGGAAATATTTTTGGATTTTCTCAAAGTTTTTCAAACACACAAGAAGAAAGCGAGAAAACAAATTTAGCATGGATATTATAATGAAAAAGTATGAACACCGACAACTGAAATGAAGTGTGTGAACATGAATGTAATGTCGGTGGAAAACTGGAAATACGTACTCCCCCAAGCTTAGGCTTTTGGCCTAGCTTGGTAATCACCATCCGTAGTAGCCATCCGGTCCCAAGTTGTAGTGAGGTGGAGGCGGCACCTGAGCAGCTGCTAGGTTGTTCCGGTAGGCTGTAATGTCATCTGGCATGATCCTGTATCCGTTCCTGGCAATAGAATCAGACAAGGCAGGTGCAGGCAATGGAATAACATCACGGGTTTCTTTGCTGAACACTAGGTTGTAATGAATGTCATGGGGAGAATCAGTTACATCGAGGAATTGGTGATCCTGCAGTGACTTGTGATCAAGGTAAACTCGGGATAAGAGATAATCATGTGGGCGAAACTGAACCCTAAAGTGTCTCGCTAAGCGAGTAGCATAAATACCACCATGTATATTTCCCTTAGTTTTATTAAGATGTAGGCGACGAGCAATGATAGCCCCCATACTAAAGGTGTGATCATCATAAAGTGAACGACGTAAAATAGCAAGGTCAGGGCCACTGAGTGCGCCGACCTTCTCCTTTGCGGTTAAGCACTTAGCGATGACCAAAGCGAAGTAATGCACTAAGGGAAACTGCAAGCTGGTAGCAGTAGCATTTGACACGCCTCTATCCTCACCCACTGTTAAAGTGAGGAGAAAATCCTCAAACTCAGATGGCCTAGGTTCTCTCAAATCCCCATCAGAAGGGATCAAGCATATGTTGCAGAAGTCAGTTAGCGGCATTTTGTAAGTTTCAGCATAAAGATTAAACTGCACTTCAGGAGGATTGTTTCTCCCTAGATAATAAAAGCCTTGCATAAAGGAATTTGTAAGGATGTGATATTGCTCACACTTAGCTGCGAGGAACTCGGTCAACCCAGCGTTTGCAACAAACTGAGCAAACTCTTGATGGAATCCGGCCTCCTCCATGAAGGCATCATGCGGCCATTCACACGGCTGCACCTCCGCCCTTCTTGGGGTATGAAGGTCATTGTCCGATGACTCCCCAATGACTCCCTTGGCATTTTTCTTGGAGGAGAACTTCCTAAAGATTTGCATTTTTATTCCTATAAAAATTCTGAAAAATTTTAGTCCACAAAATTTTTGTGAACAAAACTTTGTAAGATTGTTAGCAACTACTCCCAAGCATGCATAGAGGCCTTATTGAGCATTCAAACTACTTAGAACTCTAAGAATTCAACATGCAAGCTCATCTACAGCAGAACCAAGAGTAGCTAATTACTCTAAAAATAACCCACTAAATCAAAAACTAATGGGAGCAATGGAGGAGTGACATACCAAGTAGCAATCCCTCCAAACAGTTTCAGAAACGGAGGTTCGAGCAAAGAGATCGAAATCCGCGGGTTTGAGAGCAAGAACACGAGAATGGTGGCTGTGGTGATTTTTTTCTGGAGGTAGGGGATGATGTGTCATAAAGATATAAGTGAGGGGGCCCACGTGGGGGCCACAACCCACCAGGGCGCGCCCTGGTGTCTTGTGGGCACCATGTGCACACCCCTCTGGTTTTATTTGCACCAGAAATTCATAAATATTCGGAAAAAAATCATGTTAAATTTTCAGGGCATTCTGAGAATTTTTTTATTTTTGGGTCATTTTTTCTTGCACGGTGAAAACAGAAAACATGATAATCATGGCATTTTATTTTATTTGACTAACTAAAACAGAAAATAAAAGGTGGGAGCAGAGAGTTGTGCTTACTAGATTCATCGACTTCATACCTCTCAAAAATGATCCATTAATAAGGTTGATCAAGTCTTATTAACAACCACTTCCGATTGGCATGAAACCAAAGAACTTTCGTAAAACACTAAGTTACCTCAATGGGGATGTGCATATCCCCAACAATAAGTATATCATATATCTTTTTGGTAGTAGGTAGAGGTAATTTAAAACTTCCATCGGAGATTCTTCAATAACATTTACACCATTCACTTGGAATTGCTTCTTCGGAAAGTGCACCGTATGCTCATTACCATTGATATGAATAGTGACTTTGCTTTTATTGCAATCAATAACAGCCCCTGCAGTATTCAAAAAGGGTCTACCAAGGATAATCGACATGTTGTCGTCCTCGGGCATCTCAAGAATAACAAAGTCCGTTAAGATAGTAACATTTGCAACAACAACGGGCACGTCCTCACAAATAATGATAGGTATGGCCGTTGATTTGTCAGCCATTTGCAATGATATCTCGGTAGGTGTGAGTTTATTCAAATCAAGTCTTTTATATAAGGAGAAAGGCATAACACTAACACCGGCTCCCAAATCACACAAGGCAGTTTTGACATAGTTTGTTTTAATGGAGCAAGGTAAAGTTGGTATTCCAGGATCTCCAAGTTTTTTAGGTCCTCCATCCTTAAAAGAATAATTAGCAAGCATGGTGGAGATTTCAGCTTCAGGTATCTTTCTTTTATTTGTGATGATGTCTTTCATATACTTTGCATAAGGGGCCATCTTCAAAATATCGGATAAACGGGTACGCAAAAAGACTGGCCTAATCATTTCAGCAAAGCGCTCAAATTGTTCATCATCCTTTTTCTTAGATGGCTTAGGTGGAAATGGCATGGGTTTCTGAACCCATGGATCTCTTTCTTTACCATGTTTCCTAGCCACAAAGTCTCTTTTATCATAATGTTTATTTTTAGGTTGTGGGTTATCAAGATCAGCAGCAGGCTCTATTTCAACATCATTATCTGGTTCTATATGATTGCTAGGTTGGGCATCTTCACGAACATGATCATTATCATTTTCATTATCATTAGGTGAATGTTCATTACTAGACTGAGTTTCAACATCAGAAATAGAGACATCATTATTATCAGGAGGTTTTTGTGTCTCAGGTTACTAGAGGTATGCAAAGTCCTATCATTTTTCTTTTTCTTCCTAGAAGGACTAGGTGCATCAGGATTAATTCTCTGAGAGTCTTGTTCAATTCTTTTTGGATGACCCTCAGGATAAAGTGGTTCTTGGGTCATTCTACCTCCTCTAGTCACCACTCTAGCAGGAAAATCATGCATATTATTATTCATTTCATCAAGCAATTCTTTTTGAGATTTAGCAACTTGTTCTAACTGAGTTTGAACCATAGAGGCATGCTTTCCTACACCTCTAACGTCATTACTGATTCTAAATAGCAAGTCACTCAAGCGAGCAATCATATCAGAATTATATTTCAATTGTTTCAGAACATGAGCATTAAAATGATCTTGCTTCATAATATAGTTGTCAAACTCATATAAGCATTGACTAGGATGTTTATTGTGAGGGATGTCACTTTCATCAAACTTTAGTAAAGAATTTACCTCTACCACCTGTGGAGGTGGTGGTGTGTCAAAGCCATGTATTTCTTTGATAGGTGGCAAATTCTTAACATCCTCAGCTTTAATACCTTTTTCCTTCATAGATTTCTTTGCCTCTTGCATATCTTCAGGACTGAGAAATAAGATACCCCTCTTCTTCGGAGTGGGTATAGGCGGTGGTTCAGGAAGAATCCAGTCATCATAATTCTTCAATATATTATTCAATAATTCCTCAGCTTGTTCAACAGTTCGCTCCCTGAAAACACTACCAGCACAACTATCTAGGAAATCCCTAGAAGCATCAGTTAGTCCATTATAAAAGATATCAAGTATTTCATTTTTCTTGAGAGGATGACCAGGCAAAGCATTAAGCAACTGGAGAAGCCTCCCCCAAGCTTGTAGGAGACTCTGTTCTTCAATTTACACAAAGTTAAATATTTCCTGTAAGGCAGCTTGTTTCTTATGAGCAGGAAAATATTTTTTAGAGAAATAGTAGATCATATCCTGGGGACTACGCACACAACCAGGAGCAAGAGTATTGTACCATGTCTTAGCATCACCCTTTAATGAGAACGGAAACAACTTAAGGATGTAATAGTAGCGAATCTTCTCATCATGAGCAAAGAGGGTGGCTATATCATTCAGCTTAGTAAGGTGTGCCACTATAGTTTCAGTTTCATAGCCATGGAAAGGATCAGATTCAACCAAAGTAATTAACTCTGGGTCGACAGAGAATTCATAATCCTTATCGGTAACAAAGATAGGTGAAGTAGCAAACTTAGGATAACATTTCATTCTAGCATTCAAAGTATTTTCCTTATACTTGCGTAGCAATTTCTTAAGATCGTTTCTATCCTTGCAAGAAAGAATTTCTCTAGTTACCTCTTCGTCCATAACATAACCTTCAGGTATCTTAGGCATTTCAAACTTAGGAGAGCTAGGACTAATAGGTGTTTCATAGTCATCATCAGTTTCATAAGCTTCATCATTTTCAACAATCTCATCAATTTCAGTAGTTTCATTCTCTTTAGCTCTAGCAATTTGTTCATCAAGAAATTGTCCTAGTGGCACATTATCATCAAGCATGGTACTAGCATCATCATAAGGATCATTCATAGCAGAGGTAGCATCATCAATCACTTGCTACATATCAGGATTACTAGCATGTGGTGGTGTTGCAAGCTTACTCATAATAGAAGGTGAATCAAGTGTAGAGCTAGATGGGAGTTCCTTACCTCCCCTCGTCTTAGAGGAAAAAATCTTGGTCTTTGGATCCTTCAGATTCTTCATAGTGATAAATTGACATAAATCCCAAGTGACTCAATAAATATAGCTATGCTCCCCGGCAACGGCGCCAGAAAAAGGTCTTGATAACCCACAAGTATAGGGGATCGCAACAGTTTTCGAGGGTAGATTATTCAACCCAAATTTATAGATTCGACAGAAGGAGAGCCAAAGAATACTTGAGAGTATTAGCAGTTGAGTTGTCAATTCAACCACACCTAGAAATTAAATATCTGCAGCAAAGTGATCAGTAGCACAGTAATATGATTGTTTTGATAGCAGTAGCAATAGTAACAGTAGCGGTAACAATAGTAGCAATAGTTTTGTAGCAGTTGGAACAGTAGCAACCGCAGTAGTAACTTAGCAAGAACAATAAGTGGAAAGCTCGTAGGCACTGGATCGGTAACTCATTGGATGATATTCATCATATAACAGTCATAACCTAGGGCGACACAGAACTAGCTCCAGTTCATCAATGTAATGTAGGCATGTATTCCGTAAATAATCATACGTGCTTATGGAAAAGAACTTGCATGACATCTTTTGTCCTACCCTCCCGTGGCAGTGGGGTCCATAAGGAAACTAAGGGATATTAAGGCCTCCTTTTAATAGAGAACCGGAACAAAGCATTAACACATGGTGAATACATGAACTCCTCAAACTACGGTCATCACCGTGAAGTATCCCAAATATTGTCACTATGGGGTTGACGAATCATAACACGTAATAGGTGCATATGACTAGGCAAGATCGGATCAAGAACATAGATATAATGGTGATAACATAAACTCTTCAGATCTGAAATCATGGCACTCGGGCCCTAGTGACAAGCATTAGGCATAGCAAAGTCATAGCAACATCAATCTCAGAACATAATGGATACTAGGGATCAAGCCCTAACAAAACTAACTCGATTACATGATGAATCTCATCCAACTCCTCATCGACCAGCAAGCCTACGAAGGAATTACTCACTCCCGGTGGGGAGCATCATGGAATTGGCGATGGAGAAGGGTTGGTGATGACGAAGATCGAAGATTCCCCTCTCCGGAGCCCCAAACGGGCTCCAGATCTGGCCTCCCGATGAAGAACAGGAGGTGGCGGCGGCTCTATATCGTAAAACACGATGAAACTTTCTCCTTGATTTTTTCTCCAAAAATAGGAATTTATAGTGGCGGAATTAGGGTCAGTGGGGCCACAAGGTGGGCACAACCCACCAGGGCGCGCCTAGGGGGCCTGGCGTGCCCTGGTGGGTGCTGCTCACCCTGGCCCCCCTCTTAGGTGGATTTTGGCTCCAATAATTCTTATATATTCTGAATAATTCTCAAAAAAGTTTCGTTCCATTCCGAGAAATTTTATTTCTGCACAAAAACAACACCATGGTAGTTCTGCTGAAAACAGCGTCAGCCCGGGTTAGTTCCATTCAAATCATGCAAATTAGAGTCCAAAACAAGGGCAAAAGAGTGAGGAAAAGTAGATACGTTGGAGACGTATCAGAAAGTAAAATAAGTCGCCACAAGGTTTATAAACCGGCATATTTACAAAGGCGGGATGAAACACGTACCGAAGATTGCTGTCAACATATCATTGACCTGCTTCACGAGAATGGCGTATTTTTCTTTCATGGGGCCAAAGTTCTTCTCAGCCTTTTTCGCGCGTTTTGTCAGGGCGGCTTTTTCTGCCTCGAATAGTTTTATGGCATGTTCCAGACGTTCATTCGCCTGACGCGCAGAATCTTCAAAGTGAGCCGCCAGGGATTCGGCTTCACTTTTCAATCTTCTTTCCTCCTTGAGTCGTTTCTTCGGTCTCACAGCAACAGACTCAGCATCTTCACAATATCCCTGATGGATGAACAACAAACATCAGCAATTATGGTTTACAAGTCTCAAGAAGATTGCAAGCAATATCCTTGACACTTAGGGGCTAATGTTTTTCAGCTCTTTTGAAACTAAAGAATGGAGAAGACCCGACTCATCTCAAGAAGATGAGTCGGCCCTTGGGGGCTACAGGTCGAACTTCTTTTATATTAAAAAGACCCGGCTCATCTAAGAAGATGAGTCGGCCCTTGGGGGCTATAGGTCGAACTTCTTTTATATTAAAAAGACCCAGCTCATCTCAAGAAGATGAGTCGGCCCTTGGGGGCTACAGGTCGAACTTCTTCAGTCTTCAAGACCCGACTCATCTCAAGCAGATGAGTCGGCCCTTGGGGGCTACAGGGCTACTACAGGCTTTAAATTACTCTATAAAACCAGCTTATCATAACAAGTTGGTCTTTGGAAGCTAATCGTAGTATGCAAGATAATGGTAAATAAGGAGATTACCTCATATTTCTCCTTCATAGCATTTATCATGCTCTTTTCAATTTCCCGGCTCTCAGACAACCGGGTCAAGTATTCTTGATACAGATCTTCAACACCAAGTACGGATAATTCCAGGAAATCCATCTTGGCCTTTCCCTTATCCAAAGTCGCTGATTCATCCTTGCTCACGATTTTAGCTAAGGAAGTGGAAGCAGTGGGGGCTTGCAAATTTTCTTTGACAAACACAACGTCTGGAACGTTGTGGTCAGATGACGCCAGAAGTTCATCTACGCAAGCTGATTTGGAAGGAAAGATGGATGATTCAATCTCAGGAGGAGCATCCATAAAAACCGGCTCATTTATTCCGGGCATCTCAGTCGCAGCCTCCAGCTCTACCCTTGCATCAAGTTCCTTTTTCAACAGAAGAGTCAACCATGGGAGTCATCTTCAGTAGAATTGGCGTCTCTTGGTTTGTTGGTCCAGAATATGACCCGCCTTTCCGTTTGGACACAACAGCTTTGGCCCTGGATTATTGGAATAAAAAAAGTTATCACAAGTTGAGGTCAAAACAATGAAAGATACCATACGGACTTCGCAAAGATAAACACTTACCCATGATTGACATTAAAAGCGGGAAGCTGTGACGCGCTTGAGTCGCCTGAAGATGAAGGAGAATCCTGATAAAGGGAATTTGAAGGACTGATAGGTTGTTTAAACAAACCGGCTCTAGGGCGAGAATCAGTTGGACTATGGGGCACCTCAAGGCGTGATTTGCGAGCCGGCGGCGCGTGAGATAAACTAGGGTCTTCATCCTCCCGAGTCTTGCATTTTGATGAGCCGGCAAACTGTGTGTTCTTCAAAGGAAAATCAGGAGCCAAATGAGCTTCTGGGTGTGATAATTTAAATTTCCGGACGACTTGTCTTGATCTCTGAGGAACAAGCATTTACGAAGGATTGAGGGAAATTGGAGTTACTTCAGTTTCGCCGGCTTGGCTACATTCCGAGTCGCCCTGGTAAGAAGGCACGTCAGCAAGTTCATTAAACAGGCGGCCAAGAGAATCAAGTTCTACCTCAGATTCCTCCTTCGAAGATGACACGGAGACTCAGGCATTCTTTTTACCCGTAGCAGGAAGGGAGGCTTGAGGTGAAACTTTCCAAAAGTTAGAATCCGCCTGCAGATATATAAAATATAGAATAAGTAAATGGCGAGTCAAGAGAAAAACACGGACAAGAGACAATGGAAACAGTTAATACCTGAGGCGGCGGGTTGAGAAGGTAAAACGGACCCAAGCCGGTGACGCTGCACAGCTCTTTTGAGTTATAGAAAAACTTCTTTGTTTCCTTGGTAAGAGCATTGTCAGTGAGATTCTCATGAGAGAACCGTTGAGGATCATTTGAGGCGCCTGAGTAATCACACATCAAGCCGCCCCTCAAACTGACGGGTTGGATCCGCCACTTTAACCAGCAACGAATCAGATCTATCCCGGTCAGGCCATGTGCGGTCAGGGCTCTCAGCTTTGCATGAAGAGGCGCTAAAGTTGCTCTCTCTTCGTCAGTTGGCCAACCCGCGAATTCCATTTTTCCACTAAGTGTTTCCAATCTAAAACCCGGCAAGGGATTTTCCCCTTTGGGTGAAGTATCTCTGCAATAGAACCATGTTTTGTTCCACCCTTTTGGGTGACTCACCAGCTTTGATTCTGGAAAGGTGATCTTTTTTCTCTTTTGGATAGAAATACCATCAAGCTCATAGGAAGCACCGTTCTTTGTTTCCGTTTGACGGTTGAGATAGAAGAACTCTCTGAACAGAGTCACGGATGGCTCAACATGAAGGTGCACTTCACATAACACTTGAAATTGGCAAATGTTTGTTATGGAATTCAGACTAATGTCTTGAGGCCTAAGTTTGAACAAGTGTAAGAGGTCTCTAAAGAATTTTGAGCCGGGAGGGCGGAAACCCCTGCGCAAATGATCAGTAAATACTACAACCTCCCCTAGTTGTGGTTGTGGGGATGACTCTTCTTCAAGAGCTCGCCACTTTATAGTCTTTCGAGCCGGCAAGAGACCCTGATCCACCAGGTTCTCCAAGGTGAGTTTGGACTCTTTGCTCTTTGCCCAGTTACAAACTTTGGAGCTTTTCGGAGCCATGGCGGGTTATGCAGTAGCTACAAGAAAAATGAGAAAATAAGCCGGAGCAGATTATAAAGCCGCCTACATTAAGGTATTGATATGAGCCAGCGAAATTCGAGAAGGCCAAAAGGATATCCTCAACACTTAGCAGAAACATTGGGTCACATACATGTTTCTATGAAAATTCCTCTCCAGGCGGATCTAATTAAACGAAGAAAAATAGCAAGATATGTGTTCTAGCTGACGGAGGAAGCCGAAACTGCAACGCTCCAAAGGATGACCCCCGATGGCTTGTCTTAGATCTACTTTAAAGGAAAATGGAGCGGAGGACGCTCTAAGAATACGCCGCAATAAACAGACAATGTGTGGATCTACTAACGAAGTTTCAGATGAACACTATGAAGATGGTAAGAACACCGGAAATAGTGAAACCCTAAAATGGTGGGGATTCATACCAGACGGTGTCAGAGCGGGGACGAAGATGATCAAGTTCGCTTCGGCAGCTGCAAGAAGGCTTGACGAGCACCAACAATGGAGCCGAAAGATCTTGGAGTCAATCTAGGAGCTCTGACGGTGCTCGGTCGATGGAAAAACAGGAGAAGGAAGACGATGAGAAGAGGTCAATTGTGGAGCCCAGTGGGTTTATTTATAAGAAGAAGAAAGTGAAGCGACACCGGGAAAAACGAAGCGACCATGGTAAATTTGTGGCTACAAGCGCGCCTCGATTTTCGCGCTCACCTAGATTTGGCGCAGTTTTCGAAGGGATATATTATGATGACTTTGAAGAACAACGGTCAGCAAGGATGACGTCATGACAAGTGCGAGCTAGAGGAAATGCCAAATTTGGGAGCAGAACAAGCCGGCGTCATGAAATTAATAGAAGATACCGTTCCAAGGATGAGCCGCCAAAGGAAGAAAGGGTCTATTGACATGAATAGATTCAAATCAATCTGGGGCCTAATGTCGGGTATATAACTCCACGGTGTAACCCGCCGTAATGGGCCGGGTTAACATATCAACAACTCTGCAGCCAAGTTTAGATGGGTCATGTCCTGGATACAAGATAAATAAGGTGGCGCCTGATTAAGATGCCGGACGGCCCAACACCTGACGACGGAGGCTCGAAGCCCATGAAGCTAAGGACGCCGGCTAAGTTTCCTTAGAGTGCAAGACAAGTTAGAGATGTAGTAGGCCACGGGTCATGATATGACCCGGACTCTGTTGTAAACCCTAGGGCTTGACCTATATATAAAGGCAGGTCGCTAGGGCCGAAAGACCCAGGTTACAACCTCTCGATAGCTAGGTTAGCGATTCCGCACCATTGTAATCGAGATCTATCGATCCAATACACAAAAAGCAGGGCGTAGGCTATTACCTCCATAGGAGGGGCCAAACCTAGGTAAACTCGACTCTCTCTCTCTCGTTTAACCCCTTCGAGTCGCCACCAAGCGGCGATGGCCTCACACCTAAGTCCTGTTATGAGGACATCTGTCGGGTTGATAAAACCACGAAAATAGACCTCCGAGGTGGGATCAACACTTGAGGCCCACGACGAGTCTAGTCCCATTTTCTATTCGGATCCAATCTGAATGGGCTGCAATCCCCTTAAGTGTGCGACCCTATAGGTTCACGTACACATGGACACTACCCGAGTCGATAGTCGGTAGCGGCTCCTAGCAGAACGTGCCAACTCCCATGTGTGCGCAAAGTCGTTAGACGAACCTCGACAATGTGTCATATACAACATTCATTTTGCCTCATGATATAAGTTGTAGAGCTCAAGGCGAGTACTTGTCACCCTTGTGGTAGCTTGACATCTCTTCTCGAAATCATGATGCAGATTCCTGAACTGGGTTAACACTTAACCCATGTCGCATGACCATGCTTTCTGAATCTGATCACACAAGAGGGCCCAGAGAATATCTCTCCTCGCAGAGGGGAAAATCCCATCTTGGTTAACCATGTCTCGCGGCATGTCTCACGACTCACCCGAAAGCTACCTTTATAACTACCCAGTTACGGAGTAGCGTTTGATAGAACCTAAGTAAGTCGATCCTCATCCTGAGAACATGCGATGACCTCAGGTCTAGGACATGGCATATACATTGTACTTGAGACTTACAGATGACATTATCTCGATGTGTCTCAAAGTGGGTCTGTCCTACTCGATGATCTCAATCCCCGAGTCCATACTATCAGTTTAGCATCTGTATGCACACGACTTGTGAAACGTAGTCATCAACTGAATCGTATACTAGTAAAGGATATGTGTCCGCATAACCTTAACAACTAGGGACTATTAGAACAATCATCATACTATATATAGTCTCACAAATAAGTCACATACTTATTGATACATATCACTGATGATGTTCAAGGACAATACAAAATACTCATGAATACATAGGAAATGAAATCATCACATGATTGCCTCTAGGGCATATCTCCAACAGTCTCCCACTTGCACTTGAGTCAATCATCTAGGCATCGTATGCCCATGGACCTCATGAGCATCTCATGCTTCGACTGCGGGAGAGGCCTCATTAATGGATCAGCAACATTTGCATCCGTGTGTATCTTGCATATGTTTACATCGCCTCTCTCGACAATGTCATGAATGAGGTTAAAATGCCTGAGTATGTGTTGGGTTTTATGATGGTTCCGTGGTTCCTTGACTTGTGCGATAGCACCAATATTATCACAATAGAGGTCTAATGGATTGGACGAGTCCTGAACCACTCCAGGATCAGAAATAAAATTCTTCACCCAAACACCTTCTTTTGCAGCTTCAGAAGCCGCAATGTACTCAGCCTCCATTGTAGAATCAGCTACCGTATCTTGCTTGGCACTCCTCCAGCTCACTTCTCCTCTGTTCAGAATGAACACAAACCCAGATTGCGATCGACTATCATCCCTATCGGTTTGGAAACTAGCATCAGTGTAACTCTTTACAATGAGCTCATCCTCACCTCCATAAACCAGGAACATATCCTTTGTCCTTCTCAAGTATTTAAGGATATTCTTTACCGCTGTCCAGTGACTCTCACCTGGATCAGCCTGGTATCTTCCTACTACGCTTAGAGAAAAGCTAACATCGATACGAGTACATACCATAGCATACATGATGGACCCGACAGCCGAAGCATACGGAATCCCATCCATGCGCCTTCGCTCATTAGGAGTCGAAGGACTCTGAGTCTTGCTAAGACTAATGCTATGTGACATGGGCAAGAACCCTTTCTTGGCATCTTGCATGTTGAACTGCTTCAACACCTTGTCTATATACGTACTTTGGCTTAATCCAATAAGCCTTCTCGATCTATCTCTATAGATCTTGATTCCCATAATATAAGCTACTTCTCCCAAGTTTTTCATTGAAAAACTATTTTTCAATGAGTCCTTGACAGATTCAAGCATTTGAACATCATTTCCAATCAACAATATGTCATCCACATACAGGATCAGAAATGCAACTGAGCTCCCACTGACCTTCTTGAATACACAATGATCATAGTCGTTCTTGATGAAGCCAAACTCTTTGACCGCTTCATTAAAACGAATGTTCCAATTCCGAGATACTTGCCTCAATCCATAAATGGATCTCTGAAGCTTGCATACCATGCCAGCATTCTTTGGATCTACAAAACCCTCAGGTTGTGTCATATACATGTCCTCAGTTAAATTTCCATTGAGGAAAGCCGTTTTGGCATCCATCTGCCATATCTCATAGTCGAAATATGCAGCTATAGCAAGAATGATCCGAATTGATTTAGGCATCACTACCGGTGAATAAGTCTCACCGTAGTCAACTCCTTGAACTTATCGATAACCTTTAGCGACAAGTCGAGCCTTATGGACTGTAACATTTCCATCCATATCAGTTTTCTTCTTAAAGATCCATTTGCACTCAATGGCTCGAACGCCATCTAGCGGATCAACCAAGTTCCAAACCTGATTGTCATCCAGGGACTTTAATTCAGATCTCATGGCCTCAGGCCATAACTCGGAATCAGGGCTCACCATCGCTTCCGCATACGTGGTCGGTTCATTGTTTTCCAAGAACAACACATTGCAGTCGTGCATATTGCGCAACCTTTCCGACCTACGTGGAACCGGCGTGATTGAATCACCTGTCGGAACGTCCCCGTGTTGCTCTCGAATTTCTTCGAGTCGGACCGACCTCCCACTAGACTTCCGATTGAGAAACTCTTTCTCAAGGAAAACTCCATGTCGAGCGACAAACACTTTGCCCTCTTCACGGTTGTAGAAGTAATATCCCAAGGTTTCCCTAGGATATCCCACGAATATGCACTTGTCCGACTTGGGAGTGAGCTTGTCCGACTGGAGTCGCTTGACATATGCTTCACAACCCCAAATCTTTAGAAAAGACAAGCTATGACTCTTGCACTCCATATCTCATATGGTGTCTTATCTACGAACTTTGATGGTACCCTGTTTAGTGTGAAAGCTACGATTTCTAGAGCGTATCCCCAAAATGACAAGGGTAAATCCGACTGACTCATCAACGATCGGACCATGTCTAACAGAGTCCGATTCCTTCGTTCCGACACACCATTTCTCTGTGGCGTAGCTGGAGGAGTAAGTTGTGGAACTATTCCACAGTTCTTCAGATGATCATCAAACTCCTGGCTCATATACTCACCACCACGATCAGATCGTAGAAGCTTGATTGTCTTGCCAAGTTGATTTTCCACTTCATTCTGAAACTCCTTGAACTTTTCAAGAGTTTCTCACTTGTGCCTCATCAAGTAGACATATCCATATCTACTGAAGTCATCGGTAAAAGTCAGGAACTATTGGAAACCACCTCTAGCTGTCGTGCTCATTGGTCCACATACATCACTATGTATAAGTTCCAATAGCTCAGACGCCCTCTCACAACTCTTTGCAAAAGGAGTCTTAGTCATCTTGCCGAGTAGGCAGGACTCACATGTCTCAAATGATTCAGAATCAAATGAAGTCAGAATTCCATCATCATGGAGCTTCTTCATGCGCTTTTGACTAATGTGTCCTAGTCGACAATGCCAGATGTAAGTCGGATTTATCTCGTTAGGCTTATGCCTCTTGACATTTATGTTATAGACCGATTCACCTTCAAGATCTAATATAAATAACCCATTCACAACAGGCGCAAAACCATAAAACATTTCATTCAAGTAAATAGAACAACCATTGTCCTTAATACTGAATTCATAACCTTGCCTCATCAAACATGAGGCCGAAATAATGTTTCGACTTAATGCAGGAACATAATAACAATTATCAAGTTCCATTACAAATCCTGAAGGTAAATTAAGTTGCATGGTGCCAACGGCCAATGCAGCAACTGTTGCTTTATTCCTGACGCGTATGTCAACTTCTCCTCTTGCAACATTCCTAGTCCTTCTTAGCCCCTGCATCGAGTTGCATATGTGAACAACCGATCCGGTATCATATACTGAAGAGCTACTAGAAATATTAGTAAGAAAAATGTCTATAACATATACAACAAGTGTACCTGAAGAAGAAGTCACACTTCCAGTCTTCTTACCTATCTGGGCAAGCCACTTGCTGCAGTTCCTCTTCCAGTGACCGTTTTCCTTGCAGTGAAAGCAAACGGTCCCCGTGTTTGGTCCGGACTTGGGCGCAGCGGCGACAGTAGGAGTTGCCTCCTTGCCCTTTGCCTTAGTCTTTTTCTTGGACCAGCTCTTCCTGAACTTTGCCGTGTTCTGCACCATCAACACTTGATGTGTGCCTTTCTTGATATCCTGCTCTGCCATTTTTAGCATTCCATGCAATTTAGTGAGCTTCTTTTCCATGGCGTGCATATGGAAGTTCGAGATGAACACCCCATAGCTAGTCGGAAGAGAAGCCAGAATTGTATCTGTGGACAATTCGTCCCCAAGTGCGAAGCCTAACCGATCCAAAGATTGCATGTATCCGATCATCTTGATCACATGCGGGCTCAGTGGATCACCCTCTTTCAGCTTACAATCCATCAAGGATCGCGAGACGTTGAACCTTTCGGTCCTTGCCTGCATTTGAAACATGCTCTTGAGGTTCTTGATCATATCGAAAGCCTCAATGTTTTCAAAATGCTGCTGCAGATCGAGCTCCATAGAAGCCAGCATGAGACAGCTGATCTCGTTTGACTCATCAACGAGTTTCTGGTGGGCATTCCTGGCCGTGGCATTAGCATTCTCGGCAGGTTCCTCTGGAAGGGGTTCCTCTAGAACATGTTCCTTTTTATCATGCCTGAGAACAATTCTCAGATTTCTATACCAGGTGGTAAAGTTTGTTCCATTCAGTTTATCCTTTTCTAGGATTGATTTCAACGAAAAACTGGGTTGAGCAGGTGGTGCCATTGATCTACAACAGAAATATGCAAAACACTAAGACATGTATTCATAAAGAGTAATTCAAATTAAACATTTTAATAAGAACATTACTCCCACTAAAATCAACATCCCTCCGTTGATTCTTAGCGATTCAAGATCCAAGATCCACATGTCAACTAGTGAGCTTTTGCATCACCGCTAGAAGACTAGATCACTCGGTAAGCAACACTTGCTAATCGTATCTATATACGACTCTTGTTTGTTGGGGACATCTCATGCCACGCCAACTCTCATGCCTCGAGGCCCAAAACTGTTTTGATAGCCATGACAAGTTAACCAATGCTTCGCTCGTAAGTGTCCGACACAAACACACCACGTTAAGGAGAATTAGCAGCACCCTAATTGTATAGGCCCACCACTAAAAATACTTAACATGTGATGGTGCAGAAATTGGGGAGGCAATTTTACTTGACATTCTTTGAGGGATCACCCTACTTAAAACATCTATCATGCAAAAGAAGGGCGCATAAAAGTGATAAACTTTCACATGCAGTATATATATGTGTGATATGGTATAGCCCCTTTCATCAACGCATGGTGATCTCCATCTCCACGTGCGTTGCATGCCCATGGCGATCTCCATCTCCATGCATGGTTGCCCTTGTGGTGATCTCCATCTCCACACATGGTGTCAACCGCCAAGTGTTACATAAGATACTATGCTATTACAAACTAATAGCTATGAGAGTAAATTACATTACAAGGCATCTCATGTTGACACGCAAATCATTAATAGAATAATGGGACAACCATATGGCTCCAGCCAGTTGCCGCACTCATGACACGCAGGTCATGATTTAATAATTTACAAGCAACATTCATGGGCTATACCAAATCAAAAGTATTCCCTGCAAAAACAAGTCAGACGTTCTACCGCCGAAAATAAAACTGTCCAAAACTCTATTTTCCAAGAGGATTTTGACCTCAAAAATATCACTGAAAACGGCATAGCCATTGAAGGTCAAATGCATCTTTTCATGCTGTTCAGTTTGACATGTCATGGAGCGAAAACGGAGTTCGTATGCAAAAGTTATGCCCGTTTTACTGTGACTCCTCCAACAGATTTCAGCACTGCGGAAATCACATTTCCACGGTGTCGATCTTTGCTCTGGTGCATCTGGATTTACGTTCCACTGTCTACCCCGATGGCGAAAACCGACCGGTAGGGGTAATTCGTGTAATGACCTCTGCATCACGATCACGGAAGCAAGATCACGAAACCAACCGTCAACACTGACGTGCACGGCCGATCTCATCGACCCGCACGTGAACCGATCTACATATCTCATATGAAAATCACCGAATCTATCACCACATAGCGGATGCTTTGATAGCACTGTTGGAACACGTGGTACGCTACGCTAGCACCAAATAAATTTTTTCCATCGCGCACCCAAGAACATGCTGCTGGAAATAGATCACGGGATCGGGTTTACCACTAGACGCACAGTCACCGCAGTGAAAGTAGAGTTGGTGATGTGTGTAGTCGATCAGCCGATTCGTCTCCTCCTCCTGTAGCCGATCTCCCACGAGCAGTGATCTCCCACGAACAGCTCCTCACGGATCCCTCGAATGGTTCGTCACGAATCCCTCGAACGGTTCGTCCAAGCACCACAGATGCGATGCCTCCAAGGTATCCACACGTACGGGGGCAGCGTCGGTCGGCGGACTGCTAGGTCCGATCGCATGGCATGATGGCGTGGGGAGTGGTGGTGGCTGTCGACGGGGGGAAAAAGAACAACCCTGAAAGGTGCGCCCACTCCCTTTTATATAGACCTCGGAGGTGGGCTCAACACTTGAGGCCCACGACGAGTCTAGTCCCATTTTCCATTCGGATCCAATCCGAACGGGCTGCAATCCCTTAAGTGTGCGACCCTATAGGTTCACGTACACATGGACACGACCCGAGTCGATAGTCAGTAGCGGCTCCTAGCAGAACGTGCCAACTCCCATGTGTGCGCAAAGTTGTTAGATGAACCTCGACAATGTGTCATATACAACATTCCTTTTGCCTCATGATATAGGTTGTAGAGCTCAAGGCGAGTACTTGTCACCCTTGTGGTAGCTCGACATCTCTTCTCGAAACCGTGATGCAGATTCCCGAACTGGGTTAACACTTAACCCATGTCGCATGGCCATGCTTTCTGAATCTGATCACACGAGAGGGCCCAGAGAATATCTCTCCTCGCGGAGGGGCAAATCCCATCTTGGTTAACCATGTCTCGCGGCATGTCTCCCGACTCACCCAAAAACTACCTTTATAACTACCCAGTTACGGAGTAGCGTTTGATAGACCCTAAGTAAGTCAATCCTCATCCCGAGAACATGCGATGACCTCAGGTCTAGGACATGGCATATACATTGTACTTGAGACTAACAGATGACATTATCTCGCTGTGTCTCAAAGTGGGTCTGTCCGACTCGGTGATCTCAATCCATGAGTCCATATTATTAGTTTAGTATCTCTATGCACACGACTTGTGAAACGTAGTTATCAACTGAATCGTATACTAGTAAAGGATATGTGTCCGCATAACCTTAACAACTAGGGACTATTAGAACAATCATCATACTATATATAGTCTCATAAATAAGTCACATACTTATTGATACATATCACTGATGATGTTCAAGGACAATACAAAATACTCATGAATACATAGGAAACGAAATCATCACATGATTGCCTCTAGGGCATATCTCCAACACTACGGATTGAGCCAGATCTGCTCGTCGCCGGAGTTGCCTCGTCGTCGCTCACCTCCTTCTCCTGCTTCGGTGGTAGTCCTGCCATTTCATGAACCGCCTGATTCAGCTCGGGCGAGGGCACGCGTGTTGCTCCACTGCCGTTTCTTCAAAATGCGGGCGCAAAAGGCTTCCTCCTCGGCGGTCGCCCACGCCGCCGCATCAATCGCCTCCGCCTCCGCCATTTCCTCCACGAGATAGGCCTCAGCAACCCTTATCCTCTCCTTCCCACGGCGGGCAGCCCGTTCCTGGTGGGACTCGAAGTCCATCGGACCGGTTAATGGATCCGCCCGTTGGGACCTCGATGATCCCGCCCAGGAGGAACCAAGCGCCCGTTGAGCGGACGCTATGGAGTTGCGGCGGACATATCCTGCCATCGACCGGGCGCTGTCCTCGCAGGAGCGGTGGAGTGCAATGCGAACCGTCATTGCCTCCTCCAATCCGGAGGGGACGACCCCCCGGTCGATGGATCCAGAGTGGTCGGAGTCAGATCCGCTGCCCTCCATGCCGGAGAAGGCCGGAGATTGTTGGAGGTGAGCTAGGGTGGCGGATGGGAGTGGAGGGGAGTCAAGTTAAGTGGCTAGGGTTTGGTCCATCGAACGGATGAGGACGAATATATGTGGGGTCGATGCGGGCCAGTAGGGCGTGCCCGGGCTCCCCCATATCCACCCCATATTTGGGCTGAATATGAGGGGTGCTGGTCAGTCCGGGCGTTTGAGGTCCATTTAAGGGGGGGCGGCTGGGTTGATTTTTTGTGACCAGGCGGCCTGCCCGGGCGTTTGAGGGAGGTAAGAGGGAACCGGCTGTAGATGCCCTAACAAAGTGCCTTCATTGCCACCATATGTACCAAGCCGCAATAACAACAAGTCCAGGTATCGGCGGTTCCCCCGTGCCTGGCTGTAACTTTGTCAAGATTTCAGTAGTGATAGAGCCTGACCTGTCCTGAGATATGGCTTCCTGTATGACACTCAAGAGCCCCAGTTAAAACCACACTTCATTTGCTTGCCGACAAGAGAAGAGAGAATGTTGAATGTCCTTGAAACCAACAAAGCAAATTAGACATTACGGTGTGCAAGGGATATGTTGGCCAACAAGAATTCCATAACAGTGTAGAACACCTCGTAGAGCCTTCCAAAGAAAATGCCAAGAATATTAGGGATTTGATGTCTACTACACAACTTTAGTCTTGTAGACTTTGTCGGGCCTCCAAGCGCAGAGTTTTGTAGGACAGTAGCAATTTTCCATCAAGTGGATGACCTAAGGTTTATCAATCTGTGGGAGGTGTAGGATGAAGATGGTCTCTCTCAAACAACCTTGCAATCAAATACAAGAAATCTCTTGTGTCCCCAACACACCCAATACAATGGAAACTTGTATAGCTGCACTAGTTCGGCGAAGAGATGGTGACACAAGTGCAACATGGATAGTAGATATGGGTTTTTCTAATCTGAAAATATAAAAACAGCAAGGTAACAAGTAGTAAACAATGAGCAAAACGGTATATTAATGCTTGGAAATAAGGCCTAGGGTTCATACTTTCACTAGTTCAATCTCCCAACAATGCTAACATAGTTGGATCACATGATCATCCCTCAACGTGCAACAAAGAATCACTCCAAAGTTCCTATCTAGCGGAGAACAATAAGATGAAATTGGTGTAGGTAGTGGAACCACCTCAAAGTTACTCTTTCCGATCAATCTTTTGAGCTATTCCTATAAGTGTCACAAACAGTCCTAGAGTTCGTACTAGAATAACACCAATGATACATATCAATCAACCCTAATGTCACCTAGATACTCCAATGTCACCTAGATACTCCAATGTCACCTCATTCATCCGTGGGTAAATTATGTGACATGCATCGAACAATTTCAGATCTATCATATTCATTCCATGACGTGGCTTGAGACTGCGTCGGTATTTCCCCAAAGAGGAAGGGATTATGCAGCACATCGACGATAAGTATTTCCCTCAGTTATGAAACCAAGGTTATCGAACCAGTAGGAGGATCACCACCACCCAATAAGCAACACCTGCACACAAACAACAAATACTTGCAACCCGACGCGAAAGAGAGTTTGTCAATCTCTCTACGGTAATAAGATAGATTAGGTAGTGATAGATAGGAGAGATAGATCTCTCAAGAACACAAATAAAAAGAGTAAATATGCAGCAATATGTTTTTGGGTTTTTTGGTTTTGTAGATCTGAAAACAAAGATTGCAAAAACGTAGATCGGGAAGCAATATGATAGAAAAGTAGACCCGGGGGCCGTAGGGTTCACTAGTGGCTTCTCTCATGAGTATAGTGCACGGTGGGTGAACAAATTACTGTTGGGAAACTGATAGAAAATTGAATAGTCATGACGATCTCCAAGGCGATGATCATTATATAGGCATCACGTCCAAGATAGATAGACCGACTCCTTCCTACATCTACCTCTATTACTTCACACATCGACTGCTATCCAGCATGCATCTAGTATATTAAGTTCATGGAAAAAACCGAGTAATGCAATAAGAACGATGACATGATGTAGACAAGATCTATTCATGTAGGAATAGACCCCATCTTGTTATCCTTTATAGCAACGATACATGCGTGTCTTGCTGCCCCTTCTGTCACTAGGAAAGAACACCGCAAGATCGAACCCATCACAAAGCACCTCTTCCCATGGCAAGAAAAATCGATCTAGTCGGCCTAACTAAACCAAAGATTCGGAGAAGAAATACGAGGCTATAAATAATCATGCATATAAGAGATCAAAGAAGACTCAAATAATATTCATGGATAGAAACTGATCATGAACTCAAAATTCATCGGATCCCAACAAACACACCGCAAAAGTTTACATCAAATAGATCTCCAAGAGACCATTGTATTGAGAATCATAATAGAGAGAGAAGAAGCCATCTAGCTACTGCCTACGGACCGGTAGGTCTATGGTGGACTAGTCACGCATCATCGGAGAGGCACCTATGAGGAAGATGAACCCCTTCGTGATGGTGTTTAGATTGGATCTCGAGGTTCTGGAACTTGCGGCGGCTAGAATTGTGTTTCGTCGACTCCCCTAGGGTTTTTGGAATATTTGGGAATTTATAGGCATCAGAGGCGGTGCGGAAGGGGGCCGAGGAGGGCACAACCCATCAGGGCTCACCGGGTGCGCCCTGATGGGTTGTGGTCTCCACGGCCCACCTCTCCGGCAGTTCTTTGGCCCACTAGGTGTCTTCTGGTCCAGAAAAAATCTCTAAAAAGTTTTGTCGCGATTGGACTCCGTTTGGTATTGATTTTCCGCGAAGTAAAAAACAAGCAAAAATAGCAACTGACACTTTGGCACTATGTCAATAGGTTAGTCCCAAAAAATGATATAAAGTTGTTGTAAAATAATTTTAAAACATCCAACAATGATAATATAACAGCATGGAACAAGCAAAAATTATATATATGTTGGATACGTATCAGTCCAACACAAAGAACTTAAAGGAGCACCCCAAGATTTCTATCGGAGAACGTAGGACAAGAATGTGTATCAACCCCTATGCATAGATTACCCCAATGTTACCTCGGGAATCTGCAAGTTGAGTACCAAAACATACATCAAGTGAATAAATAGAACACCCCATTGTCACCACGGGTATCCACATGCAATACATATATCAAGTGATCTGCAATCCAATATTCAATCCGACATAACAAAATCTCAAAGGTAAAGATTCAATTCATCACAACAAGGTAGCAAGGGAATAACATCATATGATCCGACTATATTAACAAAGCCCGTGATACAACAAGATCGTGACATCTCAAGAACATGAGAGAGAGAGAGAGAGATTGAACACATAGCTATTGGTACATACCCTCAGCCCCGAGGGTGAACTACTCCCTCCTCATCATGGCCTCCGCCGGGATGATGAAGATGGCCACCGGATGATGATTTCCCTCTCCGACAGGGTAATGGAAAGGATCCAGATTGGTTTTTCGTCGATACAGAGAGTTGTGGCGGCGGAACGGAGAGTCTCTCTTTATTTCTGGGGTTTCTGGGATTTATAGGATTTTTCAACGTTGGAATCATGCGCAACGGAGCCACGTGGGCCCCAGCACATATCAGGGCGCGATGTGGGGGGGGGCGCCCTGATGGCTTGTGGCCCATAGGTGGCTCCCCTCCTATGGTTCTTCGCTCCAACATTGCTTATTTCCTCCAGAAAAAATCATCAAAAAGTTTCGGGCGATTCCGAGAACTTTCATTTTCTGCACAAAAACAACACCACGGTAATTCTGCTGAAAATAGTGTCAGTCCAGGTTAGTTCTAAATAAATCATATAAAGTGCATCAAAACCATATAAAAGTATTGTAAACATAGGCAAACATGGCATGAATACTTCATAAATTATCGATACGTTGGAGACGTATTAGGATTTAATCGACCTCCCTGTTTACTATAATATGTGAATGCACAACGTGCATGTAATCCCTTATATATGTTAAGGACAACCCATAATGCCACTAATCAATGCCAACATCTCCTTTGATTAGGTGTAGTGTCATCCTTTGTTATTTTTATCTCATGTTGGGGATAAGAAGGTGTCCTTCCTCAATTTTCTTTACTCCTTATATTCTTAGGTGTGGACAGCTCCTTCTTTATATTCTGTTCCTTCCTTATTTCTTTTCACTTAGCTAAAATCCTCTTATTTCCATCCTTACTTTCTGCTACAAGAACTGAGTTTCCTTTTCCTTCCTTATTTCCCTATAACAAGGAACTCAATTCCTTTCCTTTCTTATTTCCTTGGACGTCGTTTGAAATCCTTTTATTTCCTTGATACCTAGACAAATCAAATGCATATATAAATTGAACTGGTTTGATTGCAAAAAGCGCGGTGGGACTATTTTAACCGATAACGAACCCTTGTTCCATCAGAAAAACAAGGAATAAAGCACATAGCAGGCCTCGCTCAGCCCACACACTCCTCCCTGGTTAGCTGAAAAAAGGATTTGTTGATCCATGCTGAGCTCCGGTCACGAGACTTATTAGATATTAGGTGAACTGCAAGTCCCCACCTCAAAAAATAAAAATAAAGTGCGGGTTAATTCTTGAAAAAGTCAGGTTTTTAATGCAAAAGTGTATGACGGACCAATAATACCTATTCCCTTTATTACTAGGTAGGTATAGATCTATATCTATGTCTATACCAATAAATAAAAGGAATGTGTATTCTTGGTTTGTCATGCTATTTTGCATAAACCCCCCTGGTGTTTTTGGTAATCAACCCGCACTTCAGTTTGAAGTCAGATTTTCACTTTTATAGGAAACCCCCTGATAATTGGTTTAATCAACCCGCAGTACATATCTAATGCTTTTTAAAATATTCATATCTTTTAAACCCTAATTCTACATTTAACACGTTATATATGAAATTTGATTAGAAAAATGTGTAGAATGTGACTATGATGTTATTTTACTTGTTAACCATTTTTAAGATAATATTTAGCGTGTAACCTTAATTAATAGGGCATGATCCTTTTTTCATACCAGTAGTGATCCGGATTTGAAATGAACACCTTAGCAAAACCAGGGTTGGAGACGAAAGAAACTATTTATAACAAGGCATGCACGCCTCGCCAAAACCTCATGGAAGACATGCAGATTTCGCATCTTATGGCGAGAAACAGACACCTTAAGATTGACAACATTCAAATGTTTTGTGACTATGTGAGCACTGAGGCCACCTTCAGTGAGAGTGGGAAGGAGGATAGGTGCCAACACAAACGGAATGCCATGTGTTGAAAGAAAGGACATGGGCCTATTGGCGTCTTGACTCATGGTTATTGTGCTAGAGGTTGTGGTATATTTTTTCTCTGGTTGCAACACACATGCTCTTTTTCTAGTAAATAAATAATAGAGCATTATAGCCCTAGCCGCACCACGCGGCTAGGGTTTCTCTAGCCCTCTGGCACTGATACTCGTGATCTGCGTTGGGTTTTCCGTGAAGAGGAACGGGTTATCGCAGCACAAAGTGGGTAAGTATTTCCGTTAGTTATGAAACGGAGGTTTATCGAACCAATAGGAATATCAATCCTCAACCGTCTTCAGCGGCTGCACGCAATTGAATAAACAACTTGCACCCAACGCGGGCAAGAGGGTTGTCAATCCCCTTGATCTTGTTATTTGCAAGCAAATGAGTTGTGTAGATAATTGTTGATAATTGTAAATTGCAAAATAAAATAAAAAGTAAATAAAGGCAGCAAGGTAATAGTAGTGTTTGTAAATATATAAGTGATTAGACTCGGGGGCCATACTTTTCCCTAGTGGCATCTCTCATGTAGGCAGCATACGGTGGGTAACAAATCACTGTTGGGCAATTGATAGAAAAGCGGATAGTTATGTGATTTTCACGGCAATGATCATGTGTATATAGGCATCACGTCCATAAACAAATAGGCCGACTCCTGCCTGCACCTATTACTATTACTCCACTCATCGATTGCTATCCAGCATGCATCTAGAGTATTAAGTAAAATAGAGTAATGCATGGAGAATGATGACATGATGTAGACGAAGTAAACTCAAGCAATATGAATGAACCCCGTCATGTTATACTTAGTAGCAACAACACAAAGACGCATCTTGTCCCCTACTTTGTCACTGGGATATAGAAACTCGCCAGGTTGAACCTACCACAACGCACCACTCCCACCGATGAAATATCAATCTACTTGGCCAAAGCACATCAATAAATCGGAGAGCATTATGAAGCTATAATGATCATGCAATTAAGAGACAATATATATCAGAGATATCTCAAATACTTTTCATGAATAATCTGAACATAAACCCACAATTCATAAGATCCCAACAAACACACCGCACAATAGGATTACATCGGATAAATCAAAGCGAAGATGCGATGACCATTGTATTGAAGATCAAGAGATAGAGAGATTGCCATCTAGCTACTAGCTATGGAACCGTAGGTCTGTGGTGAACTACTCACACATCATCATGAGGGCAGCAAGGTTGATGTAGAGGCCCTCCATGATCGATCCCCCCTCTGGCAGGGTGCCGGAATGGAGCTCCAAATGGCGTCGTGATGGAACAGAGACTTGCGGCGGCAGAAAAAAGGTTTCGGGACTGCTTCTGTTTTTTTGCAATATTAGAGAATTTATAGGCCAGAGAGGGGCGTCGGGAGAGCCACGAGAGGGCCACCACATATCAGGGTACCCCCCCTAGGGCGCGCGCTGATGTGTGGTGGTGCCCTCGTGTGCCTCCCGGCCTCCTTCGAAGCTTCCAGGTCTTCTTTTGGTCCAGAAAAAATCATCAAAAAGTTTCATGGCAATTGGACTTCGTTTGGTAATGTAAACCTGAAAAGTACAAAACATGCAGAAAACAGCAACTGGCACTGGGCACTGGGTCAATAGGTTAGTGCTCAAAAATATTATAAATTGGTAAATAAAGACCCAAAAAGTATCCTATAATGATGATATATCAGCATGGAACAATAAAAAATTATAGATACGTTGGAGACGTATTAGGCACCATCGCGACGGTGAGTTTCTTTGTCTGGACCCTAGTCACGCACATCTTCCCCTTCTTCTCTCTCGCTTCATTCCTCCTCTTGGGCTATCGGCCTTGCTTGTAGGACAAAAGGGTAGCCCTTGCTTGTAGGACAAAACTGTAAGGGGCTTAGGGTTAGTGTATTCAGTTTCGGTTGGATTAGGCTATGGAGGGATCGCAAAGAGGGAGTGGTTTAAGGAACCAGAACTTAGAGGAAACAAGTTATTTGCTGGAGAGGTTGAATATCCAAGATGACGAGGTAGACGATCTGGTTTGGGAAGAGGAACTGGATACTAGTGAGATCAAGCTTAAGTGGTTGGCCCTAGATCATCTTTGGACATAAAAAAACTATAGTCAGAGTGCTCTTATCGTGGATATGAGGGTTGCATGGAACCCAAGTCAAGCGGTGGTATGGCGGAAGATCAATTCAAACTTGGTTTCAATTGAATTTAATTTCCTATGTGACTGGAGCAAAGCTATGCATCAAGGGTTGTGGGGCTTCCGTGGTGTCGTGTTGATATTAGCTGAGTATGCTAATCCAGAGAAAGTTAAGCTTGATAGGTTGGAAACTTGCTGCCATATCCATAAGCTGTCGGATGGGGTGTTGAAGAGTGAAACTTTTCTGGAGAACTTGTCAAAGCCGATTGGGGAGGTGCAAGAATTACAATCGTAGGTATACGTAACAGAAAAGAAAACAAAAGTCATCCTATGCACCATCCCAGACCATTATGAAGATGCATACAAGGTTACATCCGATCGTTACCAACTCGTAGCGCAGCGGAAGAACAGTTGGTGAAGATTGTCGGTGTAGATTCTCGCAGCTAAGATTTACAACCTCCCAACCGCGAGAATTTTCTCCTCCCTCAAACAAAAGATCGAACATATGGCCTCTTACTACTTGTGAGCAGCGTTGGATTTTTTCCTCGAAGAGGAAGGGTGAAGCAATATAGTAGCGATAAGTATTTCCCTCAGTGAGAACCAAGCTTATCAAACTAGTAGGAGAATTAAGTCAAACTCTCTTCATCAGCACCTATAGACACAATACTAAACACTTGCACCCACCGGGGGCAAGAGGGTTGTCAATCTCCTTGAACTCATTACTTGCAGAGGCTTCTCTCTCGAACACATAACATACAGTGGGTAAACAAAATGATATAAAATAGCATATAATTGCGTATAAAGTATCCAAGATTGATAATATAATAGCATGAAACAATCAAAAATTATAGATACGTTGGAGATGTATCAGCATCCCCAAGCTTAATTACTGCTAGTCCTCTAGTAGGTAAACGATAAAAATAGAATATTTGATGTGAAATGCTACCCAACCTGTAATCTCTTTCACGTATAGATATTGAGAAACGATGAATTAATTAGCATCAACATAATAATATCCATGAACATAAGAAGCATAATAATTACTTTTTCAAAATATATGATCCTTAAAGAATGTTATCCCTACTCATTTTATCATATTAGCAAGGCACGACTCCTTTTTCGCCGCATAAGTATAAATCATGAGCACCCTGGTGTCAAACTAGGCAATTGGACCATACTTCTAACGTGCTTCAGCATTTTAATCTTCACGCAATACATGAGCGTGAGCCATGGATATAGAATATAGGTGGAATAGTGTAAGGTGGTAGATATCAAAGGGAAGTCAAAAAGGAAGAGAGTCTCGCATCAACTAGTCGGATCAATGGGCTATGGTGATGACCATCAATCAATATCAACGCGAGGAGTATGGATTGCCATGCAACAGATGCACTAGAGCTATAAGTGTATGAAAGCTCAAATGAAACTAAGTGGGCATGCATCCAAATTGCTTGCTGATGAAGACCTGGGGCTTTTGAGGAAGCCCGTCATCGGAATATACAAGACAAGTTTTATAATGAAAATTCCCACTAGTATATGAAAATGACAAATCAGGAGACTCTCTATATGAAGAACATGGTGCTCATGTGAAGCACAAGTGTGGAAAAAGGATAGTAACATTGCCCCTTCTCTCTTTTTCTCTCTATTTTTCATGCGGACTTATTTGGCCTCCCCCTTTTTTCTCCCTTTTTCTATTTTTTTCGTCCGGGGTCTCATCCTGACTTGTGGGGGAATCATAGTCTCCATCATCCTTTCCTCACTGGGACAAATCTCTAATAATGATGATCATCACACATTTATTTACTTACAACTCGATAAAAACTATACAAAATGACTCTGTATGAATGCCTTTGGTAGTGTACCAGGATGTGCAATGATCGCGTAACATGCAAACAATGATGAACGGTGGCACAAATACTATGTTAGCTCTATATGATCACGCAAAGCAATATGATGATGAACACACAAGTCATGTGATGGGACTGTGGAAGTTGCATGGCAATATAGCTCGGAATGCTATCAAAATGCCATAATAGGTAGGTATGGTGGCTGTTTTGAGCAAGTTATAAGGAGGCTTATGTGTGATAGAGCGTATGATATCACGGGGTTTGGATGCACCGGTGAAGTTTGCACCGACTCTCGAGGTGAGAATGGGCAATGCACGGTACCAACGAGGCTAGCAGATTACGAAAAGGTGAGAGTGCGTGTATCCATGGACTCACATTAGTCATAAAGAACTCATATACTTATTGTAAAGCCTATTAGCTCTCTCAAATCAAAGTACTACCGCATGCCCCTAGGGAGGAGTTAACCATCGCGCGCCCCCGATTCAAACAACACGATATGATTTCATTTGAGACATAAAAATGCTCACACCTCATCAACATGCCATGACCATTACTTAGATGAGAAGTAAATAACAAGCTTTAATACTGATATTTCTAGTAAACAATGATCATGAACCTATATATGTTCATATTACTACATCAATATAATCAAACCACACGTTTCTTATTTGGTGAGCTACATGAAAGTTTTTATTATATCCCCCTTGAGTACCTATCCTTTTTGGACTAGTCTTATAACACGTACAAATTACCATTCTCATTATACTCTCAAAAATATTTAAGTGAATCATGGGAGTGCAACTATTTCTTTGAAATATAACCACCGCCGTGCTCTAAAAGATATAAGTGAAGCACTAGAGCAACTGCCTAGCTCAAAAGATATAAGTGAAGCACATAGAGTATTCTAACAAATTATGATGAAAATGTGTATATCTCAAAAGTTGTGTCCAGGAAACAATGATTGTGGCAAACTAAAAGGAAAACAAACTATAATACACGACGCTCCAAGAAAAACTCATATCATGTGATGAATAAAAATATAGCTCCAAGTGACATACCGATAGATTGGAAACGAAAGAGGGGATGCCATCCGGGGCATCCCCAAGCTTAGATGCTTGGGTCTTCCTTGAATATTACCTTGGGGTGCCTTGGTCATCCCCAACCTTAGGGTCTTGCCGCTCCTTATTCCTTCATAAGCACTTCTTACTAATTCTCTTCTCTCGACAATAGATTTTCTATTAGGAGAACTCAAGTAATGGAACATGTTATCTTTCATAACCTTTAGCTTTTCCAAGTTTGATTTTTGAGAGGTATGGTCATCAAGGGACCTTTCATAAACAACCATAAATTCATCCTCTATAAGGACCTTTGCATTGTCAAAATAATCTTCATCAAACCCACTTTTGCTCCCTTTGACAATCCAAGAATACTGTTGATTGGTACTATTAAATAAGTGTTGGATTAAGTCAAGATTGGGGACTTCATTTCTAGCATTTTTCTCAAAAGCATGATGGTCCCTAGACATATATCTCCTCATGAAATCTCTATCATAAAGAATTTCATCTATCATAGGGCACTCATAATTCATATCATAATGATAAAAAATCTCTCGAGCTTCACAGACTATATAATCAAATTCATTCATGAGGACAATTGTAGCTATTTTCTTAGCTCTAGGATCATTTATGATAGGTAATTCAAAGAAAAAAATTTGCAAAGTGGGATGAGTACGAATAAATAATCTTTCAAGTTAAATAATAAGAGCGGAGATAGCTTAAGCATAACTATTGGTTCTTTTAAGAATAGGCTCATCATTATTTACCAAAGCTCCCGTACAAGTGAAGAATTCTTGAATAACACTTTTTCCAATAATATTCCCACTTATTGTTACAAAAGTTTTAGTGTCTATCTTAATGGGAGTTTCATTCTTTTCAGGCTCATTATCCTTACTATGACCTTTAGCAATCACAAAATCAGACATGATAGAAACTTCAAGCAAAATAAGCAAAGAAACAAGTAAAAATAATTTTGTGTTTTTGGTTTTTTATAGAAGCAAATATAAGGCAAAATAAAAAGTAGAACAAGTGAATGATAGTTTGTATGAAGGGGCCTGATGAGAATTTGATGATATCTCCTCGGCAACGGCGCTAGAAATTCTTTCTGCTACTTGTGAGCTGCACTGGGTTTTTCCCCGAAGAGGAAGGGTGAAGCAATATAGTAGCGATAAGTATTTCCCTCAGTGAGAACCAAGGTTATAGAACTAGTAGGGGAATCAAGGAAAACTCTCGTCATCAGCACTTACACACAAAACCAAACACTCGCACCCAACGCGGACAAGAGGGTTGTCAAGCCCCTTGACTCGTTACTTGCAAGGATTAATTCTGATAGTGATAGATATATAAAAAGTAAATAATTGCAAAAAGCTATTTTTAGTTTTTAGCAATATGATTAAATAGACCCCGGGTAGTTTTCACTGGAGGCTTCTTTGTCGAACGCATAGCATACGGTGGGCATACGGTGGGTCAACAAATTACTGTTGGGAAATTGATAGAAATGTGCATAGTTATGATGTTATTCATGGCCATGATCATGTATATAGGCATCACGTCCGTGATAAGTAGACCAAAACGATCCTGCATCTACTACTATTACTCCACCAATCTACCGACTCCTGCGTGCATCTATGGTATTAAGTTCACGACAAACAGAGTAACACATTAAACATGATGACATGACGAAGATAAAGTAAGACAAGCAATATGTTCAGACCCTGTCGTTTTATCCTTAATGGCAACAATACAATACGTGTCTTGTCCCTTTTTGTCACAGGGATATAGAGCACCGTAAGATTGAACCCACTACAATGCACTCCTCCCGCTGGAGATAAATCAATCTATTTGGCCAAACCAAACAGATAGATCGGAGAGAACTACAAAGCTATAACAATCATGCACAATAAAGTTCAAAAGAATCAATTACTTTCAATGAATAATCCGACATAAACCCACAATCCATCGGATCCCACAAACACATCGCAAAAGAAGATTACATTGGATAGATCTCTGCGAGAATCGCTAAGAACATGGTATTGAAGATCAAAGAGAGAGAAGAAGCCATCTAGCTACTAGTTATGGACTCGTAGGTCTGTGGTGAACTACTCACACATCATCATGGAGGCATCAAGGTTGATGTAGACGGCCTCCGTGATCGATTCCCCCACCGACAGAGTACCGAAAATGGTCTCCGGATGGGACCGCGGAAGAACAGAGGCTCGCGGCAGCCGAAAAATTATTTCAGGTGTCTCTCTGTTTGTTCTGGGGTAATTGTGAATATATAAAAGTGGGACCTTTTTCGGTACTTTGCCCGAGGGGGAATCGATCACGGAGGTCGTCTACATCAACCTTGCTGCCTCCATGATGATGTGTAAGTAGTCATCACAGACCTACTGGAAGAGCATGGTGCCCCCATGTTTGGTTTTGGTAATTGATGAAAATCCCTATAGACTAATGGTTGCTTTGTGTTATTCTTTAAGGTTTGTCCAAAGGCATTGCTTGAAGACCATTTGTTGGTTTCAAGGTTATAATAAGGAGATTATGTGTTGACCAAGGTATTATTCACGGAATTATCAAAAGATTGGTCATGTGAGAGTTGAGCTTAATGCAAGTATGTCTTAAAGAAGAAGAGTGTGTGATTATTCATTTTTACCTTCAAGACATCATCTTTATGAAGAGAGAATACAAGATACAAGGTTGATCAAGACTAAGTTGAAATAGTGATCCAAGTTGATCAACACACAAAGCGCAAAAGATGTACCGAGAAGGATGAAGTGATCCTATGGTACGGTAAGCATTGTCCATTATGCTTTGTGAAATAAAGCATGGTATTTGTGAGAGTTCTTTGTGGGGTTAGGTATGTTTCCTTGGGTATGCATCAAAAGAAGATATCATATAACCCATGGAGGATGACATCAAGTGGTGATCGTCATCAAGATTGCGGTGTGCAAGTTCAAGTGGAGCATCACGAAGAGATCACTTGCTTGAAGCTCTCCATCCATTGTGGTGATGATGGACATGTGAAAATGTGTCGAAGAGAGGCTCACTCATAGTTGAGTATGGGGGAGCAATCTACTAGTCTTCATTGAGCCAGCACAATCAAGAAAGGTGGTCCAACTTGAGGAAATCAAGATCATCATCATCTTGATCAAGTGGACTTTGCGCAAGGCAAAGGTTTGTCCTTGATAGGTTTTCTATTTTATCGGTCTCATGGTGTTAGTTGGGAGACCATGTTATAGGACCGATAGCCGTACTATAAAGGGGGGGGGGCTCTCGAGTGAGTAGCTTGATCATATCGTTCGTAGAGAGCTCAAACCTTTGCATTCTTGGCATCATCATCTTTCTTGGTTCTTGTTTGATTTTTCTCTTTCTGAGGTTTTAGAGCTTGTGGTCATCTTCGTGATAAGCAGTTCGTCGAAAACAGATTTCCTATGCATCTTTTATTGCGTTTTCGGTGTTGGGAATTTTACCGGCTCTTATTTGAGGAAGGGTTGTCACCCTTGTATTATTGATATTTTCTCCATTCCTAGTTCTTAATATTTCTATCAAGCTTGTGTTAGCTCTCGTCATGTGCTTTCAAACAACTTGATTTCGTTGAAAACGACGTTCATTTGCATAAGTTACGGCTATTTTAGTTTCTGATGACCGGGTTCTGCCGGGTTCGGGTTCCCAGGGTCTTACCCCCCGGGTTCCCTGGGTCCCATGTCCGGGTACTCGGGGTCACCCGCAAGTTTACAGTTTGATTCGGCCACCCCCAGGTGCCCGGGGTTAGAACCCCGGGTGCTTGGACCCTCATGTGGGCGGCATCCTAGGTGCCCGGGGTCCCACCCCCGGATGCTCGGACCCCTTGCTTCGGCCGCCCAGGGTGTCGAGGGTTTCACCGCCGGGTGCCCTGTCCTCTTCACCTTTGCTGGATATTTTCTCTCGAGAGTCCGGGTGACCGTACCCCTTTTGTCCGGCTGCCCGGAGTGGCGGTTGTTTGCAACGGCCATATTATCCTTGGGGGTGTAAATACCCCCCTTCTTCCTCCTCCAACCCCAATCACTTTGTGCAAGTTTTCCCCCACCATTGCTGACATCTTGAAGCTTGCTATCTCTCAATCCCTCCAATGATTCTTGCTAGTTCTTGAGGAAAAAATAGAGGAGATCTAGATCCACATTTCCACCAATCATTTTCTCCTCTAAGTGAGGGGAACCCCTTGGATCTAGATCTCGGAGTTCTTTGTGTTCTCCTTGTTCTTCCTCCCATCTTCCTCCATATCTTTTGTTGTTGTGGTGGGATTTGGGAGTCAGGGACTTGACCACTTCGTGTGTTCTCACCATTGCATTACTTGCATCAGTTTGAGTTCACCATGGTGATACGTCCCAACGTATCTATAATTTTGGTTGTTCCATGATATAATATTATCATTCTAGGATACTTTTTGGGCATTTATTTTTTGATTCATATTATTTTTGAGCACAAATCTATTAACCCAGTGCCAAGTGCAAGTTGCTGTTTTCTGCATGTTTTTGGCTTTTCAGGTTTACAGTACCAAACGAAGTCCAAATACCTCGAAACTTTTTGATGATTTTTCTGGACCAAAAGAAGACCTGGAAGCTTTGAGAGAAGACGGGAGGCCGCACGAGGGCCCCACAAGCTAACAAGGCGCACCCAGGGGGTGTGGCCGCGCCCCGATAGCTTGTGGCCGCCCCCTTGCCTCCTGGCCCCGTACTCTGGCCTATAAATTCACATATATTCCAAAAACCCTAGGGGAACTCCCTAAACACTTTTTTCGCCACTGCAAGTCTCAGTTCCGCAGCGATCTCATCTGGAGCCCTTTTCCAGTGCCCTGCTGGAGGGGGGATCGATCACGGAGGGCCTCTACATCATCCTTGCCGCTTCCATGGTGATGTGTGAGTAGTTCACCATAGACCTATGGGTCCGTAGTTAGTACCTAGATGGCTATCTCTCTCTATGTTCTTCATTGCCATGATCACCGCAATTCCCACGGTGATCTATCTTATGTAAACTGTTCAAGAATTCATCCGATTAATCAAATAATTGGTCAGTTAATCGCTACTCATCGGGTGGCCGAATCGAATAACACCTAGTCATCGCGTTAACTTTCCAGGACGATGAAATGGTATGTGAGAGCGATTAAATGGTCTGTTAGACCGATTAATCGGTTGTCAGGCCGATTAATCCTTGTTGGCACGTTAACTCGTGGGTAAATAAAGTCCGACTTTTTGGCCCATAACCCCTCCCAGCCCCTCCCGTTCTTAAAGAGCCAGGGTTTAGCCCTCCACCCGCCCCTCCCGCTCCTCTCATCCCCTCTCGACCTAGATGGCGGATGGCCAGGTCCTCGTCGGCCTACCGCCGCTTCCCCCCTCCCTTGTTTGTCGCTGCTTTCTCTTCTACCTCAGTAGACCGTTACTTTCCCCTCCTTCGCAACGTACCACCTCCGACAACCGAACTGTTTAGGCGCCCTACCTTCCCTCTGTTTGTCACCATCGTGTGGCCGCCATCTCTTGGAGTTGTGTCCCAAGCCGAAATCAGCAAAAAAGTGTTGTTGTGTACATGTTTGCTGATGATTTTTTAACGCCCACATGGATTATTATTGTTGTATACATATTTGTGATGTATTGAGAAAATAAAATTGTGCCATTTGCTTCATATTTGCAATGTAGATTTTTTTTCTCCATAAAAATTTTGCTTCTATTGAGTTCAAAATTACACCGATTAATGGTCGATTATTAATCCAGTTAATAGGCCGATTCAGCGATTAATCACTACTCCCAAGCCGAGCAAGCAGTTACCGATTAACGATTTCCTTAACAGGAACTAATCCATCTTTGCGGTGTGTTTGTTGGGATCCGATGAATTGTGGGTTTATGTTCAGATTATTCATGAAAAAGATTTGAGTCTTCTCTGAATTCTTATTTGATTCTTATTTGCATGATCATTGTAGCTTCGTAATTCTCTCCGATCTATCGGTTTAGTTTGGCCAACTAGATTGGTTTATCTTCAGTGAGAGAGGTGCGTTGTAGTGGGTTCAATCTTGCGGCGCTCTATATCCCAATGACAAAGTAGGGGACAAGACACTTTTTTTATTGCTGCCAGTAAGGATAAAATAATGGGTTTTATTCATATTAATTTAATTTACTTTGTCTTCATCATGTCATCATTCTCCAAGCATTACTCTGTTTCACTTAATACTCTAGATGCATGCTGGTTAGCGGTCGATGGGTGGAGTAATAATAGTAGATGCAGGCAGGAGTCGATCTACTTGTTTACGGATGTGATGCCTATATAAACATGATCATTGCCATGAATAAATATTGCATAACTATGCGCTTTTTTATCAATTGCCCAACAGCAATTTGTTTACCCACCGTATGCTTTCTTCGAGAGAGAAGCCTCTAGCGAACACTATGGCCCTCGGGTCTATTCACAAATATATTTACAAACGTTCTTATTTCCTTGCTGCCATTATTTACTTTTTATTTATTTTGCAATTTATAATTATCAACTATCATCTACACTTCTCATTTGCTTGCAAGTAACGAGTTCAAGGCGATTGATAACCCTCTTGCCAGCGATGGGTGCAAGTGTTTGCTCTTTTGTGTGTAGGCGCTGAAGACGGGAGTTGTGTGATACTCCTATTAGTTCGATAACCTTGGTTCTCACTGAGGAAAATACTTATCTATACTGTGTTGCATCATCCCCTCCTCTTCGGGGAAAAACCCAACACAGATCAAAAGTATCACACGGTGATACGTGGACGTGAAAAGTTGAGAAGCTTATTACTCTTGTGTGTTTGGGCACCCAAGAGCTTGTGCCTCTTGGGTGCTTGGGCGCCCTAGACAGTTGGTGGTGCCGTGAAGCTCAATCATTGTGGTGAAAAGCTCTGGGACAAGCGTCGGGGTTTCCAATTAAGTTGTGGAGATTGCCCCGAGCAATTTGTACGGGTACCGATGACCGCCCCAAGGGTTTCCAATTGTACGGGTTCAGTGACCGCCCCAAGGGTTGCCATTTGTATGGGTTTTTTGATAGCCCTCAAGGGTCCCTTAGTGGAATCATGGCATCTTGCATTGTGCAAGGGCATGAGGATATTACGGTGGCCCTAGTGGCATTTTGGGGAGCATTGTGCCTCACACGGCTCCAAACGGATATTAGCATCCGCAAGTGTGTGAACTTCAGGATACATCATCATCTCCGCGTGCTTCGGTCATCTCTTACCTGAGCCCATTACTTATGCACTTTACTTTGTGATAGCCATAGTGTTTCTTGTTATATATCTTGATATCACTTGGTTGTTTATCTTGCTTAGCATAAGTTGTTGGTGCACATAGGTGAGCCTAGTAGTTTTAGGTTTTGTGCTTGACAAATTAAATGCTAGTTTTATTCCGCATTTGTTCAAGCCTAAACCGTAATTATTTTAAAGCGCCTATTCACCCCCCCTTCTAGGCGATATCCACATCCTTTCACCTACGGGTCCATAGATAGTAGCTAGATTGGTTCTTCTCTCTCGTTGATCTTCAATACCATGTTCTTCGCGATTTTCACGGAGATCTATCCGATGAAATCTTCTTTTGCGGTGTGTTTGTTGGGATCCGATGAAATATGGGTTTATGATCAGGTTATTCGTTGAAAGTAATTGAGTCTTTTTTGAACTTTATTATGCATGATTGTTATAGTTTTGTAATTCTCTCCGATCTATCCGTTTGGTTTGGCCAACTAGATTGATTTATCTTCAGCGGGAGGAGTGCATTGTAGTGGGTTCATTCTTGCAGTGCTCTATATCCCAGTGACAGAAGGGGACAAGACACATATTGTATTGTTGCCATTAAGGATAAAACGACAGGGTCTGAACATATTACTTGTCTTACTTTGTCAACATCATGTCATCTTGCTTAATGCGTTGCTCTGTTTGTCGTGAACTTAATACCATAGATGCAAGTAGGAGTCGGTAGATTGGTGGAGTAATAGTAGTAGATGTAGGATCATTTTGGTCTACTTGTCACATACATGATGCCTATATACATGATCACTGCCATGAATAATGTCATAACTATGTGCTTTTCTATCAATTGTCCAATAGTAATTTGTCTACCAACCGTATGCTACGCGTTCGAGAGAGAAGCCTCTAGTGAAAACTATGGCCCCTGGGTCTATTTAAATCGTATTGCTAAAAACCTAAAAACCTTGCTGTAATTATTTACATTTTATTTACTTTTACTTTTTATATATCTATCACTATCAAAATTAATCCTTGCAGGTAACGAGTTCGAGGGGCTTGACAACCCTCTTTCCCGTGTTGGGTGCAAGCATTTGGTTTTGTGTGTGTAGGTGCTGAAGACGAGAGTCTGCCTTGATTCTCCTACTGGTTCTATAACCTTTGTTCTCATTGAGGTAAATACTTATTGTTACTACATTGCTTCACCCCTCCTCTTCGGGGAAAAACCCAACGCAGCTCACTGATAACCCACAAGTATAGGGGATCACAACAGTTTTCGAGGGTAGATTATTCAACCCAAATTTATAGATTCGACACAAGGGGAGCCAAAGAATATTTGCAAGTATTAACAGTTGAGTTGTCAATTCAACCACACCTGGAGATTAAATATCTGCAGCAGAGTGATCAGTAGCATAGTAGTATGATAGTTTTGATAGCAGTAGTAGCAATAACAGTAACGGTAACAGCGATAGCAATAGTTTTGTAGCAAGTGTAACAGTAGCAGTAGCAATAGTAACTTAGCAAGAACAATATGTGGAAAACTCGTAGGCGTTGGATCGGTGAACTCGTTGGATGATATTCATCATATAACAGTCATAACCTAGGGCGACACAGAACTAGCTCCAGTTCATAAATGTAATGTACGCATGTATTCCGTAAATAGTCATACGTGCTTATAAAAAAGAATGTGCATGACATCTTTTGTCCTACCCTCCCGTGGTAGCGGGGTCCATAAGGAAACTAAGGGATATTAAGGCCTCCTTTTAATAGAGAACCAGAACAAAGCATTAACACATGGTGAATACATGTACTCCTCAAACTACGGTCATCACCGGAAAGTATCCCAAATATTGTCACTATGGGGTTTACGGATCATAACACATAGCAGGTGCATATGACTAGCAAGATCGAATCAAGAACATAGATATAATGGTGATAACATAAACGGTTCAGATTTGAAATCATGGCACGCGGGCCCTAGTGACAAGCATTAAGCACGACAAAGTCATAGCAACATCAATCTCAGAACATAGTGGATACTAGGGATGAAGCCCTAACAAAACTAACTCGATTACATGATGAATCTCATCCAACTCCTCACCGACCAGTGAGCCTACGAAGGAATTACTCACTCCCTGTGGGGAGCATCATGGAATTGGTGATGGAGAAGGATTGATGATGACGAAGACCAAAGATTCCCCTCTCTGGAGCCCCAAACGGCCTCCAGATCCGGCCTCCCGATGAAGAACAGGAGGTGGTGGCGGCTCCGTATCGTAAAACGTGATGAAACTTTCTATCCTATTTTTTCTCCGAAAATAGGAATTTATAGTGCTAGAATTAGGGTCAGTGGGGCCACGAGGTGGGCACAAACCACCAGGGGGCGCCTGGAGGGGGTGACGTGCCATGGTGTATCGTGCCCACCCAGGGCACCCCCTCCGGTGGTTCTTGGCTCCAGTATTTTTTATTTAATGTAAAATAATTCTCCAAACAGTTTCGTCCAGTTCCGAGAACTTTTATTTCTACACAAAAACAACACCATGGTAGTTCTGCTGAGAACAGCGTCAGTCCAGGTTAGTTTCATTCAAATCATGCAAATTAGAGTCCAAACCAAGAGCAAAAGCGTTAGGAAAAGTAAATACGACGGAGATGTATCAACTCCCCCAAGCTTAACCCATTGCTTGTCCTCAAGCAATTCCGTTGACAAACTAAAAGTGAGAAAGAAAAACTTTTACGAAATCTTTTGTTCTTGTTTACATACATATGCTTAAGTAGCACCCAAGTTTTTAGCAAAGATTATGACTAACCATGACAACAATAACTCTTCAAATTTATATTAGCTCATATCGATGACATAAGCAACTAGCGAGCAATAATAAAATATCTCAAGTGCAAACAATTTTTCAAAAAAATCATGATATAATATGACAACAGTGGTATCTCGTTAGCCCTTTCTGAGACCGCAAAACTGTTGGAAATATGCCCTAGAGGCAATAATAAAATGGTTATTATTATATTTCCTTGTTCATGATAAATGTTTATTATCCATGCTAAATTGTATTGATTGGAAACTCAAATACATGTGTGGGTATATAGACAACACCGTGTCCCTAGTGAGCCTCTATAGGACTAGCTCGTTGATCAAAGATGGTCAAGGTTTCCTGGCCATAGACATGAGTTGTCATTTGATAACGGGATCACATCATTAGGAGAGTGATGTGATGGACAAGACCCAAACTATGAACGTAGCATGTGATCGTGTCAGTTTGTTGCTATTGTTTTCTGCATGTCAAGTATGTGTTCCTATGACCATGAGATCATGTAAACATCGGTGGAATACCTTGTGTGTATCAAACGTCACAACGTAACTGGGTGGCTATAAAGATGCTCTACAGGTATCTCCGAGGGTGTCTGTTGAGTTGACATGGATCAAGACTGGGATTTGTTACTCCATGTGATGGAGAGGTATCTCAGGGCCCACTCGGTAATACAACATCACAACGAGCCTTGCAAGAAAAGTGACTAAAGAGTTAGCCACGGGATCTTGTATTACGGAACAAGTAAAGAGACTTGCCGGTAACGAGATTGAACTAGGTATGGAGATACCGACGATCGAATCTCGGGCAAGTAACATACCGATAAACAAAGGGAACAACGTACGGGATTAACTGAATCCTTGACATAGAGGTTCAACCGATAAAGATCTTCGTAGTATATGTAGGAACCAATATGGCATCCAGGTCCCGCTATTGGTTATTGGCCGTAGAGGTGTCTCGGTCATGTCTACATAGTTCTCGAACCCGCAGGGTCTGCACACTTAACGTTCGGTGACGTTTCGGTATTATTGAGTTATGTATGTTGGTGACCGAAGGTTGTTTGGAGTCCTGGATGAGATCCCGGATGTCACGAGGAGCTCCGGAATGGCCCGGAGGTAAAGATTTATATATAGGAAAGTGGTATTTGGGTTCCGGAAAAGTTTCGGGTATTTCCGGTAGTGTACCGGGAGTGACAAATGGGTTCCGGAGGTCCACCGGGGGCCCCACCCACCCCGGGGGGCCACATGGGCCCAAGAGGTGGCGCACCAGCCCTTGGTGGGCTGGGCAGCCGACCCCATGAGGGCCCATGCGCCCAAGAGGAAAAAGGTGGAGGGTGGGAGGAGTCCTTGTTGGAGTAGGACTCCCCCCCCCCGCGCCCCACCTCCTTGTTGGAGGAGGATTCCACCTCTTGGCCGGCGGCCAAGTCCCTAGGGGAAACCCTAGGGTGCCTCCTCCCACCCCTTCCTCCTATATATAGTGGAGGTTTGAGGGCAGCCCAACACCTGAAAAGCCATGCGCTGCCCTCTCCTCTCTAGATCGTCTTTCTCCTCTAGATTAGTTCGGTAGAGCTCGGCAAAGCCCTGCCGGATTAGTTCACCACCACCGCCACCATGCCGTTTTGCTTCCGGAGAACTCATCTACCTCTCCGCCCTCACTTTCTTGATCAAGGAGGTGGAGATCATCATCGAGTTGTACGTGTGCTGAACGCGGAGGTGCCGTCCGTTCGACACTAGATCCTGATTGGATCGCGGGACGGCGTGCGATTTGGATCGCGAACACGTTCAACTACATCAACCGCGTTTCTTAACACTTCCCTCTTAGCGATCTACAAGGGTATGTGGATCTGATCTCCCCTCTCGTAGATGCTCATCTCCATGGATAGATCTTGTGTGTGCGTAGGAAATTTTTTGTTTCCCATGCAACGTTCCCCAACAGTGGCATCATGAGCTAGGTCTATGCATAGATGACATCACGAGTAGAACACAAAGGAGTTTGTGGGCATTGATATTCATATTGCTTCTCTCCTTAGTATTTTCTTGATTCAGTGGTATTGTGGGATGAAGCGGCTCGGACCAACCTTACTCGTCGACGTACGAGAGACCGGTTCCATCGACTGACATGTAACTTTGTTGCATAAGATGGCTGGCGGGTGTCTGTCTCTCCCACCTTAGTTGAATCGGATTTGACAAAGGCGGTCCTTGTAGAAGGTGAAATAGCAACTTGTATATCACCGTTGTGGTTTTGCGTAGGTAAGAATCGTTCTTGCTAGATACCCATAGCAGCCACGTAAAACATGCAACACCAAATTAGAGGACGTCTAGCTTGTTTTTGCAGGGTATGTTGTGATATGATATGGCCAGAAACATGATGTGATATATTTGATGTATGATATGATCATGTTTTGTAATAGTTTATATCGACTTGCATGTCGATGAGTACGGCAACCGGAAGGATCCATAGGGTTGTCTTTAATTAATCTGTGTCATTTGCTTTATTTTATCGCTATGAGTTAGCAATAGTTGTAGAAGCAATAGTCGGCGCGACAACCTCATGGCGACACGTTGATGGAGATCAAGATGATGGACATCATGGTGTCATGCGAGTGACAATGGAGATCATGCCGATGATTTGGAGATGGAGATCAAAAGCACAAGTTCATTGCCATATCATGTCACTTATGATTTGCATGTGATGTTAATCCTTTTATGCATTTTATTATGCTTAGAACGACGGTAGCATTATAAGGTGATCCCTCACTAAAATTTCAAGATAAAATTGTGTTCTCCCCGAGTGTGCACCGTTGCGAAAGTTCATCGTTTCGAGACACCACGTGATGATCGGGTGTGATAGACTCTACGTTCGCATACAACGGGTGCAAGCCAGTGTTGCACGTGTAGAACACTCGAGTTAAACTTGACGAGCCTAGCATGTACAGACATGGCCTCGGAACACAAGAGACCGAAAGGTCGAACATGAGTCATATAGTAGATATGATCAACATGGAGATGTTCACCATTGCAACCACCTCACCTCACGTGATGATCGGACTTGGGTTGGTGAATTTGGATCATGTAGCACTCGGATGACCGGAGGGATGTCAATTTGAGTGGGAGTTTTTTAAGTAATATGATTAATAAAACTCATTATCTTGAACAATAGTCTAAGTTGTCTTTGCAAATTTAGTATATCAATGGCTCGCGCAGTAGTTCCCCTGAATTTCAATGCGTTCCTAGAGAAAGCCAAGGTGAAAGATGATGGAAGTAACTTTGTAGACTGGGCCCGTAATCTGAGGATTATCCTCATGGCTTCCCAAAAGGCTTATGTCCTTGATGCACCGCTCGGTGAACCACCCGCTCCAGTGTCGTCTGCAGACGTTGCGAACGCCTGGCAGTCGCATTCGGATGATTACTCAATAGTTTAGTGTGCTATGTTGTATGGCTTAGAGCCGGGACTTCAAAGGCGTTTTGAACGTCATGGAGCATATGAGATGTTCCAGGAGTTGAAGTTTATCTTTGAAAAGAATGCCCGGATCAAGAGGTATGAGACCTCCGATAAGTTCTATGCTTGCAAGATGGAGGAGAACGGGTCTGTCAGTGAACACATACTCAGAATGTCTGGGTATTCCAACCGTCTGGCTGAGTTGGGAATTACTCTCCCGCCGGAGGCGATCACTGACAGAGTTCTTCATTCACTGCCACCTAGCTACAAAAGCTTCGTGTTGAACTATAACATGCAAGGGATGAACAAGTCAGTCGCCGAGCTGTTTGCGATGCTGAAAGTCGCTGAGTCTAAAATCTAGAAGGAGCATCAAGTGTTGATGGTCAATAAAACCACTAGTTTCAAGAAGAATGGCAAGGGCAAGAAGGGTAACTCCAAGAAGAGTGGCAAATCAGTTGCCCCTCCCATGAAGAAACCCAAGGCTGGACCCAAGCCAGAAACTGAGTGCTTTCATTGCAAGGGTACTGGCCACTGGAAGAGGAATTGCTCCAAGTATCTGGCCGACAAGAAGGCGGCCAACACCAAACAAGGTATATATGATATACATGTTATTGATGTGTACCTTACCAACTCTTGTTGTAGTGCCTAGGTATTTGATACCGGTTTGGTTGCTCACATTTGCAACTCAAAACAGGAACTGCGGAATAGACGGAGGCTGGCAAAGGACGAAGTGACGATGCACGTGGGAAATGGTTCCAAGGTTGATGTGATCGCCGTCGGCACGCTCGCTCTTCGACTACCATCGGGATTAGTGTGGAACCTGAATAATTGTTATTTAGTGCCTACGTTAAGCATGAACATTATATTTGGATCTTGTTTATTGCGAGACAGTTACTCATTTAAATCAGAGAATAATGGTTGTTCTATTTATATGAGTAATATCTTTTATGGTCATGCACCCATTGTAAGGGGTTTATTCTTATTGAATCTCGATAGTGATGATACACATGTTCATAACATTGATGTCAAAAGATGTAGAGTTGATAATGATAGTACCACTTTCTTGTGGCACTGCCGCTTAGGTCATATTGGTGTAAAACGCATGAAGAAACTCCATGCTGATGGACTTTTGGAGTCACTTGATTTTGAATCACTTGACACATGTGAACCATGCCTCATGGGCAAGATGACTAAAACCCCGTTCTCTGGAACAATGGAACGGGCAAGTGACTTGTTGGAAATCATACATACTGATGTGTGCGGTCCGATGAGCATTGAGGCGCGTGGTGGATATCGTTATTTTCTCACCTTCACCGATGCCTTAAGTAGATATGGGTTTATTTACTTAATGAAACATAAGTCTGAAACGTTTGAAAAGTTCAAGCAATTTCAGAGTGAAGTTGAGAATCATCGTAACAAGAAGATTAAATTCCTACGATCAGATCGAGGAGGAGAATATCTAAGTTATGAGTTCGGCAATCACTTAAGACAGTGTGGAATTGTTTCACAGTTGACGCCACCTGGAACACCACAGCGTAATGGTGTGTCCGAATGTCATAATCGAACCTTATTGGATATGGTGCTGTCTATGATGTCTCTTGTCGATTTGCCACTATCATTTTGGGGTTATGCGTTAGAGACAACTGCATTCACTTTAAATAGGGCACCATCTAAATCCGTTGAGACGACGCCATATGAACTGTGGTTTGGCAAGAAACCAAAGTTATCGTTTCTTAAAGTTTGGGGATGCGATGCTTATGTCAAAAAGCTTCAGCCTGAAAAGCTGGAACCCAAAGCGGAGAAATGCATCTTCATAGGATACCCAAAAGAGACGGTTGGGTACACCTTCTATCTCAGATCCGAAGGCAAAGTTTTTGTCGCTAAGAACGGGTCATTTCTCGAGAAAGAGTTTCTCTCGAAAGAATTGAGTGGGAGGAAGATAGAACTTGATGAGGTTGTTGAACCTTCATTTCAAACAGAGAGTAGCGCAGCGCAGAAAAATGTTTCTGTGGAGCCTACATCAGTTGAAGAGGAAGCTAATGATAGTGATCATGAAGCTTCGGATCAAGTTACTATCGAACCTCGTAGGTCGACAAGGGCACGTACTGCTCCTGAGTGGCATGGTAACCCTGTCTTGGAGGTCATGTTGTTGGACAACGATGAACCTATGAGCTATGGAGAAGTGATGGTGGGCCCGGATTTCAACAAATGGTTAGAGGCCATGAAATCCGTGATAGGATCCATGTATGAAAACAAAGTGTGGACTTTGGAAGTATTACCTGAAGGGCGGAAGGCCATTCATAATAAATGGATCTTTAAGAGGAAGACGGACGCGGACGGTAATGTCACCGCCTAGAAAGCTCGACTTGTGGCAAAGGGTTTTTCACAAGTACAAGGAATTGACTACGATGAGACTTTCTCTCCCGTAGTGATGCTTAAGTCCGTCAGAATCATGCTAGCAATAGCTGCATTTTTCAATTATGAAATTTGGCAGATGGATGTCAAAACAACGTTCCTCAATGGTTTCCTTGAGGAAGAGTTGTATATGATGCAACCAGAAGGTTTTGTCGATCCAGAAAATGCTGACAAAGTTCGCAAGCTCCAGCAATCCATTTATGGACTAGTGCAGGCATCTCGGAGTTGGAATAAGCGCTTTGATGATGTGACCAAAGCGTTTGGGTTTATACAAGTTTATGGAGAAGCTTGTATTTACAAGAAAGTGAGTGGGAGCTCTATAGTGTTTCTAATATTATATGTGGATGACATATTGCTGATTGAAAACAATATAGAATTTTTGGAAAGCATGAAGGAATATTTGAACAAGAGTTTTTCAATGAAGGACCTGGGAGAAGCTACTTTCATATTAGGCATCAAGATCTATAGAGATAGATCGAGACGCTTAATAGGACTTTCGCAAAGCACATACCTTGATAAAGTTTTGAAGAAGTACAAAATGGATCAGTCCAAGAAAGGGTTCTTGCCTGTGTTGCAAGGTGTGAAGTTGAGTAAGACTCAATGCCCAGTGACTGCAGAGGATAGAGAAAAGATGAGTGTCATCCCCTATGCTTCTGTGATAGGCTCTATCATGTATGCAATGATGTGCACAAGACCAGACGTCAGCCTTGCCATAAGTATGGCCGGAAGGTTTCAAAGTAATCCAGGAGTGGATCACTGGACGACGGTCAAGAATATCCTAAAGTACCTAAAAAGGACTAAGGAAATGTTTCTCGTTTATGGAGGTGATCAAGAGCTCATCGTAAAGGGTTATGTCGATGCAAGCTTTGACACTTATCTGGATTACTCTAAGTCTCAAACCGGATACGTATATATTCTCAATGGGGGAGCGGTAAGCTGGTGCAGTTCCAAGCAAAGCGTTGTAGCTGATTCTACATGAGAAGCGGAGTACATAGCTGCCTCGGAGGCGGCGAAGGAAGGTGTCTGGATGAAGCAGTTCATGACGAATCTTGGATTTGTGCCCAGTGCACTGAACCCAATGACTTTGTTCTGTGACAACATTGGTGCCATTGCTCTAGCCAAGGAACCAAGGTTTCACAAGAGGACCAGACACATAAAGCGACGCTTCAAATCCATCCGCAATTACATCGAAGAGGGTGACATAAATATTTGCAAAGTACACACGGATCTGAATGTTGCAGATCCGTTGACTAAACCTCTTCCACGAGCGAAACATGATCAACACCAGAACTGTATGGGTGTTAGATTCATTACAATGTAAATCACATAGTGATGTGAGCTAGATTATCGACTCTAGTGCAAGTGGGAGACTGTTGGAAATATGCCCTAGAGGCAATAATAAAATGGTTATTATTATATTTCCTTGTTCATGATAAATGTTTATTATCCATGCTAAATTGTATTGATTGGAAACTCAAATACATGTGTGGCCATGGGTATATAGACAACACCGTGTCCCTAGTGAGCCTCTATAGGACTAGCTCGTTGATCAAAGATGGTCAAGGTTTCCTGGCCATAGACATGAGTTGTCATTTGATAACGGGATCACATCATTAGGAGAGTGATGTGATGGACAAGACCCAAACTATGAACGTAGCATGTGATCGTGTCAGTTTGTTGCTATTGTTTTCTGCATGTCAAGTATGTGTACCTATGACCATGAGATCATGTAACTCAATGACATCGGAGGAATACCTTGTGTGTATCAAACGTCACAACGTAACTGGGTGACTATAAAGATGCTTTACGGGTATGTCCGAGGGTGTCTGTTGAGTTGACATGGATCAAGACTGGGATTTGTTACTCCGTGTGACGGAGAGGTATCTCAAGGCCCACTCGGTAATACAACATCACAATGAGCCTTGCAAGCAAAGTGACTAAAGAGTAAGCCACGGGATCTTGTATTACGGAACGAGTAAAGAGACTTGCCGGTAATGAGATTGAACTAGGTATGGAGATACCGACGATCGAATCTCGGGCAAGTAACATACCGATAAACAAAGGGAACAACGTATGTGATTAACTGAATCCTTGACATAGAGGTTCAACTGATAAATATCTTCATAGAATATGTAGGAACCAATATGGGTATCCAGGTCCCGCTATTGGTTATTGGCCGTAGAGGTGTCTCGGTCATGTCTACATAGTTCTCGAACCCGCAGGGTCTGCACACTTAACGTTCGATGACATTTCAGTATTATTGAGTTATGTATGTTGGGGACCGAAGATTGTTCGGAGTCCTGGATGAGATCCCGGATGTCACGAGGAGCTCCGGAATGGTCCAGAGGTAAAGATTATATATAGGAAAGTGGTATTTGGGTTCCGGAAAAGTTTCGGGTATTTCCGGTAGTGTACCGGGAGTGATGAATGGGTTCCGGGGGTCCACCGGGGGGGAGCACCCACCCCAGGGGGGCACATGGGCCCAAGAGGTGGCGCACCAGCCCCTGGTGGGTTGGGCAGCCTACCCCATGAGGGCCCATGCGCCCAAGAGGAAAAAGGTGGAGGGTGGGAGGAGTCCTTGTTGGAGTAGGACTCCTCCCCCGCGCCCCACCTCCTTGTTGGAGGTGGATTCCACCTCTTGGACGGCGGCCAAGGCCCTATGGGAAACCCTAGGGAGCCTCCTCCCACCCCTTCCTCCTATATATAGTGGAGGTTTGAGGGCATCCCAACACCTGAAAAGCCACGCGCTGCCCTCTCCTCTCTAGATCGTCTTTCTCCTCTAGATTAGTTCGGTAGAGCTCGGCGAAGCCCAGTAGATTACTCTACCATACCCCACTATGGGTGAGACACTCTTTGGCACATCTTCACAAGTCCATTGTCACCACAATGGACGACAAGATTCAAGCATGATCTCGTCGTGATGCTCCACTTGAACTTGCACACCGCAAACTTGATGACGATCACCACTAGATGTCATCCTCCATGGGTTGTAAGAGATCTTTTTTTTATGAAAGACCATAGAAAGATACCTAACCCCACATGGAAATCTCACAAAGACCATGGGTTAGTACACAAAGCATAATGGACAATACTTACCATACCATGACATCACTTGATCCTTTTCGGTACATCTTCTACGCTTTGCGTGTTGATCAACTTGATTCACACTTTGACTTAGTCTTGATCAACCTTGTATCTTTCCAACTCTCTTCATTAGTATGATGTCTTGAAGGTAAACATGAATGATCACACAATCTTCTTCTTTAAAACATACTTGCAATAAGCTCAACTCTCACATGACCAATCTTTGGATAGTTCCTTGAATAACACATTGGTCAACACATTATCTCCTTGAAACCAACAAATGGACTTCGAGGAATGCCTATGGACAAAACATATGAATATAACTCAAGGCAACCATTAGTGCATAGAGAATGTCATCAATTACCAAAACCACACATGGGGGCACCATGCTCTTTCATATACCAATATAAAAAAGGAGTTGTGGTTGTCATCTATTTAACCGCACATATTCAATGGTCTATGGTGCCCCGATGTTTAGCCCTAATGTGTTTAACACTAAATAAACTTTGCATCATTTCTTAATTAACAATATACCTAATATCATGTCGGCGCCAACCAATTAATTATATATTACCTAATATCAATATGAAATTATTCAGAAATTTTATCAACATGCAATTTTAGATCTTGCCAAATCACTACTCCTAAGAGCAACTCCAACCGGGCGACCCAAACGGACGCACGCTTTGTCCACCTTTTGTCCGTTTGGGGCGGCGTGTTCGCCCCGTTTTGCAAATGGGTCGGCTGTGCGCCGAACGGGAGGACCAAAATCTCGTCATCGCGGTTGGCCGACATCCATTTTTAATCACACATTATTTTTGTTTGGGATTTGCACGTTATTTTTATTTCATCAAATGCATTCCAATACATACATTTTTTTACCAATTCTTTGCTATGGGTACAAGACTGAAGAAAACAAGAACCACAATTAGACATTTTAAAAGATGTCCAACTTCCATAACTGCTCCTACTAGTTGGACTAAGATCTTCTTCCAAAAAAGGCTTCCGCCTGGCTTTATAAATAAAGCCACAACCATTACAAATGACGCATACAAATGCACACCAACCCTGCTGGGGATACCAGCTACCCAAGGAAACCACTAATGGCTACAACAAGAACCAAAAATAGGGACTAGGCAAAGCCACGCTAAGCAAAACTAAGGAAGCTAGCTAGTTCCTGGCACTAAGCCCAAGTAACCTCGGACCGCCTCAACATGCCTCGGCCTAAGATCTTCTCTATGTCTTCATTATTGATCTGTGGATTCTTGAGCTTAACAACGTCTTTCTTCTTCGATTCTGAAGAATTAGATGTTTCTTCCCCTTTGGCCTCTTCTTCACTCTCATCTATAGCTTCAATTCTAGCAAGAAGTGCACGAAAATCTAGCAAATTTCATGAGATCAATAGATTGATGTATTCTTCTTCCCATACCAAAAGTTAGCATCCGTCCTACACACAAAATTGAGCAAATAAGCTACCGAAATTGCATAAAATCAAAGAGCAAAAGGTCGAACAAAAATCATACCCCGTCATTTGTGCACTTGACGAACACCCAACCGGGATGTTCCGGCATCCAAGAAGCACGTCGGACGACCTACAACGGGCAGTCGTCGCACTTTATGAATGGCAATGGTGAGCCGGCAAGCCTCTGGGCTAGTGCCGAGCTAGGGCGACGGCCGACCGTGGCTTTGCCAGCGAACCGGTGATGGTACATACCCGAGCGGCTAGAGGAGGATTGAGCACCTACAAGCGACATCGAGGCATTTCCCAGGTTGGGTGGACCGGCACCCGGCCAATCCATGGCAAGCGCAGTCCATCGGTGGCCGGATTCGCCAAATCCCGCTGGCAAGATGCACCAAATCTTGTCACCGCCGTCGCAGATCTACCACTAGGCCTCCCGCACTGGGAGGAATGAGGCACCCCACCGGTGGATGTGCTGCCGGATGGAGGAGGAAGGGGGCTGGAGAGCAGGGTGACCGGGAAAAATGGGGCGCCGACCTGGGGTTTGTGCACTTATGGGCGACGGGTGGGTGAAGTGGATAAAAAGGCACGACTGTGTCGCCGACTGGCGGGCCAGGGGAAGGAGCACGCGGGCGAGGCGCGTGTCCGCTTCGTGTCCGTGCAGATGCAAATGCGGTGTCGCGGGCGAACAAAAAACAGACGTGTGTCCGTTTGGGTCGGCGCGTTGGGACGAGTTTTGTGTTCGCGGTGACCCAAACGGACACGCGCGGACGGAATGGGTCGCCCGGTTGGAGTTGCTCTAAAGTCTCGGTATGTAGGTCGTCCCTCGTTTCGTTCGTTCGTTCCAACTGGCATTGAAACCCTAGCCGCCGCACGTCTACCTTTTGCCCCTCGTCTTCGTCTGATCTGAATGGAGCACGGTGAGGAGATGAGGGAGAGCACGTCTCCAAGCCTGTGCACTGCTGCACCGATGGACGCCTTGCTGTCCGCAACCTAGATGATCCATCTCTCCATGCGCCACCACTTCCCTTGCGTCACAGACTTCCCACGATCCTCACCAGTGTAACGGCACATGAGGCCTTGCCACATGTGGCAGATAGATCTGAGACCCATGGACGAGGTCGCCGATGCGCCCCGCCACACACTGCTTGGGTGTCAGGCACCAGCCTGAAGCTGTATCCGCAGTTCAGATTCAGTTAACGACTGGAAGAGGCGGGCGAAGGTGATTCAAGCTCAATCGTAGGATCTTCATCTAACCGACAAGACACTCACTTACCGCTTTACGCCAGGAGTAGCTCGAGCCAACCGTTGATCTTCGATCCGACGTCTGCTCTTCATCATGCTGTCGTTGTTTACTTTCCGACACTCCCACTCTTCCATTTCATGCTTTCGTTTTTACCTTCAGTAACTGTGTTGGCTTATAAGTCAAGGATTCGACCCAGCTTATAAGTCGTGTTCCGGATGGCTCTCGTGGTCCGCCTAGGCGGGCAGAACCCTAACCAGCTCCGTTTGTAATCATTCCTCTAAAGTCAAAAGCTTGAGCTGAATTTCCTATTCGTGTTCAACTTGTAGCTAGGTCCACACAATTGGTATCTAGATCTAGCGAGCCTCGGAGGCGTTCGAGATATGGATTGAGAAAGGTTGGGGTTTCGTCCTGCGTAAAATTCCTTTTTTGTCCCGATCTTCGACAGCGGTGTGCAGTTCAGCGGCGTTGGCGACCATAGATTGTTCGTGTGTTGGAAGAGGCTGGACAATGGTTGCTAGAGAACATCTCTCTAGTGTGAAATTCCACCCAACCCACCCTTCTTGAACACTAGTAGTGGCGCGGCATCGGCAGCGGAGTTGGCGGCGGCAGGTATGTGGTCCTCAAGCTCCGGTCGCAGCTCTGTTGTGGTAAAATTCCCTACTTGTTGCTATACGTACAGATGCGGCTCGATTGGGTCATAAAGTTCATGGCTTTATGTAAACCCTGATCGAAGTAATGGTCCAAGTCTCTGGTTCTCAAGTTACTGACGACTTGGAAATGGATTCACTTCATTTGGATATCAAGGCTCTGCAACATGACCGGGATCAAGATAGGAAATAGGTTCAAGATTTTCAGTTCACGGTTAACAAGAACTTTAGAGATGTTCAGAAATCCCTTGTGAAGATGCAGAGTACTCTTACTCATCTGATCAACTCCTTCACTACCAGAGAGCAACTTCTACTACTCCGGTGGCTGGTCAGGGTAGTGCTCAACAGGTTACTCCCCCAGCACCACTGAGAGCACCTACAGTTGTAGTGCACACTCCAAATACATTGGGATCTGCTGTTCTGCATGATGTAGCTTCTGGCAAAGAGTTGAATTTGGATGGCTCTTAGAAACAGACCTACAGACACCCCAATTTTGGAGTTGCAAAGCCTCCCCTTGCTATCCATGATACCACGGTTGTTCACACTAGCCCTATTCATGCAGATATCCAGCAACCTCACACTGAGTTAGAGTTGGATAATGGGGAGATAGGAGGACACAAAGGGGCCAAACTCTGATAAAACCTGCAAAAATGAACATGCCTGAATTTGAAGGAGAAAACACTGACTCTTAGATTCAGACCATGGACTTGTACTTTGATGCAGCTAGAACACCTCCAGAAACAAAAACAGAGATTGATGTCACTTATTTAAAAGGCCCAGCAATTGAATGGTGGAGAGGAACTGGCTATATAGCAGCAACTATGCCATGGTACAGATTTTGCAGGTATCTGGGTGATAGATTCTCTGAAACATCAATCTGTGATAATGTTAGGAACTTCCATGCTCCCACTCAATCTGGTTCTGTCAAGGAATATGTTTTGCAATTTGAGCACAGTATGAACTTGATGAGAAGGGATAATCCTGCTCTTTCTGACTCTTACTACATGAATAGTTTCATCTCTGGTCTCACTGATAGTATACAACACTACATTCAGTGTCATGAGCCTCCTAATCAGCAGAAAGCTATCTGGCTAGCAAGAAGACTTGAACAGGCTCAACCACCCAAAAGAACTGTTTACCAGCCACAACAACAGCCCTTGCCTATGAGAAGACAGGTCCAGTTTGTTCCTAACAGACCCCAGAACATAACTCCCTCTACTGTGATTGAACAAGCCAGTCAAAAAGGAGTTTGTTACAAATGTAATGAGAAATGGTTTCCTGGTCATAGAAAGTATGCAAAATGAACAAACAAGGACAAGTTCAGGCCTTACACACTCAAATTCCTGATAATGCAGGTATAATTTATTTCGCTGATTATGAAGAGGACACTCAGGAAGCTGGGTCAGATGTTCCTGATCAAAAACTGCAAATCTCCATGCATGGTCTCATGGGCCTTAGGGACAAGAAATACATTTTCACTGTGTCTATTCAAATTAACAATTGCACTACCATGGCCTTAGTTGATAGTGGTAGTACTACCACAATCTTGTCACCTACATTTGCAGCTAAAGAAAGTGTGTGTTGTAGCCAGCTCCTAAGCTGAAAGCAGTAGTTGCTAATGGTGGATATCTATGGACTAACAATATAGTCCACAACTGCTCATTATCCATACAAGGTCACAGATTGGAAACAGATTACAGAATGCTGCAACTACAAGGGTATGATATGATCCTAGGAGCTGATTGGCTGTGCCAAGTTAGCCCTGTACTCATGGACTATCAAGATATGTTCATGGAAATTAAACTACCCAATGGAGAAAGAGTTACACTCCTGGATGAAACACTCCCCTCTCAGCTGGAAGTAACTCCTGCTTGTAACTTCCACAGATTAATGGATGATGCTGTTGGTGGAGCTTTTCTGTTACTCAGACCAGCCCTATCTAAGGAACTTGTTAAATCAACACCTCCCAAGAACATCCAGCTCCTCTTAGATCAATATCAAGATGTCTTTAAAGAAATTCCTGCCCTGCCCCCTCTTAGAGCTTGTGACCACAAAATCCCTTTAGTTCCTGATGCAAATATTGTTAATATAAGACCTTACAGGCTCCCTCGCCACCATAAGAATGTAATGGAGGGTCTTATAAAGGAAATGCTGCAGAAAAATATCATTAGGGACAGTTCCAGCCCCTACTCCTCTCCAGCTCTACTAGTTAAAAAGAAAGATACTAGTTGGAGGCTTTGTAATGATTTTAGAAAAGTGAATGATCAGATAGTTAAAAACAAATATCCACTTCCTGTCATTGAGGATCTACTTGATGAATTACATGGAGCTACGATCTTTTCCAAGATTGACCTTACCAGTGGATATCACCAAATTAGGATGCATGAAGATGATAGTCATAAAACAACATTCGCTACTCACATGGGACACTATGAATATCTAGTTATGCCATTTGGGCTAACTAATGCTCCTGACACTTTCTAGCTCCTAATGAACACAATTTTGGCCAAATATTTGAGAAAATTTGTCCTTGTGTTCTTTGATGATATTTTGATATTCAGTGAAACTGAAGAGGAGCATATTGAGCATTTGAAACTAGTCTTTCAGACACTGCAGAAGAACCAACTATATGCTAACTGCAAAATATGTGTTTTTGGCCAGTCACAAGTGGAATATCTAGGTCACATTATCAGCAAGGAAGGTGTGGCCACCGACCCTTTCAAAATCTCTTCTGTCACCAACTGGCCTGTTCCATCTTCTATAACAGAGTTGAGAAGTTTCTTAGGGTTGACTGGGTATTATAGGAGATTTGTCTAGGATTATGGTCTTATCTACAAACGACTTTTTCAACCCTAAAGAAGGAAGGATTTATCTGGGGAGATGAGCAACAAGCTGCTTTCACTGCTCTGAAACAGAAAATGACTGAAGCTCCAGTACTTGCCCTCCCTGATTTCTCCCAACCCTTTGTGTTAGAAGCAGATGCTTGTCAATATGGCATTGGTGTTGTACTAATGCAGAAGGGGAGGCCTCTCTCATATTTCAGTAAGACCCTTGGTCCAAGAGCTACAACAATGTCAACTTATGACAAGGAAACTAATTGCTATACTATAAGCTTTTAAAAAATGGAAACACTACTTTACAGCTTCTTCACTAGTCATTAGAACTGATCAGGAAAGATTGAAATACATCCAGGAGCAAAAACTTACAAAGGGAATTCAACATAAATTGTTGATTAGATTGTTGGGCTACAATTTCTCTATGGAGTATACAAAAGGGAAAACAAATAAGGTGGTTGATGCACTGTCCAGAGTTAAATACTGATGTAATGCTCTGTCTAGCTCTGTCATACACCCTGTTTGGGCAACAGAAGTTTTGGAGAGCTATAACAATGATGTGAAGTGCAAACATTTATTAACTCAGTTGGCATTACACCCTGATGGTATTCCTAATTACAAACTATCACAAGGGCTCCTGAGGTACAAACATAGAATTGTTTTGGGCAATGTTCTTGCTCTGAAACATAAGCTACTAACTACTCTTCATAGCAGTGAACTGGGGGGCCATTCTGGCCAGAGAGCCACTTATCAAAGAGTGAAAATGCTGTTTTATTGGCCTGGTCTGAAAGCAGTTGTACATGAGTTCATCAAAGAATGCCCTGTCTGTCAGATAAACAAACCAGAGCATGGCAAGTACCCTGGCTTATTACAGCCTCTGCCCACTCCACTGTTTGCTCGGACTCACATTTCAATGGATTTTGTAGAAGGCGTGCCAGTGTCAAATGGTAAAGACCTGATACTTGTTGTGGTGGATAGATTTACTAAGTATAGTCATTTCATTCCCATGAAACACCCCATAACTGTCAGATCAGTGACCACTGCTTTCATTGACAACATATTCAAATTACATTGACTTCCTTGTGTCATTGTCACTAATAGAGACAGGATCTTCACTAGTCAATAGTGGCAGGACCTTTTCAAGCAATTAGGAGTTAAACTCCATTTGAGCACATCTTATCATCCATAAACTGATGGCCAGACAGAAAGGGTAAACCAATGCTTGGAAAACTACCTTAGGTGTATGGCTTTTAATCAACCCATGAAGTGGTGCTACTAGATTTCATTAGCTGAGTGGTGGTACAACACTTCCTTCCACACTGCTCATAAGATGACACCTTTTCAAGCTGTGTATGGTAGGAAGCCCAATATGATTGTAGAAGCAACACTCTTTTCTGAGATAGATAACACTAACAACCCATTCCCTATATCACCTGAAGATATTGCTACCATCATTAAGGAAATATTGTTAAAAGCTAGTGAGAGGATGAAATTCTTTGCTGGCAAGAATAGATCCGAAAGATCATTCCAGCCTGGTGATATGGTATATTTGAAGATACAACCCTACAGGCATACCCCCCTCAGCATTCAGACACATTTGAAACTCCACTTCAAGTACTATGGGCCCTTCAGAGTTTTGCAGAAAGTGGGCAATGCTACATATAAGCTCCTATTGCCAGTGGGATGCCAGTTGCATGATACCTTTCATGTGAGCCAACTCAAAAAGCATCTCGGCCCTAAGGCTATTCCAAATCCTCACTTGCGACTTCTGATCACGGATGGATCGGTCTTTCTAGAGCAAGAGCAGTTATTGGAGCGCAAACTTGTTCCCAAGAAACAAGGCAACATTGAAATTCCTATTATCAGATGGTTGACCAAATGGAAAAACCTGCCAGTGGAGCAGGCAACTTGGGAGGATTCTGGTTTTATTCAGAAGGTTTTCCCTAGTTTTCATCCATGAGGACACGTCTGATCTTGCCCCGGGGGAATTGTTAGGCACCAGCCTAAAGCTGTATCTGCAGTTCAGATTTAGTTAATGACTGGAAGAGGCGGGCGAAGCTGATTCAAGATCAACCGTATGATCTTCATCCAACCGACAAGACACTCACTTACTGCTTCGCGCTAGGAGTAGCTCAAGCCCACAGTTGATCTTCTATCCGACGTCTTCTCTTCATCGTGTTGTCGCTGTTTACTTTTCGACACTCGCATTGTTCCATTTCATGCTTTCGTTTTTACCTTCAGTAACTGTGTTGTCTTATAGGTCAAGGATTCGGCCCAGCTGAGGCATAAATCATTGTAATAGGTTAGAACCCTAGGCCACCATGTTCCGGCTGGCTCTCGTAGTCCGTCTCGTTGTCCGCCTAGGCGGCGTGAACCCTAACCAGCTCCGCTTGTAATCATTCCTCTAAAATCAAAAGCTTGATCTGAATTTCCTATTCATGTTCAACTTGTAGCTAGGTCCTCACACTGGGGTCTCCACCTCCCCTCCCCATGTTCCTCCATCCTCCCTCAGCCGATGGCAATGAGGCGCTGCTCCTCACCTATGCTCCGGCCGCCACCCTCTACCCCTGCTCCACCGGAGGAGCAAAACAAACAGCACCAGACAGAAGGAGGTGGGTTCAACCGGCGGAGCCGTGGGCGAGATTGCGTGCGAGCGAACAGAGCAGTCGTTGAGGTCGTGGTGAACCATCGTCGGAGCCAGAACAGAGAGCTTGGGAGAAGTAGATGAGGGGGATGGAGAAGGCGTCACGCAGGAAGGAGATACGGAGGAGGAGGAGGTGAAGGGGGTCGGGGAGTACGTGCAGCTTCCGGTGGAGGCCAAGGTGTACGCCAGCAACCTACCCTACGATGTCAACCGCGGGCACCTCGCCCAGGTCTCCCTCTTAGCTTGCTACCTCTTTGATGCTGCCGTCAGTTAGTTGCTCCTCTGTAGGCACACACACGTTTTGGAATTGAGAGACAATTACGTGAAGCGATCTGGTCTGAATTCTACTGCTCCAAATTTCATACCTTTATAAATTGGGAAATCAAAAATTAGCAAAGGTTTATCTATCCATTTAAGTTATTTACACTATATTCAGAAAGTGTCTGCTATGTAAACTAAGCAACTATATTTCGAAAGATTCACCATTGCTGTAGCATGACACTTGTTCGATGTGGTATCTATCTTCTTATGATTCTTTTATTTTTTACAACTATCCTTTCTTTGAATTCTTGTTATTTCGTATTTGTTTGCAGGATACGACATGGTGTATCTTGCCCAGTACATATCAATGCAACTTAAGAAAAGATTAGTCAGTCTGTAGCAAGAATTGGTCGCATCTTGTAATTTCTGAGATGCTCTGAAGAAATCATGTAAGATAGCAACATGTATTTTACATCAATATGTTGGTATAATTATTATGGTAAATGTACAAGAAGGGGAATCTCTTTCCAAAATGTCGAATAGCTAGGCCTTAGACCTTCAGAGAGAGATTCAAGGAAGATAATGGACAAGTACACTGGCACGGACAGAAATATGATCATGTCATTGATTTTAATAGAAAATGCATACAAATTATCAGTTTTCCTGCTACCATGTACTATTATGCTATAGAATACACATAATTGGTTACAGATCAGTGGGCTACACATCAGGTTAGTTTTCTTCTACTGTCTCATGCCATTTTTAATGTTCAGAAATTGTTGTATCTGTATATGTTCTTCTTCTTTTACACTAACAAGAGTTTCGTGCTTCTATGTATGGTGTGGTGCTCCAGCCCCTCCCCCCTCTCATTACTGTTGGAAATATACCCTAGAGGCAATAATAAATTAGTTATTATCATATTTCCTTGTTCATGATAATCATTTATTATCCATTCTATAATTGTATTGATTGGAAACTCAATTACATGTGTGGGTACATAGACAAACAATGTGTCCCTAGTAAGCCTCTAGTTAAACTGGCTCGTTGATCAAAGATGGTGAAGGTTTCCTAGCCATAGACATGAGATGTCATTTGATAACAGGATCACATCATTAGGAGAATGATGTGATGAACAAGACCCAAACTATGAACATAGCATATGATCGTGTCAGTTTATTGCTATTGTTTTCTGCATGTCAAGTATTTGTTCCTATGACCATGGGATCATGTAACTCACTGACACCGAAGGAATACCTTGTGTGTATCAAACGTCGCAACGTAACTGGGTGACTATAAAGATGCTCTACAGGTATCTCCGAGGGTGTCTGTTGAGTTGGCATGGATCGAGACTGGGATTTGTTACTCCGTGTGACGGAGAGGTATCTCAGGGCCCACTCGGTAATACAACATCACAACAAGCCTTGCAAGCAATGTGACTAAATTGTTAGCCACGGGATTTTGTATTACGGAACGAGTAAAGAGACTTGCTGGTAATGAGATTGACCTAGGTATAGAGATACCGACGATCGAATCTCGGGCAAGTAACATACCGAAGAACAAAGGGAACAGCATACGGGATTAACTGAATCCTTGACATAGAGGTTCAACCGATAAAGATCTTCGTAGAATATGTAGGAACCAATATGGGCATCCAGGTCCCGCTATTGGTTATTGACCGTAGAGGTGTCTCGGTCATGTCTACATAGTTCTCGAACCCGCAGGGTCTGCACACTTAAGGTTCGGTGACGTTCCGGTATAGTAGAGTTATGTATGGTGGTGACCGAAGGTTGTTCGGAGTCCAGGATGAGATCCTGGACGTCACGAGGAGCTCCGGAATGGTCTGGAGGTAAAGTTTGATATATAGGAAGTCCCGTTTTGGTCACCGGAAAAGTTTCGGGTATTTCGGTAGTGTACCGGGAGTGCCGGGAGGGGTACCGGGGACCATCGGGAGGGGTGTCTCGACCCAAAGGGCCTCATGGGCTGTGGGAGAAGTCAAGACAGCCCCTAGTGGGCTGGCCGAGCCCCCCACTAAGGCCCATGCGTCTAGGGGTGGGAAAAACCCAAAGGGGGAAAGGTGGAAAGGGTTTCCAAGTGGAGAGGAGGAATCCTACTCCTAATAGGATTGGAGTAGGACTCCTCCACCTCCAATTTCGGCCAGCCCTTGAGGGTTTGAGGCTGCCTCCTCCCCTCCCTCCCTCCTATATATACTAGAGGATTTAGAGGGGAGAGCTAACCCTAATTGCCACGTGCTCCCTCTACTTCCTCTAGATCGTTTTCTCCTCTAGTCTAGTTTCGGCAGTGTTTAGGCGAAGCCCTGCCGGAATAGTTCCACCACCACCGCCGTCACGCTGCCGGAGAACTCATCTACCTCTCCACTCCCTCTTGCTGGATCAAGAAGGCGGAGATCGTCATCGAGCTGTACGTGTGCTGAACGCGGAGGTGCCGTCCGTTCGGCGCTAGATCGGAAGGACCGTGATCAGGATCACGAGACGGTTCGTGATTTGATCGCGGGACGGATTGTGATGGGATCGCGGGACGGATCGTGATTGGATCGCGAGACGAATCGTGATTGGATCGCGGGACGCTCGGCAATTTGGATCGCGAAGACGTTCGACTACATCAACCGCGTTTCTTAACGCTTCCCGCTTAGCGATCTACAAGGGTATGTAGATCTACTCTCCCTCTCGTAGATGCTCATCACCATGGATAGATCTTGCGTGTGCATAGGAAATTTTTTGTTTCCCATGCAACGTTCCCCAACAGTGGCATCATGAGCTAGGTCTATGTGTAGATGAGATCACGAGTAGAACACAAAGGAGTTTGTGGGCGTTGATATTCAGATTGCTTCCTCCCTTGGTCTTTTCTTGATTCGGCGGTATTGTGGGATGAAGCGGCCCGGACCAACCTTACTCGTACGCTTACGAGAGACCGGTTCCATCGACTGACATGTAACTTCGTTGCATAAAGATGGCTGGCGGGTGTCTGTCTCTCCTACTTTAGTCGGATCGGATTTGACAAAGGCGGTCCTTGAGAAGGTTGAATAGCAATTTTTGTATCACCGTTGTGGTTTTTGCGTAGGTAAGAATTGTTCTTGCTAGATACCCGTAGCAGCCACGTAAAACTTGCAACAACAATTAGAAGACGTCTAACTTGTTTTTGCAGGGTATGTTGTGATGTGATATGGCCAATTACATGATGAGATATATGTGATGTATGAGATGATCATGTATTGTATAGAATATCACGACTTGCATGTCGATGAGTACGGCAACCGGCAGGAGCCATAGGGTTGTCTTTAATTATTTTCGCCGTTTTCCTTTACTTTATCGCTATGAGTTAGCAATAATCGTGGAAGCAATAGTCGGCGCGACAACCTCATGGCGACACATTGATGGAGATCAAGATGATGGAGATCACGGTGTCATGCCGGTGACGATGGAGATCATGCCGGTGCTTTGGAGATGGAGATCAAAAGCACAAGTTCATGGCCATATCATATCACTTATGATTTGCATGTGATGTTAATCCTTTTATGCTTCTTATTTTGCTTAGGACGACGGTATCATTATAAGGTGATCCCTCACTTAAATTTCAAGATAAATTGTGTTCTCCCCGAGTGTGCACCGTTGCGAAAGTTCGTCGTTTCGAGACACCACGTGATGATCGGGTGTGATAGACTCTACGTTCGCATACAACGGGTGCAAGCCAGGGTTGCACGTGTGGAACACTCGGGTTAAAATTGACGAGCCTAGCATGTACAGACATGGCCTCGGAACACAAGAGACCGAAAGGTCGAACATGAGTCATATAGTAGATATGATCAACATGAAGATGTTCACCATTGAAACCACCTCAACTCACGTGATGATCGGACTTGAGTTGGTGGATTTGGATCATGTGACACTCGAATGACCGGAGGGATGTCAATTTGAGTGGGAGTTTTTAAGTAATATGATTAACTAAACTCATTATCATGAACATAGTCAAAATGTCTTTGCAAATTATGTTGTAGATTACTAGCTCGCGCTGTAGCTCCCTTGAATTTTTATATGTTCCTAGAGAAATATAGTTGAAAGATGATGGTAGCAATAATGCGGACTGGGTCCGTGATCTGAGGATTGTCCTCATTGCTGCACAGAAGGCTTATGTCCTTAAAGAACCGCTTGGTGTGCCACCCCCTCTAGCGTCGTCTGTAGATGTTGTGAACATCTGACAGGTACGTTCCGATGACAACTTAATAGTTCAGTGCGTCATGCATTACGGATTAGAATTGAGGCTCCAAAACGTTTTGAACGTCACGGAACATATGAGATGTTCTTGGGATCTCAGGCTCGTGCCCGTGTTGAGAGGTATGAGACCTCCAACAAGATTCTTTGCCTGCAAGATGAAGGAGAATAGCTCAATCGGTGAGCATGTGCTCAGATTGTCTGGGTGCTACAATCGCTTGAATCGAGTGGGAGTTGATCTTCCAGATAAGATAGTGATTGATATAGTTCTCCAAGTCACTGTCACTAAGCTACTAGAGCTTCGTGGTGAACTATAAAATGCCAGGGATGGAAATAATGATCCCTGAGCTATTCGCGATGTTTGACACCGCGAAGGTAGAAATCAAGAAGGAGCATCAAGTGTTGATGGTTAGTAAAACCACTAGTTTCGAGAAGGGCAAGGGCAAAGAGGGATACTTCATGGATGGCAAGCCAGTTGCTGCTCCAGTAAAGAAACCCAAGGTTGAACCCAAACCCGAGACTGAGTGCTTCTATTATGAGGAGAACGGTCGCTGAAGCGGAACTGCCCTAGATACTTGGTAGATAAGAAGGCTGGCAACGTCGACAGAAGTATATTGGATATACGTGTTATTGATGTGTACCTTACTAGTACTCCTAGTAGCACCTGGGTATTAGATACCGGTTCGGTTGCTAAATGTTAGTAACTCGAAATAAAAGCTACGGAATAAACGGAGGCTAGCTAAGAGTGAGGTGACGATGAGTGTTGGAAGTGTTTCCAAGGTTGATGTGATCACCATCGCACGCTCTCTCTACCTTCGGGATTAGTGATGAACCTAAATAAATGTTATTTGGTGTTTGCGTTGAGCATGAACGTGATTAGATCATGTTTATTGCAATACGGTTATTCATTTAAGTTAGAGAATAATGGTTATTCTATTTACATGAATAATACCTTCAATGGCCATGCACCCAATGAGAATGGTTTATTGAATCTTGATCGTAGTGATACACATGTTCATAATATTGATGCCAAAAGATACAAAGTTAATAATGATAGTACCACATACTTGTGGCACTGCCGCTAAATGTCATATTGGTGTAAAGCGCATGAAGAAACTCCATGCTGATGGATCTTTAGACTCATTCGATTTCGAATCGGTTGAGACATGCGGACCATGCCTCTTGGGCAAGATGACTAAGACCCCGTTTTCCGGTATGATGGAGCGGGCAAGTGACTTATTGGAAATGATACATGATGATGTATTCGGTCTAATGAGTGTTGTAGCGTGCAGTGGATATCGTTAGTTTCCTACCTTCACTGATGATTTGAGTAGTTATGGGGATATTTACTTAATGAAACACAAGTCTGAAATGTTTGAAAAGTTCAAACAAAATCAGAGTGAAGTTTGAGATCATCGTGACAAGGAGATAAAATGTCTACGATATGATCGTGGAGGTAAATACCTGAGTTACGAGTATTGGTATACAACTTAAGACAATGTGGAATTTGTTTCACAGCTCACGCCACCTGGAACACCATAGTATGATGGTGTGTCCGAACGTCGTAGTCGTGCTCTATTGGATATGGTGCGAACTATGATGTCTCTTATCGATTTTCCACTATCGTTTTGGGGTTACGCATTAGAGACAACTACATTCACTTTAAAAGGGGCACCATCTAAATCCGTTGAGATGACACCGTATGAATTTTGGTTTGGCGGAAACCAAAGCTGTCATTTCTTAATGTTTGGGGCTGCGACGCTTATGTGAAAAAGGGTTTTCACCTAATGAGCTCGAACCCAAAGCGGACAAATGCATCTTCATAGAATACCCTAAAGTAACAGTTTGGTAAACCTTCTATCTTAGATCCAAGCACAAAGTGTTTGTTGCTAAAACGGGTCCTTTCTCGAGAAAGAGTTTCTCTCGAAAGAATTGAGTGGGAGGAAGATAGAACTTGATGAGGTTGTTGAACCTTTGTTTCAACCAGAGAGTAGCGTAGCGCAGAAAGTTGTTTCTGTGGAGCCTACGTTAGTTGAAGAGGAAGTTAATGATGATGATCATGAAGCTTCAGATCAAGTTACTATCGAACCTCGTAGGTCGACAAGGACGCGTACTGCTCCTGAGTGGTATGGCAACCCTGTCTTAGAGTTCATGTTGTTGGACAACGATGAACCTACGAGACTATGGAGAAGCGATGATGGACCCGGATTCCGAAAAATGGTTAGAGGCCATGCAATCCGAGATGGGATCCATGTAAGAAAACAAAGTATGGGCTTTGGAAGTATTACCTGAAGGGCGAAAGGCTATTCAGAACAAATGGATCTTTAAAAGGAAGACGGACGCGGACGGTAATGTCACAGTCTATAAAGCTCGACTTGTTGCAAAGAGTTGTTCACAAGTTCAAGGAGTTGACTACGATGAGACTTTCTCACCCGTAGCGATGCTAAAGTCTGTTGGAATTATGTTAGCAGTTGCTGCATTTTTCGATTATGAAATTTGGCAGATGGATGTCAAAACATCGTTTCCTTAACGGTTTCCTTGAGGAAAGGTTGTATGTGATACAACCGGAAGGTTTTGTCAGTCCTAAGGATGCTAAAATGTATGCAAGCTCCAGCGATCTTTCTAAAGACTGGAGCAAGCATCTCGGAGTTGGAATATACGCTTTGATGAGATGATCAAAGTTTTTGAGTCTATACAAAGTTTATGAGAAGCTTGTATTTACAATAAAGTGAGTGGGAGCACTATAGAATTTCTGATAAGTATATGTGGATGACATATTGTTGATCGAAAATGATGTAGAAATTTCTGGAAAGCATAAAAGGTTGTTTGAAAGGTGTTTTTCAAAGGAAGACCTGGATAAAAAGCTACTTAAATATTGGGCATCAAGATCTATAGAGATAGATCAAGACGTCTGATAAAACTTTCAATGACTACATACCTTGACAAGATTTTGAAAGAGTTCAAAATGGATCAGTCAAAGAAAGAGTTCTTGCCTGATTTGTAAGGTGTGGAGTTGAGTGAGACTCAAAGCTCGACCACGGCAGAAGAAAGAGAAAGGACGAAGGTCGTCCCCTATGCCTTATCCATAGGCTCTGTAGAGTATGCCATGCTGTGTACCGCACCTGGTGTGTGCCTTGCCATGAGTCTGTCAAGGGGTACAAGAGTGGTCGAGGAGTGGATCACTGGACAGCGGTCAAAGTTATCCTTAGTAACTAGAAGACTGAGGAAATATTTCTCGATTATGGAGGTGATAAAGAGTTCGTCGTAAAGGGTTACGTCGATGCAAGCTTTAACACCAATCTGGATGACTCTGAGTAGCAATCCGGATACGTATAGTGGAGTAGCCATTTGGAATAGCTCCAAGTGGAGCGTGGTAGCATCTGCAGTACGACATATAGATTTGCGAAGAACACATGTATCTGAATGTTGCAGACCATTGACTAAACACCTCTCTCACATGCAAAGCATGATCGAACCCCAGAACTCATTGGGTGTTAGATTCATAACAATGTAAATCACATAGTGATGTGAACTAGATTATTGCCTCTAGTGCAAGTGGGAGACTGTTGGAAATATACCCTAGAGGCAATAATAAATTAGTTATTATCATATTTCCTTGTTCATGATAATCGTTTATTATCCATGCTATAATTGTATTGATTGGAAACTCAATTACATGTGTGGGTACATAGACAAACAATGTGTCCCTAGTAAGCCTCTAGTTAAACTGGCTCGTTGATCAAAGATGGTGAAGGTTTCCTAGCCATAGACATGAGATGTCATTTGATAACGGGATCACATCATTAGGAGAATGATGTGATGGACAAGACCCAAACTATGAACATAGCATATGATCGTGTCAGTTTATTGCTATTGTTTTCTGCATGTCAAGTATCTGTTCCTATGACCATGAGATCATGTAACTCACTGACACCGGAGGAATACCTTGTGTGTTTCAAACATCGCAACGTAACTGGGTGACTATAAATATGCTCTACAGGTATCTCCGAGGGTGTCTGTTGAGTTGGCATGGATCGAGACTGGGATTTGTTACTCCGTGTGTTGGAGAGGTATCTCAGGGCCCACTCGGTAATAAAACATCACAATAAGCCTTGCAAGCAATGTGACTAAAGTGTTAGCCACGGGATTTTGTATTACGGAACGAGTAAAGAGACTTGCCGGTAACGAGATTGAACTAGGTATAGAGACACCGACGATAGAATCTCGGGCAAGTAACATACCGAAGAACAAAGGGAACAACATACGGGATTAACTGAATCCTTGACATAGAGGTTCAACCGATAAAGATCTTCGTAGAATATGTAGGAACCAATATGGGCATCCAGGTCCCGCTATTGGTTATTGACCGTAGAGGTGTCTCGGTCATGTCTACATAGTTCTCGAACCCGCAGGGTCTGCACACTTAAGGTTCGGTGATGTTCCGGTATAGTAGAGTTATGTATGGTGGTGACCGAAGGTTGTTCGGAGTCCCGGATGAGATCCTGGACATCACGAGGAGCTCCGGAATGGTCTGGAGCTAAAAATTGATATATAGGAATCCCCGTTTTGGTCACCGGAAAAGTTTCGGGTATTTCGGTAGTGTACCGGGAGTGCCGGGAGGGGTACCGGGGACCATCGGGAGGGGTGTCTCGACCCAAAGGGCCTCATGGGCTGTGGGAGAAGTCAAGCCAGCCCCTAGTGGGCTGGCCGATCCCCCACTAAGGCCCATGCGGCTAGGGGTGGGAAAAACCCAAAGGGGGAAAGGTGGAAAGGGTTTCCAAGTGGAGAGGAGGAATCCTACTCCTAATAGGATTGGAGTAGGACTCCTCCACCTCCAATTTCGGCCAGCCCTTGAGGGTTTGAGGCTTCCTCCTCCCCTCCCTCCCTCCTATATATACTAGAGGATTTAAAGGGGAGAGCTAACCCTAATTGCCACGTGCTCCCTCTACTTCCTCTAGATCGTTTTCTCCTCTAGTCTAGTTTCGGCAGTGTTTAGGCAAAGCCCTGCCGGAATAGTTCCACCACCACCGCCATCGCGCTGCCGGAGAACTCATCTACCTCTCCGCTTCCTCTTGCTAGATAAAGAAGGCGGAGATCGTCATCGAGCTGTACGTGTGCTGAACGCGGAGGTGCCATCCGTTCGGCGCTAGATCGGAAGGACCATGATCAGGATCGCGAGACGGTTCGTGATTTGATCACAGGACGGATTGTGATGGGATCGCAGGACGGATCGTGATTGGATCACGAGACGGATCGTGATTGGATCACGGGACGCTCGGCGATTTGGATCGCGAAGACGTTCGACTACATCAACCGCGTTTCTTAACGCTTCCCGCTTAGCGATCTACAAGGGTATGTAGATCCACTCTCCCTCTCATAGATGCTCATCACCATGGATAGATCTTGCGTGTGCGTAGGAAATTTTTTGTTTCCCATGCAACGTTCCCCAACAATTACAAGGAATTTTAGTTTGTGAACGAATAAGAATACATGCTTAGCATAAGTCCTAAATGTGATATACTGAATATAGTTACATGCTTCATAGAGTGAATATTAATTCTCTCCTGTTATAGGCTTTTGCAATGTTTTTGCTGGTCTAATTTATTATTGGTTTGCCAATTTAAACGTGAACATTTCATGGTAAAGCATAATAATAGCAAATGATATGCCATTATTTTCAGTTCACTAACATTAAAATGATAGCATAAAGAACAGTGGCAATTGTTGCTAAGTTTTCATAAGTTGTGCAAAATTAAGCATGATGTCGTATAAATCTCGACAAATTAACCTCCCTGAAATGGTCATATTTTATATCGACACGAGGCAACTGTTAATAGGTTTTTGTTTTCATCTTAAACACATAGTTCTTGCCCCATATCGTAAACTACCAAGATATTCCCCCCTGCGAGATTATTTCGAAAATGGAAGCTTTCATTACCCCTAATATTTTGACTTGCTTTCCTACAATTTTTGGCTCGCAGTAGTAATACTTCATATATTTCATCTTGGGAATTGTACGTGTGACTAATGATATATTTCATCATAGATGTTTTGTAGAATTTATCCAACAGACTCTAAGTAATCTTTCCAAAGTATAGATATTGATCCTTGTATAAATTTACAACTTAGAAATTACTCAAGATTCCTCATCATGTTCTTCCTCTTAGCAGGTGATCAACGCACGGGCAAATGTCGTGGGACAGCCAAATATGACTTTCACTCAGAGATCTCGGATTTCTCCATCCGTGGCCACCGCTGGTGTGGAACTGACGACTCGGTCTAACTCGGCCAGTACTTGCCCTTCTGCTGCATCTCAAATTCCTTCACAAGGTTAGTTCAACATGGTGTCCATAGAACAGTGTTGATCACCCCTGCACGCATATCACAAACGGAATTTGGGGATCGAACAAAAATTTTACAATGTACAATTGCAAAGTTGAAACTTTAAACCGAGATCCCTTCATATATGCATGTTTACAGTATGTGTGATCTAGAGTTGTCAATGGGGTTTCAATCTTCGGAAAAGTAAAGTTTCTGTAGTATGTTTCCAAACAACTATGTCACACTTGTTTTTGTATAGAGCATGGTTAACGTAACATACGGATGTTACACAATGTTGTGAAATGGACTCATCAAGTTACTTAGATCAGTTTTTTGTATTCTAGGAAAGGGGTTATGACAATGCTACTACCTCGGGCGGCGCAATTCAACTAATTTAAAGGAGGGATGATACTTGTGATATGCGTTGGTAAGTATTTGCAGCACAAAGTGGGTAAGTATTTCCCTCAGTTATGAAACCAAGTTTATCGAACCAATAGGAATATCAGTCCTAAACCGTCTTGAGCGACTGCACACAAATGAACAAACAACTTGCACCCAACGCGGGCAAGAGGGTTGTCAATCCCCTTGATCTCGTTATTTCCAAGCAAATGAGTTGTGTGGATAATTGTTGATAAATGTAAATTGCAAAATAAATAAAAAGTAAATAAAGGCAGCAAGGTAATAGTAGCATTCGTAAATATATAAGTGAATAGACCCGGGGCCATAGTTTTCCCTAGCGGCATCTCTCATGTAGGCAACATACGGTGGGTAACAAATTACTGTTGGGCAATTGATAGAAAAGCGGATAGTTATGCGATTTTCACAGCAATGATCATGTGTATATAGGCATCACGTCCTTAAACAAATAGGCTGACTCCTGCCTGCACCTATTACTATTACTCCACTCATCGACCGCTATCCAGCATGCATCTAGAGTATTAAGTAAAACAGAGTAATGCATGGAGAATGATGACATGATGTAGACAAAGTAAAGTCAAGCAATATGAATGAACCCCATCGTGTTATCCTTAGTAGCAACAACACAAAGATGCATCTTGTCCCCTACTTTGTCACTAGGATATAGAAACTCGTCAGGTTGAACCTACCACAACGCATCACTCCCACCGATGAAATATCAATCTACTTGGCCAAAGCACATCAATAAATCAGAGAGCATTATGAAGCTATAATGATCATGCAATTAATAGACAATATATATTAGAGATATCTCAAATACTTTTCATGAATAATCTGAACATAAACCCACAATTCATAAGATCCCAACAAACACCGCACAATAGGATTACATCGGATAGATCAAAGCGAAGATGTGATGACCATTGTATTGAAGATCAAGAGATAGAGGGATTGCCATCTAGGTACTAGCTATGGACCCGTAGGTCTGTGGTGAACTACTCACACATCATAATGAGGGCAGCAAGGTTGATGTAGAGGCCCTCCGAGATCGATCCCCCCTCTGACAAGGTGCCGGAACGGAGCTCCAGATGGCCTTGCAACGGAACAGAGACTTGCGGCGGCGGGAAAAGGGTTTCGGTACTGCCTTTGTGGTTTTTGCAATATTAGAGAGTTTATAGGCCAGAGAGGGGCGTCGGGAGAGCCACGAGGGGGCCACCACATATAAGGGCACGCCCCCCTAGGGCGCGCCCTGATGTGTGGTGGGGCTCTCATGTGCCTCCCGGCCTCCTTCCGAAGCTCCCAGGTCTTCTTATGGTTCAGAAAAATCATCGAAAAGTTTCATGGAAATTGGACTTCGTTTGGTATTGTAAACCTGAAAAGTAAAAAACTTACAGAAAACAGCAACTAGCACTGGGCACTAGTGACGTGGCTTGAGACTGCGTCGGTATTTCCCCAAAGAGGAAGTGATGATGCAGCACATCGACGGTAAGTATTTCCCTTAGTTATGAAACCAAGGTTATTGAACCAGTAGGAGGATCACCACCACTCAATAAGCAGCACGTGCACACAAATAACAAATACTTGCAACCCGACGCGAAAGAGAGGTTGTCAATCTCTCTACGGTAAAAAGATAGATTAGGTAGTGATAGATAGGAGAGATAGATCTCTCAAGAACATAAAATAAAAAGGGCAAATAAAATATGCAGCAATATATTTTTGGGTTTTTGGAATTGTAGATCTGAAAACAAAGAGGCAAAAAGATAGATCGGAAAGCAATATGTTGGAAAAGTAGACCTGGGGGCCGTAGGATTCACTAGTGGCTTCTCTCATGAGTATAGCATACGGTGGGTGAACAAATTACTGTTGGGCAATTGATAGAAGATCAAATAATCATGACGATATCCAAGGCGATGATCATTATATAGGCATCACGTCCAAGATAAGTAGACCGACTCCTGCCTGCATCTACCACTATTACTCCACACATCGACCGCTATCCAGCATGCATTTAGCGTATTAAGTTCATGGAAAAACGTAGTAATGCAATAAGAACGATGACATGATGTAGACAAGATCTATTCATGTAGGAATAGACCCCATCTTGTTATCCTTAATGGCAACGATATATGTGTGCCTTGCTGCCCCTTCTGTCATTGGGAAAGGACACCGCAAGATCGAACCCATCACAAAGCACCTCTTCCCATGGCAAGAAAAATCGATCTAGTTGGCCTAACTAAACCAAAGATTCGAAGAAGAAACACGAGGCTATAAGTAATCATGCATATAAGAGATCAAAGAAGACTCAAATAATACTGATGGATAGAAACTAATCATGAACTCAAAATTCATCGAATCCCAACAAACACACCGCAAAAGTTTACATCAAATAGATCTCCAAGAGACCATTGTATTGAGAATCAAAAGAGAGAGAGGAAGCCACCTAGCTACTGCCTACGGACCCGTAGGTATATGGTGGACTACTCACGCATCATCGGAGAGGCACCTATGAAGAAGATGAACCCCTCCGTGATGGTGTTTAGATTGGATCTCAAGGTTCTGGAACTTGCGGCGGCTGGAATTGTGTTTCGTCAACTCCCCTAGGGTTTTCTGAATATTTGGGAATTTATAGGCGCCAGAGGCGGTGGAGGGGGGCCCGTGGAGGGCACAACCCACCAGGGTGCGTAGGGGCCCCCTGGCGCGCCCATGTGGGTTGTGGCCTCCACAACCCACCTCTCTAGTACTTCTTTGGCCCACTGGGTGTCTTCTGGTCCAGAAAAAATCTCCAAAAAGTTTCGTCGCGATTGGACTCCGTTTGGTACTGATATTCTGCGAAGTAAATACAAGCAAAAAAAGCAACTGACACTTTGTTACTATGTTAATAGGTTAGTCCCAAAAAATGATATAAAGTAGTTATAAAATGATTGTAAAACATCCAAGAATGATAATATAACAGCATGGAACAAGCAAAAATTATAGATACGTTGGAGACGTATCAACTGGGTCAATATGTTTGTGATCAAAAATATTGGAAATTGGTAAATAATGACCCAAAAAGTATCCTAGAATGATAATATATCAACATGGAACAATCAAAAAATATAGATACGTTGGAGACGTATCAAGCATCCCCAAGCTTAATTCCTGCTCGTCCTCGAGTAGGTAAATGATAAAAACAAATTTTTTGATGTGACATGCTATCCATTATGTAATCTTATGCAGGTATGCTCATTGAGAAAAAATGAATCAACAAATATTAACACAACAATATTCAAAGTGTAAGAAACAAAATCATTAATCCTTAAAAGTATACGATCATTAAGAAATGTTTACCCCCCCCCTTCATCTTATTATATTAGCAAGGCAAGGCTCCATCTTCACAACATTAATACGTTAAGCACCACGGTGTTCAAGTCAGGCAATTGGATCGTACTTTTTCAATATGAATCAACTTTTTATTCTTCATGCAACACATGAATGTGAGCCATTGGACATAGCATTTAGGTGGAAATTAGAGTATGGTGATAGATATCAAAGGGGTAAAAAGTGGAGAAGATAGTCTCACATCAACTAGGCGTACCAACGGGCTATGGAGATGCCCATCGATAGATATCAATGCGAGGAGTAGGGATTGCCATGAAAATGATGCACTAGAGCTATAAGTGTATCGAAGCTCAAATGAAGCTAAGTGGGGTGTGCATTCAACTTGCTTGCTCATGAAGACCTCGGGCATTTGAGGAAGCCCGTCATAGGAATATACAAGCCAAGTTTGTAATAATGAATAGGTAATTCCCACTAGCATATGAAAGTGACATATCATGAGACTCTCTACATGAAGAGCACGGTGCCACTTTGAGGCACAAGTGTGGTAAAAGGTAGTAGCAAAGTCCCTTCTTTCCTTTTCTCTCATTTTTTTGAATGGTGGGCTCATTTCGCCTCCCCCATCTTTATTTTTTGTCCGGAGTCTCATCTCGACTTATGGCATAATCATAGTCTCCATCATTCTTTCCTCACTGGGACAATGCTCTAATAATGATGATCATCACACTTTTATTTACTTACAACTCGATATGGAGAACTGATATGAAGGTGTGACTCTGTATGAATGCCTCTGGCAGTGTACCAGGATGTGCAATGATCTAGCATGACATGTATCAAAAATATGATGAACGGTGGCTTTGCCACAAATACTATGTTAGCTCCATATGATCATGCAAAGAAATATGATGGTGAACAAACTAGTCATGTGAAGTGACGATGGAACTTGCATGGCAATATATCTCGGCATGGCTATGGAAATGCCATGATAGGTAGGTATGGTGGCCGTTTTGAGGAATATATAATAAGGCTTATGTGGAACAGAGCGTATCATGTCACGGGGTTTGGATGCACCGGCGAAGGTTGCACCGATCCTCGAGGTGAGAATGGGCAATGCACGGTACCGAAGAGGCTAGCAAATAAGGTGAGATTGCGTATGTCCATGGTTTCACATTAGTCATGAAGAACTCATATACTTATTGCAAAGTTTTATTAGTTTTAACATAGGTTTTCAACGAGGAATAGAAATGCTCACACATCATCACCATACCTCTTTAATTTTTTAGATGAACAAAATTTTTAACCTTTCTTAATATCGACACTTCTACAGGACAACAATTATGGACTCACACCTTTTCGATATTATCATATCAATATCATTGACCCACAATTTCTCTATATGAGCTACATGATGGTTTTGATTATCACTCATTGAATACCTTATATTTTTGGACTAGTCTTATGACCCATGCAAATTATCATCACTATTTATTAAATATCAAACAAATATAAGTGAAGGACGAGAGTGGAATCATTTCTATAAAATCTACATGCCACCGTGCTCAAAAAGATATAAGTGAAGTACTAGAACAACTGCTAAGCTCAAAAGATGTAAGTGAAACACATAGAGTATTCTAACAAATTATGATGAAGGTGTGTCTCTCTTAAATAGGTGTGTCCAGCGAACAATGATTGTGGTAAATTGAAAGTAAAAGCAAACAAAATAAAACGATGCTGCAAGCAAAACTCATATCTTGTGACGAATAAAAATATAGCTTCAAGTGACATACCGATGGATTGAGACGAAAGAGGGGATGCCTTCCAGGGCGTCCCCAAGCTTGGACGCTTGAGTATCCTTTAAAATATTACCTAGAGGTGCCTTGGGCATCCCCAAGCTTAGGCTCTTGCTACTCCTTATTTAGTGGTCCATCGTAACAACACCCAAAACATGAAAACTTCAATCACACAAAACTCAACAAAACTTCGTGAGATCCGTTAGTATAAGAAACATAATCTGTCTAAAATAGAACAGTCTGTAGCAATCTGTAGAGAAACTATACTTCTGTAACTCTAAAAATTCTGAAAAATTAGGAAAACCTCGAAAATTTGTATAGAAACTCTGTGTAAAAATTTCAGATCATTATCACGCTCCAGTAAAACAATGAAAATTCTTGCACTAGAGTCAAAAGTTTCTGTTTTGTTTCAGCATCGATTCTACTCATATTGTGAGTCATCCCAAAGGCTTTACTTGGCACAAACACTAATTTAAACACAAAACATAATCATTACAGAGGCAATAATCATGTTATCAAAATTAAACAGAAAGTTGAAAGCAAAAATTTAAAGATAACTATTGGGTTGCCTCCCAACAAGCGCTAATGTTTTATGCCCCTAGCTAGGCATAATGCATAGTTTCAAGTATTGTCATATTTGACATCAAGCTCCTCAATGACACAACCATGGATAATAGGTGCAATAGGAGGCTTGGTAATAGGATCCTTTATCTAATTTATAAAGTTGGGATGAACACTAATCATCTTTAGATCCTCGTTTCTTTTGGTAGGAGGTGTACTAATGCTCTTAGGAATATATATGAACTTGGTTTTTTTGTTTTGAGAGGTACTAGCATTAGTTTTAGAAGGTGTGAAAATGGAACCTACTTTGTCAATGACCTCTTCCATTTTATCAATTCTATTCAAGCCTTGTTCTATCCTTTCATCAATAGTAGTGTCCTTTTCCTCTAAAGCTTTTAAAGTCATTCCTACTCGTGACCCAAGTTGAGTGATATGATTATGAAGTTTTTTATCCAACTCCTCCATTGGTTTATTTGTGATCATTTTCTTTTCAATAGCATCAAGCCTTTGCATAACATGTTCCAAGGTCAAAATAGTCTCATTGAGAATAATGGGTGGTGTCCCTACAAGATTTTCAATTGCATTATAGGCATCCAAAGTGTGACACATTAAGAAATTCCCACCGGTGATGGTGTCAAGTACAAACCTATACCAAGTGGTCACACCAACATAAAAATTGTGAAGCAAGGTAGTAGTGGATAACTTTTTAGTTGCTTTATTTTGAGCAAAGCAAATTCTATACCATGCATCTTTCAAACTTTCTCCTCCCCTTTGTTTAAAATTTACTACATCATCATTGGGAGTAAAGCGAGCAGAAGAAGAACTAGCCATGACTTCAAACAAGAAAACTAGTAACAATCAAAGATAAATATTTTTGTATTTTTTATTTTTATGAGACAAGCTAAATATAACAGCAAATAAAAAGAAGAACAAGTGAATAAAAATGTGTGTGAAGTTACTTGATAGTTGATGATGATATTCCCCAGCAACGACGCCAGAAATCCTTCCTGATACTTGTGATCTGCATTGGGTTTTCCGTGAAGAGGAAAGGGTAATTGCAACACAAAGTGGGTAAGTATTTCCCTTAGTTATGAAACCAAGGTTTATCGAACCAATAGGAATATCAATCCTCAACCATCTTCAGCAACTGCACACAAATGAACAAACAACTTGCACCCAACGTGAGCAAGAGGGTTGTCAATCCCCTTGATCTCGTTATTTGCTAGCTAATGAGTTGTGTAGATAATTGTCGGAATCGGGGCTCCGGGGACCCAAGAGAGGTTCGAACTCTGGGGTGCACCGGCTCTCCAACCTCGCTCTCTTTCCCTATCCTACGACGATGCTCCGGCATGCTTGAGCGTGGGGGGAAGGAATGATGAACACATGATCTACCAGGTTCGGGCCACCTCGCGGTGTCAAACCCTACTCCTGCTTGTCTGAATTGCGTAGTGGTAGCACATGAATACAATGTGTCCTACTACGATTGTTGCCTCCTCCCTTTATACCAAGCCTCGGCCCTCTTGCCCGAAAATATCCGGCGGGAAGGGTTTCCACAAATGCCAATTTGAAAGGGGACGGGACTGGGTCTATCCTAACAAAAGTGGTCTTCGCCTGCCAAAGCCTCCCTCCATGATGCGTCGGTGGGCTCAGGGATGACCTCCGTCCTGGCGAGCCCTCGGCCTTGCCCATCTAACATCAAACAGAAAACCTTTGGGGCCGCTTTGGGAACCGGCGAGCTGGCCCTGCTCCCCTTAGCACCAAAGAGGAAAGTCTTCTTGCCACGGACCCGGGTGACGCTGGGTAGGGCGCGCATCACCCCTGGAGCGGATCAGGCTATGCACCCCTGCCGAGCCGCTGGGGACTCGTGCCCCACGAGGGACCCCCAGGGGACGGTCTCCCGTAGGCGCCTCCAGGAGCCGATGGGGGTGCCTTCCAGTAGGTCGCCTCAGGAGGCAGGGCCCCCATGAGGCCCTTCTTCGTGGCGCCGTCAATGCGGGTTGCTCTGGGCTCAGGCCTTGCGTCGTGACCTGGGCCTCAGGCAGACGAGCCTGGGTACCCCCTATCCCAGTGGCCCGACCGTAGCCCCCCGAGCCTGTGGCGCGCGTGCCCCCACCAATTGGAGAGGGGCGAAGCGGTGCGGGCTCGAACCGCCTGTGGGCCAGTCGCGACGCGTGGCGTGCGTCGCACCCCCACCTCCGCGCGGTGCCTTGACAACTGCCCGGGCGAGCGTAAAGGACCGCCTGCGGCACTGGTCCATAGGTACCTTTCCTCATCTAGCATCCGTCTCGCTGCGCCTCCTTCCTTCGCCTGAGACTCCGCCAGATCCAACCTCGAGCAAAGCACCCTTCTCCCTTTCTTGCTCGCCGCCCGTTGCCCTGATGGCCCCTGGCGGGAAAAAGGCGAATGCCAAGGCTCTGGCCGTGAGCCCCCAGGAGATCAGGGCAGCTCTCTTGCGCTCATCTGTCGCCAAGGAAGGGGACCTAGACCTGGTGCGCCGCTGATAGCGGGCGACCGGAATGAGTGGAAGAGAACCGTGATCTCCCCGGGTGCGGTGGCGTGGAGTAGTCTGGGGGCGTTCGCCTATGCCTTCTTCCTCCACAGCGTCTACACTGGGTTGGTCCCACCGTTCTCCGAGTTCTTCTATGCCATCCTCACCCATTACCAGATTCATGCCCTGCACCTCCAACCCAACTCAATCATCCTCCTGTCCATCTTTGCTTTTTACCGCAAAGCCTTCGTGGGCATGCGGCCCTCGGAGGCGTTCCCCGCCATTTCTTCAGCCTGCGGTTTACCGTCCGGGACCAGCTCTCAGCGTGCATCTCCTTTGTCAATGTCAAAGGCGCCAGCACCCGCCTAAAGGCTGGGAAGAAGGTGGAGGGCTATCAGACCCAGGGGCCATGTGCCGCTCTCCGACCCAGGGGCAGGGCCCGTCCTGGAGCAAATTGCCTTGCACAGGGATGCCCCGCTGTCGGGGGTGATAATCGTCAAGGAGCTCTTGGGGCAGCGCATCGCGCCGCTCCAAGCGCACTCGCAGCCCGTGTGGGAGTACAAGGGCACACGGGACCCGATGAGGCTGCACCCCGCCGTCCTATCGCGTGCCATGGCTCTGCTCGGCTCCATGCCCGGCGACCCTCCTGAGGCCGTCGACCCTCTGTATGGCCAAGATGACCGGGCGTATCTGGTCGCTCTCGTGCCCGCCTTCGATGAGTGGGGACTCGTGCCGAGCGGCAGCAAAGGGTCGCGGGGAAACTCCCCCGCCAGGGCATCGCCCTCCACCGAAGACAGCGGCAGTGAAGACTCCGAGGCGACCGTTGGGGAAGAGGAGAAGGGCGACATCGGCCGAGGGCTGCTGCCAAGCCGCCACCAGTCCCTGCGTGGCTTCGAGGATGATGATGACGATGCTGCTGTGTTGCCTCGAGCAGCGCCCCCTCGGCCTTCCGACCCGGTTGTAGCAGCGGGGGCCGGCTCCGTTGGCTCCCAGGCGCCAGGTGCCAGGGCCCCAGCCGGCGGGGCGGCGAACGCTCCCAAAGCCACCGCTCTTCTTCGAGGGGCCCCCGGGCCCCTGGGGAGAAATCTGGCCCGGCAGGACCCGCCAGGGGTCACGTCGTGCGTTTTACCGGCGTCCCGAAGGAGGCACCCGAGAGCTGAGGGGGCGCGCCTCCTGCCGCTGAGAAGAAGCGGAAGTGGGCCGTTGAGGACGTGTAAGTGCTCGAGTTCGCGCTTACGCCTTGCGCCTGCGGACTGCTTGTTGATGCTAATTCTTTGTCTGCGCAGGCGTCGAGGCAGCGGCGGCGGGAAGAAGAAGAAGTCTGACGCCGGGGCAAGGGTGACGTGCGCCCCGAAGGTGATGCGACACTAGGCCGCAATCTTGGGGGGCGCAGGGGAGCCCCACGCCAGGGCGTGCGGGGGCGTAGCGACGCCCAGCTTCTCCTCCACGCAGCCAAGGGACCGATCGCCGAGGCAGCGGCGGACCAGCCCCAGGCGCCCCCCGTCCTAGCCACAGCCCCCAGCCGATGGAGCCGGCGCAGGCGCGGCATCCCCCCTCAAGTGTCCCCGCACCCACAGCTGTGCACGGTGCGGGGAGCCTCGAGGGGCCATCCCGGACCGAGCTTGCTTTTGGGGCCGATGAAGCTGACGCGATGGCGGCGCCTGACGCGCCACGGGGGGCGGCTGTTGAGGAAATGCCAGAACCCCCAGTGCCCCAGGCAGGGAACACTGGGGCCCTTTCAATTGAAGCGGCGACCAGTGTTGAGGTGCTGGTGCTCCGCCCGACTCTTGCGCTCGCGAGCCACTGTGTCCTGCTCGGGCAAGAGGTCCTGCCCGATGCACGAGCCGCTCTCAATCGATTTTTGGAGACCTCCCGGGATGTCGAAGCGTGCCTCGCTGGAGAGCGCCTGGAGCTCGCCACCCTACTAAAGCGGCTCTCTGCTGCCCTCGTGGAGAGCCAGAAGGACGTCGTCGAAGCAAAGGCAGCCCGCGAGGGCGCCCTTGCCGAGAAGGCGGAGGCCACCAAGCACTGCGAGGAAGCAGAGGCCAACCTGAAGACACTCCAGGACGAGCAGGATGCGCAGGCGCGGTAGCTCCAGCTACAGAAAGACAGCCTCTGGACTCGCGAAGCGCAGCTCGCCGACCGTGGCGCTGAGCTGGCAAAGGTGGTGGCCGAGAAAGCCACAGAACGCGAGCACCTGGAGGCGTTGCAGTGCGCGGTGACCGAAGCCCAGGAAGCCCACACGAAGCGCGTCTTCGAGGCGAACACCGCGCTAGACGCTAGGGAGAAGAAGATCCAGGCCGATGCCGACACGAAGGCAGCGGCGGACAGCGCTGCCTTTTCTTCTCTTGAGCTCTGGGCTCGCAAAGCCTTCCAATCCTTGTGCAGGGGAGCCTTTGATGCCCCTCTCGCCACCCCTAACACCGGTCTCGTCGAGCTTTCTGCCAGGCTCAGGGGGGGAGCTCAAAGACACGGCGCGGAAGGTGGACAGCTTCCTAGAGGAAGAATGCTGAGACCTGTTCTCTATGGCGGCGACCCGAGTCTTCTGCCACCTTCTCCCTGAAGAGTCTTGCGACCACCTGGAGGCAGCCGTGGAGGGCCTTGTGAGCATGCTGCTCGAGAAGTTCACCTGCAGCAACTGCGACGACGGCGGTGCCGATACCCCTTTCGTTATCCTGCAAGACTGAATCTGCCTTGCGGCAGTGTGAGACAATGGTTTTAATGTACTGAACATCATAAGCTTGTAATGGCCGCCAGCTATCCGCGGGCTTTCCTTTCATGCCTGGTTTTCCACAAGCTTGCCTTTGTGCTCTGTGTCGGCAGGGCCCAGTCCCGCGCATTTCTCAACCGTCACTTGGCTGTCAGGTCGCGATGCCTAGACAAGGCCGGGAGGTGAGGGGCTTCGGGAACTAGTGAAGGCTCCTGAGGCGCGATGCTCAAGAGCCCCCCCTTGACGTACGAGCGGCCTTCAAGCCTGGCTTTCCTCAAGCTTGCCTTTGTTCTCTGCATCGGCAGGGCCCAGTCCCACGCATTTCTCAACCGCCGCTGGGCTATCAGGTCACGATGCCTAGACAAGGCCAGGAGGTAAGGGGCTTCGGAATCTAGTGAAGGCTCCTGAGGCGCGATGCTCAAGAGCCCCCCTTGACGTACGAGCGGCCTTCAAGAGGAAACACGCGCTAGCCAGTTTGTGCCTGGGCGTTGCGTGAGGAAACTAGGCACCAAGGGCCTTAGTGGGGTGACATGCACGGGGTAAGCCCGCGAGCCAGAGCCCGGTCCCTTGGGGTTTTCAGCACTGTTGGGACTAACCTGAGCACAAGCACCATGCCCAGCCCCCGCTCGCGTGAGGCCCATGGTGAATCTGGTTAGTGACGAAGCATGGGGCCCAGGCCCCGGCCGACCACCCAACGCGGAGCATGGGGCTTCCACTGGGCATGGGCATAGTCGCAGTTCGACAGTCACTCCGCCAGCGCGGAGCATGGGGCTTCCACTTGGGCGTGGGCGGGAGCCCTCCTGAGGCCATGGGGCGACGCTCCAGGAGGCTCCGGGGCGTGTACAGCCTCAACCTCATTATTACGTGAGAGGGTCACGGGCGGCGATAAGGAGGGATCAGATATTCTAGGCACTAGGCTCAGGAATTCCTTCCTCCATCTTCAGGCATTTTGCGCCTAGTTCACTCAGGGTGGCTGCGCCCTTATGCAATCCTGGGATACGGGGGTGGCGCGTGTCGGGCGGTCGCGTGTCGGGCGGTCGTCCTGAGGCCACCATATGAAGGGCTTGGACACCGAGGACCTAGTGAGGTGACGTGTGCGGGCCTGGCCCGCCAGACAGAGCTCGGTCACTCGGGTTTAGCGACGCTGCAGGGACGGACCAGAGCACAGACGCCGTGTCAAGTTCTCTCATGCAATGACCAAGGCAGGAAACGTCTAAAGCGTAGCACCCGAGGTGGTGAAACACCTCACTGGCATTTTGCAATATCGGGCCGCGCCTTCGTTCATCTTCCTATGGTGGTTCCATGACAAGGGAGAGACACCAAGGACCATGTGAGGTGACGTGCATGGGAGCAAGCCTGCAAGATAGAGCTCGATATTTTGGATTTTTCAACGCTGCAGGGACGAACCCAAGCACAGACGCCGTGTCCTGTCCCGATCATGAGACGGTCGGAAGGAAGGGTTGTGAGGGTGCGGCTAATGCAGGTGGTGATAAAGCACCAGGCGCAAGACTTAAGCCAGCGTCTTGAATTCATTAAAGGACAACCAAATTCGCTACACGACCAAAAAGTTGCGGTGGCCACAAGGGGGGAACCCTTGCCCGCTCGAGGATAATGCAGCCCGAAGGGCGCCCTCAATTTTAAACAACCAAAAAGTCACCTGGCGAGTGTGTTGCTGCAGGAGCGGTCGGCTGCTTGGCGAAGCGTGTTGTGGGAGTCCATCCCTCAGGAACCAGGTGGTTCTCGAGGCCTTGGGGGCCACCGAGGAGCCGGCGCCTCGTGAGGCACCATCACGATCCGCGTGAGTCTCTGGTAGGTGGCGCCAACGTTCCTCAGGCCGAAGGGCATGTGGGCGCCGCCTGTGCCTCGCCCGGTGTAGGGATCGAAAGTAGGTCTAGAGGGGGAGGTGATTAGACTACTTGACCAAATAAAAACCTAACCTTTTCCCAAATTGATTTGTGGGCAGATTTTAGCGATTAGCACAAGTCAAGTTCACCCTACACATGCATGTCTACGAGTATTGCAGGGGAAATTAAAGACAAGCATATGTAAATAGAGGGGGAGAGGAGATCAAACGCAGTTTGGAGACACGAAGATTTTTCCCGTGGTTCCGATAGGTGGTGCTATCGTACGTCCACGTTTATGGAGTCTTCAACCCATGGAGGGTGATGGTCGCGAGAGTCCACGGAGGGCTCCACCCATAAGGGTCCACGAAGTAGCAACCTTGACTATTCCATAACAGCTTCCGTCCATGAAGGACTAGCCTCACTATGGGTAGATCTTCTTGAAGTAGGCGATCTCCTTGCCCATACAAACTTCTTGGTTCAACTCCACAACACGAAGTACGAGGCTCCCAAGCGACACCTAACCAATCTAGGAGGCACCACCCTCCAAATGGTAATAGGATTGATAATAACGATGAACTCATTGCTCTTGTGTTTCAAATGATAGTCTCCTCAACACACAATCACTCTCTCATAGATTTGGCTTGGGTGGAAGAGATTGATTGGATGGAAAGCAACTTAGGGAGGCTAGAAATCAAGATCCATATGGTTGGAGTGGATGATCTTGACCTCAACACAAGGGTAGGTGGTTCTCTCTCAGAAAATTGGATGGGGCAAGTGTGTAATAGTTCTGAGTGCTTTTCTTATGAGTGGGATGTGGTGGAGGGGTATATATAGGCATCTCCAAAAATCCAACCGTTACAACATTATTGAGAAACTCGGTTGAACCGATATTAAACTCGGTCGTACCGATTTGTTCAAAATGTGGTAACTTTAGGAGTCTCGGTGAAACCGATATATCATTCTCGGTGGTACCGAAATGAGTGGTTGAGTGCAGTTTCCAAACTCGGTGGCACAGATTTACAAAACTCGGAAATTCCGATTTTATAAATCGAGACAACAGAATGTTGGTCACCGAAACTCGGTTGCACCGATGTGAATCTTGGTTGTACCGAGAATGAGAAGTGGCTAGGGTTTCTGTCTTGGCTTGGAACTCGGTGTGGCCGATATCAAAGTTGGTGACACCGATTTTGAGTGGTAGGCTCTATGACAGAATATTTGTGGGAGATCTTGTGAGTGTATTTGGTGGCTAACATTTGATCACTTGAGCATTTCATTCACCATTAATACCTCACCCCCTTTGATAGTATTGGCTTTCCTATGGACTCAAAGTGATTTCTCACAAAGTAAAATGTATAGTCTTCATCCTTGTAGCTTTGCCAATATTATTCCTTGTATCTCGGGGTCTCCTCACAATCCTTTTGCCAAGCTATCATTGAAATTTTTCCTGAGATATACTTAGTGGAAAACATTAGTCCAATGAAGTATATGTTGGTATTAATTACCAAAACCACCTAGGGAGAAGTTGTGCTTTCAATATCCCCCTTTTTGGTAATTGATGACAACATATAGATCAAAGCTTCGATGAGAGATATAAGATATGAATAGCATCATCGCTTTGAGAGGTATGTGATAAGCAAGAGATCCCCCTAAATTTGCGTTCGAATGCAAATGCACAATCGATTAGGATGATGGGTCACTCTTCCATGTCACATACAACTTGGTGGTGCGCTAGAATTAATATGAATGAATAACAAGCACACCACACCAAACAATAGTAAATGATCATCACATAGACATCTCAAAGATAGGGTATAAAAGCATCACATAAGAGTATATGATCAAATACCAACAAAAGTTTGCAACACAAACGATAAACCAAATGTTTTTGAAAATAGCAGAGAGGGATCAAAAAGCAACACTCTCTCTCGAAGCCCTATGATCACAACTTCTCCCCCTTTGGCAACAAGTTACCAAAAAGTTCAAAGCTATAGAGCTAAATGTCGCTCTGGGCTGGATCTCCTCCATGAGATGATGACGTTGCGCCTATAGCTGTTGATGGAGTCGAGAGAAGAGCATCTGCAAAAGCTTTAGCTGAAGTCCTCTGAGGTGGTGGAGTTGCTACTGGAGCTGATGGAGCTGAAGGAGCTGTACCAGGTGCTGAAGAAGACGGCCTCAACTCCGGAGCAGTCACTGTAGGAGTCCTGGCTTGGGTCCTAAACTGAGTGCATGGCCTGAGAGGTGAAGTGTCATCCTCATCTGAATCTGTAGAGTGATAGATAGGAGCATCATCTACTTCCTTCTTGAGCTCATTGACTGTCTTAGTCAGCCCATCTACCTTGTCGTTTAGCGTTTTGACTCTGTCTCCACTATCCTCACTAGACTATGCTGACTTTTAAGAATGTCCTTGATATCCTTCTACATACTCTTAATAGTGCTAAAAAGCATATCCATCTGCTCAGCCATGGACTTTGGCACAGGAGCACTAGCGGCTCAAGCTGACTCAGCTGCTTCTCTTCCTGCAGTTGCAGTGGGATGATCTGGATTCATCACCACCTCATTATCCTCAAATTCTGGCTGGAGTGGCATATGAGGTCAATCAAGGGCATACACATTCTTCTCAAGCTTGGAGTTGATCAGCATCTGAATGTATGGTCCATAACCACAAGATCTCTTCTGATCTGCAACTGTCCTCTTCACAGTCTCTACAATAAGATCCATGACTCTGAATCTGGTGTGAAAGTCAATGTGGTGCAGCATGTTGATTGAGTAGCCTCGAATCATCTTCTCATCTCCTGACTTGGGCATCAATGTGTACCTCATGATGGTGTTGGTGGTTTGCAAACCTGCTTGTAGAAAGTACACTGAGCCAAGCTTATGTGAATGCACATAGTCCTCAGGGATCTCCTTGTACATATTAGCCATGGAGTTGTGATTTGCTTTGGACTCAGAGTACACATCCAAATCACCATCTTCTACTTGTGGGGCTCCTAAGATGGTAGCCCACTCTTCAATAGTGGATTCATACTTGACACCTTCTGTCATCCAGACTATCCTGCCATCTCCATAAAAATGAGGAGTGGAATAGAATTGCATGATCATCTCATCATTCCAGGGAGTAAACTCTCTACCAACAATGTTCTCAATGTCAATGCATCTGAAGTTCTCTTGCACATGGGGAAAGAAATCTTCATTCTTCTTTATGAAGTCCCAGTGAACATATCTCATGTCACTGACAGCTGGGCTCTTGTCCAATAGGACAGTCTCATAGAAGTCTTGATGTTCCTTGGTATGAAATCTGACATCCACAACAGTCATTCTCCTGGAGGCATAGGGGTCCTTTGACCTCTACAATCTCGGACCTGAGTCTTTCCTCAACTTCATGTCCTCAGCAACAGGATGATCATCATTATGCAATGGTATGTGTGGCCTTAGTTTCCTCAAAACTGGCAAATCTTCTCCTTCTTCTGGCATGGTTGATTTCTTGTTCTTGGAAGCACTAGGAATGTCTCTGGTAGACTTCTTGGATTTGGAAGCAGCAGCAGCCTTCTTGGGTGGCTCTTCTGGCACAAAGTCTTCATCCTCCTCATCTGAGTTTAACTTCCTTCTTGTCCTGGTAGCAGCCTTGGGCAAATCAGGTGAGCTGGGCACATCATCATAGCTGCCCTTAGAACTTGTGCCTGAGCTCATATCCACATTCTCCTCTCTGAAATTGTTATGACTGTCATCTGAGCCTGACATGTTGACCCTGTGAATAGAGTATAGAAGAGTAGAAGGTTGAGCATCACAAAATGCAGAGATTATTTTTAAAAATTGAACAATGAAAAACTTAGCTTTAGCTTTCTGCAAAATGAATTTTGGTACCACCGAGTCAAATTTTTCGGATCCACCGAGACATATGGTCTGCTTTACAGAAACTGGGCAGTCACTTCGGTGTCACCAAAAATGACCGCTCGGTTTCACCGAGACCATTCTCAGGAACCCTAGAACCAAAATCGTTAGAACCGATTTTTGTGACCCGGTGTCACCGAGATGCGTTTTGCGGACGGCTGAACCTAAATTTTTCTTGTTCGCTATATGAATGGAATTTCTGGTGGGATAAGAAGATTGCAAACTGAGGCTTATCGATAAATCTACCCTAATGCGCAAGAGTTGGATTGAGGAGCGCACGAGGGGGTCGGATTCTCACCCTAACTCGGTGAAGATCCTCTACGGCGAAGACAGCGGTGAAGATTTCCGTTGACGGCGAAGATCCCAGTGGCAGAGGCGCTCGGGGAAGCAAGGGCGATGACCAGAGGGGTCAGGAGTGGCAGCTTAGGGTTGGGGACACGGGCGTTTGAAGATGAAATTTCAAACGTCGGGTCCGCCTGGATTAAGTACCCTTCACTGTCGGTGAAACCGATTCTTATTTTTCGGTGTCACCGAATTCCACAACCATCAGGTGGCTAGGAAAATCGATGTAACCAAGAAAAAGGAATCGGTGTTATCGAGATGCGAAAACCAGATCAACTTTGTCGTCGTTTTCTTACGACAGATGCCATGGGCTGGCTTATCGAGAGTGGTTGGGGCCGAAGGACGCCGGTGGACTCCGGGAGCGGGATCGGGAACAAGCGGTGCGGGACACATGATGTACCCAGGTTCGGGGACCTCCGCGGGAGATAATACCCCTAGTACTGCTAGTCTGGTTGATGAACCAAAAGGGGCTACAATGGTGCTCCTTGAGCTGTCTGGGTAGAGGAGGAAGAAGGGGCTAGCTTGCTCTCCTCGCCTCTCTACGTGGGCGTGTGTGTGTGTGTGAGGGGGGGGGAATCGGTCCCCCCTGCATGGGGGAGCTCCGGGGGGTTTTATAGGCCAACCCCCTAGATTACAATATGTGTAGAAGGCGCTGGAGGGCCCCAGATGGCGGTCTCTCTAGCCGGCCATGGGGCCCCCGGCTGACGAGTCGTGTCGTTGGTAGGGCCCGCCGGCTGCAGGGTCCCGTCGCTGGTAGGGCCCGCCGGCTGCAGGGTCCCGTCGCTGGTAGGGCCCGCCGGCTGCAGGGTCCCGTCGGGAGCCGGAAGGGGCCCGCTTGGCAGACTCACGTGCTTGTCACGTCGCGGCACGGGTCGTCCCGCGGGGCGTCGTCTTGCGATAGCCGGCCGTGGTCCGTGGTACGGCCGGCCGCACTGCGGCCATGCCGGAGCAGGTAATGGAGTGGTTGAGGGCGTGCCGGCACTGTGCCGCCCGCCCGGTCGCAGTCGGCCGGGGTCAGAGGCACTGTTGCCTCCATTGTGGCCATGCGGGCGCTGACCACCGACGCGACGGGGGCCACTGTAGCCATGCGTGCCCTGACCACGGTACCGGAGGCACTGCTGGCACGTCAGGCCTTAGGTCGTCGTCCAGCGAGGCGTGGCGGCGGGACGGGAGCCGACCCACCGGCTAGAAGGCTAGGAGTCTCCACCTCTGGCCGGACTACAGGGGGAGGCGGATCGCCCTGTAGTCGTTTTTCGAAAAGCTGGAGTAAAGACCCAGCTGAGGCTACCCCGGGGTTATCCCCCTGACAGTAGTCCCCAAAGCAGGGGGGGCCGCCGGCGAGCGGCGGCGGACCTCACCGGCTTGAGTCTCGCATTTTAGGACCACGGGGCGGTCCCGGAGCCGGACGAAGTGAGAGCGCGGTGGCCGGCCCCGCAGCCGGCCGACGCTTCGCCAGGCGCCTCGACCACCTCGAGGGGCAGAGGAGGCGCGCCATGTGGGGAGCGCGGCGGGCCGCGGCCTGACAGGCCACGCGAAGGACAAGACCGGGCCGTGGGGCGGGGCCTACTTCGGCCGCAGCCTCGGCCCGCGTGCGTGGATCTTCTGCGGCCCGGGCCGTCGGTTGGCGTTCCCGAAACGCCTTAATGCCCTTCCCGCGCGTGGAGGAAGTAGTGGGGTTTGTGCGCGACGGATCCGCTCCCCACTACTCTGCGTGGGGTTTAAATGGGAGGGGAGAGGAAACGGGGCATTCGCTCCCCTGCCCCCCCACATCGTCTTCGCCACCCGTCCCCCTCCCCGCATCGAGAGAGAGAGAGAGAGAGAGAGAGCAGAGGCCGCTCATCTGCCGCACCGCCGCCCGCCGCCGTCGGGAGTTGCGACGCGATCGAGCCCACGCGCCCCGCCGCGGCGGCCAAGACTTCCTCGAGGCGCATGGCGGGCAAGGGGGCTTGGGACGGCAGCGATGTCGATGAGGCCTATATCGAGCACCTCCGTCACCGCCGCAAGCTGCCGCCGGCGGAGAACTTGGAGGCGTGCATCGCCGAGGCGGAGAATGCGCCGGCCCCACGAGAAGGTGAGGTGGTGGTCTTCGCCGAGCACTTCGCCCGCGGGCTTGGCCTGCCGCCGAGCGCGTTCTTCCGGCGCTTCCTCACGCGCTTCGGGCTGCAACCGCACCACCTGAGCGCCAACGCCATCCTGCAACTAGCGGCGTTCGTCATCCTCTACGAGGGCTTCCTGGGGGTGGAGCCACGCCTTGACCTATGGTGCCGGCTCTTCTACCTGAAGCGCCAGACGGTGAAGATCCAGGCAACCGGCCAGAAGGTTATGACCGCCTGTGGAGCCGCTCTGGTCCATTATTGCCCCGGAGCCGGGTTCCCGCAGCTTCCCTTGCAGGACTCAGTGAAGAGTTGGCAGAAGGGATTCTTCTACGTGAGGAATGTGAAGCCGAAGGAGGACTATATCAACCTCCCCGACTTCGTCGACCAGCCGTCGGTCGTGATGCTAAACTAGAGGACGCCTCCGCCCCAAGCGCTCGAGACGGCGGACCGGCTCTGCGAGCGGCTGATGGTGATGACCAAGATGAAGGGGCTTACGGCCGTGGATCTCCTGGCCACGATGGTGGCACGCTGGGTGCAGCCGCTGCAGCGCCGGCCGCACCTCATCTGCCAGATGGGAGGACGGCATGACCCCTGCTGGCTCTCCACCAAAGAGCTGAAGGCGGTGCAGGTGGCGAGGAGGGAGAACTCCATTTCGTCCGCAAGATGGACGAGGGCGAATGGCGATGGGGGAAGGCCCCGTACAGCCGGGGCCGTCCGGCTCCGCGGGTACGTGCCGAGCCGTCCGCCACCCTTTTTCCTTCTGAAGCTGGCGTTCCTCCCCAGACTGACGGCGGAGGGGCTTCTCTTGCGTGCAAGGTTTTCCTCAGCTGCAGAATTACGGGGAGCCGGCTGCTGATACGGCGGAGTCGGGCCCCAAGGAGGTCGAAGACGCCGACGATGTGGAGCCGGACGAGTCAGAGCGAGCCGGTGCGTCCGGAACCGGCGGGACGGAGTCGGAGGCAACCGAGTCGGCTGGTGAGTTCCTCCCCTAGTCTCTTTTGCGGGACTGGCCTGACGATGATGCTGAATCAGGGGAGGGCCACGACCGTCGAGATATCGGGGACAGCACCGCTGACTGCCGTTGATGAAAGGCAGCGCGAGGCGTGGCGGGACCTCGAGGCGGCCGAGCGAGAACGGCTCCAGGAGGAGCACCGCCCGTGGGTGGAGGCGGCGCGGAAGCAGCCGCCAGGGAAGGCCTGCGTGGAGGCGGCCGGCCAGTCATGGGAGCCATTTCCCTTGGCCGGGAGAGGAGGTCCAAGGAAAAGCATGACCCCCCACGGCGGGCGGAGGCGGATGCGCGGGCCGAGGAGGAGGCGCGCGCGGCTGCGCGCGCGGCGGATGCCGCCAAGAGGACAGAGTCGGACCGCAACGCGGCATCGCCAGGGGCGGATGACGTGCTGTCGGGCGCTGATGAGCCCCCGGAGGTTGTCGTTCCAGAGGCGGAGGTCCCGACTCCGGAGGTCCCGACTCCGGAGGTCCCGGCTCCGGAGGTGAGCCGAGAAGACGCCGCCGGAGGCGGCTTACCGGAGATCGAGGCCGCAGCGCCCGGAGGGGTGGCCGCCACCGGCTCGTTTGCCGGGGCACCCAGAACCGCGGTGCCGGGAAGAGCGGGTCCCATAGTTGTCACGGCACGGGGTCCGCCCGAGCCCGTCGACGGGGGTCGGCCACAGGAGACATGGGCCGCAGCCGGTGGCACGCCCATAAATGACGCGCCGAGCGCCCTTGGAGCTGCGGTGGCTGCGGTCGTTGCTGAGTTTGCCGCTTGCCGCGCCCAGGCGGTGCAGGAGGCCTAGGCCGCCAGCAACCGGCTGGTGCACCTCGAACAGTCCGTCGCGGTAAGGGCTCGAGGTCTTGTCTTTTTTGCTTTGGTCTTTTTGGTTTTCCAGTGGGGGCACGCTAGCGCACCCACTGGGTGTAGCCCCTGAGACTCGGGCCGGCTGGGACGCAGGTGGGTCGAGTCTAATTACGTAGCATCTTTGTTTCTGTGTCCCTCGCAAGCTGTCCACGACCGTCGGGTGGCTGCGTACAACACGCTGCTGGGCTTGTATCGGGGAGCCGAAAGCCGGCTCGCCGTCGTGTCCGCGGATCTGCAAGGTACGCATCTTGTGAGTTTCCAGTGGGGGCGCGCGAGCGCACCCACTGGGTGTAGCCCCCGGGATTCAGGACCGCTACTCCGAAGGCGGGCTGAATCCCCATCTTTGCTTACTTTCTGACAGAAGCGTCTTCGTGCCGGGCAGCCACCCATGCCGAGACGGTCTGCCTCCGTCGCCAGGTGGTGCAGCTTGGCGAGCGGCGGGACATCCTGTCCGCAGAGTGCGACCTGCTCCGCCAGGAGGCGGATCGGGCGCAGGCAGAGAAGGACGGGCGCGAGGCGGCCCATCGCAGGGAACTGGACGAGCGGGAGGCGACCCACCGCCAGGAGCTGGAGGCCAAGGACGCCTCGCTGGCGAAGGCGGCCGAGGACGCGCATGCGGCGTAGGCTGAGCACGAGCGCTGGGTCCAGGAGTGGTCGGCCGGGGATGCCGCGCTGCAGGAGGAGGCGCACGCGGTGGACTGGCTTCTGGCTGGTAAGTTTTGCTGTTTCTCTTGTCTTCGTTTGTCGGATCCGGGCCAGCGTTTCCTTTGTCGCTCACCCCGCACCCCTTCTTCCTTAGGGCTCTTTTCGGGTCCGCAAGAGGTCGCGGAATTGGCCGTGGAGGCCCATTGCGAGGATTAGCGGGCGCAGGGGATCCCCGTCGGGCCGCTTGCCGCCTGGACCATGGACGAGGTTGGGATTGCCGCCAAGGTGCGTCTGACCGAGGTGGTCCGGGCCATGAAGCAACTTCAGGGTGCCGGCTCGGCACTGGTTCGCACCCTTTGGCCGGGTGCGGTGGAGCCGGCTTCCATGAGCCGGCTGTCGAGGTGTCTGGAAGTGGGTCCGCGCGGGTGAACGCCTGGAGGGCTTCCACCGCGCGCGCCGGAGCGGCCATGGCGCTTCGCATTGCGAGGTCATGGTACCCCGAGCTGGACTTGGGGCTGCTTATGGCCCAGCGTGCTGGTACCGACGCGGAGCTAGAGGCGGTTGCCAACGCGCTAGCCGTGCGGGCTAGTGATCTCGTGTCCTTTGCTCCGTGGGACGAGTACGTCCCGGAGCGCACGGCGAACGGCGAGGTGATCCCGGAGGACCGGTACACGCTTGCCCTTGACGACCCGGAGGGTAGCGCCGACGAGACAGGCGATGAAGATGCCGGGCCAGCACCGACGACTACGTTGACTCTGAGCCGGCTCAGGACTTGGACGCGGGGGCCGATACGGAGCATGCCGTGGCCAAGGACGGGGCTTCTACCTCAGCCGCCGCGGGGGGCGCCGGGGGAGGAGACAGCGCCGCCACTAGCTAGGATCCTTTTGTTTTCCTGCTGCTTTTGTTAGACTGTAGTTCCACCCACTGGGGGTGTACAATGTAATGAACATGTGTCCGTGGGCCGTTATGCTTTTGTATATGAGTTGATGCTTTTGTTTTGCCAAAGTTTTTTGTGCGTGCCAACTCGGCCTTAGCTTTTTGTCCCTTTGACTCCTTCTGCCCAAAACCTTGTCCCCTTCAGCTTCGGCCCCGACAGCCGGACAGCCGGGAGCCAGTCTGTAGCTGGGACGGGGCATCTGCCTCTGGGGAGTCGGTCGTGAGTTTGGGAGCCGCGGGGACGTATTGGCCAAGGTGAGTTTGACAGAGGCCAAGAAAAGTGATTCGGCTAGCCCTAGCCGGCGACCCCCTTATGACCGTTTTTCGTGTGCGCTAAGTTTTCCGTCCCAAGAACCCGTCAGCCGAACAGCCGGGAGCCGGTCTATAGCTGGGAGGGGTGGGAGGGTTTTTTCCTTAGCCCACATTACTCGGCCGGATTTGGGGAGCGATGCCAAGGCTAGCCGGCGAGCCCCCGGGACCGTGGGACCGGGTCCGGGAGCCGGTGTGTGGGGCGAACTGCTTTGGAAGGAAACGAAAGAGGTGTGCACCAAGAGCTGGCTCGGGGCACCCGTTGCATTCATAAGCCCAAAAGGGAGGATACATACATACACTGGTCCTTCTCAGCAGTAAAACGGATGGAGGAGCCCCGCGTTCCACGGGCGCTCCGTCTCCTCGCCGGAGGCGTCTCTCTTGCGCTTTTGCGGCTTCTGGGCGTCTATTAGGTAGTACGCATTGTTGTGCAGCACCTTGCTGACGATGAACGGGCCCTCCCATGGGGAGGACAGCTTGTGCTGGCCAGCGGTCCGCTGGATCCGCCTGAGCACCAGGTCCACCTCATAGAAAGAGAGGGGCCGGAACCGCTTGTTGTGGTAGTGCCGGAGCTTCTACTGGTAGATAGCCGTTCGGCTCAGCGCTAGCTCACGGGCCTCTTCGAGTAGGTCGACGCCGTCTTCCCTTGCCTCCTTTGCGTCCGTCTCCGTGTACAGGGTGACGCGAGGCGAGTCGAACTCGATGTCCATGGGGATGACTGCCTCGGACCCGTACATGAGGAAGAAGGGCATGAAGCCGGTTGAGCGGTTGGGCGTGGTTCTGAGGCTCCACAAGACGGCCGGCAGCTCTTCGATCCAACAGTCGGCTGACCGAACGAGCGGTGCCACGATCCGGGGCTTGATGCCGGCCAAGATCAAGCCGTTTGCTCTCTCTGCTAGGCCGTTCGATTGCGGGTGGGCGACCGATGCAAGGTCGAGCCGGATGCCTTGTTTGGCGCAGAAACGCGCCAGCGCGCCCTTGGCGAAATTGGTGCCGTTGTCAGTGATGATGCTATGCGGGACACCGTAGCGGACTGTGATGTCTTCGATGAACCGGACGGTCGTGGGGCCGTCCAGCTTCTTGATGGGTCTGGCCTCGATCCACTTGGTGAACTTGTCGACGGATACCAATAGATGCGTCATGCCGCCTCGAGCGGTCTTGAAGGGTCCCACCATGTCAAGGCCCTAGACCGCGAAGGGCCAGGAGAGGGGGATGGTCTGGAGCGCCGTAGCCGGCAGGTGGCTCTGCGCGCTGAAGCGCTGGCACCCTTCGCACTTGTCGACCAGCTGCTTTGCTTCTTCTAGGGCCGTTGGCCAGTAGAACCCGTGGTGGAATGCCTTAGCCACCAGGGTCCTGGAGGCGGCGTGATGCCCGCACTCTCCCTGGTGGATGTCTCGGAGGATTTCCTGCCCCCTTTCCGGCTCGACGCAGCGTTGGAACACGCCGGTTGCGATGCGATGGACCAACTCGTGGTTGATGATGCTGTAGGCGGGGGCCAGGCGCTGGATTTGCTGGGTGGTGGCCTCGTCGGGAGGGAGCTCGCCGCGCAGGATGAAGGATAGGATGGGCTGGGCCCAGGTGGGGGCCATGACAGGAGCCGGCACCGGCTCTCGGTGGCTCTCGGGACCGGTTGTAGCCCCCCGTGCCCGGAGGCAGAGCCCCCGGGACCGAGCCGTCAGTCCCCGGGACCGGGCCGTCAGTCCACGGGGCCGGCGGAGCATTGTCATGAGGACGGCCGCGGGGTCGTCGGTTGTTGGAGCCGGCTGGGCTGAAGCAGCGGTTGGAGCCGGCGGGTTTGTCAGAGCCGACGGGGTCGGCTGGCACGAAGATCGACTCCGATTCGGCAGAGGGTTTGATCGACGGCTTGAGTAGCCGCTCGAGGGAGACGCCGGCTGGGATTGCCTGTCGGGTGGAGCCGATTTTGGCCAGCGTGTCCGCCGCCTCGTTGTCCGCCCGGGGGACATGGTGGAACTCACACCCCTCGAAGGAGCCGGTGAGCTGTTGGACGAGGAAGCGGTAGCTGGCCGTGTTGGCGTCCCTGGCGTCCCATTCGCCAGAGACCTGCTGCACCACCAGATCCGAGTCGCCAAAACAAAGGATGCGCCGGATGCCGATTTCCTTGGCGAGCCGGAGGCCATGGACGAGCGCCTCGTACTCGGCTACGTTGTTGGAGGCGGCGAAGAGGATCTGGAGCGCATACTTGAGTTGGTCCCCTTTTGGGGACGACAAGACGATGCCGGCTCCCAAGCCGGTCCGCATCTTCGAGCCGTTGAAGTGCATGCGCCAGTGCATGGAGTCCGGAGGCAGCGGCACGAACTGGGTCTCCGCCCAGTCGACGAGGAAGTCGGCCATTGTCTGCGACTTGATGGCGGTGCGTGGCTCGTACCAGATTTCGTAGTTGGGGAGGGCGATAGCCCATTTGGCAATCCGGCCGGTGGCGTCCTGGCCGCTCATGATTTCTCTGAGTGGTGTCGTGCTCACCACGGTGATGGTGTGCTCCTGGAAGTACTGCTTGACCTTCTTGGCGGCGAAGTATATGTCGTAGCACATCTTCTGGTAGTGGGGGTAGTTCTGCTTGGAGGCAGAGAGGACCTCGCTGAGGTAGTAGACGGGGCGCTGGACCGGCAGCGCCCTGCCTTCCTCCGGCCACTCCACCACGAGGACGACGTTGATCACGCGCGTGATTTCCGTGATGTATGCGAGCGAAGGCTCCTTCTCGGCCGAAGCCACCAGGACGGGTGCGCTGGAGAGGGCGCGCTTGAGGTCGCGGAACGTTTCGTCCGCCTGGTCGGTCCACTCGAACTTGGATGGCTTCTTCATCGGGTCATGGCCCGGCTCGATTTTGGCTGTCTTCTTCATGAGCTGATAGAGGGGTAGGGCCTTCTCGCCCAGCCGGCTGATGAACCGGCTGAGCGAGGCAAGGCAGCCGGCGAACTTCTGGACGTCGCGGAGCTTGGTCGGCTTGTGCATGCGCTCGATGGCTCTGATTTTCTTCGGGTTGGCATCAATCCCGCGGGCGGACACGAAGAAACCCAGGAGCTAGCCGGCTGGCATGCCGAAAACACACTTCTCCGGATTGAGCTTGACCTTGTACTCGCACAGGTTGGCGAAGGTCTCTCGAAGATCGACGAGGAGGATGAAATGCTTCTTGGTTTTGACGATGATGTCGTCCACGTAGACGTGGACGTTCCTGCCGGTCTGGGGCAGGAGGCACTTCTGCATGCAACGCTGGAAGGTGGCGCCTACATTCTTCAGGCCGAAGGACATGGTGATGTAGCAGTAGGCCCCGAAAGGGGTGATGAAGGAGGTCTTCAGCCGGTTGGCTGGGTCCAGCTTGATCTGGTGGTAGCCGGAATAGGCATCCAGGAAGGACAGCAAATCGCAGCCGGCCGTGGAGTCGATCACTTGATCGATCCGAGGCAAGGCGAAAGGGTCCTTGGGACAGGCCTTGTTCAGGCTGGTGTAGTCGATACACATGCGCCAAGTCTTGTTCTTCTTCAGCACCAGAACTGGGTTGGCCAGCCAGTCCGGGTGGAACACTTCCGTGATGAAGCCGGCTGCGAGCAGCCGGGCGATCTCCTCTCCTATAGTACGCTGCTTCTCCTCGGAGAAACAGCGCAGGGGTTGCTTGACCGGCTTGGCATCCGGCCGCACATGAAGTTTGTGCTCAGCGTACTTCCTCATAACACCCGACATGTCTTTTGGAGACCATGCAAAGATGTCCCGATTCTCACGGAGGAAGTCGACGAGCTCGCCTTCCTATTTGCTGTTGAGGTGGGCGCCGATGGTGACGCACTGCTTGGGGTTGGCCGGGTCGAGGGGCACCTGCTTGGTGTCCTTGGATGGCTGGAACGACGCCTCGCCGACCGACTGGGACGGAGGAGCCGGCACGGCCGGCAGGTCAACGGCATGAGCCACGAGCCGGTCGAGCTGCCGCCTCTCCTCCGCTATCTCCAGGGCCTCGGCCAGCCGGCTGCTGTCGCGCGCGCACTCGATCGACATTTTCTAGTCGCCATCGATGGTGATGATGCCCTTGGGACCCGGTATCTTGAGCTTGAGGTAGGCATAATGGGGGATCACCATGAATTTGACGAGGGCCGGCCTGCCCAGCAACACGTGGTAGGGACTGTTGAGGTCCACTACCTCGAACCATATCGGCTCGCGGCGGAAGTGGCTCTTGTTGGCGAAGACGACGTCGAGCCGGATTTTGCCGATGGGGGTGCAGGATCTTCCCGGCACAATGCCATGGAAAACTGTCCGGCTCGGCTGCAGGTCTTTCTCCTTGAACCCAACTTGAGCAGTGTGTCGTGGTAGAGGATGTTGATGCTGCTGCCCCCGTCAACCAGCACCCGCGAGAAGCGACAGGTGAGCCTCTTGGAGGCGATGGTGGGATCGAGGACGAGGGCGTAGCTGCCGGGGTTTGGCATCACAACCGGGTGGTCCGCCCGGCTCCAGGTAACCGGCTTCTCGGACCAGTGCATGTACTGGGGGACCGAGGGGACGGTAGCGTTCACCTCGTGCCGGCGCTGGCGCAGGCTGGGCTTGTCGGTCCCCTCGCTGGTGAAGACGATGTAAGCCCCGTCCTGGTCGGGGAACTGGTCGTGAAAGCGGCCGTCGTTGGCTGCCGGAGCCGGAGCAGGTGGTTGTGCCGGTGCCGGAGCCGGCACGCGGAGAGCCAGAGGCAGAGGAACCGGAAGCCCTCGCCTCGGGCTAGCCGCTGGGAGAAGCTGCACTGCCGCAGCGTGTGCGTGGCCGGCTTTGCCCCGGAGTGCATCTTGCACGGAGCGTCGAGCATCTGCTTGAAGGTGAGCTTGGGCTGCCAGGCGGCCTTGCCGGTCCGCTGACGCTGGCTGGAGGCCTGGGTGGCCGGCTGCTCTTCTTCGATAGTGGCGACCTGCCGGCTCCCATAGCGGGGATCCGGCTGGTCGGTTTTGCGCTTGTTGTTCTGGTGCTGCCGGTTGTCGGCAGCCGCCCGCGGCACGGCAGGCGGCGGGGTCGGTTTGGCAGGCATGGTGACCTTGATCCGCATCGCGGAGTCGGCCGTGGCGTACTTGTCCGCCTTGGCCATTAGATCTGCCAAGGTTGCCGTCTCAGAGCACAAGACTTTGTGCTTGAGGTGGGTGCCGTCATGGCAGCCCTCGATGAAGTATTGGATGGCCTGCACCTCGTGTACCCCCTCGCAGGAGTTGCGGAGCTCGGTCCAGCGCGTGAGGTAGTCACGGAGGGACTCGTCCGGCCCCTGGACGCACATGGCCAGCTCGCGGGGCCGGCCGGTCCGCTTGTAGGTGCCGGTGAAGTTGCGTACGAACGCCTCCTCAAAGTCTGTCCAGGTGTTGATGTTGTCGGCGGACAGGCTGTTGAGCCAGGTCCGAGCCGAGCCGATCAACATGAGGGGGACGTAGTGTTGGAAATATGCCCTAGAGGCAATAATAAAAGTAGTTATTATTATATTTCCTTGTTCATGATAATCGTTTATTATCCATGCTATAATTGTATTGATTGGAAACACCGATACATGTCTGGATACATAGACAACACTGTGTCCCTAGTATGCCTCTAGAAGATTAGCTTGTTGATCAAAGATGGTCAAGGTTTCCTGGCCATAGACATGAGATGTCATTTGATAACGGGATCACATCATTAGGAGAATGATGTGATGGACAAGACCCAAACTATGAACGTAGCATATGATCGTGTCAGTTTATTGCTATTGTTTTCTGCATGTCAAGTATCTATTCCTATGACCATGAGATCATGCAACTCACTTACACCGGAGGAATACCTTGTATGTATCAAACGTCACAACGTAACTGGGTGACTATAAAGATGCTCTACAAGTATCTCCGAAGGTGTCTGTTGAGCTGGCATGGATCAAGACTGGGATTTGTTACTCCGTGTGACGGAGAGGTATCTCAAGGCCCACTCGGTACTACAACATCACAACAAGCCTTGCAAGCAATGTGACTAAAGTGTTAGCCACGGGATCTTGTATTACGGAACGAGTAAAGAGACTTGCCGTTAACGAGATTGAACTAGGTATAGAGATACCGACGATCGAATCTCGGGCAAGTAACATACCAAAGAACAAAGGGAACAGCATACGGGATTAACTGAATCCTTGACATAGAGGTTCAATCGATAAAGATTTTCATAGAATATGTAGGAACCAATATGGGCATCTAGGGCCCGCTATTAGTTATTGACCGTAGAGGTGTCTCGGTCATGTCTACATAGTTCTCGAACCCGCAGGGTCTGCACACTTAAGGTTCGGTGACGTTTCGGTATAGTTGAGTTATGTATGTTGGTGACCGAAGGTTGTCCGGAGTCCCGGATGAGATCCAGGACATCACGAGGAGCTCCGGAATGGTCCGGAGGTAAAGATTGATATATAGGAAGTCCCGTTTTGGTCACCGGAAAAGTTTCGGGTATTTCGGTAGTGTACCGGGAGTGCAGGGAGGGGTACCGGGGACCATCGGGAGGGGTGTCTCGACCCAAAGGGCCTCATGGGCTGTGGGAGGAGTCAAGCCAGCCCTTGGTGGGCTGACCGAGGCCCCCACTAAGGCCCATGCGGCTGGGGGTGGGAAAACACAAAGGTGGAAAGAGTTTCCAAGTGGAGGAAGAGGAATCCTACTCCTAGTAGGATTGGAGTAGGACTCCTCCACCTCTCCTCCTTGCGGCCGCACCAAGGGGCAGCCCTTGGGCCGCCGGCCTCCCTCCCCTTCCTCCTATATATACTAGAGGGAGAGAGGGCAAAAGCACTTCAACCCTAAGCCACGGTGCAACCCTCTCTCCCAATAGATCAAGTCCTCTAGTTTTTAGCGGTGCTTAGGCGCAGCCCTGCTGGAATAGTTCCACCACCACCGCCGCCGCGCCGTCGCGCTGCCGGAGAACTTGTCTACCTCTCCGCTCCCTCTTGCTGGATCAAGAAGGTGGAGATCGTCATCGAGTTGTACGTGTGCTGAACGCGGAGGTGCCGTCCGTTCGGTACTAGATCGTGATTGGATCGCGGGACGCTCGGCGATTTGGATCGCGAAGACGTTCGACTACATCAACCGCGTTTCTTAATGCTTCCCGCTTAGCGATCTACAAGGGTATGTGGATCCACTCTCCCTCTCGTAGATGCTCATCACCATGGATAGATCTTGCGTGTGCGTAGGAAATTTTTTGTTTCCCATGCAACGTTCCCCAACACGTAGCGCACGGCAACGCGCTTGTTCCCCCTGGCTATGCCGACTGCGGTGGTGTAGTCGACCAGCCAGTATTCCGGCTTGGCGGTGCCGTTGTACTTCGGGGTGTCGTGAGGGAGCGTGAAGCCGGTTGGGAACGGCTCATTGCGGATCCGTGGGCCGAAGCACGCCGGGCTGATCGGACCCTCCTCCTCCAGGAGGGCGGACTGCTGCTACTTCTTGAGCTTGCGTTGGTTTTTCCCTTGAAGAGGAAAGGGTGATGCAGCAAAGTAGAGATAAGTATTTCCCTCAGTTTTGAGAACCAAGGTATCAATCCAGTAGGAGGTACAAGCAAGGCCCCAATCTATGCACCTGCACAAACAATCAAACACTTGCACCCAACGCTATAAAGGGGTTGTCAATCCCTTCATGGTCCCTTGCAAGGATGAGATCTGATAGAGATAGATATAAAAGATTACTAAAAGTAAAAGTAAATAAAAGTAAATAAAATTGCAGCAAGGTATTTTTGGTATTTTTGGTTTATAGATCTGAAAATATATAATGGAAAATAGACCCGGGGGCCATAGGTTTCACTAGAGGCTTCTCTCTTGAAGGAAAATAATACGGTGGGTGAACAAATTACTATCGAGCAATTGATAGAAAAGCGCAAAGTTATGACGATATCCAAGGCAATGATTATGCATATAGGCATCACATCCGTGTCAAGTAGACCAAAACGATTCTGCATCTGCTACTATTACTCCACACATCGACCGACTCCTCCCTACATCTAGAGTATTAAGTTCATAAAGAACAGAGTAACGCCTTAAGTAAGATGACATGATGTAGAGGGATAAACTCAAGCAATATGATGAAAACCCCACCTTTTTATCCTTGATGGCAACAATACAAATACGTGCCTCACTACCCCTACTTTGTCACTGGGTGAGGACACCGCAAGATTGAACCCAAAACTAAGCACCTCTCCCATTGCAAGAACTACCGATCTAGTTGGCCAAACCAAACCAATAACTCGAAGAGAAATACAAAGATATGAAATCATGCATATAAGAATTCACAGAAAATTCAAATAATATTCATAGATAATCTGATCATAAATCCAAAATTCATCGGATCTCGACAAACACACCGCAAAAGAAGATTACATCGGATAGATCTCCAAGAACATCAAGGAGAACATGGTATTGAGGATCAGAGAGAGAGAGAAAGCCATCTAGCTACTATCTATGGACCCGTAGGTCTGAGGTAGACTACTCACGCTTCATCGGAGGAGCAATGGAGTTGATGTAGAAGCCCTCCGTGATCGAATCCCCCTCCGGCAGATTACCGGAAAAGGCCCCAAGATGGGATCTCACGGGAACAGAAGGTTGCGGCGGCGGAAAAGTATTTTGTGGCTCCCTCTGATGGTTTGGGAATATATGGGAATATATAGGCGAAGAGTTAGGGTTAGAAGGCCTGCAGGGGGGCCACAAGCCAGGGGGCGGCCCCCCCTAGGGCCCTGGCGGCTTGTCGTCTGCTGCCAGGTCTTCTGACCTCCTCTCCAGGTCTTCTAGATGTCTTTTGGTCCAAGAAAAATCATTGCGAAAGTTTTATTCCGTTTGGACTCCGTTTGATATTCCTTTTCTGTAAAACTCAAAAACAGGGGAAAAAACAGAAACTGGCACTGGGCTCTAGGTTAATAGGTTAGTCCCAAAAATAATATAAAATAGCATATTAATGCATATAAAACATCCAAAACAGATAATATAATAGCATGGAACAATCAAAAATTATAGATACGTTGGAGACGTATCAAGCATCCCCAAGCTTAATTCCTGCTCGTCCTCGAGTAGGTAAATGATAAAAATAGAAATTTTGATGTGGAATGCTACCTAACATATTTATCCATGTAATTTTCTTTATTGTGGCATGAATATTCAGATCCATAAGATTCAAAATAAAAGTTTAATGTTGACATAAAAACAATAATACTTCAAGCATACTAATAAAGCAATCGTGTCTTCTCAAAATAACATGGCCAAAGAAAGTTATCCCTACAAAATCATATAGTCTGGCTATGCTCCATCTTCATCACACAAAGTATTAAATCATGCACAACCCCGGTTTTAGCGAAGCAATTGTTTGATACTTTAGTATTTTCAAACTTTTTCAACTCTTACGCAATACATGAACGTGAGCCATGGACATAACACTATAGGTGGAATAGAATATGGTGGTTGTGGAGAAGACAAAAGAAGGAGATAGTCTCACACCAACTAGGCATATCAACGGGCTATGGAGATGCCCATCAATAGATATCAATGTGAGTGAGTAGGGATTGCCATACAACGGATGCACTAGAGCTATAAGTGTATGAAAGCTCAAAAAAGAAACTAAGTGGGTGTGCATCCAACTTGCTTGCTCACGAAGACCTAGGGCAATTTGAGGAAGCCCATCATTGGAATATACAAGCCAAGTTCTATAATGAAAAATTCCCACTAGTATATGAAAGTGTCAATATAGGAGACTCTCTATCATGAAGATCATGGTGCTACTTTGAAGCACAAGTGTGGAAAAAGGATAGTAGCATTGCCCCTTCTCTCTTTTCTCTCATTTTTCTTTCTTTTGGTGGGCTTCTTTGGCCTCTCTTTTTTTATTTGGGCCTCTCTGGCCTCTTTTATTTTTCATAAAGTCCGGAGACTCATCCCGACTTGTGGGGGAATCATAGTTTCCATCATCCTTTCCTCACATGGGACAATGCTCTATAATGATGATCATCACACTTTTATTTACTTACAACTCAAAATTTACAACTCGATACTAGAACAAGATATGACTCTATATGAATGCCTCCGGCGGTGTACCGAGATATGTAATGATCTAGCGTAGCAATGACATCATCATGCTAGCTATCTTACAATCATGCTAAGCAATATGACAATGATGGTTCGTGTCATAATAAACGGAACGGTGGAAGTTGCATGGCAATATATCTCGGAAGGGCTATGGAAATGCCATAATAGGTAGGTATGGTGGCTGTTTTGAGGAAGTTATATAGTGGCTGTTTTGAGGAAGGTGGGTTTAATGCACCGGCGAAAGTTGCGCGGTACTAGAGAGGCTAGCAAAGGTGGAAGGGTGAGAGTGCGTATAATCCATGGAATCAATATTAATATAAAGAATTCACATACTTATTGCAAAAGTCTATTAGTCATCAAAACAAAGTACTACACGCATGCTCCTAGGGGAAGGGTTGGTAGGAGTTAACCATCGCGTGATCCCGACCTCCACACAAAGGAAGGCAATCAATAAATAAATCATGCTCCGACTTTGTCACATAACGGTTCACCATACGTGCATGCTACGGGAATCACAAACTTTAACACAAGTATTTCTACCAATCCACAATTACACACTAGCATGTCTCTAATATTACAATCTTTATATCTCAAAACAATCATAAGGAATCAAACTTCTCATAGTATTCAATGCACTTTTATATGAAAGTTTTTATTATATCTCTCTTGGATGCCCATCATATTAGGACTAAATTCATAACCTAAACAAATTACCATGCTTTTTAGAGACTCTCAAAATAATATAAGTGAAGCAAGAGAGTTCAATAATTTCTATAAAATAAAGCCACCGCCATGCTCTAAAAAGATATAAGTGAAGCGAGCATATTGCCTAGCTCAAAAGATATAAGTGAAGCACATAGAGTATTCTAATAAATTCATGATTCATGCGTGTCCCTATCAAAAAGTTTGTATAGAAAGGATGATTGTGGCAAACTAAAAATCAAAGACTCATATCATACAAGATGCTCCAAGCAAAACACATATCATGTGGTGAATAAAAATATAGCCTCAAGTAAATTTACCGATGGATTGAAGACGAAAGAGGGGATGCCTTCCGGGGCATCCCCAAGCTTAGGCTCTTGGTTGTCCTTGAATATTACCTTGGGGTGCCTTGGGCATCCCCAAGCTTAGGCTCTTGCCACTCCTTATTCCATAGTCCATCAAATCTTTACCCAAAACTTGAAAACTTCACAACACAAAACTCAACAGAAAACTCGTGAGATCCGTTAGTATAAGAAAATAAAATCACCACTTTAGGTAATGTTGTGAACTCATTCTTTATTTATATTGGTGTAATATCTACTGTATTCCAACTTCTCCATGGTTCATACCCCCCGATACTACCCATAGATTCATCAAAATAAGCAAACAACACATAGAAAACAGAATCTGTCTAAAACAGAACAGTCTGTAGCAATCTGTAAACTTAGAATAATTAATTAACTCTAAAAATTCTAAAAAATTATGACAATCTGGGAAATTTATATATCAATCTTTTGTAAAAAATTCAGATCCAATCGACGCTTCTGTGAATTTATAAAATTCCTGGACTAGGCGTCAAAGTTTCTGTTTTTCAGCAAGATCAAGTCAACTATCACCGTAGACCATCCCAAAGGTCTTACTTGGCACAAACACTAATTAAAACACTAAAATACAATTACTACAGAGGTAATAATGTGTAATTTATTCAAGAACAGAAACAAAACAAAAAACATAAAAATAAAATTGGGTTGCCTCCTAACAAGCGCTATTGTTTAACGCCCCTAGCTAGGCATAGCGCAATAGATCTAAGTATTGTCATCTTTGGTATGCAACTCCTCAATTGCACACTTATAAACCCTAGGAGATTCTTTGGTTTTATCAATAATCATACTCCTAGGCAAGAAATCAAGAAATTCACTTGTAGCAATTGGTTCCCGGACAATATTAATAAAGTTAGGGTGAGCACTTATCATCTTAAGATCTTCATCTCCTTTACTAGAGGATTCACCCTTATTTTTTGGAACATAAATAAACTTGGTAGTATTAGTAGGAGGAAAATTTGGAGTGGTTTTAACAGAGGCAAAAGCGGAACCCAAGTTGGTAATAATATCTTCTAGCTTGCCAATTCTAATGGAATCCTGATGTATCTTTTCATTAACTATGGGTTCTTTCTCCCTTAGATTTTTTAAAGTAACTCCTACCTTAGATCCATATTGAGTAATTTGATTATGAATCTTTTTATCTAAGTTTTCAATGATCTCTATGGTAGCTACTTTATTTTCAATAATATCAAGCCTTTGCATCACATGTTCCAAAGCTAAAATTGTTTCATTAACCATGAGTGGGGGTGAGCCTACCAAATCTATCATAGTATTATAAGCATCAAAGGTGTGACTCCCCAAGAAATTTCCCCCGGTGATGGTATCTAGAACATATCTATTCCAAGGGATTATGCCCACATAAAAATTGCAAAGGAGAACGGTAGTAGATTGCTTACGAGTAGATCTATTTTGAGCATTGCAAATTCTATACCAAGCATCTTTTAAATTTTCTCCCTCCCTTTGCTTAAAATTAAGAACCTAACTCTCGGGAGTACTAGCAATGCTGGAAGAACTAGCCATGAAAACGAATCAAGTGAACTAGCACACGAGCAAACAAAAAGCAAACGAAAAGACGAACGGAAGAAGGGCGAATAAAAAGGCAAATCTTTTTGGTTTTTTTCTGAAAATCGTTTTAGAAGTGGGGGAGAGGAAAACGAGGGGCAAATGGCAAATAATGTAAATGCAAGAGATGAGTTTATGATGGGTACTTGGTAGGCTTGATGTAGACCTCTCCGGCAACCACGCCCGAAATTGGCAAGTTGACGGGAGAGTTCTTGTCTTGACTTGCTATGTATCCTCCCCGGCAACGGCGCCAGAAATTGGCAAGTTGACGCGAGAGTTCTTGTCTTGACTTGCTATGTATCCTCCCCGGCAACGGCGCCAGAAATTCTTCCTGCTACTTCTTGAGCTTGCGTTGGTTTTTCCCTTGAAGAGGAAAGGGTGATGCAGCAAAGTAGAGATAAGTATTTCCCTCAGTTTTGAGAACCAAGGTATCAATCCAGTAGGAGGTACAAGCAAGGCCCCAATCTATGCACGTGCACAAACAATCAAACACTTGCACCCAACGCTATAAAGGGGTTGTCCATCCCTTCATGGTCACTTGCAAGGATGAGATCTGATAGAGATAGATATAAAAGATTACTAAAAATACAACTAAATAAAAGTAAATAAAATTGCAGCAAGGTATTTTTGGTATTTTTGGTTTATATATCTGAAAATATATAATGGAAAATAGACCCGGGGGCCATAGGTTTCACTAGAGGCTTCTCTCTTGAAGGAAAATAATACGGTGGGTGAACAAATTACTGTCGAGCAATTGATAGAAAAGCGCAAAGTTATGATGATATCCAAGGCAATGATTATGCATATAGGCATCACGTACGTGTCAAGTAGACCGAAACGATTCTGCCTCTGCTACTATTACTCCACACATCGAGCGACTCCTGCCTGCATCTAGAGTATTAAGTTCATAAAGAATAGAGTAACGCCTTAAGTAAGATGACATGATGTAGAGGGATAAACTCAAGCAATATGATGAAAACCCCACCTTTTTATCCTTGATGGCAACAATACAAATACGTGCCTCGCTACCCCTACTTTGTCACTGGGTGAGGACACCGCAAGACTGAACCCAAAACTAAGCACCTCTCCCATTGCAAGAACTACCGATCTAGTTGGCCAAACCAAACCAATAACTCGAAGAGAAATACAAAGATATGAAATCATGCATATAAGAATTCAGAGAAGATTCAAATAATATTCATAGATAATCTGACCATAAATCCAAAATTCATCAGATCTCAACAAACACACCGCAAAAGAAGATTACATCGGATAGATCTCCAAGAACATCGAGGAGAACATGGTATTGAGGATCAGAGAGAGAGAGAAAGCCATCTAGCTACTAGCTATGGACCCGTAGGTCTGAGGTAGACTACTCACGCTTCATCGGAGGAGCAATGGAGTTGATGTAGAAGCCCTCCGTGATCAAATCCCCCTCCGACAGATTACCGGAAAAGGCCCCAAGATGGGATGTCACGGGAACAGAAGGTTGCGGCGGAGGAAAAGTATTTTGTGGCTTCCTCTGATGGTTTGGGAATATATAGGCGAAGAGTTAGGGTTAGAAGGCCTGCAGGGAGCCCACAAGCCAGGGGGCGCACCCCCTGTCGGTGTCAAAACCGGCGGATCTCGGGTAGGGGGTCCCGAGCTGTGAGTCTAGGATCGATGGTAACAAGGGGACGGGGGAGACGATGTTTACCCAGGTTCGGGCCCTCCTATGGAGGTAAAACCCTACGTCCTGCTTGATTATATTGATGGTGTGAAGGTTACAGAGTTGATCTACCTCGAGATCGACTAGCTAAAACCCTAGATGAGTTTTTCTGTCCTATGATCTAAAACCCTCTGGCTTATATAGACACCAGGGGTCATTAGGGTTATACATGGTCGGTTGCCCACCGGAGGGAAAAAACATGCCTAATCTACTATCTCTAACTTGACAGACATGCCACGGCTCCTGAGGTCTCCTCCCTGGCGACGGGGCCTTCGATCAATCCCATACTCAGCGAGCGGCCCACGAGCCCGGCCTATGAGAAATAAGTCGGCAGTCTGAGGACCCCTTAATCCCGGACTCCCACAGTAGCCCCCGGACTAGCCTCCAATGCCGAGGTATATCCGGACAATCTTGCGTGTTGAAGTCTTCGGCTTGCGAGGCGAGTCCCTCTATCCCTTATTGCTCGCCAACCATCCCGTCATCGGAGAATTCTCAAACACTGAGAATTTGCGGGACCCACTGTAGTAACTTTCAGTGCTTCTCGATCCTCATGCGCTGAGGGGAGACGTGTGGCCCAACAGCTTTTTACAAGACTGCCCCTCCCGCAAGGGAGGCACCACTTATTTAAACAAGTTAAATCGTGGTCTGGGTCACATCTCCCTCTTCTTCCCCGTCAGAAAACTTTGAGCGAGAGACCACCACAAAAACATGGCGAGCGCCCCCAGCTCTTCCTCGCGTCCTTACGGCTCTCGCCCTGGGGATTGGGCAAGTTGCTCCGTATCCCTCCTTTGGCTGCGTGACCTCGAGACCCAAGGGTATCTTCCCTCCTCGGATCTGGCGGCTACCCGTGCCGGCTTGACTTCCTTTGACAACGAAGCCTTCGCGGAGAAATTCCCCAACCCTAACAAGGGTGAGCGAGTATGCTTCGTGCCTTTCCTCTTACGGGGCCTAGGGTTCCGCATTCATCCTTTCCTGAGGGGATTACTAGAGTTCTATGGGATCCAGCTCCATCATCTTACCCCCGGATCTATTCTGCATATTTCGGGCTTTGTTGCCCTTTGTGAAATGTTCCTGGGCTGCGAGGCACACTTTGAACTATGGAGGAAGTACTTCTGCCTTGTCCCTCGAACTCGAGGTGAGACAATTCGGGAAGTCGGAGGAGCCAAAGTATGTCGCATAGCCGGGACAGGGTACCCAGTGGGGACACCGAAGAGGGAATCCGAAGAATGGTCTTCGGAATGGTTCTACATCGAGGACGTTCCCCTATTGGACCCAGCTCGAAGGGGTTTGCCCGAATACTCCGACTCCCCTTTGAGGAAAAGGTACAATTGGCGACCGAAGAGTTCGTCCCAAGAGGACGGTACTGAAGTTCAACGCTTGGACACCCACATAAGAATTCTGGCTCATCACAAGCTGACCATGATTGACGTGATGGCCGCTGCCATCACCCGATGCGTTCAACCTCTTCAGCAAAGGATACATCCTCTGTGGCATTATAACAGAACGAGTGACACCACTCGCTCCCGACGGCTGGGCCCTACTAATCTGGCGGCATTAGTAGCCGCACTTGCCGACCTATACAAAGGAGAAAAATAAGACTTTGCTCGGCTACCGGTTAAGGAGGTCTACTCGAGTTACAACCCCATCGAATGGGTAAGCCTTTCGACTTTATGACCTGAGTTCGGGTTTTTTATTTTCCCTTTTTGACCAAAGCTTTTAATCTGCACAAACAGGAATGGAGGAGCTTTGTCGAGACAATCAACTGTCCGGCCCCCTAACCAGAGAACTACTCTCGTGATGACAATCCAGGATTCCATGACGATCCGGAGCTGTCAATGGAGTATGAAGACGAGGTCTTTTACCAAGAGGGCCTTGATCATTCCAAGGTGGCTATCATAGCCGATCACCCCGGGTCACTCCCATCCTCCACGGTGGGTAAGAAGAAAAATTCTTCCCATAAAAGGCAGACGTCCTCCGTTGACCCAAATATGCCGGTTTCTGTTCCCAAGCATCGCCGGTCCTCGCGGCGAACGCCGGCTTCAGCAGCAATGCCCGGACCGGGCATTGATAGGAGTCCTTAATGCGAGTCGGCCGTGGAGACGGGGCCGACCACTCGTCCAATCAAAAGGTACTTCATTCGGCCGCTTAATCTATTGTTATTATGATCGAAAGTATCTCACAGAAGATCTCATGCCGGAATACTCAGGAAAAGTTTACAACCATCCTCTGCCGAGGACGTTGCCGAGATGCCCGGCAATACTCATGAATCAAGGTCTTTTGCTAACGCCGAACCTGCCGCGGAGGTCCCTGTGGTCAATCCGGCCCCTGAAGATTCTGGGGACGCGGTATCAGTCACTAAATCCGAAGTAGAGAGTGCGATGAACCCCCGGCGGCGAAGAGAAGCCCTGCGCCACCCGGCGTTTTCCGAACAAGAGTTCAATGCTCTATGTTCGGCGGACGCGCACATCGGAGCTGCCCGAGCTGGGCTCGGGGAAGCCATGAAACTGATATCATCCAGCCTGAAGGTGAGTGATTGATTTTAAGAATCCGGACACATATGTAAACCCAATAGCCCCCGAGCCTTGAATTGGTCGGGACGACCGAGTTAAGGATCCGCATATTGTTTTATGGATGATGCAGGCATCAAGGTAGCAGAATGAGCAATTGGCCAATGAATTGGAAGCGAGCCGAACACAGGTGGAAGCCGTGAAGGCTGAACTTGAACAAGTGAAGAATTTTACCCGGGAGGCGCATGGTGAGTATATCCCTTCTGCTGATCTTAGTACATAATCCCATGCTGACGCGAGGGTGCTTTTTAGCAGCTGAATCTATAGGGCAGTTGCAAAAAGATTTAGATGCAGCCCGAGAATCTCAGAGGTACGCCGAGTCCCAGTATGAGGCCGGCTGCCTTTCGTTGCAACGAAACCTGGAGGAGAAGAAACGCCTCCAGGCGGAAAACAAGCAGCAGGCCGACGAAATTGAGAGTTTGAAGACTCAATTGGCCCATACCCAAGAAGAGAACCATAAATTACAGAGGGGCATGTTCGGTAAGTGTGATTATAACGTAGAAGGGTATTTCTCCAACATTAAGTGTAATATACATGCCTTGTCTCATGTATAGGTCTCCTAACCGGGCGGCCTAAAGAAGAGATCAGATCCTACCGGGGGAGCCTTCTGAAGGAACTGTCCGCCGTTCATGAGCGGGCTCGGAAGGCTATGAAGAGCATGATAAAAGCGCTATGGCCTGTCGAGAAGCCTCCGGAAGGGATGACCGAACTAGCTGATCGGTTCAAGGAAGCCCGGAGTCGGTTCGAATTGTGGAAGACATTTGCCTGCTGGGAGGGGGCACGAGAAGCGTGGGCAATGATCAAGACTCGTTATACTGGTCTTAACCCCGAGCATATGGCCCGGGTTGGGCCAGCGGGGCCTGATGGGCAAGAAGTGCCACTTCACTTGGTGTACGACCAAGTGATGCCTGCCACTCGTCTCTCGCAAGAAGATTGCGCCCTGGATGCCTTAATAGACAATCTCGACCGGCACCCAGATGTGTGATAATATGTAACTGTGTACTTAAAATCAAAAAATTGCTCCGTCTGTGTTGTAAACTTTGTCTTAACCGGCCATCGGCTTAGGCCTCCCGTGCTACGAGCTTGGGAGTGGTCCTGATAAAACATCCCTTGATAAGAAGGAATTCTTTCGAGGAACCAGGCAATCCGTCCATTTGGTGCGAACAGACAGAAGATGCACAGGGAGATATGTTATATTACTGCTTAGCGTAAGAAACATCTTCCAAAGAAAATAGTACCTCTATCCTTGCCTTCCTTTAGGTTGCCACGGAAATCGCGGATAGTAAGGTCGTATACTGCTAGTATGCGACTAATGGCTTTTTTGGGAAAAGAAGACCGAGTAATGGTAATAACAACCATAATTTTATTTGTTGCTTTCGTCGTAGCCGACCAATTTTCTGCTAAAGATAGCTAGCATTTGGCTTCACCCATCTGAGGTACGCATCCGGATAACCCGGTCGTAGCAATTGCAGAGGTGCTCCCTTTACCCTCTAGCCGATCAATCGGGAACGTAGGGGGTAAACACAGGAGCGAGGCAACCCAGCTCGCCAAAAATCTTAGTTCGAATTGATGAATATAATGGCTGAAAAATCGACAAGGGAAACATGCATACACACGAAATGTGAATAGATGCTTAAAATATATAATCATTGTCTTCGGGAAGAAGCCCCCAGGTGTTTTATTCGGTTTTAACATTTGACGATGTATGCCGAAAATCTTAACACTAGCTCGATTTAGCCGAACATGGACCTGGGAGGAAAAAATCCAGACCTGCCAAAAATCAAAGTGGGAGGGAAGGGAAATGAAAAAGAAAGGAAAGAAAAAGCAGGATAAAAAGTAAGACGACACCGGTCTAGCCGTAGAAGCACCGAAGGCGAGCTGTGTTCCATGGGTTTGGTTCGAGGCGGTTATCCTGTGGGTTTTGAAGACGGTAAGCCCCTCCTGCGAGTACTTCATCGATTATGAAGGGGCCCTCCCATTTAGGATTGAGTTTATGCTTCTGCTTCTCCGGGAGTCGTAAGACGAGTTCGCCCACGTTATATGCTTTTGCCCTGACCTCCCTGCTCTGGTAACGCCGGGCCTGCTGTTGGTAGAAAGTGGAGCGGTCCCGAGCTATGTCGCGCTCTCCTTCTAAGGCGTCCAAGTCATCCTGCCGATCTAACTCGGCCTCCTTTTCTTCGTACATGCACACCCTTGGTGCGTCGTGAATAATATCACAGGGAAGGACTGCTTCTGCCCCATAGACCATGAAGAACGGTGTGTATCCCGTTGATCGATTCGGGGTGGTATGCAGGCCCCACAGAATGGAGTCGAGCTCCTCTACCCAATGGCAGTCGGACTCATGGAGAGATCAGACCAGACGTGGTTTAATACCACTCATGATGAGGCCGTTGGCCCGTTCGACTTGTCCATTGGTCTGCGGGTGGTACACCGATGCGTAGTCAAGCTTGATGCCTATTTTTGCGCACCGGTCCTTTACTTCCTGGGCGGTGAAGTTGGATCCATTGTCCATTATTATACTGTGCGGGACGCCGTAACGGTGTACCACGCCGGATATAAAGTTGATTACTGGTCCGGACTTGGCCGATTTGACAGGTTTTCTTCGATCCATTTGGTGAACTTGTCAACCATGACCAGTAGATATTTATTCTTCTTGGTCCCCCCTTTAAGTGGTCCGACCATATCTAGCCCCCAAACCGCAAAAGGCCAGGTGATCGGAATAGTCCGAAGAGCGGTTGGGGGCATGTGACTTTTATTTGCAAAGAGTTGACATCCCATGCAATGTTGAACGAGTGACTGGGCGTCTGCTCGGGCGGTGGGCCAGAAGAAACCAGCCCGAAAGGCCTTGCTTACTAGGGCCCTTGCCGCGGCGTGATGGCCGCCCATTCCTGCGTGGACTTCGGCCAAGAGCTGTTTTCCTTCTTCCTCAGATATGCACCGCTGAAGTACTCCGGTGGTGCTTTTCTTGTATAACTCACCCTCGTGGACTTTATAGGCCTTGGATCGCCGAATTATGCGTCTCGCCTCTGTCTGATCGTCAGGGAGTTCTTGGCGAAGAAGGTAAGCGAGGAAGGGCTCGGTCCATGGTGCGATTACCGCCATGACTTCATGAGCCGAAGGCGTTTCGTCTGTTACGGAACCGCCGATGATTTGGTCGTCTGGTTCATTTATAGGGGGAACAACCTCTTCCGCGCTGATGGATCCGGCGCCCTTATTATCGTCCTGCCAAACCATCGATGGCTTGAAGAGCCGCTCAAGGAAGGTGTTTTTTGGGACAGGGTCGCATTTGGCCCCCATGCAGGCCAGTAAGTCAGCGGCCTGGTTGTTGTCTCTAGCGACATGATGGAATTCCAGCCCCTCGAACCGTGCGGATATTTTAAGGACGACGTCTCTATATGCCGCCATCTTCGGGTTTTTGGCATCGAATTCGCCGTTGATTTGAGAGATGGCCAGGTTCGAGTCTCCCCGTACCTCCAGCCGTTGTATGCCCATCGAAGTTGCCATCCAAAGACCGTGCAGAAGTGCCTCGTATTCGGCTGCATTGTTGGAATCGGCATACATGATTTGCAACACGTATCGGACGTTGTCGCCTGTGGGGGATGTGAGAATAACTCCAGCCCCCAGTCCGGCCAATGTCTTGGATCCGTCGAAGTACATCGTCCAATGGGAGTATGTACTGTATTCCCTGGGGAGCTCGGCCTCTGTCCATTCGGTGAGGAAATCTGCCAATACCTGAGATTTAATAGCTCGTCGTGGCTTATAGGCGATTTCGAAAGGAAGGAGTTCAATGGCCCATTTGGCTATGCGGCCGGTGGCATCCCTGTTATTGATTATATCATTCAGGGGTACTTCGGATGCCACCATGACCGAACACTCTTGAAAGTAGTGTCTTAGTTTCTGTGACGCCATAAATACTGTATAGGCTATCTTCTGGTAATGCGGATATCTGGACTTGCATTGCGTTAGCACTTCTGACACATAGTAGACCGAGTTCTGTATCCGGAATTTGTGACCCTCCTCCTCTCGTTCGACGACGAGCACTGCGCTAACCACTTGGTTGGTGGCCGATATGTACAATAACATTGGTTCACCGGTGCCTGGTGCTGTGAGTATGGGGTTGCTTGCCAGCAGTGTTTTAATTTCCTCTCACGCGGCAGCTGCTTCATTGGTCCATTCAAAACTGTTGGTCCGTTTCAGCAACCTGTAGAGCGGTAAAGCCTTTTCACCGAGATGGGAAATAAAGCGGCTTAAAGCCACCACGCAACCCGCCAATTTTTGGACATGCTTTAGCTCTGTGAGAATTGCAAGTTCCGATAGGGCGCGGGTCTTAGCCGGATTCGCTTCTATTCCTCTATGGGAAACAATGAATCCGAGCAGTTTACTAGCGGGAACTCCGAAGAAGCATTTCTCCGGATTGAGTCGTATATCGTACTCACGTAAGCTGGCAAAGGTTTGCCTTAGGTCGTCGATCAACTGGCTGACATGTTTGGTTTTAATGACCACGTCGTCCACGTATGCCTCAACTGTTTTGCCAACCTGTTTCTCAAGACAGGTCTGGATCATGCGCTGGTATGTAGCCCCAGCATTTTTTAGCCCGAAAGGCATTGTGTTGAAGCAAAATGGCCCGTAGGGGGTGATGAATGCGGTTGCAGCTTGATCGGATTCCTTCATTTTGATCTGATGGTATCCAGACTAAGCGTCGAGGAAGCACAGGGAATCGTGTCCGGCTGTGGCGTCAATAATCTGGTATATGTGTGGTAGGGGGAAAGGGTCCTTAGGGCAGGCCTTGTTAAGGTCTTTGAAATCGACGCACAGCCGCGAGGATTTGTCTTTCTTTGGTACCATCACCAGGTTTGCCAGCCATTCGGGGTGCTTGATCTCCCATATGAATCCGGCCTCTAGCAATTTGGCTAGTTCTTCACCCATAGCTTGCCGTTTAGGCTCGGAAAATAGGTGTAGAGTCTGTTTGACGGGCTTGAAGCCTGGGATTATATTCAGACTATGTTCTGCCAGCCGCCGTGGGATTCCTGGCATATCGGAAGGATGCCAGGCAAAGATGTCCCAGTTTTCTTGTAAGAATGCTCGCAGCGCCTCGTCCACCATGGGGTCTAGCTGAGCTCCGATGGACGCTGTCTTATTAGGGTCCGTTGGGTGTACCTGAAATTTAACAATTTCTTTTGCAGGTTTAAAGGATGTGGGTTTGGGCCTTTTGCTAAGGATCACATCGTCTTTGTCCACTGTTGACCGGAGTGCGGTCAATTCCTCTGCAGCAAAGGTCTCAGCTAGTGCCTCGAGGGCGAGCGCTGCCATTTTGTTCTCGGCTCGAAGGGCTGTATTCGGATCACTGTTGATTGTGATTACCCCGTTGGGGCCTGGCATCTTGAGCTTCATATACCCGTAATGGGGTATAGCCTGGAATTTTGTGAAGGCGTCACGCCCCAATAGGGCGTGGTAGCCACTGGGGAAGGGCACGATATGGAAGAGAAGTTCTTCAGATCGGTAGTTTTCGGGCGTGCCAAACACTATGTCCAGGGTGATACATCCTGAACAACGTGTCTCTTTCCCAGGGATTATCCCTCGGAAGGTTGTGTTGCTGGGCTCGATGCGAGATCTGTCGAACTGCATTTTTTCCAGGGTGTCTTCGTAGATGAGGTTTAAACCACTGCCACCATCCATTAGCACCTTCTGTAGCCTGAAGCCATCGACGATGGGGTTTAGGACCAGTGCGGCCGGTGTTTGACCAGGACGGAAGGTTGGTTGATCAGTATCTCCGAAGGTGATGGGTATGTCTGCCCATGAACTTGTTGCCGCCACATGGTAGACCTGTTCGAGTTCTCTAAGAGCTCTTTTCCTCCTGTTCCTAGAGGGGAACGTTTCGTAGATCGTCAGGACTTCAGCATTGTATTCTGGTGGCGTTGTGGAGCGCCTGTTCGGCGGTAGTGCCTCGAGGATGGCCTCTCTGCTTTTTGCGACCTGTCTGATGACCCAGCAAGCTCTAAGGTTGTGAGTCGGGCTTGTGTTTAGCAATATCGAATGTATAGGGCATGGCTTGTCCAATAGTCCGTCAAGGATAGTTCTGGCCCCAGTAGGGGGTCTATTTCTCTTTTCGGCGGGCTCGCGTTCGGCTAGCCGATTCGGGGGTATGCGCTTTTTCCGATCTCCTCTAGGGTGTTCGGTAAAGTCTGATCCCGAAAGTAGCCGTTCGGCTTGCCAGGTGCTCTCCATGGCACAGTATTTTTGTACCAGATCCGACAGCTCGGTGAAACCGCGAATGTGTCGACGGGATAGGGCATTAAGGATCCCTTCATTATGATAATTGCGACTGAAGGTTGCCATTATCTCCTGGTCACAAGAGCCTGGTACTTTGTCTCTAACGAGGAGGAGTCTAGCCCAATAATGATGAACCGACTCCCCTGGTAATTGTTTGACATCCCGTAAGTCCGAAGACTTAGACTCTCCCGCGATGCTTGAGTGCTCGACTTGGGTGGTGGATGGGAAAAAATTTAGTTCAGTGCCACGATGTGAGTCCAGAATCATGGGGTTCGGCGTGGGGTTCGAATTGCGCGCTAGATCGGGGATCGATCCCGAACTTTTTCCGGAATGAACTCCAGAGTCCGGGTTACAAGAGAGATCTTGATGATCGGAAATTCGGATATAAACCGTCTTTAGTTCCGATTGTTGGAGGGATGAGCCTCCATCCGGACACTCGACGGTGGCGACTAGGTGGGTGACCGAGGGGGTGCAAATCTCCCTGTCATCGGGTTTAAGCCCGATCCGGTCATAGACCGGGGTCTGGTCGTCGGCCATGCCCATGGTTTGGATCCAATCCAGTAGCTCGTTCAAAGACGAGACGTCGACGGGGCATGTGTTGCCGAAGCGCTCGGGGTCAATCCGCAGCGTCGCAGTTCCAGAGCCGCTTGACAGCGAATGCAGATTATGTCCGGCCATGGTGGGTCCAGGCACGACGACTGGACTGGGCGTTCTAGACGGCCCGAGGGTAGAGGTCACCTCAGAGGCGATGCCCGAGGCTTCCGGCGTCGAGGCGTCGGGCTCTGCGGGCTCCTCCGTGGGAGTTGAGGGCCTCATCCAAACAAGTTCTCCCCGTGAATCAGCAGCGAACTCTAGGTTCCCAAATCTGATTTCTTGATCGGGGAAGAAACTTCCGATCTGGCCAAGATGGTCAATCGGATCGGCATGCGACAGGGCGCTGCCGCCTGCGGGGGTCCGTCCAGGGACGCAGGCATCCTGACTGCAGACTCCATGGTTTGTGAGAAAACGAGCCATCGATTCTTTTGGTGATCACAGCGGAACTCTCAATGAAAGCACCAATGTCGGTGTCAAAACCGGCGGATCTCGGGTAGGGGGTCCCGAGCTGTGAGTCTAGGATCGATGGTAACAAGGGGACGGGGGAGACGATGTTTACCCAGGTTCGGGCCCTCTTATGGAGGTAAAACCCTACGTCCTGCTTGATTATATTGATGGTGTGAAGGTTACAGAGTTGATCTACCTCGAGATCGACTAGCTAAAACCCTAGATGAGTTTTTCTGTCCTATGATCTAAAACCCTCTGGCTTATATAGACACCAAGGGTCATTAGGGTTATACATGGTCAGTTGCCCACCAGAGGGAAAAAACATGCCTAATCTACTATCTCCAACTTGACAGACACGCCACGGCTACTGAGGTCTCCTCCGTGGCGACGGGACCTTCGATCAATCCCATACTCAGCGAGCGGCCCACGAGCCCGGCCTATGAGAAATAAGTCGGCAGTCCGAGGACCCCTTAATCCCAGACTCCCTCACCCCCCTAGGGCGCGCCCTGGCGGCTTGTCGTCTGCTGCCAGGTCTTCTGACCTCCTCTCCAGGTCTTCTAGATGTCTTCTGGTCCAAGAAAAATCATCGCGAAAGTTTTATTCCGTTTGGACTCCGTTTGATATTCCTTTCTGTAAAACTCAAAAACAGGGAAAAAACAGAAATTGGCACTAGGCTCTATGTTAATAGGTTAGTCCCAAAAATAATATAAAATAGCATATTAATGCATATAAAACATCCAAAACAGATAATATAATAGCATGGAACAATAAAAAATTATAGATATGTTGGAGACGTATCAACTGCGCCAGCCGGTCGATGCGGGTCCGGGCGTCGTTCTCACTCCACGGGACGCGCGGGCCGAGCCAAGCAGCGAGCTCGGGACGGACAGCCGGGGCAGGCGAGCGCGCGCGCTCCCGCCGTGGGGGCGGGGTATGGTCCCGGCTGCGCCGGCTGCCGCCAGCCGGAGCGTCGTTGCGCCGGCTGTTGACGGTCAGCGGCTCGCCTCCCTGTCAGGAGCGTCCGTTATGGGACCCAGCGCCCCGCCGGCCGGAGCCACAGGGGGAAGAGGCTTGCTGGACCAGCCGGCGCTGGCTAGTAGTTGGCGGGGCGTCCCCCTCGGGGACGGGAATTTCGGAGCCGGTGTTGGCGTCATCGAGCCGGGCCTGCTGAGCGTTGGCGGCGGCAAAGAGGTCTTGGATGTGCCGCTCCTGCTGCTCTCGCTTCTCGCCTACCAGGTCGCGAGGTCGGCATAGGCCACCTGGGCGGCCCCCATGTTGGCAGCCGGCGTGTCGTAGGTGGGGAGCCTGCCACCGAGGATCTCCGTGACCACACGGCCGCGATTGCGGACATCGCCGCGCCGGCTGGGCTCATTGCCGGCGGGGGTGAGGCCGTAGGCAGAGTTGTACTCGCGCTGCGCGGACTCCATCCGGCGCTTGGTGGTGGCGAGCGTGGTTGCCTCTGTTAACAGCAGCTGGCGAGCAGCCTCCAGCTCAGCCATAGCCGTGGCCGGGTTCGTCATAGGCGCGACGGGGGTGCTGAGGCCCCGAAGCACGGAGCCGAGGGCGTCGGAGGTGCCGGTGTGGGCGGCTGCGGCAGCCGCCTCCGCCTCCGCCCTGACGCGACCGGAGGTCGTGGAGGAGCCGGTGGCCATCACCCCCGTGCAGACACAGGAGTCGTCAGCACTGCCCGGGGCGAGTGCGCCCAAAAACGAGGGCGGGTCGAGGCAGTCAAGCACCTTGCTAGGGTACTCATCGGTAGCTGGCTCGCCGGCGAAGCCCAGCTTGCCGAAGCGCTCGGTGAGGATGGCGAAGTCGGATAGAGGGTTGCCACCGCGCCACTCGTCGGAGAGGTCGACTGCGATGTCCGCAGATCTGGCGGGAACGGGGTCCCGCCCCGCGGGAGCCAGCCCCACGAGCGTGCAGTTATGCCCGGACGCGGGGCGGCCGGGGGAGGTGGTGAAGGGTCCTGCCCGGAGCGTGACTCCGGCCGGCGCCGCGGACGGCCCCACGGTGGGCTCCAACTGTCATCGTTCTCTTACGACAGATGCCATGGGGTGGCTTATCGAGAGTGGTTGGGGCCGAAGGACGCCGGTGGACACCGGGAGCGGGATCGGGAACAAGCGGTGCGGGACACACGATGTACCCAGGTTCGGGGCCCTCCGCGAGAGGTAATACCCCTAGTCCTGCTAGTCTGGTTGATGAACCAAAAGGGGCTACAATGGTGCTCCTTGAGCTGTCTGGGTAGAGGAGGAAGAAGGGGCTAGCTTGCTCTCCTCGCCTCTCTACGTGGGTGTGTGTGGGGGGGGGGGGGGAATCGGTCCCCCCTGCATGGGGGAGATCTGGGGGGTTCTATAGGCCAACCCCCTGGATTACAATATGTGTAGAAGGCGCTGGAGGGCCCCAGATGGCGGTCTCTCTAGCCGGCCATGGGGCCCCCGGCTGACGAGTCTTGTCGTTAGTAGGGCCCGCCGGCTACAGGGTCCCGTCGCTGGTAGGGCCCGCCGGCTGCAGGGTCCCGTCGGGAGCCGGAAGGGGCCCGCTTGGCAGACTCACATGCTTGTCACGTCGCGGCACGGGTCGTCCCGCGGGGCGTCGTCTTGCGATAGCCGGCCGTGGTCAGCGGTACGGCCGGCCGCACTGCGGCCATGCCGAAGCAGGTAATGGAATGGTTGTGGGCATGTCGACACTGTGCCGCCCGCCCGATCGCAGTCGGCCGGGGTCAGAGGCACTGTTGCCTCCACTGTGGCCATGCGGGCGCTGACCACCGACGCAACGGGGGCCATTGTAGCCACGGGTGCCCTGACCACGGTACCGGAGGCACTGCTGACACATCGGGCGTCAGGTCGTCGTCCTGCGAGGCGTGGCGGCAGGACGGGAGCCGACCCGCCGGCTAGAAGGCCAGGAGTCTCCACCTCTGGCCGGCCGTCTGGTCGCTGCCGGCCGCGCGGAGCCGGACTACAGGGGGAGGCGGATCGCCATGTAGTCGTTTTTCGAAAAGCTGGAGTAAAGACCCAGCTGAGGCTACCCCGGGGTTATCCCCCCGACAAACTCAGTTCTTCGGTGGAACCGAGATTTGTGAATTGGTTTCACCGAGAAGCACATGAGAGGTTTTGGAATGCAGCTCTTGTCGACACGGTACTCCGAGTGCTCCTCACACAGAGGGATTGAGAAGTGCTTGTTCAAGTTTTTGTGATGTAGCTTGAATGGAATATGAGACAAGAAAGCATAGATAGCTAGAGAGGGATCCTAGGCACTCTTGTCCATCCAATTGACAAAAGAAGAATCAAAGTCCGAATAGCAACAATTGGATGTCCTCGAATGAGAAAAGTATGCATACCAGCATGCTCACACAATAAGATGTCCAATGAAATCATGGCAAACATGCAAAACCACTCTAGTATCTACCAAGCACTTGGGCGATGACATAGTCATCTATATATGAGTATATTGACTTAGGATCCAAGCAAGAGTACTTGATCATAGGTCATACTCATCGTTTAAGCACAAGTGGGGTTACCACCTTTACATAAAGCATTTAATGTTGTCACATTCTTAAGAGATGCTTTAACTCAAGTCTTAGAGTAAAGCTCCCCCTTGATGTGACATCCCCCCTAAGAGGGATAAACTAACCTTGGGTTTTGTTGTGGAAGACTTCATGTGGGTGATGTAGTAGTGGATGCTCATAGTTGATGAAGATCATCTTGAGTTGGGAGCAATCCTTTGTGTTTCTTACTCTCCTCACCTACATGGGTTAGTCCCAAGCACAAGAGACATATACAAGTATATCCATGGACATGGAGTGCAAAGCATATGTGATGATGTCCATGAATTCTTTGATTACCTTGTCTCTTGCTTACCTTTTAGGGAATGTGTGACTCCTTGAACTATTGCATAATGTTGATGTTGATTGCAACTAGTTCTTGCCAATAATGAATGTGAGTGAATTTCATTGGCAGAGTCACCCCTCAAGAACTTCTCTAGTTCTTCTTCTTGGGGACCCACATCAAGTTGATGGGGATCCTTAGGGTTAAAGTAGCACTAGTTGAAGTAGATCTTGGAATAGCATTGGGAACCCACTTCACCATGGCTAGGGATTCATCTTCAAATGTTTCAATGTCATCATGAAGCTTTCCCTTGACCTTGTGGTCTTGTGGAGGAAGGTCATCTTGAGAGCTCGTTCCCTTGGGAGGAGTAAGATCATACTTCTCTCTTTGGGGAACAAACTTCGGCTTTGGGTATTGACCTTCTTCCCATTCGACTCCATTGGCGTTGAAGTAGCCAATCCCATGGTTCTTCCAGTATCCTCCTTGCTTGCGCACAATCTCCTCAAATTGCTTACATCCGGCAAGACTTTTGTAGACACCTTTCTCTATAATTCATTTCAATAAATTGTTTTCTTGCTAAAGTGTAACTTGGCTAAGAGAATCATTAGTGGAATCAATAGAGTTACTAGGAACAACATCATTTGATTTTGCATTAGCTTTGTTGTTACTAGATGAAGATCCTTTCTTGCTTTTGTTACTAGCTTGCTTAGATTTAACTTGTGGAATAAATGTAGACAAGATTAATCGTTTGGCAAGATAAGAAGAACTCTTCTTTTAAAGATCGTCATTGATAGCTTTAAGAAATTCATGCTCTTGCTCTAAGTTGAGCTTCTCGAAGCATAGCTTCTCATGAGTTCTTACAAGCTCTCTATGATCTTCTAGAGTAGATTCATGAGCTAACTTAAGAGTGTTTAATTCTTCAGTTAGACGCTCAATCTCCTTCTTATCATCATCATTTGATTTATCTTGGTTAGCATGGATATCATCAAGTCCATTTTGACTAACATTGCTAGTTTTATCAAAGAGCAAGTCATCATCTCCTAATAAATCATCCTCGTCACTATCAAAGTCAAAATATTCGAGGTGTGATACCTTGGGGACTTTAGCCATGAAGCAACTTCCACTCCCTTCATTTGGTGAATCAAATATGTCATAGGAGTTGGATGAAATGAGTGCAAGTCCGGCAACACCTTCATCTTGCCTATAGTCGGAGTCGGAGTGATAGCTTCTCTCGGAGTGGTCGTCGGAGTCGGAGCCGGAAACCCATTCATCAACATGAGCTTGATGTCTTCTTCTTGAGTAGCTCTTGGTGTACTTGTCCTTCTTCCCTGAATCCCTACTTCTCCTCGAGGGTCTTTGTTCATAACAATCATCTCTACTCCTTCTCTCTCTTCGAGGTGATTCATCTTTTGAGCTTCGTCTTCTAGGTGATTCTTCTCTTCTCTTGCGGGGGGTTGTGCACTCATTTGAGTAGTGTCCATGCCTTCTACAATTGTAGCAGTTTCGGTCACGACTAGATGAAATTTTTTCTTCATATCTTGAATTGGAGTTCCTCTCTTTGCTTCTACTCTTGTAGAACTTGTTGAATTTCTTGACCATGAGGCTTATCTCTTCATTGGTAACAAGGTTATCACTTGAAGTAGCGGGAGTGTCACTTGTAGCTTTGTAAGCACCGCTTGACTTGTTGTGAAGTTCTTCCTTGTCTTTGAGCGACATCTCATGAGCAACAATCCTTCCAATCACTTCCGTAGGCTTGAGATATTTGTAGTTTGGCATCATTTGGATCAATGTGCACACGGTGTCATACTTTCCATCCAAGGCTCTAAGAATCTTCTTGATGATGAATTTGTCGGTCATTTCTTCGCTTCCTAAGCCGGCAATCTCATTGGTGATGAGAGCAAGCCTAGAGTACATCTCCGCAACTCCTTCACCATCCTTCATCTTGAACTTGTCAAGTTGACTCTGAAGCACATCCAACTCAGATTCCCTGACGGACTCGGTACCATCGTGCATGTCGACCAAAGTATCCCAAATCTCTTTTGCATTCTTAAGACGGCTGATTTTGTTGAATTCTTCAGGGCATAGGCAGTTGAAAAGAATGTCACATGCTTGAGCATTGTATTGCAACATGTTCAATTCATCCGCAGTCGCTTCACGATCTGGTTCCTTTCCACCACCAAAGAATTCACCTTGCAAGCCAACATGAACAACAACCCATACGGCGGGGTTATGACCAAGAATATGCATTTTCAGTTTATGTTTCCAACTAGCAAAATTTGTACCATCAAAATATGGACCTCTATGGTGATAGTTTCCATCACTAGATGCCGTACTTTCCTTGGTTGTGAGACCAATGCAATGGAGACCAAAGCTCTGATACCACTTGTAGGGATCAAAAGTAGGTCTAGAGGGGGTGATTAGACTACTTGACCAAATAAAAACCTAACCTTTTCCCAAGTTGATTTGTGGGCAGATTTTAGCGATTAGCACAAGTCAAGTTCACCCTACACATGCATTTCTACGAGTATTGCAGCGGAAAGTAAAGACAAGCATATGTAAATAGAGGGGGAGAGGAGATCAAACGCAGTTTGGAGACACGAAGATTTTTCCCGTGGTTCCGATAGGTGGTGCTATCGTACGTCCATGTTTATGGAGTCTTCAACCCACGGAGGGTAACGGTCGCGAGAGTCCACGGAGGGATCCACCCATAAGGGTCCATGAAGTAGCAACCTTGACTATTCCATCACGGCTTCCGTCCACGAAGGACTAGCCTCACTATGGGTAGATCTTCACGAAGTAGGCGATCTCCTTGCCGGTACAAACTTCTTGGTTCAACTCCACAACACGAAGTAGGAGGCTCCCAAGCAACACCTAACCAATCTAGGAGGCACCACCCTACAAAAGGGAATAGCCTCGATAGTAACGATGAACTCCTTGCTCTTGTGTTTCAAATGATAGTCTCCTCAACACACAATCACTCTCTCACAGATTTGGCTTGGGTGGAAGAGATTGATTGGATGGAAAGCAACTTGGGGAGGCTAGAAATCAAGATCCATATGGTTGGAGTGGATGATCTTGACCTCAACACAAGGGTAGGTGGTTCTCTCTCAGAAAATTGGATGGGGCAAGTGTGGAATAGTTCTGAGTGTTTTTCTTACGAGTGGGATGTGGTGGAGGGGTATATATAGGCATCTCCAAAAATCCAATCGTTACAACATTATTGAGCAACTCGGTGAAACCGATATGAAACTCGGTCGTACTGATTTGTTCAAAATGTGGTAACTTTAGGAGTCTTGGTGAAACCGATATATCATTCTCGGTGGTACCGAAATGAGTGGCCGAGGGCAGTTTCCAAACTCGGTGGCACCGATTTACAAAACTCGGAAATTCCGATTTTATAAATCGAGACAACAGAATGTTGGTCACCGAAACTCGGTTGCGCCGATGTGAATCTTGGTTGTACCGAGAATGAGAAGTGGCTAGGGTTTCAGTCTTGGCTTGGAACTCGGTGTGGCCGATATGAAAGTTGGTGACACCGATTTTGAGTGATAGGCTCTATGACAGAATATTTTGTGGGAGAGCTTGTGAGTGTATTTGGTGGCTAACACTTGATCACTTGAGCATTTCATTCACCATTAATACCTCATCCCCTTTTGATAGTATTGGCTTTCCTATGGACTCAAAGTGATTTCTCACAAAGTAAAATGTAGAGTCTTCATCCTTGTAGCTTTGCCAATATTATTCCTTGTATCTTGGGGTCTCCTCACAATCCTTTTGCCAAGCTATCATTGAATTTTTTCCTGAGATATACTTAGTGGAAAACATTAGTCCAATGAAGTATATGTTGTTATTAATTACCAAAACCACCTAGGGAGAAGTTGTGCTTTCACCCGGCCTGCGGCGGCAGGAAGAGGCCCCTCGAACTAGCGTCGTTGAGTCCCGCGATGTCGACGCACATGCGTACCTTGACGTCATCCCCGGGAATTGACGCTGACCCGTCAGGCCGCACTGAGGAAGGCATGCCGGTCATTGCTCGAGCTTCCCGTAGCCTACCGATTTCCCGGGCGATGAATTCCTGCGCCCCCGGTGCCTGGTGCTGCTTCCTCCGTTCGCGGGGGCGCGCATCGAAGCACGCCTCCAAGTGGTGCCCGAGCACCTCCCTCGTCACACGGGTCAGGTCAGAGGCCTTCCACATGGAAGCCCCCCGACCCGGCCTGTGGGAGGTGCCGGGCACGCCTTCCTATGCTAGAGGGTGGCGAGTGCCGGCGACGGGCACAGGGTTCGCGACGCTGCCGCTGGTCGCCGCACTCCTTGCCTCGGGCTGGCCTTGGGCAGGCAATAGGTGCTTCTTCTTTGGGCACACGGCCTCACGGGGCTTGGCATTTCCCTCGTCATCAGAATACTCAGCCGCCGCTGCTTTGTAGGCATGCTCGAGGGAGCAGACCGCGTCCTTCTCGTCGCAGGCGATGGTGATGACGTCGTTGCAGCCCGGCATCTTGAGGACATTGTAGCCGTGATGGGTCGCTACCATGAACTTGGCCAGCGCTGGGTAGCCCAGGATCATGTTGTACAGGAGGCCGATGTGCGCCATGTCGAAGTCGATGAGCTCGGTGTGATAGTTGTCACGCGAGCCGAAGGTGACCGGGAGGCGGACCTGCCCCAGGGGAACGGCGGAGCCTTCCGTCACCCCCGAGAACGGCCTCGTCGGCGTCAGCTGATCGTAAGGCACTTGAAGCGTCTCGAAGGTTTCCACGGAGAACACGTTGAGGCCCACGCCCCCGTCGATGAGGGTCTTGGTGACCATGAAGTTGCTGATGGTGGGGGTGCATGGCATCGGGAGCGCGCCTGTGGCTGCCGTGGACTTAAGTCCGTCACTAGCGTCAAAAGAGATAGCATACTGCGACCACTTGAGGGGCCGAGTGGCCTCTGGCTTCGAGAGGGCCGCGTTCACCTTGCGGGAGAACTGCTTGAACAGGTGGTTGGACACCGGGGCGTGGGCTCCACCAAGGATGCAGGCTATCGCGCGAGGCTCCTGGTAGCCCCCAGCCCCCTAGTCCCGTTGGGCGTCGTCATTCCTTCTGGGTGGTGGGGGCAGCGGCGGGAGAGTTGCGTTGTCCTGAGGGCGTGCCTCGCGAGGTTGTTCATGCTAGGCGTCCTCGCGAGGCCGACCACGCAAGTTGTCCTCGCAAGGCTGCTCGCGCCAGCCTTGGCGAGGGTTGCCGCCGCGGCCGTCCCACTTGCCTTCGCTGCGACCGCCTTCGTGGCCTGCGCTGTGATCGCTACGTTCCGGACGTCGCCCCACGCGCTCGTCGTGGAGGGACTTGAGCTTCTGGCAGTCCTCGGTGTTGTGCGTATGCAAGTCGTGGTAGATGCAGAATGGGTGACGGTCCTTCTCAGGCGTGTCGCGGTCGCAGCAACGCTTTTGCTCGGGCTCCGCCGCCAGAACGGCCGGGCCTTTGCGTTTCACCTCCTTGGCCTTTGCCTTGCCGTCGTCCGGCATAGCGTCGGGGTCATCGTGGATGAAGAGGCGACCCTCCTCAGCCTTGGCGCATCTGTTGGCGAGGTTGAAGAGCTCCAGAGCCGAGCTGAGTCTGGCATTAATGGCAAGCTTTTCGCACATTCGGACATCCTTGACGCCACCGGTGAACGCCATGATGATGGCTTCCTCCGTGGCGCGCGGGATCTTGTTGTGCATCTGGCTAAAGCGTTGGATGTACTTGCGCAAGGTCTCTCCGGGGCGCTGCTTCACGCACTGTAGGTCATTGATGGAGAGCGGGCGGTCATGTGTGCCCTTGAAATTAGTGACGAACAGCTCACAAAGCTTGCTCCAAGAAGAAATCGACTCCTCGGGCAGGTTCATGAGCCAGGAACGCACGCCATCCTTGAGGGCCATGGGGAACCAGTTCGCCATGACCTTGTCATCACCGTTTGCCATCTCGATGCTCAGTGCGTAGAGCTGGAGGAACTCCGTGGGGTCAGGGCCCCCATCGTAGCGCGGGGGCAGATCAGGCTTGAACTTAACAGGCCAAACCACCCTCCGCAGCTCACGAGTGAACGCTCGGCAGCCCACCGTGCTGGTGGGGACGCCGTTCATGAGGGCGGCTCGGTTCTAGCGTCCCGCAGCCATGACCTCCTGGAAGATCCTGTCTTGGCGCTGGCGCTGCTGCTCGAGGATCACCCGCGCATCGGGCGGCGCATGACAGACGATCTAGCAGCTCGCTTCATCCTGTGCTGGCGGAGGCGCTTCGCGGGGCGGGTCACGCGGGCGCGCGTCGTGCCGAGGCTCGGCCGGCTCGTCGCGCAGGGGAGGTGGCGGTGGCACTCCGTGTGCCACGTCCCCGGCTCGAGACGGTGGGGGGCGAAGCGAGCGATAGGGCGCCAGGGCTTCTCTGGTGACGGTGACAAGCTCGGTGATGTGGCTCAGCCAGGTATCATAGCCGGCGTGTGCCGGGCGGTAGCGGAGCAGTTCGCGCACCATGAGCAGCGTAGCCTGCATGTTCACGTGCTCGAGGCGAGCGTGGGATGAGGAGGCCGTGGCGGTGCGGTCGTCCCTCTGCACGGAAGGGTGCATGGACGAGTCTTGCTGCTCGCGCGCAGCGGGGTCGGTGGCGGCGGCTGATACGTCTCCAACGTATCTATAATTTTTTATTGTTCCATGCTGATATATTATCATTCTAGGATACTTTTTGGGTAATTATTTACCAAGTTATAATATTTTTGAGAACTATCCTATTGACCCAGTGCCCAGTGCCAGTTGTTGTTTTCTCCGTGTTTTTGCCTTTGCAGGTTTACAGTACCAAACAAAGTCCAATTGCCACGAAACTTTTTGATAAATTTTTCTCGACTATATGAAGACCTAGAAGCTTCGGAAGGAAGCCGAGAGGCGCATGAGGGCCCCACCACACATCAGGGCGCGCCCTGGGGGGTGCGCCCTGATATGTGGTGGCCCTCTCACGCACCTCCCGACGTCCCTCTTCGGCCTATAAATTCTCTAATATTCTGAAAACCCTGGAGGCAGTCTCGAAACTTTTTTTCCGCCACCGCAAGTCTCTGTTCTGTCACGAGGCCATCTGGAGCTCCGTTCCGGCACCCTGCCGGAGGGGGGATCGATCACGGAGGGCCTCTTCATCAACCTTGCTGCCCTCATGATGATGTGTGAGTAGTTCACCACAGACCTACGGGTCCATAGCTAGTACCTAGATGGCAATCTCTCTCTCTCTTATGATCTTCAATACAATGGTCATCGCATCTTCGCTTTGATCTATCCGATGTAATCCTATTGTGCGGTGTGTTTGTTGGGATCCAACGAATTGTGGGTTTATGTTCAGATTATTCATGAAAAGTATTTGCGATGCCTCTGAATTATATTACCTCTTATGTGCATGATCATTATAGCTTCGTAATGCTCTCCGATCTATTGATATGCTTTGGCCAAGTAGATTGATATTTCATCAGTGGGAGTGGTGCGTTGTGGTAGGTTCAACCTGGCGAGTTTCTATATCCCAGTGATAAAGTAGGGGACAAGATGCGTCTTTGTGTTTTTGCTACTAAGGATAAAACAATGGGGTTCATTCATATTGTTTGAGTTTACTTTGTCTACATCATGACATCGTTCTCCAAGCATTACTCTGTTTTACTTAATACTTTAGATGTGTCGGATTTCGGGCTCCGCAAAACCCTCAAGATTCGAACACAGGGGCGTGTGCGAAGCTTCCATGCGGCCTCGCCCTACTTAGCTCGCTACATGATGGTTACTATGGCGAACTCGCACGATGACGAGGAAGAAGATGAACACGGTGGTTTACCCAGGTTCGGGCCGCTGCGAAGCGTAATACCCTACTCCTGCTTTGGTGGATTGCCTCTCAGGGAGGTGTGGTCGATGAACTAGTACAGTGGTCTCGAGCCTCACGAGGGCGCTCGAGTGGTGTTCTTGGCTCTCTGCCTTGTCTTGTGATCTCCCTCGTTTTTCTCCTTTCTCTACGGTGCAGCCTAGCCTCTATATATAGCAGAGGCCCGGGTCCTCTTCCCTTATCACAATGGCGGGAAGGGATCCCACAACGGCCAAATTCGAAGGGGGACAGGAGTACATCCCCGCCCTGTCCAAAGGTGGTCTTCGCCTGCAAAGTAGCTGTCGATGATGCAGGAGTGGGCTCGGCGATGACATCTGCCCTGCGGGGCTCGTGGTCGTGGTCTCGTTGCACCGGAATGGAAACCTTTGGGAGGCGCTTTGGGAACCCGCGTACGTCCCTGCTCCCTTTGCACCAAAAGGGAAACTGCACCGCCTGGCGCGCTGGTGCCCGCCTGTCCTTCCTTGCGTCATCCTTGACTCCTGAGGCCGGGTCCTGCATAGAGATCTCTGCCGTTCCGGAGGGGGCCTGAGGAGGCCCACCCCTTGCCAATCCTGGTGTCATTCCTCCTCGCGAGCCTGGGGTCCTCGCGAGGGCCTTGTCTTGAGTGGAATCACGCCAGGCCGTGTTTAGCTGACGAGGTGGGCCATGCCCTGGGTCGCAGGCAGGCAGGTCTGGGTACCCCACGTTCCCAGAATGCCGACAGTAGCCCCCGGGCCCATGGCGCGCTCGAGATGGCTCCTGGGTGAAGCCCTTGGGGATGGCCTGAAGCGCCGCGGGCCCAAAACGCCTGCGGGCCAGGACTGGTGCGTGTCGTGCGGTTGATGTTGGGCATCCAACGTCCCTTCGGCCACCGCCCGAATCGACAAAAGCCTGACTTCCGGCGCTGAGCCATTACTGCTTTCCTCTTCTACGCACTTGCTCTCGCTCCCAGATCCCCGGCCTTAGCAGTGACCTCTCAAGATCCGGCGCCGCTCCGTCCTCCTCCTTGCCGCGTCGGCCCCGCGATCTTCCCCATGGCTCCCGCCGGCAAGCCGAAGCCAGAGGCCCAGAGCTCAGCTTCCGCTCCCATCTCACCGGCGCTTTCAGAGTCCGCCATTGCCAAGGTCGGAGACCTCGTCCCGGTGCTTCCATCGACGGCGGACGAGACCAACAAGAGCGGGCGGACCTTGATATGGGGCGGCTCCTCGGAGAAGCGGCCCTCGTCCAGGTCGGCCTACCCCTTCTTCCTTCATAGCGTCTTCACCGGGCTCGTCCCGCCTTTCTCCGTGTTCTTCACCGCCATCCTCGACCACTACGGGATTCAGGCCCTTCATCTCCAGCCCAACTCCATCCTGCTCTTGTCCGTCTTCGCCTTTTACTGCGAGGCTTTCGTGGGCGTGAAGCCTTCGGTGGCCCTCTTCCGACACTTCTTCAGCTTGCGCGTGCACGACGGCGCTCAGCGGTCGGCGTGCGTCTCCTTCATCGCGGTCTAGAGCGGTAACATGCTCTTAAAGGCTGGGAAGAAGGTGGAGAACTTCAGGCACCGTTGGGTTTTCATGGATCTCGGCAGCTCCAACCCCCGCTTGGAGCTGCCGAAGGGGCTGCCGGAGAAGACCCCCGTGTGGAGCTCCGCGAAGCTTTCCGACCCCCGGGCCAAGCCTGTCCTAGAGCGGATTTCTTGCGATATTAGTGCCAAGAAGCTGACTGGGGGAATGATAGTGAAGGAGTTCTTGATGGAGCGCCTGGCGCCCCTCCAGTCTCATTCTAGGCCCCTGTGGGACTATCAGGGCAGCGGCGACAGCCTCAGGCTTTGGTCCGCACGCATAACCCCCGAGGAATTGAGCAGGGCTATGACAACCCTGCTCAACGGTGACCCCGGTGATCTCCCCGACACCTACGCCCCGCTGTACCGCCACGATGACATGGCCGATTTGGTCGCTAAGATGCCTGCCTTCAATGAACTGGGGCTCCCCCCAGCTGAGGGCCTTGGCTCCCCGGCGATGGTGTCCTCCGGCGACACCACGGGCGGGGAGGATTTGGAGAAGACGGCGGACGACGACCTGGCGGGGGTGTCTCCCCCGTCGCCGAGCATGCTCTTGCGCGATCTTGAGGACAACGACAATGTTGGTGAAGCTTTTGCTGCAGGCTCTCCGCGTCCCGCCAAGGTCCCCAGGGGGCTAGGACCGGCCCCCCGTGCCACACGGTCTGCCTGCCTGGCAACCCCCAGGAAGCGCGGAGCAGAGTCTCCTCCGGTGTGCTCTGCCTCTGTCGGCAAGGCGATTGAGGTGTCGGCCTCGCCCCCGCCCGAATCACGGCTTGCCGGCAAGGTGGGCGAGGCCGGGGCCACGGCGATCCCTCCAGCGGCTGCCCTTGCGGACAATACCCCTACTCCCCGGCATGGTGGTGCCCTCACCAAGAAAGGCGAGGGCGCCCCCATCGTGGCCGGAGCCGAGAGGAAAAGGAAGTGGGTCAATGTCGAAGAGTAAGTAACCCGGCTCGGCCTTGGTCGTTTGCCGGTAGCTTGTGTGCTGATGATTCTTCCTTTGCCTGGTAACTAGGAACGCCGCCATGCTGAAGATGAGGAAGAAGAAGGCGGGCGTCAAGCCGAAGGCGTCTTCCGATGCACCACCCTCTCCTGTCGTGCCGCCGTCGCCTGACGTGGCGCCTGCGGGCGAGGGGGTGGAGGCTCGCAAGGCAACCCTCCTGGTCACCGCCGCGGAGTCCCCCGAGCCCCTAATGCATGTTGACGTGGTCGCTCCTGCCCTTGAGGGCGCGTCGGTGCCGCTGTCCGGAGGGCCAGCCCCAGAGGGCCGACTGCCCGTTGATCCGTCTACATCCGTCTTACCTGTGGTCGCCGCGCAGCCTCCGGAGCCTCCTGCTCCTCATGCTGCTCTCTCCCGGGGGAACGTCGCATGTGATCGCGCAGGCGACTCCTCCGGAGGAGGCCTTGATGCCTTCGTCGCGCGGCCTCGACGTCCTGGACGGGGCCTTCACCGCACTGGGTCAAGTTCGGGACGCCCTCGCGAGTACCGATGATTGCCTCGCGAGCGGGCGCCTGGGGCTCCTCTTCGGGTGGCTCCGGGCTGACGCCTCTGTCATGGTGGTCTGGGGCCAGGCCGAGGCCGCCGTGGTGAAGAGCAAGAAGGAGGCCGCGTCGGCCAAGGCAGCCCTTGAGGCGGCGCTGACCGACGCGGCGTCTGTTGTAGGGCGTCGTGATGAGGCGGAGTCCCGCTTGAAGGTTCTTCAGGAGGAGAAGTCCGCGCTTGAGGAGCAACTGCGCCAGCAGAGGGAGGCCTTCAAGACCTGCAAGGCCCACTTGCCGATCGGGACTCCGAGCTGTCCCAGGCGACGGCCGACCGTGCCGCGGCGCGAGAGCACCTTGACGCGCGGGAAAGGGAGGTTGCCCTGGAAAAGGCCCGGCTTGAAACCACGGAAAAGGCTCTAGCTGAGGCCGAGGAGAAAAAGGCCGCGGAGCTCAGCGCCCTTCCCCCGGCCGAGCTCAGGCTTCGCCAAGCGCTCCACTCCCTCTGCCGGGAAGGGTTTACGAAACCCCTGGTGGCTCCGGGGAGCGGCTTCGCGGAGCTTGCTTCGAAGCTTGTCGAGGCGCTGGAGGGCGCCATTGCCAAGGTGGAGGGGGTCTTGGAGAGCGAGTGCCGCGACCTCTTTTCTGAGGCCGCGACGCGCGTCTTCAGCCACCTTCACCTTCGTGAGCCAGGTTTCGACTTCGACTCCGTGATCCTCCCGGTCGCCCCCGAGGTCCGCAGCAGCGCTGCGGCGGCAGTGAAGGGCGCCGTGGAGGCGCTGGTGAAGAAGTTCACCCGCATCACCGTTCCTCCGCCTCCTGAAGCTGCAGGGGTTAGTGGTGAAGAAGACGACGCCAGCGATGTCGACGACGAGTTCCCTGCGGGCTGGACGAGCGGCGGCGGAGGCTCCTCCTGATTCCTCTTCCTTGTTTCCTTCCTGCAACGTTCATCGTGCCTCGCGGAGGCGTTAAACTTATTCGTATTCACGAAAACCTGTAATGCTGGTAATAACTATTGAACTGTGTGATTGCTCTCTTCGCCTTGTTTCCTTCTTGCTTGTTGTGATGCTCTGCGTCGGCAGGGCCCGGCCCCGCGCATACCTCAGCTGCCGTTGGGCCGTCCGGATCACCAAGGACGGTTCCAAGGGGTGAGGGGCTACGTGGCCAGTGAGGCTCCTGAGTCGCGATGCTCGAGAGTCCCCCTTGACGTACGAGCAGCCCTCATGAAGGGAACATGGTGAAGATAGGGTTAACTTGGAAACTTTGAACACCTTGCGCTCTGCGTCGGCAGGGCCCGACCCCGCGCATACCTCAGTCGCCGTTGGGCCATCCGGATCACCAAGGACGGTTCCAAGGGGTGAGGGGCTACGTTGCCAGTGAGGCTCCTAAGTCGCAATGCTCAGGAGTCCGCCTTGACGTACGAGCTTCAGCGTCCTCCTTAACTTGGAAATTTTGAACACCTTGCGCTCTGCGTCGGCAGGGCCCGGCCCCGCGCATACCTCAGTCGCCGTTGGGCCGTCCGGATCACCAAGGACGGTTCCAAGGGGTGAGGGGCTACGTGGCCAATGAGGCTCCTGAGTCGTGATGCTCAGGAGTCCCCCTTGACGTACGAGCTGCAACGTCCTCCTTAAGGGTTTTGAGCGCGTTGAGCTCTGCGTCGGCAGGGCCCGGCGCTGCGCATACCTTAGCTGCCGTTGGGCCATCCGGATCACCAAGGATGGTTCCAAGGGGTGAGGGGCTACGTGGCCAGTGAGGCTCCTGAGTCGCGATGCTTAGGAGTCCCCCTTGACGTATGAGCGGCTCCCATACCTTTCCTCGCCGGCTTTTCCTGAGAGGGGCGCATGAAGACCAGGTTTGGCAGACCTGGGCATGAAGACCAGGTTTGGCAGACCTGGGAAGGTAGCGCGTACCAGGACCGGACCGGTAGTAGCCCCCATGCAGCCCCCTCACGCGAACATCCCAGGTAATGCAGCGAAACGGGGCCACAAGGAGCCTTCCTGAGGTTGGATGCAGCCGCTGGGGCGCCCTCAGTTGTTTATCCCCAGCACAGGGCGTAGGGCTTCCACATTGCGTGGGCATAGTCATTGGTGGACCGTGTTGTCCGCCAGCACGGAGCTGTGGCTTCCACATTGCGTGGGCATAGTCATTGGTGGACCGTGTTGTCCGCCAGCACAGAGCTGTGGCTTCCACATTGCGTGGGCATAGTCATTCGTGGACCGTGTTGTCCGCCAACACGGAGCTGTGGCTTCCACATTGCGTGGGAAGGAACCCCTCCGCGTCCTCGGGGGGCTCCGGGCGTGTACAGCCCATTGAGTTCGTACGCGTGGCTGGCACGGTAGAACTCGGAGGTGTATCTGGGAGCCCGCGAGGGCGCTTTGGCCTCATGAGGTCCCTACCTCAAAGGCGGTTTGCGCCTGGGTCTTCTTGTAGATAGCATCGTCCGACGTCCTGCAAATTTTGGAGAAGCCTGCGCCGAACGTCCTCCCCGGGGCTATCGCACGAGAGGGCCAAGCACCAGTGACCCCAGGAGGTGACGTGAACGGGGCTGGCCCGCCAGACAGAGCTCAGCCACTGGATTTATCAACGCTGCAGGGACGGACCCGAGCACAGACGCCATGCCCAGTCCTCTCACGAGACGGTCAAAGGTAGGATCGTTCGGGTGTGGCAACATTCATGCCGGCAAGGAGCCGTGCAGGCAAGGGGAAACATTAGGAAACAGATCACATGCATGAGAAACTGCTGAAATAAGCGTAAGTGCGGCGGCTGCAGGGGTACACCCTGATCGCCTGAGGATAATGCGGCCCAGTGGGCGCCCTCAAACGGAACGAACCAAAAAGTTACCTGGCACAGACCAACAAAAAGTCACCTGGCGGCCATGCCGCTGAAGAGTCGAAGCTGCTGTCGTAGCCTGATCTTGTACCTCCACGAGCGCGGCCCTCACGGGCCCGTCTTCTCTCGGGGCTCGGGACCCATGCTTGGTCCGGGCATCTCCTCCAACTCCTCGCCGCGTCTCGCCAGGCAAGGTGCGAGCATGGCCCAGGCAAGGCGCTAGAACGTGACGCCGGCGTTCGCCAGGCCAAAGGGCATGCAGACGTAGTTGTGCGGGTAGACCCACCCGTGGTCGGCACGTGTTGGCCAAAAGTGGCCCTGGGATGTGGCCCTATTGATTGCGAGCATGTTGACGCAGACGCGCGGCTGGTCGACCGGGCCGACGATGGCGGCTGCGATTGGTGGTGCAGGGCAGTCCCCGCCTCGCTCGGCATGTGCCTCCCGAAGCTCTTCGATTGCTTTGATGACAGACTCTTGCGAGCTTGGTGCCTCGCGCCGTGCTCCTGGCTCCGGCAGTCGCGCATCAGGATGCGCCTTCAGGTTGTGCCCGAATGCCTCCCTTGTCTCATCGGCCGAGCCGAGGGCTTCCTGGATGGAAGCCCCCGAGCCCGACCCAAGGGGGGCACCGAGCGCGCTTTCCTATGCGATGGAAGGCGGGGCCCCGTCCCTGGGTGCAGAGCCTGAGGCTCCGCCCTTGGAGGTGCCAGCCCCCTGGCGCTCCGCGGGGACGAACTGCTTCTTCTTCTTGTGTGCATCCTCACGAGGCAGGGCTTCTTCTTCATCGTCCGAGCGCTCGACCGCAACAGCGCGGTAAGCACGCTCGAGGGAGCAGACGACATCCTTCTCATCGCAGGCGACGGTGATGACGCCGCCACTCCCTGGCATCTTGAGGACATTGTAGCCGTGATGAGTCGCCGCCATGAACTTGGCGAGGGCCGGGTACCCAAGGGTTGCATTGTATGGGAGGTGGATGTGGGCGACATCGAAGACGATGATCTCGGTGCGGTAGTTCTTGCGTCCGCCGAAGGTGACGGGCGGGCGTACTTACCCAATGGGAACGGTGGACCCATTAGTGACTCCCGAGAAGGGCTTGGTCGGCATGAGCTGGTCATGCAGTACTTGGAGCGTCTCGAAGGTCTCAATGGAGAGGACATTGAGCCCCGCTCCACTATCGATGAGGGTCTTGGTGACGAGAACGTTGCTGATGGTCGGAGTGCACAGCATGGGGAGCCTGCCGGCCATGGCCGAGCACTTGAGCTGATCCCTCGAGTCGAAGGTGATTGCGGTCTGGGACCACTTGAGGGGACACATGGCCTCGGGCCTTGGGAGAGCCGCGTTCACCTCCCGTGCGAACTGTTTGAAGACGCGGTTCGACGCTGGGGCTTGGGCGCCGCCCAGGATACATGCCACCGCCCTGACCTCCTGGAAGCCCCCAGCCCCATCGTCCTGCCTGTCCTCTTCCTTCCTTCTGGGTGGTGGCAGTAGTGGTGGTAGGCCGGCCTCACGAGGACGGACCTCACGAGGCTGGCCACGGCGTGACCCCTCCGGAGGATCATCGCGCCAGCGGTCCTCCCGAGCCTGATCGCGCCAGCGATCCTCCCGAGCCTGATCGCGCCAGCGGTCCTCCTGAGGCTGGTCTCTCCACCCTTTACGCAGTTCCCGGTTATCCTAGCGGCCTCCTGAAAGCACAACATGCTCCCTTGGTGGTTTTGATAATTCATGACAACATACATTATCTCTTGGACTAATACTTTTATCTAGTGTATTTCAGATAATAGTCCATGGAGAAAAGGGTTGGCAAAAGACTGTGTGGAGATACCCCAAGATGCAAGGAAATAGGTTGGCAAAGCTTCAAGGAAGAGGACTCTACATTTTACATTTGTGAGAAATCACTTTGAGTCCATAGGAAAGCCAATACTATTAAAAGGGGGTAAGGTTTTGTTGGTGAACAAAATGCTCATACGTGCACAAGTGATAGTCACCAAAAACACCCACAAGCTCTCCCACCAAAGTCTGTCCAAAGCCACATATTCAAATTCGGTGCAACCAACATTTCCATTCTGGTGCCACCGATTCAAAACCTCAGACAGACTCAGCCAAACCCTAGCCACTTCGGTGCAACCGATTCCATACCGGTGCCACCGAGTTTAGGTTGCCAACTTTCTGTTATGCAAATTCACAATATCGGTACAACCGAGATTGTTGGATCGGCGTCACCGAGATTGTCAATCTGACCGTTGGTCACCTTATCGGTGCAATCGAGTTTCCTATATCGGTCTCACCGAGATTCAAAAGTTGCCACCTTTTGGTCACTTCGGTACCACCGAGATTAACACATCGGTGTCACCGAGTTGGTCATTTTGTGTGTAACGGTTGGATTTTTGGGGATGCCTATATATACCCCTCCACCACCACCTACTCGAAGAAGAAGCACTCAGAACTATTCCATACTTGCCCCATCCAGTTTTCTGAGAGAGAACCACCTATTCTTGTGTTGAGGTCAAGATCTTCCACTCCAACCATATGGATCTTGATTTCTAGCCTCCCCAAGTTGCTTTCCACCAATCCCATCTCTTCTACCAAGCCAAATCTGTGAGGGAGTGATTGTGTGTTGAGGAGTCTATCATCTTGAAGCACAAGAGCAAGGAGTTCATCGTCATTACCGAGCCTATTACCTTTTGGAGGGTGGTGCCTCCTATATTGGTTAGGTGTCGCTTGGGAGCCTCCTACTTCGTGTTGTGGAGTGAACCAAGAAGTTTGTAAGGGCAAGGAGATCGCCTACTTCGTGAAGATCTACCCATAGTGAGGCTAGTCCTTCGTGGACGGAAGCCGTTATGGAATAGTCAAGGTTGCTACTTCGTGGACCCTTATGGGTGGAGCCCTCCGTGGACTCTCACGACCGTTACCCTCCGTGGGTTGAAGACTCCATAAACGTGGATGTACGATAGCACCACCTATCGGAACCACGGGAAAAAATCTTTGCGTCTCCAATTGCGTTTGATCTCCTTATCTCAACTCTTTACTTCATGTGCAATGTCTTTACTTTCCGCTGCCATATTTGTTGACATGCATGTGTAGGGCTGTTAGACTTGCTAGATTCACTAAAACTGCTAAAATCTGCCAACCAATTAACTTGGGAAAAGGTTAGGTTTTAAATTCCTGCTTGTAGTCTATTCACCCCCCCTCTAGACACTCTTCTAGTCATCCCTCACCTCCGCCGCGGCCTCCACCGCGTCCGAAGCCACGGTCAGTGCGCCCAAGGCGTCGGCCGAAGTGTTCGGCGCGGACCAGCCTGAGCTCCTGCAAGTCGGCAGTGTCGTGGTTGTTGGTGCCATGGAAGATGCAGGTCGGTCTCCCCACTGCGGGGTGTTCCTCGCCTCGGCTGCGCTTCGCCTCAGGCTCGGCCGCAAGTACCGCTGGGGCCTTGTGCTTCGCCTCCTTGGCTTTGGTCTTCTTCTCCTCTGGCTCTGCCGCCGGAGGCTCACGGAGCGACAAGCGGCCCTCTTCGGCCTTGGCGCACCTGTTCGCCAAGTTGAACATCTCCAGGGCCGAGCACAATTTGTCGTTCATGGCGAGCTCTTCTTTCATCTTGAGGTCTGTGACGCCGTCGGTGAACGCGGAGATGATAGCCTCATCCGACACCTTCGAGACCTTGAGGCGCGTGGTTGTGAAGCGTTTTATGAATTTGTACAGGGTCTCTCCGTCCTGCTGCTTTACACGTCGCAGGTCGTTCACGTTGAGCGCGCGGTCGCGGGTACCTTGGAAGTTGGCGACAAAGCGCTTGCGCAGGTCGTCCCAGGAGGTGATGGACCCCTCCGGGAGGTTGAGGAGCCAGGAGAGCACGCCGCCCTTGAGCGCCATGGGGAACCAGCACGCCATGACCTTGTCGTCTCCACCGGCCGCCCAGATGCTCAAGGAGTAGAGTTGTAAGAACTCGGCGGCATCCGGGGTGCCGTCGTAGCGAGGGGGCAGGTCGGGCTTGAACTTGCAGGGCCACGCGGTTGGATGTAGCTCCGGGGCGATGGCGAGGCACCCCACCGGCATGACGGGTGCGGCGTGTGCGGGCGGGGCCTGGTCTTGATGCTCCTGAGGGGCCGCCTCGAGTGGTGCCCGGTCGCGGCGCTGGTTCGGCAGCGCGGGGAGCGCACGCGCGTCGACGCGCGGCCGGGGCACCACCTGGCAGCTTACTTCATCTCTTGCCCTTGCTCATGGTTCGCGGGGCTGGTCACGTGGGCGCGCTTCACGCCTAGGCTCGGGGTCGACGTCGCATTGCGGAGGAGGTGGCGGCGCATCCTGGGCCACGTCGTCTGCCAGGGAAGGCCGGGGTCGAAATGAGTAGGAGAGCGCTGAAGCGTCGCCGGCAGCACTGACGAGCTCCGCGATGCGCCAAAGCCAGTCGGAGGCGGGGTGGTAGCGGAGCAGCTCGTTCGCCATGGCGAGCGTGCCCGAACCGCGCGCCGGCCCGGGCTGGACGTGGGAGGACGACCCGGTAGCTGGAACGATCGATGGAGTGGCGGTGTGGCCGTCGCGCCGCGCGGTGACCGGCTGGGAGGAGTCTTGTTGTTCGTGGGCATCCGGGCCCGTGGCGGTGTTGGCCACAAGCGAAGGGGACCGGCGCGCGCCGGCGTGGCCCACGGGTGCCGTCTGGGCAACGCGGGCAGCTCGGCGCGGGCTCGGCGGGCGTCAGACATCGGAGCGGCGAGGTGGGAGAAGAGCTTGGCTCGAGGAAGACTCCAACACGCCCCCTACCTGGCGCGCCAAATGTCGGATTTCGGGCTCCGCAAAACCCTCAAGATTCGAACACAGGGGCGTGTGCGAAGCTTCCCTGCGGCCTCGCCCTACTTAGCTCGCTACACGATGGTTACTATGGTGAACTCGCACGATGACGAGGAAGAAGATGAACACGGTGGTTTACCCAGGTTCAGGCCGCTGCGAAGCGTAATACCCTACTCCTGCTTTGGTGGATTGCCTCTCGGGGAGGTGTGGTGGATGAACTAGTACGGTGGTCTCGAGCCTCACGAGGGTGCTCGAGTGGTGTTCTTGGCTCTCTGCCTTGTCTTGTGATCTCCCTCGTTTTTCTCCTTTCTCTACGGTGCAGCCTAGCCTCTATATATAGCAGAGGCCCAGGTCCTCTTCCCTTATCACAATGGCGGGAAGGGATCCCACAATGGCCAAATTCGAAGGGGGACAGGAGTACATCCCTGCCCTGTCCAAAGGTGGTCTTCGCCTGCAAAGTAGCTGTCGATGATGCAGGAGTGGGCTCGGCGATGACATCCGCCCTGCGGGGCTCGTGGTCGTGGTCTCGTTGCACCGGAATGGAAACCTTTGGGAGGCACTTTGGGAACTCGCGTACGTCCCTGCTCCCTTTGCACCAAAAGGGAAACTGCACCGCCTGGCACGCTGGCGCCCGCCTGTCCTTCCTTGCGTCATCCTTGACTCCTGAGGCTGGGTCCTGCATAGAGATCTCCGCCGCTCTGGAGGGGGCCTGAGGAGGCCCACCCCTTGCCGATCCTGGTGTCGTTCCTCCTCGCGAGCCTGGGGTCCTCGCGAGGGCCTTGTCTTGAGTGGAATCGCGCCAGGCCGTGTTTGGCTGACGAGGTGGGCCATGCCATGGGCCGCAGGCAGGCAGGTCTGGGTACCCCCGTTCCCAGAACGCCGACAAGATGCATGCTGGATAGCGGTCGAGGAGTGGAGTAATAGTAATAGGTGCAGGCAGGAGTCGGCCTATTTGCTTATGGACGTGATGCCTATATATACATGATCATTGCCGTGAACATCACATAACTATCCGTTTTTCTATCAATTGCCCAACAATAATTTGTTTACCCACCGTATGTTGCCTACGTGAGAGATGTCGCTAGGGAACACTATGGCCCCCGGGTCTATTCACTTATATATTCACAAACGCTATATTTACTTTGCTGTCTTTATTTACTTTTTATTTATTTTGCAATTTATATTTATCAACAATTATCTACACAACTCATTTGCTTGCAAATAACGAGATCAAGGGGATTGACAACCCTCTTGCCCGGGTTGGGTGCAAGTTGTTTGTTCATTTGTGTGCAGCCGCTGAAGACGGTTGAGGATTGATATTCCTATTGGTTCGATAAACCTTGGTTTCATAACTGAGGGAAATACATATTCGCTTTGTGCTGCAATTACCCGTTCCTCTTCATGGAAAACCCAACGCAGATCACAAGTATCAGGAAGGATTTTTGGCACCGTTGCCGGGGAATATTATCATCAACTATCAAGTAAACTTCACACAAATTTTCATTCACTTGTTCTTCTTTTTATTTGCTGTTATATTTAGTTTGTCTCATAAAAATCAAAAATGCAACAATATTTGCTTTATTAGTTTGCTTGTTTCATCTCTAGTTTGCTTGCTTGCCAAGCTATGTTATCTTTATCTTTATCAAAAACAGACAGAAAGTTTAAAGCAAAAATCTAAAGATAAATGGATCCTCATCCACTTGCTAATCTTTTCAAAAGACCTGATTATGTTGAACCAATTGCTAGTGAGTTGAGTGCACTAGAATTTCCTTATGAGGTCTTGCTTGAAAATCATGAATCTAAAAATTGTGATGAAGTGTTAAAAGAAATTTCTAGAGTGATTCATGATAGTTCCTTGAATGAAAAGCATGATTGCCATGTTGCTAGTATAAATTCTATGAATATCAATTATGCTAATGATCATGATTGGGGTAATAATCATGATGTTCCTTGATATCTTGATAATTCTAGCCTTCATGATGAATCTATTATTGAGTATGATATTCGCAACACTACTAAAAGTGGGGTTGGAAGAGTTTCAACTTTAGGTAATAATGATCCCACTACTTTGGAGAATGATCAATATTACGATAGTTATATTGTTGAGTTTGATTATGATGCTACATATAATGAGAGAGGCAAACATGGTTATAAGAATTTGCATGTTGCTCAATTACCTCTCTTTGTGTTGAAATTGTTAATGCTTCACTCTTCCTACTTGCATATGTTAGACACTTCTTGTCTTGATAATTTGTTTGCTTATAAAATGCCTATGCGTAGGAAGTATGTTAGGATTAAATGTGTTTGTCACATGTTTTATGATGCTCTCTTTGTGCTTTAACTCTTGTCTGTTATGTGAGCGTCATTATTATCCTAAGCATATCTTGATGGCTATAAAGAAAGACCTTGTTGGGAGACAACCAATAGTTATCATAAACTTTCTGTTTATTTTAAATAGCATGAGTATAGCCTCTGTAATGATTATGTTTTTGTGTTTAAATTAGTGTTTGTGCCAAGTAAAGCCTTTGGGATGACCCACAAGATGAGTAGAATCGATGCTGAAACAAAACAGAAACTTTTAACTCAAGTATAGGAATTTTAATTTTTTGCTCGAGCGTGATAATGATCTGAAATGTTTACACAGTGTTTCTATACAAATTTTCGAGGTTTTCCTAATTTTTCAGAATTTTTATAGTTACATAAGTATAGGCTCTCTACAGATTCCTACAGACTGTTCTGTTTTAGACAGATTCTGTTTTTTGCTTGCATATTTGCTTATTTTGATTAAACTATGGATTGTATCGGGGGGTATAAGCCATGGAGAAGTTAGAATACAGTACCTATTATGCATTTATGAAATTTTAATCAATTTACAACAGTACTTAAAGTATGCAATATGTTTCTTATACTAATGGATCTCACGAGATTTTGTTGAGTTTTGTGTGATTGAAATTTTCAAGTTTTAGGCGTTATCTGATGGACAAAGTAATAAGGAGTAGCAAGAGCCTAAGCTTTGGGATGCCCACCCTAAGGAAATATTTCAAAGGAGACTCAAGCGTCTAAGCTTGGGGATGCCCCAGAAGGCATCCCCTCTTTCGTCTCAAATCCATCGGTATGTCACTCGAAGCTATATTTTTATTCATCACATGATATGAGTTTTGCTTGGAGCATCGTTTGCTTTTGTTTGCTTTTACCTTCATATTGCCACAATCATTGTTTGCTGGACACACCAATTTAAGAGAGACACACTTCCATCATAATTTGTTAGAATACTCTATGTGCTTCACTTATATCTTTTGAGCTTAGCAGTTGCTCTAGTACTTCACTTATATCTTTTTTAGCATGGTGGCGTGTAGATTTTAAAGAAATGATTTCACTCTCGTTATTCACTTATATTTGTTTGAGAGTTAATAAATAGTGATGGTAATTTGCATGGGTCATATAAACTAGTCCAAAAATATTAGGTATTCAAAGAGTGATAATCAAAACCATCATGTAGCACATATAAAGAAATTGTGGGTTAATGATATTGACGTAGTAATGTGAAATAGGTGTGAGTTCATAATTATTAAACCGTAGAAGTGTTGATATTAAGAGGGGTTGACCTTTTTGTTCACCTAAAAATTAAATAGGCATGGTGAAGATGTGTGAGCATTTATATTCCTCGTTGAAATCCTAGTCTTGTTTTGGGTCGGAAGCGCACGATGGTTAACTCCTACCAACCTCTTCCCTCGGGGCATGCAATTAGTACTTTGATTTATGATAAACTAATAAAACTTTGCAATAAGTATATGAGTTCTTTATGACTAATGTGAAACCATGGACATACGCAATCTCACCTTTTCATAATTTGCTAGCCTCTTCAGTACCGTGCATAGCCCGTTCTCACCTCGAGGATCGGTGCAACTTTCGCCAGTGCATCCAAACCCCGTGACATGATATGCTCTGTTGCACATAATCCTTATTATATCTTCCTCAAAACAGCCACCATACCTACCTATCATGACATTTCCATAGCCATTCGGAGATATATTGCCATGCAAATTCCATCGTCACTTCACATGACTAGTTCGTTCATTGTCATATTGCTTTGCATGATCATATAGAGCTGACATAGTATTTGTGGCAAACCCACCTTCATAATGTTTTTGATACATGTCATGCTAGATCATTGCACATCCTAGTACACTGCCAGAGGCATTCATACAGAGTCATATCTTCATATCAGTTCTCCATGTTGAGTTGTAAGTTAATAAAAGTGTGATGATCATCATTGTTAGAGCATTGTCCCAATGAGGAAAGAATGATGGAGATGATGATTCTCCCATAAGTCGAGATGAGACTCCTGACGAAAATAAAGATGGGGGAGGCCAAATGAGCCCACCATCCATTCAAAAAAAATGAGAGAAAATGAGAGAAGGGACTTTGCTACTATCCTTTACCGCACTTGTGCCTCAAAGTGGCACCATGTTCCTCATGTAGAGAGTCTCATGATATATCACTTTCATATGCTAGTGAGAATTACCTGTTCATTATTTCAAACTTGGCTTGTGTATTCCTACAACGGGCTTCCTCAAATGCCCGAGGTCTTCATGAGCAAGCAAGTTGGATGCACACCCCACTTAGCTTCATTTGAGCTTTCATACACTTATAGCTCTAGTGCATCATTTGCATGGCAATCCCTACTCTTGCATTGACATCTATCGATGGGAATCTCCATAGCCCGTTGGTACGCCTAGTGGATCTGAGACTATCTTCTCCACTTCCTACACCTTTGAGATCTACCACCATACTCTATTCCATTTAAATGCTATGTCCAATGGCTCACGCTCATGTATTGTGTGAAGAATAAAAAGTTGATGCATATTGAAAAAGTACGAACCAATTGCCGGACTTGGACACCGTGGTGCTTAACATTTGTATTAATGTGGTGAAGATGGAGCCATGCCTTGCTAATACAATAAGATGAATGGGCGGGTAAACATTTCTTAAGAATCGTATACTTTTAGGAATTAACAATTCTGTTTCTTACACTTTGAATATTGCTATGTTAATATTTGTTGGTTCATCTTTTCTCAATGAGCATACATGAATAAGATTACATAGTTGATAGCATGTCACATAAAAAATTCTGTTTTTATCATTTACCTACTCGAGGACAAGCAGGAATTAAGCTTGGGGATGCTTGATACGTCTCCAACGTATCTATAATTTTTGATTGTTCCATGCTGATATATCATCATTCTTGGATACTTTTTGGGTCATTATTTACCAATTTATAATATTTTTGAGCACTAACCTATTGACCCAATGCCCATTGCCATTTGTTGTTTTCTGCGTGTTTTTGCCTTTGCGGGTTTACTGTACCAAACGAAGTCCAATTGCCACGAAACTTTTTGATGATTTTTTCTGGACTATATGAAGACCTAGAAGCTTCGAAAGGAAGTCGGGAGGACGAGGGCCCAACTACACATCAGGGTGCGCCCTGGGGGCGTGCCCTGATATGTGGTGGCCCCCTCGGGCACCTCCCGACGTCCCTCTTCGGCCTATAAATTCTCTAATATTCTGAAAACCCTGGAGGCAGTCGCGAAACCCTTTTTCTGCCGCCGCAAATCTCTATTCCGTCGCGAGGCCATCTGGAGCTCCATTCCGGCACCCTGCCGGAGGGGGGATCGATCACGGAGGGCCTCTTCATTAACCTTGCTGCCCTCATGATGATGTGTGAGTAGTTCACCACAGACCTACGGGTCCATAGCTAGTACCTAGATGGCAATCTCTCTCTCTCTCTCTTATGATCTTCAATACAATGGTCATCGCATCTTCGCTTTGATCTATCCGATGTAATCCTATTGTGCAGTGTGTTTCTTGGGATCCGACGAATTGTGGGTTTATGTTCAGATTATTCATGAAAAGTATTTGCGATGCCTCTTAATTATATTATCTCTTATGTGCATGATCATTATAGCTTCATAATGCTCTCCGATCTATTGATATGCTTTGGCCAAGTAGATTGATATTTTATCAGTGGGAGTTGTGTGTTGTGGTAGGTTCAACCTAGCGAGTTTCTATATCCCAGTGATAAAGTAGGGGACAAGATGCATCTTTGTGTTTTTGAGGATAAAACAATAGGGTTCATTCATATTGTTTGAGTTTACTTTGTCTACATCATGACATCGTTCTCCAAGCATTACTCTGTTTTACTTAATACTCTAGATGCATGCTGGATAGCAGTCAAGGAGTGGAGTACTAGTAATAGGTGCAGGCAGGAGTCGGCCTATTTGCTTATGGACGTGATGCCTATATATACATGATCATTGTCGTGAACATCGCATAACTATCCGCTTTTCTATCAATTGCCCAACAGTAATTTGTTTACCCACCGTATATTGCCTACATGAGAGATGTCGCTAGGGAACACTATGGCCCCCGGGTCTATTTACTTATATATTCGCAAACACTATATTTACTTTGCTGCTTTATTTACTTTTTATTTATTTTCCAATTTATATTTGTCAAAAATTATCTACACAACTCGTTTTCTTGCAAATAGCGAGACCAAGGGGATTGACAACCCTGTTGCCCGCGTTGGGTGCAAGTTGTTTGTTCATTTGTGTGCAGTCGCTGAAAACGGTTGAGGATTGATATTCCTATTGGTTCTATAAACCTTGGTTTCATAACTGAGGGAAATACGTATCCGCTTTGTGCTGCAATTACCCGTTCCTCTTCACGGAAAACCCAACGCAGATCACAAGTATGAGTGGCTTCGGCGCCGGCGGAGGAGCGGCGGCCGTCACGGCCCGCTGGCGCGGTCTGTACGACGTGAGCCGCTTGACGCTCAGCACGCACTTGACGGGCTTCGGCCATGGAGTCGGCAAGGACACAGCCGAAACGGAGCTGAAGAGCGGCGGCGCACCCCTACCTGGCACGCCAAATGTCAGAATCGGGGCTCCGAGGACCCAAGAAAGGTTCGAACTCTGGGGTGCATCGAATCTCCAACCTCGCTCTCTTTCCCTATCCTACGGCGATGCTCCGACGTGCTTGAGCGTGGGGGGAAGGAACGATGAACACACGATCTACCCAGGTTCTGGTCACCTCGCGGTGTAAAATCCTACTCCTGCTTATCAGAATTGCGTAGTGGTAGCAGATGAATACAATATGTCCTCCTACGATTGTTGCCTCCTCCCTTCATACCAAGCCTCGGCCCTCTTCCCCGAAAATATCCGGCGGGAAGGGTTGCCACAAACGCCGGTTTGAAAGGGGACAGGACTGCGGTCTATCCTGACAAAAGTGGTCTTCGCCTGCCAAAGCCTCCCTCCATGACGCGTCGGTGGGCTCGGGGATGACCTCCATCATGGCGAGCCCTCAGCCTTGCCCGTCTAACATCAAACGGGAAACCTTTGGAGCCGCTTTGGGAACCGGCGAGCTGGCCCTGCTCCCTTAGCACCAAAGAGGAAAGTCTTCCTGTCGTGGACCCGGGTGACGCTGGGTAGGGCGCGCACCACCCCTGGAGCGGGTCAGGCTGTGTGCCCCCGCCGAGCCGCTGGGGACTCGTGCCTCACGAGGGGCCCCCAGGGGGGCGGTCTCCCGTGGTCGCCTTTGGGAGCCGATGGGGGTGCCTTCCAGTAGGTCGCCTCATGAGGCGGGGCCCCCATGAGGCCCTTCTTCGTGGCGCCGCCAGTGCGGGTTGCTCTGGGCTCAGGCCTTGCGTCGTGACCTGGGCCTCAGGCAGACGGGCCTGGGTACCCCCTGTCTAGTGGCCCGACAATAATTGTTGATAAATGTAAATTGCAAAATAAATAAAAAGTAAATAAAGGCAGCGAGGTAATAGTAGCGTTCGTAAATATATAATTGAATAGACCCGGGGGGCATAGTTTTCCCTAGCGGCATCTCTCATGTAGGCAGCATACGGTGGGTAACAAATTACTATTGGGCAATTGATAGAAAAGCGGATAGTTATGTGATTTTCACGACAATGATCATGTGTATATAGGCATCATGTCCATAAACAAATAGGCCGACTCCTGCCTGCACCTATTACTATTACTCCACTCATCGACCGCTATCCAGCATGCAGCTAGAGTATTAAGTAAAACAGAGTAATGCATGGAGAACGATGACATGATGTAGACAAAGTAAACTCAAGCAATATGAATGAACCCCATCATATTATCCTTAATAGCAACAACAACACAAATACGCATCTTCTCCCCTACTTTTTCACTGGGATATAGAAACTCTTCAGGTTGAACCAACCACAACGCACCACTCCCATCGATGTAATATCAATCTACTTGGCCAAAGCACATCAAATAATCGGAGAGCATTACGAAGCTATAATGATCATGCAATTAAGAGACAATATATATCAGAGATATCTCAAATACTTTTCATGAATAATCTGAATATAAACCCACAATTCATCGGATCCCAACAAACACACCGCACAATAGGATTACATCGGATAGATCAAAGCGAAGATGTAATGACCATTGTATTGAAGATCATAAGAGAGAGAGAGAGATTGCCATCTAGGTACTAGCTATGGACCCGTAGGTCTGTGGTGAAAAGCGGATAGATGCATGCTGGATAGCAGTCGATGAGTGGAGTACTAGTAATAGGTGCAGGCAGGAGTCGTCCTATTTGCTTATGGACGTGATGCCTATATATACATGATCATTGCCGTGAACATCGCATAACTATCCGCTTTTCTATTCTTAGTAGCAACAACACAAAGACGCATCTTGTCCCCTACTTTGCCAAGGGGGAGAAGTTATTTATCTTAGGAGTGTGTCCTAGTCTCATTGCCTTGCTTCTTCCGTGATTTAATGTATGGCATGAGCACTAGTTTTATTTGGTGTTAAAACTATTTGTGATGGTTGTATGAACTAAGTGTGATGAATCTTTGTCTATCTACGAGTTGGAGACTATGCTAATATTGTTTCACTGCATATTATATAGAGTTTAGTCTCTTTGATTATCATTGTTGCTTCATCACTCATTATGCATTTGAGTATTGTCAAATTTATATCTAAAAATTAAAGAGGCATGGTGATGATGTGTGAGAATTTCTATTCCTCGTTGAAATCCTAGTGTTGTTTCGGGTCGGAAGCGCGCGATGGTTAACTCCTACCAACCTCTTCCCTCGGGGCATGCGATTAGTGCTTTGATTTATGATAAACTAATAAAACTTTGCAATAAGTATATGAGTTCTTTATGACTAATGTGAAACCATGGACATACACAATCTCACCTTTTCATAATTTGCTAGCCTCTTCGATACCGTGCATAGCCCGTTCCCACCTCGAGGATCGGTGCAACTTTCGCCGGAGCATCCAAACCCCGTGACAGGATACGCTCTGTTGCACATAAGCCTTATTATATCTTCCTCAAAACAGCCACCATACCTACCTATCATGGCATTTCCATAGCCATTCCGAGATATATTGCCATGCAAATTCCATCGTCACTTCACATGACTAATTTGTTCATCGTCATATTGCTTTGCATGATCATATAGAGCTGACATAGTATTTGTGAAAAAGCCACACCTTCATAATGTTTTTGATACATGTCACGCTAGATCATTGCACATCCTGGTACACTGCCAGAGGCATTCATACAGAGTCATATCTTCATATCAGTTCTCCATGTTGAGTTGTAAGTAAATAAAAGTGTGATGATCATCATTATTAGAGCATTGTCCCAGTGAGGAAAGAATGATGGAGACGATGATTCTCCCATAAGTCGAGATGAGACTCTGGACGAAAATAAAGATGGGGGAGGCCAAATGATCCAACCATCCATTCAACAAAATGAGAGAAAATGAGAGAAGGGACTTTGCTACTATCTTTTACCACACTTGTGCCTCAAAGTGGCACCATGTTCCTCATGTAGAGAGTCTCATGATATATCACTTTCATATGCTAGTTGGAATTACCTATTCATTATTACAAACTTGGCTTGTATATTCCTATGACGGGCTTCCTGAAATGCCCGAGGTCTTCATGAGCAAGAAAGTTGGATGCACACCCCACTTAGCTTCATTTGAGCTTTCATACACTTCTAGCTCTGGTGCATCATTTGCATGGCAATCCCTACTCCTTGCATTGACATCTACGGATGGGCATCTCCATAGCCCGTTGGTACGCCTAGTTGATGTGAGACTATCTTCTCCACTTCCTACCCCTTTGATATCTACCACCATACTATTCCATTTAAATGCTATGTCCAATGGTTCACGCTCATGTATTGCGTGAAGAATAAAAAGTTGATGCATACTGAAAAAGTACAAACCAATTGCCTGACTTGGACACCATGGTGCTTAACATTTGTATTAATTGTTGGAAATATGTGAAAGTGCAATCATGCCCTTAATCTTATTTTGATGTTGATGACAAAATACATATAGGGGACTAATCATGTTTGTCAAGTATATCTCAGGTTTTAGTCCCCGAGGAATCATGTCTGGATCATGACTACATAATCGTATATTGCTCAAGAACGAAGAAACAAGATAAAATAGCTTAGGCTTTTCGGTTTGTTCTTGAGTATAGGGATCCCGCACTATTAAGAGGGGATCATCGGGGCTCGTGAAGGATTTGCTCAAAACCCACTATTGCTTCAAACTTCATTCTCTCATTTATACACATGTGTCACATTCTTCATCCACAAAACACCCCTAGGCACTTCACATATGTCCCACTTATTCGTGCCTAGGATGAACATCCCATTTGTTCTCTGTTCTCTCGGACGACCGACAGTGGTCGGACGTCCGGTCACTCATCGCCCTCCGGACGACCGGTATTCACCGGAAATCCGGTGTACACCGTGCAGAGCCAAAACGTCGGATTTCCGGTGAAGAGACCGGAAATCCGGTCTGTCCCCAACCGAACCAAATTGTCGGACGTCCGGTCCCCGTCGGATGTCCGGTGTCTCTTGGGACATCGGATGGCCGACACGTTCCGGATGGCCGGCGTTACCTCCTCACCACCAGTACACGCACACACGGTCCTGGTCTCCTCAGAGCTGTCGGACGACCGGTGATTTGTCGGCTGTCCGGTGTCTCACAAGACACCGGACGTCCGACATACGTCGGACGTCCGACGTCTGTGCAGTTTAAGTGGCTCCAACGGCCACTTATTGAGTGGCACTATAAATATCTCTCCCCCACCCCGTGAGAGAGTTGACCATTCACTTTGGAAGAACACAAGAACACACTCTACTCTCTCTCCCATCCTCATACACCAAATCCTAGATCCCAAAGGGATTTGGGAGAGTTCTCGAGAGGTTCTCCAATCAAGTGATGGATCCACTCCTTCCCCTTGTCTTGACCGAAGCAATTTGTGATTTGAGCAAGTCTTGAGCTTTCCCCTTTGTTCTTGTTACTCTTGGAGGTTGGAGACTCCTAGGCGGTAGGAGTTCTTCGGTGAGGAATCAAACATTGTGATTGCCCCCCGGAGTGGTTGTGAAGGTTTGGAGACCACCTCAAGGTCTACCACTAGTGGTTGAGAAACGCCTTCGTGGTGTTGTCTCAAGGGGAGAATAGGGTGAGCCTTCGTGGCGTTGGTGTGCCTTCGTGGTAACATCCACCTCTCTAACGGTGACTAGCTTCCCTCCAAGGAAGTGAACATCGGCATACATCCTCGTCTCTCGGAGCTCCGGTTAACCCTAACCCTAGCTCCCTACTTGTGGTTGTTTGTCTCTTAGCTTTTACTTTCACCATATTGTGCTTGCATATCTTAATACTTGTTGTAGTTGCTTATATTGCTTAGCACTAGAATCACCTTTGCAATTGTTAGGCTCACATTCATATTCCGCATTATTGCCTAAAATTGCTAAGTAATAATTAAAATTTGTAATTGTACCTATTCACCCCCCCTCTAGGTCCATCTCGATCCTTTAAATATGCCCTAGAGGTAATAATAAAATGGTTATTATTATATTTCCTGGTTCATGATAAATGTTTATTATCCATGCTATTATTGTATTGATTGGAAACTCAAATACATGTGTGGGTATATAGACAACAATGTGTCCCTAGTAAGCCTCTAACGGACTAGCTCGTCAATGAAAGATGGCTATGGTTTCCTAGTCATAGACATGAGTTGCCATTTGATAACGGGATCACATCATTAGGAGAATGATGTGATGGACTAGACCCAAACTATGAACGTAGCATATGATCGTGTTAGTTTATTGCTATTGTTTTCTACATGTCAAGTATGTGTTCCTATGACCATGAGATCATGTAACTCACTGACATCGAAGGAGTACCATGTGTGTATCAAATGTCATAACGTAACTGGGTGACTATAAAGATGCTCTACAGGTATCTCCGAGGGTGTCTGTTGAGTTGACATGGATCAAGACTGGGATTTGTTACTCCGTGTGACGGAGAGGTATCTCAGGGCCCACTCGGTAATACAACATCACAATGAGCCTTGCAAGCAAAGTGACTAAAGAGTTAGCCACGGGATCTTGTATTACGGAACGAGTAAAGGGACTTGCCGGTAACGAGATTGAACTAGGTATGGAGATACCGACGATCGAATCTCGGGCAAGTAACATACCGATAAACAAAGGGAACAGCGTACGGGATTAACTGAATCCTTGACATAGAGGTTCAACCGATAAAGATCTTCGTAGAATATGTAGGAATCAATATGGGCATCCAGGTCCCGCTATTGGTTATTGACCGTAGAGGTGTCTCGGTCATGTCTACATAGTTCTCGAACCCGCAGGGTCTGCACACTTAACGTTCGGTGACGTTTTGGTATTATTGAGTTATGTATGTTGGTGACCAAAGGTTGTTCGGAGTCCCAGATGAGATCCCGGACGTCACGAGGAGCTCCAGAATGGTCCGGAGGTAAAGATTTATATATAGGAAAGTGGTATTTGGGTTCCGGAAAAGTTTCGGGTATTTCCGGTAGTGTACCGGGAGTGACGAATGGGTTCCGGGGGTCCACCAGGGGGCCCACCCACCCCGGGGGGCACATGGACCCAAGAGGTGGCGCACCAGCCTCTGATGGGCTGGGAGGCCGACCCATGAGGGCCCATGCACCCAAGAGGCAAAAAGGTGGAAGGGTGGGAGGAGTCCATATTTGAGTAGGACTCCTCCCTAGCCCACCTCCTAGTTGGAGGTGGACTCCACCTCCTTGGCCGGCGGCCAAGGCCCTAGGGGAAACCCTAGGGCACCTCCTCCCACCCCTTCCTCCTATATATAGTGGAGGTTTGAGGGCAGCCCAACACCTGAAAAGCCACGTGCTGCCCTCTCTCCCTCTAGATCGTTTTCTCCTCTAGATTAGTTCGGTAGAGCTAGGCGAAGCTCTGCCGGATTAGTTCACCACCACCGCCACCACGCCGTTGTGCTGCCGGAGAAATCATCTACCTCTCCGCCCTCGCTTGCTGGATCAAGGAGGCGGAGATCGTCATCGAGCTGTACGTGTGCTGAACGCGGAGGTGTCGTCCGTTCGGCGCTAGATCGTGATTGGATCGCCGGACGGCTTGCGATTTGGATCGCGAAGACGTTCGACTACATCAACCGCGTTTCTTAACGCTTCCCGCTTAGAGATCTACAAGGGTATGTGGATCCGATCTCTCGTCTCGTAGATGCTGATCTCCTAGATTGATCTTGGTGAAGCGTAGGAAACTTTTTGTTTCCCATGCAACGTTCCCCAACAGTGGCATCATGAGCTAGGTCTATGCGTAGATGAGATCACGAGTAGAACACAAAGGAGTTTGTGGGCATTGATATTCAGATTGCTTCCCTCCTTAGTCTTTTATTTATTCAGTGGTATTGTGGGATGAAGCGGCTCGGACCAACCTTACTCGTCCACGTACGAGAGACCGGTTCCATCGACTGACATGTAACTTTGTAGCATAAGATGGCTGGCGGGTGTCTGTCTCTCCCACTCTAGTTGAATCGGATTCGACAGAGGCGGTGCTTGTAGAAGGTGAAATAGCAACTTGTATATCACGGTTGTGGTTTTGCGTAGGTAAGAATCATTCTTGCTAGATACCCATAGCAGCCACGTAAAACATGCAACAACAAATTAGAGGACGTCTAACTTGTTTTTGCAGGGTATGATGTGATATGATATGGCCAGAAACATGATGAGATATATGTGATGTATGAGATGATCATGTTTTGTATAGATTATCACGACTTGCATGTCGATGAGTATGGAAACCGGCAGGAGCCATAGGGTTATCTTTAATTTATTTTCGCCTTTTTTGCTTTACTTTATCGCTAAGAGTTAGCAATAGTTGTAGAAGCAATAGTTGGCACGACAACCTCATGGCGACACGTTGATGGAGATCAAGATGATGGAGATCATGGTGTTATGCCGGTGACGATGGAGATCATGCCGGTGCTTTCAAGATGGAGATCAAAAGCACAAGATCATGGCCACATCATGTCACTTATGATTTGCATGTGATGTTAATCCTTTTATGCACCTTGTTTTGCTTAGGACGACGGTAGCATTATAAGGTGATCCCTCACTAAAATTTCAAGATAAAATTGTGTTCTCCCTGAGTGTGCACCGTTGCGAAAGTTCGTCCTTTCGAGACACCACGTGATGATCAGGTGTGATAGACTCTACGTTCACATACAACGGGTGCAAGCCAGTGTTGCACATGCGGAACACCCGGGTTAAACTTGACGAGCCTAGCATGTACAGGCATGGCCTCAGAACACAAGAGACCGAAAGTTTGAACATGAGTCATATAGTAGATATGATCAACATGGAGATGTTCACCATTGAAACCACCTCATCTCACGTGATGATCGGACTTGGGTTGGTGAATTTGGATCATGTAGCACTCGAATGACCGGAGGGATGTCAATTTGAGTGGGAGTTTTTTAAGTAATATGATTAACTAAACTCATTATCTTGAACAATAGTCTAAGTTGACTTTGCAAATTTTATGTTGTAGATCAATGGCTCGTGCAGTAGTTCCCCTGAATTTTAATGCGTTCCTAGAGAAAACTAAGCTGGAAGATGATGGAAGTAACTTTGTAGACTGGGCCCGTAATCTGAGGATTATCCTCACGGCTTCCCAGAAGGCTTATGTCCTTGATGCACCGCTCGGTGAGCCACCCGCTCCAGTGTTGTCTCCAGATGTTGCGAACACCTGGCAGTCGCGTTCGGATGATTACTCAATAGTTCAGTGTGCTATGTTGTATGGCTTAGAGCCGGGACTTCAAAGGCGTTTTGAACATCATGGAGCATATGAGATGTTCCAGCAGTTGAAGTTTATCTTTGAAAAGAATGCCCGGATCGAGAGGTATGAGACCTCCGATAAGTTCTATGCTTACAAGATGGAGGAGAACGGGTCTGTTAGTGAGCACATGCTCAGAATGTCTGGGTATTCCAACCGTGTGGCTGAGTTGGGAATTGCCCTCCCGCCGGAGGCGATCACTGACAGAGTTCTTCAATCACTGCCACCTAGCTACAAGAGCTTTGTGTTGAACTATAACATGCAAGGGATGAATAAGTCAGTCGCCAAGCTGTTTGCGATGCTGAAAGTCGCTGAGTCTGAAATCCAGAAGGAGCATCAAGTGTTGATGGTCAATAAAACCACTAGTTTCAAGAAGAATAGCAAGGGCAAGAAGGGTAACTCCAAAAAGAGTGGCAAAGCAGTTGCCCCTCTCATGAAGAAACCCAAGGCTGGACCCAAGCCAGAAACTGAGTGCTTTCATTGCAAGGGTACTGGCCACTGGAAGCGGAACTGCCCCAAATATCTGGCCGACAAGAAGGCGGCCAACACCAAACAAGGTATATATGATATACATGTTATTGATGTGTACCTTACCAACTCTCGTTGTAGTGCCTGGGTATTTGATACCGGTTTGGTTGCTCACATTTGCAACTCTAAACAGGAACTGCGGAATAGACGGAGGCTGGCAAAGGACAAAGTGACGATGCGTGTGGGAAATGGTTCCAAGGTTGATGTGATCGCCGTCGGCACGCTCGCTCTTCGATTACCATTGGGATTAGTGATGAACCTGAATAATTGTTATTTAGTGCCTGCGTTAAGCATGAACATTATATCTGGATCTTGTTTATTGCGAGACGGTTACTCATTTAAATCAGAGAATAATGGTTGTTCTATTTATATGAGTAATATCTTTTATGGTCATGCACCCATTGTAAGGGGTTTATTCTTATTGAATCTCGATAGTGATGATACACATGTTCATAACATTCATGTCAAAAGATGTAGAGTTGATAATGATAGTACCACTTTCTTGTGGCACTGCCGCTTAGGTCATATTGGTGTAAAACGCATGAAGAAACTCCATGCTGATGGACTTTTGGAGTCACTTGATTTTGAATCACTTGACACATGTGAACCATGCCTCATGGGCAAGATGACTAAAACCCCGTTCTCTGGAACAATGGAACGGGCAAGTGACTTGTTGGAAATCATACATACTGATGTGTGCGGTCCGATGAGCATTGAGGCTCGCGGTGGATATTGTTATTTTCTCACCTTCACCGATGACTTAAGTAGATATGGGTATATTTACTTAATGAAACATAAGTCTGAAAGGTTTGAAAAGTTCAAGCAATTTTAGAGTGAAGTTGAGAATCATCATAACCAGAAGATTAAATTCCTACAATCTGATCGAGGAGGAGAATATCTGAGTTATGAGTTTGGCAATCACTTAAGACAATGTGGAATTGTTTCACAGTTGATGCCACCTGGAACACCACAGCGTAATGGTGTGTTCGAACGTCGTAATCAAACCTTATTGGATATGGTGCGGTCTATGATGTCTCTTACCGATTTGCCACTATCGTTTTGGGGTTATGCGTTAGAGACAGCTGCATTCACTTTAAATAGGGCACCATCTAAATCCGTTGAGACGACGCCGTATGAACTGTGGTTTGGCAAGAAACCAAAGTTGTCGTTTCTTAAAGTTTGGGGATGCGATGCTTATGTCAAAAAGCTTCAACCTGAAAAGCTGGAACCCAAAGCGGAGAAATGCGTCTTCATAGGATACCCAAAAGAGACAGTTGGGTACACCTTCTATCTTAGATCCGAAGGCAAAGTGTTTGTCGCTAAGAACGGGTCATTTCTTGAGAAAGAGTTTCTCTCGAAAGAATTGAGTGGGAGGAAGATAGAACTTGATGAGGTTGTTGAACCTTCACTTCAACCAGAGAGTAGCGCATCACACAAAGATGTTTCTGTGGAGCCTACATCAGTTGGAGGGGAAGCTAATGATGGTGATCATGAAGCTTCGTCTCAAGTTACTATCGAACCTCGTAGGTCGACAAGGGCACGTACAGCTCCTGAGTGGTACGGTAACCCTGTCTTAGAGGTCATGTTGTTGGACAACGAAGAACCTACGAGCTATGGAGAAGCGATGGTGGGCCCGGATTCCGACAAATGGTTAGAGGCCATGAAATATGAGATAGGATCCATGTATGAAAACAAAGTGTGGACTTTGGAAGTATTACCTGAAGGGCGAAAGGCCATTCAGAATAAATGGATCTTTAAGAGGAAGACGGACGCGAACGGTAATGTCACCGTCTATAAAGCTCGACTTGTGGCAAAGGGTTTTTCACAAGTTCAAGGAATTGACTACGATGAGACTTTCTCTCCCGTAGTGATGCTTAAGTCTGTCAGAATCATGTTAGCAATAGCTGCATTTTTTGATTATGAAATTTGGCAGATGGATGTCAAAACAGCGTTCCTTAACGGTTTCCTTAAGGAAGAGTTGTATATGATACAACCAGAAGGTTTTGTCGATCCAGAAAATGCTGACAAAGTTTGCAAGCTCCAGCGATCCATTTATGGACTGGTGCAGGCATCTCGGAGTTGGAATAAGCGTTTGGGTTTATACAAGTTTACGGAGAAGCTTGTATTTACAAGAAAGTGAGTGGGAGCTCTATAGTGTTTCTGGTTTTATATGTGGATGACATATTGCTGATTGGAAACAATATAGAATTTTTGGAAAGCGTGAAGGAATATTTGAACAAGAGTTTTTCAATGAAGGACCTAGGAGAAGCTGCTTTCATATTAGGCATCAAGATCTATAGAGATAGATCAAGACGCTTAATAGGACTTTCACAGAGCACATACCTTGATAAAGTTTTGAAGAAGTTCAAAATGGATCAGTCCAAGAAAGGGTTCTTGCCTGTGTTACAAGGTGTGAAGTTGAGTAAGACTCAATGCCCAGTGACTGCGGAGGATAGAGAAAAGATGAGTGTCATCCCCTATGCTTCAGCCATAGGCTCTATCATGTATGCAATGCTGTGCACAAGACCAGACGTCAGCCTTGCCATAAGTATGGTCGGAAGGTTTCAAAGTAATCCAGGAGTGGATCACTGGATGGCGGTCAAGAATATCCTAAAGTACCTGAAAAGGACTAAGGAAATGTTTCTCGTTTATAGAGGTGATCAAGAGCTCGTCGTAAAGGGTTACGTCGATGCAAGCTTTGACACTGATCCAGATGACTCTAAGTCTCAAACCGGATACGTATTTATTCTCAATGGAGGAGCAGTAAGCTGGTGTAGTTCCAAGCAAAGCGTGGTAGCTGATTCTACATGTGAAGCGGAGTACATAGCTGCCTCGGAGGCAGCGAAGGAAGGTGTCTGGATGAAGCAATTCATGACGGATCTTGGAGTTGTGCCCAGTGCACTGAACCCAATGACTCTGTTCTGTGACAACACTGGTGCCATTGCTCTAGCCAAGGAGCCAAGGTTTCACAAGAGGCCCAGACACATAAAGCGACGCTTCAATTCCATCCGTGATTACATCGAGGGAGGAGACATAAATATTTGCAAAGTACACACGGATCAGAATGTTGCAGATCCGTTGACTAAACCTCTTCCACGAGGGAAACATGATCAACGCCAGAACTGTATGGGTGTTAGATTCATTACAATGTAAATCACATAGTGATGTGAGCTAGATTATTGACTCTAGTGCGAGTGGGCGACTGTTGGAAATATGTCCTAGAGGCAATAATAAAATGGTTATTATTATATTTCCTTGTTCATGATAAATGTTTATTATCCATGCTATTATTGTATTGATTGGAAACTCAAATACATGTGTGGGTATATAGACAACAATGTGTCCCTAGTAAGCCTCTAATGGACTAGCTCGTCAATCAAACATGGCTACGGTTTCCTAGTCATAGACATGAGTTGTCATTTGATAACAGGATCACATCATTAGGAGAATGATGTGATGGACAAGACCCAAACTATGAACGTAGCATATGATCGTGTCAGTTTATTGCTATTGTTTTCTGCATGTCAAGTATGTGTTCCTATGACCATGAGATCATGTAACTCACTGGCACCGAAGGAGTACCTTGTGTGTATCAAACATCACAACGTAACTGGGTGACTATAAAGATGCTCTACAGGTATCTCCGAGGGTGTCTGTTGAGTTGACATGTATCAAGACTAGGATTTGTTACTCCGTGTGACGAAGAGGTATCTCAGGGCCCACTCGGTAATACAACATCACAGTGAGCCTTGCAAGCAAAGTGACTAAAGAGTTAGCCATGGGATCTTGTATTACGGAACGAGTAAAGAGACTTGCCGGTAACGAGATTGAACTAGGTATGGAGATACCGATGATCGAATCTCGGGCAAGTAACATACCGATAAACAAAGGGAACAACGTACGGGATTAACTGAATCCTTGACATAGAGGTTCAACCGATAAAGATCTTTGTAGAATATGTACACTGGTGCAGCGACATGCTATACAAACAGTTTTTAACCCCTTTCCGTGACGTAGTTCCGAACCGTCGCCTTGCATGTGTGGGCGATAGGGGGGTCCATCCCACACGACACCGCAAACCCGTCGGCGATGGTGGCCAACGAACGCAAACGTTTGGCAAAACTAAGCGTATGGGATGTCCGCACCTATCACAAACGAGGGTCACCGGATAATCGTTTGAGATGTGTGTATTTCCCATACGGTTCATCCTTGCAACTCGTGTGAGATCACACTAACATCGCACGCGCTATTCTGTGAAGCGCCGTTTACGATGTGCACCGAATCGCAAACAGTTCACGATTATAAAGCGTGTACGATAAGGAGACAATCACACACAATTAGTTCCACCATGACCGTCTGTGATATGATATAAGAGTGCATACGTTTATCATTGTAAAACCGTATGCGAAGGTTGAATATATCCCACACGCGGGGTTTCTGATAAACGTTTGTGCTTTATAAAATGTCCCAAATGTGTGATCCATAGTTCCCAAACGTGTCATCCAGAATAACTGTGTCAGATGAAGGCCTATCGCACACTATCTTCTTTGACCAACGTTTATGATGGTACACAGTTCAAAATACGAAATCATGTGTGATAAGGAGACTAGCACAAACGCTGGTGTTGTTAATCTCACACGTTCTTTCTCGTCTGACCGTGCGCGAAGACAAGATTCATCACACACGCCTCGAATGGAGAAATGTGTGTGATGTCGGAGTTGATCGCAGACGTTTTGCTTTCTCAAATTGTGTGCATTGTAATGGCCTGCAGAGCAGGATTTGCCCCTAATTAAATACCTTTGTTCATAATTCACATAATTTAAATTTGAAAGTAGGAATTCTTGTATTTCATATCAAATCATGTTTAGGTTTAAGAACGAATGCATAATTCGATTCACATGTACATATACTCAAGAACTACATAAGCATCAATTCTCAAAAAAAGGAAAACTATAGAAGGGACAAATAAAGAATGATGGAAGCACGGTTGTACTAAAGACGGTAAAGAGAGAACCGAAAGACATTTTGTATGCTGGAGAAGGTGAAGCGGAATGCCCATATTGTGCCCTCCTCCATGCCTAACGCACGAATGACTCTAGGCCAGCCCCTAGTGATGGCCGCCCGCCCATCCTTCACTGTCTTCATTACGACTTCTTGATGCTCATTGTAGTCTCGATGATTTATTTTAACCTTCATTGCATGTCCAGCAATCATGTACTTTGCGAGGTACTTCTTTGGGAACCACTGCAAAAGAAAAAGATTCAGACATTGTTGTGTGACAACTCATTATGGGCAGTACTAATAGAAGCCTACAGAGTTCGTAGTTACCATCCTACAGCTCACTGTTGTGTTGGATAGAGCGTAAACAAATAGTCTAATTTGCATTGTTCGTCTCTTTTCCCTAACAATCATTTTCAGTTTCCTCACTTGATGCTGGTTCATGAATATTTCATTACCCCACACGCAAAAAGGGTCCAGGAATGGATCTTTACCTAAGACATATGTACCTACAAGCAAGAAGCCAATATTAGAAGCTAAAATGCAGTTGCACAATGGTGTAATATATTACTCCATCAGTTCCACAATGTGTTATTTTGAGAAGTCAACATTTACTTACTTTGACCAAGTTTGTAGAGAAAAACATTTACATCTATAATTGCAATTCCATTTCATTAGATACGTCACAAAATTTTATATTGTATACATTTTAGATGGTATATGTAGATACATCACAAAAATCTATATGGACTACATGATGGACCGGATGGAGTATAAACGGAGGGATGAAAAGAACCTCGGTGGAAAACGTTGGCCACTCCCATTGTTGTCCTATGCATGTACATGTAAAGTCATGATAAGTACATCAGACTTAACATCAACCAAGTATACGAGGTATCTGCTTGAAATAAACAAGGCATATATGCTCACTATAACAACCAAATATAGCCATTTGATACTGGAGAAATGCTCAATGGAACCAACCTAACAACCAGATAACGAAAAGCAAGGCCTCTGCTTGAAAACTAGACAAATGCTCACTGCAATCAACCTAACAACCAGATACAGAAAAGCAAGGCATCTGCTTAAAAACTAGACAAATGCTCACTGCAACCAACCTGGCAACCAAATTCAGAGAAACAAGGCATAAATGTTTAAAGCGGGAGTTAAGGGCACAGGTTAACAACACCAGGCATAACAAGTGGTATTGATGAAATTGAACTACACAGTTCATACTTGCACATAATGAACATCACATTGTGAATAACTGAAAGAAACAAAGCATTCATGCTCACTGTAACAACCAACTATAGCCATTGAAAACTGGACAAATACTCAATGCAACCAGCCTAACAACCAGATACAGAAAAGCAAGGCATCTGCTTGACAACTAGACAAATGCTCAATTAAACACTGCATGATTATCGCATGGCAAAAGCTACTACAACAATGGGTACGAGACGACTAGCTATAAAAGGTATGATTTGCTCACAGGATGTTGCCTCACTTGTCATGGATGGGCTCCTTCCACTTGGGATATGAGGTGCCCAGGGTGCGCTCCCTGATGACGCAGATGGCACGTTTCCCCTTGTAACAGCCGTAGTGTGTGCCATTATCTTGGTGGATGAGATCTGACTTTGGAGCTAAGGATCCCAAGCCACCGCCGTAGAATGTTTCCTTCAGAAAGGACAAAAGGGGCTCGATGGCATATAAGGATCGCAAATCCATGACCGCGAGGCGGAGGAGATCAGCGGCGGGGCCTTTGGAGAGATCGACGGCGGTTGAACCAGAGGCGTTGCTGGTGGACCACTTAACTTGTGACATGGCCCGGGTGAAGCCGGTGATGTTGACAAGCTTGATGTCGTAGCTGGCTCTCCTGAGATACAGGAACATGCGTTCCCGCAGACTTGAAGCCTTCGGCATGGCAACGTAGGCAGTGTCCTCACCGGCTCCCGCGGCGAGGTGTTCGTCCAGGATCGAAGGGTCGGCGCGAACGGCGCCCACCTCGCCAGCGTATGGCGGAAAGGCCATGATAGACCTCTTTTTGCTCGTACACTCCTCGACATCCATGGGAGATGTGGTCGGGCTGATTAGGCTGCGACTCTCTAGAGTACGGGATGGGGATCTGGGGGAAAGGGACACCGCCGACCTCATCTAAAAACTCAGGGTGGCGATGGTGTATGTGGATCGGTGGGGACCCTGAACTTGTTTAGCTATGAGGCATGGGTAGACCGGCTGAGGTTGGTGGTGGGAGGCGGCGGCGGCGGCGAGCTAGGGTTCAAGCAGGGGAGGAAGGGGGAGGGGGTGCTGTGCGGACGGGAGGGGGGGGGGTGGGCGGGTGTTTGCAGATGTGCCGCTGTTGCTGAAATTTTTAGTAGTAATGGTGTGAGTGGAGATGGTGGTGGACGAGGGATGGCAACGGTTTAAATGCCTCGGCAGCTGAAATTTTACTATAGGGTTGGTGCGGTGGACGAGGAAAGGCGGCATGCAGTTGAAATACCGCTTCCAATTAAATTTTGGCAAACGAACTGGGCGAGAGCAACCAAGATGGCACACGGTCCAAACATAATAAAGCGTGTACGCTCTTCGCTGTAACGAAATGTCGTGCCGCGAAACCACGAATTTTTGCATCGCTCGAGGCGGGTAGCTCTTTCTGAGATTTCTCAAGGCGGGTTCATCACACACGGCTCATCCTCAATTTCAGTCGCAGACGTCAAATTCATCCTAAATTTCCACATGCCCACAAAAAGATGACACAAACATTTGGCAAATTTTCAACACAAAATGCCTTATTTTGTAGCGGATTAGTTGACATTAATTCATGCGCTCAGTAATTTACAAACAGTTCGTCAAATTACATGAAGATGAACTGCACAAAATATTCACTACACCATGGATGCATACAAACGCCGCGCTTCCACCGTCGTCATGACCTTCCTCGCCTCAGAACGAGTATTCAGAGGAGCTCGTCAAGTCGATGAGCTCCACTGGTTCCACGGCGGAGACCGGCGGGGATACCTCGGCCGGAGCGACCGCGGCGCCTCTCGCTAGGTCTGCCGCTGTCGACGAAGATGTCGTGGCATCTAGGTGGGCCATCGGGATACAGACGGGCGCCGATCTCGCTAGAGCTGCGTCCCTGGTCGCCGTGGCCGCTGTTGCCAAGGCTGTCGCCGCAGCTGCAAGGCCTGCACTGGCCTCCAACGCGGCTGAGAGGCATGCGGCGGCCTACTCCGTCGCCTTCTGGTCCTGCTCCCGCCTCTTTTTGCCCTCTGCATCTGAGTTCCGCTTCCTCTTCGCACTCTCCTGCCGTTTCTTCCGCTTTAGATCCCTATCCGCGTTGTGGATGGCATCCGCAGATGCGATAGATTGTTCCACACCGACACTGAGACGGCGCTCGTCCTCGTCGCGCAGGAATGCATCGAGGCCCGATTCCTGGACGGACAGAGCGATGGCCATCTGCATCCGACGCTAAAACTTGGGGTCGTCGTCGTCGTCGGCCGCGGAAGATGACGGTTGACCGTTGACCGACATGGAGGACAGCGTGTCAGAATCCTCTATCCCGTCGTCGTCGACCGCGGCAGCTGGCTGTTTGCCGTTGCTGGCCATGGCGGCCAACGCGTCGGAATCCTCTATCACGTCGTCGTCCAACACTATCAGGACGGCGCCATGCACATCCCCATGCTTGAGCAACGGTTCCATTTGGTGTGTGTGGTGGTGGTGGCGAGCTATCGGCGGAAAAATTAGCTGTTAGCCGCCGCCGGCGAGATCTTTTATAGGTCGCTGTCGGGTTTGGGTTTGTACTGTGCACATTACCCCTTTGCACTGGCTGACGCTTGCGGTTGGCACCACTAGGCAAGGCCGATTTTGCTGTCTACAGGCATCGCACACGGTTAGAGTAGCACATTCGTGTCTGCTCGGGGTACAATCGCATATGGTTGTTTCGTCAGTTTCGTTTCCTATTTTACATAATACTAGCATCTTTGAGATAAACGAGAAAAGAAAACGCAAGAGAGGGTAAAAACACAACCATGCCCGCTAGTGGCCTAAATATATACTCCCTCCGTTCCTAAATATATATGTAGTTCGTAGTGAAATCTCTGAAAAAGACTTGTAATTAGGTTTGGATGAAGTATATATATGTACGAACATAGTGTTGTCATGTTTAAATTCGCAATGCACAACTTTAACGTGTGGCACATGCTGCATATGTGCATGCCTAAAAGTGTCCAATGTGACAGAAAAGGGTTTCATGACAAACATAATATAGGGTGTTGCCCCCTACACTATGTGCCGGAGGATATATGGGGTCCTATGAACACATGACCTGGTTCAAACTTTGTCACACATTTATCCATGTCTGAATTTTCGTAAGACAACCAAGAGAATTTATACCTTAATTAATATGGCCAAACCATCACATATTGTTGTCGAACAAGAGGGATATATAGATCACGCGGTCCCACAAGTTGGCGCGTCGTCGAAGATCAGTTGAGCGGGGCTAGAAGAACATCACCCCCTTGCATATGGCCAAATGCACATGCGAAAATGGTGTGGTCCGGTGTTTCAACAATTAATACACAATGGTACACTATCTATGATGTGGCATGCACCTAGCTGAGATAACTGGACATATATATATACCCCCTTAAGATTGGTTATATATATTATATACCAAGATCGATATATATATATATATATATATATATATATATATATATATCATTCCCCTCCCCGCACAATGGACGCATGCATGGTCCACACACACACAGGGAGAGAGAGAGAGGGAGAGAGAGAGAGATAGAGAGAGAGAGAGAGACGCACACATGCACACGCACACACCGTGACCCATCCTTGGCCTTCCAGCGTTTGTCACTAAAAGGCATGACAAACCCTAAGGGCCCGCTGATAGGTTTGTCGTCGGAAACCGCACAATGTAGGCACATGGCCCACACACAAGCATGGGTTCACACACGCACACACACGCACACGCGCGCACCCCCCCTCCCCCCCCCCCCCCCCCCCGCACACACACACACACACCGTCACTCATCCTTTGCCTTCCAGCATTGTCAATAAAAGGCATGACACACCCTAAGGGCCCACTGATAGGTTTGTCGTCGAAAACCGCACAATGTAGACACATGGTCCACGCACAAGCATATGGGTTCACACACACACACAACACACACGCGCGCGCACACACACACACATGCACGCACACACACGCGCGCGCACACACACACACACACCCTTGGCCTTCCAGCATTGTCAGTAAAAGGCATGGCAGACCCTAAGGGCCCACCGATAGGTTTGTCATCAGAAACCGCACAATGTAGGCACATGGTCCACACACAGGCATTGGTATACACACACACACACACACACACTCACACACACTCGATCCTTGACATTTTCAAAACAGCAAAAGAAAACCGTGGATATTTTCAAAACAAGGATCTCAAGATTTATTTACCCGGAATGACATATCACACACACACACACTCGATCCTTGACATTTTCAAAACAGCAAAATAAGCAAAATAAAATCATGGATATTTTCAAAACAAGGATCTCAAGATTTATTTAGCCGGAATGACATATCACTATAGGCATTTTATTTATGCCTATAGTGATCATATCACACCGCCTAAATGAACCTTGAAATCTAGCAACTTCCCAACCGGTCACCCATCCTTGACTACTCCACCGAAAGCACGCTTAACTTCCGAGTTCCATCGAATGGGTAACGGGCTGGAAAGCCGCGTCTTGCTGGTAACGGTTGCCTCCTATCATATACAAGGCGTGCCCCGATGGGCACTTGGTGGGACCAGACACGCATCACAGACGTTTCTGGTAGTACTGGAAACCGTGTGCGATGGTGGCATGGGGGCTGATGATGACGTCTTGCTCATGCTCGATGGCGTGATGCCACTTTTGCCTGCTACTTCTCGTCCTCCTCGTCCAGGAGGTTGATGACGGGGTCGACGCTTCGGCGGGAAACCGATTGGGGGAGTGGCGGGAGAAGCGTGTTTGGACTTTGGATAGAACATCATTTTAATACAAATTGGATAACTTCTCAAAGAAGGAAGCTCGAGCTAGCACGACAAGCGCACACCGTGCTTACACACGCACGAGCTTCAAACGGGCGTATAGAACTGCTTTAAATTATTCATGGTTCGTTACCTTTTTGTATACTACACTAATCAAGTTTGTAGACATTTAATGTGCATAATTGAAATTTGAACTAAAAGAACATGCTTCGTTTCACCAAAATGGGATGAAAAAAGGTATTTGTGTCCTTGGATTCCTTGTTTAGGTCCCATGCAATTAACGTGAATGGATTGCAAACATCTCGAAGTCATGACGAGGCCACAAACATTGAGAAACTTGGCTATTAAATCATCATAAATCCACAACTCGTCTGAAACTCTTGAAACATGCCCCGGTGTGATGACACGGCACTTATACAACATGATAATTTTTTGTCCAATGTGGGAGAAGTCTCTTGCACACCAAAACTTCTCTCAAGAACCATCGTGGTTTCGATACGGAACAATATGTCACCTCTGTGGAGGGAACGGCATTCGATGTCACTTCTTGCGTTGATATTTTATCTACATGCAACATAGGCTAATACTACTGCAATGCTAAAATGTGAAATTATTGAAACTGGTGTGTCGACACGACACTTATAGGACATGGTATATAAGTTTTGGGACAAACCTCTTACAAATTGGAGCTTCCCACGACAAGCATGGTGGTTTCGATATGGAACATGTCACCTTTGTGGTCGAAACGACATTTGAGTTTTCTAGGCGTGCTGTAACAGCCCGAGACCGACGCTCCAGAAGATTCCCCTTTTATTCCGTTGTCATCGTGTGATTCGTTTGTTTGTCGCATTCATCATCGCATCATCCGCATTGCTTCGGCACTCCGTCGTCGTCATTTTTCAAAAAAACCGCATCCGTTAGTAGTTGCCGGTTCTCCCCGTCGTCCGTTTCGAGTCCAACCACACAAGCACGCGCCCGCGACATTGCAAGATATTGTTTTCAAAGGTGCGTTTAAAATATTCTTGGATTGGGTTGAAAGTTGGCATGCGGTCTTGTTATATTGTACGTAGACTGCCTGCCAAAATTTCGTCGCAATCGGAGCTCGTTTGGTACCCGAACGGTCGACCGTAGAGGCACCGTATCGTTTTATTCGTCGGACGTTTCGGTGTTTTAAACTCTGTGCCGGGCCGCAAACCTCCCCCTCTTCCTGGCCCAACCCCCTCTACACAGCCCACCTTAGCCCAGCTAGCCCCCTCCGCTTTCGGACCGTCCGATCGAGATCGAACGGTCCGAAAATGGCCTCAAACCCCTAACCCTAGCGCCCCTGCTATAAATAGAAGGCCTCCCCTGTCAGATTTGGCCTCCTAGCCTCCCTCATCCTCGAAATCCGTGCCCCGTCACCCTGCCGCCGCCACTTGGCGAGCCAGCGCCGCCGCTAGCCACCGTCGTAGCGCCCCTGTGGCCAACCCGCGCCTGCCACGTCGCCCTCCAGTGCCTCCCACCACCGCGGCCCGCCGCAACCCAGATCGGGCCCGCCCCGGGCCGAACCGGGCCACGGCGAGCCCGCAGCTGCCCGCAAGCCGCAGCTCCTCCAACTCGGCTCCCGCACCTCCGCTCGCCCCTGCCGCCGGCCACCGGAGGCCCTCGTCGCCCCGTCGGAGGTGACCGCCCGCGCCGCCGTGCTCCCTGCTGCCCCGCCATCCTCGCGTCGCCTTGGAGCTCCACGCCGCCGCCGCTCGCGTCGCCAGATCTACCGGTCCTACCCCGACCTCGCCAAGCCCCGATCTGGCCACCGCCGGCCCCGAGAACCCCCAGATCCGACGAGGCACGTCGTCCCCGCCCCGTCCCCGGGCTTCTTCGGCCTTCCCCGCGCCGGATCCGGCCACCCCTCGCCTGTCGGCGCCCCGGTCGTCGTGGCCATGGCGCCACCGCCCCTGCCTCCCCGATCCGATCAGGAGGAGGAGGACGAGCGGTTGGGCCGCCTCCACCGCCACGTGGGCCGCGCCTCCAGCACCCGCTTCGGTCCCTAGCCGGCCCAGTCGGCCTTCCTTTCCTCCAGCCGGGCCTCGGCCTAGGGTGAGCAACCCAACAATCCCTAGCTCGTGGGTGACATAGTTAGCCGACGCTCAGTCTAGATTTCTCGAAGTCCCTAATCTGTGCCTATTTTTACTCATGATAGCATTTTGTGGGGCCTGTATCTTTGCACCTGCTCATCGGTTGGAGATGTGTTAGATATGAAACTTGTTCTACTCATTGTGCTCTACATCGTGGTTGCCTTTTCATGCATGATAGGATTCATCTACTTGTTGTAAATTGTGTTGAAAAAGTGCATCTCATCGTTAGTTGCGAATCTGTTATTTTATTTGATTTTGCGCGGATGGTTGCATCTCACCCGTAGGTCTTTTGCATGTGGTTTCTTCATGAGATGTGCCCTATTATATGTGTACTTTGATGCCATGCCTCTGGTTGCTATGTAGGAGTTCATTATCATGTCAATTTCTTGCTCTCAAGTGGCTATCACGTTAAAACTGAAATCTGTTAACGAAGAGTTCCGTTTTGTGAGCATCATATTAAGCAATCCATGACCCGTATGAACATATGCCAATGGTATGTTTTGTTGTGTGTCATGTCTTCTTGATGCTAGTGTCCTTGCCATGCTCATAGAGGATTGTTAAGCTATTGTTATTGCCATGTCAACATGCCTAATCAAACTGCAGTTTTGGAAGATAGCTAAATTTCACTAAGTCTGAAACTGTTATTTTGTTGTCATGTTGCCATGTGATTTGCTATTGATCTAGGAGTCTTTTGTGGTTGCCACCAAGGAGTCTTTTGTTAAGCATGTTGTTGCCTATCATGTTGTGGCAATGGTTTCCATGTATAGGTTTTGCATCATAGTTATTTCTGCTGTCCAATTTGTCAATCTGTTAAAAACTGCTGCACATGTCTACTCCAATTTTCACTAAGTCTGAGATTTTGTTTTCTTCATAATGCCATGTTGTGTTAATGCTAGCCACGTTTCTATGCATAATTAGACCTTGCCACCATGGTATGAATTATAGTGCATCATGTCATCTACCATGCTGTTAAGTTTCATGCCAAGAGATGACCTGTAGCATATAGTTTTATTGTTGCCAATATGCCTCCGTGATAATACTGCTCTGTCAAAACTGTTATTTTCACTAAGTCCTAATCTGCTATATTTTATGGCCATGTTGTGAGCTTCCAACCATGTGATCCATGACTCTTTTGAGTATGATATGTGAAGATGAAATGAAGTGTGTGTTATATGCTACTGCCCCATGCTTAGTTTGTGCATTTTAGAATCTTGTAGCTTATTGTTTTCATGCATGCAATATGCCATGTTGTTGTTTTTGGACAGATTTGAACTAAAACTTGTGTTGGTTGTTGTGGTTGAACCGTTACTCTGTTTTGAACATGTTCTACATGAAACTTGCTCAGATTTTCATGTAGTATCATAATATCTTCCTGCATTCATGATTTGAAATGTTTGTGGTTGTCATTTTCATGCATTTTGCATTCATGTCATGTTCATCTTGTGAAGTTCATATGTTTTAGACCGTAGCTCCGTTTGAGATGTTCCCTATATGTAAATCGACTAGAATGACGTGTAGAATTGCATGGTATACTTTATTTTCCTATTTAATAAATATAAAACATGATTAGTTCAGATCTGGACCAATTTCGAAATTAACATATGAGGTCGTTTCGGAAATGCTATATGTTGTTTCCGGCCTCATTTAAACTTGCCTAGATGTGTAGTTTACTTATGCTTCACCTCTTGCCATGTTTAAAAACATTTCATATTGTCGTGTACCTAATGAGAGTGAACTAAATAATTTGAATGTGGAGTTTTGTCAATATGCAACACGTTGCATATTGACCTTCACTTAATGTGTAGTATTGTTTGTGGTGATTGCCATGCCTTGCATATTTAAATGGACATGCATCATATTCGATGGCGCATCATGTCATGCATATGTTGTGGTGTTCTCGTGCGTTGATTGTTTGTTCCTGATTGCTTCTTCTCGATAGAGTTCCGAAAGCGTTCGGAGTGTGAGGATTCGTTCGACTACGTTGGCTCGTCTTCTTCATGGATTCGTTCTTCTTCCAAGCGGGATCTCAGGCAAGATGATCATTTCCTTGGATACCATTACTATCATTGCCATGCTAGTTGTCTCATTTCTATCGTTGTCTCGCTACCTACCACTTGTTGTCTAGCCTCCCAAATTGCCATGAAAAGCCTCTAATCCCTCCACATCCCAGCAAACGTTGTTTGGCTATGTTACCGCTTGCTCGGCCCTTCTTATAGCGTTGCTAGTTGCAGGTGCAAATTGTTCCATGTGCCAACATGGATGTTTTTGATATATCACAATATTATTGCTATTTAATTTAATGCACATATATACTTGGTAAAGGGTGGAAGGCTTGGCCTTTTGCTCGGTGTTTTGTTCCACTCTTGCCGCCCTAGTTACTTGTGTACCGGTGTTATGTTCCATAATTGAGCGCTCCTAACATGCTCGGGGTTGTTATGGGGACCCCCTTGATTTTCGTTTTAGGATAAAACTTGTCTGGCAAGGCCCAACATTGGTACTACATTTGCCTAATAACTAATAAACCTGCATAGGGAGTAATTAACCCGAGGATCTTTAATCAACAACCCGGGTCAGTGCTCCTCATGAGTGTTGGTCCAAACTAGAGTCGTGTGCGGGGCCAACCCGGGGCAACTCGGGTGATGTCTATCAGGCCACTATACACTGCCCTCATCTGGTCGTGTCCTGAGAACAAGATACGCGGCTCCTATCGGGTTCGTCGACACGCCGGGTGGCCTTGCTGGACTTGTTTTACCTTTCTCGAACGTCTTGTGCGAGGAATTCCGAGAATACTTCGGGCTATCTCGAGGTTCCGGTTTTCCAATGGAATTGCCTAGCAAATCACGGGATTCGTGGTTGAGGTTATTCCCGCGGCGTGTGGTTAGTTTGTGATGGATGAGTTGGAGCACCCCTGCAGGGTTAAATCTTTCGGAAAGCCATGCCCGCGGTTACGTGGCAACTTGGAAACTTTGTTTAACACCCGGTCATAGCAAACTTGAAGTAAACTCAAATAAAATACACCAACTGTGTGCGTAACCGTGATTGTCTCTTCTCGTGAGTCCTTATCCGAGAGAGAACGCGGTGGGGTTATGTTTGACGTATGTAGGTGTTCAGGATCTCTTAGAGATCATTACTAGTTCACGTCCGTTTATTCAACAATCATCCCCCTTTATTCTTGTACTCGTAAGTTAGCCACTCAAATAAATGCTTAGTGCTTGCTGCAGCCTCACCACTTAACCATACCTCACCCATTAAGCTTTAATAGTCTTGATACCCTTGGAATGAGATTGCTGAGTCCCTGTGGCTCACAGATTACTACAACAACAGTTGCAGGTACAGGTAATGCGATGAATTGACGTGAGAGCGATGCTTGTTTGATTTGGAGTTCTTCTTCTTCTTCTTCATCGATCTAGGATGGGTTCCAGGCGGCAACCTGGGATAGCAAGGATGGATGTCATTTTATCGTTTGTCTTCGTCCGTAGTCGGACCCTGCTCTTCTGTATGATGTTTGGATATGTTGTTGTATTGATGTGATATTGATGTAGCTTGTGGCGAGTGTAAGCCAATTCCATATAGTCATCTCTTCTTTACATGTACTTGTAATGATATCCATTCTTGCGAAACGACGAGATGCGCTTCTATTCCTGTCGAGGCCCTCGTGCCAAAATAAGGATAGGATCGCATCTTGGGCGTTACACGTGCACTTAATGTGAAGAACTCAAGTTTGAATTACAAGCACGAGCTCCAGCGCACCAAAATGGATTATTAAAAACCATTTTGTGTCATTTGGTCCATGTTTACATCCCATGCACTGATGGTCACTGAATTACAAACATCTCGGTGTCGTGACTAGACCGCAAACATTGATAATCTTGGTTTCAAAGTCCGAGAGAACCCAAAGCTCGCCATGAATTCACGAAACTTACACAATGTCATGCCACGGCACATCTACGATGTGCATTTTGTTTTTTGACGAATTTGGGACTAATATTGGGGCATGCATCTTACAAGCCAAAGCTCGCCATGATAGGGAACATGTCACCTTTGTTGGTGAAACTACATTCAATGAGTCATTAATTAGTCCACCGAATCGGCCCCTTTTATACATTAATTGAGTTTTCTAGGGATTTAATATGCGTAGTTCAAATTTTAAACTAGGGGCACATGCTCTGACTTCGTGGTTTCGATAGGGAACATGTCACCTTTGTTGGTGAAACTACATTCAATGAGTCGTTAGTCCACCGAATCGGCCGCTTTTATACATTAATTGAGTTTTCTAGGGATTTAATATGTGTAGTTCAAATTTTGAACTAGAGGCACATGCTCTGACTTCGTGGTTTCGATAGGGAACATGTCACCTTTTGTGACGAACCTACATTTAACGTGTCCTCTAGTGCACCAATTCGGCCCTTTTTATACATCAATTGAGTTTTCTAGGGCCCTTTTCATACGAATGTGAATGAATTAGAAACATTTAGGCATGATAGATCGGCCGCAATCATTGATAATATCGGTTTATTGAATTCTTGTACATACAAAACTTGTATGATAACCATTTGGTGCCACGCGTCCATTTTTTTACTCCCTCTGTTTCCTTTTACTTCGCATATAGGATTTGGTCAAAGTCAAGCTAAACATAGTTTGACTAAATTTATACAAAAAACACATCAACGTCTACAATGCTAAGGTTATATAGTATGAAAGTTAATTTGACGATGCATCTAATAATGTTGATTTTAAATTATAAATATTTATTTATTTTTCTATAAAGCTAGACAAACTTTACAAATTTTGAATTTGACCAAATTTTATATGCTAACTAAAAAGAAACAGAGGGAGGTCTTGATATGGGAGAACCGTGCGTGTAGCTGTAGGTTGATAACAGGACGCATGTGAGCTTTCCGCCGCGCAGGCTCGACGGGACGCGTGCGAGCTGTCCGCCGCGCAGGCTTGACAGGATGTGTGAGAGCTGTCCGCCGTGCATGCACGACGGGACGCATGAGTGTCTACTGCGCCTGCTCATCGGGAAGCGATACTTTTACCTCCAACCCTCCCCCCCCCCCCGCTCGCCTCGCTCCCAACTTCTGAATTAATGGTGTCCTACCCACTGTTTATCATGTGGTTAATGCGCCTGGACGGAGGGACTAGTTTGCTTGTGATCACTGTTTTGTTCGTGCCTAGCTGAGAACTTTGACGTTTCGTCTGTTTTCGACTCGTATACATGTACAAATGAACGAAATAATATAACAACAAATTAGCACTGGCAAAGATAATAATTTTCTTACATATGCATGATAATAAAAAATGCCACATGTGGCAACTCCCTAAAGACACAGGGGCAAAAGAAGAAGGAAGAGGTTGAAGAAGGAAGACAAAGAAAACAATCTATCTAATTCTTCATGGATTGCTGGGCACGGAGTTCCTCAATCTCCTTCTTCATTGCCTCCATGACCTCCATCTCCTGTCGCCTCTCATCCGACATCTTCCGCATTGCGGCCATGGCGCGGGCTCTTTGCTCGAGAGCATCGATGACCTGCGTTGCGTACGCATGAAGTTCCTTCACACGCTCCATGGATTCCTTCAGGAGCCCCTCCCGCTCGATGTGGAGCTTCGCCAAGTCTTCCAAAAGTTCCTCGACGAGTTCTTTTAGCCTCCCCTCTGAGGCACTTTTCTTCTCGAGCAGTTTCTTCCACGCGTTGTTCTCCTCCATAAGTTTCTCCATGAGGCCGGTCGCCCTGTCAACCGAGGTGTCGCTCTTCTCCAGCAGCTTCACCAGGTCATCGATCATGGCGTCCTTACTATCGAGCTCAGCGCGCATGTCGTCGCTGGCTGAGGAATCAAAGACTGCCAAATTGTCCAGTTCGCCTCCGAGGCGAATGCGCTTGTGACTGTGAGAGTCATCGCCTCTCCGCGAAAGATCCTCCCGGGCGTCCACGGCGCCACCGGACATCTCTGCTGCGGCCAAAGCGGTGTGGCTGGAGCTCTCTGGCGCTTCCGCGGCGCGGCGGCGGGACCTCTCGGTTGCTTCCGCGGCTTTGGTCTTTCTTCCCTGGTTATATCTCGACCCAGAAAACCCCCCCTACCGGCCATGGCAGACGGAACGAAGGACTAACAAAGAAAGGCCTGTCTTTTTGGTGTCGGGGGTGAAGAATGAGCGGTAATTTTCGAGTACGAGTTTGTGTTTTTATAGCCTACTACAGTAAACAGCTGCTAAGTAAGAACACGTTTAGGTTTGTAGGTGTGAACTGATTTGCGAAAAAAAATTAGCGCGTGGTAATTTGGAATGTGAAAGGAAACAAGCTCAATATTTATTTATGGTTTTAGTTCCCAAGCACGGAATGCTTTATGGTTTTTAGAAACCGTTTGGGAACGGGCTCATCGAGCAGACGCGTGGCCCTGCCTCTATGAGAGGTGGGCCCTGTCGCACACGTATGTAGTTTTGGTAACCGTTTCTGTTATAAGAACAAACGGTTCATAAGAAAAAACTGTCTGCCGTAGATTGCACACGCAACTACTTTCTGAATTGCATTTGATGGGTCCACCTTCGCACACAGTTAGTTCCATTAGTGACGGAACTTAAACTATACCATTTGCGATTCATGCATCGCACACAGTTTCGTCGAAGGGTCTGTGATTGATGTGTCGTGTTTGGACCATGCATGCCGTAGCGACACGCCCTGTCCGTTCGTGGTGTACACCAAACATCTGATCTGGATGGAGAACTCCAACGTCATGGACCTGTTACTTGATGAGGACAAGTACATAGTGGTCTAGTTCGACCTCGCGCCCAACCACGTGCTCTGCTCTCGCGCCCCTCCGCGTGCTCTGCTCTCGCGCCCCTCCACGCGCGCTCTGCCAGCGGTTGGGGCCGGCCCACGATCACGTTCGGGGCTCCATATGCATGCGGTTGCGCCACGCGCGTCGCCCCATGCAGTTACGTGCTCCACGACTGAATCACGCACTTCAAAACGGCCATCCGGACGTGCCGGTTTTCCAGGACGTCCGGCCCCCATTTATACCCACGGCCATTAACCATAGTCTCTTCACGCTTTCGATCGTGCCCCACAACACAATAAGCGCACCCTGGACGACGCATACAGAGAGGATGTCCAGCGGCGCTCCAATGGAGTTCGGCGTGCATCATGCGGAGACCCACATGAGGAAGACGGACCTCGCGATGGTCTACGCCAACGACCCGGGAATGGTGGAGGACTCCATCGACACCATGGAGCGGCTGCTTGATGCGGATGACAAGTACAAAGTGGTCGGCTTCGACCTCGCTTACACCGGCGGTCATGCCGGGCATGATCAGAAGGTTGCCGTCGCCTAGTTGTGCGTCGGCCATCACGTCCTCCTCTACCACTACTGCCTGGCCACAGTGCCTTGCGAGCGTTTCACCAGGTTTGTCACTAGCCCTAACTACAGGTTCGCTACGATGGACACCACCAACGATCCAAAGGTGCTCAAGACTTCGGGCTTGGCCTGCCAAAAGCTTGTCGACATCCGTCACCACTACAGGGTCTGGGGCCGCAAGAAGGACATGGACTCCCATGTTGACCTAGTTGAGGCCATCATTGACCCCTACTACGCTGACATGAAGGCTGAGTGCAACAAGAACAAGCCTGTCTGGCACAGGGGCTGGGTGAAGAAACTGGATGAATATCACCTCCAGACCGCGGCCAAGCAAGCGTACACATGCTACGAGATGTTCAGGCGGATCGTTGACATGAGGAAGTGCCTCCTACCTGAAGACAACGAGGGATCGAGCCACAAGCATAGCGCTGGCGGCAAGCATCACAAGAAGCAGATGATTTGATGATCGTTTCTCAATTCTCATACTCCCTCTATGCAGAAATATTCGTAGTTTTAGAGGGATAAGTTTATTATGCATGTAATAGTTTATTAAGGTGTGCGCCAATGTTATGTGTGTATTGGATGCTTAATTTGGTTATGCAATCATGTTCTTCTAAACAGAGCATAGATGTTTGTGGGCAGATTGAGCAAATCACAGCGCATACGGAATAAACAACCAAAACCGTTGGTGATGATTTCATCAGTCCCTGATAGTTCTTTATCCGGAACCATTTGCCCACAACACATCCGAGTGGCCTGCCTACATCACACACATCTTGATCTGAGAAACCGTTTGTGTTATTTTTGCTTATCGCACACAGTTCATCCCAGTGGCATGTATGCCGTTTATCACACACATCTTGATCTATGTAACCGTTTATGTTATTTTACCTCATCACAAACGGTTCATCCGAGTGACCTGTATACCGTCTATCGCACACGTGATCATCTGGCCAATCGGTTGTGTTCTGCTTGATCAGCGCAAACAGTTTATCGGGGTGAACTGTATGCCGTACATCGCACACACATGTATTTTTATAAGCGTTTGTGTTATATTATCCAATCTCAAACAGTTTATCTAGGCCAACTGTTTGCCAAACATCGCACACGCAACTATTTTTTAGATCGTATTTGATGGATACGCCATCGCACACAGTTTACGTCATTAGCGACAGAGCTATAACTATACCGTTTGCGATTTGGTCATCGCAGACAGTTTTGTCGAAGGGTCTCTGATTGATGTGTCGCGTTAGCAGCATCCTGCAGTAGTGGTAGGAACCAATATGGGCATCCAAGTCCCGCTATTGGTTATTGACCGTAGAGGTGTCTCGGTCATGTCTACATAGTTCTCGAACCCGCAGGGTCTACACACTTAACGTTCGGTGACGTTTCGGTATTATTGAGTTATGTATGTTGGTGACCGAAGGTTGTTCAAAGTCCCGGATGAGATCCCGGACGTCACGAGGAGCTTTGGAATGGTTCGGAGGTAAATATTTATATATAGGAAAGTGGTATTTGGGTTCCGGAAAAGTTTTGGGTATTTCCGGTAGTGTACCAGGAGTGACGAATGGGTTCCGGGGGTCCACCGGGGGGGCCCACCCACCCCGGGGGGCCACATGGACCCAAGAGGTGGCGCACCAGCCCCTGATGGGCTGGGCGGGCGACCCATGAGGGCCCATGCGCCCAAGAGGCAAAAAGGTGGAAGGGTGGGAGGAGTCCATATTGGAGTAGGACTCCTCCCTAGCCCACCTCCTAGTTGGAGGTGGACTCCACCTCCTTGGCCGGCGGCCAAGGCCCTAGGGGAAACCCTAGGGCGCCTCCTCCCACCCCTTCCTCCTATATATAGTGGAGGTCTGAGGGCAGCCCAACACCTGAAAAGCCACGTGCTGCCCTCTCTCCCTCTAGATCCTTTTCTCCTCTAGATTAGTTCGGTAGAGCTCGGCGAAGCTCTGCCGGATTAGTTCACCACCGCCGCCACCACGCCGTTGTGATGCCGGAGAACTCATCTACCTCTCCGCCCTCGCTTGCTGGATCAAGGAGGCGGATACCGTCATCGAGCTGTACGTGTGCTGAACGCGGAGGTGCCGTCCGTTCGGCGCTAGATCGTGATTGGATCGCGGGACGGCTTCCGATTTGGATCGCGAAGACGTTCAACTACATCAACCGCGTTTCTTAACGCTTCCCGCTTAGCGATCTACAAGGGTATGTGGATCCGATCTCTCGTCTTGTAGATTCTCATCTCCTAGATTGATCTTGGTGAAGCGTAGGAATTTTTTTGTTTCCCATGCAACGTTCCCCAACATTAATGTGGTGAAGATGGAGCCATGCCTTATTAATACAATAAGATGAATGGGGGGGTAAACATTTGTTAAGAATCGTATACTTTTAAGAATTAACAATTCTGTTTCTTACACTTTGATTATTGCTATGTTAATATTTGTTGATTCATCTTTTCTCAATGAGCATACATGCACAAGATTACATAGTGGATAGCATGTCACATCAAAAATTCCGTTTTTATCATTTACCTACTCAAGGACGAGCAGGAATTAAGCTTGGGGATGATTGATACGTCTCCAACGTAGCTATAATTTTTGATTGTTCCATGCTGATATATTATCATTCTAGGATACTTTTTGGTGTCTTTATTTACCAATTTATAATATTTTTGAGCACTAACCTATTGACCCAGTGCCGAGTGCCAGTTGCTGTTTTTTGCATGTTTTTTGCTTTGCAGGTTTACGGTACCAAACGAAGTCCAATTGCCATGAAACTTTTTGATGATTTTTTCTGGACTATATGAAGACCTAGAAGCTTTGGAAGGAAGCCAGGAGGTGCACGAGGGCCGCACCATGTATCAGGGCGCGCTCTGGGGGGCGCCCTGATATGTGGTGGCCCCCTCGGGCATCTCCCGACGTCCCTCTTCAGCCTATAAATTCTCTAAAATCCTAACAAACCCAGAAGCAGTCCTGAAACCCTTTTTCCGCCGCCACAAGTCTCTGTTCCGTCGCGAGGCCATCTAGAGCTCCGTTCCGGCACCCTGCCGGAGGGGGGATCGATCACGGAGGGCCTCTTCATCAACCTCGCTGCCCTCATGATGATGTGTGAGTAGTTCACCACAGACCTACGGGTCCATAGCTAGTACCTAGATGGCAATCTCTCTCTCTTATGATCTTCAATACAATGGTCATCGCATCTTCGCTTTGATCTATCCGATGTAATCCTATTGTGCGGTGCGTTTGTTCGGATACGATGAATTGTGGGTTTATGTTCAGATTATTCATGAAAAGTATTTGAGATGCCTCTGAATTATATTATCTCTTAAGTGCATGGTCATTATAGCTTTGTAATGCTCTCCGATCTATTGATGTGCTTTGGCCAAGTAGATTGATATTTCATCGGTGGGAGTGGTGCGTTGTGGTAGGTTCAACCTGGCAAGTTTCTATATCTCATTGACAAAGTAGGGGACAAGATGCATCTTTGCGTTGTTGCTACTAAGGATAAAACGATGGGGTTCATTCATACTGTTTGAGTTTACTTTGTCTACATCATGTCATCGTTCTCCAAGCATTACTCTGTTTTACTTAATACTCTAGATGCATGCTGGATAGCAGTCGATGAGTGGAGTACTAGTAATAGGTGCAGGCAGGAGTCGGCCTATTTGCTTATGGACGTGATGCCTATATATACATGATCATTGCCATCAAAATCGCATAACTATCCGCTTTTCTATCAATTGCCCAACAGTAATTTGTTTACCTACCGTATGCTGCCTACATGAGAGATGCCACTAGAGAACACTATGGCCCCCAGGTCTATTCACTTATATATTTGCAAACGCTATTATTACCTCGCTGCCTTTATTAACTTTTTATTTATTTTGCATTTATCAACAATTATCTACACAACTCATTTGCTTGCAAATAACGAGATCAAGGGGATTGACAACCCTCTTGCCCGCGTTGGGTGCAAGTCGTTTGTTCATTTGTGTGTAGCCGTTGAAAATGGTTGAGGATTGATATTCCTATTGGTTCGATAAACCTTGGTTTCATAACCGAGGGAAATACTTATCCGCTTTGTGCTGCAATTACCCGTTCCTCTTCACGGAAAACCCAACGTAGATCACAAGTATCACATACTCATATACCAATCATGGTTTTGAGGTTGCAATGGATGAACTGATAAAGAAGGATGAAGATGCTTGGAAGTGGCTATCAAAAATCCCTAAGGATAGTTGGGCTACGCATGCAATGGATTACACCTGCAAGACAGATCTTGTAGTTAACAACCTGTCAGAAGTGTTCAACAAAATGATATTAGATATTAGGTGCAAGCCTGTCAGGAGTTGTGTGGATGGTTTCAGAACTAAACTGATGATCAAATATCAATCAATTAGAGAGAAGACATAGAGCAGTAGGTGGGAAATCACACCCACCTACATGGAAAAGTTAGAGGAATCAAAGAAGTACTTCAGGCATTGCACTGCATACATGGCAGGTCCTGGCATTTGGCAAGTCACAAGTGGGGAGACAACTTACTGTGTGAACCTGGACAAATGGACTTGTGACTGCAAGAAATGGAACTTAACTGTTGTGCCCTGCAACCATGCAGTCTCTACCATTACTAGGTTGAAGCTACAGTCAGAAGACTTTGTACATGATTTCTTTAAGAAGCCATTGTACAAAGAAACCTACAAACACATCATCTACCCTGTACCTGGACCTAAATTTTAGACAAGGACACCTACTCAAGATATAGATCCACCTGTGTTCAAGGAGAAGAAGGGTAGGAAACAAACTGCTAGAAGAAAGGGTGAATTTGAGGTACCAACACCTAAGGATACATCAAGGATGGCCACTATCACCTGCAGCAACCGCAACAGGCAGAAACATAGATACACCTGCTGTCCTCTGCCTTTGAAGCCCCATCTTCAGGCAAGAAAGAACAAGCATAAGGTATGTAGTACTGCCAGAACAACAGTTTTTTAATCTTTTGATGGATACTTCCTAACTTTTGTGCTTTAGACAACCAGAACTGAGTATCATGATGCTGGAGGCACTTCTTCAGCTGCAAATGCACAGTCTGCAGAGCCTGCTACTTCCATAAGGACAAGGAGGGCAAGAACTACAGCAGATTCTTCTACCACTACTTCCCAGGCTGCAAACATAGCTTCAAGTTCAACCAATGCACCTAGTAGGAGAGGTGGAAGACCATACACAACACCCAGGCCTGCAACTTCATCAGCTGGAGCAAGAGTTGGTTCTAAAAGGAAGAGGTTTCAGAACACAAGGATGAGGGGTTACCTTTACCCAAGTGGCAACTAGTGAACCTGGAGAATTTGGGTCTAGTTTATTTCTATCAGAACTATGAGTTGGAACAGTTGGGTCAAGTTGGAGAACCTGTCAAAACTATGTCACATTATTTTGTGTTGAACTGCTGTCATGTTGAAATGCTGAGATGTTGAACTGCTATGCTGTGATGTGCTTAATGTTGCAAAATTTGGGCCTCCTGTCATCTTGCATAATTTTTACCAATATGCTTCTTGTTTAAAGATATGACCAATATAGCATGCTCTATCCCATTTGGTCATTTTGGCTCGACTCGAGATCGACTAGAAAAGACATGACCAATATAGTATGGTCTAGCCCATGTGGTCATTTTGGCTGGACTCGAGATCGACTAGAAAAGACATGACCAATATAGTATGGTCTAGCCCATTTGGTCATTTTGGCTCGACTCGAGATCGACTAGAAAAGACATGACCAATATAGTATGGTCTAGCCCATTTGGTCATTTTGGCTCGACTCGAGATCGACTAGAAAAGACATGACCAATATAGTATGGTCTAGCCCATTTGCTCATTTTGGCTCGACTCAAGATCGACTAGAAAAGATATGACCACTATAGCATGGCCTAGCCCCATTTTAACTACTAATGTTGAACATAACATAATCAAGGATAGCATTTTGAAGGTACTCATTACATAACCAGGGATAGTTTAGTAGGTACTCATTACATAACTAGGATAGTTCATAAGGTACTCATTACATAACATAAGCTAGAGTGGATTCCCAAAATATACATTTCCAAGGCCAACTATATTGTTCCAAGGCCACTTAATTACTTAACACAACTAGTGACCATTGATAGCAGTTCACTCATCAAGTATAGCCTTCATCTTGGCAAGTTTGTCCTTGTTGCCTTGACCAGCTTTGAGGAGATCTCCAACAACATACTCTAACTTCTTCTTCTCCTCTTTCAGAAGATCCCTGTCATGCTTTATCTCATCCCTCTCCTTCCTGGTATTCCTGATGATTTCTCCCTGAGATCTAGCAATGCACTTGAGCTCCTTGTTATCAATAACAAGCTTTTCAAACTCCTCCTCCATCTGTCATTCTCAAGCTTCTCCTTCTCCTTGTCAATAGCCAGCTTCTGCATCTTCTTGTCTACATCCATCTCCATCTTCTGCAGATCTTCATCATTCTGCCACTTCTTGTTCTGGTCCTGTGCATCCCTCCAATCAAACAACTTTGTCACATCTTCCATCAGCTGGCTGTACTGAGTGCCAAGGTTGTCCAACTCCTTCTTCAGTTTGTCATGATCCAGAATCCTACCATGATTTTACTCATGAAACATCTCCCAAACCTTCACAAGGCATCTTTGAAGTACACTAGGCCATGGGGCATCAACCCACTCAGAAACTCCACAATCAATGCCATCCTACAATAAATTATCCAACTTCAGGTTAAACTGCCAAAATAAAAGCCAATCAACTAAAAATGAAACAATTACTGAATCTAATACAAATAACTGAATCAAATACAAATACAGTGACTGAATGTAATAGAAATGCCCCAATCTTTGTACTACTGAATGCAGAGACTGAATCTACTACAAATAACTGAATCTTTGTACTACTAAAAATGGACCGAATTAACTAAATCTGTCACAAGTTAACTGCAAATGTACTAAAAAATGACTAAATTAAATTGATTGACTGATTGAATCAACTGAATTAACTGAATCTGTCACAGGTTAAATACATTAACACAAGATGGACTAAATTAACTGAATGATTCAAATAAATATGGACTGAATTAACTGACTGAATCAACTAAATCAAAGACATGAAAATCACCTAACCATAAGAAGAAGAGAGGATTAGCACAAACCTGCACCCCACAGCCATAGAACCTCCTACGGGTGTGAATCCCCTCAAATGCAACATATTTGGAACAGGGGCAAGGTGAAGCCTGCATTTGATGCTTCGATTTGAAGCTTTACCACAAAATGGTGCATCTACTGTTGTGTCAGGGTTCTCCTGCATTTTGTGTGCACACATTATCCACTATTCTACTACAAGTGCTTGAACAGGATTTGAAAACGAAACAAAACATGAACCCTAACCCTCTCTAACCCTAACCCTAGGTACATATCAGAGCACTTACCCCACAACTCCATATCCATGCCGACAAACTCCTCCTCACTGCTCTCCTCACCATCATTCCATGACGGCATCACTGAACGGCGGCGAGGAGACACTGGCTCAACGGCTAGGGCGCGGCGGCGAGAGTGAGGGGAACGGGAGAGCAGAGCAGAGAGAGAGAGACAACGAGTGGAATGGAGTGAGCTGCAGTCCGCAGGGCGGCTCGTTTATGACCTAGCAACGCTAACGGCCGTCACCCACTGGTCGTTACACTCGTCCTACGTGGCACTTGACATGTGGGCCATTTCTGTCAGAAGTCGTGGTTAACGGCTCCAAATCGGCCATTTGTGTTTATTGAAAAAAATAACTAGGAAACAGGTAGATTTTTGTGACGAGCTAGGAATGTGGTGGCAATTCTACGCGACAACTTCAAATGCGGTGGTTTTTTGTAATTCACTCCTTTCAGGCATTTGTCGAAGATAATCGTGGATGCTGTAGTTTAGTCTTGCCATGCTCGGCTTTACTCATTATACATCAATGACCATCAATTTGAAGGATTAGCATATTGAGTTACTATTGATTGCTATGTATGAATGATAGTGTATCACATGCCATATGTGTCGACGACAGATGATCATAAATTGAGAAACAACCTGCGAATGTTGATTCACATGTGCAGTCAATTGAGACATATGGACTCTCGATCGGACAAGAATTTTGTGCAACTATGTCAGCATCAAGACCATAAATTTTAACAGGTGCTGAAGAGCATCACGTGTGCTATTTTCTAGCATAAAACCTTGATCTTAATGCCCATAAAACAATCAAGAAAGACTATACTTAGAGAAAATGGATATATACAAACATGGCAAAAAATAGTTTGTATAAAAACATTGGATGTTAGAACATCACAACAATGCAAAGAATTGTACATACACAGCTATTTCAGGCTAAGCCGGTTTTGGTAACAAATGTAGTCGCCCGTAGCAATGCACATGCATAGCTAGATGAGGAGTTTGGAGGGGATCAATGCGGAGAGGGGGGCAGTTGGCGGGGACTCCTCTTTTGCGGTTCATGGGGCGCCATGCCGAACGTGAGGTGGGCGTCATCCTGTTTTAAAGGAGAGGACTCAAGTGAGAAATGTTCCGTTACAGTGGGAAACCAAGGGGGAATGAGAGGCTTTTTGTGGGATTGCGTGTTAGAGATAACATGGCAGAATTGTAGAAGCCCGGACTGTCGAGATGGTTGCACTTTGGGGAGCCCACTGGGTGCCCGTTTGATGTCTGAACACGTCCAAATGTATAAGGAAAAAAATGAGCTTTTACCTTTGAGACAACCTTAATTATTTGTCTGTTTTATTTATATGCATTATAGCTCGTAGCAACGCACGGATGTTTTACTCATACTCTTGGTGCAATTAATATGTTGCCTTTTTTTTATAAAATATTAACATGCATTGCAGGTATGCAACTACCAGTAAAGAAAAGCAAGGCAATGTCTTGAAGGAAAGATTTGGGATCGCCCTTTCAAAACATGGATGTAGCGCAAAAATTGTTTTTTCTTGAAAAAAGTCATTCGCGCGATCAAGATCCAATGGCTGCGAGGGCGTTCCTGAGATCTATTAGAAAAGTTACTAGTAGAATGCCCGTGCGTTGCCACGGGCTCTTGAAATATCTTTGCAAATTATACAATTCAAATGCATGTGAATTTTCACACGTAGAGACAATATAACACGGGCACAATTGCTTAATAATTGAAGTCCAATTCATTTGCAATGTAGATCCATAACAAAAAGACAAATTGATGACGTGTCCGTATAACAATTTGAGCGATGATCCAACTAAAATCCATTACAAATTATTAAGATCTACTTGATGCGCTTATGAAATTCTCGCACAATATCAGAAAAGTTGTCTTTAGCTTCATTCCCACGATGTTGTAGCACGTACAATAAGAATCGCTTCCTCAACTCATACCCACCCCGCGCAAGAAATATATGTAGTTAGCATGAATATTTCACGTCGAATGTCTTAAAACGTGTAACAGACAATACTCACAGTGCAAATCGGCTTGACCAGTTCTTTACCGTTCCACCAGAGCATAAAATGAAAAACAAAAAAAACCAGACACATCCCTGCAATTTTCTAAATTTATATTATATACAATATACTGATAACAAAAAATAAATGTTTGTATTATGAATTTATTACCCCTTTGTGCTCGTTGGAATATTAGACGGAAATAAACATTGCCATTTAGATATATCGGAATTCCAGCCGGGTTGCTTTATTTCGAGTGCTTCTTTGAATTCCCTCGCAAACCTTTTAACTTTACTACGTGCCTCAAATTTTTATTCTACGACGACTACTGTGATGTATGAATAGGGTCCATAATGTATACACGATGTGCGTCTTTGTCGACGACATACAAAATGTATTGACCGATGGATGCATAGAGAAGATAAATCTACAAGTGGTAGCAATTAGCAACAACAATAAACAATGACAAAAATAGCCAAAATACCTTACTTACTATGTTGCACGATGAGATGTTGTTGTCTACCCCAGGCCAGCCATCAAACAATGTTGCCAACGTCTGAATAGTTTCCTTCTCGCAGAACTTTTGATCTCGTGTTGACTCTAGCATCATGGACAGAGTAAAAAAGAACTATTGGTTCAACATTTTGATACTAATGACACTGAATGAAGAATTATGATAACTTACACAAAAACGCAGATCCATGTAGTGTATAGGAGGGTTTGTGAACAATACTCCCTCGTTACATGCGAGTATACGCACGGCGATGTTGAAACAATCCTTGTCCATACTTTGCTCCATTTTGAGTATGCCCTCAAGTTTTTTAAGACTTAAATACATTGGATGCGGTGTCGAGATTCGAACCCATTCCTTCCTGAAAAATGGATGGTAAGAATAATAATCATTATATAATGGATGGTGTCGAGATTCCTTCCATAAGGCATTCCAAATCATCATTTGATAACAAGGCATCTTCAATGTGCACGAACTTGATTTTCTTGGGGGCAGACATGATTGATTTAATGACTATAATATCTCTAGGGGTACAAACATAATCTGTGGGAATGAGAAAAAAAAGCCAAACCAGTATAAAATATGAGCCAAATTAGTTGAATACAAAAAGCAATATGACAAAGGAATGATCGATAATAACACAAAAAATTCCTTTTGCGATAACATTAAAATTGGCATCCTTTTTTGGTTTCTTATGAGATATTGTCGGTCCAACATCGTTATGTTGTATTAAACTTGGTGAATATTCGGCCCCTTCAAGCAACGTCAATTCAGAACCCTTGTCAATGGATTCTGTTTGGACATCTCCAAAATCCATATCCACGTGTCCAATATTCTGTAAAACCAAGAATATATAAAAAATACACTTTTTATTATTCTCATGTATAACATATATACAAACAATGATTAGATATACAAACCTCTTCTCGTGTTGTTTCAGTCATGTCTATCATTGTTACATCGGTGCGTATGTCAGAACTCATTTTATACTGCATTATATAACAAAAGTGGAATTTAAAATATAAATGATATTTTATAGCATCATATAACCATATACTTATAATATATAATAAAAATAAAAGTAAAACTAACATAGCCGTTTAAATTGTAAAAAAGAAAAACGTTTTTTCCTTTTTACATATCACTACAGCCTCCTACAAAAAAAGCCTTATCTACCACTCCACTGAGTCCACTCCTCTCCCTCCACTCATCTTCCCACCGCAAGGTCAGCCCGATCCCCTCTCCCCCACACTGCCGGCCTCCGCCCTCATCCCCACGGCCGCCAGAACCGGCGACCTCGCCTCCCAGCGCCGCCAGAACCGGCGACCTCGCCTCCCACCGCCGCCACATCTCAACCCCTCCCCTGAGCGACCAGACCCCCCCACATCCGGCCCAGTTGCAACCGCCTCCGACCGCAGTGTGGGCGGGCGGCTCCAACGTGCCGCTCTCACAGGACCATCCGGACCCGTCCGTCGCCTGGTCGCCTGCCGCGGCGTATTCTCCGAGCACCCAGCCGACTTTAGTTCTGAATTTTTAGGAGTAGATTTCACATGCATTATTTGCTAATACATCCCATTTGTTGACTCAGGCCCCCAGGTCTCCAAATTTACTAATACATCCCATTTGGACCACAACGGCATATGCAGTGATTCACATACTGGGAGACTCATGTAATTGTGTGTACGTCTCATACTGGGAGAGCAGAATTGTGTGTACAGGAAGAACACGTCTCATAGCTGGTGTACAGAATTGTGTTACTTCCAGATTTGAACTACCGGATTTTAACAAATGTACCTGTGCGTGCAAAATACCAGACGCTGACCTCGAAGGTCAGGAAGGGATCTGGACGGCGGACATCGTGGTCCTCGGCGACCTGGAGATCAACACTGAAGGCGGCGGCGACTCCTATAGGCGGGATCCTGGATGACGGCAAACCCACACCCGATGGCGGCAAAGGCCTTCGGGATGGAGGCGATCTGGGGTTCCTGATGGAGGCAATTGGCGATGGCGGCGATGGAGGCGATGGCGGCGAGCGGCGATGGAGGCGATCTGGGGTTCGCGTGCGCAGCGATGGAATGACGATTGGCTGGAGCGTCGGGTGTGGGTTCCCAGATCGGTTTTTTTTCGTCCGATTTTTATTCACGTCGGACGTGGGAGCCTCGATCGATCTATTTTCGTCCGTTTTTTTCTTCCTTCCGTACGTGGGAGCCCCTTCGTCTGGTTTTTTTGCTGGGAGTGCGAGGGATTACGTGCGTACGCCCTGGTTTTCTAGCTGGTGGGAGGGATGACGAAAAAAACCAGATGGAGGTGGGAGGGTTGACGAAAACAAACCAAGACAAGACCAAGTGCCCCTTTAGTAGTAGAGATATCGTTAAAGCAAAATTGGGATCTTTGCACATGTGGGTCCCTACCAAAAACCTTCCCGGCCCCACCAACTCTAAACCCCAAACCCTCTCCTCCCTCCTGCTCCGGCGTTGCCACCAACGAGCTCCACGCCTCCGCCGACGGGGCGCCGACCGCGCCGCCGGCCGTTGATTGAAATTGAAGGTACCCCCCCCCCCCCCCCCTTCTTTCCCCACTCTCGCCCCTCTCGAGTCTGTGCGGCGCCTCCTCTGATTGGCATGGCTAGCGCAGCAGGCCTACATGGCGCTACGGTGTGGTCTCAGTTTCCTCGCGGGAATCACGGAGCTCCGTTCTGGGGACGAGTCGCGGGACCTCGGCTTAGTTGTGAGATTCTGATGCTAGAAGGAGGCCCCTTGTTTGGTATAATCGCTGGCTTTAGAGTGCCATAGTGTTCGCAAGCTGCTGCTTGAGATCGAGCGGTGTTAGACCTTTATCAGCTTCGCGTGTGCTTCGATTTAATCGTACACTTGTACTCGTGTTTGTGTCTCCGTTTGGGGGGGGGGGGGGGGGGGGGGGGGCTGCCTGCGAGTTATGTACTTGATCCTGTATTCTTTATTATGCCTGAGTTCTTGATTTCAGTCTCTATCTCGGTAGGAATGTGATTTAGCTTAACAGGAAAATCCTACTAGCTGTGACCCATTTATTCCTAGGTTCGTTTATATTGTTGTGCTTTTCTATCTGTACTAGTGGGAATGTGTGAAACGCATAAGGTTTTTCAGTATTGTATTTGTCTTTTTCATACGGGATGACCTGACCTTCTGAGAGACCGAGGTAGATAACTTGTGTAATTCTGCAATTTCTTTGGCTGTTCACCCGTTCCCAGATGCAACGATTTGCAACCCGACAGAAATTAGCAACACCACACACTTGCGTAAGGGTCCTCCGAGCACAAGCAGTTCCCAATTCCCTGTGGAACAACAGCTGACGCCCAAAATTTCAGTAGCAAATGCACCCTATTGAAACGAACTTGGTGTATAGGAATTCAGATGAATGCTTGCGCAGTTCTCTGGAGTTTTAGAATAGTCTTAAACGTTGTCTGACCTCCAAGCCACGACTTACAAGGGTATATAAAGACTTCTGGACGGTCAACATAAGGTTGGAGCAAACTAACCTATAACTTTCCTAACTCGTATGACTCTGTTTGGAAACTCAGATTAATACCGACATATTGTTTTGAAGATACCTACTCGATCTCTTCGAATCAAAGGCTAGCAGCATACAGTTTGGAAAGCACACAGATCCAGCTTTCCAAGTTGTATTTTTTTGCCATATTTGAAGCATGCATAAACATTCTGCACCTATTTCGGTTTTGGACTTTCTGGCAGTCAATCCGAATCTGAAAGGGAATATCGTGTTTCCATCTTGTGTTTTCTTCATTTGATGATGGCACCACTCCCCCCCACGCCTCCTTGTGCACACCTTATTATTAGATGTTAACATGTTCCACTCCTTGCTCATGTTCTCCTATGCCTCGAACATGATCATGCAAAGATACAAGGATTTAGGCAGTATAAAGTCCTCATCATTTAAATTGTCGAACTCAATTAAGAGAGAATTCAGCTGTTGTGATAGTAACTTGGCATGCAGGGGCGTACCCAGCTTCAACTATAGGGGTGCACAGGACACCGGGTCCAAGAAATTTCCTTGCTGTCATGTATAGTATAGTTTGTGATACCCCAAAAAATGAGTGATTTACATGTGGGACACCGGGTCTTTTTTTCGCTAGGTCTACTCCTGTTGGCACGTGCTCTTGTTATTTGGTCCAATACATGGATCATTAGGTTTATCTTGAATAGCGACTTGATCGGCAGCATGAGAAGATGGTAAAGAGCTAGGGATGCCCTCACCACTTTATGTTGTGATGCTTCAGTGCTACTGGGAATAGCTAAAGTGCATACAGTTTTCACTATTGTATTTGTCTATCTGTTGTGATGCTTCAGTGCTTGGTGGGAATGGCTGAGATGCAGAGAAATTCAACAGAGCGGTGGGTTACTCAAATGGTCATGAAATCTCAGAAGGAAGCTCTCGGGACTGTTACGGGACAAGACATTACTGATGATGTAGGCCCTGGTGACGATGCCACTTGCTCTGCTGGTGAAAATAGGTACCCTGATTGGCCTGGAACTACAGTATTTAGGATGCTAATTTCTGCGACAAAGCTCGGTCCGATAATTGGTTACAAAGGAGAGAGGGTTAGAAGACTGTGTGAGGAAACAAAAGCATGTATCCGTATAATAGGCGGTCATCTTGCAGGGGCAGAAAGAGCTGTAAGTTGCCGATTGAACAGATATCTTATTTCTACTCTGTACTTTTTGATCAACCTAAGGATTTAACCTAATTAATTGGAAAACACACTTTTGTATTCTTTTTATGTCTAAAATATGGTAGAATTTTCTTAATTGTTGGCATGTATATAAAAATCCAACATAGGTGTTCGTTGTCCATATACCTTGCGTTATTTTCGGTTGCAACCAAGCCCCTTTTTAGATATTTAGACCAAAAATGTTTCATGTTTACACTAAAATTTCTGGCTCCATCTGTCTTGGCTTAACAATCAACTAGTAATTCATATGTGTTAGAACAGGGTTGTGCTGTGTGTGTAGTTATCATATTGTATAGGGGCTTCTTTGCTTATTTCCCTTCATGTATATGTGCTGGCCTGTTGGCCCGATGGAATACAAGCTCACTTCATAACATGGTATAAGAGCTAGGGTTAGGTTCCCCAGCCGCCGCCGCCGCCGCCTCTGGTCGCCGCCGCCGCTGCCGCGGCCGCCGCCGGCCGCCGCTCCTCTCTTCATCGAGCCTCTCCCCTCTTCTTCCTGGTAGCCGCTGCCGCCTGCTGGTCCAGGCCGCCGCTGCTGCCGTCCTTCCCGGCCGGCGCCGCCGCCTCAACGTGCTGCTGCTGCTGCTGCTCCTCTTCTCTGCTGCTGCTGCTGCTGCTCTTCTCTGCTGCTGCTGCTGCTGCTCTTCTCCTCCTGGTCTGCTGCCGCCATCAAGCTGTGCCTCCTGCTGCTGCTGCTCTTCAACGAGCTGCTGCTGCTGCTGCTCTGCTGGAATGGCGCCCTCCACCACCATTGGTGCTGTCCCAGTCCCACGATGTCCTGTTATCTTCAACGGACAGAACTACAGGGACTGGGTGCAGCACATGAAGCTGCACATGAGGGGCCAGCTGGTCTGGGAGCACCTCTCTGGTTCTCTGCCTTGTCCCCTGCTGCCCACTCCTCCGGCTGAGTTGGCCTTCCCTGTTGATGCCGATGAAACCAAGCAACGTGAGATGCTAGATGCTTTTGAAGAGGCCACTGAAGAGTATCAGAATCAACTCCACTTGTACAAGCAATGGACAAATGATGATGCTCGAGCCTCTTCTATCTTGGTGAACAGCATGGATGTTGATCTCACCATGGATGTGGTGGCCCTTACCACTGCATATCAGATGTGGGAGCACCTTCGCCATCGCTATGAGTCTACAGGGGATGCCATGTATCTCTCTGTTGTTCGTCAAGAGCAACAGCTACAACAGGGAGATGCTACTGTGGATGATTTCTACAAGGAGATATCGGCGGTGTGGCGCCAATTGGACTCTCTGGGAGCTGATGTTTGTTGCAGATGTCAGTGTTGTGTGCGGCAACAAGCTAAGCTGGAGGTTCGTCGCCTCTACGACTTCCTCACTCGCCTCCGGCCGGAGTTCGAGCAGAGTCGTGCTCAGCTATTGGCACGCCATCCTCGGCTCTCTACTCTGGAGGCCCTTGCTGAGGTGCGATCTGAGGAGGTGCGTCTACGAAGCACGGGCTTGTTGCCATCCTCTTCAGCAGTCCTGGCTGCCCGCGTTCCACCACCGCTGCCTGGTGTGCCCTCTTCTCCACAGGTGGCAGCAACCTCCACTAGTGCTTTCTGCAACTACTGCAAGCAGGATGGTCACGTGATCACGGAGGGCATCAAGAGGAGGAAACAGGGTCGCCGTGGTGGCCGTCCTCAAAAGGACTCGGGAGGCTCCTCTAATTCTCATGAGGGCTCCCTTGAGAAGGTTCACCAGGAGATGCTCACCTTGCTGCGCCGCCTTACTGCTTCTGCACCATCCTCAGGTTCTGTTGGTTCTGCTGGTCAGACGTCTGGTCCACCACCGCACTCTTCGTTAGGTACATCTTTGCCCTGGATTCTTGATTCTGGGGCCTCCTTCCACATGACACCACACAGAGATCACCTTTGTGCTGTCAACTCTGTGCCTTCTCCACTTACGGTTCAGACTGCAGATGGCACTTCTCTTCCTGTTGCCGCAAGAGGGACTCTTTCCACGTCTTCTTTTCATGTCCCTGCCGTTTCTCATGTTCCTAAACTGACTATGCAACTTCTATCTGCTGGTCAACTTACTGACTTGGGTTGTCGTGTTATTCTGGATTCTGACTCTTGTTGTGTTCAAGATCGTCGTATGGGGACTCTGGTTGGGATCGGTCCTCGGCGCCATGACTCTCAGCGCCTTTGGGAGCTCGATTGGCTGCGCCTTCCTTCCGCTGCGTCCTCTAGCCAGTCGGACATCACCACCCCTTTTGCTTCAGCTGCCACCTCCACCACATCCTTCGCTCAGTGGCATCATCGACTGGGTCACATTTGTGGCTCCCGCTTGTCTTCTTTGGTTAGGAGTGGTGTTCTAGGGTCTGTATCTGGTGATAGTTCACTAACTTGTATGGGTTGTAAGCTTGGCAAGCAGATACAACTCCCCTATCCCTCTAGTAATTCTGTTTCTCAACGACCTTTTGAACTTGTTCACTCTGATGTATGGGGCCCTGCCCCCTTTGTTTCGAAAGGGGGTCACAAATATTATATAATTTTCATTGATGATTTTTCTCGCCACACTTGGATCTACTTTATGTCATCTCGTAGTCAAGTGCTTCAAATTTACAAGTCTTTTGCTACCATGGTTCGCACTCAGTATGATTCCTCTGTTCGAGTTTTTCGTGCTGATTCGGCTGGCGAGTACCTATCTCGTGCGCTTCGTGGTTTCCTTGCTGAACAGGGTACCCTTCCTCAGTATTCCTGTCCTGGTGCCCATGCTCAAAATGGGGTGGCTGAACGCAAACATCGTCACGTCCTTGAGACTGCTCGGGCTCTTCTTTTATCTTCTGCTGTTCCCCCGCACTTTTGGGCTGAGGCTGTTTCTACCGCTGTTTATCTCATTATTAATATTCAGCCTTCTGTTGCTCTTCAGGGAGGGATACCAGTTGATCATCTAGGTGATGGTCCAGCTGATTATAGTGGTCTACGCCTGTTTGGTTGTGCCTGTTTTGTTCTTCTCCACCCTCATGAACGCACCAAATTGACTGCTCAATCTGTTGAATGTGTTTTCCTTGGCTACAGTTTGGAGCACAAAGGTTACCGTTGTTGGGACCCTATTGCTCGGAGACTGAGAATCTCCAAAGATGTCACTTTTGATGAGTCTCGCTCCTTCTACCCTCGTCATTCTTCTACTGCCACCACTGAGTCGTTAGTCGAGCCTCTCTTTTTTTTGACTCTACCTGATTCTTCACCTTTATCGTCACCTGGTAGGTCCACTCCTAGCCCGTCACCTGTGTCTGCTCATGAGCTTCAGCTTACACAGGATGAGGTTTCTATTCCTGACTCTCCTACCCGGGTTGAGCCATCCACTCTCTCTCCTTTTCCTTTTACCTACTCCCGTCGTGCTCAGCACCCTTCTCCCTCTGATGCGCCACCTTCAACTTCCCCTCTCTCTCCGCTTCCTTTTGTCTACTCCCGTCGTGCTCAGCACCCTTCTCCCTCGGATGCGTCTACTTCCACTTCCACTCCTTCCCTGTTGGGTCCCATTCCTTCCGAACCACCTATCCCTCCTGCTCCTCGGTATAATCTGCGTGATCGCCACACTCTCCAGCCTCCTGCGTACTATGTTGCTGCTGCTACCACTCTTGTTGAGCCGTCTACGTATCGTGAGGCTGCTGCTCATTCTGAATGGCAGCATGCTATGGCAGAGGAGATTCATGCTCTTGAGCGCACAGGCACTTGGGACCTTGTACCCCTGCCTACGGCGTTAGACCCATCACTTGCAAATGGGTCTACAAGGTTAAGACACATTCAGATGGTTCTCTCGTGCGCTACAAAGCTCGTCTTGTTGCGCGTGGCTTCCAGCAGTAGTATGGTCTTGCCTATGATGAGACTTTTGCTCCTGTTGCTCACATGACCACTGTTCGCACTCTTTTGGCTGTTGCTGCTGTTCGGCAGTGGTCCATCTCTCAATTAGATGTCAAGAATGCCTTCTTGAATGGTGAGCTGCGGGAAGAGGTCTATATGCAGCCGCCTCCTGGCTATACTGTCTCTGATGGCACTGTCTGTCGCCTTCGGCGCGCTCTTTACGGGCTGAAACAAGCTCCTCGTACCTGGTTTGAGCGTTTCTCCGCCGTCATCACAGGGATCGGGTTCTTTGCTAGTGCTCATGATCCTGCTCTGTTTATTCACACTTCTCCTCGCGGTCGCACCCTTTTACTACTCTATGTTGATGACATGATTATCACAGGGGCTGACCACCAATTCATTGATTTTGTGAAGAAACGTCTACATGAGCAATTCTTGATGACTGATTTGGGTTCTCTTCGCTACTTTCTTGGACTTGAGATCATTTCTTCCCCTGAGGGTATTTATCTCTCTCAAGAGAAGTACATCCAAGATCTTCTCACTCGTGCCTGCCTCACTGATCAGCGCACGGTTGACACTCCTATGGAGCTTGGTCTCCATCTTCGTCCTGGTGAGGGTGCACCCCTTGCAGATCCCACACGCTACCGCCATCTTGTTGGGAGCCTTGTCTATCTAGGCATCACTCGTCCTGACATTTCTTATGCTGTGCACATTCTGAGTCAGTTTGTCTCTGCTCCCACTCAACTTCACTACAGTCACCTTCTTCGTGTTCTTCGTTACCTTCGTGGTACTGTGACTCGTCGCTTATTCTTCCCTCGCTCCAGCTCTCTTCAGCTTCAGGCCTACTGTGATGCTACCTGGGCCAGCGATCCCACTGATCGCCGCTCTCTCTCTGCCTATTGTGTTTTTCTTGGCTCCTCCCTGCTTGCCTGGAAGACCAAGAAGCAGACTGCTGTATCTCGCTCCAGTGCTGAGGCTGAGCTGCGCGCTATGGCGTCCGTGACTGCAGAAATTACTTGGCTACGGTGGCTTCTTCAGGATTTTGGTGTTTCCACTGCTGCACTGACCCCTTTGCTCTCCGACAGCACTGGGGCACTCAGCATTGCCCGTGATCCTGTTAAGCATGAGCTCACCAAGCACATCGGTGTTGATGCCTTCTACACGCGTTCTCAGGTGCAAGACAGGATTGTGGCCCTTCAGTATGTGCCCTCGGAGCTTCAGCTTGCTGATTTTCTGACGAAAGCTCAGACACGGTCCCAACACAGCTTTTTCCTGTCCAAACTCGGTGTCCAAGATCCCCCTTGAGTTTGAGGGGGGGTGTTAGAACAGGGTTGTGCTGTGTGTGTAGTTATCATATTGTATAGGGGCTTCTTTGCTTATTTCCCTTCATGTATATGTGCTGGCCTGTTGGCCCGATGGAATACAAGCTCACTTCATAACAATATGGATATGCGGACATTATTTTCTCAGCATGCTGTGTTAACACTCTAGCATGGAACTGGCTGCTACAGATTTAATAATTCTTTAACATAACGCTTAGTATTCCATCAATGCTGCATCTTGCCTTTTTTGGGTTTTATACCACACATTCTTTACTTATTTTCCCTTCTTAGTGCATATCAGCATATGGAATAAGGCATGTTTTGCAATACAGTGGTCCTAAAGCCGATGGACTTCAGTTCATACAAAGGAGGCATGATTCGTCTTTCAGTTGTCCTAAAAATTATTTCACCTTTTTCATTGAAAGGTTATCATTTTCGCAAAGGAGCAACCGGATGAATTAATACCTCCAGCTATGGATGCACTATTGAGAGTATATCAGCACATAATTTATGATGATGGCTTAGACATGGGATCTGATAGTACAGTTGTGGCACGGATCCTTATACCAAGTGAACAGGCAGTGAGCCTTATTGGGGAGCAAGGTTTGATGATATATTCTATCGAGGAAGCTTCCAAAACTAACATTTATGTCCTTGGTATGTTATTTTTTATGGTCTACCTGTAAACTCAATTTTCCACATCCACTGCTTCCTTGTATCCATATGATTGATTTGTCATAATGTACTAGTATACATGTGATTCTGTGGATGATATGCACTTATGGAGTTAACTGTTAATGGCTGTCAATAAGGAACATGCATTGTGGCTTACTTAAGCATATACTACCCCTGTACCAAAATATAAGACGTTTTTGCAGTTCAATTTAAACTGCAAAAACGTCTTATATTTTGGTACGGAGGGAGTAGTTAGTTTGCTTGGCATCTCTGTTGGGGCAAAGCTGAAATTCGGAAAACATACGTATGATGTTTTGTTGCTTTTACATTAGTATATTTTCTCAAACAAGGTTGCATGTGTCAATCATAGCCTGAAAAACACTTCTGAAATATTTTGTAGCTGTAGTAATGGTTTGTGCCTTAATGATGTATATGTGTGCTACTTGAAAATGTTGGGCTTGCTTCCCTATTAGTTTGGTTATGGAGAAATCAGTCAAGTTCCTAGTGAAGGCAGAAGAAGATAGCTCAATCAATGTAGACCAAGAGTCTACTTGTATAATTTGCACCTGTAGTCATCTATATGTAGAATGTTTCTATAGAGTACAATATGTACTTCTAATTTTAAGTCCTATCAACCATCCAATCATGTATTCTTTGATTTTGTGTAACTGATTTGCTTGACTTGTGTGTTAGTACTGTAGTCATATGCACCTATCACCAAAAGATTGCCCATGAATGCTACGGCAGGAAACTGTTTCTACAATGAGTTCACTAAATAAGAGAATATACATCATATATTAAAAGTGAGATGAATTACGTTTTCCACTGCATCCATCATTTAGACAAAAGTGGGTTTCACCCTTATGCCGAGCTCACTTTTATTTGAACAGAAAGTTGCTATTACCTCAAGTTACTATCTTTTCCATACGATGATAAGCAGTTTCAGGGGCTGTTTGGATTGCAGCCAGGGCTCGCCCTACCAATTTTTTGGTCGTTGACTGCCCCCACAGGTATCGTTTGGATCAGCGCCAGCGATTCTCAACCACGCCAATATTTTGGTAGCCCCGTTCAGTTTCTACGCCCGCTCGTTGGCGAGATCCTGGCGGCAAAATCCTTCGCCAAGTTTTTGGCGTGCCAATTTTGGCGAGGCTGGCTCGGGCGTGATCCAAACAGCCCCTCAGTATGCCATTCTTTCAGTTGATGTCTTTTGGATTATATACTACCTCCGTTCATAAATAAGTGACGTGGTTATTTAGTTATTTATGAAAGGAGGGAGTATTTATTTCGGTGGTTATTCTTGGTTTATTGTTCCAGCATCCAGTGTCCTTTAGCCAGTATGTCATTCCTTGTGTGCTTTGACTATGCAGATTGTGACTTGCCGCCTGTTGCACTTGAAGAAGATAGGATTGTTGAAATATGGGGACAACCTGCACGAGTGCGGAAGGCTTTGGAACTTGTTGCTTCTCATTTGAGGAAGTACCTGGTTGATCGAAGTGTTATCCCATTGTTTGACCCTCATGTAAGTAGTTGCCACTGTTTTGAACATTACTCTTTGTAACAGCCATGCCAAAGTTATACTCCCTCCGTAAACTAATATAAGAGCGTTTAGATCACTAAAGTAGTTATCTAAACGCTCTTATATTAGTTTACAGAGGGAGTAGTAAATTCTTTAAGGGTGGAAAGTGGTAGTGGATAATCCGAAATATCCGACATTTGTATTCGAAAACATGCATGTTCGTATCCGAAACATCCACGTCCAAACTAAAATGGAAATGGAAGATATCCGGGTTTATTTTACAAATACAAATACAAATGTGGTACGGGATTTTGACACAAATATGGATATGGAAGTGGATATATCTGTATCCGAATAAAATTCCATGAGCTAATTCAAGCAATTCTAGCCCTAATATGCCAATTATCCAATATAAAAGCCTAATAAGTTGTCAAACTTTACTTTTTGTATGATTAAACTTAGAAATTATTATGCATTATAGTAGTATTTATTCATTAACATGTCTATCATTAACTTGTTATATGTTTCTAGTTGATTATTTTGTGTCACATAGCTATTGACTCATTTCATTTAACTAATATGTCGCTAACTCGCTATTATTCGTATTTGTTCCGAATTGAGTAAACATCCGATATGTCTCCGTATTTGAGTAAAATCCGATCCGCATTCGTATTTGTTTTGAAAATATGAAAACCGAAGTGTTAAGAGTACTATCCGATCCATTTCCACTGCTTTCTACCCTACCCAATATTTGATTCAGAGGAACTTTTATATCTTCAGGTGCCTTTGTCAATGTTACACGTGGAAATGCCCCCATGTCATTACAGTGACCATCCTGAGGGAATGCCCCCACTTTACTACAGTGACCATCCCGAAGACCCTCTTGAAGCAGTTAGTCCACTCTGCCATTCCGAAGATCATCAGCGTGAACCCCAATGGACTGAAACTTACTATACGAGATGCAGGAATCCTGTGGAAGCTCCTACCTCTTTTGGAAGATATCGATCAGTGACACCTCCTCATCATGGTATAAGTGCGTATAGACAAGAAATATCTTCACCACCCATGGGAACGTACCTATCAGCTCCTATTGAATTAGGTTCACACCACAACCTGACAGCATATGAAATACGAGCAACTTCACCAATCGGTGCATCAGCTACTGTTGAAAGAATACGCTCCCTTATATCCGTGCATGGTCACCAAGCACACCCACTGAGAAAGACATGTCAATCAGCTACAATGGGAAAACGTCCACACCTGGGAATATCATTATATGGAAGTGAATCTCATACCAGCAGGGTATCTCCATCCGCAGCTGCTGATCTACCGACAACTCGTGGTATGTCTGAATATGAACAGCAAGCATCTCAATCATTGAGCATGTATCCACCAGCCACTGTGGAAAACCTTCTGCATTGTCGTGTGTCTGCTTGTGGCCCAGAAGCACCTTCGCATGTGCTTGTGCGTCCATTAACTAGTAAATCACCAGCAATCACTGCACAGGTTTGTATAGTTTTTGTTGTAAAGTTTCTAAGCTTTCCTACATGTTTTGTTTTTCTTCACAACAATAATTAGTATATATTTGTGATGGTGGATTATTTGACAATTGACAGGTTACTGAAAAGATGCAAGTTCCAATTATCTATGCTGAAGCCGTGATTGGCCCGACTGGTGCAAGAATTGATTACATTCGCCGTGCTAGCAGATCGAGCATCTTGATAAACGATTTGGAGGAGGATGCAATGTCTATTGAAATCAATGGAAGTTCTGCAATAGATGTTCAGACCGCAGAGCAGCTGATAAAGGTAACAGTGACTTCTCTAAGAAATTGTACTTCTGTTGAGTAACAGTTTTATCCTTTAGGTAGGACTTCACCTTGTTATGGTAGGGAAATACTTGTGGTTGACTCCGTGGTTTTGTATGTAAAGCATAAGGTGCTGCTTCCAATCCTTTGTTTGCTGAAAAACTGAAAATTAATTCTCTTAATTGGATGCCTGTGTTTGGTGTCTACTGTCTAGAGCTCAGTCAGTCCTCTTGATCACATAAGAACCCACCTATCTGAGAATAGAAGCCATGCTAGTTTTCTTCAAATCCTTACTGACCCGGTCTGAATGCATGGCTAAACAGGCCCGGCGAATACTTCTGGTAGACTATTTCTTCAACTAAGCGGTTTCTTTCGGGTAAATTGGTTCAGATGCAGTGTCGGTTTTAGATAACATCAACAAACTTCTCTGCCTCTTTTGTTATCTCTACAATGTATTCCTTAATAGTTAGTTTCAGCTATGTTTTTCCACTACTCATTGTACATAAAAATACACTACTTAAAGGACTCCATCATTCTATAGTTGATGTTTGAACTTAGAACTTTGGCGTTAGAAACAGATCATTATTTTTGAATTGTGACCATTATAATAAAATGGTGTTGGCTCCCATTTACACCCTCTATTCCTAAATATAGATGACACCCCGCGTGTTGCTGCGGGACTTTATAAAGTCATGGTGTAAAACTATGGAGTTAAATCATAGATGTGATGATATATTGGAAACAAACAGGTACAATTGTGATGATAGTAGACAACACTATGGCAGTTAGTTATAAAATTTATTACATATACCGACAGATAGAAATACTTGTGTCTAGAATATAACTGTTCGGTAACATAAACTTAAGAAGGTATGCACGATAGTAAAAGAAAATGCTACATGCTGATTGCAGTGTGTATCTCTCTTGTTCTCCGTTGGCTTGCACCTCTATAGTACAATCTGGATTAAATATAGCACACACACAAATCGGAATGTAAGTGTATGGTGGTAATGACATGTACTGTCACTACAACAACTATATCGTTATGAGGAGCTTGTCATGTCAGCTATGCTTGAGGGCCTGGCAGACGAAAAAAGAGGTGGATTTAATATGATGTTTGATTGTTCTCAAACCTAGTGAAAGGTAAAACTGAGCAGATGAGAAAAGCGGAAACTCTGATTTGGATGTTAACAGTTAATACTACTATTCACATGGGATAAATTTAGTTGGGATCCAAATTTCGTGATGGCACTTGAGTTGATACTTCAGAACATAAAAATGTGTATCAGTTGCGAAGACGGTGGGAAGGATCAAACCTAATTGTTGGTTGTAGAGAAAACAACACACACACCATCAATTCATTAAAAAAACAATTGATATTAATATACTGATGATGTAAGATAAAGGTTACAAATACAATTTGATTGAAAATTACATCAACATTGGCGGACATATAATTCACAAATCACGAAACAGAATGTCCCATTGTCATGCAAAAACATACAACTTCTCAAGACAAAGACTACTCTCTTAGACAATAGATTACCAAACGGGCACCAGACTCAAACTTTACCTTCTTCGGATCTTACTATCAGCACCAAAACAGATCTTGCTGTGAGTTTATGACGCATCCTCCGTAGATCATTTGCTAGGACAAATAGTGACAAGTGGGATCTGTAAAAGCGGAACATGAGATGGTCAGTGAACAAATAGGCAAACATCTTGTCAATCTAGATTAAAGATATTCTGCACAGACAAACAGGCCTGCAACTGGCCTGGATTTTGATCAAATGCCTTGTCTGCAAAGATTCAAAAGAACATCAATAAATAGGAAGCATTTTTTTCGAAAAGGGGCGCTTTATATTACTTAAAAGGTTTAAGTATTACATCCGGCCTCTGCATAACTAAGATGCACACAGCCAACAAAATCCTCATGACCAACCAAAATAAAATAGGAAGGCGAAATGCAAAGAAAAGATCGGTATAACGCCTAATCTGTAGGTGGCTCAATCCTAAGATCATGCTGCCACCCATGTTGGGTAAAAGTATCCCTCGCCGTAGCCTCCAATCGTGTACACACCTCCGTAAACAGGTCTTGATTCTCCACTCGCTGTAGAGAGGACCATAAACGAAGCGTCCCGGTACATATGTAGATAACCTACATAAGAGAAGTACTTTTACCGTTAAAAACCTTATCATTTCTACATAGCCAAAGCGACCAAATCACGGCAAGCGCTCCCACCCTGAGAAGAATTCTAAACCTGTGATCAATCCCATGTAACCAGTTGCCAAATATATTAGCAACACTACAAGGAGGATTCAAGCCAGAAGCTATCTGGATGACTGACCATATAGAACGAGCCAATTTAAATTGGAAGAACAAATGTTTTATTGTCTCATCATGCGGACAAAATACACATTGCGTACTTCCATGCCAATTCCTCTTAATAAGGTTATCTTTAGTAAGAATGACTCCGCGACGAAGATACCATGCAAAGATTTTATTCTTAAGAGGTATCTTCATCTTCCAGGTCTTCTTATTATTATCAACTGGCACGTCAGGCTGGATCAAAGCTCTATACATATACTCCACTGAGAATTGCCCATTCTCATGTAGGTTCCAACGAAAGACATCGGACCCTTGTGACAATTGTACCGTGGTTAACCGTTGGAGAAGTATGTTCCACGATTGGAGTCTAGGTCCAATTAAATCCCTTCTAAACGTCACATTTGGCGGAAATGATTCCAAAACCTTGGCCATAGTATCACCCTTGTGACGCACAATATTGTATAGAGCTGGATATTGTTCCCAGAGAGTAGCATTACCTAGCCACTTATCCTCCCAGAATCTAATTTCCGAACCGTCCTTAATTGAGAAGGAACCATAGCAGAAGAAATATTTCTTCGTTGCCATTAGTCCCGCCCAAAAATGAGAGTCCCCAGGCTTCCAGTATACTTGGGATACCGCCTTTGAACCCACATATTTTCTCCTTAGGAGGGTTTGCCATACACCATCTTCCGTCAACAACTTAAACAACCATTTGCCGAGGAGGGCCCTATTCTTAACCTCAAGGTCATGAATACCCAACCCGCCTTGGTCTTTGGGATGACAAACCACACTCCATTTAGCCAGCCGATATTTCTTTCTCTCGCTATCTCCTTGCCAAAAGAAGCATATGGGGTAAATTTGGTAGATTGGGGCAACATAAGATGTTGTCGTACTTGTTGCATAAACCAAAAGACAAACACAATTGAATCTCTAAGTACATACCAAAAGATTTCCCAACAAAATCAACTGGACATATCAAAATGAATTGTTGCGACATATGTAGTCGAGGGGATGCAGGGCTGTAAAATTAGGAGGGGAAAGCACAGAGAGGAGGGTGCAAATCAGAGGCAAACAGGCGTGAGTGCGTGCGGGGTGAAGATGGCAGTGCGTACATGTACTGTACTTAAAAGCAAACGCGATGGACTGAGTTCCTCATTTGCAGGTAACTGAGGGAGGGATATTTAGAGGCGATGAATGTTGCGGTGCCGTTTCGCGTGCATTTGCAACCTGAGGAACATCCGTTGTATAGGCACAGACGGGATAGTGGAAACAATAAGAGCCGCCGCGGGGGAAGATGAACCAATATGTGAGTTTAGTGTTCTCGTGGAGGCGAAAGGGCTTGTGGCGGCGGCCGCCCGGGAGAGCATCAATCGTGGCTACAGTAGGGTTAGCGTTCGCTTGGGAATAAGGAACGAAGCGGCCAGTGACTGCATGGGCTACTTTTTATTTTCTTCGGGCCGAATTGTCTGAAGAAAGGTACTCCATGGGCTTGGAATGTGCAGAGAAGCGTGGTCATGAACCTTTTCTTCGCCCGAGTGCAAAACGTGATGGGGAAAGCAAGAAATCCATCCGGGAAGGCAGCGAGCGGTCCATGGCATGGTCCGCATGTGGTGGGTCCTTTGGCTGGTAACCGAATGCTAACGTGTCAAGTTCTGTATTGTGGTGGGTCCCTCTTATAAGCCTGTAACAAAACGTTGATGTGGCTAGGTTGCTGATGTGGATAGGTTGCATGTCAAGAGAATTAGTTTAGTGGGGATGAACTATTTAAGTATTATAGATAAGCCAAAACGTCTTATACTGTATTTAGGAACAGAGGTAGTACTTGTTTTTCTATCACATCTTGCCTTTTGTGCTCTAGTGTCCTACTACTGTTATGTTGGGACTCAAAAATGTGTTGCTTTTGCATCACATTTTGCCTTACAAACATCGTTGTTGCCCTTGTGCTCCCCTGACAACTGTGTTCCTTTCCAGAACTTCATGGCCGAAGCTGCTGCTGCTTCCCCTGGTCATAAGTTTGACTCCATACCATCATATTTGCCTGCACCAAGATCTCCTCAACCTGAGATTCTAAGGACTTCATACATTGGGAAAGAAAGTGGCGTGGTAGAGCAGCAGCTGCAAACGATTTACTGAAAATTCCCAAGTTTCAGTTCTGCACATACCGCCGATACAGGAAATTCCGTGAGAGTATATTCACCAAAGGTTTTGATACTCGTCCTGAGATGATCCTATTTTTCCTTCTGAGATTCGTTGTGAGAATTATATCTAAACTGTGTGTTATCCGTGAGTGGCAGAGGCTATGCTATAGGACTAGACAGCTTGGTTAATTTGGATGGATACATGATGTAAAAGAGAGGCGTGAAGATGTTTGAGCTTTTCACGCAGAATAGTCGCAGACCAGTTTCTGTTTAGAAACGCAGGGCAAACAAACTATGTGGCAGTATTATATAGTAGTTCAAATCAAATTCACTTTCAAAACTTGTGATGCCGCAAGTTTATGATTTTTACCACTAACTAGTGCACACAAGAGGGCTTCATGCACAAGGATTTGAATTTTTGAGGTTTTTTCCATTTTCTTTGATTTTTCACATAATGGCTTGGCGAGCCAACGTCAAAACTCAGCCACTCTTATGGAGATGAAACCCAAAAGATTTTCGTTGGGGCGTAACCCTCTCAGCGACGCGCCACATCGGAACCCGGGTGTGGTGGAAAATGGGCAAGGGCCGGGCCGTCACCCCCCAGGTGGCGCGCCGTATCTTGATCTGGATACGGTTGGAAGTGAGCGAGGATCGGGTCGTCGCATCCTTAGTGGCGCGCTACATCGGCGCCCGGGTGTAGTGGAAATTGAGCAAGGGTCTTCGCATTTGACTCGACGAGTGCGAAGGGTAAGGAAGCTAGCCGAGCCTAGGAGGATTCGCTTAGGTAGCTGGAACGTAGGGTCTCTGACAGGTAAGCTTCGGGAGGTAGTTGATACCGCGGTGAGGAGAGGCGTTGATATCCTTTGCGTCCAAGAGACCAAATGGAGGGGACAAAAGGCGAAGGAGGTGGAGGGTACCGGCTTCAAGCTGTGGTACACGGGGACGGTTGCAAACAGAAATGGAGTAGGCATCTTGATCAGCAAGAGCCTCAAGGATGGAGTGGTAGACGTCAAGAGACGTGGGGATCGGATTATCCTGGTCAAGCTGGTAGTTGGGGACTTAGTTCTCAACGTTATCAGCACGTATGCCCCGCAAGTAGGCCACAATGAGAACACCAAGAGGAAGTTCTGGGAAGGCCTAGAGGACATGGTTAGGAGTGTACCAATTGGCGAGAGGCTCTTCATAGGAGGAGACCTCAATGGCCACGTGGGCACATCTAACACAGGTTTGAAGGGGTGCATGGGGGTTTTGGCTATGGCATCAGGAACCAAGGAGAAGATGTCTTAAGCTTTGCGCTAGCCTACAACATGATCATAGCTAACACCCTCTTTAAGAAGAGAGAATCACATCTAGTGACTTACAGTAGTGGGCAACACTCTAGCCAGATTGATTTCATCCTCTCGAGAAGAGAAGACAGGCGTGCATGCCTAGACTGTAAGGTGATACCTGGAGAGAGTGTTGTCCCTCAGCATAAGCTTGTGGTTGCTGACCTCCGCTTTCGGATTCGTGTCCAGCGGGACAAGCGTGCCAAAGTCGCTAGAACGAAGTGGTGGAAGCTCAAGGGGGAGGTAGCTCAGGCGTTCAAGGAGAGGGTCATTAAGGAGGGCCCTTGGGAGAAAGGAGGTGATGTAGACAACATGTGGATGAAGATGGCGACTTGCATTCGTAAGGTGGCCTCAGAGGAGTTTGGAGTGTCCAGGGGAAGTAGAAGAGAAGCTAAAGATACCTGGTGGTGGAACGATGATGTCCAGAAGGCAATTAAGGAGAAGAAAGAGTGTTTCAGACGCCTATATCTGGATAGGAGTGCAGACAACATAGAGAAGTACAAGATGGCAAAGAAGGCCGCAAAGCGAGCTGTGAGTGAAGCAAGGGGCCGGGCGTATGAGGACCTCTACCAACGGTTAGACACGAAGGAAGGCGAAAGGGACATCTATAAGATGGCCAAGATCCGAGAGAGGAAGACGAGGGATGTTGACCAAATCAAGTGCATCAAGGACGGAGCAGATCAACTCCTGGTGAAGAACGAGGAGATTAAGCATAGATGGCGGGAGTACTTTGACAAGCTGTTCAATGGGGAGAGTGAGAGCTCTACCATTGATCTGGACGACTCCTTTGCTGATACTAGCAGGCTTTTTGTGCGGCGAATCCAGGAGTCGGAGGTCAAGGAGGCTTTGAAGAGGATGAAAGGAGGCAAGGCGATGGGCCCTGATTGTATCCCCATTGAGGTGTGGAGAGGCCTCGGGGACATAGCGATAGTATGGCTAACCAAACTTTTCAACCTCATTTTTCGGGCAAACAAGATGCCAGAAGAATGGAGACGGAGTATATTAGTACCAATCTTCAAGAACAAGGGGGATGTTCAGAGTTGTACTAATTACCGTGGAATTAAACTGATGAGCCATACAATGAAGCTATGGGAGAGAGTCATTGAGCACCGCTTAAGAAGAATGACAAGCGTGACCAAAAATCAGTTTGGTTTCATGCCTGGGAGGTCGACCATGGAAGCCATTTTCTTGGTACGACAACTTATGGAGAGATATAGGGAGCAAAAGAAGGACCTGCATATGGTGTTCATTGACTTGGAGAAGGCCTATGATAAGATACCGCGGAATGTTATGTGGTGGGCCTTGGAGAAACACAAAGTCCCAGCAAAGTACATTACCCTCATCAAGGACATGTACGATAATGTTGTGACAAGTGTTCGAACAAGTGATGGCGACACTGATGACTTCCCGATTAAGATAGGACTGCATCAAGGGTCAGCTTTGAGCCCTTATCTTTTTGCCTTGGTGATGGATGAGGTCACAAGGGATATACAAGGAGATATCCCATGGTGTATGCTCTTTGCGGACGATGTGGTGCTAGTCGATGAGAGTCGGAAGGGGGTCAACAGGAAGTTGGAGTTATGGAGGCAAACTTTGGAATCGAAAGGTTTTAGACTTAGTAGGACTAAAACCGAGTACATGAGGTGCGCTTTCGGTACTACTAGGCACGAGGAGGAGGAGGATGTTAGCCTTGATGGGCAGGTGGTGCCGCAGAAGGACACCTTTCGATATTTGGGGTCAATGTTGCAGAAGGATGGGGATATCGATGAAGATGTGAACCATCGAATTAAAGCCGGATGGATGAAGTGGCGCCAAGCTTCTAGCATTCTCTGTGACAAGAGGGTGGCACAAAAGCTAAAAGGCAAGTTCTATAGGACGGCGGTTCGACCCGCAATGTTGTATGGCGCTGAGTGTTGGCCGACTAAAAGGCGACATGTGCAACAGTTAGGTGTGGCGGAGATGCGCATGTTGAGATGGATGTGTGGCCACACAAGGAAGGACCGAATCCGGAATGATGATATACGAGATAGAGTTGGGGTAGCGCCAATTGAAGAGAAGCTTGTCCAACATCGTCTGAGATGGTTTGGACATATTCAGCGCAGGCCTCCAGAAGCCCCAGTACGTAGCGGACGGCTAAAACGTGCTGATAATGTCAAAAGAGGCCGGGGTAGACCGAACTTGACATGGGAAGAGTCCGTAAAGAGAGACCTGAAGGATTGGAGCATCACCAAAGAACTAGCCATGGACAGGGGTGCGTGGAAGCTTGCTATCCATGTGCCAGAACCATGAGTTGGTCGCGAGATCTTATGGGTTTCACCTCTAGCCTACCCCAACTTGTTTGGGACTAAAGGCTTTGTTGTTGTTGTTGTTGTTGTTGTTGTTGTTGTTTCACATAATGGGGTCAAACTTGCAATGTTGACAATCCATACCAAATGGTTTGAAATTTCAAATTTGGTGATCCCAAGTGGATGCACCACCAACATTAGAGCATAAAATGATTTTTTTTTCGAATTTTCTAGTCCAACTACATCACACTTGTAGTTCAAAATTAAGCAAGTTCTGGTAATTCACTTGAAATCCAATAAATCTTTGAAATATAGCAATAATACTCTGAAATTCATGAAACTTGCTTAGTGGGCTTCCAATATGGTCTAATTTCTATGAAAAATGAAAACACCGAATTTTGTAACTTATTTCAGGTACTTCCTTTACAAAAAGCCATTTCTTTCACATGGAAAATGAAAATAGTATTTTTTATTACAGAAAAATTATTTTTCCTATGGAAACATTGTTCACAATGGTAACATCCATGATTGTGACAAATCTGAACATATATCATGAACTATGCCATGGAAGTGGCTAGGGTCATGGGCGCCTTGAAATCCATGCAACTTCATACTAGTTAGGCCATTTTATGAAGGGTTTTTCCAAAACTTGTCATATAGCAGGTTTATGATTTTTTTTCCACTTACTAGTGAACACAAGAGTGCTTCATTGACAAGGATTTGAATTTTTTAGTCTTTTCTCATTTTCTTTGATTTTTCCCAAGGTGGGTCAAACTTGCAATGTTGACCATCCATACCAAATGGTTTAGAATTTCAAATTTGGTGATCTCAAGTGGACGCACCACCAACATTAGGCATACAATGATTTTTCCAATTTTCTAGACCAAACTATAGCACACTTGTAATTCAAATTCGAGCAAGTTCTAATAATTCACTAGAAATCCAGTAAATCTTTGAAATATAGCAATAATAATTTGAAATTCATTAAACTTGGTTAGTGGGCTTCCAATGTGGTCTAATTTCTAACAAAAAAAATAAAAAAGCCCAAAATTTGAACTTATTGCACGTACTTCCTTCACAAAAAAGCCATTTCTGTCACTTAAAAAATGAAAATAATAATTTTTATTACATATTTTTTCCCTATGACAGCATTTTTCACAATGGTAACCTCGATGGTTGTACCAGAGTTGAACATGTTATCATGGACTATGCCATGGAAGTGGCGAGGGCCATGGGCATATGCGTTGAAATCCATGCAACTTCATACTAGATAGGCCATTTTGTGAAGTTTTTTTCAAAACTTGTGGTATTGCAGGTTTATGATTTTCTCACTTACCAGTGCGCACAAGAGGGCTTAATGCACAAGGATTTGAATTTTCGATGATTTTTTCATTTTATTTGATTTTTCCCAAATGGTCAAACTTACAAGGTTGACCATCCATACCAAATGGTTTGGAATTTTAAATTTGGTGATCCCACGTGGATGCACTACCAACATTAGATCATAAAATGACCTTCAAATTTTCTAGACCAAACTACATCACACTTGTAGTTCAAATTTGAGAAAGTTCTCATAATTCAGTGAAAATCTAGTTCTTTGAAATATAGCAATAATAGTCGGAAATTTATGAAACTTGGTTAGTGGGCTTACAATGTGGTCTAATTTGTATGAAAAATTAGAAGACAAATTTTCTAACTTATTTCAGGTACTTCCTTCACAAAAGCCATTTCTGTCACTTGGAAAATGAAAATAATAATTTTGATTGCAATTTTTTTTCCTATGGCAACATCGTTAAAAATGGTAACACCCATGGTTTTGACAAATTTTAACATGTTGTCACGGACCATGCCATGAAAGTGGCTAGGGCCATGGGAATATGCCTTGAAATCATTGCAACTTTATACTAGATATGCCATTTTTTGAAGTTTTTTTTAAACTTGTGGTACCGCAAGTTTATGATTTTCCCACATGCTAATGCACACAATAGGGCTTCATGCACAAGGATTTGAATTTTTTTATGCTTTTTTCATTTTCTTTGATTTTACCAAAATGGGTCAAACTTGCAAAGTTAACCATCCATACCAAATGGTTTGAAATTTGAAATTTGGTGATCCCAAGTGGATGCACCACCAACATTAGATCATAAAATGATTTTCTTCAAATTTTATAGACCAAACTACATCACACTTGTAGTTCAAATTTTAGAAAGTTCTGATAATTCACTAGAAAAAATCCAGTAAATAATTGAAATATAGCAATAATACTCAGAAATTCTTGAAATTTGGTTAGTGGGCTTCCAATGTGGTCTAATTTCTATGAAAAATGAAAATACCAACTTTTCTAACTTATTTCAGGTACCTCCTTCACAAAAAAGCCATTTCTGTCATTTGGAAAATGAAAATAATAATTTTGATTGCAGATTTTTTTCCTATGGTAACATTGTTTACAATGGTAACACCCATGGTTTTGACAAATTTTAACATGTTATCATGGACTATGCCTTGGAAGTGGCTAGGGCCATGTGCATATGTCTTGAAATCCATGCAACTTCATACTAGATAGACCATTTTGTGAAGGTCTTTTTTAAAACTTGTGGTATCGCTAATTTATGATTTTCCCACTTACTAGTGCACACAAGAGGGCTTAATGCACAAGGATTTTATTTTTTTTGGCTTGTTTAGTTTCTTTGATTTTTCCCAAAATGGGGTCAAACTTGCAATGTTGACCATCCATACCAAATGGCTTGGAATTTCAAATTTTGTGATCCCAAGTGGATACACCACAAACATTAGATCATAAAAAGATTTTTTCCAATTTTCTAGACCAAACTACATCAGAATTGTAGTTCAAATCTGAGCAAGTTCTAATAATTCACTGGAAATCCAGCAAATCTTTTAAATATAGAAATAATACTCTAAAATTCATGGAACTTGGTTAGTGGGTTTCCAATTTGTTCCAATTTCCATGAAACATGAAAATACCAAAATTACTAACTTTTTTTAGGTACTTCCTTCACAAAAAAGCCATTTCTCGCACTTGGAAAACGAAAATAATATTTTTTATTACATAAAAAATTATTTCTCCTATGGAAACATTGTTCACAAACAGTCTACATGTTGACTGTTGACTATCTTCGGCTTGACATTGAAGATTTTCAGCCACAAGCCGAAGTGTGGCTGGACCCGCAGGAAGGCCTCGCATACGAGGATGAAGGTCGAGATGTGCAAGAAGGAATTTGGGGGGAGACCATGGAAATCTAACCTGTAGAAGAACATCAACCCCCTGATGAAGGGATGGAGCGGGAAGCCGAGCCCTCGCAGGCAATGGGGGATGAATACCACCCTCTCGCCCGGCCGCGGCGTGGGGATGACCTGGCCCTCCTTAGGAGCGCGGTGGACGATGTTGGCTAAGAGGTACCCGGCATGCTTCAGCTCTATGATGTCGTCGTTGGTGATGCAGGAAGCCTCCCACTTGCCCTTGGAGCCTGAATCGGCCATGGCCAAGCTAAGGGTGTGGCTGGGGAGAACGGGGAAGAGTGGATCTGAGTGCTAGAGCTCTGAAGATTGGGGAAGCAATGGCTATGGAGGACATGTGAAGCGTGGGGAGGCTTTGGTGGCTTTTTCCTTTTTATAGGCAGCCGTAATACCAAGAGTCCCTTTGTTGCGCCACGGACCTCGCCACGCCCCGATAAAATCATGCCGTCATGGGGGCCTGGGATAACCCAAAACATTGATCATATCCCGCAAAGAACGGGGCACGATCTCTTTATTGATGAAACGTGCCAGTAAAGAGGCGGCCTTGAACCGCGCATCGAGTTTTTGTGACTGGTCAGGAGATATGGCTGGCCGTGACCCTTCGCCGAAAGTTGTCAGATGAAGGCACTATTCACGCCCGAGCTAATGGCCTTTATGACTGGGAAACACATAGTATTCGGACAATGAGGAATCATCGGTGGCCGGACTAACATCGACCGAACATAGAGGAGGATGAGAACTCGCCCCGCAAGCCGGAGACTTTTGCAGGATAGCTGGTGATCGGGAACCTCGGCATTGGAGGATAGTTCGGGGGCTACTGAGGGAGTCCGGGACTAAGGGGTCCTCGGGCCGCCGACCTATTTCCCATAGGCCGGACAGGTGTACCACTCTGGGGCCAATACATGGAGGCCGAATTACAAGTCAACCTCGTGTTCGGGAAGGAAAGCTTAGATGTCTTGGTGTGTTCTCCATGTCAAGATGGCAATATCGGCAGGTCTATGCCTTGATGATAACCGACCATGTGTAACCCTAGGTACCCCTGGTGTCTATATAAACCATAGGGTTTAGCTCGTAGAGGCAAGAACCATTACTCATACTCATCTAGGGTTTAGTTCATCTGATCTTGTGGTAGATTGACTCTGTAATCGTCATACACCCATTAATACAATCAAAGCAGGACGTAGGGTTTTACTTCTTCGAGAGGGACCAAACCTGGGTAAACATCGTGTCTACATTCCCTGTTCCCCATTGATCCAAGGTCCACAGCTCGGGACCCCCTACCCGAGATCTGCTGGTTTTGACACCGACACCTGGCCTTACGGACGAAGTCAGAAACATCGCCCACCTGGACTTGGAGCGACTGCAACTCCCCCTCAGCATCCTCCTTGCCCTTGAGCGCAAGCTGGAGGTTGGCCTCCGCCTCCTGGAGCTGCTCCTTGAGCTTGGCCACCTCGGCCTGGAGCTTCGGTCGCTTTAGCTTGAAGCGGTCTTTGTGCTGCTTCAGCTTATCGCCATGGTTCTTCTGGAGCGTCGCGCGCTCCCTCTTTATTCTCGCATCGGCGACTACGTTGATCCTGTTCTCTTTCTCCTCCAGCTGGAGGTTGGCCTTGGCGAGGTTGGCCTCGTGGGAGGACTCGGCGTCCGCCACCTGGCACTCCAGAGTCGTCAGGCGCTCGCGCTCAGCGTCATGATCAGAGGTGGTCTTGGCGAGCTCCCGCTCCCGGATCGCCACGTCACCCTCACGAGCCGCGATTTCCTTCTCGCGCTTGGTGAGCTCCTCCTCTCGGGAGGTTAGATGCCCCTCGCAGGTTGCGGCCGCGTCCTCCTGCGCTCAGAGCTTCTGCTCCCGCAGGCCAATCCGCTCGAGGACGACCCTCTCATGGGTCTCTGCCTCCGCACGCCGCTGGTTGGCCTCATCAGCCTCCCGCACGGCATTTGTCTAGAGCTCCACGGCGTCCCGGGCGGTCTTCTCGCGCTTCTCCCATGCGACATTCTCCTATCAGCGGCCCTGCTTGACGGCGACATCAAGCTTGCGCCACCCGTCTGCCAGGCTTAGGCGCTCGCTGGCGAGCCACGCCTCCTTCGTCTAGAGGTCCACCTCGATTGCGTCCAGGGCGGCCCGAGTGCCCTGGAGGGAGTTGCGAACCAGCACGGCGCTGCTGCTCACAAGATAGAGGGCCCAGCCTGGCTACGGTTCCGCGTTGCCCTCCGAGATCATGGCCTCCAAGGGCCCTGAGCTGGCCTCCTCCACAGGCCCCTTGTCCTTGTTCCTAGCAAGGGCTGCCTCCTCCTCCGCGGGATGGGGGGCTCCGGGCGACCTCCTCTTCAGCCTGCCACGGCGACGAACACGGGGGGCTCGTGGCGCCGGCCTCAGGGACCTGACGCACGGGCGAGGCCTAGGGGCTCGCCGTGGGCCCCTCGTCTGCCTGGGCCTCCCTAGCCGGCGTGGAGTCCTCCAGGGGGCGGGGCTCGCCATCCCTTTCCATCTCTATGGCGCTGTCCATGACGGGCGTCTCCGTAGGAACCTCCCCTCCTTCTGAGGGTTAGTCCCGAGGCTGGCTCCCCCCAGCTGGAGCAGCCAAGTCATCAGGCAGAACAGGAGTCGCCTCGCACTCCTCCGCCGCCTCAATGCACCCCATCTCCGCCTCGGGCTAGTGGGCGACCTCCTCGTGCCCTTCAGGGCTCGCGAGAGTCACATGTGTCCCCTCGGCCCGCGCCACTGGCAATGATGCCATGGGTGTCGCGACCTTTTTCTTCTTAGACGGGGGCACCTTGCAGAGTCATCGGCTCCGCCCCGCGCCTCAAGAGGCAGAAGACAAAGATCAAAGAAGAAAGAGCAAAGTGTGGAAACTTACTCATCCGTGGCGATCCGACACCTCTTCCTGAGCTTTGGGCGGGGGCGGTTGCCGTTGCCACTCCCGTGGGGCTCGAATGAGCCCCTCGAGAGGGCTCGCCTTGAGGCCCATTGGATCTCGTCCTCGCTGGACCGGAGTGGGTCATCTCTGCCTCATGAGGCTCCGCGCCCTCTCGGGTCTCCGTCCGACGTGGCTCGTCGGGCGCCTCTTCTTCATCCACATCACCTCCCGTGCCCACAGGCCGGGAGGGTGCAACCACAAATTGCGCATCATTGTCTTCGTCGTCGTTGTCGTGTGGTACGTCTCCAACGTATCTATAATTTTTGATGGTTCCATGCTGTTATATTATCATTCTTGGATGTTTTATAATCATTTTATAGCAACTTTATATCATTTTTTGGGACTAACCTATTGACATAGTGCCCAGTGCCAGTTGCTGTTTTTTGCTTGTTTTTTACTTCGCAGAATATCAGTACCAAACGGAGTCCAAATGCCATGAAACTTTTTGGAGATTTTTTTGGACCATAAGACAACTTGGGAGCCAAGGAAGCACCTGGTGGGAGGCCCGTGGGGCCCATGATACACCAGGGCGCGCTAGAGGCCCCTGGCATGCCCTGATGTATCGTGGGGCCCACGGAGGTCTTTTCCACCGCCTCTCAGCTCTATAAATCCTCAAAAGTTCCAGAAACCCTAGAGGAGCAGACGAAACACAATTCCCGTCGCCGCAAGTTCCAGAACCACGAGATCCAATCTAACACCATCACGGAGGGGTTCATCATCGTCACTGGTGCCTCTCCGATGATGCATGAGTAGTCCACCATAGACCTACGGGTCCGTAGGTAGTAGCTAAATGGCTTTCTCTCTCTCTCTCTCTCTCTCTCTCTCTCTTTGATTCTCAATACAATTGTCTCTTGGAGATCTATTTATGTAATTACTTTTTGCGGAGTGTTTGTTGGGATCCGATGAAGTTTGAGTTCATGATCAGTTTCTATCCATAAATATTATTTGAGTCTTTTTTGATCTCTTATATGCATGATTATTTATAGCCTCGTATTTCTTTTTTGAATCTTTGGTTTAGTTAGGCCAACTAGATCGATTTTATTGCCATGGGAAGAGGTGCTTTGTGATGGGTTCGATCTTGCGGTGTCCTCTCCCAGTGACAGAAGGGGCAGCGATGCACGCATGTATCGCTGCTATTAAAGATAACAAGATGGGGTCTATTCCTACATGAATAGATGTTGTCTACATCATGTCATCGTTCTTATTGCATTACTCCATTTCTCCATGAACTTAATACACTAGATGCATACTGGATAGCGGTCGATGTGTGGAGTAATAGTAGTAGATGCAGAATCGTTTCGGTCTACTAATCTTGGACGTGATGCCTATATATTGATCATTGCCTTGGATATCGTCATGATTATTTGATCTTCTATCAATTGCCCAACAGTAATTTGTCTACCCACCGTGTGCTATTTTCTTGAGAGAAGCCACTCGTGAAATCTACGGCCCCCGGGTCTATTCTTTTAATATATTGCTTTCCGATCTATCTTTTTCTGCATTTGTTTTCAGATCTATTATTCCAAAAACCCAAAAATACCTTGCTGCACTTTTTATTTGCATCTTTTATTTTGTGTTCTTGTGCGATCTATTTATCCAATCTATTACAAACTAATCTATCTTTTTACCGTGGAGAGATTGACAACCTCTCTTACGCGTCGGGTTGCAAGTATTTGTTCTTTGTGTGCAGGTACCGTTTACATAGTGTTGCGTGGTCCTCCTCCTGGTTCGATAACCTTGGTTTCATAACTGAGGGAAATACCTACCGTAGCTATGCTGCATCATCCCTTCCTCTTTGGGGAAATACCGACGCAGTCTCAAGCCGCGTCATCGTCTAGAAGTAGCTTGCGGTGGCTCCTCCGTTGCGCTTCCTCGCTGGTCTTCGCGTCAGCGCCTGTCGAAGGCCTAGCGTCCTCATGGTCGCCTGAGCCAGGCACCACCAGGAGGGGATTCTTGTGAGGCCCCTCGTGGCCTTCGAGGACTAATACCCTCTCATCAAACCGTGACATCTACGCCACGATGTCTTCCCCATTGCCGGGGAGATACAATGGGAACCCGACTTCAGGCATTTCCGGCATGACATCGGTGAAGAGGATCTTCATGACCCCATCCACCACATCATCCATGAGGCTGTCGTGGCTCAGTCTGGTCATGTCCTTGCGGCCGGCGTAGGCCCACACCGGGTGTAAGCGCTTCTGGAGCGGGGCGATTCTGCGGTGCACAAACTCCCTGGCAACCATCGCCCCCATGAGGTCGGCCTCCTTTAGGGTTGCAATCCTGTCGAGGAGCGGCCGCAGCCCACGACCGGTGAGCTTCGAGGGCTCCCAGCATGATCTCTTCTCGGCGGGCGCAATTGGGATCGTAAGAAGAGGGATGCACATGCCCGCATCCAGGTAGACCCAGCGCGCCCTAAAGCCTTCAACTTTCTTGAAGATCTTCATGTTGATGAGCTGGTCGGCCATCCCGTCCACTATGTGGAATGAGACGCACCCCGAGCGTTGGGTCGCGGCCGTCAGTTGCAGGCTGTAGAATGACCGAAAGAGCGCCACCGAGGGCATTACCCCCAGGAAGCCCTCGCAGAAGAAGGCGAAGACGGGGAGGAGGAGGATGAAGTTGGGCTGGAGGTGGAGCGCCTAGATCTGATAGTGGGAGAAGATGGCGCAGAAGAAATCGGAGAAAGGAGGGAGAAAACCATCAAAGAAGGTGTGGAGGAAGAAGGGGAATGCGGTGGCCGGCTGTAGGATCCAAAGTATGTCTGGGGGGGGGGGGTTAGACTAGTTGACCAATTAAAAATCTAGTATTTTCCCAATTTTAGTGGTTGGCAAGTTTTAGCAATTCTATCAAGTCAAGCAGACCCTACACATGCAAATCTAAGAGTATAACAGCGGAAAGTAAAGACATGCAAGTGTAAGTAGAGGGTAGGGATAGGAAGATCAAACGCAATGTGGACTCGAAGATTTTTCCCGTGGTTCCGATAGGTGGTGCTATCGTACGTCCACGATGATGGAGACTTCAACCCACGGAGGGTAGCGGTTGCGCGAGTCCACGGAGGCCTCCACCCACGAAGGGTCCATGAAGTAGCAACCTCGTCTATTCCATCATGGCTTACGTCCATGAAGGACTAGCCTCACTCGGGGTAGATCTTCACGAAGTAGGCGATCTCCTTGCCCTTACAAACTTCTTGGTTCAACTCCACAACGAATTGGAGGCTCCTAAGCAACACCTAACCAATCCAGGAGACACCACTCTCTAAAAGGTAATAGATGTGGTAACAATGATGAACTCCTTGCTCTTGTGCTTCAAAATATAGTCTCCTCAACACTCAACCACTCTCTCATAGATTTGGCTTGGTAGAAGAGATTGATTGGGTGGAAAGCAACTTGGGGAGGCTAGAAATCAAGATTCATATGGTTGGAGTGGAAGAGCTTGATCTCAACACATGAGTAGGTAGTTCTCTCTTAGAAAATGGATGGGGCAAGTGTTGGCTTGTTCTAAGTGCTCTCTCTACGAATGAGAGGGAGGTGGAGGGGTATATATAGGCATCTCCAAAAATCCAACCGTTACAACATTATTAACCAACTCGGTGGAACCGAAGAAAAAACTCGGTCGCACCGACTAGTGCAAAATGTGGGAACTTTTGGATTCTCGGTGAGACGGATATACACAACTCGGTGAGACTGATTCGGGTGACCTCGGGCAGATTCAACTCTTGGTGAGACCGAAATGCAAAACTCGGGGATTCCGAAATTTAACACTTGGGTAACAGAAAGTTGGCACCTACTTTTTGGCTGTACCGAAGGTAGTCTCGGTGGCTCCGAGATGCTAGGGTTTGGCTCTGGAATCTATCTATGGACAACTCGGTATGGCCGATTTGGAAATGTTGGTGGCACCGAATTTGACTGTTAGAATTTTGACAGAATATATTGTGGGAGAACTTTTGAGGTTTTTTGGTGGCTAATCTCTAAGCACTTGAGCAATCAGATCATCATAGATACCTCATCCCCTTTTAATAGTATTGGCTTTCCTATGGACTCAAGTGTGATTTCTCACATAAATGCAAAATGTAGAGTCTTGAAGCTTTTGCCAATTGATGTTCCAAGCATCTAGGGGATCTCCTCACAATCTTAGTCAATCCATTCATTGAACTTTTCCTGAAATATACTTGATAAAATTATTAGTCCAATGATATATATGTTGTTATTAATTACCAAAACCACCTAGGGAGAAGTTGCGCTTTCAATCCCCCCTTTTTGGTAATTGATGACAACATATAGATCAAAGCTTCGACATAACATATAATAATTTTATAGCATCGTTGCTTTGAGAAGTATGTGATAAGCAAGAGCTGCCCCTAAATTTGTGCATTATTTTAAATTTGCGTTTGAATGCAAATGCACAATCGATTAGGATCATGGGTCACTCTTCCATGTCACATACATCTTGGTCGTGTGCATAAATGATATGAATGGATTACAATGCACATAACACCAAACATGAGTGAATGATCAACATATGAATGTCACAAGGATAGGAAATAGTAACATCAATCACAAAGCGTATGATCAAACACCATGAAGTTTAAGACAAACAAAAGATAGGCCAAAAGTTTCCCAAATCAAGGAGAAGCATCAAAAGTAACTCTCTCTCCCTCGAAGCCCTATGATCTATACAATTTCTCCCCCTTTGTCAACAAGTTACCAAAAAGTTCGAAAGTATAGAGCTAAGCGTCTCTATGGGCATGGTTTCCTCCATGGGGCGATGAAGTTGCTCCGGTAGTTGTGGAAGGAGTCGAGAGAATAGCGTCCGCGAATGCTTTTGCAGAAGTCCTTTGGGCTGGTGGAGTCAACAATGGAGGTGCTGATGGAGGCACGTTAGAAGTAGCAGCCAGTGCAGACACTGAGGGTCTCGCATCCTGAGTAGGCACAACAGCAGATCTATCGGGGTACGACGATTTATGGGGCCGGCTAGGCCCCTTCCATGGTTCGGCAAGGGAGATCCTCTAGCGCAAAGAGCATCACCGGACCATGCACGTACGAGGGTTTAGACATGTTATGGCCGCCGGAGCGTAATACCCTACGTCCTGTGTGGTGTGGTTTATTCGGGTTCATAGTACAGGAGCGTCGCAGCCCGGCAAGGATGCTCAGGGAGCGTCGCTACGCGTGTAAAGGAACGGAGTGTCGACCTTTCTAAAGGTAGCCATGGACCTCCTTTTACAATCCAAGGGGCTACCACAGTGGCTAAAATGGTCTTTACACAGGGATAAACAATGTATATCCCTCTTCCGAAATCGTTTGCTACAACGATAGTGGAAAATACCGAACTCTGACGGATTAGGACAGACGCATTAAATGCGTCATGAGGTGGCATGCTGGCGACGTCTTCCGGCAAGGATAGCCTCTCCTTATGTGTCATTCGCCTAGCTACCTCCTATTCCTTTGCCACACCAAAGGACGGGCATCATTAAAGTTCTGCTGTAAATCTGGAGAGTTACCACACGCCTGATGTCTACTACGTAACTTTATTCTTGTAGACTTTGTTGGGCCTCCAAGCGCAGAGTTTTGTAGGACAGTAGCAATTTTCCCTCAAGTGGATGACCTAAGGTTTATCAATCCGTGGGAGGTGTAGGATGAAGATGGTCTCTCTCAAACAACCCTGCAATCAAGTACAAGAAATCTCTTGTGTCCCCAACACACCCAATACAATGGCAAATTGTATAGGTGCACTAGTTCGGCGAAGAGATGGTGATACAAGTGCAATATGGAAGGTAGATATAGGTTTTTGTAATATAAAAATATAAAAACAGCAAGGTAATAAATAGTAAATAGCAAGCAAAATGATGTATAAATGCTTAGAAATAAGGCCTAGGGTTCATACTTTCACTAGTGCAATCTCCCAACAATGCTAACATAGTTGAATCATATGATCACCCCTCAACGTGCAACAAAGAATCACTCCAAAGTTCCTATCTAGCAGAGAACAATAAGATGAAATTGGTGTAGGTAGTAGAACCAACTCAAAGTTATTCTTTCCGATCAATCTTTTGGGCTATTCCTATAAGTGTCACAAATAGCCCTAGAGTTCGTACAAGAACAACACCAATGATACATATCAATCAACCCTAATGTCACCTAGATACTCCAATGTCACCTCAAGTATCTGTGGGTAAATTATGCGACATGCATCAAACAATTTCAGATCTATCATATTCAATCCAACACAAAGAACTTCAAGGAGCACCCCAAGATTTCTATCGGAGAACGTGGTATGAAAACGTGCAATCAACCCCTATGCTTAGATCCCCAAGGTCATCGGAATCCGCAAGCTGATGCCTCAACATATATCAAGTGAATCAATAGAATACCCCAATGTCACTATGGGTATCCCACGCAAGACGGACATCAAGTGTCCTCAACCAAAATATTTAATCCAACATAACGAGATCTCATAGGTAAAGATTCAATTCATCACAACATGATAGCAAGGGAATAACATCATATGATCCGACTATATTAACAAAGCCCGTGATACATCAAGATCGTGACATCTCAAGAACACGAGAGAGAGAGAGATTGAAGACATAGCTACTGGTACATACCCTCAGCCCCGAGGGTGAACTACTCCCTCCTTGTCATGGCCTCCGCCGGGATGATGAAGATGGCCACCGGTGATGGTTTTCCCTCTCTAACAGGGTACTGGAACGTTTCCAGATTGGTTTTTTGTCGATACAAAGAGTTGCGGCGGCGGAACGGAGAGTCTCTGTTTATTTCCGGGGTTTCTGAGATTTATAGGATTTTTCAGCGTTGGAATCACGCGCAATGGAGCCACGTGGGCCCCACCACATATCGGCTTGTGCCCCACGTGTGGCTCCCCTCCGGTGGTTGTTCACTCCAATATTGCTTATTTCCTCCAGAAAAAATCATCAAAAAGTTTCGGGCGATTCCGAGAACTTTCATTTTCTGCACAAAAACAACACCATGGTAATTCTGCTGAAAATAGCGTTAGTCCGGGTTAGTTCTAAATAAATCATATAAAGTGCATCAAAACCATATAAAAGTATTGCAATCATAGGTGAATATGGCATGAATACTTCATAAATTATCGATACGTTGGAGACGTATTAGCATCCCCAAGCTTAGTTCCTACTCGTCCTCGAGTAGGTAAATGATAAAAGAAATAATTTATGAAGTGTGAATGCTAGCATAATGTATAAGTTTGATCATTGATAATTTCAGTCACTTTTCTAGCATCATAACCAGCAACTTTTTCTCATAAAAACCATCATGATAGAGTACTAATCAATTCACATGTTATGGTTCAAACAATTCATTCACTTGAAACTTAACAATCTATGTTCTTGGTCACCAAACAATTTCAATGCATCATCAAGTCTAGTAAGAGCTCCACATACTCAATTATCATATAGTCTTTTATGATTGCTAATACTCAAATCATATTTTTAGAACAAACAATATCCATTGAACACATAGAAAGATAGGGGCTTAATGTTTTGCCTCCCAACATACTTATCATAAAGATAATTGTCAACAATAATGAATCATGATCAAATATATTTGAGTGGATATATATGTTTGGATCTTTCCCCACCACATGGTGCTTGTCAACTAATAGACTGAGATTGGAATAACAAGTTGACTCAACATGAATAGGAAATAGCATGAAAGTAAATAGATTGTCCCTTCACAGAGGGAAGCAGGGATTTGCATAGGTGCCAGAGCTCATTGTTTAAAACAGAGATGAGTATGTAATTTTGAGTGGTGTGCTTTTCCTCTCAACGTCACAACAGAGTTTTCAATATCTTCCATGCTAATCACATTATTGACGGTTCCCAAACATAATTGAAATTTTACTCCCCCTCCACCATTCAAGCACATTCCATGGCTGGCCGAATCCACGGTTGCCCTCCAAACAATCAACTTTCTAGGGGGAGTTTTTGTTCATTTATTTTTGTATTATGCAGGATTGGGCATCCTTTTTACCAGCCTCTCTCGTGCAATGACAAGTGAATAAACACTCACCTTGAGAATAACTCGCTTAGCATGGAAGATAATGACCGCCCCATCGCTCCATGAGCGGTACGAGCACACAAAACAGATGTTTATTTGAAGGTTTTAGAGGTGGCACGTGCAAATTTACTTGGGATGGCAGTGAAATACCATATATAGGTAGGTATGGTGGACTCTCATGGAAGAAACTTGGCTCAAGGATTTGGATGCACAAGTAGTATCTCTACTTAGTATGAAGTTTTGGCTAACAAAAGGTTCTAAACAAGCACCACATGTTAGAGGATCCATAACAATATAACTTCTATGCAAATATACCCAAACATAACCATTAAGTTGTCTTTCTTGTCGAACTTCAACTATTTGATCAAGTTTGAAAATAATTGGGTATTCACAATCATGAAAGATGTCCAAGATAATATATTTGTATGTGAAAGTTCTCTTTCTTATACTAATCATTCATGAATTGCTTGTATGACCAATACAGTGATTGTTAAACTTCAATAGATTTTACTTTCTAAACCAAATGTGAACTTGGTACTAAGAATATAGAACATTGATAATTTCAGATTTATGATATTTCATTCATTCACAATTTACTCTTAGGATATAAGTGAAGCACAAGAGTAAACATCAAACTACTCTCAAAAGATATAAGTGAAGATCAATGAGTAGTCAAACAATTAAGTAGCTATGTGAGGGCTCTCTCTCAATAAAGATTTCCAGATCTGAGTATTTTATTCAAACAACAAACTAAAAAAAAATTCATTCCAAGAATAGCACATATCATGTGGACAAATAAAAATTTAGGCTCAACATAGGCTAACCGATATTTGTTTGATGAAGAGAGGTGGGATGCGTAGCATCCCCAAGCTTAGATGCTTGAGAATTATTGAAATATTTACTTGTGGTGCCTTGGGCATCCCCAAGCTTGAGCTTTTGTATCTCGTTCAATCCTCTTATATCACGGTTTCACCTATTCTCAAAAACTTCATCCACACAAAACTTTAAAAGAACTCGTGAGAAAGGTTAGTGCACATAAGAATAAATCAACACTTTATGTACTGCCAAGACAAGTTGAAAAATAATTTTCAAACATTATCTACTGTATAATATCATTACCACAATTTATATCTACCAATATAAGTCATGAAAACCATCGGAGAAGTAGATAACAAAACTATGACATCAATCTGTCTAAACATGATAGTCTGTAGCAATTAATTTACGAAGTGCACTTCTGTAACTCTAAAAATTATGAAAATTTAGGACATGATAAAGAATTTATATTACAATACTATGTAAAAACTTCAGAAACTTTCCATGTTCCAGTAAAATAGGAAAATTCAAAAACTACAGCAAAAGTTTCTTTTTTTACACAGCACATATCAAAGCATGCAATGGAGGCATCTTAAGGCAAATCTTGGAACTTTTTATTGAAAAACAATATTATAAGTAGCATATAACAGAAAATAAAAAAAATATAATGACGCTCCAAGAAAAACACATATCATGTGACGAATAAAAATATAGCTCCAAGTAAGATATACCTATAATGTTGGAGACGAAAGAGGGGATGCCTTCCGGGGCATCCCCAAGCTTAGACGCTTGAGTCTTCCTTGGATATTACCTTGGGGTGCCTTGGGCATCCCCAAGCTTAGGTCCTTGCTGCTCCTTATTCACCTCATATCGGTATCTCACCCAAAACTTGAAAACTTCAATCACACAAAACTTAATGGAACTTCGTGAGATGGGTTAGTATAATAAAGATAGATCATTCACTTGGGTACTGTCAAGACAAGATTCATAATTGTTTCCACATGATACCTACTGTATTCTATCATTCTCATAATTTATATCACTGAATATAAGCTATGGGAACACTAAAACAAGCAAACTATGCATGCAAAATAGAATCCGTCAAAAACAGAACAGTCTGTGAAGATCTGTAGTATAACCATACTTTCCTGTCTCTACAAATTCTGAAAAATTAGGACAACTTAGAAAATTTGCATATACATACTGTGTAAAAATTTCAGAATTTTTCACGCTCCAGTAAAATCAGAGAAATTCTTTACTGGAGGCAAAAGTTTCTGTTTTTGCACAGAATCAAATCAACAAGTATCGATACTATCCCAAAGGCTTTACTTGGCACATTATTGAAATAAAAGGCATGATTACTACAGTAGCTTAATAATGTGAACACACAAAAACATATAGTAAAAGTGTTGGGTTGTCTCCCAACAAGCGCTTTTCTTTAAAGCCTTTTAGCTAGGCATGATGATTTCAATGATGCTCACATAAAAAGTAGTAATTGTAACATGCAAGAGAGCATCATGAATCTCATGACAAGCACATTTAAGTCTAACCCACTTCCTATGCATAGGGATTTTGTGAGCAAACAATTTATGGGAACAAGAATCAACTAGCATAGGAAGGCAAAACAAGAATAACTTCAAAACTTTGAACACGTAGAGAGGAAACTCTATATTATTGCAATTCCTACAAGCATATGTTCCTCCCGCATAATAATTTTCAGTAGCATCATGAAGGAATTCAACAATATAACTATCACATAAAGCATTCTTTTCATGATCTACATGTCACACCCTGTGTTTGTATCACCTTGCTATGCTATGGTTTTATAAAATTTGGAACCATTTAAAACTTTTTGAGTGCATGTGCTTGTTTGAATTGTTTGATGCTTGCTTGTTTGGTTGATTGTGTTATGGCACTCATAGGTTCTTCTTCTCTCCACCGTCACCTTCCTTGATCCAACCTCTTGCCCAATGATCATACCATGTGTATAGTACCTAAAACTATTTTTATCAAATATTGTTTTGGCCAAAAAGGATTTATTCAAATTAGGTTTTCAAAAACCCCTGAATTGAGGTTTGTACTACAAGTCCTCAAATTGGGTGGAATGTTTTGCACCAAAGACTTTATTTGGAACCTACTATATATATGACTTCCCAAAACCATCAAATATTATTTTTAAAGATTATTTTACTATTTTATTTAAAGGGCTTTTTCTTAAGGCTAGAAATGGTTTTTCATAGGGGAAAATTATTTAAATGCTTTTAAAATAGTTGAGAAAATTTAGGGAAACTCAGTGGACATATATTTTCCATATATATGAGTTTCAACACATGGTCATGTTCAACATAATGGGCAAAACCCTCCAAAACCCTCCAAGACGGCCGGTCGGGTCAGCGTGCAGCACAATGCTGCCGAAAGCGAAGATCTGTCCAGGGACGAAGGAGTCCATGTTAGGGACCTCTTCATTGATGACAACGCGAGCCATCGATTCCTTTGGCGATCACAACAGAACTCTCAATGAAAGCGCCAATGTCGGTGTCGAAACTGATGGATCTCGGGTAGGGGGTTCCGAGCTATGAGTCTAGGAACGATGGTAATAAGGGGACGAAGGAGACGATGTTTACCCAGGTTCGGGCCCTCCTACGGAGGTAAAACCCTACGTCCTGCTTGATTATATTGATAGTATGAAGGTTACAGAGTTGATCTAACTCGAGATCGACTAGCTAAAACCCTAGATGAGTTTCTGTGCCCTACATTCTAAAACCCTCTCAGTTTATATAGACACCGAGGGGTATCTAGGGTTTACACATGATAGGTCTCCTGCCGAGGATGGAAAATGTTGATCTCCTCGTCTTGACTTGGAGTACACGATGTGCCTTCGGGTCTTCCTTCTGGAATGTGGGGTCTCCATGTATCCGGCCTTTCCTGTGATAGCTAGAGTGCGGCCCATCGAGCCGGCCTATTGGGAGATAGACCAGCGGCCCGAGGACCCCTTAGTCCAGGACTCCCTCAGTAGCCCCCGAACTAGCCCCCAACGCCAAGGGTCTCAGCTCTGGCAGCTTCTGTGACCAGAGTCTTCGGCTTGCGGGGTGAGTTCTTCTTCCCATAAATGATCGGTTGAGACTAGTCCGGCTTCCGATGACACGTATTTCATCCGATCATATGATCGCCCGAACACCATGAATTGCTTAGCCCCGAAGGCCAATCGTCAAAATGTAAACAATGTTTTCTGATGCCCCCTTCTGACGAAGGGTCGTGGCCTACCACGACCGCTGAACCAGTCATGAAAACTTGATTCGTGGTTCGAGGCCATTTTTACATTGACACGACTCATCAATGTACAGATCGTGCTCCGTTTCACACGGGATATAATTAGAACCCTTGGCTTATTTTGCGCGTGCATAACGGCATGCACGCCTTGGGAAGCGGAGAGACTCGCGGCGCGGTAAAGGGAGGCTAATTGGCGTGATGCCTCATAAAAGGGAAAAAAACCCACGGATTGCTCACGCCTCCCATTCGCATCCTCTGCTTTCCCAATCTTCCCAAGCTCCAAGAGCCCAGATCTAGTTCTTCCTCAACTTCCCCTCCGAGCTTAGCCATGGCGGGCTCGGGCTCCATGGGCAAGTGGGAGGCCTCCACGGTCACCGACCAGGATATCCGGGAGCTAAAGCTCGCCGGCTACCTCCCCGCCAACGTCTTCCACCGCGCTCCAGAAGCGAAACAAGTCGTCCCCACCCCCAAGCCAGGGGAAAGGGTAGTTTTTGTCCCCCATTTCATCCGGGGACTGAGCTTCCCACTCCACCCCTTCGTCAGGGGTCTCATGTTCTTCTACGGGTTGGAATTCCATGATCTTCCCCTGAACTCCTTTATGCACATCTCGGCTTTCATCATTCTTTGCGAAGCCTTCCTGCGGGTCGAGCCACACTTCGGCCTGTGGCTCAAGGTCTTCAACGTCAAGCCGAAGACTGTTCTGGGCGAGCACGCAGACTGCGGAGGGGCGGTAATCAGCAAGCTCCCCCGCGTCGAGTGGCCCACAGGCACCTTCATCGACACAATCAAAATCTGGCAGAAAGAATGGTTCTACATCACCGAACCAAGGGATGAGAGCTGGGCAGCGCCTGCCGAGTTCAGATCTGGACCCCCTACGAGATTGACCTCATGGCTCAGGAAGGCCCTCGACTGGGGGTCGGAGGCAGAGGTGAAGCTGTTGCAGAAGCGCATTACCTCGGTGATCGAGGCCAAGGTGGAGCTGGTCAACGTGGTCCAGGTCATGCTCCACCGCCGTATTCTTCCCTGCCAGTGCCGGGCTTCCCCAATGTGGGCTTATCAGCCCGAGGACGAGCCTACCGTGTGCCAACTCTTCCGCACTACCCCAAAGAAGTTGTGGAAGGTATTATTCAAGCCTCGGAAAAGCTGGCCGGCCAAGGAAGAGGATTCGGGCCTAAGCGCCGATAACCCCCTACCAAGGTATGGTATATTTTTAATCCACTGACTCTGTTTCTTTGACAAAAAACTGAATGCCTCTTCCCTTATTTTTGCAGAAATGGTTGAGCAAAGCCGCGAGAGTTAACTGCCTGGCTCCACAACCAGAAGATCCCAGGTCGGAGTTGTTGACGGCGATGCTCGTTGTGGCGCCGTACTCGGCGCCCGAGAAGAAGGAGAAGAAGAAGGCCAGAGAGGGTCTCCGCATTAGGGACCAGCCGGACGCCGCGTCCGAGGAAACCCATGCCTCCTCTGGTCATGAGGAAGAGCCTGAAGATGAGGGGGAAGGCACTTCCCCCCTCACAAGAAAGAGGACGGCGTCGCCGGACCTTTGGAGGATGCTGCTCCTCCTGCCCTGAAGAGGGCGCGCTGGGCGAGGTTAATCCTGCCCGACGACAGCTCGGACTCTGATGCAGAGTCCGAGGACTTTGAGAGGGTTCCCCGAAGGAACTTAAGGGCCAAGCCCCCCACTCAAAGGTATAGAGCCGAAGACTCCCCGAGTCATTTATGCAAGGTTTTCAATGTTTTAAATGCAAGAACATCTTTTAATCTGTAGCCCACCGCGCGTTCTCTCCACTGACCCAATATCGGATGGGGAGTCTCCGCCCGCCGAGCTGGCGGAGAGCGGGACTGCGTCGCACCCCACACCTCCAGGGGCCGCGAAGGATGCCGTAGAGGTGTCATCCCGCCAGGCTCCTTTGGAGCCGAACACAGGCTGTGGTTGTGACCATGCCATGGCCGAGGTTGATGCCTCGGCCACCGAAGGCCAGGTGGAGGAAACTCCTCGGGCTGCTGAGGACCAGGGGGAGAATAATCCTCTGGCCGACGAGGGGGAAGGGCGGAGGGATGTCCAGTCCCCTCCGAGGACGTCTCCAGAGCATGCCGTGCCTCCGGAGCTACCGACTCAGTCCCCGATCGGAGATCGGGCTGACCGGTCACCACCAGTGCCACCGACGACTGGGTGGCCGGTCATAGAGGAGGCTCTAGCAAGCGCCCCCATCTCCGAGGATCACCGCACTCTTATGGGTGCGGTTCTGCAAGGCATTCAGTCCGTTGATAACGGACTGAAGGAGGCCTTTAATGGTCTCTTGACGGGCTTCAAGGTGAGTCACGTAATACCCTTTTCCCGAACAATTTGAATTTTTAAGTTTATGCTATCTTTATACATGCAGTAGCCCCCGAGCCCTGGGTGTGTTTGCAAAAACGCACCCGGGGGTCAAACAATTAGGAGTGGACAATGTTGCATAAGGCACCATTACTCCCGCAATGTTCTAAAAACCCTTGATAGGACCGAACATAGGGTCGTATCATTTGACAGTTCGGGGGTTAAAACACATATGAATGGATATATGTTTTCTATTTTTTGTAGGCCTCGTCATCGGCGGCGGCCGTTAATGCCGCTGAGCTTACCGAGCTAAATCGGAAGCTCAAGATCTCCGAAGAGGAGCTTGATAGCCTGAACAAGAGGTTCGGCGAGGCACAAGGTAAGCCGAATTGTAATATCCGGGCTGTATATTGTCAACTATCCGCACTGGTGACCCAGTGTAATTATTTATTTATTGCTTCCACAGCTTCTACTTCGGAGGTTGAAAAACTCAAGGCCGAGCTCGCAAAGATGAAGCAAGAGGCCGCGGATGAGAAGGCGGCCGCCGAACAAGCAGTAGCTGCACTCTCCGTCCTGAAAGCTGCGAGTGCTAAACAGGAGGCCCGGGTGGCGGAGGTGCAGCAGGAGCTCAAGGACGCCAGCGCAAAGTGCGAGGCCCTTGAGTAGAAAGGCAAAGAACAAGCCATCGAGCTATCCGCGCTGAAATCCGAGCTCCAAAAGGAGCGGGTGGACAGGCGGTCCTTTGAAGAGGAGATTCGCCAAGTCAAGGCTATCGCAGATGGTAAGCCTTATTCGCTACAATGCGCCTTTGGTGGTAGCAGGTTTTCTTTGCTCACCCAGGTGTGGCGTTCCTCAGGCATCTGTGCGAATCTCCAGAAGTGTGCAGCGGAAGTGAACAAGTTCTATGCTTCGCGGGAGGAGGATGATCAGGCTCGGCTATTCTGGGCATAATTTGAGTCCCCCGAGCGCTCCGCTCTCCTGATCGAGCAAATGAAGCAACTGATGGAGCTGCACAGGATGGCGGAGCCAGCCATGAAGGATCTCTGCGTCCGGCTGTGGCCTGCAGAGCCATTGCCGAGCAGCTACTTCGGCTTGGTGCAGAGACTATGCGATGCTGCGCCTCGTATCGACGCGCTAAAGCACTCTACATGCATCGAGGGAGCTCGGATGGCCTTTGCGAAGACCATGGTGCACTGGCCGAAGCTCAAGCCGACCGAGATGGCTACCGCACCTCCGCCTCCTGGGAAGGAGCATAGGCGCCCCGAGCTATACTTCTCCGCAGTGATGGAGGGTGCTCGGGCAATAGACGCCCAATGCTCCAAAGATGTTTTGTATGAATGAGCGCATTGTAATATGTCCGAAGACTTTTAACGCTTTATAATCAGTGTTGCATGGTTTATCATGTCTTATGAGTTTTTTAATGTTTATTTTGACTCCCGTGTGGCTGTTTTATCTGAAAGTTGCGAGTCGTCGGCTTCAGCCCCCACGTAGATACTACGCGAGGTGTCTTTGTCTCCGCACTGTGACCCTTAGCCGAGGTATCGAAGCCCGAAGGCGGTAGTGCGAGGGGGACGAGGCAATCGGACTATGATGCTTTATCGCTTTCACTTAGCCGTAGGAGCGTAAAAAAATGCGGGGGCTGATGACCAGCCCCCAGTGTGTTATGATGTTCGGATTTACCGGGGCCGAAGCCAGCATCACATGGTTTGTAAAAGAACGAAACCCATCACATAACACGAAATAACCTCTATTGATCTTTTAGTATGACACTTATGCTCGGATTTGCAGACCGGTTCTCGCTTACTGTGACGGTCAGTTTTCGGCTTTCTCCCCTGAGGTGCTTGACCAGGCGAACTGGAAACACAATCGCAGTGGTTCTCCCTTTGCCCCTTTAGCCGAACGAGCGGAACGTAAGGGGGCAAACACAGGAGCCGGGCAACCCAACTATTGACCCAAGACATAGTTCGGATCCGATGCATATAAAGCAACATCCAAGACGCCGAGCACATGACCAGTTGTGTTGGGGTGGTGCTCAAGGCGATTTTTTTTAAAGTCAAGCCCCCGGTCTATTAGCCGGTTGCATTATAATGTACACCGAACAGTTGCGCAAGAGGCGTCATCAAGAACAGAGTATGTACCAAAAAATATAGCGGAGAGGCCATGTATAATGGTCTCTTATTTGCTCAATAACTCTTATAATTCAAAGTGCCGGAGCAACTGTTTACAGGTATTTTGAAGATAAAACATAGAATTTACAGAAGAGAGGTTGTACCAGGGGTCTTCGATTGGTGGCTTGAAGTCCTCGATGTGCCCTGTCGCCCGCCTGCTCCTGTGCCTCCTAGAGAGGCGTATTCCTTTAAGGGTGATGATGTCGGCGAGCGGACCTTGGGAAGAAGATCTTGAGAAGTCGTCGAAGGATGGGTGAGATTTACGCTTTTAACATGTCCTTGACGGTACCTGTGATATGTCCGAAGACGTGTACTGATGGCAGTTCGGTCCAACCGAACACTTACCCCTTGATAGTTGTTCCCCATTGTTGCCCATGGAATCTTGAGTGCAAAGTTGTGCCTTCTCGGCACGTGTTTGACGGGCATTAGGGCTGTGCAATGGGGAGCGTGTCCCTATTTCTGGGGAGGAGAAGATTCGTGGAGTTCGGACTGAACCCGAGCTCGTTTGTCAACCTTTCGTGCCTTAATGGCAGATTTCGGTGTTCGCCGATCGTTCTCGTAATGGAATTCGGCCGCCAGGGCCAATGCATGTTCCTCAGTTCGGAGGGAGCGCTCTGTGTTGCCGTTAACTATGATGACCCCCTTGGGCCCGGGCATCTTGAGCTTGAGGTATGCGTAGTGTGGGACGGCATTAAAGCGAGCGAACGCTGTACGGCCCAGCAGGGCGTGATAACCGCCGCGGAAGGGGACGATGTCGAAGATCAAGTCCTCGCTGCGGAAGTTGTCGGGCGAACCGAACACTACTTCCAGGCTAACAGAGCATGTGCACCGGGCTTCGACACCTGGGATCACTCCTTTAAAGGTAGTGTTGCTAGGTTTTATCCTTGATGGATCTATGCCCATCTTTTTCACCGTATCTGAGTAAATCAGATTGAGGCTACTTCCTCCGTCCATTAGGACTTTAGTGAGGTGATACCCATCGATAATGGGGTCTAGGACGAGGGCCGCCGAACCCCCATGACGGATACTGGTCGGGTGATCGTGTCGATCGAAAGTGATCGGGTAGGCCGACCATGGGTTAAACTTCGGGGCTACAGGCTCTACGGCGTAGACCTCTCGAAGGGCGCGCTTCCTCTCCTTTTTAGGTATATGAGTGGCGTATATCATGTTCACGGTCTTCACCTCTGGAGGGAACTGCTTCTGACCTCCATTGCTCGGACCGCGGGGCTCCTCGTCGTCCTCGCTGCGTGGGCCCTTGCCTTGCTCTTCGGCTGCGAGTTTGCCGGCCTGTTTGAATACCCAACAGTTATAGTTGGTATGGTTGGCGGGCTTATCTTGAGTGCCATGGATCTGGCAAGGCCTCTCCATGATTTTATCCAGCGGGGTGGGTCCATCGCGATTGCCTTTAGGAGGCTTCTTCCGCTGCCCGGATCGAGGGTTGCGGAAGCCGGCGTTAACAGCCGTGTCGTCGGCGTCGCTAGTGCTGTGCCGGCGTTTGCTTTTGTTGCGTCGTGGATTCCCGTTTCCGTCCTGAACTTCGGAGGTGCCGGGGTCTTCGGGGTTGTGGCTTCGTCTCGCGAGCCAGTTATCCTCGCCCGCGCAAAAGCGGGTCATGAGTGATGTAAGGGCGGACATGGTCCTAGGTTTATCCTGACCGAGCTGGCGAGCCAGCCATTCGTCCCGAATATTGTGCCTGAAAGAGGCTATAGCCTCGGCATCTGGGCAATCAACGATCTGGTTTTTCTTGGTCAAGAACCGATTCCAGAATTGTCGAGCGAACTCTCCTGCCTTTTGGACGACATTGCTTAGGTCGGAGGAGTCCGGAGGCTGTACATAGGTGCCCTGGAAGTTAGATCGGAATGCATCCTCGAGATTCTCCCAGCTCCCGATAGAGTTTTCGGGGAGACTGTTTAACCAGTGCCGAGTTGGCCCCTTAAGTTTAAGGGGTAGGTACTTGATGGCATGGAGGTCGTCTCCTTGTGCCATGTGGATGTGGAGGAGGAAATCCTCGATCCACACTGCTGGGTCAGTTGTTCCATCGTATTGTTCGATGTTCACGGGTTTAAACCCTTCCGGGAACTGATGTTGCATCACCTCGTCGGTGAAGCACAGTGGGTGGGCAGCGCCTCTGACCCGGGCTATATCACGCCGGTAGTCGGTGTCTGTTCTGGCCCGGTTTTGGTCCCGACCTCTATTATGTCGGTCGAGCCAGGGCCGGTACTCGTCTCGTCTAACGGGGGATCCGTAGATGGATCTCGTGCGGCCTGTTCTATAATCCAGGTCGTGTCGTAGGTCGTACCTACCTTCAGGCTCCATTGGCTCTTTTCCCCTTCTGCGGGGTATCGCCGGCCTATAACCGGCATCGTCAGCCGTCCTATCCCGTCCTCGGGGAGGGCGGTCCGGCTGGTCGTATGGAGTGTGTTTGGGGGACAGCGTATTAGGGAGCTCGTCATCGAATTGTGGCAGCAGCCGCCGGCGTTGATAGCTCTTGGGTTGGTCCAATAGACCGGTGATATTCCTCCTCGGCTGATAGGACCCTTGTCCATCTATCGTTGAGGGTGTCTTGTTCGGCCTTGAGCTGCCGCGCTTTTGCCTTTAGGCTTCGGGTAGTAGCTATAAGTTGTTGCCTGAACCGTTCCTGATCCTCAATGTTTTCGGGGACGGTGAAGTCTTCGCCTTCCGGGCTATCCTCCTCCTCTACAGGGGGGAGGTAGTTGTCATCCTCGGAATTGTTCGGATCGTCGGGGTCGCGCTGGTCCTCTAACGGATACTCGGGTATATCGGGATCGCCGAGGTCTTCCGGGGTATCGTTTTCCCCGGTGCCAGCAATAGCTTCCCTTCCCTTTTTTGTTTTTGATCGCTTACGCGGTTTTCGGCGCCTTGACGGCGCATCACCCGATTCATCCCCATTGTTCGCGGCTGTGCGCTCACCGTTATCGGCTGGGGTATCCACCATGTAGACGTCATAGGTTGAGGTGGCAGTCCATCGCCCGGTGTTGGCGGGGGTTGGAGCGCGATCCTCTTCATCCATGTCTTCTGCCTCCTCGGAGGCGTAGACCAACATGTCGGTTAAGTCTTCGACCGTGGCTACGAAGTGGGTGGTGGGTGGGATGAAAAAATCTTCTCGACCCGCCTTAAGGCCGATCTGAACGTGGATCGGGGTTGGGTCGTCAGTAGTTTTCATCGATAAGATCCGATCTAGAGCTTCGTTAAGAGTCGAGAGCTCGATCGGGTCAATTTGCTCAGCGCTTTCGTAGTTATCCTCCGATGCGTCCGCACAGGGAGCGTGTTCGGCAGGAGATGGTGCCCGGTCATCTGGCGCTACGGCCGGATCCGGATTAAAAGCCAGATCGTCGCCGGGGTTAGTCCCGTGAGCGGGGTCGAAAGCGACATCCGAGGTTAAGGCCTCGGAGTCCTCGGGCGCGTCGGATGAGACTGCGAGCCCGGTGAGAGAAAGATCGCCCCGAGAGTCTACGGAGAACTCTAAGTTTCCGAATCTGACCTCTTGACAAGGGGCGAAACTCCCGACCCGGCCAAGACGGCCGGTCGGGTCAGCGTGCAGCACAATGCTGCCGAAAGCGAAGATCTGTCCAGGGACGAAGGAGTCCATATTACGGACCTCTTCATTGATGACAACGCGAGCCATCGATTCCTTTGGCGATCACAACGGAACTCTCAATGAAAGCACCAATGTCGGTGTCGAAACCGGCGGATCTCGGGTAGGGGGTCCCGAGCTGTGAGTCTAGGAACGGGTAACAAGGGGACGAAGGAGACGATGTTTACCCAGGTTCGGGCCCTCCTACGGAGGTAAAACCCTACGTCCTGCTTGATTATATTGATAGTATGAAGGTTACAAAGTTGATCTACCTCGAGATCGACTAGCTAAAACCCTAGATGAGTTTCTATGCCCTACATTCTAAAAACCCTCTCGGTTTATATAGACACCGAGGGGTATCTAGGGTTTACACATGATAGGTCTCCTGCCGAGGATGGAAAATGTCGATCTCCTCGTCTTGACTTGGAGTACACGACGTGCCTTCGGGTCTTCCTTCTGGAACGTGGGGTCTCCGTGTATCCGGCCCTTCCTGTGATAGCTAGAGTGCGGCCCATCGAGCCGTCCTATTGGGAGATAGACCAGCGGCCCGAGGACCCCTTAGTCCAGGACTCCCTCACCTCCCCCGAGCCCCTCCTCTCTCCTCTGGCTCTCTCTTCCACCCAATCGACCACCCCAAGCTCCCACATAAGCTCCCGAGCCCCCTGTGCTCGGATCGAACCAGAGATCCGCCGCCTCGGGTCTCCGGCGATCTCTAGGTAGAGGGCTCCTCCGGCCCCAATTCCTTCTCCGTTGGTCCTCCCTTGCCTCCCTGATGGTTTCCCCACTCTTTTCCCATGCCTTTGCAGCCTGTGGCGTCGACGGCGACCTCCTCCCGAAGCCTCTCCACCGCGGGTGCTCGTCGCTGGCGAGCCAGGGCGCCTCTGACCTCCCTTTCCACCTCCATCCGATCAGCGGCTCAACGCTGATCCCATTCCTGTGCTCGCTAACCCTCGCCGTCACCGGTGAGCTCGCCGTCCTCTCTGTCCCGAGGTGGGAGATGACAGGTGGGACCCCCTGTCATCCCCACACCCCTCCCGCGTCTCTCTCTCTGGCCCGCAGGCCCCGCCCGTTAGGTTTAAACCTGGCGCGGCGCGGACGCCCGGCTCCCCTGGGCTGGATTAGCCGACTGGGCCGGCTCGGCCAGCTGTTCTGGCCCGAGTGGCACAAAGGTCTTTTTCTTTTCTTTTTCCATGGATTTTTCCAAAAATTCCACAGAGATGAATATTTGTTCAATTCCAAATATTCTTCCACCACAAATCTTAGAATAATATGTAGAATTTATTAGTGCCACTTGTGTAAATTTTTGAAAACATTTTATGTAGTGGTTTTATTTAAAACCTAGTTTTTAATATTTCTAGCCTCTGTTAAAATAGTTTTCAAAATCTTTTTCACTTCAAAACCAGAGACAAATATTTTTAGTTTCTATTATAGTATTTTACAGAGTAGGGTAACATTTTAGAAGTAAGTTTTGTGTTCTGTTTTTGTTGTGATTCTTATTATTGCCGTTATTATCGCGACGATAGATTACGTTGTTGACGAGGGAGTTGGACCCGAAGACTTTGAAGACGCCGAAGGCTTTGTTGAGCCAGGCAAGCAGCCCTTTGACCATGTTAAGAAAACATTTTCATTGCATGGCATATAGCACTTTATTATCGATATGTTGATCATGATGATGTGGTGACCACTTCGGTGGGTTGCCTCCGACACTTTTACCGTTGATACTTGCATCGTGCATGACCCTACCTCCTTATGAGGGTTATGCGGGTGGGAGTAGTTAGGTTGCTAAGTAGTTGCTACGCAAAGTGGGATGGGGATATGCATGGTGATGGAAACAAAAGTGTTTTGAAAGGCTTTTCGAAAACCCCGTAGGGTCCCACTAATGCCCGAGGGAGATGAAGATGAGCTAGGTAATCACTTGATAAAGAAGTGGTGTACCAGAGCAAGTGAGTGTGTGTGGTTTTCAAAAACAGCTTGGTGTAAGTTGCGACCGATATTCCAACCTTACATGTACAACCACGATACCCCTTATGGGACGGGGCTTTGTTGATTACTTTGATGGGTATTAGCAGAGATCCCGCATTACTAGTGGCGGGAGTGACGTGGTCACTCTCGATACAGGGTCGTGCCGGAAAGGACGATCATGGGCTGTTTTCACAGACACCGGGCACACCGTTGGTCCCTGCATGGATGTTACTTGTGTTGTACATCATGTGGGCTGGGTGCCAACGAGTGGAATCTTTGTTAGTATCGTCAGGGGAATGGCGATGTTCGGGTACTTACCTCGGGTATGCAATATACCACGAGTTGTGGCTTGACACGGAAGTTTCCCGAGTCTCGTGGGTTAAGTGTGCGACCTCTGCAGAGTGTAAAACTATTCGAATAGCCGTGTCCACGGTCAAGAATAGTTGGATGACCGCTCTTGGGCTACGTCCATGGTTTAAAAGCTTGGTGTGTGTGTGTGTGTGTGTGACAAGGATGATGGTTGAGCTAAGTCCGATGACTTGGCATGATGATTGAACATGAGATGTTCAGACCCTATTCAGATTTATATCTGTAACCCGTTCACTTGGATATTTGCTACTCCATGATGCATGCTTCTACAAGTTAATTGATCATGTCAATGCACTCAAAATTAGCTTTCCGCAAACTTACCTACTTAGTGCTATATCATGCATTGTTATACCTTGTTCCAAAACATGGGTTGCTTCCGAGTACATTCAAAGTACTCATTGTCTTGCCACTGGTTATTTAATTGGCCAGGCATGGGAGAGCAGGAATATGGTGAAGAGTTCATTGGTGACGAACATGCGAACTAGGACGCTTCCCAGTCAGAATGCCTGTAGGGTTATGGCAGATGGCATGGGTTCACGCTTCGATCAAGATTTCCGCTGCTAGTTTATGTTTGTTGTTCGGCCTTCATGGCCCTATCTATGTAAGACTTGACCTTCATGGTCTTTATTTGTGTAAGACGCTAAGTATGGATGTAAGACTCTTGTTATTCAGATTCTGTGTGTTCAGTGAGCATTGATCTCTGGGATCACTGTACACGTGCATTCGGTGATCACGACTTATGAGTTGGGGTCCCCACAGAGCTGGTATCAGAGCCATCCTGACTATAGGAAGCCCTTAGTTAGCATGGACGTTAGTTAGGATAAAGCCCTTTTCAAAAACTGTGCCTAGTTGCTAGGTGCAACAATTTCTATACTTCTCTTCTCTTCTAGCCTATTTCAAACCCTTACTGACTCTCCTCCCTTCAAACCTTGTAGATGGCCGTCGTACCCGAAGCCCTCCTAGCATCCAGCTTTCCCCTACTCCTTGAGGATAGCCTGGAGAAGTGCCAGTTTCACCAACCACCCGTTTTCCTCTACCACGAGCACTGGGTCGATGCCGTCACAAAGGAGTACCACGTTGAGGTGTTCATAAAGGAAAACGACTCCCCGACGGGTTGGTTCTTTGAAGGACCACAGATGGAGACCCTGGAGATTGCAATCGAGACGGCAGCACGCAAGGCACTTGTCCACCTTTGAGACATCATCCCAGAGATGGACGACGAGCCAGCCACTCGTTATGTACCCTTCAGAAAGGACGACATTGGCGAAAGCCAGACGTTGGTTCCATCCAAGGAAGATGGCACCCCGCTCAGGATCCAGACCTACTTCAGCCTCTCCGCCAACAGTCTGGCTCACAACCTGATTAGGGAATCCGTGAAGCTCCGCCACGAACTTCACCGCACTCAAGAGCTACTTCGCCAAACCACAGACATCTTAGCCCAGGGACGAGTAGCAACCTCTGGATTTCCGTCACCCATTCCGGGTATAGCAAACATGGGCACCATACCAGCAAGCAACCGAGTCTCCTTCCTTCCTGGACAGGAGGCAGAGCACTCCACCGCTTGAGTCCGAGAACCCCTAGGGTAGGATCAGTCATGTACCCCTCATGCAAAGTCGAGTCCGTGTGATGGTTCATATGAAACCATGTGTGCTTGTTGTTTGCTTTTGTTGTTTGTGTTCCGATGCAAGTCGCGCTTTTGCCTCAAGCAACATGTAAGCGACTCCATCGTCTATCTTATCTTAATATATGTGTTGGTCCTTCGACCTTTGTTTTACCACACTTGCACTATATGAACCCCCTTAGGCGCGCTCTCTCTATTGCTGCTTTTCCCTCCCCTTTGTCCAGTTGTTTGACTTGGCTGCTCCAAACAGGATGGTGACCGCACCCGCAACAGCTCCTTCACCAACCCTGAAGCCGACAACTCCAACCAGCAATAGGGAGATGGTGGGGCTGCTCACGCTAGAGATCACCCGGAGCAGCCACAAGGCGACATTCCCCCACCACCACCTCCACCGGAGAACATGACCATAGCTCAGTTTCTCCAAGTTCCCCGGGAGGAACGCCAGGCCAACTCTACTGCTATCCAGCAGATGGCTCAAGTCCTTGTGAACAACCAGCAGCAAGGCAGGAGCGGCAATGGCCGCTCCACTCTGTCTGAGTTCATGTGGAATTCGCCCCCGACCTTCACCGAGACTGCTGAACCCCTGGATGCCGATGACTGGATCCGCACCATCGAGGACCTCCTTGCATTGGTCAATTGCAATGAGGATCGTGAGAAGGTGCTCTATGCCTCTCACTGCCTCGGAGGTACCGCTAGAGCTTGGTGGGATGGATTCAAGGTCATGCAAGGCGATCGTGTGATCACCTGGGATAACTTCAAGGAAGGATTCCGCACCGCCCACATTCCTTCTGGGACCATGGCTATCAAGAAGAGAGAATTCCGAGCGCTGAAGCAAGGAAGTGGCTCTGTCAAGGAGTATATGCAGAAGTTCAACCTGCTGTCAAGGTATGCACCTGAAGATGTCAACACTGAAGCTGCTAAGATGGAACGCTTCATGGAAGGACTCCATCAAACCCTGCAGTATCAGCTCATTGTATGGGACTGTCGGACCTTCTTCGATCTGGTGAACAAGGCCCTCATGCTTGAGGACAAGCGTCGTGCCATGAACGACACTCGCAAGTGGAAGATGATCAGCAAGGGTAGTTCCAGCAACCAGAAGCCTCGCCCCTGGCAGCCAGCCCCAGCCAAGCCAACCTACCAGCCACAGCAGGCTAGACCTCTTGCACCACGTGCGAGCTACCAGCCTCAGCAGTATGCTAATCCCAGGCCAGCCTACAACAACCCCAATAACAACAGTGGCGGCAGAATCAACAACAACAACAACTCTGGTCAGGTCACTTGCTTTGGGTGTGGTCAGCCAGGACACATCTCTAGGCAGTGCCCAAACAAGAAGCCAGATGCACCGCGCCCCAATGCGCCAAACCAAGGTCAAGGCCGTGGAGCGCCACCAAGGAACCCAGCTCCCCGCAACCAGCCCAACAATGGCAAGGGACGTGTGAATCACGTCACCGCTGAGGAAGCCCAGGAAGATCCGGACGTCATACTGGGTACGTTCCTCGTCAACTCAACCCCAGCAACTGTACTGTTTGATTGTGGAGCTTCGCATTCTTTTGTCATTCAAAAGTTTGCACTAGAGAGTGGTATGAAGCCTACACCCCTGGGTAGTCATATGTTGATACAAACCCCGGGATCAGTTATTAAGTCCAGGATAGGATGTAAAGGAGTCGAGATTAACATCAACGGAGTACACTTCCTAGCAGACCTTATCATCCTGAAGTCAGAAGGCTTGGATGTGATCCTAGGCATGGACTGGTTAACCAAGCACAAAGGCTTGTTAGACTATGCCAAGAGGATTGTTACCATGACCAATAGCCAAGGAGTGAAAGTTAAGTATGTTCCCAGCCCTGCCTCCGCTCAAGCCCCTCAGGCTAACTGTCTGCCGGGAGTTGAGTTGGATCAACTGCCAGTGGTATGTGAATACCCGGATGTATTTCCTGATGAGCTGCTCGGAATGCCTCCTGACCGCGACATTGAGTTCATCATTGAGCTAATGCCCGGAGCAGGACCCATCTATAAGAAGCTCTATAGAATGGGATCCGAAGAGTTGGCTGAATTGAAGAAGCAACTGGCAGAGCAGCTCAGAAAAGGATTCATTCGCCCTAGTGCCTCTCCTTGGGGATCACCTATTCTATTTGTGTCGAAGAGGGACGAAACTATCAGACTCTGTGTCGATTACCGTTCTCTCAATGAGGTCACAGTAAAGAACAAGTACCCACTCCCCAAGATTGAAGACCTGTTCGATCAACTGAATGGAGCTAAGGTGTTTTCCAAGATCGACCTCAGGTCTGGGTACTACCAATTGAAGATCAGACCCCAAGACATTCCGAAGACGGCGTTTGTAATCCGGTATGGCCTGTATGAATACACGGTCATGTCATTTGGGTTGACCAATGCCCCTACCTACTTCATGTACCTCGTGAACAAGGTTTTCATGGAGTATTTGGACAAGTTTTTTGTCGTCTTCATTGATGACATACTCGTCTTTTCCAATTCAGAAGAAGAGCACGAGCAACACTTGAGATTGGTCCTAGACAAGCTTCGAGAGCACCAGCTTTATGCCAAGTTCAGCAAGTGCAAGTTTTGGCTGCATGAAGTTGGATTCTTGGGTCATGTGTTGACTGCAGAAGGATTGTCAATGGATCCTGCCAAGATTGAAGCCGTGATTGAATGGCAATCCCCAAGCAATGTGAAGGAAGTCGGAAGCTTCCTCGGACTCGCGGGATATTACCACAAGTTCATCGAAGGATTCTCAAGCATTGCCCGACCCATGACTCAGCTTTTGAAGGACAAGAAGTTTGAATGGACACCGAAGTGTGAAGAAAGCTTCCAAGAGCTCAAGAAGAGATTGACCACAACCCCAGTTTTGGCCACCCCCGATAGTCACAAGGAGTTTGTGATATATTGTGATGCATCGAGAACCGGGCTTGGACGTGTTCTGATTCAGGAAGGCAGAGTCGTAGCATATCCAGACAGCTACGTCCTCACGAAGAGAACTACGCTACTCATGATCTTGAGTTGGCAGCCGTAGTTCATGCTTTGAAGACATGGCGACATTACCTTAGAGGAAGCGATGTGAGATATACACAGACCACAAGAGTTTGAAGTATATTTTCACTCAAAAGGAATTGAACATGAGGCAGCGAAGATGGTTGGAGTTGATCAAGGATTATGACCTCAGTGTTCAATACCACCTTGGAAAGGCTAACGTCATAGCAGATGCCTTAAGCAGAAAGGCTTGTTCCTTGAATGCTATGATTAAGGAAAGGCTACCCGCCCTGTATGAAGAGCTAGAAAGCTTTGGCCTGGAACTAGTTGCACCTGGATTCCTCGCCAACCACGAAGCAAGGCCTACCTTGATGGATGATATTAAGGAAGCTCAGAAGGGACACGAGAGCATTGGAGGCATCAAGGGGAAGATCAAGGCAGGCAAGGCCCCAGGATTCTCAGTGGACGAGCAAGGAGTTGTATGGTTCAGGAAGCGCATTTGCGTACCCAACAAGGTTGAGCTCAAGAATTTGATCTTGCAAGAAGCCCACGACACTCTGTATTCCATCCACCCTGGAGGAACCAAGGTGTACCAAGACCTCAAAGCAAGATTCTGGTGGCATGGAATGAAGAGAGAGATAGGCACTTTTGTCGCTAAGTGTGACATATGCCAGAGAGTTAAAGCTGAGCATCAGCGACCCGCTGGGCTATTGCAGCCTCTCAAAGTGCCTGAATGGAAGTGGGACAAAGTCGGGATGGACTTCATCACCGGATTTCCGAGGTCAAGCAAAGGACATGATTCCATTTGGGTCGTTGTCGATCACCTGACCAAGGTAGCCCACTTCATTCCCGTCAAGACGACCTACAACGGAAACCAGCTGGCCAACCTCTACATCAACCAGATCATGAGCCTCCATGGAGTTCCAAAGGAGATCGTATCAGACCGAGGTACCCAGTTTACCTCGAGATTCTGGAATAGATTCCAAGAAGCCTTGGGAACCAAGCTCTCCTTCAGCAATGCTTTTCATCCTCAGACCGGAGGCCAGACAGAATGGGTAAACCAGATACTTGAGGATATGCTCCGTGCTTGTGTTTTGGCATATGGAGCCAAGTGGGAAGATTGCTTACCATTCGCCGAGTTCTCCTACAACAACAACTACCAGTCGAGTCTTCAGATGGCACCATTTGAGGTGTTGTATGGACGCAAGTGCCGCACTCCCCTCAATTGGTCGGAAACCGGAGAAGGACTAGTCTTTGGACCAGACATCCTTCGCGAAGCAGAAGAGCAAGTTCATCTCGTCCGAGAGCGTCTCAAGACCGCCGAAACCCGGCAGAAGAGCTACGCCGACTCCCGCCATCGGGACATGAGTTTCCATGTTGGAGACCATGTTTATCTCCGAGTCACGCCTCTCAAAGGAACCAAGTGTTTCCATGTCAAGGGAAAGCTTGCACCAAGATACATCGGCCCCTTCAAGATCACCGACAGACGAGGAGAAGTTACCTACCAGCTAGAACTACCTTCCGAGCTATCGGATGTGCACAACGTATTTCACGTGTCACAACTCCGGAAGTGTCTCCAGATCCCCAACCGCCCCGACCTCTACGAGGACATCGACCATGAAGCCATCGACCTTCAGCTAGACCTCACTTATCGTGAGAGGCCAGTTTGTATTTTGGATGAAGCTGAGCGTTGCACCCGAAGCCGTACCATCAAGTACTTCAAGGTCCAACGGAGCAACCATACTAAAGCAGAAGCAACCTGGGAGCGTGAAGACTACCTTAGATCCGAGTTCCCTTATCTTTTTAGCACTTAGCCTAGGAATCTCGGGGATGAGATTCTTGTAAGAGGGGTAGGTCTGTCACACCCTGTGTTTGTATCACCTTGCTATGCTATGGTTTTATAAAATTTGGAGTGATTTAAAACTTTTTGAGGGCATGTGCTTGTTTGAATTGTTTGATGCTTGCTTGTTTGGTTGATTGTGTTATGGCATGATACGTCCATTTTGCATCATGATTTCCTACTGTTATTTATTATGTTTTGTTGAATAATAATGCTTTGGGGAGTGATTCTAATGCCTTTTCTCTCATAATATGCAAGGTTTACACAAAGAGGGATAATACCGGCAGCTGGAATTCTGGACCCAAGAAAAGCACATCAGAGATACCTATTCTGCAAAACTCCAATGAAGCTGAAATTTTACGGAGATTATTTTTGGAATAAAAAAAAAATACTAGAGCAGAAAACTAACGGAGGGGGCCAACCTGGTGGGCACAACCCACCAGGGCGCGCCAGACCCCCTGGGCGCGCCCTGATGGGTTGTGGCCTCCTCGGCCCACCTCCGGTGCCCATCTTCTGGTATATAGTCACATTTAACCTAGAAAAAATCATAGGAGGACTTTCGGGACGAAGCGCCGCCGCCTCGAGGTGGAACTTGGGCAGGAGCACTTTTGCCCTCCGGCGGAGCGATTCCGCCGGGGGAACTTCCCTCCCGGAGGGGGAAATCGAAGCTATCGTCATCACCAACACCCCTCTCATCTTTGGGAGGTGAATCTTCATCAACATCTTCAACAGCACCATCTCCTCTCAAACCCTAGTTCATCTCTTGTGTTTAATCTTTGTACCGGAACCTCAGATTGGTACCTGTGGGTGACTAGTAGTGTTGATTACCTTGCGTAGTTGATTACTATATGGTTTATTTGGTGGAAGATCATATGTTCAGATCCATTATGCTATTCAATACCTCTCTGATCTTGAGCATGATTATTATTTGTGAGTAGTTACCTTTGTTCTTGAGGTCACGGGAGAAGTCATGTTGCAAGTAATCATGTGAATTTGATATGTGTTCGATATTTTGATGATATGTATGTTGTGATTCCCTTAGTGGTGTCATGTGAACGTCGACTACATGACACTTCACCATTCATGGGCCTAAGGGAATGCATTGTGGAGTAGTTATTAGATGATGGGTTGCTAGAGTGACAGAAGCTTAAACCCTAGTTTATGCGCTGCTTCGTAAGGGGCTGATTTGGATCCAAACGTTTAATGCTATGGTTAGATTTTATCTTAATACTTTTCTCGTAGTTGCGGATGCTTGCGAGGGGGTTAATCATAAGTGGGAGGTTTTTCAAGTAAGAACAGCACCTAAGCACTGGTCCACCCACATATCAAATTATCAAAGTAGCGAACACGAATCAAACCAACATGATAAAAGTGACTAGATGAAATTCCCATGTACCCTCAAGAACACTTTGCCTATTACTAGAGATTGTTCTGGCCTGTCCTTTGCCTCAAAAGGATTGGGCTACCTTGCTGCATCTTATTTACCGTTACCGTTACTTGCTCGTTACCAATTACCTTGCTATCAAACTATCTGTTACCTACAATTTCAGTGCTTGCAGAGATTACCTTGCTGAAAACCGCTTGTCATTTCCTTCCGCTCCTCGTTGGGTTCGACACTCTTACTTATCGAAAGGACTACGATTGATCCCCTATACTTGTGGGTCATCAAGACTCTTTTCTGGCGCCGTTGCTGGGGAGTGAAGCGCTCTTGGTAAGTGGAAATCGGTAAGGAAAAACTTATACTACGTGCTGAAATTTATTGCTACTTGCTACTATGGAGAACAATCCTTTGAGGGGTTTGTTCGGGGTATCTTCACCTCGACCGGAACCACAATTAGTTGACCCTCAACCTACTGCACCTACTGAAAATACTGGTTACGAAATTCCTTCAGGTATGTTAGAACAACTGCCTGCTAAACCTTATGCAGGAGATGGAACTGAACATCCTGATATGCATCTATTATATGTGAATGAAATATGTGGATTATTTCAGCTTGTAGGTTTACTTAGAGATGAAGTTAAGAAGAAGGTTTTCCCTTTATATTTGGAGGGAAAAGCATTGACATGGTATAGGCTATGTGATGATCTTGGATCGTGGAACTGGAATCACTTGCAATTGGAATTCCACCAAAAGTTTAATCCCATGCATCTAGTTCATCGTGATCGGAATTATATATAATTTTTGGCCTCGTGAAGGAGAAAGTATCGCTCTAGCTTGGGGGAGGCTTAAGTCAATGCTATATTCATGCCCCAATCATGACATTCCGAGAGAAGTTATCATTCAGAATTTTTATGCTCGGCTTTCTGATAATGATCAATCCATGCTCGATACTTCTTGTACTGGTTCTTATATGAAGAAGACTATTGAATTCAAGTGGGATCTCTTAGAAAGAATTAAACGCAACTCTGAAAATTGGGAACTCGTCGAAGGTAATGAGTCAGGTATAAAGCTTGAATTTGATTGTGTTAAATCTTTTATGAATACCAATACTTTCCACAAGTTTAGCACTAAATATGGACTTGACTCTAAGATAGTAGCCTCTTTCTGTGAAGCATTTGCTACTCACGTTGATCTCCCTAAGGAGAAGTGGTTTAAATATCATCCCCCTTTTAAAGAAGAAATTGAAGAACCGGTCATAGCTAAAGAAGAAACCATCTTTTACAATGTCGATCCAGTTGTGCCTACCGCTTATATTGAAAAACCATCTTTCCCTGTTAGGATAAAGGAACATACTAAGGTGTCAACTGTGGTTCGTAAGAGTAATCTAAAAACATCTAAGCCCCCTGAGCAAATCAAAGTAGAACCTAGTGTTGCTATGGTTAAAGATCTCTTGGTAGAAAATATCGATGGGCATGTTATCTACTTCTGTGATGAAGCTGCTAGAATTGCTAAACCCGAAGAAAAAGATAAACATAGACCCATAGAAGGCATGCCTGTTGTCTCAGTCAAAATAGGAGATCATTGCTATCATGGTTTATGTGATTTGGGTGCTAGTGTGAGTGCTATCCCTTTTACCTTATACCAAGAAATTATGGATGAAATAGCACCTGCTAAAATAGAAGACATTGATGTTACTATTAAACTTGCGAATAGAGACACTATCACACCACTTGGGATTGTTAGAGATGTTGAAGTCTTGTGTGGGAAAGTGAAATAACCTACTGATTTTCTAGTTCTTGGTTCCCCACAAGATGACTTTTGTTCCATTATCTTTGGTAGACCTTTCTTAAGCACCGTCAATGCTAAGATAGATTGTGAAAAACAAACTGTCGGTGTCAGTTTTGGTAATATGTCTCATGAGTTTAGTTTTTCCAAGTTTATTAGACAACCTCGTGATAAAGCGTTATCTAGTAAGGATGAAATAATTGGTCTTGCTTCTATTGCTGTGCCTCCTACTGATCCATTAGAACAATATTTGCTTGACCATGAAAATGATATGCACTTGCGTGAAAGAAATGAAATAGATCAAATTTTCTTTGAACAACAACCTCTCCTGAAACACAATTTGCCTATTGAAACTCTTGGAGGTCCTCCTCCACCTAAAGGTGATCCTGTGTTTGAATTGAAACAATTGCCTGACACTTTGAAGTATGCTTATCTTGATGAGAAAAAGATATATCCTGTTATTATTAGTGCTAACCTTTCAGAACATGAAGAAGAAAGATTATTGAAAGTTCTAAGGAAGCACAGGGCTGCTATTGGATATACTCTTGATGATCTTAAGGGCGTTAGTCCCACTCTATGCCAGCACAAGATTAATATGGAACCTGATGCTAAACCCGTTGTTGATCATCAACGACGATTGAATCCTAAGATGAAGGAAGTGGTAAGAACTGAAATATTAAAACTTCTGGAAGCAGGTATAATCTATCCTATTGCTGATAGTAGATGGGTAAGTCCCGTTCATTGTGTCCCTAAGAAAGGAGGTATTACCGTTGTTCCCAATGATAAGAATGAACTCATTCCACAAAGAATTGTTACTGGCTATAGAATGGTAATTGATTTTAGAAAATTAAATAAAGCTACTAGGAAGGATCATTACCCTCCGCCTTTCATTGATCAAATGCTAGAAAGGTTATCTAAGCACACACACTTTTTCTTCTTAGATGGATATTCTGGTTTCTCTCAAATACCTGTGTCACAATCCGATCAACAGAAAACCACATTTACTTGCCCTTTTGGAACCTATGCTTATTGACGTATGCCTTTTGGTTTATGCAATGCACCTGCTACCTTCAAAGATGTATGACTGTTATATTCTTTGATTTTTGTGAAAAGATTGTGGAGGTTTTCATGGATGATTTTTCTGTTTATGGAACTTATTTTGATGATTGCTTAAGCAACCTTGATCGAGTTTTGCAGAGATGTGAACAAACTAATCTTGTCTTGAATTGGGAGAAGTGCCACTTTATGGTTAATGAAGGCATTGTCATGGGGCACAAAATATCTGAACGAGGTATTGAGGTGGACAAAGCTAAAGTTGATGCATTTGAGAAAATGCCATGTCCTAAAGATATTAAAGGTATTCGCCGTTTCCTTGGTCATGCTGGTTTCTATAGGAGGTTCATTAAAGACTTCTCTAAAATTTCAAGGCCTCTTACTAATCTTTTGCAAAAGGATATTCCTTTTGTTTTTGATGATGACTGTGTGGAAGCCTTTGAAACACTCAAGAAAGCCTTAACCTCTGCACCTATTGTCCAACCACCTAACTGGAACTTGCCTTTTGAAATTATGTGTGATGCTAGTGATTATGTTGTTGGTGCTGTTCTAGGACAAAGATTAGATAAGAAATTGAATGTTATCCATTATGCTAGCAAAACTCTAGACAGTGCTCAAGGAAATTATGCTACTACTGAAAAAGAATTTTTAGCGGTCGTGTTTGCTTGTGATAAATTTAGATCCTATATTCTTGACTCAAAAGTAATTGTTCACACCGACCATGCTGCTATAAAATATCTTATGGAAAAGAAAGATGCTAAACCTAGACTTATTAGGTGGGTTCTCTTGCTCCAAAAATTTGACTTGCATATTAGTGATAGGAAGGGAGCTGAGAACCCCGTAGCTGATAACTTGTCTAGGTTAGAAAATATTCTTGATGACCCATTACCTATTGATGATAGTTTCCCTGACGAACAGTTAGCTGCAATAAATGTTTCTCAAAACACCCCTTGGTATGCTGATTATGCTAATTACATTGTCGCTAAATATATACCACCTACCAACAAAAGAAAAAATTCTTCTATGACTTGAGACATTACTTTTGGGATGACCCACATCTTTATAAAGAAGGCGTAGACGGTATTATTAGACGTTGTGTACCTGAGCATGAATACGAACAAATCCTACGGAAATGTCATTGCGAAGCTTATGGAGGACATCTTGCGGGAGATAGAACTACTCACAAGGTATTGCAATCTGGTTTTTATTGGCCTACTCTTTTCAAAGATGCCCGTAAGTTTGTCTTGTCTTGTGATGAATGTCAAAGAATTGGTAATATCGGTAAGCGTCAGGAAATACCAATGAATTATTCACTTGTTGTTGAACCATTTGACGTTTGGGGTTTTGATTATATGGGCCTTTTCCTTCCTCTAATGGGTACACTCATATTTTGGTTGCTGTTGATTATGTCACTAAGTGGGTAGAAGCTATTCCAACTAGTAGTGCTGATCACCACACCTCCATTAAAATGCTCAAAGAGGTTATCTTCCCGGGGTTTGGAGTCCCTAGATATTTAATGACTGATGGTGGTTCACACTTTATTCATCGTGCTTTCCGCAAAATGCTTGCTAAATATGATGTTAACCATAGAATTGCATCGCCCTATCATCCTCAATCTAGTGGTCAAGTTGAACTTAGCAATAGAGAAAAAAATTAATATTACAAAAAACTGTCAACAGGCCTCGTAAGAATTGGTCTAAGAAATTAGATGATGCACTTTGGGCCTATAGAACAGCTTATAAAAATCCTATGGGTATGTCTCCATACAAAATGGTATACGGTAAAGCTTGTCATTTGCCTCTAGAATTAGAACACAAAGCATTCTGGGCAATTAAAGAACTCAACTATGATTTCAAACTTGCCGGTGAGAATAGGCTATTTGATATTAGCTCACTAGATTAATGGAGAACCCAAGCCTATGAAAATGCCAAGTTATTTAAAGAAAAAGTAAAAAGATGGTAGGACAAAAGAATCCAAAAGCGGGAATTTAAAATAGGACACTATGTTCTTTTGTTCAACTCTCGTTTAAGATTTTTTACAGGTAAGCTTCTCTCCAAATGGGAAGGACCTTATATTATCGAAGAGGTTTATCGTTCTGGAGCTATCAAGATTAATAACGCCGAAGGTACTAACCCGAAGGTGGTCAATGGACAAAGAATTAAGCACTATATCTTAGGTATGCCTATTAACGTTGAAAGCAATGTTATCCAAACCATGACACCGGAGGAACACATAAAAGAAACCTTCCGGAACACTCCAGAATTCTGAAAAATAGGAGGTACTTGATATGGTAAGTAAACGGACTCTGAAAAATCCGCAAAAATATTTTTTGTCAGTTTTGGAATATTAGAAAATTTTGGGAATAAAGAAATAAACCAGGGCGCGTCAGGCACCCCTGGGCACGCCCTGGTGGGTTGTGCCCACCTCGGATACCTTCCCGACTCCGTTTTCTTTCCATATGCTTGTTTTCCAAGAAAAAAATTCTCTATATATACCCCCGACTGTTTTGACAACCGCATCGCAGAAAACCCTCTGTTCTTGTTTCTTGCTGTTTTCTCGTCAGACCTAGATGTCCATGGCTCCACAAAGCTCCTCCAAGGACAAGTTCTTTGTCGGTGCACTAGGACAGGGTATCCAGTGCCCCTGACTTATGCATAGGCAGTAGTAGCAAAACCCGTCGGGAAAAGCTACCACACCACCAAGCAAGCATTCAAGAACCAGACCCCGGCAGCAACGACTGCGAAGGGCCAAGAAAACACCGGCAACACCAACACAACGGCCCAGGAGGGACCCAAAGCGCGCCAACCACGAGGTGCGCACATCTCAGGAAGACCCGGCAAGCCATCCCCTGGCAGGCACGAGCTAACCAGCCACCGCTCCATCGCATCACGACGCCAGTCACTTGTCGATGCGGTGTCAAGCCCTAAAGCGGCTAAGTGGCTCTCACTAAGCACGTGGCGACGCACTGGAAGGCAGATTATACCCAGTTGACACCCGTCCAACAGTGTGTCAAGACCTTAAGCAACGGCTAGATAGGCGGTGGCAAGAGCTTGCCAGGAATGCATCCCCGAGCGCCACCTAGTCTAGTAATCATGGTATTTTGTCCTAAATGCCAGAGTTAGGTATGATAGCTCTGTTAGCTATCTAATCGATAGATAATGACTGATTTGCCATTGTGGTTGCCCCTTGCGCTATAAAAGGAGGCCCAAGGCAACCTAGCTGGAGATTCGGACTTTTGGACACTTGTACTCGCGTAGCAGTTCTCCCCCAACGGCAGTCCTTGCCGGGATTGAGCACTGCGTGTTCTTCGTGTTCCTACAATCAATCCACCAAAAGCAGGAGTAGGGTTTTACGCTTAGCAGCGGCCCGAACCTGGGTAAAAATGCCAGCGTCCTGATCGTCGCGCTGTCTCATGCTCTCCGCTCTTTGTGCAACGTGACCCCCCTTGCTGAACCACAAAGGGACCTCTGGTCCCGTAGGTGATCGTGTGCATCCGTGGCCCGACATCTTTGGCGCGCCAGGTAAGGGGCGTGCATCATTTGCGCGAACCCGAATTCGTGAACAGCGAGTCGATCTTGATCATCATCTTCTTCATCCATGGCTCCCAAGAAGAAGCCCGGCGCGGCCACGCATCCCTCCACTTCAAAGGCTCCTTCGCATGCAGCCGCAGACATTGTGGGCACTGCGGCGGCTGCGAATGAGACGGGCATCATGGGCGACACGGCTGGCGCAAGCAGCGCCACCGCCGTGTCCCCCGTGGCCGTGGTTGGGGAAGGGAACGCCGAAGAGGAGCAACAGCAACAACATCCTGGCGAGCATGCCCCTGGTGCCGCGGACGGAGGAAACGACCAATCACCGCCTCCCCGGTGAGCGGATGGCCGTGGTCGTCATGGTGGCGCACGATCCGGAGCGAGCCGCGACCCCCCGTCTGCACCCGTCACCAGCGCGGCTACTGGACGCATGCCTCGTCTAGAACAAGACGGAGCGCCAAGCGGAGCCGCGAACCCGCAGACTCGGCCTCCCCCACGTGAAGCTGCCCCGGCGAGCGGCGCACGGCGTCAAGGTCACGGCGACGCCCCTTTTGGTTCCACCAGGAGCCGGGTGACGTCGCGGTATGCCTCTTTCGCCATGCCAGACACGGCGGCAGAAGCGATGGCACGAGCTCAGTTACTGCTAAACTTCCCGCCTGCGGCTGACAAGATTGATGAGTGGAGAGCTACCATCTAGAGCTTGATATCCTTCGTCGAATCCAACAAATCTCAGCATGCAGAACCATCGCGACCCACGCGTACGGCTACGGCAGTCCGGGTCGGCGGTCGTGTCGAGGGGGCCACACCCACGGTGCAGTCCCCTCCACGACAGCAAGCCCAGGAGCAGCCGCGGCGAGCTTCGCATGCTGATGAGTTCAACGAAGCATCTATGGCCTCGTCCGGCCCACGCGATCGCCAGGACCAGCGACGTGTCCTGGAGGATCGGCGGAAAGAAGACGCGCATATCACCATCGAGCGGCGTCGAGAAGTGCACCGTCAGTCTGATAGGCGCAATGGACCAGGCGCTGGCAACCCCGCGCCCAGTGCTGGCGGGTACCTGCCTTACGAGGTGGGGTGCCCTGCTTTCACTCGCGAGCTGCGGCAGGTCCGCTGCCCATCGGCCCGAGCTTTCAAACCAGAGCTGACGGAGAAATATGATGGAAAGCTAAATCCGGCGGAGTTCCGGGGCATCTATACGATAGCCGTTCAGGCTGCCGAAGGAAGTGACGAGAAGGTGCTCGCCAACTATTTCCCTTTGGCACTCAAGCCAAATGTGAGATCATGGCTGATGCTCCTACCGGAAAACTCCATCTCATATTGGGCTGATCTGTGCAATGAGTTCATCGGTGCCTTCACAGGGGCCATCAGGAGCCAGGACAGCCCAGCGATTTGCAAGTCCTGCCGCAAGAAGAAGGAGAGACTTTGCGGAAGTACATTCAGAGATTCAGTCGAGTGCACCGCAACATCCCAGAAATACACCCCGCTGCCGTGATTGCCGTGATCCATTCGAACGTGCGCAACAAGAGGATGCGGGCCAAGATGAATGTGAAACTCCCCAAGACTGTCAATGAGCTGTACACAATGGCGGACAAGTGTGCTCGTGCTGAGGAAGGAAGGCGACTCCCCGGAGAGGAGGCTGGCGTCGAAGTCGACTCAGACGACGACGACACCCCTGACTCGAAAGGGAAGAACTGAAAGCGCAACAAGAAGCGCAAGGGAAAAGCAGTGTTGGCTTTGGAGAGCTCTGGTAATCTCGCTACCGGCAAGAAGGCCAAGGCTGAGACCCCCGGCAAGGAAGCTGCCGCGTGCGCTGATTGCCGGGAGGCTGCAGCAGCAGAGAAAACTGGGAAGTCTGCCGGGCCGTACTGCAAGACCCACCGCACCAAGGGCCATGATCTCCAAGAGTGCCGCCAAGTTGAGCAGCTTGTCGAGAAGCAGAAGGCGGAATACAAGAAGCGTGACAAAGAGAAGGGCCAAGACGCCGCTGCCGGGAAGGGCCGTGGCGGCAGGGGAGGCCGCCGCGGTAAGGCCCCGCAATAGAGGGAAAGGCTAGCCAGAGGCCGTGAGAAGAAAGAAACAGAGGATATGAGTGAGGATGAGGATGACGAGGAGGATTCCAGTGATCGAGAATTCCAGAGAGCAACCGAAGCTATGTGTGTTGACGGGGGTGCAACTTTGCACTCCTCTCACCGTCAGCTCAAGCAATGGGCGCATGAGGTCAACGCTGTGGAACCTACTGCAGAGTCCAAAAGGCCACTCAGATGGTCCCGCACGCCTATCATCTTTGATGAAGAGGACCATCCTGATCGCACCACCGCGTTCGGATGTTTGCCGTTGTTGGTTTCTCCAACAATCCGCAACCTCAAGGTCAGCAAGATGTTAGTTGACGGCGGTGCAGGATTGAACTTAATCTCTCCAAAGGTGGTCGAGAGCCTGCAAATCCCTGACGGAGAGCTCAAAGCTACGGGTACTTTCCAAGGAGTCAACCCCGGTAGGAGCCGACCTAAGGGAAAGATCACCTTGCCTGTGACATTTGGCGGGGAGTTAAACTACCTAAACGAGAAGGTGGTGTTCGATGTGGTTGAGCTTCCCCTGCCTTACAATGGAATTCTTGGTCGCCCAGCCCTGGCAAAGTTCATGGCAGCATCCCACTATGCTTACATGACTTTGAAGATGCCAGGACCCATTGGAATCATCTCTATCCCTTCCGACAAGAAGGATGCAGTCATATGCATGGATAAGATATATCGAGACGTGGTAGCAGCTGAGGTCGTGGAAGCGCCAGCTCCCGCCAAGGAGCCAAGGAAAGAGATGAAATCTAGCAGGGGCGCCGGCAAGGACTCCGGGAAGCGCGCCTCTTCGGAGTGCGCTGTGCCTGTCGAGGATCTGCCGGAGAGTTCCACTAGCAAGAAAGCCAAGGTCACCTATCCTGAGACGAAGAAGATCCCGGCAGGGCAGGATGACGCTGGTGGCACGTTCACCATCAGCACCACCCTTACTCATAAATAGGAAAGCGCGCTCGTTGCCTTCCTGCGGGCGAATGTCGATGTGTTTGCTTGGCAACCATCTGACATCCCCGGTGTTCCCAGGGAGGTAATCGAGCACCACCTTGCTGTCTGCCCCCACGCCAAGGCCATCAAACAAAAGGTTAGGAAGCAAGCCTTGGAGCGGCAGTAGTTCATTGCTGAAGAGATCAAAAAACTTGAAGCAACTGGTTTGGTCAGAGGAGTGTTGCACCCAACTTGGTTAGCCAACCCGGTGGTGGTGCGCAAGGCAAATGGGAAATGGAGGCTCTGCATAGATTTCACTGACCTGAACAAAGCATGCCCGAAGGACCCTTTCCCCTTGCCGCGCATCGACCAGATTGTTGATTCCAGCTCCAGGTGTGACCTGCTTTCCTTCTTGGACGCTTACTCTGGATACCACCAGATCTTCATGGCTAAGGAAGATGACGAAAAGACCGCGTTCATAACTCCGTGCGGCATGTACTGCTTTGTACGGATGCCCTTCGGGTTAAAGAGCGCTGGTTCTATCTTTGCCAGAGCCGTGCAGTCTGGATTTGGACCGCAATTGCTTAGGAATGTAGAAGCCTACATGGACGATATAGTTGTCAAGACCAAGGATGAAGCAACCCTCATACAAGACTTGGAAGAGACTTTTGCAAACCTGCGCAAGATCAACCTGAAGCTCAACCCTGAGAAATGTGTATTTGGCATCCCATCCGGCAAGCTACTTGGGTTCTTTGTATCTCAGCAGGGGATAGAAGCAAACCCCGACAAGATCAAGGCAATTGAGCAGATACAGGCACCCAAAACCATCAAGGACATCAGACGTTTGACCGGGTGCGTTGCCACGCTAAGTAGGTTCATCTCCAAATCTGCCGAATGCGCCCTGCCGTTCTTCAAGATCCGGAAGAAGGCAGGCCCGATAAAGTGGACCCCGGAAGCAGAAGCAGCGCTGCAAGATCTGAAAACTCACCTTTCTTCCGCTCCCACCTTGGTCGCTCCTAAACCACAAGAACCATTGCTGCTATACTTGGCGGCAATGAATCAAGTGGTTAGTGCAGCGCTGGTGGCATAGCGAGAAGTAGATGAGGATGCAGCCGCTGCGGCCGATGCTGCTGAGGACAAAACCGAAGCTTCCGTGGCAGAACGCAATGCAGACCCGGAGGAATCTCGGCAAGCTGACGAAGGCAGTTCCAAGGAAGTGGCGAAAAGGAAAGTGGTACAGCGGTCGGTGTACTTTGTCAGCTCCTTGTTGCAAGGGGCTAGGTTAAGGTACTTTGGAGTGCAAAAGCTGATCTTCGGCCTCATTATGGCCTCGAGGAAGCTGCGCCATTACTTCCAAGCCCATGAGATCACCGTCGTCACTCGCTTCCCGCTGCAGCGCATATTAAGGAACCTCAAAGCTACTGGCAGGATAGTTGAGTAGGCCCTTGAGCTGTCAAGTTTTGGTTTGAAGTATGAGAGCACTTCCACAGTTCAGAGTAGGGCGTTGGCAGAGTTCATTGCCGAATGGACACCCACGCCAGATGAGGAGATCCCAGAGACAGTCCTCCCCGGCAAAGAAGCACCCAAGGATTGGATCATGTACTTTGACGATGCTTTCTCGCTCCAGGGTGCCGGAGCAGGTGTGCTCCTCGTCGCCCCCACCGGAGAGCACCTCAAGTACGTGGTTCAGATGCACTTCCCCTAGGAGGAAGCTACCAACAACACCGCTGAATATGAGGGGCTCCTTGCCGTACTCAAAATCGCGGTGGACTTGGGAATCAAGAGACTGATCATCTGAGGGGATTCACAGCTCGTGGTGAAACAAGTCAACAAAGATTATCAGAGCTCACTGATGGAAGCATACGTGTAAGAAGTGAGGAGACTGGAGGAGCGCTTTGATGGATTGCAAACAGAACATGTGCCCCGTGCGGAAAATACCATCGCTGATCATCTGTCAAAGTGCGCTGTGCAAAAGCTCCCTCTGGAACCAGGAACCTTTATCCTTCGCCTCACTCAACCTTCAGTATCCCCAGCAACGATGGCCAGGAAAAGAAGAAAGCTGAACTCCGGCAAGCATTTCCCGGCAGAGCTTCCCGAAGCTGCTGGTAGAGAAGCTGCCGAAGACAGTCTCGCTTCGCATGGTGAGCGGCTTTCTCCTACGGAACCCCAGGTTCTCGTGGTCGATACAAGCGCTCCCACAGACGAGGAGATGCCTTTAGTCCTAGTTGTCGAGCCCCAGGCTCCAACTTGGGCACAACACATAGTCCATTTCCTTCAAACAGGAGAACTCCCCGAAGAGCAAGAAGAGGCCGAAACAGTAGCCTGTCGGTCAAGTATGTACTTGTTTGTCGATGACACTCTGTACAGAAAAAGTCCCAATGACGTGAAATGAAAGTGCATTTGCCGGGAGGATGGACTAAGGCTGTTGGCAGAGATTCACGGAGGCGTATGTGGCTCGCACATTCGATCTAGAGCTCTTGCCGGGAAAGCATTCCGGCAGGGTTTCTACTGGCCCACTGCCCTCCAAGATGCAACTAAATTGGTCACCAAGTGCGAGGCCTACCAGTTCCATTCCAAGAACATCCATCAGCCAGCGCAAGCTCTCTAGACGATCCCTTTGTCCTGGCCCTTCTCGGTCTGGGGGCTCGATATTTTGGGCCCCTTCCCCCGCGCTGTCGGGGGCTTTGAGTTCTTGTTCGTAGCAATCGGCAAGTTCACAAAGTGGCCTGAGGTAGAGCCAGTAAGGAAGGTGACCGTGCAGTCAACTATCAAGTTAATGAAAGGACTGGTGTGCCGTTTTGGAGTACCTAATAGAGTGATCACCGACAACGGCACCCAGTTCACGAGCGGCGCCTTCATGGAATACATCCAAAACCTTGGAAGCAAGGTCTCGTTCGCCTCTGTTGCCCATCCAAGAAGCAACGTGCAAGTTGAGAGGATGAATGATGAAGTGCTGCGAGGTCTCAAGACAAGGACTTTCGATAGGCTGCGGAAGAGTGGCAAGCGCTGGATAGATGAGGTGTCGGTGGTTCTTTGGTCCCTCAGAACGACACTGAATCGAGCTACCGGCCAGACGCCCTTCTCCCTTGTGTACGGGGCGGAAGCAGTGCTCCCCACGGAACTCATATACGGGTCACCTCGAGTACTTGCCTACGACGAAGTAGAGCAAGAGCAGCTATGACATGACGATGCCATGCTCCTCGAGGAAGATCGTCTCCGGGCTACTGTGCGTGCTGCACGCTACCAGCAAGCCCTGCGCGGCTATCATAGTCAAAGGGTACACGCCCGGAGCCTTGAGGAAGGCGACCTTGTCCTTAGGCGCGTTCAGTCCGCCAAGGGTACCAATAAGTTGACGCCGAAGTGGGAAGGCCCTTACAGGGTAGCACGAGTCACCAAACGTGGCGTAGTCCGTCTGGAGACCGAAGATGGCACCAAGGTGCTTAACTCATGGAATATTGAGCATCTTCGTAAGTTCTACCCGTAAGGCGCGGCTGCCGGGCGCAGTCCCCGGCAGCCTCCTTTTGTACAAGCCTTGCCGAAGTTGCATGTAACCCTTTGTACAAAGCCAGGCGCAGACCCTGTGCAACAATAATAAAGCTAGGCATGGCATCATATGATTGCATTGCACGTTCGTTATGCATCTTTTATGGTTACAATGTCGTCGGCTATTTAAGTTCTAGAGATCTGCTAAAGTACTTGTTGAGCCTATAATCCTTGTTGTTGCACTCTCTCCTCAAGGGATAGAGACCTCTTGCCCTGTGTGTTTTGCCACCAGATAAATATGGAAGGAGGACGAAGGAACAAGGACGGCGGCCCAGCGTACTCCAGAAAGGGATACTGCCTAAAAAGAGATAAGTCTAATCACATATCCCAAGTTTTATGCTCCCTAAAGGAAATCCTTACTCTCTTTTCGAACATGCTCGGTGAAGTTCCCTCACGTGGTAGAAACCTTTGTCGGGACGAGCTGTTCCCCAGCTCCTGATACTTATCAGTTCTGAGGGACCGTGCCGATACCGACAAGGGCCCCTGCCGGAGAACAACGCCAGCCTACTGCCGAGGGCTCGCTCACCTTTTGGCGCTCGCGGTTAATAGTGAGCTGACATGCGGTCCCGTGTGGCGAGAACAAACACATTGACACGGTAGGAACAAAGAAGAGAAAAAAGGGTAGTACTCAGGAAAGTAAAATAATATTCATTCATTCGTTTGTCGACACAAATTAGATAAGAGTTACATTACGATTAACTAAAACTTGGCGAACGCCTACATCTTGTGACTTATAAAAAGATAAGTGCCCCATAATGCCTTTCTTGTCCCTCTCCTCCTAGGAGTTAGGTGAAGAAGAAGTAGAGGGCAAAAGGAGCGCGTGGCTGGGATTCGGTGTCTCCCCGCCAGGACCAGAAGGACACGTCCGAAGAGCAAAAGGGCCCCATCCCCAGGCAGGGCGGACGAAGCCGATGGAGCGGACAAGACCGAGAAGGGGAGAGAAGGCGGTGGGCAGGTGCAGATGGTGGCGCTGCCGGAGCCCAGCTGGTGATGATGGTGCTGCCGGGGAATGCGACGCGTCGGAGCCCTCATCCGCGCTCCTGATGTGTCGTGGGTTCCCGACCGCCATCGTCTTCATCATTGCCACCGCTCGAGGGAACGCCTCCGCCGTCGTCCAAGTTCCCGACGCGGCAGCCAAGGGACCCCACAGAGAGCATGGTCGTCCCTGGTGGCCAAAGGCGGGGAATTTCCCCCGCCCTTAAGAAGCATGCACAAGCGAAGAACTCCCACCCATACGCGCTATCCAGAACGCTACGGGTGGAGAGCTTCACCGCGATAGATGGTGAACCATGGCTGCAACCGCACACACGCGATCGGCGGCCGTGCGAACTATCTTTCTCCATCACCCCGAAGAAGGAGTGCGGGAACCACGGTCCACCGCGATGTTGCGTTTCCATTACAGACTCCGGCGCGGTGTTGACCGCACGGTGCTCCATCAAAACTAAAGAAGCGGGCGACGCAACGGCAGGCGTGCCGCCGCAGCTGTCCCCGGCACGACCGCCGCGCCGCCCGCTCCCCCATCCGAGACTCCTCCAGCCAACCTTCAGCTCGAAGCCGTCGGTCCAGAGCGAGGACTGGGCATGGACACAAGGAGGAGGCCCTGCGATGATGAACACACTCGCCAGGCCCTTCCCCCTAACCATTAGGGAGGAAGGGGCGACTCAAAGACGAACCGGAAATGAAGGACGAGCAGTGTGGACTTGGGAGTAAGGAGGAGATGGAGCTGGATGAGCATCGCCACCGTGACCCCCTAATTTATAGGGGAGAGGACAGGGGCTGGCTCTTCCCCGCTCCAAAACAGTCGCCCGTCTCCACCAATCCCACTACCCACGACTCACGGGCGAACAGGTAACCGCCCCATTGCTCCAATCCATGGCGCTGTGGTTTCTGCCACAATCGGGCCTTTAAGTCACGAGCGCCCACCGCGAACTCCTCGCTATGCATGCGGCTCGCATGGCGGAAACGACCTGAAGTGGTGGGACAGTGCTGACTAGTAAATTGGCAGTTACCCCCTCACATTGCGTGCCTGTGCATAAGTTTTGGGCCTGACCCAATGGCACTGAGCATGCGCGTGTGGGCCAGACCCGGGGGCTCCTGTCGGTGCCCTAGGACAGGGGTATCCAGTGCCTCTAACTTATGCAGAGGCACTAGTAGCAAAACCCGTCGGGAAAAGCTACCACACCACCAAGCAAGCATTCAAGAACCAGACCCCGGCAGCAACGACCTGCGGAGGGCCAAGCAAACACCGGCAACATCAACACAACGGCCCAGGAGGGACCCAAAGCGGGCCAGCGATGTCCCCGGAGCCTACCGGGGACCGAGGCGTGCACATCTCAGGAAGACCCAGCAAGCCATCCCCTGGCAGGCACGAGCTAACCAGCCACCGCTCCACCGCATCACGATGCCAGTCACTTGTCGATGCGGTGTCGTGCCCTCAAGCGGCTAAGTGGCTCTCGCTAAGCACGTGGCGACACACCGGAAGGAAGATTATACCCAGTTGACACCCGTCCAGCAGTGTGTCAAGACCCTAAGCAACGACTAGATAGGCGGTGGCAAGAGCTTGCCGGGAATGCATCCCCGAGCGCCACCTAGTCTAGTAATCATGGTATTTTGTCCTAAATGCCAGAGTTAGGTATGATAGCTCTGTTAGTTATCTAATCGATAGATAATGACTGTTTTGCCATTGTGGTTGCCCCTTGCGCTATAAAACGAGGCCCATGGCAACCTAGTTGGAGATTCAGACTTTTGGACACTTGTACTCGCGTAGCAGCTCTCCCCCAACGACAGTCCTTGCCGGGATTGAGCGCTGCGTGTTCTTAGTGTTCCTAGGATCAATCCACCAAAAGCAAGAGTAGGGTTTTATGCTTAGCAGCGGCCTGAACCTGGGTAAAAATGCCAGCGTCCTGATCGTCGCGCTGTCTCATGCTCTCCGCTCTTTGTGCAACGTGACCCCCCTTGCCGAACCACAAAGGGCCCTCTGGTCCCGTAGGTGATCATGTGCATCCGTGCCCCGACATCTTTGGCGCGCCAGGTAGGGGGGCATGCATCATTTGCGCGAACCCGAGTTCGTGAACAACGAGTCAATCTTCATCATCATCTTCTTCATCCATGGCTCCCAAAAAGAAGCCCGGCGCGGCCACGCATCCCTCCATTTCAAAGGCTCCTTCGCATGAGTTCGTGACGCGGCGGGCACTGCGGCGGCTGCGAATGAGACGTGCGTCGTGGGCGACACAGCTGGCGTAGGCGGCGCCACCGTCGTGTCCCCTGCGGCTGAGGTTGGGGAAGGGAATGCCGGAGAGGAGCAACAACAACAACATCCTGGTGAGCGTGCCACTGGTGCCGCGGACGGAGGAAACGACCAATCACCGCCTCCCCGCCGCGTGGATGGCCGTGGTCGTCATGGCGAAGCATGATCCGGAGCGAGCCGCGACCCCCCGTCTGCGCCCGTCACCAGCATGGCTACTGGACGCATGCCTCGTCTAGAACAAGATGAAGCGCCAAGCGGAGCCGCGAACCCGCAGACTCGGCCTCCCCCACGTCAAGCCGCCCCGGCGAGCGGCGCACGGCGTCAAGGACACGGCGACGCCCCTTTTGGTTCCACCAGGAGCTGGGCGACGTCGCGGTCTGCCTCTTTCACCATGCCGGACACGGCGGCGGAAGCGATGGCGCGAGCTCAGTTACTGCTAAACTTCCCGCCGGCGGCTGATAAGATGGATGAGTGGAGAGCTACCATCCAGAGCTTGATATCCTTCGTCGAAGCCAACAAATCTCAGCATGCAGAACCATCGCGACCCATGCGTACGGCTACGGCGGCCCGGGTCGGCGATCGTGTCGAGGAGGCCACACCCACGGTGCAATTCCCTCCATGACAGCAAGCCCAGGAGCAGTCGCGGTGAGCTTTGCATGCTAATGAGTTCAAGGAAGCATCTATTGCCTCGTCCGGCAAGATCCAAGTTTATGATCTTCAAAACCAAGTCTTTGAATATGAAGCAAGATTTAAGGGTATGAGTTTAGCTGCTAGTTGCAGGACTCAGGGGACTCTTGCATCAACTTATGATGGGGAGCCCTTGCCGTGGAAGCTGGAGGACAAGCATACTACATCATCACCACCACTTTCTTCATCACCACCACCAAAGTAGACTTAAGCACATGGGTATGGGCACTCCCCTTGGCTTGAGCCAATCTTGGGGGAGGTGCCTCGGTATCGTATCACCATCACTTTTATTCACCTTTACCTATTTTAGTTCAATCTTTAGTTTCCCTTTGCTTTAGTTGAATAAAAGATTAGTATGATCTGTTTGCGTGTGTTAGTTTCGTGGTCTATCTATCTATGTAATCCAGTGAGAGTTATATAATAAAGTTTAGGTTGAGTTTTTGCCTCTTTACTTTCTTGTTGCAATCAAAATAAAAGGGAAAAATAATAATGAAAAGAATCATATGCTAATCTTATGGCGAGTAATGACATCACATTAGGAAAAGTATAAGTAGTAAAATTTATTGGAGATTGACAAACATAGCATTGGTCAATGATGCAATTCATGAAAGAATTAATAAAGGAAGAGAAGATTCACATGCAAATACACTATCTTGGACATCTTTTATGATTGTGAGCCCCCATTAAATATTATATGTCAAAATTGTTGACGTTGGACAAGGAAGACAACGCAATGATTTATGTTTGTTCATATCTACATAGAAGTTATATTGTCATCGATCCTTCAACTTGTGGTGCTTGCCCAATATCTTTGCTAGCCAAAAATTCTGCACTAAGTAGAAATACTACTTGTGCATCCAAAAACCCAAAACCAAACTCATTCTTTGAGATTCCACCATACCTACCTATGGATCGAGTAAGATCCTTCAAGTAAGTTGTCCTCGGTGCAATAAGGCAATAAAAATTGCTTCTAAAAGTGTTTTGATCAATTAGTGTAAGAGAAAATTGAGCGCTATACGAACTTATGATGGCAAAGTAATAAAAGCGACGGACTGCATAATAAAGGTTGCTATCATAGGGGGTAATATAGCGTGACGTTCTTTTACATTAAGGGATTGGGCATACAAACCAATAAGCGCATGACAACCTCTGCTTTCCTCTGCGAAGGGACTATCTTTTACTTTTATGTATTTACTTTTATGCAAAGAGTCAAAGTATTCTTCCCTATTCCTTTTTACTTTTTCCTTTTGCAAGCATCATGTGGTGAGGAAAGATCTAGGCACATATATCCAGTTGGATATGGGTGGGCATGAGTTATTATTGTTGACATCACCCTTGAGGTGAATACGCTGGGAGGCGAAACTATAAGCCCCTATCTTCCTATGTGTCCGGTTGAAACTTTTTGTTCATGGGTATGCCATGAGTGTTAGCAATCATAGAAGACTAAATGATGGTTGAGTATGTGGACTTGCCAAAAGGCTCCGACATGAGACCCTTCCTGAAACTATGATGAATTGTAGCTGCAAAGTTGACTGAGAACATAGTTTGTTGGTTTTCAATAAGGTTTATGCTTCATACTTCTATGTTGTGATGAATTGTTACTTGTTCATGAGAAGGTATATGATAAAAGTGTATTGAATAAGTTTTATGATAGAGTTTGTTGCTGTTATGATAACAAGCATGATGCTACTATGTCCGTATTTTGTTTTTATAGACACCTCCCTCTCAAATCATGTGGACATGCTTTTCAATATCGGTTTTCGCTTGAGGACAAGCGAGGTCTAAGCTTGGGGGAGTTGATACGTCCATTTTGCATCATGATTTCCTACTGTTATTTATTATGTTTTGTTGAATAATAATGCTTTGCGGAGTGATTCTAATGCCTTTTCTCTCATAATATGCAAGGTTTACACAAAGAGGGAGAATACCGGCAGCTGGAATTCTGGACCCAAGAAAAGCACATCAGAGATACCTATTCTGCACAACTCCAATGAAGCTGAAATTTTACGGAAATTATTTTTGGAAGAAATAAAAAATACTGGAAAAGAAAACTACCGGAGGGGGCCAACCTGGTGGGCACAACCCACCAGGGCGTGCCACACCCCCCTGGGCGCTCCCTAATGGGTTGTGGCCTCCTCGGCCCACCTCATTTAACCTAGAAAAAAAATCAGAGGTGGACTTTTGGGACGAAGCGCTGCCGCCTTGAGGCGGAACTTGGGCAGGAGCACTTTTGCCCTCTGGCGGAGCGATTCCGCCGGGGGAACTACCCTACCGGAGGGGGAAATCGAAGCTATCGTCATCACCAACACCCCTCTCATATTTGGGAGGCCAATCTTCATCAACATCTTCAACAACACCATCTCCTCTCAAACCCTAGTTCATCTCTTGTGTTCAATCTTTGTACCGTAACCTTAGATTGGTACCTGTGGGTGACTAGTAGTGTTGATTACCTTGCGTAGTTGATTACTATATAGTTTATTTGGTGGAAGATCATATGTTTAGATCCATTATGCTATTCAATACCTCTCTGATCTTGAGCATGATTATTATTTGTGAGTAGTTACCTTTGTTCTTGAGGTCACGGGAGAAGTCATGTTGCAAGTAATCATGTGAATTTGATATGTGTTCGATATTTTGATGATATGTATGTTGTGATTCCCTTAGTGGTGTCATGTGAACGTCAACTACATGACACTTCACCATTCATGGGCCTAAGGTAATGCATTGTGGAGTAGTTATTAGATGATGGGTTGCTAGAGTGACAGAAGCTTAAACCCTAGTTTATGCGCTGCTTCATAAGGGGTTGATTTGGATCCAAACGTTTAATGCTATGGTTAGATTTTATCTTAATACTTTTCTCGTAGTTGCGGATGCTTGCGAGGGGGTTAATCATAAGTGGGAGGTTGTTCCAGTAAGAACAGCACCCAAGCACCGGTCCACCCACATATGAAATTATCAAAGTAGCGAACACGTATCAAACCAACATGATAAAAGTGAGTAGATGAAATTCCCGTGTACCCTCAAGAACACTTTGCCTATTACTAGAGATTGTTCTGGCCTGTCCTTTGCCTCAAAAGGATTGGGCTGCCTTGCTGCATCTTATTTACCGTTACCGTTACTTGCTCGTTACCAATTACCTTGCTATCAAACTATCTGTTACCTACAATTTCAGTGCTTGCAGAGATTACCTTGCTAAAAACCGCTTGTCATTTCCTTCTGCTCCTCGTTGGGTTCAACACTCTTACTTATCGAAAGGACTACGATTGATCTCCTATACTTGTGGGTCGTCATGGCATTCATAGGTTCTTCTTATCTACACCTTCACCTTCCTTGATCCAACCTCTTGCCCAATGATCATACCATGTGTATAGTACCTAAAACTATTTTTATCAAATATTGTTTTGGCCAAAAAGGATTTATTCAAATTAGGTTTTCAAAAACCCCTGAATTGAGGTTTGTACTACAAGTCCTCAAATTGGGTGAAATGTTTTGCACCAAAGACTTTATTTGGAACCTACTATATATATGACTTCCCAAAACCATCAAATATTATTTTTAAAGATCATTTTACTATTTTATTTAAAGGGCTTTTTCTTAAGGCTAGAAATGGTTTTTCATAGGGGAAAATTATTTAAATGCTTTTAAAATATTTGAGAAAATTTAGGGAAACTCAATGGACATATATTTTCCATATATATATGAGTTTCAACACATAGTCATGTTCAACATAATGGGGAAAACCCTCCAAAACCCTTTCTGCTTAAATCAAGCTTTTGAAATATTTCTACTGGAAATATTCTCATTAAAATGCAGAAAACTTCCAGCAAGTCACACATGCTATATGTGATGATCTTGCAAAGTTTCATCTCAATCCCAATTGTTTTGCTTCACCAAAATATTCCAAAACCCTCTCTGTCAAGAATCAAATTTGAACAACTTTACATTGTGAAGTTTCTCATATTGACCTCAAACTTTGTGGGCATGATCTATTACCCAAATAATGATGCTACACCAAGTGGTGCATCAAGGAGAATGGATTTGCATGCCTGAATCTACAGAAACCTGATTCTGTTGATTTCTAGGGTTTACATTGCCTACATTGTGAACTTTCTTCAAACCATCTCAAACTTGGTGATCCACACTATTTTTACCTACAATTCCATCCTGTTAAATCTCATGGCAATCAAACTCCATTTGATTGACCAAATCAACATCAAACATCTTCTGTATGTTTGGTAAAAATCATGTTTCCACCTCTTAAGTTGTTCTCCTTACCCCCAAATTTTTACCACAACTCCACATTGTCGCATTTTACCTCCAGCAAGAAATCCATGGCTCAGTTCAATGATTAAGTGGGGTAAAACCCCAAATTACCCTCCTGGACAGCAGGAATCTTCCTCTCTCTCCACCTCCTTCTTATTCTAGTGAGCCCCCAGAGCATCCTATGCCATTTTCCACCTCGTTTATGTTCCCTGGACCCACTGGACAGGGTTGGCCGCGCCTAGGATGCCATTGGCATGCCGTGGCATGCCAAACGGGCGCTTTGGAGCGCGCTACAGTGCGCACCCGCACTGTAGCCGCCGCCCAATCCCCAGCCCCAACAGCCTCGAGCCCCTCCATTGTGTCCCCCGAGGCTGCCTCGGCATCCGGGACACGACACGTTGTCGGCCCCCTCCTCTCTCCTCCTCCTTCTACCTCCTCCCACACGTGCCGAGCACCGCCCGGCTCGGCCAGTGAGCAAGCTTACACGCGCGAGCTCCCCGCTCTCTCTCTTCTCTCCCCTAACCCTAGACCAACCCAGGAAGACCCCGGACGCGCCCTCGCCCCCTCCCGCGGCCTCTAGCGTCTCTGCGACCAACTCCGACGTACGGGTCCACAGGAACCATCGCCTCGCCTATATAAGGGCCTCCCCCGAGCCCCTCTTCTCTCCTCTGGCTCCCTCTTCCAACCAATCGACCACCCCAAGCTCCTACTTAAGCTCCCAAGCCCCCTGTGCTCGGATCGAACCAGAGATCCGCCGCCTCGGGTCTCCGGCGATCTCCAGGTAGAAGGCTCCTCCGGCCCCAATTCCTTCTCCGTTGGTCCTTCATCGCCTCCCTGATGGTTTCCCCTCTCTTTTTCCCATGCCTTTGCAGCCTGTGACGTCGACGACGACCTCCTCCCGAAGCCTCTTCGCCGTGGGTGCTCGTCGCCGGCGAGCCAGGGCGCCTCCGACCTCCCTTCCACCTCCATCCGATCAGCGGCTCAACGCTGATCCCATTCCTGTGCTCGCCAACCCTCGCCGTCACCGGAGTCATCGCCGGTGAGCTCACCGTACTCTCTGTCCCGAGGTGGGAGATGACAGGTGGGACCCCCTGTCATCCCCACACCCCTCCCGCGTCTCTCTCTCTGGCCCGCGGGCCCCGCTCGTCAGGTTTAAACCTGGCGCGGCGCGGACGCCCTGCTCCCCTGGGCTGGATTGGCCGACTGGGCCGGCTCGGCCAGCTGTTCTGGCCTGAGTGGCACAGAGGCCTTTTTCTTTTCTTTCTCTGTGGATTTTTTCCAAAACTTCCACAGAGATGAATATTTGTCCAATTCCAAATATTCTTCCACCACAATTCTTAGAATAATATGTAGAATTTATTAGTGCCACTTTTGTAAAATTTTGAAAACATTTTATGTAGTGGTTTTATTTAAAACCTAGTTTTTGATATTTCTAGCCTCTGTTAAAATAGTTTTCAAAATCTTTTTCACTTCAAAACCAGAGACAAATATTTTTAGTTTCTATTATAATATTTTACAGAGTAGGGTACATTTTAGAAGTAAGTTTTGTGTTCTGTTTTTGTTGTGATTCTTATTATTGCCGTTATTATCGTGATGATAGATTACGTTGTTGACGAGGGAGTTGGACCCGAAGACTTTGAAGACCTCGAAGACTTTGTTGAGCCAGGCAAGCAGCCCTTTGACCATGTTAAGAAACCATTTTCATTGCATGGCATATAGCACTTTATTATCGATATGTTGATCATGATGATGTGGTGACCACTTCGGTGGGTTGCCTCCGATACTTTTACCGTTGATACTTGCATCGTGCATGAACCTACCTCCTTATGAGGGTTATGCGGGTGGGAGTAGTTAGGTTGCTAAGTAGTTGCTACGCAAAGTGGGATGGGGATATGCATGGTGATGGAAACAAAAGTGTTCTCAAAGGCTTTTCGAAAACCCCGTCGGGTGCCACTAATGCCCGAGGGAGATGAAGATGAGCTAGGTAACCACTTGATAAAGAAGTGGTGTACCGGAGCAAGTGAGTGTGTGTGGTTTTCGAAAACGGATTGGTGTAAGTTGCGACCGTTATTCCAACCTTACATGTACAACCACGATACCCCTTTTGGGACGGGGCTTTGTTGATTACTTTGATGGGTATTAGCAGGGGCCCCGCATTACTAGTGGCGGGAGTGACATGGTCACTCTCGATATGGGGTCGTGCCTGAAAGGACGATCATGGGTTGTTTTCACAGACACGGGGCACACCATTGGTCCCTGCATGGATGTTACTTGTGATGTACATCATGTGGGCTGGGTGCCAACGAGTGGACTCTTTCTTAGTATCGTCAGGGGAAAGGCGATGTTCGGGTACTTACCTCGGGTATGCAATATACCGCGAGTCGTGGCTTGACACGGAATTTTCCCGAGTCTCGTGGGTAGAGTGTGCAACCTCTGCAGAATGTAAAACTATTCGAATAGCCGTGTCCACGATCAACGACAGTTGGATGACCGCTCTTGGTCTACGTCCATGGTTTACAAACTTGGTGTGTGTGTGTGTGACAAGGATGATGGTTGAGCTAAGTCCGATGACTTGGCACGATGATTGAACATGAAATGTTCAGACCTTGCTCAGATTTATATTTGTAACCTGTTCACATGGATATTTGCTACTCCATGATGCATGCTTCTACAAGTTAATTGATCATGTCAATGCACTCAAAATTAGCTTTCTGCAAACTTACCTACTTAGTGCTATATCATGCATTGTTATACCTTGTTCCAAAACATGGGTTGCTTGCGAGTACATTCAAACTACTCATTGGCTTGCCACTAGTTATTTAATTGGCCAGGCATGGGAGAGCAGGAATATGGTGAAGAGTTCGTTGGTGACGAACATGCGAACTAGGACGCTTCCCAATCAGAATGCCTGTAGGGTTAAGGCAGATGTCATGGGTTCACACTTTCGATCAAGATTTCCACTGCTAGTTTATGTTTTTTGTTCGGCCTTCATGGCCCTATCTATGTAAGACTTGACCTTCATGGTCTTTATTTGTGTAAGACGCTAAGTATGGATGTAAGACTCTTGTTATTCAGCTTCTGTGTGTTCAGTGAGCATTGATCTCTGGGATCACTATACACGTGCATTCGGTGATCACGACTTATGAGTCAGGGTCCCCACACTACAAGCGTAGAAAATTTCTTACTCTCCACATAAGCATATTTCTTCTCATTCCTAATTGTGGGAGCAAACTCAACAAAATAACTATCATGTGACACTTGATTGTCATAACCACATTCAATATTGAAATCACGATGACAAGTTTCATGGTAACTATCACTCTTTATAGCATACAAGTCATCATCATAATCATCATAGATAGGAGGCATGCCATCATCATAATAAATTTGCTCATCAAAACTTGTGGGACTAAAAATATCATCTTCATCAAACATAGCATCCCCAAGCTTGTGGCTTTGCATATCATTAGCATCATGGATATTCAGAGAATTCATACTAGCAACATTGCATTCAAACTCATCATTCAAGGAATTCTCATTAAGTATTTTCATAAATTCTTCCTCTACCAACTGAGCACAATTTTCCGAACCATCATTTTCACGAAAGACATTAAAAAGACGAAACAACTGAGGCAACCTAAATTACATTTTTTGTAGTTTTCTTTTATAAAACCAAACTAGTGAAAAACAAGAAACTAAAATATTTAATTTCAAGATCTAAAGATATACCTTCAAGCACTCACCTCCCCGGCAACGGCGCCGGAAAATGGCTTGATGTCTACTACGCAACTTTATTCTTGTAGACTTTGTTGGGCCTCCAAGCGTAGAGTTTTGTAGGACAGTAGCAATTTTCCCTCAAGTGGATGACCTAAGGTTTATCAATCCGTGGGAGGTGTAGGATGAAGATGGTCTCTCTCAAACAACCCTGCAATCAAATACAAGAAATCTCTTGTGTCCCCAACACACCCAATACAATGGCAAATTGTATAGGTGCACTAGTTCGGTGAAGAGATGGTGATACAAGCGCAATATGGAAGGTAGATATAGGTTTTTGTAATCTAAAAATATAAAAACAGCAAGGTAATAAATAGTAAACAATGAGCAAAATGATGTATAAATGCTTAGAAATAAGGCCTAGGGTTCATACTTTCACTAGTGCAATCTCCCAACAATGCTAACATAGTTGAATCATATGATCATCCCTCAACGTGCAACAAAGAATCACTCCAAAGTTCCTATCTAGCGGAGAACAATAAGATGAAATTGGTGTAGGTAGTAGAACCAGCTCAAAGTTATTCTTTCCGATCAATCTTTTGGGCTATTCCTATAAGTGTCACAAGCAGCCCTAGAATTCATACAAGAACAACACCAATGATACATATCAATCAGCCCAAATGTCACCTAGATACTCCAATGTCACCTCAAGTATTTGTGGGTAACTTATGTGTAACACCCCAAAAATCGGGTTATCGATTTTTGTGTTGTTATTCCTTCCTAGCTTTTCTCTCCTGAATTTTTTCCTCTGGAATTTGGCAAGTGACCAGATGAATTCGGTCTATCCTCAACCTCTCAGTGCCTTCCCCATGCTCTTGTGCCAGCCAACCCTCCGTCAGTAAACCCTGAATCTCATTCAAACCCTAGTTCCGAAATATTGGAACTGGAAATCCTGCCTTTGTGTTTACAAAGGAGCTATCATTTTCCTTGCTCTGTTGATCCTCCCAAAATTTCCAGAGATCCTTCTTCCCACATAAACCCTAGATGTGCAAAAATATTGCTAAGTCATAAGCAATATTTCTCATCTGGAATTAATTCCTTTTTCTGCCTTTCTGAGGAATTAAATCCAGGAAAATATCTATCCATCTCCAAAGCCCATGAAAACTTGTGGAGATATTCTTTGTGATCATATTGAGCTCTCATAAACATATTGGCCATAATTAAATAAGGAAAAATGCCTTTTCCTATTTAAAGCCAATATCTCAATTTGGGGCCTTTCCAAAGGAACTGCCATTTTGGTAGCTAGGAAAAATCCCAAATAATTTGTGGAGCTTCTAATATCCATATATTCTCCATTTCCATCCAAATATCAAGATCCTCAATTCAAATTTTGAGCACCACTTCCATTTGCAAATTCTGTCCAGATTTCCCATTTGCAAAGGAAGTGCATGATTCCTTGATCTCCTTGGGCTAAAATTTTGCAGGGTGATTCATGGTGATAAATTAACCTTGGACACCAAAAATTATCCCATTCCATCTAGCCAATTTTCCTCAGAAAATTTGCCAAGTTTCTGTCCAGACTGGAGCACTGTGAAGGAAGTACCATTTCTACTTATGCAAATGGTGTGAAACTTTTACAGTGACTCCATGTGCCTAAATAATTGGTCTCCTCCAAATTTGAGCCATTTTAATCTATCCAATTCCTCAGAACCATCTGATTTCTATTACTGTCCAGTCTAGCACTTTGTAAAGGAAGTGCTTGATTTCTTGATTCAATTGAGCTGAAATTTGGCATGGTAGTGCATATTGATATATTACTATTGTAAACCAAAAATCAGCTCAAATATCCAAACCAATATTTTTCTATAATTTTCTCAAGTTTCTGACCAGATTGCATCTCTGTGAAGGAAGTACCATCATAGATGATCAATTTGATCTGAAACTTGTTCAGCTATCTCTCATGACCAAATCATCATTCCATACCAAAAATCATCCAAGTCCATCTAGCCATTTGACCCCAGCTCTCTCATTCCCAAATCTGGTCAGACTGCCAAGTTGCAAGGGAGGTATCCTCTAGATTTATTCATTGGTGCTGAGACTTTGCCAAGTTAGTGACCTTAGTAGATGATTGGCCCATGCCTGACATAAATCCAAGAGGTGCACTGTGATGGCCACTGCACAGCACAAACACATGGCTGCAAGCTGGTGTTTGACCTAGGAGTAGTCACACCAGGAACCCTTCCCCTGACCTGAGAGCTCACATCAGTTGTTCGACCCTGTGCCCATGCGGTGGACATGATTTGAGAGCGTTTTGGAGCTCAGTCCACGTGGTGCCAGTGGTGACCACGGTCAGAACGCGCCAAATGCGTGCCCTGTGCGCCAGAGCCTTCGGGAGCTCTCCTGGGTAAGCCATGGCTTGTCCAGGAGTGCCCTAGAGCTTCCCATCGCGCGCGTGAACTCTCTGGAGCCCTCTCCCCTTCGTCCCCTAGCTGGTGGAGCGCTGTGGAGACGCGGCCGCGGCACCGCGTAACTCGAAGCCTCGGTCGTTGACGAGGGCCACCGCGAAGCTTCTCCCCGAGCTATTTAAGGCGAGCCCCGAGTCCCTCCTATACACGAGCAGCTCAGCCCCCTCTTCTCCGAGCTCCTCGAGCTCTCCCCTGCCTCCATGGCCGAAGGCCGCCGCCGTTTCCCCTCCGGCCAACCCCGCGCCCTGGTCCTTTTCCCCTCCTTCTTTGGAGCGTGCGGCATTCCCAGGGAGCCCGCGGAGCTGCTGCCGCTCTCCGCTCGGTCGGAGGAGCCCCGCCGGCGCAGTTCCCCTTTCCGTTCTTCGGCCGCTGGACCCGAGCCGCGGCAACGACACCGCAGGCCGCCTGAGCGCCCCCGAAGCCACTCACGGATGTGGCGTGGGGCGGCGGAGCCCCTGCACCCGCCGGCCGGCCCTCCCTCGTGGCGGAGCGATGGCAGCCACGACGGCCGGCGTCTCCCCTGCTTCCGTCGGGCGCGAGGAAGACGGCCAGGGAGGGAAGAGAGAGAGATGGGGCGGGCCCCCCTGTAAGTGAGATAGCGCCCGGGCCCGTTTGAATAAGTGAAAGCGTATTTTGGAAAATACGCTTTCCATGTTGGAAAGCGTACTCTGCCCGGAGGCGCTTTCTGTTTTAGCCCCAGGGGCCTGTTTGTAGCAATTTTGTTTACAGATTGGTCCCTGCTGCTTAAACGCTTATATCTTCGCGACCGTAGCTCGGAATCAGGTGAAACCAACGCCCACGCTTTTGTCTCGTTGAGCCCGTTCCGATAGTACCATTTTAATTATGCATCCTCACAGTAGAAATAACCATTTTGCCCTTGGCCTCCGATCGAGCCCTCCGAGAGAGAACCCCTTTCCGGCGAATTCTTCCGCGAGGTGATTGCACTTCCTCCCAACGTATTCGTCGACCCCCAGGCAAGCCAACCTCTTACCATGAGCTCCGGACTCGCGTGATGACTTTGCTTGCAACCTGTGTGTTTATCTGTTACCTGTTAGTCCGCATTCGCATACACGTGTGATGGCATCGGTATAGATACTAGCATTACTCTGATGCCATGTCTTATTTCCATATCGCCATGCTAATAATAGTAATATTATTAATAACATTGACATGTTAGTACTGTGATTGATCTCATGCCATGACTATCAGTACCATGGCCTTGCTATGCTAGTACTTATAATTGTCGATATGTTGAGTTGGATTAAGAGATTACTGTCTATGATTATTTTGGGGTTTCATCCGGCTGTTTGTGGATATGAGGATTTAAATTAATGCAACCTAGTTGGTTGATCTTGAGTCACCTATCCGGGCTTACCCATGCAACCACATTTGCCGGTATGGGACGGCCTTGACTTGGCTTGACAGCGTGATCTTTCACCGGTACCACCAAAGAGGGAAGGTTATGCGCGCGCGCTGCCCTGGCCCGGTAGGCGGCGATAACCTTGTGAGCCCAGTTATTTGTTTGTTTGCGCGCGGTCCCCGTTTGGGACAGATAGCCCCCGTTTGGGACTATTTAGTTTGGCCACGATGGTGGCAGGTGTCATGAGGACACAAGGGCCACCCAAGGCAGGCCTCCGGGGGAGGATGAGTGCCGGTTGTACGATGAAAGAGTCACGGGTCAGGCATGTTTTGTTAAAGCAACGCTGGTCCACCCGAGTGGGGATCACGAGGCCAGGTGCTTCATGGTGTGGGTAAAGTGCGCAACCTCTGCAGAGTGTCAAAATCTATTCGAATAGCCGAGTCCACGGTATTGGACAGCCCGTCCAGACCTCACTAGGTGGTCAACCGTAGCAGTGTTAGTAATGGTGGAAGAATTCATCTTGGGGAGACATCAGATGATGTTAGGAATATGATATGTTAGCCAAGGGATGGCTATATGAGATGAGTGGTCGGATGACCAGATGATTTGGATTGGATTGGGATCCTTTTCAGGTTGGATCATGAGTATGTCGAGGGTTGCGGGACAACCCAGAAGAGAGTAAGTTGATTTTCGGTATCAGTAAACTCGGGAAGTACCTAGTGTGATCATTGCTATGCTATGTAGATTATAGGTCTGATCCATACTATGCTATGCTTAATGTGTGTTTTGCAGTAATTCTATGCCATGTTTAGAATAGATTCTTATCTAAGCATAGTGCTTGCTTTGTCATCTGCTTGTTTGGTTGCTATGTATTTGGTTGTCTTGCGAGTACATTCAAAGTACTCACCTGGCCTTGCACGTGGCCAGATGTAGGAGAAGATCCGTCGTGCTAGATCGTAACCAAGCCAGTCATGTGCGTTATGGAGCCCAGCCAGAGACGTCGATGCCGCGGAACCAAGACCTCTGATACCCTTTTGTTAGCCTTGGAGCTATGCATATTGTTGTAAGCAATAGTATTGTAATACTCCATTATAATTAATAAAGTCATTTTGTGCCTGGAATTGCTGTATCATGTCTTTGACGTGCGCCAGGTCTTATCCTGGGGCTGGCGTGCGTCGGCCCTCTATCGGGGTGCCACATTATGCGACATGCATCAAACAATTTCAGATCTATCATATTCAATCCAACACAAAGAACTTCAAGGAGCACCCCAAGATTTCTATTGGAGAACGTGGTATGAGAACGTGCAATCAACCCCTATGCTTAGATCCCCAAGGTCACCGGAATCCGCAAGTTCATGCCTCAACATATATCAAGTGAATCAATAGAATACCCCAATGTCACTACGGGTATCCCACGCAAGACATACATCAAGTGTCCTCAACCAAAATATTTAATCCAATATAACAAGATCTCATAGGTAAAGATTCAATTCATCACAACATGATAGCAAGGGAATAACATCATATGATCTGACTATATTAACAAAGCCCGTGGTACATCAAGATCGTGACATCTCAAGAACACGAGAGAGAGAGAGAGAGATATTGAACACATAGCTACTGGTACATACCCTCAGCCCCGAGGGTGAACTACTCCCTCCTCGTCATGGCCTCCGCCAGGTTGATGAAGATTGGCCTCCCAAAGATGAGAGGGGTGTTGGTGATGACGATGGCTTCGATATCCCCCTCTAGGAGGGAAGTTCCCCCGGCGGAATCGCTCCGCCGGAGGGCAAAAGTGCTCCTGCCCAAGTTCCACCTCGAGGCGGCGGCGCTTCGTCCCGAAAGTCCTCCTCTTATTTTTTCTAGGTTAAAAGTGAATTTATACCAGAAGATGGGCACCGGAGGTGGGCCGAGGAGGGCACAACCCACCAGGGCGCGCCCTGGTATCTTGCGCCCATGAGGGTGGCCCCCTCCGGTAGTTTTTGGCTCCAGTAATTTTTATTTACTCCAAAAATAATCTCCGTAAAATTTCAGCTTCAATGGAGTTGTGTAGAATAGGTATATCTGATGTGCTTTTCTTGGGTCCAGAATTCCAGCTGCCGGTATTCTCCCTCTTTGTGTAAACCTTGCATATTATGAGAGAAAAGGCATTAGAATCACTCCCCAAAGCATTATTATTCAACAAAACATAATAAATAACAGTAGGAAATCATGATGCAAAATGGACGTATCAGGATGGCATCCAGGGGTCGTGGAGGAATGGCCCCGTCGAGCCGCGGCGGCCGCAGTGGCGCACCTCTCCCACAGCCTCATGCGAGAATCCATGTGGGGGAGGAGGTGCAGGAGTTCGTCGTGGCACTCCTCCGGCAGCAACGGAGCTGGCTTCACCTCCCCGACCCTTTCGCGCGGGCCATGGAAAGCGGCCGGCCCAGGGGTCTGTGGCTTCGGGCAGACGGTTGCTGCAACGGGCCCACCTGGGTGGCCGTCGACCTCTCCGTTGGAAACGCCCTATTCTTGACGCGGGGGTGGAAGTCGTTTACCCGCTCCCATGGTCTTGGACCCGGGCATCTCCTCCACTTCAAGTTCGATGGCTCTGCCACCCTCTTCGTGAAGATCTTTGGGGTTTTCGGCGTCCGCTTGGAGTGCTGCATGGAGAGCTCGAGCGACAGCGACTACGACTCCTCCAGCGACAACGACGACGACAACACCTTCGGCGTCAAGCAGGAGGACTCCGACTAGATGCGCACGACACCGTAGCTAGGGCTTAGGATTGATGCGGGAACGAGGCTCCATCCGCGAGACCTCGTTTCCGGATCAATCGCCACATCATAATGGCAGATCTCCTTTTGTGTTTAAACTGATACCCAATGTAACCCTGCGAGGAAACGAAGAGAAAGTATTGGGTATCTTAAAAACGTTAAGGATTCGTCATGTGTCTATGTATGGCCATTTCCCTTTCGGTGAACATTTTTTTTGCTTGCGTGTCTTTCTGATCCTTACACTTGCTGGGAGTGCTTGCCGATGCATGCGCCCTTACCGCAGGCGCTTCTAAGGACAAGTCCCTAGCACCCCTCCGGTGGCGCCGATTCTGACCCGGCTACCCCGTCGTCCTTGTCGCGGCTACTCAAGATGTTGGCCATGCGTCCAACACTCGGGCGTGCAACAATTTTGACAGGGGCCCTCAGCGTGCAGGTCTTCTCACACAAGCACTAATTTTGTCCAAGGGGAAAGTTCAAAAAAAATTCAAAGAGTTTTTACAACTTAGCTCTTTTCTCGTTGCTTTTCTTGCCGCAAGGTGGTGGTCCTTGAACGCGCCTGTAAGTGTCCGTACTGCCACTCCCCCGGGAAAACTTGTACGTGGGGCCCCTTCTCCCTTTTGAGAAAAAGAATGAAGAGGAAATAGAGCAGGATAGGAAACTAAGCGGTTCAATAGCTGCCTTACGCAAGTAAGAAGTGATCACAACGTCTCCCATAAGATACATAAGATAAATATGTACTTTGACAAAGAGTTGTAGAACACTTAGCTTTATTGACTACGCTCAGGGTCATCGCCTGGCTCTGTACAAAGGATTACACGCCTAGACAACAAACTTGTACAAAGGGGGTTGCCGGGCGGCCGGGCAACCGCGCCTGACAGGTAGAACTTGCGAGGATGCTCGATATTCCACGAGTTTTGCACCGGGGTGCTGATAACCCACAAGTGTAGGGGATCGTTTGTAGCCTTTTTTCATAAGTATGAGTGTCGAACCCAATGAGGAGCTAAAGGTAGAATTAATATTCTCTCAAGTTCTATCGACCACCGATACAACTCTACGCACGCTAATGCTTACTTTACCTAGAACAAGTATGAAACTACTTTGCGGGTGAGGGAGTCCGGGACTAAGGGGTCCTTGGGCCGTGGATCCATCCCTCATGGGCCGTACATGAGCAATTGCTAGAAGGCCCAATTATCAGTCAGTCTCGTGTTCGGAAGGAGGAGGCGTATCTGCGCCCGGATAGAAACCGACCATCTGTAACCCTAGGGACCCCTGGTGCCTATATAAACCAGGGGTTTAGTTCGTAGAAGGACAACTCTGTTGATTAGGGTTTAGCTCTTTTGATCTCGAGGTAGATCAACTCTGTAACCATCTCATTCATCAATATAATCAAGCAGGACGTAGGCTCTTACCTCCTCACGAGGGCCCGAACCTGGGTAAACACTGTCCCCTTTGTCCCTTGTTACCATCGTTCCTAGATTCAAAGTTTGGGACCCCCTACCCGAGATCCGCCGGTTTCGACACCAACATTGGTGCTTTCATTGAGCCGATCCCTCCGACCGTCTCGGCCAGATCGGGAGCGTTGCCCCCGGTTCAGAAGTCAATTTTGGGGACCTAGAGTTCGTCGCTAACCCCCGAGGGGACCTTGTTTTGACAAAGACCCCTTCTCTTCTCAAAAGACACACTGCCCCCGACGCCTTAACGTCGGAGGAAGTAAACCTCACCGCTGGGATGGCCTTGGCCCCTAGCCCGGTCTTAAAACCTATCTTGATCGACGCATCTGAGCCAACCGCGGCCGCACACTCCTCGGGACTACCATCAAGTAACCCCGGGATGACAACGCCACTGACCGACCCCAGTCGCGCCCATGGTGCCGACCCGATCAGAGCCTCACTGCCGGGTGAGCTACTCGGTCGGATCCAAGCTTTGAGCATGGCTGACCCCCAAATATCGGTTTATGACCAGATCGGTCCGAGGCCCGACGATAGGGAAATTCGCATCCCACCGGTAACACATCTAGTCGCCACCGTTGAGTGTCCGGCTGAAGACATGTCTCGCCAATCGGCGGAGTTGAAGACGGTGTATATTCCGATCTCCGGACCCGAACTCTCTACGGACGCTGAGGCTCCGCACAGCCTAACACGGAGCCCGGAGCCCGCACGGCAAAGCACTATCGGTGCCGCGTCCACTGAGCCCATTGAGGCGGAGATCGGAGGTACCGCGCCCAATCCCGCGACGGAACAAAACTCGGCTGTCCGGGCATCGAACATGCACGTCACCGGGGCGCGATACTTTTTCCCACCCACCACTCAGATCGAGCGCTTTAAAAGCGCACTAAAACCCAGTCCGATGAAGGAGGTCAAGCAACGACACGGGGAATCGGTCCATCATTTTTGGGACAGATTCCTCCTCAGCAAAAACAGGACGAAAGGTGTTAATGACATGCAAATGATCGCAGCCTTCCAACGGAACTGCCATGATAAGGGAACCCTCAACACCCTTGACCATCGTCGCATCCAAAACTTCTCCGAGCTAGCATACTTGATGGAAAAGTATTGTGCTATGGAGAGTACGCGGGAAGAACAACGATTTTATACAGAGCCAGTTCACACCGAACAACCTAGAGAAGTTCGGAAAAGGTTCATGTCGCCACAATACCCGCCCAGATACATGCCTGCCGAAAAAAGAAACAAATATCCCATGAAAGAAAGAACAATCCTTGATAGATTACTGGACAGTCCTTGCCCACATACACCCCACCCAGCCAAACGCAAGCCCATCCCACAGCCTTCGAGCATGCTGGGTCATTAGGCAGGTTGCAAAGAGCGGAGAGGCCATCCTCACGGCCTCGCCCCCAGGCAAACGTCCGATAACACCACCAGAAACTCACCCGAGGTCCTAACGATCTACGAGACGTTCTCCTCGAGAGGTCAGAGGAAGAGAGCTCTTCGAGAGCTCGATCAAATATACCAGGTGGAATCAAGGAAATCATGGACAGATATACCGATAACTTTCGGCGAAAACGACCAGCCAACGACCCGCACAGAGCGGGCACCGGCCGCCCTGGTCCTCAACCCAATAATAGACGGTTTCCGGTTGGACAAGGTCCTAATGGACGGCGGTATCGGTCTAAACCTCATTTACGAGGGAACTTTGGACAAAATGCAGTTCGATAAGTCTCGAATCGAGCGAAGCAGCACAACCTTTTGAGGAATCATCCCTGGAAAAGAGGCACGCTGCACGGGGCGAGTAACCCTCGACGTAGTATTCGGTACTCCCGATAACTCTAGAACAGAGGAACTACTCTTTTCATATCTTACCCTTTTGCAGCGGTTATCATGCCCTTTTAGGGCGGGACGCTTTTACAAGGTTTCAGGCCATACCTCATTAAGGTTACATGAAACTTAAAATGCCGGGACCCAACGGTGTGATCACAGTTGCGAGTGACCCAGATAGAGCGCTTCGAGCCAAGAATAAAACAGTGTCGCTTGCCCTCGAGGCACTAGCTGAGACGCTGGCCGCTGAGGAACTGACTACGCTCCGGTCTATCGTAGATAAGTACGACGTGATCCTCGGCAAAAGGCCAAAGTCTACGTCATTCAAACCTGCAGACGAAATCATAAAATTTCAGGTGCACCCAATGAACCCCAATAAAACGGTGTCCATTGGAGCTCAGCTGGACCCTGCGGTCGCTGAAGCACTACAAATGTTCTTATGCAAAAACTGGGACATATTCGCTTGGCACCCATCAAATATGCCCGGAATCCCCCGAAGGTTGGCCGAACATCGTCTGAACATAATTGCAGGCTTCAAGCCGGTTAAACAGACCCTATGTCGATTTTTCGAACCCAAGCGTCAAGCTATGGGCGAAGAACTTGCCAAACTACTCAAAGCCGGATTCATTAGAGAGATCAAACATCCGGAATGGCTGGCAAACCTGGTCATGGTACCAAAGAAGGACAGATCCTGGCGGCTCTGTGTCGACTTCAAAGACCTTAACAAAGCCTGCCCTAAAGATCCTTTCCCTTTACCCCACATTAACCAGATAATTGACGCCACTGCCGGACACGACTCACTCTGTTTCCTTGACGCTTATTCCGAATATCATCAGATAAAAATGAAGGAGTCAGATCAAGCCGCAACCGCCTTCATCACCCCTTACGGGCCATTCTGCTTCAATACAATGCCTTTCAGGCTAAAAAACGCAGGCGCCACGTACCAGTGCATGATTCAAACTTGCCTGGAAAAACAAATCGGCAAAACCGTCAAGGCGTACGTCGACGATGTGGTCATCAAGACCAAACACGTCAGCCAACTGGTGGTCGACCTAGGCCGAACATTCGCCAGCCTGCGGGAGTATGATATACGGTTGAACCCGGACAAGTGCGTCTTCGGCGTCCCCACCGGCAAATTGCTCGGATTCATACTCTCCCACAGGGGCATCGAAACGAACCAAGAACTTCGAATGGACCGATGAGGCCGCAACTGCACTAGAGGAAATCAAAACTCTGCTAGCCAGCAACCCCATACTGACAGCACCCGGTACAGGCGAACCAATGTTGTTATACATCTCGGCCACCAACCAGGTCGTCAGCGTAGCACTCGTGGTAGAACGGGAGGCCGAGGGCCATAAACACTGGGTACAGAAACCAGGATATTACGTATCAAAAGTACTTACTCTGTGCCAACTCTTTGCTAATCAAAGCCACATGCCTCCTACGGCTCTTCGGACGATACCCATCACATGGCCTTTTGCGGTCTGGGGGTTAGATATGGTCGGACCACTTAAAGGGGGGACCAAGAAAAAGAAATACCTACTGGTCATGGTCGATAAATTCACTAAATGGATCGAAGCAAAACCGGTCAGTTCGGCAAAATCAGGAACGGTCATCGACTTCATATCCGACGTGGTGCACCGTTACGGTGTCCCACACAGTATAATAACCGATAACGGAACCAACTTCACCGCCCAGAGGGTCAAGGACTAGTGCTCCAACCTAGGTATCAAGCTCGATTACGCCTCGGTATACCACCCACAAACTAACGAACAAGTTGAACGGGCTAACGGTCTCATTATGAGCGGTATTAAACCTCGCCTGGTCCGTTCACTTCAAGAGTCCGACTGCCATTGGGTTGAGGAACTCGATTCCGTGCTCTGGGGTCTGCGTACAACCCCGAACCGATCAACGGGATACACACCATTTTTTATGGTGTACGGGGTGGAAGCAGTCCTCCCTTGTGACATCATTCATGACGCGCCAAGAATTCGTATGTACAAGGAAAAAGAAGTCGAGCTAGATCGGCAAGATGACCTAGACGCCTTGGAGGGGGAGCGCGACATAGCCCGGGCTCGATCTACTTTCTATCAACAGCAGGCTCGGCGGTACCAGAGCAGGAAGGTCCGAGCTAAAGTTTATAACATGGGCGAGTTGGTCTTATGCCTCCCAGAGAAGTAGAAGCATAAGCTCAAACCAAAGTGGGAGGGCCCTTTCGTAATTGACGAAGTACTGACAGGAGGAGCTTATCGTCTTCACAATCCGCAGGACAATCGTCTCGAACCAAACCCATGGAATGCAGCTCGCCTACGACGCTTCTACGGATAGACCGGTGTCGCCTTGTCCCCCACCAAACCCTTGTATTTTCTTTTTCATTTTATTTTTCTTTTATTTTCCTTTTTAGAAGGGGCTAGACCTTCTCTCTAAACTTTTGTTCGGCACAACCGAACTATGATCTCATCGGTAAATGTTTTACCTGGCAACCACCTGAGGGCTTCGTCAAGAAGCCACCTCAATTACTCTGGTTATTTGTATTATATACACCCTCCCAACACCACTTCCGTGCCACTTATGCACCAATTAGGCTTAGGTCTTAGCCAAGCCGGGTTGCCTTGCTCCTATGCTTACCCCCTACGTTCCCGATTGTTCGGCTAGGGGGTAAAGGGAGCACCTCTATGATTGTTACAACCGGGTTACCCGGACACGTACCTCAGACGGGCGAAGCCGAAGGCTAGCATTCTTATGATACAAATTGGTCGGCAAGGAAGAAAATAAAGGTAGAGTGGACACTTCTTGCCGTACATGGGGGCTATTCCCCCCAAGTAGCAAAATCATCCGCATAATACAGATACGCGACTATGACATCTATGGTTCGGATAGTAACCTAAAGAAAGGAACCCATAGAGGAACTATTTTCTTTGGAAGATGTTTCTTACGTTAAACAGTAATATAACATACCTCCCCATGCAAGTTTCGTAAGTTCGAACCACAAGGTCGGATTGCTTAGTTTCCCAAGGTGATTCCCTGTTATCACAGGATGCTTAGTCCGGAATACTCCATAGCTATTGGAAACGGAGACAGAGGCCGAAGACCGGTTAAGACAACGTTTACAGCATGGATAGGGAGGATTTTGATAAAAAGTACATCGTTACATAGATTCAAAACTCAAAGCCGTCACTCAAGATGGTCTATTATGGTGTCCAGGGCACAATCCTCCTGTGACATTCGAGCAGCAAGCATCACTTGGTCGTAAACCAAGCTCACTGGCACCTCTTTACCATCTGGCCCTACGGGCCCAACCCGAGCCATATGCTCCGGGTTGAGTTTGGTAAAGCGGGTCTTGACCATGGCCCATGCTACTCGGGCTCCTTCTCGGCAAGCAGAGGTCTTCCAAAGCTCAAAACAACTCCGAGCTCTCTTGAACTTCTCGGCCAGCTCTGACATCCCTTCCGGAGGCGTCTGAGCCGGCCATAAGGCTTTAACCATAACCCTCATGGCTCTCAGAGCCCGCTCGTGCATAGCGGAGAGTTCCTTTAACAGATCACCTCCATACGAGCTAACTACTTCCTCGGGACACCCGGTCAATGAGACCTGGTCAGGTAATAAAACAATGCTCCTTACACTCAATACAAATAACTTGGTGGGCTGAAGGTTAGGCTTTCACTAATAATACATGCCGCCCTTCAATCATTGGTTTTCCTGGCCGGATTGTTCCAATTGATCTCTCAAGCTCTTAATTTCTTCGGCCTGTCGCTGGTTTCCAATTTGTGCTGGTTTTTGTCCTCAAGACTTCGGGTCAATACACGGTGCCTGGCCTCTAGCTAGGATTCAGCATACCTTTGGGATTGTCGGGAGGCATCCAAATCCTTCTGCAATTGCCCTATGGACTCGGCTGCTACAAAACAATCCTTCGTCAGAAGTAATGTCCTCTAAATAACTCTGGCACAAGAAGCAATACTTTGTACTCACCGTGCGCATCTCGAGTGAATTTCTTCACCTATTCGAGTTCGGCCCTAACTTCCTGCGGCCCTGCTCGACATGATTCGAGATCTGCAGCCAGCTTCTCGTTCCGTTGCTTTGAAACCTACACGAACATGAACATACTTGTCAGACCCTTGAATTCGGCCGTTTCGACCAAATTAAGGCTCGGGGGATACTGGGTTGCGGATAGTGATTGGACTTTTTGAGCCGACCATTTACCTGCAGGCTGGCAGACATTATTCTAGCTGCTCCATCAAGACCAGCTCGAGTGGCCCCGAGGTATGAGTCTACGGAATGAAGAGCATTGAACTCCTGATCGAAAAATACGGGGTGACGCAGCGCCTCCCTCCATCGTCGATGATTCATTGCACTTTCAACCTCACAGTTGGTAGCCGAGACATCCCATGTATCCTCGGGATGTTGGCCCACGGCGGGAGTCCCCACATTTGCTTCGGCATGCACCGGAGACCCTGGTTGGGGACCGCTCGGTGCTCTCTTGGCGTCTTCGGACAGAGGTGGTTCGACTCGTCTCCTAAATATGATAGTTAAAAAAGCAATAATGTTCGGAGCACACAAAAAAAGAGACTGAACTGCAAGGTTGAATACCTTTTGGTAGGAGCAGTGATCGGTAGAACTTCCTCCACAGTCCCAGGCTCAGGAGCCCGAACATTGTTAGGCACAGACCCTGATGGAGTAGTTTCCAACGGTGACCGGCGTGTAGATCGGCGGCCCTTGGGGACAGAGGTCGAAGAGATTGGGATTATAGGGGATGAACGTCTTTTCCGAGAGGAAGCCTTCTTCTTGCTGGTCGTAGAGGAAGGGAGTGATCCAGGATGATCGGCTTGGATGGCCACCTTGGATCCATCAACGCTCCTCTGATAGAAGGTCCCGTCCTCAAACTCAATTAGAAGCTCCGGATCATCGTGAAATCCGGGGTCGTCGCTGCGGGAATAATCCTCCGATTGTGGAGCGGGACATTTAAGTGTCTCGACCTGACGCCTCCATTGTTGTTTGAAGGAAAACACACTTCCGATCAATGAAATCAGGAATTAATGATCCGAGGATGGGGAGTATGAATGAACTTACCCATTCGATGGGGTTGTGAGTTGAGTAGCCTTCCTGGTCGGCAGGCGAACAAAATCTTCCTTTTCTCCTTTGAAGAGGTCAGCCAGCATGGCTGCCGGCGCCGCTTGGTCATCAGGCCCCTGTCTTCGGCAGCGGGTCATGTCGCTCGTCCTGTTATAGCTCCATAAGGGATGAATCCTCTGTTGCAAGGGTTGAACACAATGGGTGATGGCAGCGGCCATTACGTCGATAATGGTCAGCTTGCCGTGGCCCAGCAGCTTCACTTTGGCGGCCAGACACTTTACTTCGGGGCTCTCCTCTTGAGAGGCGCTCCTCGGACACCAGTTGAATTGCTTATTTAAAGGGGCATCGGAGTATTCGGGCAAACCTCTTTGAGCTGGGTCGAATAAGGGGACGTCTTCGATATAGAACCACTCTAAAGCCCACTCTTCGGATTCCTTCTTCGGAGTTCCGATGAGGTACCCCGTCCCGGCTGTGCGCCACACCTCGGCTCCGCCCACTTCCTGGATTGTTCCTCCCCGAGTTCGGGGGACGAGGCAGAAATATTTTCGCCATAGATCGATGTGGGGCTCGCAACCAAGGAACATCTCGCAAAGGGCGACAAAGCCCGAGATATGCAGGATAGACCCAGGGGTAAGGTTGTGGAGCTGGATCCCATAGAACTCCAAGAGGCCCCTCAAGAAGGGGTGGATGGGAAAACCTAGGCCTCATAGGAGGAAGGAGGTGAAGCATACCCTCTCTTCTGGGCGGGGCGCGGGGAAGTTCTCCACGAAAGACACGCCGTTCGCAGATGTTAACCCTGCGCGAGTAGGCGCCAGATCCGAAGCAGGATGATATCCCTGCGTCTCGAGACTGCGCAGCCAGAGGAGGGAGACAGAACAGCTGGCCCAGTCTCCAGGAAGGGAGCCGTGAGGGCGCGAGGAAGAACCTAGGGCGCTCGCCATGCCTCCAAAGTTTGGTTGATGCTCGAGTTCCTGGGAGACGGACGAGGAGGAAGCGTTTCCTATGACAAGTTCGACTTGCTATAAATAGTCGCTTATCCCTCGACTTGTCGAAGATATTTCCTTAAAAGGACTATTGAGATGCCTGCCTTCTATTGGAGCACGGGAATCGAGGAGTTTCATTGAGCCTCGTGCAGAGAAATCGATGTTGTGGGCCCGTGCCTCTCCGGGCAGTCAGGGATTCTTAATGTGGTCAGGTTATAGTCTGATGAATCGGAGGAGAGGAGAACTCGCCTCGCAAGCCGATGACCCTTGGTGCATGAAGCTGTCAAACATGGAGTGCCTCGGCATTGGAGGCAAGTTCGGGGGCTACTGAGGGAGTCCGGGACTAAGGGGTCCTCGGGCCGTGGATCCATCCCTCATGGGCCGTACAGGAGCAATTGCTAGAAGGCCCAATTATCAGTCAGTCTCGTGTTCGGAAGGAGGAGGCCCTAAGACTTGGTGTGTCCTCCAAGTCAGAATGGGCATATCTGTGCCCGGATAGAAATCGACCATCTGTAACCCTTGGGACTCCTGGTGCCTATATAAACCAGGGGTTTAGTTTGTAGAAGGACAACTCTGTTGATTAGGGTTTAGCTCTTTTGATCTCGAGGTAGATCAACTCTGTAACCATCTCATTCATCAATATAATCCAGAAAGACATAGGGTTTTACCTGCTCACGAGGGCCCGAACCTGGGTAAACACTATCCCTCTTGTCCCTTGTTACCATCGTTCCTAGATTCACAGTCCGGGACCCCCTACTCGAGATCCGCCGGTTTCGACACCGACAGCGGGAAAGAAACTAGAAGTACTTAGTAGGTGTGATAGATCGGTTTGCAAGGTAATAAAGGACAAGTAAATAAAAGTTAGGGGCTGTTTAGATAAATATTAAATAAGTTAATTGTTTAGTAGAAAGCTTTTTGTAGCACAAGAGAAAGATTTGTCCCTAGGCAATCGATAACTAGAACGGTAACCATTATTGCGGTTTCATATGAGGGAGAGGCATACGCTAACATACTTTCCGTATTTGGATCATATGCACTTATGATTGGACCTCTAGCAAGCATCCGCAACCACTAGAAATCATTAAGGTAAACTCAACCATAGCATTAAACATCAAGTCCTCTTTACTCCCATACGCAACAATCCCCTTACTCGGGTTTGTGTTTCAGTCACTCACCAACCCACTATAAGCAAATCATGAACATATTGCAACACCCTCCATCGTTAATCCTTCACGTGTGCGCCTCACGGAAGGCACCTTAGGACAACACCAAAATAAAACATACAACTCAAACCAATCACGATCATCAATCAACCCATAGGACAAAACAAATCTACTCAAATATCATAGGATAGCCAGACATCATTGGATAATAATATATAGCATTAAGCACCATGTTTAAGTAGATATTACAGCAGGGAGAAGAGGGTTTACACCGCTACATAGAGGGGGAGAGAGTTGGTGGTGACGGCGGCGAAGTTGTTGGTGTAGATCGCCGTCACGATGGATGCCCCGGCGGCGCTCCAGCGCCACCGGGAGAGAGGGGGAGAGAGCCCCAACCCTCCTTCTTAATCTTCCTTGGCCTCCTCCCTAGGTGGGAAGAGAGTTTCCCCTCTGGTCCATGTCTTCCATGGCTCCCGGAGGGCAGGATCCCCTCCGAGATTGGATATCTCTCTATGTTTCTCTTTTGTTTTCGCGACTGGTTTTCTAACCCCTTCACCGTTTCTTAAATATCCGGAGATCCATAACTCCGATCAGGCTGAAATTTTGAGGGGGTTTTTATCATGAAAATATATTTCTTGCGGCCGAAGGAGACCGCCAACCGACTTACGGGGGAGGCACAAGCCATCAGGGCGTGGCCCCCCTGGGCCGCACCCTGTTGGCTTGTGCTTCCCTCTGGCACTGTCTTGCGTTGATTCCAACTCCCAAAATTCACATATATTACAAAAAAAACTTCGTAAATTTTTATCACGTTTGGACTTTGTTTGATATGGAATTTCTAAGAAACAAAAAACACACAAAAAATAGGAACTGGCACCGGGCACTGGATAAGTAAGTTAGTCCCAAAAAATAATATAAAATGTTGCCAAAAGTGTATGAAAGTTGTAGAATATTGGCATGAAGCAGTCAAAAATTATAGATACGACGGAGTTGTAACAGCATCCCCAAGCTTAATTCCTGCTCGTCCTCGAGTAGATAAATGATAAAAAGATAATTTTTGATGTGGAATGCTACCTAACATAATCTTGAACAAATGTCTAATCATGGCATGAATAATGAGATGCAAGTGATTCAAGGCAATAGTCTATTATTTGACAAAAAGACATCCATACTCAGGTTTACTAGCAAACAATATAGCATGTCATTCTTGATCTTCCTAGCATAAAGTATAAATCATAAGCACCCCGGTGTCAAACCAAGCAATTGGATCGTACTTTTTCACACGCTTCAGCTTTGTATTACTCACGCAATATATGAGCGTGAACCATGGATATAGCATAAAGGTGGAATAGAAAATTGTGATAGGTTTCAAAGCGGTAAAAGTGGAGAAGAAAGTCTCGCATCAACTCCGCGTATCAACGGGCTATGGAGATGCCCATCAATAGATATCAATGCGAGGAGTAGGGATTGCCATGCAACGGATGCACTAGAGCTATAAGTGTATGAAAGCTCGACTGAAGCTAAGTGGGTGTGCATCCAACTTGCTTGCTCATGAAGACCTCGGGCATTTGAGGACGCCCATCATCGGAATATACAAGCCAAGTTCTATAATGAAAAATTCCCACTAGCATATGGAAGTTACAAAACAAGAGACTCTCAATATGAAGAACATGGTGCCACTTTGAGGCACAACTGTGGTAAAGGATAGTAGCAAAGTCCCTTCTCTATTTTTCTCTCATTTATTTTTTTATAATTTTTTCATGGTGGGCTTTTTTCTATTTTTTTTGCTTTTTTGCCCTCCCCCATTTTTTTTGTGGTGGGATCATTTGGCCTCCCCCATTTTTCATTTTTCATCCGGAGTCTCATTCTGACTTGTGGGGGAATCATAGTCTCCATCATCCTTTCCTCACTGGGACAATGCTCTAATAATGATGATCATCACACTTTTATTTACTTACAACTCGATATGAAAAACTGATAGGATGATATGACTATATGAATGCCTCTGGCAGTGTACAAGGATGTGCAATGATCTAGCATAGCGAAAGATATCAAAAAATGGACAAGCCATGTAAATATCATGCTAGCTATCTTATGATCATGCAAAGCAATATGATGATGGAAATACAAGTCATATGAAGTGATGGTGGAAGTTGCATGGCAATATATCTCAGAATGGCTATGGAAATGCCATGATAGGTAGGTATGGTGGCTGTTTTGAGGAAGATATAATGAGGCTTATGTGCAATAGAGCATATCATGTCATGGGGTTTGGATGTACCGGCGAGAGCTGCACCGATCCTCGAGGTGAGAATGGGCAATGCACGGTACCGAAGAGGCTAGCAAATATGTGGAGGTGAGAGTGCGTATATCCATGGATTCACATTAGTCATAAAGAACTCACATACTTATTGCAAGGTTTTATTAGCTCTCTCGAAGCAAAGTACTGCTACTTCTTGAGCTTGCGTTGGTTTTCCCTTGAAGAGGAAAGGGTGATACAGCAAAGTAGATAAGTATTTCCCTCAGTTGTTGAGAACCAAGGTATCAATCCAGTAGGAGATACAAGCAAGTCCCCAATAGATGTACCTACACAAATAATCAAACACTTGCACCCAACGCAGAAAAGGGGTTGTCAATCCCTTCACGGTTATTTGCAAGGATGAGATCTGATAGAGATAGATATAGAATATTACTAAAACGAAAAGTAAAACAAAAGTAAAAAGATTGCAGCAAAGTATTTTTGGTATTTTTGGTTTATAGATCTGAAAACATAATATGGAAAATAGACCCGGGGGCCATAGGTTTCACTAGAGGCTTCTCTCTTGAAGGAAAATAATACGGTGGGTGAACAAATTACTGTCGAGCAATTGATAGAAAAGCGCATAGTTATGAACATATCCAAGGCAATGATTATGCATATAGGCATCACGTCCGTGTCAAGTAGACCGAAACGATTCTGCATCTACTACTATTACTCCACACATCGACCGACTCCTGCCTGCATCTAGAGTATTAAGTTCGTGAAGAACAGAGTAACGCATTAGGTAAGATAACATGATGTAGAGGGATAAACTCAAGCAATATGATGAAAACCCCATCTTTTTATCCTTGATGGCAACAATACAAATACGTGCCTCGCTACCCCTACTTTGTCACTGGGTGAGGACATCGCAAGATTGAACCCAAAACTAAGCACTTCTCCCATTGCAAGAATTACCAATCTAGTTGGCCAAACCAAACCAATAACTCGAAGAGACTTGCAAAGATATGAAATCATGCATATAAGAATTCAGAGAAGATTCAAATAATATTCATAAATAATCTGATCATAAACCCACAATTCATCGGATCTCGACAAACACACCGCAAAAGAGTATTACATCGGATAGATCTCCATGAAGATCATGAAGAACATGGTATTGAAGAACATAGAGAGAGAAGAAGCCATCTAGCTACTAGCTATGGACCCGAAGGTCTGAGGTGAACTACTCACGCATCATCGGAAGGGCAATGGAGTTGATGTAGATGCCCTCCGTGATCGAATCCCCCTCCGGCAGATTACCGGAAAAGGCTCCAAGACGGGAACAGAGGCTTCCGGCGGCGGAAAAGTATTTTCATGGCTCTCTTTGGTATTGGGGGAATATTTGGGAATTTATAGGCCGAAGAATAGGGTTAGGAGGCCTGCTGGGGGGGCACAAGCCACGGGGGAGCCCCCCCTAGGGCGCGCCCAGGTGGCTTGTCGCCTCCCGGCAGGTCTCCTGCCTTCATCTCCAAGTCTGGCAGGTTTCTTCTGGTCCAAGAAAAATCTTTCCGAAGATTTTATTCCGTTTGGACTCCGTTTAATATTCCTTATCTGCAATACTCAAAAACAAGGAAAAAACAGAAACTGGCACTAGGCACTAGGTTAATAGGTTAGTCCCAAAAATAATATAAAATAGCATATTAATGCATATAAAACATCCAAAACAGATAATATAATAGCATGGAACAATCAAAAATTATAGATACATTGGAGACGTATCAAGCATCCCCAAGCTTAATTCCTGCTCGTCCTCGAGTAGGTAAATGATAAAAACGGAATTTTTGATGTGGAATGCTACCTAACATATTTATCCATGTAATATTCTTTATTGTGGCATTAATGTTCAGATCCATAAGATTCAAAACAAAAGCTCAATATTGACATAAAAACAGTAATACTTCAAGCATACTAAAAAGCAATTGTGTCCTTTCAAAATAACATGGCCTTAGAAAGTTATCCCTACAAAATCATATGGTCTGGCTATGCTCCATCTTCCCCACACAAAGTATCTAAATCATGCACACCCCCGATGACAAGTCAAGCAATTGTTTCACACCTTTTATGTTCTCAAACCTTTTCAACTTTCACGCAATACATGAGCGTGAGCCATGGATATAGCACTATAGGTGGAATAGAATATGGTGGAGGTTGTATGGAAAAAGGAGAAGATAGTCTCACATCAACTAGGCATATCAATGGGCTATGGAGATGCCCATCAATAGATATCGATGTGAGTGAGTAGGGATTGCCATGCAACGGATGCACTAGAGCTATAAGTGTATGAAAGCTCAAAAAGAAACTAAGTGGGTGTGCATCCAACTTGCTTGCTCACGAAGACCTAGGGCAATTTGAGGAAGCCCATCATTGGAATATACAAGCCAAGTTATATAATGAAAAATTCCCACTAGTATATGAAAGTGACAAAAATAGGAGACTCTCTATCATGAAGATCAAGGTGCTACTTTGAAGCACAAGTGTGGAAAAAGATAGTAACATTGTCCCTTATCTCTTTTCTCTCATTTTTTTTGGTGGGCATATTTGGCCTCTTTTTTTATTTTGGGCTTCATTGGCCTCTTTTATTATTTGTAAAGTCCGGAGACTCATCCCTACTTGCGAGGGAATCAAAGCTTCCATCATCCTTTCCTCACATGGGACAATGCTCTAATAATGATGATCATCACACTTTTATTTACTTACAACTCGATACCTACAACAAGATATGACTCTATATGAATGCTTCCGGTGGTGTACCGGGATGTGCAACGATCTAGCATAGCAAATGACATCAAAAAACGGACAAGCCATGAAAACATCATGCTAGCTGTCTTACGATCATGCAAAGCAATATGACAATGATGGTGCATGTCATAAAAAAACGGAACGGTGGAAGTTGCATGGCAATATATCTCGGAATGGCTATGGAAATGCCATAATAGGTAGGTATGGTGGCTGTTTTGAGGAAGGTGTATGGTGGCTGTTTTGAGGAAGGTGGGTTTAATGCACCGGCGAAAGTTGCGCGGTGCTAGAGAGGCTAGCAAAGGTGGAAGGGTGAGAGTGTGTATAATCCATGGACTCACATTAGTCATAAAGAACTCACATACTTATTGCAAAAATCTATTAGTTATCGAAGCAAAGTATTAGACGCATGCTCCTAGGGGAGAGGTTGGTACGAGTTAACCATCGCGCGCTCCCGACCCTCACACAAAGGATGACAATCATTAAACAAATCATGCTCCGACTTCGTTACATAACGGTTCACCATTCGTGCATGCTACGGGAGTCACAAACTTTAACACAAGTATTTTTACCATTCCACAATTACTCACTAGGATGACTCTAACATCACCATCTTTATACCTCAAAACTATATGCAAGGAATGCAACTTCTCATAGTATTCAATGCACTTTATATGAAAGTTTTTATTCTATCCCTCTTGGATGCCCATTATATTAGGACTAAATTCATAACCTAAACCAATTACCATGCTGTTTAAAGACTCTCAAAATAATATAAGTGAGGTATGAGAGTTCAATTATTTCTATAAAATAAAACACCGCCATGCTCTAAAAAGATATAAGTGAAGTACTAGAGCAACATTGCCTAGCTCAAAAGATATAAGTGAAGCACATAGAGTATTCTAATAAATTCACGATTAATGCGTGTCCCTCTCAAAAGATGTGTGCATCAAGGATGATTGTGGCAAACTAAAAATCAAAGACTCATATCATACAAGACGCTCCAAGCAAAACACATATCACGTGGTGAATAAAAATATAGCCTCAAGTAAATTTACCGATGGATTGAAGACGAAAGAGGGGATGCCTTCCGGGGCATCCCCAAGCTTAGTCTCTTTGGTATCCTTGAATATGGCTTGGGGTTCCTTGGGCATCCCCAAGCTTAGGCTCTTACCACTCCTTATTCCATAGTCCATCAAATCTCTACCCAAAACTTGAAAACTTCACAACACAAAACTCAACAGAAAACTCATGAGATCCGTTAGTATAAGAAAAATAAATCACCACTTTAGGTACTGTTGTGAACTCATTATTTATTTATATTGGTGTAATATCTACTGTATTCTAACTTCTCTATGGTTCATACCCCCCGATACAACCCATAGATACATCAAAATAAGCAAACAACACAAAGAAAACAGAATCTGTCAAAAACAGAACAGTCTGTAGCAATCTATAAACTTCGAATACTTCTGTAACTCCAAAAATTCTGAAAAATTAGGAAAACCTGGGAAATTTGTATATCAATCTTGTCTAAAAAATTCAGATCCAATTTACACTCTGGTGAATTTATAAAATTCCTGGACTGAGCGCAAAAGTTTCTGTTTTTCAGCAAAACCAAATCAACAATCACCGTAACCCATCCCAAAGGTCTTACTTGGCACAAAGACTAATTAAAACAATAAAACACAATTAATACAGAGGTAATATTGTGCAAAACACTCAAAAACAGAAAGGAAAAAGCAAAAAATTATTTATTCATTGGGTTGCCTCCCAACAAGCGCTATCGTTTTACGCCCCTAGCTAGGCATAATGATTTCAATGATGCTCACATAAACAGTAGTAATTGAAATATGCAAAAGAGCATCATGAATCTCATGAAAAACAGATTTAAGTCTAACCCACTTCCTATGCATAGGGATTTTGTGAGCAAACAATTTATGGGAACAAGAATCAACTAACATAGGAAGGCAAAACAAGCATAACTTCAAAACTTTGATCACATAGAGAGGAAACTTGATATTATTGCAATTCCTACAAGCATAAGTTCCTCCCTCATAATAAATTTCAGTAGCATCATGAAGTAATTCAACAATATAACTATCACATAAATCATTCTTTTCATGATGCACGAGCATGCAATCATCATAATGAATTTGCTCATCAAAACTTGGTGGACAAAAAATATCATCTTCATCAAACATAGCATCCCCAAGCTTGTGGCTTTGCATATCATTAGCATAATTGACATTAATAGAATTTATAGTAACATCATTGCAATCATGCTTTTCAATCATGGAGCTATCATGAATCACCTTATAAATTTCTTCTTTCAACACTTCATCAAAATTTTCAGATTCATGATTTTCAAACAAAACTTCATAGAGATAATCAAGTGCACTCAACTCACTAGCTATTGGTTCATCATAATTTGGCCTTTTGAAAAGATTAGCAAGTGGATGAGGATCCATATCAATAGATTTTTAGCAAGCGAAGATGCAAGCAAATAGAAGGCACATGGCAACACAAGTAAACAAAAAGAGATCCGGCGAGAAAAAGGCGAATAAAACGGCAAATTGGTGAAGTGGGGGAGAGGAAAACGAGAGGCAAATGGCAAATAATGTAAATGCAAGAGATGAGTTTGTGATGGGTACTTTGTAGGCTTGATGTAGATCTCCCCGACAACGGCGCCAGAAATCCTTCTTGCTACTTCTTGAGCATGCGTTGGTTTTCCCTTGAAGAGGAAAGGGTGATATAGCAAAGTAGATAAGTATTTCCCTCAGTTGTTGAGAACCAAGGTATCAATCTAGTAGGAGATACAAGCAAGTCCCCAATAGATGTACCTACACAAATAATCAAACACTTGCACCCAACGCAGAAAAGGGGTTGTCAATCCCTTCACGGTTATTTGCAAGGATGAGATCTGATAGAGATAGATATAGAAGATTACTAAAAGGAAAAGTAAAACAAAACTAAAAAAGATTGCAGAAAAGTATTTTTGGTTTATAGATCTGAAAATATAATATGGAAAATAGACCCGGGGGCCATAGGTTTCACTAGAGGCTTCTCTCTTGAAGGAAAATAATACGGTGGGTGAACAAATTACTGTCGAGCAATTGATAGAAAAGCGCATAGTTATGACGATATCCATGGCAATGATTATGCATATAGGCATCACGTCCGTGTCAAGTAGACCGAAACGATTCTGCATCTACTACTATTACTCCACACATCGACCGACTCCTGCCTGCATCTAGAATATTAAGTTCATGAAGAACAGAGTAACGCATTAGGTAAGATGACATGATGTAGAGGGATAAACTCAAGCAATATGATGAAAACCCCATCTTTTTATCCTTGATGGCAACAATACAAATACGTGCCTCGCTACCCCTACTTTGTCACTGGGTGAGGACACCGCAAGATTGAACCCAAAACTAAGCACTTCTCCCATTGCAAGAATTACCAATCTAGTTGGCCAAACCAAACCAATAACTCGAAGACACTTGCAAAGATATGAAATCATGCATATAAGAATTTAGAGAAGATTCAAATAATATTCATAGATAATCTGATCATAAACCCACAATTCATCGGATCTCGACAAACACACCGCAAAAGAGTATTACATCGGATAGATCTCCATGAAGATCATGAAGAACATGGTATTGAAGAACATAGAGAGAGAAGAAGCCATCTAGCTACTAGCTATGGACCCGAAGGTCTGAGGTGAACTACTCACGCATCATCGGAAGGGCAATGGAGTTGATGTAGATGCCCTCCGTGATCGAATCCCCCTCCGGCAGATTACCGGAAAAGGCTCCAAGATGGGATCTCACGGGAACAGAGGCATCCAGCGGCGGAAAAGTATTTTCGTGGCTCTCTTTGGTATTGGGGGAATATTTGGGAATTTATAGGCCGAAGAATAGGGTTAGGAGGCCTGCTGGGGGGCCACAAGCCAGGGGCGCCCCCCCCTAGGGCGTGCCCAGGTGGCTTGTCGCCTCCCGGCAGGTCTCCTGCCTTCATCTCCAAGTCTGGCAGGTTTCTTCTGGTCCAAGAAAAATCTTTCCGAAGATTTTATTCCATTTGGACTCCGTTTAATATTCCTTATCTGCAATACTCAAAAACAAGGAAAAAACAGAAACTGGCACTAGGCACTAGGTTAATAGGTTAGTCCCAAAAATAATATAAAATAGCATATTAATGCATATAAAACATCCAAAACAGATAATATAATAGCATGGAACAATCAAAAATTATAGATATGTTGGAGACGTATCAAGTACTACTCTCATGCTCCTATGGAGGAGGTTGGTAGGAGTTAACCATCGCCCCCCAATTACAACAGCTCAAAGGATTTCAATCAAGGATAAATTATGCTCCAACTTCATCGCATAACTAGAGACTATACGTGCATGCTTCGAGAATCACAAACCTTAACATCAATATTCTTACTAATCCACGATCTGTAAGAAAACAAGGATCGATTGATTCTGGCATGATGTCCCTTGGGATCACCTTGCCGTATATTTATATTGCATAGATCGATCAGAGATTGGTTACAGAATAGGATACGACCAGAGATTGTATACAGACTAGGAGACGGCTCAAGGTCCGTATACAACATGGACTCTGCGTCCTGTACACATACCTATTCTAACACACCCCCTCAATCATAACTTGTCTAAGTTAAGATTGCGCTTGAATACTTCTAATTGTCTAGTAGCAAGTGCTTTCGTGAAGCCATCCGCTACCTGATCGCCGGAGGGAATGAATCTGATCTCAAGAAGCTTGTTTGCAACTCTCTCTCTAACAAAATGATAATCAACCTCAATGTGTTTAGTCCGAGCATGAAATATTGGATTAGCCGAGAGATATGTTGCTCCAAGATTATCACACCACAGACATGCTGCCCTAGGCTGACTGACTCTGAGCTCCTTGAGAAGTGTTTGGATCCAAATTATCTCAGCTGTTGCATTGGCTAGGGATTTGTACTCTGCTTCCGTGCTTGACCTTGACACCGTTGCCTGCTTTCGAGCACTCCAAGAAACAAGATTATCACCAAAATATACAGCAAAACCACCCGTGGATCTACGATCATCAGGACTACCAGCCCAGTCTGCATCTGAGAAGGCACTAACAAGAGTAGACTTGGAGTTTGTAATTTTTAGTCCTACTCCAAGCGTACCTCTGATATATCATAGAATTCTCTTAACTGCGGTCCAGTGTATACTAGTGGGTGAATGAAGAAACTGACAAACTTTGTTCACAGCAAAAGACTTATCAGGTCTTGTCAACGTCAAGTACTGCAATGCTCCTACTATACTTCTGTATCTGGTTCCATCCTCATCACTCAATCGGTCACCATCTTCAACTGATAGTTTTTCTGAAACTGAGAGTGGTGTATCCGACGGCTTGCAGTGTTGCATCGCAACTCGCTTCAGAAGGTCATTGGCATATTTCTCTTGTGTCAACAATATTTCATCATTTTCCTTTTCAACTTAATGCCAAGAAAATAATGGAGATTTCCCAAATCTTTCAGAGCAAAATCACGTTCTAGATCTTTGAGCAAGGCGTTAACTACAGAATCAGACGAGCTCGCGACTATTATGTCATCCACATAAATGAGAAGGTACATTGTAATTCCACCTTGATTAATGAAGAACAATGATGTGTCCGCTCGTGAAGAGGAAAATCCAAGAGCTAATAGTTTTGAGCTGAGTCTAGAAAACCATGCCCGAGGAGCCTGTTTCAGGCCATAGAGAGCTTTATCTAATTTACATACATGTTGCCTCCTGGATAGATCTTCATACCCTGGAGGTTGCCTCATATACACAGTCTCTTCTAGAACACCATGAAGAAACGCGTTCTTCACATCTAGTTGTCGAAGACTCCAATTGTTGGACATAGCTAAGGCAAGAATTAACTGAATTGTTGCCGCTTTCACAACTGGACTAAATGTGTCTTCATAATCAATCCCATATCTCTGTTTGAATCCTTTTGCAACATGACGTGCTTTGTATCTGTCAATCTCTCCATTAGCTTTCCTTTTTATTTTGTAGACCCACTTGTAATCTATAATATTTGTATCCTTCTGAGCAGGAACAAGGTGCCAAGCATTATTTTTTATCAATGCTGAATATTCCTCATCCATAGCTTCCTTCCAATTTTTCTCCTGAAGAGCTTCTGTGATACTGCTTGGTTCACCTATTGAGCACACATTGCACCACCTAACTCGTCCATCTGTAATTATCTTGGGTCTAAAAATATTATTGCGTGAACGTGTCACAGCGCGATCTGGAACAAAGGGCAATTGCATAGGCTGGACAATTTCCTGGACAGAAGAAGCCACAGAGGATCCAACCTCTTCACCCGAGGACTGACCGGCGTGTGATTTTGTGGACATACGTGCAGGAGATGCACCCACTTCAGGAGAACCCGGAGATTGGGATGCGGGCACATCTCGCACTGTACCTGCCCCACGATTCCCATGCATGGGCATGCTTGGTTGAGCATGAGACGGTCTGTCCCCATGCACCCTACACGGCTGCTTGTGATTGGGCATGGGCGCCTGGTTTCCCAGCCCACCTGGAGACGCGCACAATCCCGACGCTGCAGGTTCTGTAGACGCGCACGATCCCGGCACTGGTGATTCTCTGTAGTCTGCCCCGCTCGCCGTGTTATCTAATGTACACATAAAATCATTGCCACTGGACATATTCTGCACCAAATTTGGCTGAAGTTTTTCCTGTTCCTGAGTACTGTCAACACAAGTATCAAGTTCATTAGTAGGATTAGTCATATGATCATGTAAATCATCACCCCCTTGATCAGTACTCGTAGGATTTTGAAGGCTGGCAGGCAAAAGAAGAATCTCGACTCTAAGACGGGCTCCGGCGTTGGGATGAAGTTGGGAAAAAGGGAAAATAGATTCATCAAAAACGACATCATGGGAGATATATATATGCGACCAGAGGAAATATCAAGACACTTGTATCCTTTGTGTTTGTTACTATAGCCTAGGAAAGCACACCGAATAGAGCGAAAAGCTAATTTTCGAGTGTTGTATGGTCGAAGATTGGGCCAACATGCACAACCAAAAACGCAAAGAGAAGAATAATTGGGTTTTTCATCAAAGAGTCGTTCAAGGGGAGAAAGCATATTGATGACCCGACTAGGAACACGATTAATAAGATAGACAGCGGAAAGAAATGCTTCATCCCAGAACTTAAGAGGCATAGAGGCATGAGCAAGCAATGCAACTCCAACCTCAACAATATGACGATGCTTTCTCTTGGCGGAACCGTTTTGTTGATGTGCATGTGGACATGAAACATGATGAGTAATGCCGATACGTTGGAAAAACGAGTTGAGTTTGTGATACTCACCACCCCAGTCAGTTTGCATAGCTATGATTTTGGTGTTGAAAAGACACTCAACTAAATGTTGAAAATCATGAAAGCATTGAAACACATCAGATTTGTTCCGTAAGAGATATATCCAAGTAAATTTACTATAATCATCGATGAAGCTTACATAATACTTATTTCGACCAACAGACTCGGGTGCTTGACCCCAAACATCCGAAAAGACTAGCTCTAAAGGAGCACTAGATATACTCGAAGACCTAGGATACGGAAGTTGATGACTTTTAGCCTTTTGACAAGAATCACACACGGAGTCACTAGTGGACTCAATGGAACATGGTAAATTATACTTCTTAAGGACTTGTTTGACTATTGGAGAGGCTGGATGACCAAGTCGATCGTGCCATCTTGTTAGAGACGGTCTTGAAGCACCAAAAACTTGAATACTGGAGGAAGAAGGTGAGCGAGGCGATTTCAATGGATAAAGACCACGCTCACATGAGTCGTGCAGAAGAATTTCCTTCGTTGCTGGGTCCTTAAAGAAAAAAGAATGAGGGTGAATTTCCACAATAGTATTGTTATCAGAAGCAAAACGACTAGCAGAAACTAGGCTTTTGGTGGCTTGGGGAACATGAAGCATGTCATTAAGATGGAAATTTCGAGTATGATCAAAAGAATTAACGACTGCATGACCGATGTGACTAATAGCCATACCTGCACCATTAGCTGCATGAACTTGTTCAGGACCGTTGTAGCGAGCACGTGTTGTCAGCTTGTCGAGCTCCCATGTAATATGATCAGTTGCTCCAGTATCAAAGTACCAATTGGAGTCAACTCCATACGAAGTAGTGGTTGCTCCACCATACCTCTCTTCAGTCACATAATTTGGGTCAAATCGATACCAGCACTTATGAGCTGGATGCCCAACCTTACCACAAATCTGGCAAGTAGGCCTTTCACCACGGGGAAGGTTCGCTCCACCTCCCGGTCCTGGTCGTCCTCCGCCGCGATTATTGTTGGGGTAGTTGTTGTTCCCGTGGTTGTAGTTCTTGCCGTAGTTGTTGTTGTTGTTGCTGTAGCCTCCGCGATTATGGTTGCCGTAGCCACCGCGGTTCCCGCCACCATTGTTTTTGCCTCCACGATTTCCTTTGCCATGTCCTCCTCGTGCAGCAAGATTCACTAACGGATTATACTGCTGCAACCCAGAATTTTGTGAGTCCAGGCGCGCTTCAAAGGCAATGAACTGAGCATTAATTTCGCACAAGGAATAGGAATCGGTTCTGGTAGCAATGGATGAGACGAAGGGATTATATTCTGCATCCAATCCAGCAAGGATTTGAGAGATGAGATCGTCGTCTTCCATCTTCTTTCCTGCTGTTGTGAGTTCGTCCGCAATGCCCCGCATCTTCGTGAAGTACGCAGTGGTGGTCAGCTCGTTTTTCCGAGTGGCAGCGAACATGGTCCGAAGTTGGATAATTCGTGACCGAGAGACAGAGGAGTACATCTCCTCAAGGACTGACCAGACCTGCGCGGATGTCTTCATGGATACGACTTGATTCAGAACTTCATGCGAGAGAGAGGTTAGCAACGAGCCAAGAACCATCTGATCTTGGGCTATCCAACGAGCGTACTCGGGGTTGGGCACCGTCTCGGTGCCAGATTTGTCGACTTTCTGGACTTCAAGAGTCTTCACTGGAGCTTTGAGCATTCCGTCGAGGTATCCGTCTAGCTGTGCGCCACAGATCAGGGGCAGGACCGTTGCCTTCCAAAGAAGGAAGTTGTCGCGGCCAAGCTTCTCGCGGGAGTTGTCACCGAGGGTCGCCATGGGCTGGGCGGTTGAGGAAGAAGCTCCCGAGGCGCTGAAGGGAATGAGAGACATCTAGATGCGATGAAGAAGAGAAGGCTCTGTTACCATGTAAGAAAACAAGGATCGATTGATTCTGGCGTGATGTCCCTTGGGATCACCTTGCCGTATATTTATATTGCATAGATTGATCAGAGATCAATCAGAGATTTGTTACAGAATAGGATACGACCAGAGATCGTATACAGACAGACTAGGAGACGGCTCAAGGCCCGTATACAACATGGACTCTGCGTCCTGTACACATACCTATTCTAACACAATCATCAACTAGTGCACCCACATATTACTATCTTAGTGTCACAAAACTATTGCAAGGAATCAAACATATCACATTCAGTGATCTACAAGTTTTGTGTATGATTTATGACTAACCATGTAAATGACCAATTCCCGTTGACTCTCTAAACAGGTATAAGAGAAGCATGAGAGTTTAATTCTTTCTACAAAAGACCTGGACATGCTCTAATAAATATAAGTGAAGCAAAAGAGCATTCTACAAATAACGGTTTTCTATATGTAGAGAAACAGGCATCCAACTTCAAATGATATAAGTGAAGCACATGAAGCGTTCTATAAAGCCATACTCAAAAGATATAAGTGAAGGCAAAGAGCATTCTATAAATCAACCATGGACTTTCCCAAACCAGCATGGTGCATTGCCAAAAGGAAAATAAAAGGCACACGACGCTCCAAGAATTTACGCATATCATGTGAACAAAACAAAAACTGAGACATACCGATAGTTGTTGAAGAAGAAAGATGGGATGCCTTCCGGGGCATCCCCAAGCTTAGTCGCTTGAGTTTCCTTGAATATTTACTTGGGGTTCCTTGGGCATCCCCAAGATTGAACTCTTTTCTCTCGTTATTCTTCTCATATCGACACCTCCTCGATCTTCGAACACTTCATCCACACAAAACTTGACAAAACTTTTATTAGAAACGTTAGTACACATAACACCAAATCCCATCATGTCTTGCCATAACATTATTGCATAATTATAATCTAACATTACCCACTGTATGCTATCACAATTCTATGGCTACCAAGTCAATGGGGCTCAACAAGAATTCAAACATAAGCACGCAAAGCAACTATAACAGCAATCTGTGAAAAACAGGACAGTCTGTAAAGATGTAGATGGAACGTATACTTATGTACCTAAAAAAATTCTGAAAAATTAGGAAGTAATAAATAATTTGTATAACAGTATTGTGTAAAAATTTCAGAATTTTTCAATGCTCTAGTAAAATATGAAAATTCAAATACTACAGCAAAAGTTTCTGTTTTTACACAGCACATATCAAACAAGCAATTTAAACATCCCAAAGGTAATTCTTGGCACATTATTTTTATAATACAGTGGTTTTATACAAGGGGATAATTATTTTTGTTGAAAAGTTTATGTAATCAAGATTCACAAAGTTTCCATGGGCATGAACAAAAGTTCAAGGCTAGCCCCCACTTCAACGATGTTCGTCTTTCTCACTTTCACTTCTCTTTTTGAAAAGGTTTTAAGTTCCCCACTTTATTTTTTTGTTTTTAATTATTTTAAAATCACACAATAGAAATAAATGACTCTCTAAAACTTCCGGGTTGCCTCCCTGGCAGCGCTTTCTTTAAAGCCATTAAGCTAGGCATATGGTGCTCAAGTAATTGATCCACCCGGATCCCAAGGTATATCAAAGCCAATTTTAATTAACAATGATTTGTAATTAAGTAATGAGCACAAAGTGATATATATCATGTGACAACGAATTCTAACTCTCTTCCTTTGCATTGGCATGTCATACAAGAACAATTCATTCACACAAAGTAAAGGCCAATTCATAGCATAAGTAGTTTCTTGCAATTTTATCGTATTGGAAACATAGAGAGGTGAAGATTTGGTTCCTCCCTCATAATAATTGCAACTAGGAGCAGCAAGCACATGCATATTATATTCATCAAAACCATCATGTGTAGTGGTAAAATGCAACCCATCAATATAATCCTTAATAAGCGCAAACTTCTCCGATATAGTGTAGTTGGGAGAATTCAAAAAGATAATAGGACTATCATGTGTGGGTGCAATAGCAACAATTTCATGCTTAACATATGGAACTATAGCAAGTTCATCTTCATAAGCATAATTCATATTGGCATCAAGGCGAGAAGCATAGCAAGCATCAAGTTCATCAAAAAGGGATATTTCAATGAATCCAAGGGATCATAGCAATCATCATAGCATTCATCCTTCGGTATGTGCGAAGGGAAATTAAACAATGTATGAGTTGAAGAGTTACTCTCATTAGAAGGTGGGCACGGGCAGCTAATCTGCTCTTCCTCCTTTTGTTCTTCGCTCTCCTCCTCATCTTTTTCATCTAATGAGCTCACAATTTCAGCAATTTCTTCTTCCATAGATTCCTGCAAAATATTAGTCTCTTCCAAGGCAGCGGTCATTCTTTCAATAAATTCTTTAACATAAGCATTAGAAGCATAGTTTTCATAGCAATATTTGAGTATGGCAAAATTTTCAGGTTTGTAAAGAGTAATATCATACTTTTCAATCAAAGTAGCAATTTCATAAGCACCCTTAAAAGCAACAAATTCTTCAATTTGTTCAACATCATAATAACAGTAGGCCTCCTTGGTATAAGAAGATAGTATTTCATTATCATTAAACACACATCGGTAGGGAAGGTGATTTTCAGTGCCTTCAGAACAACAAGTGAAATCATATATTTCGCATAAATTTGAAGCGTAGCAACGTAAAGTATTAATTTGATGCCACAAGATTTTCCCTTTTTGAGATATGCGGTGTCGCACTTAATAAGCATGCTCATTTAATGATTTTCCCTCAACTAAGCTAGTTGGGTTTTCAGCACGAGCACAAAGGGATCGAAGATGATCCAAGTAATATTCTTCGGTAGTACGAAACAATAGTGGTTCCTCAACTTTTGGAGCAGCAAGTACATCTATTTTTTTTGGTATTTTGTGTTTCCTACCCATATCTAAAGATAGAAAACGACTTATAACAGAAAATAAAAATTACTTTGTGATAAAGCAAACAAGCACACACGAGAATATCAACCACTACGCTATTGCTCCCTGGCAACGGCGCCAGAAAAAGGTCTTGATAACCCACAGGTGTAGGGGATCGTTTGTAGCCTTTTTCGATAAGTAAGAGTGTCGAACCCAACGAGGAGCTAAAGGTAGAATTAATATTCTCTCAAGTTCTGTCGACCACCGATACAACTCTACGCACGCTAACGCTTACTTTACCTAGAACAAGTATGAAACTACTTTGCGGGAAAGAAACTAAAAGTACTTAGTAGGTGTGATAGATAGGTTTGCAAGGTAATAAAGGACAAGTAAATAAAAGTTAGGGGCTGTTTAGATAAATATTAAATAATTTAATTGCTTAGTAGAAAGATTTTGTAGCACAAGAGAAAGATTTGTCCCTAGGCAATCGATAACTAGATCGGTAATCATTATTGCGGTTTTATATTAGGGAGAGGCATACGCTAACATACTTTTCGTACTTGGATCATATGCACTTATGATTGGACCTCTAGCAAGCATCCACAACTACTAGAAATCATTAAGGTAAATCCAACTGTCGGGGATATTCCCCATGGTTTGACCCGGCCAGGAGTATGACCCGGCCCATCATTTGGCGGCTCAATGGGTCACTGTGTTTACCGGGTCAACCTGGACGACAAGTCCTAAGGCCCAGTGTGCACCCCGGCGGAAGGCAGCTCATTGATAGGCCTGGAGGGCCAGCTCACAGAGAAGGCCCAAGAAGAGGAAGAATTCCCTCACAAGAGAAACAAGACCCGGATTTGGATTCAAGAGAGACTAGTCCTAATCCTAGTCCTAGTAGGACTCTACATGTAAGCCTGCCCCTTCAACTTATATAAGGAGGGGCAAGGCGCCCCAAGAGGGACAAGTTAAGTCATTAGAGATAGATAGATTAGAGGCTCTCGAGATTAGAGGTAGCAAAATAGCACCCTTGTAATCGAGATCATCCTCATCAATACACACAAAGCAGGACGTAGGCTTTTACCTCCATCGGAGGGGCCGAGGCTGGGTAAAACTCGTGTCTCTCGATTCCGACCAACCCCTCTCAAGCCGCCACCTAGTTGCGATGGCCCCACACATAAGTTCTCTCACGAGGACATCTGCCGTGATAAAACCACGACAGTTGGCACCCACCGTGGAGCAGGCACGGTGATATTGTGTTCTTGGAGGGATCTCTCCCAGGGGTCAAGGAATTCACAATTTTCCGGATGAAGAAGAGCCGGTTTGGAAGGATCTGCATCAGCTCTGACTTCATTAGTCCAGATTACAATCTGTGAGGCTTAAAGTTCAAGAGAAATTAGGGTTGCAGTCGATTCCGCTCCCGCTATCTCACAAGCCGCCGAGGCTCACAGTTTTTCATCGTCATCAACGCCGATCTAGCGAGTCTCTACTATGGACGCACGAGTTAGACAGTAGCGGATGGCAGGGCACAACAAGTGTGATCAATTGGGCACGTTCAGATTTCTTTATTCCGTCTACGATCGGAAGCCGGCCAGGAAGTACCCTCACGTATGGCAAGAGTCTGCTTTAAATCATGTCCGGGTTCTGCTCAAATTCGTAGATGTGTGTTAAGTTGATGCTCCTGCCCGTTCATCAATCATAAAAAAATGAAGGGGCCACGAACCGGAAGTGGATACAGCCAGGACCGGGAAGGGAATGCAGCGATGACATGGGAACGGGTATGATTATGACCCGGCCGCCCCGACGTTGAGCCACCATCCCCTACGGCCTCCCTTCGCCGGCGGGTCTCAGCAGCTGCCGCAACTGGCGCGGGCTCAGCCGCTTGCATCCGCCGCGATGACGTGGATTTCCCCTGCTCCGCCTCCGCCTCCAATCTGCCTTCGCCGTACTCCGTCGAGCCGCCACCGTGCGCCGCTCCAAACCGCCCCCCGCCAGAGTGGACCTCGAGCCGCCGCCTCCGCTGAGCCACCGTGACAACTGTGGCTCGCCCGTTGGCGTTCTGCTACGGGTCGCCGTGGACGGCTGTAGGCGTCTCACCTCTGCGGAGAGCCACCGCACCGGCTTGCCCCGGCCTTACTCCGCTTCCGCCAAAGCCGTCGCCTGCGAGTTGCCTTCACCATGCATCTGCTGTGTCAACATGCCGTCTCTGAAGTTCCTGAGTCTCATTAAGTTCAGAATCATCGGGATGATTCAGAGGCGGCCATAGCCTCGCCTCTGCCTCCACTCGCAAGCCAGCCAATGCTGCTGAGCCTCCGCCGTGGGCAGCTTCTACGGCCATAGCTTCATTGACTCGTCTCTGCCTTCGTTTCCGGCTCGCTTCGCCTCCAAGCCGCTCCCGTGGACCTGCCTGCCGCGACCGAGTTGCCTCGCTCCACCTCGCCATGGGCATTCTTCAATAGCAGTTAAGCCAAGCTATCACCGCGGCATGCCTTGCCTTACGACAGCAAAGTGACAAGCCGCCCCGGCCCTGCCTTGGCCTCAAGCTCGCCCACTTTCAAATCGCCGGCAGCTGCCTCAAGCTGCCGTGGAGCGGCCCTGCCACCTCCAGGACATCGCGCCTCGAGTTGCCGGTCGGCTCTGCCTCACCTCGTCTCACAGCCGCCATCCCTGTCGCCCCTACTCGGTTTTACTTCTGAGCCGCTGTACCCCTGCATGCTCTCCCGCTGGCTGCCGCCTGAAGAAAGGGGAAGTGGGGAGCCAGTTGAAAGATTGACAAAGAGAAAACAAAAAGAGCAACCAGCAGGGGATCTGACGCTATCTTGGATGCACCGAGGACATTCCAGAGCCCAAATTTTCCGATTGACGAGGGGGATCTGCAACCAGCAGGCAAAACTAATGAAGAATGCAATGGACATGCTGATGAGCCATACTCATCAAGAAATTTCTTCTCGGCCGGCTCACTGTAGCTGGTGATTCATCTTTATAGCCGCCTCGTTATCACGACTGGCTCGACATCCCACAAAAATACCAGGTGCTATCCGCCTTATCTACTTTTTAGTATATATTAATTCAGTCAAGAATAATTACTCTATCTGCAATATTTTTAAAATCGCAGGACAATGGTTCACTACAAAGGTGACATAATACTGTGGATATGGAGCTTGCGTCAACATTATCATGCGCCAGCATCCATCTATGCTGCACTATTTGACGGACACGCGTGCAAGCCGCCGCCACGCGGTTCGGTCTACATCAACACGCTGGTGCCATGCTCGCCCGCACGAGCCACCCAATGGACGCGCGCAAGCCGCCGCCCCCGTGGTCCAATTTATATCAATACGTTGGGGGCGTAAACGCCCGCACGAGCCGCCAAACAGATGCGCACAAGCCGCCGCCCCCGCGGCCCGGTCTCCTCCACCAACATTGGAGCAAAAGAAAAAGTGACACTTGAAATCATGTCTTACGCACGGTTGCCAAAGCCCGCGCCAGCCCCTACTCACACCGGGTTATCCAATGGATGGACGCACTAGCTTGCCATCCCCTGGGCCGGTCTGCTTTAGCACATCGAAGAAATACGAGAGTCGGACATGGAGGAAACATCCTGGAGAAGCTACAATTTGAGCAGGCCACCATTGAGCCGGCAATTCAAAGCCAGCAGCGAAGCAAAAACAAAAAAATGGCCCTAGAAGAGCCAGGAGAACCGCATAAACTGTCAACTCTACAAACGGCTTATGCAATAGCCAAGTATCATGAATCTCAAGCCAACTCCCCGAGTCGCCTTAAGACTCGGGGGCTACACAGACATGACTCGGCAGATTCAACCGGGCTCAAAAAATCAAAAACCTCGGGTCATTGCAGGGAAGATAACCCGGTCCCGGGGGCTGCTGCCTTATTGGCGAAAAATTAAAAGTCGCCCAAGAGGACTAGCTGCCACGATGCGCAGTTCAAACATGGGTGCCCTGCCTTATTGGCAAAAAATTAAAAGTCTCCCAAGAGGACTAGCCGCCACGATGCGCAGTTCAAACATGGGTGCCCTGCCTTATGAGCGAAAAATTAAAGGTTGGCAAAGAGGACCAGCTGCCATGATGCGCTGTTCAAACATAGGCATCCCGCTTTATTGGATCATCATATTATCATATTATGATCAATGGAATAAAGCCGGCTTATCTGGACCCCAAATGTTTTATAGTAGTAGCATTGTCTCCTGTATATCCTATGCTGAGCTTTTCCATGATAATAGGTCACTTGGGGGCTTCCGACTCAATGAGTTAGCTTTTAACAACCCTCTTGACTCGGCTACAAGCCAATACATATATGGTTAAACATGCCTGTTTGCTCGATGCGACTCCGATCACGTGACCCCGTGTACTCTTGACAAGTCAATCCATCTGTACCCTGAACTTATCAAGGTTAAAACACCGTCTTGAGTCACGTGAGAGCCGGCATACAAAGAGCTAGGATAAACCATGGGTTATCACACCCGCTTCATTGAAGCAAGACTCGAGCCTTGAAAGTCAATCTTAATGTCGAGCCTCGAAAACCGGCATTTTTATACTATGTTATCATATACATACATCATCCTGCATTGCATCATCATACAATGCATATCCATATTTGTTTATGTTGCGGAAAGCCGGTCTTCAAACCGGGTTACATCGTAACTTCTGCAGGAACAAATAAATCTTTGATAGCCAAAATGGTCGGATCTTCATCATGGTTTATCATAACTAGTATTAAATGATTGGGGCATCCTAGACAGCTCAGAAGAAATGATTACTATCGAAGAGCTGGCCTATATTGCCGAGCCAGCTTATCACATATAATACCGGGTCATTTAATTGACCGGCTCTTGGATTTTTCCAACTTGTGCTATGTAGTAAACTACAACACTTATGGATTTCTCAAACATATATTTGCCGGGTTGCACCGCAACCACGAGCAGGGATTCCTTTTCAAAGACAATGGCATTATTCTAGGATATTCATACAAACGATAAAATACCAGATTACATTACAACCATGTTCAAGGATTCATTCCAGTCAGATCAATATCAGTTCAAGAGAATTTCTGAAGTGCATTATGATGGGTTATATTATTTTCACAGTCCCAAGTCGCTGCAGGCATACGACCCGGCACTTGGGGGCTACATCATATGATGATTTTCTTTTCATAGGAGAAGTGCATATAAGTCCCGAGTCGCTGCAGGCAAACGACCCGACACTTGGGGGCTACACTACTCAGATCAAATTTTCTAAAGTCCCAAGTCACCGCAGGCATGCGACCTGGCACTTGGGGGCTACAGTATTCAGCTGTTTAAACAGATTATAATGTCTAAATTGAAGACCCAGCCCATCACATACTGATGAGCCGGCCCTTGGGGGCTACACATGTGAAATGCAAGACATTCAGTTTATAACTGGCGGCTCAGATGACAACCCGGATTTCTCCAAAGTTATCTACCTACAAGATTCAAAACATAATTCAAGCCCAGGTTGTTGTAGGCAAGACAACCCGGCACTTGGGGGCTACACTGCCTGAATGTTTTATACGTATAAGAAAATTACAAGTCCCAGGCTACTGCAGGCAAGACAACCCGACACTTGGGGGCTACACTGTCAAAGATATTATTGCAAATCACCAAGTCATCATGAACTGATAAACTTGAACCTTGGGGACTACAGCTAATATGGATATTAAAAAATTGAAGAACACTTTCAAGCTATCAATTGTGAGTGAGACTGGTCTCATTTCTTGATGGAGGTTTGCAAAGATCATCTTCTCCAAGTGATTCATAGAAAGGCCCAGAAAGCCGACCCAACATCACACGGATTTCTGTATTCCCAATAATTTTATCAAGTCAACTGAAGTCCAGTTGTTTGACCCGGCATCACCAATGATCATGACCCGGTATTATCAAAGATCATGACCCGACAGAGTGCATATAAGCAACCCGGCTTCACAAGTTGGCAAGTTCTACATCTATAAATCAGCAATATTTTTATCCTAAGTTGGCATCCACTACGTTTGATGACCCGGCAAGATTCCCACATCCCATGAAGTGGTTTAACAACGGACGAATTTCTATTCCCAATATTTTCATCAAAGCCGAAGCAATGAAAGCCGGCTCAACTTCATATGTTTTCCTTATCTCCAATATTTTCATCAAGCCAACACATTGGAGGCCGACTCAACGACATATGAGAGCTTACCATGAATAAATTCAAGCTAACCTGGGGGCTAATATTGGGGATATTCCCCACGGTTTGACCCGGCCAGGAGTATGACCTGGCCCATCATTTGGCGGCTCAATGGGTCACCGTGTTTACCAGGTCAACCTGGACGACAAGGCCTAAGGCCCAGTGTGCACCCCGGCGGAAGGCGGCTCATTAAGAGGTCTGGAGGGCCAGCTCACAAAGAAGGCCCAAGAAAAGGAAGAATTCCCTCACAAGAGAAACAAGACCCAGATTAGGATTCAAGATAGACTAGTCCTAATCCTAGTCCTAGTAGGACTCTACATGTAAGCCTGCCCCTTCAACTTATATAAGGAGGGGAAAGGCGCCCCAAGAGGGACAAGTTAAGTCATTAGAGATAGACAGATTAGAGGCTCTCAAGATTAGAGGTAGCAAAATAGCACCCTTGTAATCGAGATCATCCTCATCAATACACACAAAGCATGACGTAGGCTTTTACCTCCATCGGAGGGGCCGAACCTAGGTAAAACTCGCATCTCTCGATTCCGACCAACCCCTCTCAAGCCGCCACCTAGTTGCGATGTCCTCACACCTAAGTTGTCTCACGAGGACATCTGCCGTGACAAAACCACGACACCAACCATAGCATTAAACATCAAGTCCACTTTACTCCCATACGCAACAATCCCCTTACTCGGGTTTGTGTTTCAATCACTCACCAACCCACTATAAGCGAATCATGAACATATAGCAACACCCTCCAGTGTTAATCCTTCACATGTGCGCCTCACGGAAGGCACCTTAGGACAGCACCAAAATAAAACATACAACTCAAACCAATCACGATCATCAATCAACCCATAGGACAAAACAAATCTACTCAAACATCATATATAGGATAGCCAGACATCATTGGATAATAATATATAGCATGAAGCACCATGTTTAAGTAGATATTATAGCGGGGAGAAGAGGGTTTACAATGCTGCATAGAGGGGGAGAGAGTTGGTGGTGACGGCGGCAAAGTTGTTGGTCTAGATCGCCGTCACGATGGATGCCCCGGTGGCGCTCCGGAGCCATCGGGAGAGAGGGGGAGAGAGCCCCCCTCCTTCTTCTTCTTCCTTGGCCTCCTCCCTAGGTGGGAGGAGAGTTTCCCCTCTGGTCCATGGCCGTCATGGCCCTGGAAGGCAGGAGCCCCTCCGAGATTCAATCTCTCTCTCTCTCTGTTTCTCTTCTGTTTTCGCGACTGGTTTCTGACCCCTTCACCGTTTCTTAAATATCCGGAGATCCATAACTCCGATCGGGCTGAAATTTTGAGGGGATTTTAGCGCAAAAATATCTTTCTTGCGGCGGAAGGAGAGCCCCAACCGACTTAAGGGGGAGGCACAAGCCATCAGGGCGTGCCCCCCTGGTCCACGCCCTGTTGGCTTGTGCCTCCCTCGGGCACCGTCTTGCATTGATTCCGACTCCCAAAATTCACATATATTCCAAAAAAATATCCGTAAAATTTCATTGCGTTTGGACTTCGTTTGATATGGAATTTCTGTGAAACAAAAAACACACAAAAAACAGGAACTGACACTGGGCTGGATAAGTAAATTAGTCCCCAAAAATAATATAAAAGGTCACCAAAAGTATATGAAAGTTGTAGAATATTGGCATGAAGCAATCAAAAATTATAGATACGACGGAGACGTATCAGGTGATGTCTTCGATCTCCAGGCGTACTGCGCCAGGCCTGGTGACTCGTACTACCCGGTAAGGGCCTTCCCACATCGGCGTCAACTTGTTTGATCCCTTCGCGGACTGAATCCGTCGAAGAACATGGTCGCCTTCCTCAACACTCTTGGCGCGCACCCTGTGGCTGTGATAGCGGCGCAGGGTTTGCTGGTACCGAGCGGCACGCAACGCGGCCTGGAGACGATATTCCTCGAGTAGCGTGGCATCATCTTGCCGTACTTTCTCTTGCTGGTCCTCGTCAAAGGCTTGCACTCTCGGTGACCCGTATGTGAGTTCCGTGGGGAGAACTGCTTCTGCACCATAAACTAGGGAGAAGGGGGGTCTCGCCGGTGGCTCGATTCGGTGTCATTCTGACTGACCAAAGAACCGCCGGGAGTTCACCAATCCAGCGCCTTCCGTGCTTGTGCAGCTTGTCGAAAGTTCTCGTTTTGAGGCCCCACAACACTTCAGCATTTGCCCTTTCTACTTGCCCATTGCTCCTGGGGTGAGCAACTAATGCAAAGCATACCTTGGTGCCAATGTCCTGACAATACTGCATGAAGTTGCTGCTGGTAAACTGTGTGCCGTTGTCGGTGATGATCCTGTTGGGGACACCGAAACGGCAAACTATTCCTCTGAGAAAATTGACTACTGCTTGCGCCGTTACCTTTCTCACTGGCTCCACCTCAGTCCACTTCGTGAACTTGTCGATTGCAACGAACAAGAACTCGAAGCCCCGGTAGCACGGGGAAGGGGCCCAACAATGTCGAGCCCCCAGACCGAGAAGATCTAGGAGAGTGGTATGGTTTGAAGGGCTTGTGCCGGCTGACGTGTTTGCTTGGCATGGTACTGGCATGCTTCACACGTTGTAACCACTGCCAATGAATCTTGAAGGGATGTCGGCCAATAGAAACCCTGGCGGAATGCTTTCCCGGCAAGGTCCCGTGACCCGATGTGGGAGGCGTAGATCCCTTCGTGTATCTCTGCCAACAGCTGACGTCCTTCTTCCCGGGGTATGCACTTCAATTTCACCCCATTCGGTCTCCTCTTGTATAAGGTGCTGTCCACGAACTGGTACATGCTCGACCATCAGGCTACTCTTTCGGCTTCTTCTGGTTCCTCGGGAAGATCTCTTGTTTGGAGGTACTGGACTATCTGTTGTGCCCATGCAGGAGCCTGTGGCTCGACGACAAGGACCCAAGGCATCTCTTCTGCCGCGGGAACACTAGCTTCTACGGCAAAGACCATCGGGTCTGCCGGAGCTCGAGGTCCACCGGCAGGTGGGTTGTCGCTTCCGGCAACCCACTTGGCGGCCACGGATGGCTCTGCCGAGGAGTAGTCACCGGAATTGACATTTCTTTTCTTGCTATGCCACGCTGATGGGTTGACTGAAGGTTGGGTTAACCGGAGTACAAAAGTGCCTGGTTCCACAGGCAGCTTCTATGCAGCTCTCTTTGACAGGTCATCGGCAATGCTATTCTCGGCACGAGGGACGTCCTCCATTTGCAGACCGTCAATGCACTCCTCCATTCTCCGTACTTCGTCAACATATGCCTCCATCAGCGGACTCTGGTAATCTTTATTCACTTGGCACACAACAAGCTACGAATCTCTCTGACTATCAGCTTCCTCATGCCGAGATCAGCTGCTATCCGTAATCTGGCAAGCAATCCTTCATACTCAGCTATGTTGTTTGTTGATTCCTCCCTGGGGAAATGCATCTGGATAACGTACTTGTGGTGCTCTCCGGTGGGTGCAACGAGCAGCACTCCGGCACCGGCGCCTTGCAGCGAGAAGGCTCCGTCAAAGTACATGATCCATTCTTGAGGTGCTTCCTTGCCGTGAAGGGTTGTTTCTGGATTTCTTCATCTGGCGTCGGTGTCCATTCTGCTATGAACTCCGCCAAGGCTCTACTTTGGATTGTTGTCGTGCTTTCAAAGCTCAAGTCAAAGCTGGCCAGCTCCAACCCCCACTGGATGATCCTGCTGGTTGCCTCTAGGTTTCTCAAGATGCGTTGCAACGGGAACTGAGTGACGACGGTGATGTGGTGTGCTTGGAAGTAGTGGCGCAGTTTCTGGGAGGCCATGAGGAGGCCGAAAAGCATTTTCTGCATCCCAGAGTACCTTGATCTAGCCCCTGCAGGAGAGAGCTGACAAAATACACTGGCCGTTGCACCACCTTCTTCCTTTGCACAGTTTGCTACTCTGCCCCTTGCGCCACGCTTGCGTCATTAGCTCTTTAACTTGCCAAGGCTGGCTCTGGCTTGTCGGTCGCAGGCTCTGGAGTCTCTGTCTCATCCCCTTCAGTTTCCCTTTTTTCCACCAGCGCTGCACTAACCACCTAGTTCTTTGCCACCAAGTATAGCAACAATGGCTCCTCCGGCTTAGGTGCGACTAGAACTGGTGTTGAGGATAAGTATCTCTTCAAATCTTGCAGCGCTGCCTCTGCTTCCGGAGTCCATGTCATTGGGTCTGCCTTCTTCAGGATCTTGAAAAATGGCAGGGCACACTCTACAGACTTGGAAATGAACCTGCTAAGGGCGGCAATGCAGCCCGCCAGACGGCGCATGTCCTTGATGCGCTTTGGCGCCTCCAGCTATTCAATTGCTTCAATCTTAGCGGGGTTGGCTTCGATCCCGCGTTGTGACACGAAGAATCTGAGGAGCTTGCCCGAGGGGACTCCAAACACGCACTTCTCGGGATTAAGCTTTAGATTGATCTTGCGTAGGTTCGCAAAAGTTTCTTCCAGGTCTTGAATCAGCGTGTCCTTGTTCTTGGTCTTGACTACTATGTCATCCATGTATGCTTCCACATTCCTGTGCAGTTGCGGCCCCAACCAATCTGAACTGCGCTTGTGAATGTTGAACCGGTGCTCTTCAACCCAAACGGCATGCATCTGAAGCAGTACGCTTCGCAAGGGGCAATGAACACCATCTTCTCTTCGTCTTCCTCATCCATGAAGATCTGGTGGTAGCCAGAGTAGGCATCAAGGAAAGACAAGAGATCACAGCCAGCGGTTGAGTGCACTATCTGATCGATGCGCGGCAAGGGGAATGGGTCTTTCGAGCAAGCCTTGTTGACATCGGTGAAGTCGATGCAAAGTCTCCTTTTTCCATTCGCCTTGTGCACTACCACAGGATTTGCTAGCCAAGTTGGGTGGATCACGCCTCTGATCAGACCGGCTGCTTCTAATTTCTTGATCTTTTCGGCAATAAACTCTTGCCGCTCCAGGGCTTGCTTTCAGACCTTTTTCTTGATGGGATGCGCATGGGGGCAAACGGCACGGTGGTGCTCAATCACCTCCCTGGGAACACCGGGGATGTCGGATGGTTTCCAGGCAAACACATCGACATTCACCCGCAGGAAGATAACGAGTGTGCTTTCCTATTTGTTGTTGAGGCTGGCACTTATGGTGAAAGTGCCGCCCCCGCCGTTCTCCCGCGCAGCCACTTGTTTCGTCTTGGGGATGGTCACCTTGTCTTTCTTGCTCCTGGCGGTAGAGGTCTCTGGTAAGTCCTCGACGGGCGCGCTGCACTTTTTGGCGCGCTTCCCAGAGTCCTTACGAGATTCGCCAGAGCTCTTGTTCTTGTTCTTCCCCTTGGGACTTTTGTTGGCAGGAGGGAGTGCCTCGTTGGTAGACGCTGCTACTGCCTCCCGGAAGAGCTTGTCGACGCAGAGGACTGCGTCCTTGTTGTTAGCGCAGATGGTGATGACGTTCATCGGCCCTGGCATCTTGAGGGTGTTGTAGGCATGGTGGGACGCCGCCATGAACTTTGCCAGCGCTGGTCAGCCCAGAATTCCATTGTACGGCAACGACATCTTTGCAACGCTGAAGACTACTCTCTCTGTCCTGAAGTTGAGCTCACTGTGAAACGTAACCGGCAGGGTTATCTTCCCTTTGGGTTGAGATCTTCCCAGGTTGACCCCTTGGAAGGATCTGTCGGCTTGAGATCTGAATCAGGGATCTACAGACGCTTGATAACATCCGGCGATATCAGATTCAAACCGGCTCCTCTAATTGCGTATTGTTGGTGACACCAACAATGACACACACCCGACGGCAGTGATGCAGTTAGGGTGATCCTGAGAGTCGATGCCCGAGTCGGACGTCTGCACAAACATCGTCGAGCCGGCTCGGCGCGCCCAACCTGGCCAGCATCAACCTAGCCGGCGTCACGAGAGCAAGATCCTCGAGGAGGTTCATGAGTCGTCCCGTCAAGTCGATGTCTACACAACAGGAACCGTGGCGGCCCAAGCTCCACCTACGCGTGGAGCATCGTGCGTCTCTGGCTTGTCATTGGGTGGCTCGGGAGCCGAACTTCATCAGCAGGGAAGCAACGGTGGTGGACAGTTTCTTGGCCAAGACAATCAGCAGAATAGTAGCCAGGGTGTCTTCCAAAGTAATCCCCAGCAGCTGAATTGCGACCAGTACAATGTTTTCACCACTAGTACTTGCAAACGAGACAGTAAGGCCAAAAGCAGAGCCGTCAACATGGCTGAGCCGCCAATGCCCAGGTATCTCATCTAGTCTGAACATTCAATTACCAGGAGCAGGGAGGACCATCCCTCCCGGGTTGACAACCCTGGCGGTTTGGCTTTGGTGGTGGCACCTCAAGTTGGCGGCTACACTTTGTCCAAGGTCCTTATGGATGGAGGCAGTAGCATAAACATCTTGTACTATGAAACTTTTCGCCGGATGAACCTACCTGAGAGCAAGCTGCTCCCCTCAACGACGGTGTTTCACGGGATTGTTCCTGGAAAGTCAGCTTATCCGATCGGACGGATCAAGCTTGACGTTGCTTTCGGCGATGAGTACATTTTCAGATGCGAGCCTCTGATGTTTGAGGTAGTCAATATAAAGAGCCCTTATCACGCCCTCTTTGGGTGGCCGGCTTATGCTCGTTTCATGGCCCGGCCTTGTTATGTCTATCTCAAGCTCAAGATGCCCAGACCGAAAGGCACGATTACCATGGACGGAAGCCGGAAGATAGCTCAGGAGTGCGAGGAAGGGGATGCGGCCTACACCGAGTGGGCTTGCGCGGCTGAAGAATTAAAGTTTTATACAGCCAACGTTGACCCGGCTGATATGAGCCCCCTCAAGAAGCCCAATACTAAGTCGAAGCCTTCGCTCAAGTTTAAGCCGACTGAAGATACAAAGCAGATCGATTTCAGGCCAGGCGATTCGTCCAAGCAGTTCACTATTGGGACCGGCTTGGATCCCAAATAGGAAAGCGTGCTCATCGAGTTTATTCGTGCGAATCGGGACATCTTTGCATGGAAACCTTCTGACATGCTTGGAGTCCTGAGAAAACTCGCTGAGCACCATCTTAATGTGGATCCCAATATGAAACCAGTGCACCAATATCTTCGTCGCTTTAATGAGGAGAGACGCAAGGCTATTGGAGAAGAGGTGGCCTGGCTCCTAGCTGCCGAATTTATCGTTGAAGTTTTTCACCCTGAATGGTTGGCTAACCCAGTGCTTGTTCTGAAAAAGAATGGCAATTGGCGCGTGTGTCTTGACTACACAGATCTCAACAAAGCTTGTCCGAAGGATCCTTTTGCTCTCCCATGTATCGATCAGATCATTGACTCTACGGCGGGTTGTGAGCGTCTGTGCTTCCTAGATGCATACTTCGGCTATCACCAGATCCAGATGGCTGTTGAGGATCAAGAGAAGACGACTTTCATCACTCCTTTTGGTGCTTTCTGCTATGTCTCTATGCCTTTTGAACTTAAGAGCACAGGGGCGACTTATCAACGCTGCGTACAGAATTGCCTTCAGTCGCAGATTGGACGCAATGTTCACGCCTATGTTGACGACATCGTGGTGAAATCTTAGAAGAAAGAGATGCTCTTGGAAGACATCAAGGACGCGTTTGATAATCTTCGAGTGTACCAGATGAAACTTAACCCAACAAAGTGTGTTTTTGGTGTTCCTGCAGGCAAGCTGTTGGGATTCCTAGTTTTTGAGCGAGGCATCAAAGCTAACCCGGACAAGATCAAGGCAGTGACTTCGCTGGCTGAGCCGACTAATGTAAATCAGGTTCCGCGCCCGGTGGGTCGCATCGTGGCCTTAAGCCGGTTCATAAGCCATCTGGGAGAAAAAGCTATTCCTTTTATCAGTTGTTAAAAAAGACAGGCGATTTTAAGTGGACTGACGCTGCTAATGAAGCCTTTGAAGCGCTGAAACAACAGCTTGTTAACCCGCCCATCTTAGTTGTTCCTGCTGACAAAGAGCCAATGCTCCTATACATTGCTGCCAATTCCAAAGTGGTGAGCATGGCAGTTGTCCTTGAGCGGAAGGAAGAAGGGAAGGAATATCCGGTGCAACGCCCAGTTTACTTCGTCAGCGAAGTCTTAACCTTGTCCAAGCAGTGGTACCCGCATTGGAAAAAGTTGGTCTTCGGGATTTTTATGGTGAGCCAGAAGTTGAAGCAGTATTTCCAGGAGCACCCAATCAATGTGGTCAGTTCGGCACCCCTTGGCGATATCATACAAAACCGAGAGGCCACTGGCCGGATTGCTAAGTGGGCAATTGAGCTTGGTGATCACCATCTGAAGTACGTGCCCCGAACCGCCATCAAGTCCCAAGCGCTGGTAGATTTCATCAATGATTGGACAGAGATGCAGATTCCAGAAGATAGGCCAGATAACATGTACTGAACTATACACTTTGATGGATCCAGACAATTGGAGGGCTCGGGGGCTGGAGTTATACTGTCTTCTCCACAAGGTGATAAATTTTGTTATGTTCTACGGCTCATGTTCCCTTGTACTAACAATGCAGCTGAGTACGAGGCCCTCCTACACGGACTCGGAATAGCTAAGGAGATGAATCTGAGTCAGGTCAGGTGTTTGGGCGACTCAGATTTAGTGGCTCAACAAGTTTCAGGGACTTGGGATTCTAAGGACCCCTTGATGGCGGCTTACCGGCGGGCGGTCTCTGATGTGGCGGGTCATTTTCAAGGCTATCAGGTCGATCATATAGACCGCTGGCTTAATGAGGCGTCCGGCGCCCTATCACGACTCGGCTCCCAGAGGAAGCCGGTCCCCCTAATGTCTTTTTGGATGTCCTTCATAATCCTTCTGTCAAGTTGTCGTCTGAGGAGGACATAGCTATTCCTGACCTGGAGGTACATTTGGTGGCGGCTCTTCATGCTACTCCTGACTAGACTGTGCCATATCTGTCTTATCTGACTTGAGGAGAGCTCCCAACTGAGGAAGTCATCGCTCGATAGATAATTTGGCGGTCCAAATCAATGACTATCGTCAACGGCGAGTTACATCGGCGAAGCAGCACTGGCGTGTTCCAATGTTGTGTTTCCCCTAAGGAAGGTCAGGAGATCCTTAATGAAATCCATGCTGGCGACTATGGACGCCATGCCTGCTCACGATCCTTGGTGGCAAAAGCTTTTCCCCATGGGTTCTATTGGTTGACGGCTCACGCAGATGCTGAAGAAATTGTGCGCAAATGCGATGGGTGTCAAAAGTTCGGTCGATAGGCTCATGTGCCGGCTCAGGAGTTGCGTATGATCCTAATTACCCGGCCGTTTGCGGTTTGGGGGCTTGACATGGTTGGCCCGTTCAAACCGTCTTCTGATAAGAAGACCCACCTCTTGGTGGCGGTTGATAAATTCACCAAGTGGGTTGAAGCAGAGCCAATTAGTAGTTGTGATGCAGAGACTGCGGTCAAATTTTTGAAAAAGCTGATTTTCCGTTTTGGCTACCCTCATAGCATTATCACTGATAACGGTACCAATTTGTCCAAGGGAGCCATGGTACAGTTTTGTCAATGAGAACACATCCGGCTTGAACTGGCAGCAGTTGCACATCCACAATCCAATGGACAAGCCGAACGAGCTAATCAGGAAATCCTCAGAGGGATCAAACCCCGTCTTATGGTGCCCCTTGAGCGTACTCCGAGTTGTTGGGTTGAAGAACTTCCCGCGGTACTTCAGAGTATTCATATAACTCTGAATAGATCCACTAGATACACACCTTTCTTCCTGGTTTATGGAGCCGAGGCGGTTCTACCAAGCGATATTCGCCATGACTCGCCTCGGGTGACTGCCTACGTTGAGGCGGACAATGAGCTAGCATGTCAAGACTCCCTGGATGCCTTGGAAGAAGAACGTGACTTAGCAGCAGCCAGATCTGCTATATATCAACAAGACCTACGCCGCTATCACAGCCGTAGAGTCCGAAGCCATACTTTTCAAGAAGGCGACTTAGTGCTCCGACTGATTCAAGATCAAACAGGAATGCACAAACTTTCCCCACCTTGGGAGGGTCCTTTCGTCATCAGCAGAAACCTCAATAATGGTTCATATTATCTGGTGGACTTACGAGAAGGATCATACACCTCTGAGGAGGAGACAACCCGGCCCTGGAACATTGCTCACCTGCGGCCTTATTATACTTAAGAGCCACTAGCTCCCCTTTTTTGTAACCCCCCTGCAAATTATGTACATACTTCTTTATGTTCAAATATAATAAAGCCGGTACCCTCGAAACTCGGGGTCTCTATCATTTCAGCCTACACATTGAGCATGAGTCTTTATTTTTTGAAACATAGGTCACTTGGGGGCTTCCAACTCATCGAGTTTAGCTTTCTCACCCTCTTGACCCGGCCAAAACGCTATAGTATATGGTTAAACCTGCCTGTATGCTTGATGCGGCTCCGATCAGGTGACCCCATGTACTCTTGGCAAGTCAATCCTTTTTTGGACCCTAAACTTCTCAAGGTTAAAACACCGGCTTGAGTCACGTGAGAGCCGGCATACAGAAAGCTAGGATAAACCATGGTTATCATACCCGCTTCATTGAAGCAAGACTTGAGCCTCGAACGCCAGTCTCTTTTTTTGCTGAGTCTCACTGAGCCGGCTTATTAACAGTACTTTATATAAGAAATTTTTTATTATCATATTATGATTTTTCAGGAACAACATTATCCCTATTACCGGCTCATATATGAGTGTCCGGGTTAACAAACTGCGGTCCTATTATGACCAGGTTCAAATCGCCTATCCTCAATATCATTGTGGAAATATTTAACAAAGACTTGGGCCTCGAAAGTCAAGTTCTTTTGCCGGCTTGTTTTTGACTTATCCTGTCTATTTCAATCAAGCGACTCATTGAGCATAACAACAGAGGTATTCAAAGAACAAGTAACAAAGCAGCACAATCCTATCTCAGCAAACGGCTCGAAAGATTGGAGTTTTGCACCAAAAGGTGCACACGTGCACGATGGCACGACAAAATATTCCCAATTTTTTTAAAGACTACCCCTGTTACAGGCCCACAACGGAGCCACAAAGTACACAAGTTTTCCCCAATACTTGGGGGCTAGCTCAGTTTGGCGACTTATTCTCGGAGATGACTTCATGCCCTTTCCTCATCAGCTGCCTTTGGATCCGAATCCACTGGCTCATCATCCTCGTCAACCTACTGGCCTTCTGTGGCCATTGAATTGAGTTCAAAGATTCAAAATTGGAGGTTCCCTCAACAAGAGATGATGCGTCAACATCAGGAGCAAAAGTTCTCTTACGTCGGGGGGGCACCAACTCAGACGGCTCATCTTTCGGCGCATTGACATGTTCATTCTCATTGGAGTACGCATGATGGTACTTTCAGAGGTCAATCTCTTCTGCTATAAGAGTCGCCAGCGGTCGAGTCTCTGTAACGCATTTAGCATAATCTGAATGAGTAAACGCGAAGCCATCAAGTTTGAACTCAGGAAAGACGCCTTTTAGGAGCTCCAAATTCAGTTCAGGTAAATATGCCTTCGCTTGACCAAGCGCCATATTTGCTCCTCCTCGAGCTGCTGCTTTCCGGGTTTCGATGACCCATTTTGGCACAGTGGAGAGTTGCTTCAACATGTCCTTGATGTTTCTGGGCGGGTGTTTTAAATTCTTTACCGCCATAATGAAGTAGACAGATCCTGTGAACAGTTGCTCTACATAGGTGAAAATGGCCATCAATTTCACAATAGGCAGCTCTACAAGATTATGGTCTTTTTGTCCTGCAAATAAAGCAAAGAGAGGCAATGAGTCGCCGTACCATCGTAAGCCGGCAAATTAGCAAAAGAGAGACATAATACATACCAAAGATTGCTGTCAACATCTCGTTTATCTGTTTCACAATAGTGGCATATTTCTCCTTCAACGGACCAAGTTTCCCTTCAGCTTTTTCAGCACGTTTTAATAGAGTCACCTTTTCTGCTTCAAACAACTTCACAGCTTGTTCAAGACGTTCATTAGCCTGTCGTGCAGAATCCTCAAAATGAGCCGCCAAGAGCTTAGCATCAGCTTTTAATTTCCTTTCTTCTTTGAGATGTTTCTGCAGTTTCACAGCAACAGACTCAGCATCCTCTACATACTCCTGACAGACATACAAGAAGTATCAGCAAATGTTTATACATAAAGCTTCAAACTCCCAAGCAGATTGCAAGCAATATCCTTGACACTTGGGGGCTAATGAATGCCAGTTTTTCTTAAAAATCTAAACATGGAAAGACCCGACTCATCTCAAGAAGATGAGACGGCCCTTGGGGGCTACACGTCGATTTCTTCACAATTCTAACAAAGACCCAAATCATCTCACGCAGATGAGCCGGCCCTTGAGGGCTACATGATTTCAGATCTGTTTCTTATATAGAAAGACCCAGCCTATTCAATAAGATAAGCCAGCCCTTGGGGGCTGGATCATGTTTCTTTCCATACTACAAAGTACTGGCTCACTATATTCATAGTGACCCGGTCCTTGGGGGCTACAACTACAGGTCATATTTATTTTATGGAACCAGCTTATCATAAGAAGCTAGTCCTTGGAGGCTAATGAAAGTAAATATAATGGTGAAACAAGAATCTTACCTCATATTTTTTCTTCATAGAATTTATCATCCTGATTTCAATTTCTCGGCTTTCAGACAGCCGGGTCAAATACTGCTGATGTAAATTTTCAGCACCAAATGCAGACCGCTCTGGAATCTCTAGCTTGGCTTTCCCTTTGTTCAAATCCACAGGCTCATCTTTCATCACAATTTTAGCCAAAGAGGTGGAAACAATTGGAGTATTGAAGCTTTCCTTAGCAATAAAGACATCCGGAATATCTTGATCAGTCGGTGGCATGGGGTCATCCGCATGGGTCGTCGGGTTGGAAGGACGAGCCGGGCTTGGCAGCCGGGCAGATGGGTCGTCTGATGTGCCTTGGTCCTCCGTTGGCATGTCCATAAAGACCGGCTCATCCGGCCTGGACGCTTCGATATCAACTACCGGCTTAGCCTTCATGATTGGCTCCTTTTCTACAGAAAGGCTAATTGTTGTGGCAGACTTTGCTGGTGGGGGATCTGGAATGTTTTGGTCTGCAGTACCAGAAGATGACCCGCCAGCTCGTTTCGACAAGATAGCTTTGGCCCTATGATTGCAACAATCAAGTATTATGCTAAGGAAAACATGGCTCAAGGTTTAAAACGACACAATTCAACAGTGCAAGTTCAGGAGCTTACCCGCGATTGACATTGAAAGTAGGAAGCTGCGTTGCAGTTGAGTCGCCCGAAGATAGAGAGGAAGCCTGATAAAGTGAATTCGAAGGACTAAGAGGTTGTTTAACCAAACCGGCTCTAGGTCGAGAATTGGTTGGACTATGAGGCACCTCGAGACGTGGTTTGCGAGCCGGCAGTGCATGAGACAAACTGGGGTCTAAGTCGCCAGATCCATTCCGGGTCTTGCGTTTTGATGAGCCGGCAAACTATGCTTTCTTCAAAATAAAATCGGGAGCCAAGTGAGCATCTGGATGTGTCAACTTAACCTTCCGGGCGACTTGTCTTGGCTTTCTGGGAACAAAAGTTCCTGAAGAACTGGAGGAGATTGGAGTTACCTCAATTTCGCCGGCTTGGCTAGATTCCGAGTCACCCTGATAAGAAGGCGCGTCAACAAGCTCAATAAACAGGCAGCCAAGAGAATCAAGTTCTTCCTCGGATTCCTCCCCCGAACACGATGCAGGGGTCGGGTTATCTTTTCTACCCGACGAGGAAACAGGGGCTTGAGGTGTGACCTTCTAGAAAATGGAATTCTCCTGCATCATATAAAGCATGTGGTAAGAATGACGGGTCAAAGTAAAATTGATAAAAAACAAGTAAAAGTGATCAATACCGGAGGCGGCGGGTTGAGCAGATAAAACGGACCCAAGCCGGTAACGCTGCATTGCTCCCTTGAGTCTGAAAAGAATCTCTTTGTTTCTTTATTAAGGGCGTCACTAGTCAGACTTTCACGAGAGAAGCGCTGAGGATCAGATGAGGCGCCTGAGTAGTCACACATCAAGCCGTCCCTTGCGCTGGCAGGCTGGATTCGCCATTTTAGCCAGCAATGAATCAGATCAATCCCTGTTAAGCCATGCACCGTCAGATCTCTCAATTTTGTATGAAGAGGTGCTAATGGAGCCCTCTCTTCATCTGTTGGCCAACCCAGAAATTCCACGTTACTGTTGAGCCTTTCCAGTCTAAAACCCGGCAGATGATTTTCTCCCTTGGGTGTTGTATCCTTGCAATAGAACCAAGTCTTGTTCCATCCTTTTGGATGACTCGTCGGCTTTGATTCAGGAAAGGCGCTGTTCTTTCTCTTTTGAATGGAGACTCCACCAAGTTCACAGGCAGCACCATTCTTCACCTCAGTCTGACGGTTGAGATAAAAAAATTCCCTAAAAAGGGTCATAGACAGCTCAACCTGAAGATATACCTCGCATAACACTTGGAATTGACAAATGTTGGTCATGGAATTCGGACCAATGTCTTGAGGCCTGAGATTGAAGACGTGCAAAAGGTCTCTAAAAAACATTGAGCCGGGGGGTCGAAAACCTCTACGCAAATGATCAGTAAAAACAACAACTTCTCCTTGCCGCAGCTATGGATACGGTTCTTCTTTGGGAGCCCGCCACTATCTCTTTTCGAGCCGGCAAGAAACCTTGATCCACAAGGTTATCTAAGGTAAGCTTGGATTCTTTGGTCTTGGCCCAGTTACAGACTTTCGAGTTTTTATGAGCCATGGCGGGTTATGGAGCAACTACAAGAGTAACAAGAAAATGAGTCGGTGCATATCATAAGCCGCCTATAATGATTTGCTATTCCGAGCCGGCAAAAATTGAGGGAAGTCAAAGGCATATCTTCACAAGACTTAGCAAAAAAGGAACTGGTTCGCAAACAGATTTCTACAAAGGTGCTTTTCTGGATGGATCTGAATAAATGGAAAAAAGCGATGAAATATGCATTCTAGTTGACGGAAGAGTCGAAGCTGCAGCATTCTACAAATCCTTCGATGGTTTATTTCGGATCTACTCATGAGAAAAGCAAGGCGGAGACCATACTAAAGCCATACAATATTAAGGAATATCGAGCATGTGGATCTAAAAGCTACGTCTCGGACGAACGTGACGAACATGGTATGATTACAGGAAGTATCAAACCCTAAATGGGATGGATTCGTACAAGATTTTGTTGGGACAAAAATGTAGATGGACGTGCTTGCTCCGACGGCTACGAGAAGGCTTGATGGCGTCGACGACGGCGCTGGGGACCCTGACGGCGCCTCCGAAGCTCCGGTGGTTTTTGGTCGAGGAAGGAGCGAGAGGTAGAAGATGACTGGAAAGTTGTCACAGGGGCTCGGTGGACTTATTTATAAGGAGGAAAAACGAAACAACACTGTGAAAGACGAAACGGCTGCGGTAAATTTGTGGCTATAAATGCGCCTCGGCTTTCGCATCGGCCCGGATTTGGCGTAGTTTTCAAAAGATTCGTTATGATGACTCTGAAGGACAACGGTCAGCAAGGATGACATCACTGACAAACATGCATTGGAAAAATAACAAGTCTGGAAGCAGTGCAAGCCGACACTTTGAGATTCGGGAAGAACACATATACATGCAGATAATAAGCCTGTCACGCCCAAGATGCGATCCTATCCTTATTTTGGCACGAGGGCCTCGACAGGGATAGAAGCGCATCTCGTCGTTTCGCAAGAATGGATATCATTACAAGTACATGTAAAGAGGAGATGAGTATATGGAATTGGCTTACACTGGCCACAAGCTACATCAATATCACATCAATACAACAACATATCCAAACATCATACAGAAGAGTAGGGTCCAGCTTCGGACGAAAACAAACGATAAAATGGCATCCATCCTTGCCATCCCAGGCTGCCGCCTGGAACCCATCCTAGATCGAGGAAGAGGAAGAAGAAGAACTCCAAATCAAACAAGCATCGCGCTCACGTCAAATCATCGCATAACTTGTACCTGCAACTATTGTTATAGTAATCTGTGAGCCACAGGGACTCAGCAATCTCATTTCCAAGGGTATCAAGACTATTAAAGCTTAATGGGTGAGGTATGGTTAAGTGGTGAGACTGCAGCAAGCACTGAGCATTTATTTGAGTGGCTAACTTACGAGTACAAGAATAAAGGGGGATGATCGTCCCATAAACGGACGTCAACTAGTAATGATCTCTAAGAGATCCTGAACACCTACTTATGAACAAACATAACCCCACTGTGTTCTCTCTTGGTTCAGAAATTCACGAGAAGAGACAGTCACGGTTACGCACATGGTTGGTGTATTTTATTTGAGTTTACTTCAAGTTTCTATGACCGGGTGTTAAACAAAGTTTCCAAGTTGCCACGTAACCGCGGGCATGGCTTCCCGAAAGATTTAACCCTGCAGGGGTGCTCCAACTCATCCATCACAAACTAACCACACGCCACGGGAATAACCTCGACCATGAATCCCGTGATCTCCTAGGAAATTCCGTAGGAAAACCTCAACCTCGAGATAGCCCAAAGTATTCTTGGAATTCCTCGCGCAAGACATTCGAGAAAGGTAAAACAAGTCCAGCAAGACCGCCCGACGTGTCGACGAACCCGATAGGAGTCGCGTATCTCGTTCTCAGGACACGACCGGATGAGCACAACGTACAGTGGCCTGATAGACATCCCTCGAGTTTTCCCGAGGTGGCCCTGCAAGTGGCTCTGGGTTGGACCAACACTCATGAGGAGCACTGGCCCGGGTTGTTGATTAATTATCCACTGGTGCCGGCGGGTCCCTATGCATTTTTATGAAGTTATTTAGCAAATGTAGTACCAAAGTTGGGTCTTGCCAGACAAGTTTTAATCTAAAACGAATGGTCAAGGGGGTCCCCATAACAACCCCGAGCATGTTAGGAGCACAAAATATGGAACATAACACCGGTACACAAGTAACTAGGGCGGCAAAAGTGGAACAAAACACCGAGCATAAGGCCAAGCCTTCCACCTTTTACCAAGTATATATGTGCATTAAATTAAATAGCAATAATATTGTGATAGCTCAAAAGCATCCATGTTGGCACATGGAAACATTGCACCTGCAACTAGCAACGCTATAAGAAGGGCTGAGCAAGCGGTAACATAGCCAAACAATGGTTTGCTGGGATGTGGAGGGGTTAGAGGCTTTTCATGGCATTTTGGGAGGCTTAACATACAAGTGGTAGGTAGCGACACAGCGATAGAAACGAGACATCTAGCATAGCAATGATAGTAATGGTATCCAAGGAAATGGTCATCTTGCCTGAGATCCCGCTTGGAAGAAGTTCGAGTCCATGAAGAAGACGAACCAACGTAGTCGAACGAATCCTCACACTCCGAACGCTTTCGGAACTCTATCGAGAAGAAGCAATCCGGAAACAACAATCAACACACGATAAACACCACAACATATTCATGATATGATGCTCAACAAGGACGATGCATGTTATGCATGACATGGCAAAGCACAACAATCATTTCCTACACATTAAGTGAAGCTCAATATGCAACGAGTTGCATATTGACGAAACTCCACGTTTGAATTACTTAGTTCATTCCTGTTTAGGTACAGACAATATTAAATGTTGCTAAACATGGCAAGAGGTGAAGCATAAATAAATTAGACATCTAGGCATATTAAATGAGGTCGGAAACAACTTAAAGCATTTCCGAAACGACCTCATATGCAAATTTGGAAATTGGTCCAGATCTGAACTAACCATGTTTTATATTTATTAAACAGGGAAATAAAGTGCACAATGTTATTATACTCGCCATCCTAGTCGATTTACATATATAGATCATATAAAACGGAGCTACGGCCTAAAAGATATGACCAACACAAGATGCATATGCAACGAATGTCAAATGCATGCAAACAACCACCACAAGCATGTTAAATCATGGATGCAGCAAGATATTATGAAACTACATGGAATTCTAGGCAAGTTTCATATATGACATGTTTAAACGGAGCTATGGTTCAACCACAACAACCAACACAAGTTTTATTTAAAATCCGCCCAAAACAGCAACATAGCATATTGCACACATGAAAACAAGTTTTAGCATAGCAGATTTTCACGAAGGCATATTGGCAGCAATAAAACTATATGCTACAGGGCATATCATGGCATGAAAATTTACAGCATGGTTGAGGGCATGATGCACTACAAATCATATCATGGTGGCAAGGTCTAATTATGCATGGAATCTTGGCTAGCATCAACACAACATGGCATTATGAAGAAAACAGATTCTCAGACTTAGTGAAAATTAGACTAGACATGTGCAGCAGTTTTCAACAGATTGACATGTTATGAATATAACTATGATGCAAATCCTATACATGGCATCAAAAGACACAACCTAGTAGACAACAACATGTTTAACAAAAGACTCCTTGGGAGCCACCACCAAAGACTCCTAGATCAATAGCAAATCACATGACAACATGGCAACAAAATAACAGTTTCAGACTTAGAATTATTTTGGACCCTCAAAACAGCAGTATTTTATAGCATGTCGGCAACAAGAAAATAACACCTAAACATGCATTTCTATAGCAACCAAAAATACCAGGGCCTAGCACACATGTCCAAGGGCATTTCTCATGTTAGCAACTATTCCAAAATATGCATGGATTAATTCACACGAAATAAACAAAAGGGCATCATGGCAAAAATGACATGCACACAAATTGCTCAAATGACAAAACTAATTGCACAGATAAATTCTATGGATTTTTCTACCCCGAAACATTAATATAATATGTGAGTTTTTACTATAAAACAAATGACACACATTTATGCGAGATTAGGACATAAACCGTTTTAGCTAGTTATTTATGCAAATTAAATGCAAACATCACATTAAACATTTTTATCATGCATGAAAATGCGATATAATTCATGTACACATTTTACATATGTGATTTGATTAATTCGAATGCACGCTCAAATATTTATGCGCAATGCAACTCATGACATTAATGCAAATTACCAAAAAATGGCATGTTAAACATTTTTATCATGAATGAAAGTTGCATATTATTAATCTACGCAAAATTCTGGACATTTTTCATATATTAAGTTTTTACATGCGATGCACGGTTATTTAGTTATTATATGCAAGAAATCTAGGGCCTTTTCTGCAATAGGTAATTCAAAGGATAATTACTAAATTCGCAGAGACGGAAAAAAAATGCACGTGGGCCGAATCTGCACACGGGCCTAAACAGAGACATGGGCGCAACATAACAAAGTGGGGCACTGGGCGAGGGATAGGTGGAAGCTCACCAAGGCCTCTTGGGTCGGTCGGTGAGGAGGCCCACAGGGCCATGGAGAGCAGGGACGAGGCGAGGAAGGCCGGCGCTGGGCCTTGCGCTCCCGGTGTCCCACGCACGGGCGAGCGGCGGTTGGTTGAGCGGCTCGCTCCTCGCTCCTCCCGCACGGAAGCAGCGGCAGCGGGCATATATCAACGGCGCCGGCGACGAACTCGAGGCAGAAAGGGCACCAGGGATGGGGATCCGGTCCGGCACGAACGGATCTGGCGAGATCCAGGAACGGGACAGCGGGATCGGGCGAGGGGGCGGCAGTCTCAGGCGGAGCTCAAGGCGGCGGCACGCATGCTGTCCATGGCAGCTCGGATGCGCGAAATCCAGGGTGGAGGCGAGCGAGATCGGGCGGCGACGCGTTGCAGGCGACGGGGTCGGGAGCGCCGGCGTCGAGGCCGGTGGACGGCGTGGTCGGGAGCCTGGCTGGCCGCTCGGCTCAGGTCGGGGCGAAGCGGGTGAGGCGCGGGCTCGCTCGGGCTGCAGCGGCACCCAGATGGGCTTGGCGGGCCCAAAGCGGGCTCTATAGGGCCGCAACGGCGGTGGGGAGGCTGTGGGCGACGTGGCAGCGGCCGACAGGCCGAGGGTGGCGGCGCGGGGCTGGCTGGCGGCGGCACGGCCGATCTGGGGCTGCCAAGTGGCGGCGGCGAGGTGGGCAGGCGCGGAAAACGATGCAGAGGTAGGTGGAGGGTTTGCCCAAAATCGACGTGGGAGTGTCCATTTATAGCAGTTTTAGCTAGGGTTTGGGGGTTTGGGGCATATCTCGTCCGCACTATCGCGATCCGACGGTCAGGTCAGAGAGGTGGGTTGGCTGGGCTTTAGGTGGGTTGTGTAGGTGGTGTTGGCTGAGATGAGAGAGAGAATGTGGCCCGGCACCGAGTTTTTAAAACACCGGAAACGTCCGACAAATAAACCGATACAGTGCTGCTACGTCCGACCGTTCGGGTATCAACGTGACTCTGATTGTGACGAAATTTGGCAGGCGGTCTAGCTACACTATATTAAGACCGCACGCCAACTTTCGTCCCAATCCGAGAATATTTTTCGCGCGCTTTTAAAAATGTTTTTTTAAATGATGCCACGGGCGCGCGTGTGTGTGGTTGGTCTCAAAACGGTCAACGACAAGAACGGAGAGAACCGGCGTCTACGAACGGATGCGGTTTTCAAAAATGAGTTACGATGCTATGCAGATGATGCGAATGATGCGATGATGAGTGCGGAAACCAAACGAATCACACGATGACAATGGAATAAAAGGGGAATCTTCTGGAGCGTCGGTCTCGGGCTGTTACAACTCTCCTCCACTTACAAGAGATCTCGCCCCGAGATCTTAGAACGAGAATGGGAAGATAAAGAGAAGAGGTAAGACTTAGTTGCTTCTTTGACAAACGAGTGAAACCAACGAAACTTGAAGTTTCCGAAGAGATGAAGAATGGCACGAGGAACAGCAAGAATTGAAAAGAAATTTGGGCAGCACTTCGGTAGAAAAAGAAGAGAAACTTGATATGATGGAAAGAACTTGAAGAGAGGACACAACACTCCGGTTAAATGAATAAGCATGGAAGAACATGATCTTGACAAAACGAGATGATGATTCGAAGAGAGCAACAACGCAATGCCTCTGTAACAAAAGAATAGGGGCTAGATCAATGGAAGGAAAAGAACGAAGAAGAAAATGACAACTTCTACCATAATTGAATTAGAAAAACATCGTTACAAGGAAGGATTGAACGGAGTTGTTGGAAATTCAACAACGGAAAGAAAGCTTGTTGTGGGCTTATTGAAACATCACAAAATTACGAGGTGACAACCGGCCACTAACAGAAACAATTGATTCATTGGGAGCTAGAAGACATGGAAACTTCTTTCGCCAAGAGGATACATTTATAACTTGGATCATGATAAGCACCATGATAGCAACAATCCTTAGGAAAAGCTTTTGGTGAAAACCAATCCAAGATAGCTCCAAAAGGAAGATGATGGGTTTACATGTCTCATTCTTGTCAACTACTCTTCGAGACTCCTCATGAATCAAGAATGCTATAACACCACCTCAAAAGATAAGGGAGAATGAATTGCACTATGAAATACAAGATGCAAAATACTTTAGCTCCTCCAACAAGAATATTGATGAAAACTTCAAGAAAGAATTGAATCCTTAATGAACCACCATGAAGAACCTCCGGGAAGAACTACGGAATGAAAGGATGATAGCAAAGAATTGAAGGTTGCACAAGAACAAGATAGAAGCCTTGCAAAGATTTAGATGAAGCTTCGCGACGAGATACTTGAGAAAAACATGGAACTCCGGAAAAGAAAAGATGAACAACTTAGCATCGAGAATTTGATATCATGAACAACTCCGGAAGAAGGATTGAAATCACCTTGATGAAACAAGAATAAGAATTATGTAATGTGTATGCTTCACCAAGTTAAATTGATGACAAGCAATGGATTTGGCACACCACTTATTCTTCTTGAAAAGATTGAAGAGAGAGACAACAAGCTTGAAGATGTCTTGGAGGAAACACCGGTAAGAATTGGAAAGCAGATGAGGGACAGTTCAAATGGATGGAGATACAAGAGAACGAAGAGATCATGATCCACCTAATAGAAAACTTCACAAGGCACCGGAATAATTGAGAGACAAACAAAGACACAACAATTGAGAAGAATTTGAGAACGAAATCTTAGAGCTGAGAACGAAGAAATCTTCTGAAATGATGGCCTTCGGGGGATCGAGAAATGGAACAACTCAGAAATGCTCCGGATAGATATGGAAGGAATTACTCATGATCGAAAAGAAATTGAGAGGATAGCAACAAGCTGAAACCATGAATCTTCAAGAGACTAGACAAAGATTAGGAGAAACACTCCTTCGGTCTTCAACGCTAAGAATGATGACGAAAAACCACACCATGAATTACTAAGACACTCCGAAATAATGAACAAAGATAGGTTGAGCCAATGATGAAAATGATTTAGAAGCGATCTTCGAGAAGGAATATGACTGATGAAATTCATTCTTACGTCATATTGAAAAGAATTAGGACATCCCCGGAAAGATTAGAAGAGCCAGGTAATATCCTGGGGAAAACCTGTGGGTTATGGGCACACTCAAAAAGAAACCACCGTTTAGACAATTGCTTAGAAAGAGAGATTGCACCAGTACAAATGAAAGCTTGATGAGGTTGAGAGCCTCGAGATAATTTTGAAGGATTTGAGCAGAAACACAAGTCTTCTAAGATTTCTTCAACACTCCGGATAGAATAGAGAGAGACGCACAAACAAGAGAGGCTTGGATAAGAACTTCCAACATGGGAGAGCATTTAACGAATGAAAAGGATATGCTGAACATCGACGTGTTGAATAATCCACCGGGAAGAAAACAAAAACGAAGAATGATGAACTTAGCACTTGAACATCTTCATAATGAATCACCAGATACAATATGGAAGAAAAGATAGCGGAATCACCAATGAAGAGAAAGGCATTTGGATGATAATTTAATTGTTGAAGAAAAAGGGCGGGAGGGCGGGGAAAAACAAAGACAACTTAGGACAGATGAGACGAACTCCGGAAAGGAATATGAGGATTGATCTTGCAAATATTAAAGAGGGATGAATCATCTTGATGAGAAACACACCGGTCAGGAAAGATATGAAATCACCACTTGACCTCGAAGCAACTCGAATTATCATACTTCAACAAAACAAAAGATGGGGCTTGAGGATTAAGCCAGAAACAAATACATAACCCATATGCATTTGTTGGAAGGAAAATCCTAGGTAACTACTTGAACACCCACCTAAGAACTTCCGAAATCTTTCTGGTTATGCAATCTGGTCCAACGGATACACGAATAAATTACTGAATAAATCACTCAACTCCTAGCAATAATACTACCCACCGTGTATCACATCCGTCAACACAAAACCAGAGAAACCTCGGAAACTCATCTACCTCAGACCCTCGTAATCACAACGATACTAAAGATGGCAATACATGTGATCTCTCTCCCCAGTACTGGGTGCCGCCACACTCTTCGCACCACGAATAGTATTGAAGCAATTTCGAACATCCGCGTCCTGAGATACTAAGGAAACTGAACGATAATGATGTGTCAAGAATCCCCTGGAGCTCAACTCCCTGGGTCCAATCCATACGCACGGGAGGCACCAAGAACAGAATTCCGATCACATCGACATCATAGAGGTTCCAAAATACCTGCGTGATCCTAAAAAATTTGAGTGAGAAGAGAGGTAGAATTAAAATTCCTAAGTCGTAATTCCTCACCAGAGCATAGAAGAGGAGTAAAAAGAATCCTACTCTCCGATATAACTAGACTCAAAATAGTTTTTCACTAGACTCGACTCGGCCAAGTTCGATCAATCAAGGGGCTCCTAGGTCGGTATAGGCTCTGATACCAACTTGTCATGCCCAAGATGCGATCCTATCCTTATTTTGGCACGAAGGCCTCGACAGGGATAGAAGCGCATCTCGTCGTTTCGCAAGAATGGATATCATTACAAGTACATGTAAAGAGGAGATGAGTATACGGAATTGGCTTACACTCGCCACAAGCTACATCAATACAACAACATATCCAAACATCATACAGAAGAGCAGGGTCCGGCTACGGATGAAAACAAACGATAAAATGGCATCCATCCTTGCCATCCCAGGCTGCCGCCTGGAACCCATCCTAGATCGAGGAAGAGGAAGAAGAAAAACTCCAAATCAAACAAGCATCGCGCTCACGTCAAATCATCGCATTACCTGTACCTACAACTGTTGTTGTAGTAATCTATGAACCACAGGGACTCAGCAATCTCATTTGCAAGGGTATCAAGACTATTAAAGCTTAATAGGTGAGGTATGGTTAAGTGGTGAGGCTGCAGCAAGCACTAAGCATTTATTTGAGTGGCTAACTTACGAGTACAAGAATAAAGGGGGATGATCGTCACATAAACGGACGTGAACTAGTAATGATCTCTAAGAGATCCTGAACACCTACTTATGAACAAACATAACCCCACCATGTTCTCTCTCGGTTCAGAAATTCCCGAGAAGAGACAGTCACGCTTACGCACACGGTTGGTGTATTTATTTGAGTTTACTTCAAGTTTTCTATGACCGGGTGTTAAACAAAGTTTCCAAGTTGCCACGTAACCGCGGGCACGGCTTTCCGAAAGATTTAACCCTGCAGGGGTGCTCCAACTCATCCATCACAAACTAACCACACGCCGCGGGAATAACCTCGACCACGAATCCCGTGATCTCCTAGGAAATTTCGTAGGAAGACCTCAACCTCGAGATAGCCCAAAGTATTCTCGTAATTCCTCGCGCAAGACATTCGAGAAAAGTAAAACAAGTCCAACAAGACCGCCCGACGTGTCGACGAACCCGACAGGAGCCGCGTATCTCGTTCTCAGGACACGACCGGATGAGCACTATGTACAGTGGCCTGATAGACATCCCTCAAGTTGCCCCGAGGCGGCCCCACAAGTGGCTCTGGGTTGGAGCAACACTCATGAGGAGCACTGGCCCGGGTTGTTGATTAATTATCCGCGGGTGCCGACGGGTCCCTATGCATTTTTATTAAGTTGTTTAGCAAATGTAGTACCAAAGTTGGGTCTTGCCAGACAAGTTTTAATCTAATACGAATGGTCAAGGGGGTCCCCATAACAACCCCGAGAATGTTAGGAGCGCAAAATATGGAACATAACACCGGTACACAAGTAACTAGGGCGGCAAAAGTGGAACAAAACACCGAGCATAAGGCCAAGCCTTCCACCTTTTACCAAGTATATATGTGCATTAAATTAAATAGCAATAATATTGTGATAGCTCAAAAGCATCCATGTTGGCACATGGAAACATTGCACCTGCAACTAGCAACGCTATAAGAAGGGCTGAGCAAGTGGTAACATAGCCAAACAATGGTTTGCTGGGATGTGGAGGGGTTAGAGGCTTTTCATGGCATTTTGGGAGCCTTAACATACAAGTGGTAGGTAGCGACACAGCGATAGAAACGAGACATCTAGCATGGCAATGATAGTAATGGTATCCAAAAAAATGGTCATCTTGCCTGAGATCCCGCTTGGAAGAAGTTCGAGTCCATGAAGAAGACGAACCAACGTAGTCGAACGAATCCTCACACTCCGAACGCTTTCGGAACTCTATCGAGAAGAAGCAATCCGGAAACAACAATCAACACACGATAAACACCACAACATATTCATGATATGATGCTCAACAAGGATGATGCATGTTATGCATGACATGGCAAAGCACAACAATCATCTCCTACACATTAAGTGAAGCTCAATATGCAACGAGTTGCATATTGACGAAACTCCACGTTTGAATTACTTAGTTCATTCCCGTTTAGGTACACGACAATATTAAATGTTGTTAAACATGGCAAGAGGTGAAGCATAAATAAACTAGACATCTAGGAATATTAAATGAGGTCGAAAACAACTTAAAGCATTTCCGAAACGACCTCATATGCAAATTTGGAAATTGGTCCAGATCTGAACTAACCACGTTTTATATTTATTAAACAGGTAAATAAAGTGCACAATGTGATTCTACTCGCCATCCTAGTCGATTTACATATATAGATCATATAAAACGGAGCTACGGTCTAAAAGATATGACCAATACAAGATGCATATGCCACGAATGCCAAATGCATGCAAACAACCACCACAAGCATGTTAAATCATGGATGCAGCAATATATTATGAAACAACATGGAATTCTAGGCAAGTTTCATATATGACATGTTTAAAACGGAGCTACGGTTCAACCACAACAACCAACACAAGTTTTATTTAAAATCCGCCCAAAACAGCAACATAGCATATTGCACACATGAAAACAACAAGTTACAAGATTCTAAAATGCACAAACTAAGCATGGGGCAGTAGCATATAATACACACTTCATTTCATCTTCACATATCATACTCAAAAGAGTCATGGATCACATGGTAGGAAGCTCACAACATGGCAATAAAATATAGCAGATTAGGACTTAGTGAAAATAACAGGTTTTAGCATAGCAGATTTTCACGAAGGCATATTGGCAGCAATAAAACTATATGCTACAGGGCATATCATGGCATGAAAATTTACATCATGGTAGAGGGCATGATGCACTACAAATCATATCATGGTGGCAAGGTCAAATTATGCATGGAATCTTGGCTAGCATCAACACAACATGGCATTATGAAGAAAACAGATTCTCAGACTTGGTGAAGATTAGACTAGACATGTGCAACAGTTTTCAACAGATTGACATGTTGGGTGATGAATATAACTATGATGCAAATCCTAAACATGACATCAAAATACACAACCTGGTAGACAACAACATGCTTAACAAAAGACTCCTTGGGAGCCACCACAAAAGACTCCTAGATCAATAACAAATCACATGACAACATGGCAACAAAATAATAGTTTCAGACTTGGAATTATTTTGGACCCTCAAAACAGCAGTATTTTATTGCATGTTGGCAACAAGAAAATAACACCTAAACATGAATTTCTATAGCAACCAAAAATACCAGGGCCTAGCACACATGTCCAAGGGCATATCTCATGTTATCAACTATTCCAAAATATGCATGGATTAATTCACATGAAATAAACAAAAGGGCATCATGGCAAAAATGACATGCACACAAATTTCTCAAATGACAAAACTAATTGCACAGATAAATTCTATGGATTTTTCTACCACGAAAACATATATAATATGTGAGTTTTTACTATAAAACAAATGACACACATTTATGCGAGATTAGGACATGAACCGTTTTAGCTAGTTATTTATGCAAATTAAATGCAAACATCACATTAAAAAAATTATCATGCATGAAAATGCGATATAATTCATGTACACATTTTACATATGTGATTTGATTAATTCGAATGCACGCTCAAATATTTATGCGCAATGCAACTCATGACATTAATGTAAATTACCAGAAAATGACATGTTAAACATTTTTATCATGGATGAAAGTTGCATATTATTAATCTACGCAAAATTCTGAACATTTTTCATATATTAAGTTTTTACATGCGATGCACGGTTATTTAGTTATTATATGCAAGAAATGTAGGGCCTTTTCTCCAATAGGTAATTCAAAGGATAATTACTAAATTCGCAGAGACGAAAAAAAATGCACGCGGGCCGAATCTGCACACGGGCCTAAACAGAGACATGGGCGCAACATAAGAAAGTGGGGCACTGGGCGAGGGATAGGTGGAAGCTCACCAAGGCCTCTTGGGCCGGTCGGTGAGGAGGCCCACGGGGCGATGGAGAGCAGGGACGGGGCGAGGAAGGTCGGCGCTGCGCCTTGCGCTCCCGGTGGACCACGCACGGGCGAGCGGTGGTTGGTCGAGTGGCTCGTTCCTCGCTCCTCCCGCACGGAAGCAGCGGCAGCGGGCACAGGTCAACGGCGCCGACGACGAACTCGAGGCAGGCAGGGCACCAGGGATGGGGATCCGGTCCGGCACGGACGGATCTGGCAAGATCCGTGCACGGGACGGCGGGATCCGGCGAGGGGGCGGCGGTCTCGGGCGGAGCTCAAGGCGGCGACGCGCATGGTGTCCATGGCGGCTCGGATACGCAAAATCCAGGGCGGAGGCGAGCGAGATCGGGCGGCGACGCGTTGCAGGCGACGGGGTCGGGAGCGCCGGCGTCGAGGCCGGTGGGCGGCGCGGTCGGGAGCCTGGTCGGCTGCTCGGCTCAGGTCGGGGCGAAGCGGGCGAGGCGCGGGCTCGCTCGGGCTGCAACGGCGCCCAGATGGGCTTGGTGGGCCCGAAGCGGGCTCTACAGCGCCGCGGCGGCGGTGGGGAGGCTGTGGGCGACGTGGCAGCGCCCCAGAGGCCGAGGGTGGCGGCGCGGGGCTGGCTGGCGGCGGCACGGCCGATCTGGGGCTGCCAAGTGGCGGCGGTGAGGTGGGCAGGCGCGGAAAACGATGCAGGGGTAGGTGGAGGGCTTGCCCAAAATGGACGTGGGGGTGTCCATTTATAGCAGTTTTAGTTAGGGTTTGGGGCATATCTCTTCCACGCAATCGCGATCCGAAGGTCAGGTCGGAGAGGTGGGTTGGCTGGGCTTTAGGTGGGCTGTGTAGGTGGTGTTGGCTGAGATGAGAGAGAGAATGTGGCCTGGCACCGAGTTTTTAAAACATCGGAAATGTCCGACAGATAAACCGATACGGTGCCGCTACGGTCGATCGTTCGGGTATCAAACTGACTCTGATTGTGACGAAATTTGGCAGGCGTTCTAGCTACACTATATTAAGACCGCATGCCAACTTTCGTCCTAATCCGAGAATATTTTTCGCGTGCTTTTAAAAACATTTTTTTAAACGATGTCACGGGCGCGCATGTGTGTGGTAGGTCTCAAAACGGTAAACGACAAGAACGGAGAGAACCGGCGTCTACGAACGGATGCGGTTTTCAAAAATGAGTTACGATGCTATGCAGATGATGCGAATGATGCGATGATGAGTGTGGCAACCAAACGAATCACACGATGACAATGGAATAAAAGGGGGATCTTCTGGAGCGTCGGTCTCGGGCTGTTACAAAGCCGCCAAGAGAAATTAAGGGAATTGACATGAATGAATTCAAATCAATCTGGGGCCTAATGTCGGGGATATAACCCCGCGGTATGACCCGTCCTATTAGACCGGGTCAATATAATGGCGGCTCTGAAGTTATGTTCAAGATGGGCTGCGCCGTGAAGACAAGGCAAGCAAGGTGGTTACCAAGTAAGCCGCCTGGCGGCCCAAGCGCGTGGAGACGGCGACTCAAGGCCCACAAGGCAGAAGACGCCAGGAGTTTCCTTGCTTAAAGGACAAGGCGTGTTAGAGACATGATAGGTTACGAGTTGTAATATGACTCGGATTCTGTTGTAAACCCTAGGGTCTCGACCTGTATATAAAGCTGAGCCCCTAGGGCCGAAAGACTCAAGTTAGACACCCTCGAAAGCTAGGTTTGCGATTCCGCACCATTGTAACCGAGATCATCATCAATATATACACAAAGCAGGACGTAGGCTATTACCTCCATCGGAGGGGCCGAACCTGGGTAAACTCGCTCCCTGTTTCCGTTTAACCCCTTTGGGTCACCACTGAAAGCACATTTGCTCCCTTGGTGGTTTTGGTAATTAATAACAACATATAAGTCATTGAACTAATGTTTCCACTAAGCATATTTCAGGAAAAGTTCAATGATAGGGATGGCAAAAGGATTGTGGAGATACCCCAAGATGCAAGGAAATGGATTGGCAAAGCTTTAAGCAAGTGGACTCTACATTTTACTTCGTGAGAAATCACTTTGAGTCCATAGGAAAGCCAATACTATCAAAAGGGGGTAAGGTACTGTTGGTGAACAAGATGCTCCACGTGCACAAGAGATACACCAAAAACACCCACAAGCTCTTCCACAAAAGTCTGTCCAAAGCCAAATATCCAAAATCGGTGCAACCAACACTTCCCACTCGGTGCCACCGATTCTCAAACTCATACGGACCCATGCCAAACCCTAGCACATCGGTGCAACCGATTCCACTTCGGTGCCACCGAGTTTGGGTTGCCAACTCTCTGTTTAGCCATTCACAAGAATCGGTACCACCGAGAATTGTGAATCGGCGCCACCGAGTTTCTGGACCAACTCTCTGGTAAGCCATGATCAAGAATCGGTACTACCGAGATATGAAAATCGGCGTCACCGAGTTGCGCAATCTGACCGTTGGTCACCTAATCGGTACCACCGAGAATTATATATCGGTCTCACCGAGATTCAAAAGTTGTCACCTTTTGGTCACTTCGGTACCACCCAGATTAACACATCGGTGTCACCGAGTTGGTCACTTTAGATGTAACGGTTGGATTTTTGGGGATGCCTATATATACCCCTTCACCACCACCCACTCGAATGAGAAGCACTTAGAACTATTCCATACTTGCCCCATCATATTTTCTGAGAGAGAGCCACCTACCCTTGTGTTGAGATCAAGCTATTCCACTCCATCCATATGAATCTTGATCTCTAGCCTCCCCAAGTTGCTTTCCACCAAATCAATCTCTTCCACCATAGCCAAATCTGTGAGAGAGTGATTGTGTGTTGAGGAGTCTATCATCTTGAAGCACAAGAGCAAGGAGTTCATCGACATTGCCGAGCCTATTACCTTTTGGAGGATGGTGCCTCCTAGATTGGTTAGGTGTCGCTTGGGAGCCTCCTACTTCGTGTTGTGGAGTTGAACCAAGAAGTTTGTATGGGCAAGGAGATCACCTACTTCGTGAAGATCTACCCATAGTGAGGCTAGTCCTTCATGGACGGAAGCCGTTATGGAATAGTCAAGGTTGCTACTTCGTGGACCCTTATGGGTGGAGCCCTCTGTGGACTCTCGCGACCATTACCCTCCGTGGGTTGAAGACTCCATAAACATGGACGTACGATAGCACCACCTATCGGAACCACGGGAAAAATCTTCGTGTCTACAAATTTGTTTGATGTTCCTTCCTATCCTCTACTATACATGCTTGTTGTTACTTTCCGCTGCTATACTCTTAGACATGCATGTTTAGGGTGTACTTGACTTGCTATCATTGCTATAATCTGCCAACACTTAAAATTGGGAAAAGGTAGAATTTTTATTTGGTCAAGTAGTCTAATCACCCCCTCTCTAGACATACTTTCGGTGCTACAAGTGGTATCAGAGCTTTGGTCTCCATTGCTTTGGTCTCACAACCTAGGAGAGTATGGCGTCTAGTGAGGGAAATTATCACCGTAGAGGTCCGTACTTTGATGGCACTAATTTTGCTAGTTGGAAGCACAAAATGAAAATGCATATTCTTGGTCATAACCCCGCCGTATGGGATGTTGTTCGTGTTGGCTTGCAAGGTGAATTCTTTGGTGATGGAAAGGAACCGAATCGTGAAGCAATCGCGGATGAATTGAAGATGTTGCAATATAATGCTCAAGCATGCGACATTCTCTTCAATTGCCTATGCCCCGAAGAATTCAACAAAATCAGCCGTCTTGAGAATGCAAAAGAGATTTGGGACATTTTGGTTGATATGCACGAAGGTACCGAATCCGTGAGAGAATCCAAGTTGGACGTTCTTCAAAGTCAACTTGACAAGTTCAAGATGAATGATGGTGAAGGAGTCGCGGAGATGTACTCTAGGCTATCTCTCATCACCAATGAGATTGCCGGCTTAGGAAGCGAAGAAATGACCGACAAATTCATCATCAAGAAGATACTTCGAGCTTTGGATGAGAGATACGACACCGTGTGCACATTGATCCAAATGATGCCCAACTACAAAGATCTCAAGCCTACGGAAGTTATTGGAAGGATTGTTGCTCATGAGATGACACTCAAAGACAAAGAAGAGCTTCACAACAAGTCTAGCGGTGCTTATAAAGCCACAAGTGATGCTCCCGCAACTTCAAGCGACAACCTTGTCACCAATGAAGAGATAAGCCTCATGGTCAAGAAATTCAACAAGTTCTATAAGAATAGAGGCAAAGAACGAAGCTCCAACTCAAGATATGAAGAGAAGCATTCGTCAAGTCATGACCGCAATTGCTACAATTGTGGGAAGCCCGGACACTACTCCAATGAGTGCACGGCTCCCTACAAACGAAGAGAAGAGTCACCTAGAAGACGAATCTCAAGGAATGAATCACCTCAAAGAGAGAGAAGGAGTAGAGATGATCGTTATGAACGAAGACCCTCAAGGAGAAGTAGGGACTCGAAGAAGAAGGACAAGTACACCAAGAGCTACACAGGAAGAAGACATCAAGCTCATGTTGGTGAATGGGTTTCCGGCTCCGACTCCGACAACAACTCTGAGAGAAGCTATCACTCCAACTCCGACTATAGTCAAGATGAAGGTGTTGCCGGACTTGCACTAGTGACTACCAACTCCTATGATCTATTTGATTCACCAAATGAAGGGAGTGGAAGTTGCTTCATGGCTAAAGCCCCCAAGGTATCACACCCCGAGTATCTTGATTTCGATAGTGATGAAGATGATTTACTTTGTGATGATAACTTGCACTTTGATAATACTAGTGATGTTAGTCAAAATGAACTTGATAATTCTCATGCTAGTCAAGATAAGTCATTTGATGATGATAATATGAAAATAGAACAACTAACTAAAGAACTAAACACTCTTAAGTTAGCCCATGAATCTACTCTCGAAGATCATAGAGAGCTTGTAAGGACTCATGAGAAGCTACGCTTCGAGAAGCTCACCTTGGAGCAAGAGCATGAGTTTCTTAAAGCTATCAATGACGATCTCCGAAAGAAGACTTCATCTTATCTAGCCAAACGATTACTCTTGTCTACATTCATGCCACAAGTTAAATCTAGACAAACTAGTAACAAAGGCAAGAAAGGTTCTTCATCTAGTAGCAACAATAAAAATGCTAAACCTAATGATGTTGCTTCTAGTAGTTCTATTGATTCCACTAATGATGATTCTCTTAGCCAAGTTACACTTGTGCAAGAAAACGCTTTATTGAAAGGAATTATAGAGAAAGGTATCTACAAGAGTCTTGCCGGGTGTAAGCAATTTGAGCAAATTGTACGCAAGCACGGAGGATACCGGAAGAACCATGGCATTGGCTACTTCAACGCTAATGGAGTTGAATGGGAAGAAGGGAAATACCCCAAGCCCAGATTTGTTCCTCAAAAGGAGAAGTATGAAAATACACCTCCTAAGGGAACAAACACTCAAGATGACCTTCCACCACAAGACCACAAGCTCAAGGGCAAGAACAAGCTTCAAGAGGACATTGACTCATATGAAGATGAATCCCAAGCTTTGGTGGAGTGGGTTCCCAAGGCTACATCAAGCTCAACTTCTACAAGGGCCACTTCAACACCAAGGATCCCCATCAAGTTGATGTGGGTCCCCAAGAAGAAGAACTAGAGAAGTTCTTGAGGGGTGACTCCGCCAATGAAATTCACTCACATTCATTATTGGCAACAACTAGTTGCAATCAACATCAACTCTATGCAATAGTTAAAGGAGTCACACATTCCCTCAAAGGTAAGCAAGAGACAAGGTAATCAACAAATCAATGGACATCATCACACATGCTTTGCACTCCATAGATATCCTTGTATTTGTCTCTTGTGTGTTGGGACTAACCCATGTAGGTGAGAAGAGTAAGGAAACAACAAGGATGCTCCCAACTCATGGTGATCTTCATCAACCTTGAGCATCCACCACTACCTCACCAACATGAAGTCTTCATCGACAAAACCCAAGGTTAGTTTATCCCTCCTATGGGGGGATGTCACATCAAGGGGGAGCTTTACTCTAAGACTTGAGTTAAAGCATCTCATTGTCACATCCCTAGTCTTCCCTTGCTTGTGTTAGCTAAGATGTGCATCATGTTTCAATTTTGCATCAACATGAGATGTGGATTATCAAAAACCCTAGCACCTCACCCTAAACAACCAATTCAGTTTCATGTGATTTCCAATGAATCCAAAATGCCCATAAAAAATGCCCACTATTTCTGATAAATGTTGGCAACAACATATCAGGGGTGCATTTTAATTATCCAAAAACTTTGGCATTTTATTTTAAACCAACAAAGCCCCTAAAATCAATAAATAAAGCACTATAAATAATATAGTCTTGCAAAAATGTTGAAATCTTTTGTAGAGGTTTGAAATATTCAAACTAAGCCGTGTAAAATATTTCAATATTTTTGTGTTAGGTTTTGTGGCCAAACCAGAAATAAAACAAATGTCCGAAAACAATAAACAGAAACAAATAAAAAGAGAGAGGGAGTTACGTCAGGCCCAGGCCAGGCCAGCCCACCTGGCCCATCTAGGCCGTCGTCCTCCTGGTGGCCAGGAGGCCAGGCGTGTGGCCACCGCGCATGCATGGCCATGCCGCCACGCCGGCAGCTGCCTGGCTGCCTCCCCGTCGCGCTGGCGACTCGGATAGACTCGCCAGAGCCGTCCGCATCGCCCCCTCTCCCCATTCGCCACCTGCTCCTCTCCTTGCGCTGCTCGCCATGGCCGCCGCACCCGCAAGCTCACCGCTGTAGCGCCGTTGCCTCAGCGCCTCCCCCTCGAATTTGAGCTGCCCAGGAGCTCCGCCTAGTCCCCCTCGTCCTCTCCGTCAAGCCACGCGACGCCAGGAGCTCTCCATCGCCGCCCCGAGCTCGTCTTCTTCCTCCGGCCACCAGAGATCGCCGCCACCGTTCGCCGTCTCCAGACCGTCCCCGAGCCCGCTCTCGACGCCCTCGCAACCGCCGTGAGCCCCCGGTCCCATTCCCTCTCTTCCCCTGCTCGAATTCGAGCACTAGCAGTCGATTGCATCGACGCCCGACGAGCTCCGCCGCGCGAGCTCAACGCCGGTGACGCTCCAGTGTCCAGGTGGTCCTCTCGAGGCCACCATCGGGTTCGTAGGGTTGAGTAGAGGCCGTAGGTGCGCACCTTGAGCCCGTTCTCTCGATGTGGCGTCGTCTCCGAGCTCGCCCGAGCTCCGGCGGCCGCTAGGCTCGACGCCGACGATGATTCCGGCGCCTCCGCAGCCAGCTGGCCCCATAGCTAGATGCGGACGAGCATGGGCTACCCTCCGGTGATCTCCGCGCGTCCAGCCGGCGTCGTTTGCGCAACTCCGGTGACTCGCCGCCGTCGGTTTGGTCACTGCCGGCAGGATTTCGGCGGGGGCCGACATGCTTTGTCATTAGGAGCTAACCCACCTGATTAGCAGTCCTAACAGCCACTGACAGTGGGCCATGGCTCAGGTCAAAGCCGGGGTCAACTCGGGTTTAGCCCCGGGGTCCCCACATGTCAGTGACTCTAAATGGCCCTAGGTCACTGACCAGTGGACCCCACTGGTCAGGTTTGACCTGGCAACGGCCAGTTGACCTGCTGACGCCATGCTGGTGTCATGCTGACGCAATAAAGCCTTTCTGATTTAATTTAATTCCAGAAAATGCTAAAATCTTAGAAAAATCATAGAAAATAATCTGTAGCTCAGATTGAAATAATTTATATATGAAAAATTATCAGAAAAATCCAAAGAATCCATTGGTGCTATTATCATGCATGTTAGAACAACCTAGATAGATGAACATTGACATTTTGCAATAATGCAATATGTGGAATATCATATGGAGAACAATTTTGAACCTATATTCAATCTTACTCCATTTAACTCTAATGATAGATGCATTAGCTCATCTATAGCATGTTGCCATGTCATGATCATGCATCATATTGTTGCACTTGCCGTGTATTGATTGTTACTCCGTCTATGACGCGGTAGGTTCTGCTCCATCAGATACCCTCGAGTATCCCCCTGAAGGAGAGTACCTCCCAGCCAACCTGCAAGGCAAGCAACCCCATTGATCATACCGATAACATCCCACTCTCTCGCTCTTGCTCTTGTTTATTGCATTAGGACAAACGCTTCTACTGTCTATCTGTTTCGGTAGTTGAACCCATTCCTCTGCATGACCTGTCATTGTCACAGTAAATAGCTAAACCATGCAACCTAGCATACCATGGTAGATGCTTGAGCCTTGATGTGCTTTACCTGCTCTGCTTGCTATGCTTGCTATGCTTAGAGTTGTGTCAGGTCTGATTCATCTGGGTGATGAACCGGAGTGAAACGGTGTTGTTCTGATGTGATGAGCTAAATGTTGAACCCGATTTGGTAAAGGTAGCGATGAGAGGCTATGTAGGAGTACATAGCGGATTGTCTCATTGGGACCGTTCTTAGGAACTGAGTTCCGTGTTTGTGATCCAAGACTAGTTACTACCACACGTTGGGATACTTAATTGACCCTCTCGACCTATCAACCACCTAGTCCTCTGTCCAGGAGTTGCAAGTAGTTTCTAGTGTTTGTAGCCATGCTGGAGGCCGTGCGTAGCGCTGACCTTAGGGGTGGGCTACGGCGTGGTAGGCAGTGGCACGGTGTACCAAGTGGCACCTGAACGGTCGGCTTGGGAACCCTGCGCACATCGTTTGAGGCCGTAGCGGAAACTTCGGCTGGACTTCCGTGCGGGTTTAGTCTCAAATAGGCGATAGCCTGGACTAGGGTCTTGTGTGATTGACGGTCGTGGCCGACTCCCTCGATGGGCTTCCGCTTGAAGGTTGCCGAGGTGCCTGTTTTATGAGCACACAGCGATAAGTGGCGAGAGCGTGTGTGAAGAAGTGCACCCCTACAGGGTAATGAATCTGTTCAAATAGTCGCGTCCTCGGATATGGAGTACTTGGAGAACTTATGTTGTTCATAGATAACTTGATGGTTACTCTTAAAAGACTCAAGACAAGTGTGAGTACCGTGGATGGCACTCTCGTAGGTGATGGGAGTAGATCCATGGTGGTGTATTGATGTGGTGTTAGTGGACTCGTGTGCGCCATCTCAAAAACTTGTTCAAAGAACTGGTAGTCGTAGTATAGGCTAGCCAAGAGTCAAAGTTGGCATTGCTGCATGAACCCCACTACTCCCCTTGTTGAAACATGAGCATGAATAGCTTAGGTCTGCTTTAAAGACTTGCTGAGTACGATTGTACTCATGTCTGCTTAATAACTATTGCAGATGAGAATATGGACCCATCTGGTGGGTTCTATCTAGACGTCGACGATGCCGAGTAGCTGGTATCCCAGCTACGATCTGATGCCCTGGGATGGGATGTAGATAGTCAGGCTGTATGCCTTTTTACCTTTCAACTGTCTGTACTTAGACAGCTTTAAGCTTTCGCTTGGTTTGTATGAACATGTTTGTATGACTTGAGTGTCAGGTCATGTGACCCCTACCTGTATGAACATATTATGCAAGGCTCTTCTGAGCCTTCGAAATAAATGTTGTGTTGTTGTATGGTTATGTTGTGATGCCATAGTTGTATCTATGCATATTGGACATGTCGTGCGTACGTGTGACGTGTAACGGTATGTATGGGATTCGACACCTAGTTGTGTGCCTCTAGTAGTACTCTTTACGGGGAAATGCCTCTTTGTGCTTCCACTGAGCCTTGGTAGCTTGCTACTGCTCCGGACACATTGATTGACCGGCATGTATCCTTCTTTGCTGTTGTGTCTGTCCCTTCGGGGAAATGTCTCGCGGTGTAATGGAGTCCATGTAGCCTGCTATGACTCGTCTACTCGCAGTTGATGACATTTATGTCCCATGGCGTAATGGAGTCCCTGTAGCTTGCTATGACTCGTCTACACACGCTGAGGCCGACACCTGCATTGCTGGGTTACGTATGCCTGTCCCTGTACGGATGTGCTACTTGGGTTCTATGACTAGTCATGTCGACCCGGGTTCTTTGACATTTGAATGCTAGCGACATATTCACATTCGTGAGCCAAAAGGCGCAAACGGTCCCGGCCCAGGTAAGGTGGCAGCCGTGGGGATAACCGTGCGTGAGGCTGCAAAGTAATGTGAAGTGTTACATGCTAGATTCTTATGGCTTAGGATCGGGGTCCCGACACTCACAGTATGTGACAACATTAAATGCTTTATGTAAAAGTGGTAACCCCACTTGTGCTTAAACAATGAGTATGACCTATGATCAAGTATTCTTATTTGGCTCCTAAGTCAATATACTCATATATAGATGACTCCGTCATCGCCAAAATGCTTGATAGATGCTAGTTTGTATGTGCATGTTTGCCATGATTTCATTTGACATCTTATTGTGTGAGCACGTTGGTCTGCATTTATTTATCTATTCGAGGACATCCAATTGTTGCTATTTGGTTTTTGATTTCTCTTTTGCCAATTGGATGGACAAGAATGCCTAGGACCACTCTCTAGCTATCTATGCTTTCTTACCTCATATTCTATTCTTGCTGCATCACAAAATTTGAACAAGGACTTTTCGATCTTTCTGTGTGAGGAGCACTCGGAGTTCCGTATCGACAAAGGACTGACCATTAAAACCTCCCAAGTGCATCTCGGTGGAACCAACCCAAAATCTCGGTCTCATCGAATGCCTAGGGTTGATCTGGTTTTCTATCTCGGTACCACCGATTCCATCTTCTCGGTTACACCGAGTTTCCCTGTCAGCTGACAGTTGAGAAACTCAGTGACACCGAAAAGTTAGAATCGGTGTCACCGACAGCTATGGGTTTATATAGAGGCGGACCCGAATTTTGAAATCTATTCTTCAACCGTCACCCCCTCCTAAACCCTCGTTGCCGAACCAAGCCCCTAGTCATCGCCTTCGTCTTCCCGAGCGCCTCCGCCATTGGAAGTCTCCGCCGTCGACGGAATCCTCTCCCCCGTCGCCGCCGTAGCGAAATCGTCACCAAGCTAGGGTACGATTTCACCCCCTCTTGCGCTCCAACCTCCGATTCTTGCGCATTAGGGCTTTTCCATTGATAAGCCAAAGTTTGAGATTGATTCGTCCACAAGAAACTCCAGTAGAATAGCGAACGAACGATTTTTTAGGTTTTGACGTCCGCCACATGAATCTCAGTAGAACCGACGCAAAATAATCGGTAGCACCGATTCGTTTTTCTGGCAAACTGAGAACACCTCGGTGGAACCGAGTACCAATTTTTGGTGTGACCGAAAATGGTGCCAAGTTTCTGGAAAGCAGGTTGTCTGTCTCGGTGGGTCCGAAAAATTTGCTTCGGGTGTACCGACATACATTTGGCAGAATGCAAAATTTTGAGAAATCTTAGTTCAATCTTTTGAAAACATCTGCATTTTGTGATAACTCATCTTTTCCACTCTTCTACACTCTATTCACAGGGTCAGAGATGTCTGCTTCAGATGACAGTGAGAACAACTTCAGAGAGCAGAGTGTTGACATGAGTTCAGGCACTAGTCCTGAGGGGAGCTATGATGACATTCCTAGTTCTCCTGATTTGCCCAAGGATGCTACAAGGACAAGGAGGAAGCTCAATTCTGATGAGGAGGATGAGGACTTCATCCCTGAGGAGCTACCTAAGAAAGATGATACTGCCACTTCTTCCAAGAAGAAGAAAGCTATAAGGAAGGAGTATGCCAGCTCAGAGACAGTGAGAGCACCAGAGAGCTCCAGGGCAACTATGACAGTTGAACCCCCCAAGAAATATATGCCTAAGAAGTCAGGGGAGAAGAAGAAGAGAGAGAGGACAAAATTTTTCAAGGCTAAAGTTCTTCCATCTACTCCAGAGTATCTAGATGAGGAAGAAGAGGAGGAGGTAGAGCCAGCTGCAAAGGCCCCTCCTAAGAAGAAGAAGAAGAAGAAGCTTATGGCAGATGCTATGCCTAAGGCTAACACCTCCAAGAGCACCAAGTCTGCTCCCAAGAAGGCTGCTGCTGCTGAAAAGCCTAAGAGGTTCTCCAGAGAGATACCAGCTTCCAGCAAGAACAAGACCTTCACTTTTAGGGAAGCTGAGGATGATGATGATATGACTGCTTTGATGAAGCTCAGACCACACCTTCCAGAGCACAATGCCAGCCATTTTCTTGCTGAGGACATGAAGAAGAGGAAGGATTCTGGTTTGAGGGTATGGAGAGCAATTGATCCATATGCTCAGAGGAGTAAAACAGCTGTAGACTACAGGTTTTATACCAAGGAGCGACAAGATTTCTATGAGACTATCTTGCTTGATAAGAGCCCAGCTGTGAGTGACATGAGATACGTTGATTGGAAGTACATCAAGGCAAATGAAGATTACTTCCCAAATGTTCAAGACAACTTTCACTGCATTGGCTTAGATGAATTTGTTGGCAAAGAATTCACTGCATGGAACGATGAGATGATCATGCAATTCTACTCCACTGCTCACTTCTATGGAGATGGTAGGATTGTGTGGATGACTGAAGGAGCAAGGTATGAGTCTACCATTGAGGAATGGGCTGCCATCTTAGGAGTACCAAAGGTGGAAGATGGAGACTTGGATGTCTATTCTGAATCCAAGGAGAGCCATGATTCTATGAAGAACATGTACAATGAGATCCCTGCTGCAAACTTGAAATCTCACAAGTTAGGATCCATTTACTTCCTCTAGGCTGGCCTCCGCACCATGAACACCATCTTGAGGCACACATTGATGCCTAAGTCTGGAGATGACAAGATGATTAGAGGCTACTCCATCAACATGCTGATCCATCTTGATAGACACACCAGGATAAGAGTGATGGACTTGATAGTAGAGACTGTGAAGAGGGTTGCTGCTGATCATAAGCACTCATGCTGCTATTCACCCTATATTCAGATGCTCATCAACTCCAAGCTGGAGAAGCACATTTTTGCTCTTGACAGGCCACATTTGCCCCTACAGCCAGATCTCAAGGACAACGTCGTGGTGATGAACCCAGATCATCCCACCTCAGCTGCAGCACAGGCAGAGGCAGAGGCAGCAAGAGCCACTAGTGCTCAAGTCCCTAGATCCAGGCACGAGCAAATGGATCTCTTAATCACTACCGTTCAAGGCATGCAGAAGGATATCAAGGACATATTGGAGAATCAGCATAGTCTTGTGAGGATCATGGAAAATAGGATCAAGACCCTCAATGACAAGGTGCATGGGCTAACAAAGACCGTGAACGAGCTCAAGAAGGAAGTTGATAGCGTGCCCAGTCCCGACACTTCAGATGATGAGGATGACTCTCCTCTCAGGCCAGGCACTCACTTCACTACCCAGGCCAGATCAGCCACAGTGCCAGTTCCAGAGTTGAGGCCTTCTTCATCAGCACCTGCTACAGCCTCTTCAGCTCCATCAGCTCCAGTACCTCCCGTTGCTACACCAACTCCGTCCATGACATCAGCTGACATCTTCGCCAATGCAGTTCTCTCGACTCCTTCATCAACCACCGGAGGAGATCAGCCCCAGAAGAACGATTAGCTATATCTCTTTGAACTTTTTGGTAACTTGTTGCCAAAGGGGGAGAAGTTGTATATAGATCTTTAGGCTTCGAGTGAGAGAGCGTTTGGTTTTTATCGCTTTTCAAAAATATTTGATCTTTTGGTTTGCTTGTGTTAAACTTTGTTGGTGTTTGATCATACACTTGATTGTGTTGCTACTATTTCCTATCATTTTGATGCTTATGAGATGGTCAATCACCTTTTCTTGATTGTGTTGTGCTATGATGTTCATTCTAATTATTCTCGCACACCACCAAGTTGTATGTGACATGAAAGAGTGCCCCATGTACCTAATCGATTGTGCATTTGCATTCAAACACAAATTCAAAATAATGCACAAATTTAGGGGGAGCTCTTGCTTATCACATACTTCTCAAAGCGACGATTATATTCATTGATTATATCATATGTTGAAGCTTTGATCTATATGTTGTCATCAATTACCAAAAAGGGGGAGATTGAAAGCACATTTGCTCCCTTGGTGGTTTTGGTAATTAATAACAACATATAAGTCATTGAACTAATGTTTCCACTAAGCATATTTCAGGAAAAAGTTCAATGATAGGGATGGCAAAAGGATTGTGGAGATACCCCAAGATGCAAGGAAATGGATTGGCAATGCTTCAAGCAAGAGGACTCTACATTTTACTTTGTGAGAAATCACTTTGAGTCCATAGGAAAGCCAATACTATTAAAAGGGGGTAAGGTACTGTTGGTGAACAAGATGCTCCACGTGCACAAGAGATAGTCACCAAAAACACCCACAAGCTCTTCCACAAAAGTCTGTCCAAAGCCAAATATCCAAAATCGGTGCAACCAACACTTCCCACTCGGTGCCACCGATTCTCAAACTCAGACAGACCCATGCCAAACCCTAGCACATTGGTGCAACCGATTACACTTCAGTGCCACTGAGTTTGGGTTGCCAACTCTCTGTTTAGCCATTCACAAGAATCGGTACCACCGAGAATTGTGAATCGGCGCCACCGAGTTTCTGAACCAACTCTCTGGTAAGCCATGGTCAAGAATCGGTACCATCGAGATATGAAAATCGGCATCACCGAGTTGCGCAATCTGACCGTTGGTCACCTAATCGGTACCACCGAGAATTATATATCGGTCTCACCGAGATTCCAAAGTTGTCACCTTTTGGTCACTTAGGTACCACCGAGATTAACACATCGGTGTCACCGAGTTGGTCACTTTAGGTGTAACGGTTGGATTTTTGGGGATGCCTATATATACCCCTTCACCACCACCCACTCGAATGAGAAGCACTCAGAACTATTCCATACTTTCCCCATCATATTTTCTGAGAGAGAGTCACCTACCCTTGTGTTGAGATCAAGCTATTCCACTCCATCCATATGAATCTTGATCTCTAGCCTCCCCAAGTTGCTTTCCACCAAATCAATCTCTTCCACCATAGCCAAATCTGTGAGAGAGTGATTGTGTGTTGAGGAGTCTATCATCTTGAAGCACAAAAGCAAGGAGTTCATCGACATTGCCGAGCCTATTACCTTTTGGAGCGTGGTGCCTCCTAGATTGGTTAGGTGTCGCTTGGGAGCCTCGTACTTCGTGTTGTGGAGTTGAACCAAGAAGTTTGTACGGGCAAGGAGATCGCCTACTTCGTGAAGATGTACCCATAGTGAGGCTAGTCCTTCATGGACGGAAGCCGTTATGGAATAGTCAAGGTTGCTACTTCGTGGACCCTTATGGGTGGAGCCCTCCGTGGACTCTCGCGACCGTTACCCTCCGTGGGTTGAAGACTCCATAAATGTGGACGTACGATAGCACCACCTATCGGAACCACGGGAAAAATCTTCGTGTCTACAAATTGCGTTTGATCTTCCTTCCTATCCTCTACTATACATGCTTGTTGTTACTTTCCGCTGCTATACTCTTAGACATGCATGTGTAGGGTGTACTTGACTTGCTATCATTGCTAAAATCTGCCAACACTTAAAATTGGGAAAAGGTATAATTTTTATTTGATCAAGTAGTCTAATCACCCCCCCCCCCTCTAGACATACTTTCGGTCCTAAAGCCACCTAGCGGCGATGGCCTCACACCTAAGTCCTTGCACGAGGACATCTACCATGACAAAACCACAACACCGCGCCATCGCGCGCTGCTCATTCCCTCCAGGAGGTTGCTGTCGAGCTCGGCCCTGCGTGTCTTGTGAGGGACGCGCAGGGGTCTTGTCCGCGCACAACCCAGGGTCACCACCCTGGGAGTGTTGATCGCGGTGGTCTTGTGAGGGTCGCGGCGGAGGGATCACGGTGGTCTTGTGAGGGTCGCGGTAAAGGCCTTGTCGCCGCCTGCTACTTCTCGGGCATGCGTTGGTTTTCCCTTGAAGAGGAAAGGGTGATGCAGCAAAGTAAATAAGTATTTCCCTCAGTTGTTCAGAACCAAGGTATCAATCCAGTAGGAGATACAAGCTAGTCCCCAATAGATGTACCTACACAAATAATCAAACACTTGCACCCAACGCTATAAAGGGGTTGTCAATCCCTTCACGGTTACTTGCAAGGATGAGATCAGATAGAGATAGATAGATAGGATTGCTAAAACGAAAAGTAAACTAAAAGTAAAAAAGATTGCAGCAAAGTATAATATGGAAAATAGACCCGGGGGCCATAGGTTTCACTAGAGGCTTCTCTCATGAAGGAAAATAATACGGTGGGTGAACAAATTACTGTCGAGCAATTGATAGAAAAGCGAATATTTATGAAGATATCCAAGGCAATGATTATGCATATAGGCATCACGTCCGTATCAAGTAGAGCAAAAGTTTCTGTTTTTCAGCAAAATCAAATCACAAACACCGTAGACCATCCCAAAGGTCTTACTTGGCTCAAACACTAATTTAAACAAGAAAACACAATTACTACAGAGGTTATAATGTGTGGAAAACTCAAAAACAGAAGCAAAAACAAAAGCATAAAAATAAAATTGGGTTGCCTCCCAACAAGCGCTATTGTTTAACGCCCCTAGCTAGGCATAGCGCAATAGATCTAGGTATTGTCATCTTTGGTACGCAATCCATAAGTAGCTCTCATAATAGATTCATAAGGTAATTTTATTTTCTTTCTAGGAAAGTGTTCCATGCCTTTCCTTAATGGAAATTTGAATCTAATATTTCCTTCCTTCATATCAATAATTGCACCAATCGTTCTAAGGAAAGGTCTACCAAGAATAATAGGACATGTAGGATTGCAATCTATATCAAGAACAATGAAATCTACGGGCACATAATTCCTATTTGCAACAATAAGAACATCATTAATCCTTCCCATAGGTTTCTTTATAGTGGAATCCGCTAGATGCAAATTTAAAGAGCAATCATCAAATTCACGGAAACCTAGCACATCACATAAAGTTTTCGGAATCGTGGAAACGCTAGCACCCAAATCACACAAAGCATGGCACTCATAATCTTTAATCTTAATCTTAATAGTAGGTTCCCACTCATCATAAAGCTTCCTAGGTATAGAAACTTCCAACTCAAGTTTTTCTTCAAAAGATTTCATCATAGCATCCACGATATGTTTAGTAAAAGCTTTATTTTGATCATAAGCATGAGGAGAATTCAACATGGATTGCAACAAGGAAACACAATCAATCAAAGAACAACTATCATAATTAAAGTCCTTGAAATCCAAAAGAGTGGGTTCATTGCTATTTAAAGTTTTGACCTCTTCAATCCCACTTTGATCAATCTTAGCATTAAGATCTATAAACTCCGAATCATTGGGACGCCTTTTAAGTAAAGTTGACTCATCTCCAGTCCCATCTTTATCAAGATTTATATTAGAAAACAAAGATTCAATAGGAGTCACATCAATCACTTTAAGATCTTCATCAATATTATCACGAGAACACACTTTTTCAAGCCATTCACGCTTAGCACGTATTCTAGCGGTTCTTTCCTTACACTCATCAATAGAAATTCTCATAGATTTTAAAGATTCATTAATATCATGCTTGGGTGGAATAGATCTAATTTTCAAAGAATCAATCTCAAGAGAAATTCTATCAACGTTCCTAGCCAAATCATCAATCTTGAGAAATTTTTCTTCAATCATAGCATTGAAACCCTTTTGCGAACTAATAAATTCTTTAATATTATTCTCAAGATCAGAGGGCATATTATTATAATTTCCATAAGAGTTGTTGTAGGAATTACCATAATTATTAGAGGAATTACTAGGAAACGGCCTAGAATTGAAATTGCCTCTATACGCGTTATTACCAAAATTGTTCCTACCAACAAAATTCACATCCATAGATTCATTATTATTTCCAATCAAAGAAGACAAAGGCATATCATTAGGATCAATAGGAGCACTCTTACTAGCAAACAATTTCATTAATTCATCCATCTTTTCACTCAAAGTATTTATTTCTTCAATAGCATGCACTTTTTACTAGTAGGAGATCTTTCGGTATGCCATTGAGAGTAATTTGCCATAATATTATCTAGGAGTTTAGTAGCTTCTCCTAATGTGACTTCCATAAAAGTACCACCCGCGGCGGAATCTAAGAGATTCCTAGATGCAAAATTCAATCCCGCAATAGAAAATTTGTATAATCATCCATAAACTCAAACCATGCGCGGGGCAATTTATAATCATTAGTTTCATCCTCTCCCAAGATTGGCCAACATGCTCATGATCAAGTTGCTTAAAATTCATTATATCGTTCCTAAGGGAGATGATCTTAGCGGGCGGAAAGTACTTGGAGATAAAAGCATCTTTACACTTATTCCATGAATCAATACTATTTTTAGGCAAAGATGAAAACCAAGTTTTAGCACGATCTCGTAGCGAGAAAGGAAATAGCTTCAATTTAACAATATAATTATCCACATCTTTCTTCTTTTGCATATCACACAACTCAACGAAAGTATTTAGATGGGATGCGGCATCTTCATTAGGAAGGCCGGAAAATTGTTCTTTCATAACAAGATTTAGCAAAGCGGCATTAATTTCATAAGATTCCGCACTAGTGGCGGGAGCAATCGGAGTACTAATAAAATCATTATTATTAGTATTGGAAAAGTCACACAACTTGGTATTCTCTTGAGACATCGGGACAAAGCAAGCAATCAAGCACACAAGCAAACGAAAAGCAAACGAAAAGACGAACGGAAGAAGGGCGAATAAAAAGGCAAATTTTTCTGAAAATCGTTTTAGAAGTGGGGGAGAGGAAAACGAGAGGCAAATGGCAAATAATGTAAATGCAAGAGATGAGTTTGTGATGGGTACTTGGTAGGCTTGATGTAGATCTCCCCGGCAACGGCGCCAGAAATCCTTCTTGCTACTTCTCGAGCATGCGTTGGTTTTCCCTTGAAGAGGAAAGGGTGATGCAGCAAAGTAGATAAGTATTTCCCTCAGTTGTTGAGAACCAAGGTATCAATCCAGTAGGAGATACAAGCAAGTCCCCAATAGATGTACCTACACAAATAATCAAACACTTGCACCCAACGCTATAAAGGGGTTGTCAATCCCTTCACGGTTACTTGCAAGGATGAGATTAGATAGAGATAGATAGATAGGATTGCTAAAACGAAAAGTAAACTAAAAGTAAAAAGATTGCAGCAAAGTATTTTTGGTATTTTTGGTTTATACATCTGAAAATATAATATGGAAAATAGACCCGGGGGCCATAGGTTTCACTAGAGGCTTCTCTCATGAAGGAAAATAATACGGTGGGTGAACAAATTACTGTCGAGCAATTGATAGAAAAGCGAATAATTATGAAGATATCCAAGGCAATGATTATTCATATAGGCATCACGTTCGTATCAAGTAGACCGAAACGATTCTGTATCTACTACTATTACTCCACACATCGACCGACTCCTGCCTGCATCTAGAGTATTAAGTTCATGAAGAACAGAGTAACGCATTAGGTAAGATGACATGATGTAGAGGGATAAACTCAAGCAATATGATGAAAACCCCATCTTTTTATCCTCGATGGCAACAATACAATACGTGCCTCGCTACCCCTACTTTGTCACTGGGTGAGAACACCGCAAGATTGAACCCAAAACTAAGCACTTCTCCCATTGCAAGTATTACCAATCTAGTTGGCCAAACCAAACCAATAACTCGAAGAGACTTGCAAAGATATGAAATCATGCATATAAGAATTCAGAGAAGATTCAAATAATATTCATAGATAATCTGAACATAAACCCACAATTCATCAGATCTCGAAAAACACACCGCAAAAGAGTATTACATCGGATAGTTCACCACAGACCTTCGGGTCCATAGCTAGTAGCTAGATGGCTTCTTCTCTCTCTTTGTTCTTCAATACCATGTTCTTCATGATCTTCAATCGGAGGGGCAATGGAGTTGATGTAGATGCCCTCCGTGATCGAATCCCCCTCCGGCAGATTACCGAAAAAGGCTCCAAGATTGGATCTCACGGGAACAGAGGCTTCCGGCGGCGGAAAAGTTTTTTCGTGGCTCTTTTTGGTATCTAGGGAATATTTGGGAATTTATAGGCCGAAGAATAGGGTTAGGAGGGCTGCCGTGGGGCCACAAGCCAGGGGGCGCCCCCCCTAGGGCGCGCCCCAGTTGCTTGTCGCCACACGGCAGGTCTCCTGCCTTCATCTCCAAGTCTGCTGGGTTGCTTCTGGTCCAAGAAAAATCATTCCGAAGATTTTATTCCGTTTGGACTCCGTTTAATATTCCTTATCTGCAATACTCAAAAACAAGGAAAAAACAGAAACTGGCACTAGGCTCTATATTAATAGGTTATTCCCAAAAATAATATAAAATAACATATTAATGCATATAAAACATCCAAAACAGATAATATAATAGCATGGAACAATCAAAAATTATAGATACGTTGGATTCGTATCACCGCCGTTGCTGCTTTTGCGGCCGCCGCTTCCGTAGTGTCGGCCCCAGTCGCTGCAGGCACGTTCCGCGTCTCCACGATGGCGGGGTCAGGATCGCGGCTCGTGGATCTCCGCGCGGTGTTGTGGTTGCGTTTACCGATGCAGTGAACGCGGGGGGCGCCTCCGTCGGCGTCACTGGCGACCACTTGCGAGGGTTGCTTGGACGCGGATAGAGTGGGTGTTGCTGCACCCTTAGTCTTCTTGGGAGGCATGGTCGTTGAAGAAGCTGTTGATGACGACGCGCAAAAGTCAGTGAAGGTTCATGTAAGGGGAATCCCCTACCTGGCGCGCCAAAGATGTCGGGGTACGACGATCTATGGGGCCGGCTAGGCCCCTTCCGTGGTTCGACAAGGGAGATCCTCTAGCGCAAAGAGCATCACTGGACCATGCATGTACGAGGGTTTAGACAGGTTCGGGCCGCCGGAGCATAATACCCTACGTCCTGTGTGGTGTGGTTTATTCGGGTTCATAGTACAGGAGCATCGCAACCCTGCAAGGATGCTCAGGGAGACTACATGAACTAAAGTAGACAATCTAACTATTTTGAGCATGTCCCTCGACTTTCATCATCGCAGCTTTAAATTGAATGCATGATTACATTAGGTGGCCTTCCTCGGAAAAAACTGACATTTTGTTGCAAGATTAGCAGCCATCATAGCCTTGTACTCAAGGAATGACTCACAGGTTTTGATAGTGTGTTCTTCTTCATTGCAAAACAAACAAGTAATTTTCCTTCTAGGATTTAGGCTTGCTTGTTGGCTCCACATTGGCGTATTTTTTGCTTTCTTTCTTGGCTTCTTTCTGAAGCTTCTTATTATGCTTGTCTTCTCGTTGCTCCAACAATGTCTTCCTTCTCTTTGCTCGCTTAGATGGTCGACCTTGTTTCGGCACACGTGCAGGATCTTGTAGTGGGGCTGATGATTGTGGGTCTGCTCCAGTTGGAACATTGGCTACACTTGCTTGAGGGCTTTGTCATTGCTGCACCACCTCTTCCCTCGACATTTGTTCTTTTTTCATCGAAGCTACTATGGGCCAGAGCTATTGATGACCCACAAGTATAGGGGGTCAATCATAGTCCTTTCGATAAGTAAGAGTGTCGAACCCAACGAGGAGCAAAAGGAAATGACAAGCGGTTTTCAGCAAGGTATTCTCTGCAAGCACTGAAATTGTAGGTAACAGATAGTTTGATAGCAAGGTAATTTGTAACGAGCAAGTAACGGTAACGGTAAATAAGGTGCAGCAAGGTAGCCCAATCCTTTTGAGGCAAAGGACAGGCCAGAACAATCACTAGTAATAGGCAAAGTGTTCTTGAGGGTACACGGGAATTTCGTCTAGTCACTTTTATCATGTTGGTTTGATTCGTGTTCGCTACTTTGATAATTTGATATGTGGGTGGACCGGTGCTAAGGTGTTGTTCTTACTTGAACTAACAACCTACTTATGATTAACCCCCTGCAAGCATCCGCAACTACGAGAAAAGTATTAAGACAAAGTCTAACCATAGCCTTAAACATGTGGATCCAAATTAGCCCCTTACGAAGTAGCGCATAAACTAGGGTTTAAGCTTCTGTCACTCTAGCAACCCATCATCTAATAACTACTCCACAATGCATTCCCTTAGGCCCATGAATGGTGAAGTGTCATGTAGTCGACGTTCACATGACACCACTAAGGGAATCACAACATACATATCATCAAAATATCGAACACATATCAAATTCACATGATTACTCGCAACATGACTTCTCCCGTGACCTCAAGAACAAAGGTAACTACTCACAAATAATAATCATGCCCAAGATCAGAGGAGTAATGAATAGCATAATGGATCTGAACATATAATCTTCCACCTAATAAACCATATAGTAATCAACTATACAAGGTAATCAACACTACTAGTCACCCACAGGTACCAATCTGAGGTTCCGGTACAAAGATTGAACACAAGAGATGAACTAGGGTTTGAGAGGAGATGGTGCTGTTGAAGATGTTGATGAAGATTGGCCTCCCAAAGATGAGAGGGGTGTTGGTGATGACGATAGCTTCGATTTTCCTCTCCGGGAGGGAAGTTCCCCCGACGGAATCGCTCCGCCGGAGGGCAAAAGTGCTCCTGCCCAAGTTCCACCTCGAGGCGGTGGCGCTTCGTCCCGGAAGTCCTCCTCCTAATTTTTTTAGGTTTTTTGGGAATTTATACAAAAATACGGGCTCCGGAAGTGGGCCTGGGTGAGCACCACCCACCAGGGCGCGCCGGGAGGGGGCTGGCGCGCCCTGGTGGGTGATGTGCACCCTAGGCCCCCTCTCCGGTGGTTTCTGGCTCCAGTATTTATTATTAATTCCAAAAATAATCTCCGTAAAGTTTCAGCTTCATTGGAGTTGTGCAGAATAGGTATCTCTGACGTGCTTTTCTTGTGTTCAGAATTCCAGTTGCCGGTATTCTCCCTCTTTGTGTAAACCTTGCATATTATGAGAGAAAAGGCATTAGAATCACTCTCCAAAGCATTATTATTCAACAAAACAAAGTAAATAACAATAGGAAATCATGATGCAAAATGGACGTATCAACTCCCCCAAGCTTAGACCTCGCTTGTCCTCAAGCGAAAGCCGATATAGAAAAGCATGTCCACATGGTTTGAGAGAGAGGTGTCGATAAAAACAAAATACGGACAAAGAAGCATCATGCTTATTAACATAACAGCAACAAACTCTAACTTAAGAACTTATTTCAATATATTTTTATCATAAAGCTTCTGATGAACAAGTAACAATTCATCACAACATAGAAGTATGAAGCATAAACCTTATTGGGAACCAACAAACTATGTTCTCAGTCAACTTTGCAACTACAATTCATCATATTTTCAGGAAGAGTCTCATGTCTGAGCGTTTTGGCAAGTCCACATACTCAACTATCATTTAGTCTTCTATGATTGCTAACACTCACGGCATACCCATGAACAAAAAGTTTCAACCGGACACATAGGAAGATAGGGGCTTATAGTTTTGCCTCCCAACGTATTCACCTCAAGGGTGATGTCAACAATAATAACTCATGCCCACCCATATCCAACTGGATATATGTGCCTAGATCTTTCCTCACCACATGATGCTTGCAAAAGAAAAAGTAAAAAGGGATAGGGAAGAATACTTTGACTCTTGCATAAAAGTAAGTGCATGAAAGTAAAAGATAGGCCCTTCGCAGAGGGAAGCAGAGGTTGTCATGCGCTTATTTGTTTGTATGCCCAATCCCTTAATGTAAAAGAACGTCACGCTATATTGCCCCCTATGATAGCAACCTTTATTATGCAGTATGTCGCTTTTATTACTTTGCCATCATAAGTTCATATAACGCTCAATTTTCTCTTACACTAATTGATCAAAACACTTTTAGAAGCAATTTTTATTGCCTTATTGCACCAATGACAACTTACTTGAAGGATCTTTCTCGATCCATAGGTAGGTATGGTGGACACTCAAGGAAAGAGTTTGGGTTTGAGTTTTTGGATGCACAAGTAGTATCTCTACTTAGTGCGGAATTTTTGGCTAGCAAAGATATTGAACAAGCACCACATGTTAAAGGATCTATGACAATATAACTTCTATGTGGATATGAACAAACATAAATCATTACGTTGTCTTCCTTGTCCAACGTTAACAATTTTGACATATAATATTTGATGGGGGCTCACAATCATAAAAGATTTCCAAGATAGTGTATTTGCATGTGAATCTTCTCTTCCCTAATTAATTCTTTCATGAATTGCATCATTGACCAATGGTATGTTTGTCAATCTCCAATAAATTTTACTACTTATACTTTTCCTTATGTGATGTCATTACTCACCATAAGATTAGCATATGATTCTTTTCATTTATTTGTCTTTCTTTTATTTGATTGCAACAAGAAAGTAGAGAAGCAAAAACTCAAACTAAACTTTATTATATAGCTTTCACACAATTACATAGATAGGTAGGCCACAAAACTAACACACGAAAATAGATCTCGCTAAACTTTTATTCGACTAAGGGAAAGGGAAACTAAAGATAAAACTAGAATAGGTAAAGGTGGATAAAAGTGATGGTGATACGATACAGGGGCACCTCCCCCAAGCTTGGCTCAAGCCAAGGGGAGTGCCCATACCCATCTACTCAAGTCTCCTTTGGTGGTGGTGATGAAGAAGGTGGAGGTGTTGATGTAGGTGGTGGTGATGTGATGTCACACTTTAGCTTCAGAAGATGCTCCAATTTGCGGATGACTCTTGTTGGGGATATAACCCCGTGGTGAGACCCGCCCAGGAGGGGCCGGGTCATGCCGTTGGCGGCTTATGACAAGATTAGGAGTAAGCTTAATCGGTGGGCCTGGAGGCCCAGAGCCAGAAGACAAGATGTAACCCGGCGGGCTTGAGCCGCCGGTGGCGGTTTGTTAGACAAGGCATGTGTAGTTAGAGGTGAGGTCGGTTATCAAGTATAACCCGACCCGGACTCTTGTAAGCCTAGGGCCTTGACCTGTGTATATAAAGGCGGGTTACCTGGGCGGCTTAGGCCATGAAACAACCCATCGATAGTTAGGTCAAGCGAACTCGCTCCCTTGTAATCGGTACACAATCAATACAACACAAAGCAGGACGTAGGCTTTTACCTCTTTCCGAGGGGCCGAACCTGGGTAACCCTTGTCTCCCGATTCCGATCAACCCCTTCGAGCTCACCGCCTTAGCAATGGCCTCGAACCTAAGTCCTTTCACGAGGACATCTGCCGTGACAAAACCATGACAGTTGGCGCCCACCGTGGGGCTAACGCTCGGTGGTGTGGAGTTCTCGAAGGGCTCTTTCCCAGGGATCGAGGGATACACCGTTGGCAGGATGACCAAGAGTCGCCGCGGCAAGCTCTACATCGACGACGCTGGCTGGGGCCCCGAGGCCGACTCAATCGAGTACAGGCACCGGTTCCCCTTCGGCAGAATCCACGTCTTCATCGGCAAGATCGGCGGATCTAAACCCGGGCCAGACATCTGCACCGACCTCGTCGAGCCGGCCCGGCGCGCGCAACCTGCCCATGTTAACCCGGGCCGGAAGTGTGTCTTCGTCGGCTTTACCCAAGGCGTGGAATTTGAAGGTTCCATGTCGCGGGAGGAAACCCTCATCTGCTCAGAGGATGGATCCTCGAGTGGGGAGGCAGAATCAATCTATCAGCTTCACAATGGCGGGCTTGGGGGCTACTTTGATGGTTATCCCGAGCCGGAGTACCATGAGCCGGTGTACTATGAGCCGCCGAACCGTGCCGCTGTCTTCATGGCAGGATCGGCATCGGCCCCCAGCAGCACGGCTGCTGGTGCGACCGGGTCTGGATATGGCAGGCCGCCGGCTCAAGTTCTGCTGGATCTGATGAACGAGCTTAAAACTCTGATGGAAACCGAGGTCACGGTTGAGAACCAAGCGGCCCGTAACACAGAGATCACGAGGTTGAAGAACCAGATGGCCGGAGTCCAAGAGGAAATCAATGCGTTGAAGGCTCGGATGGATGCTGTGTCGGAGCGCCTTAGGGCAGACGCCTTTCGCCTTGAATTAGAGCAGCAGACCGCAGCGGCGGTTCACCGGATGAGGCATCAATCCCGTTTGCCGGATCAATATGAGGCCAGAAATCTTTTCAACATGCCAGGGACGGGACGGAATGCACCTTTGACCGTAACCCGGACGGCGGAAGTACCTGGGAGCAGGGCGGCGGTTCAGCATTGGCAGCCAGACCCACCCCGCAGGAACCAGACCCCGCCACGGTCTTTTCCGGCGCCGCCTGGTCATTATTCTAACCCGGCGGAGAACATGGTGGCAGCGGCGACCAGACTTGGTATGATCCCCATCCCTGATGGGACACCTTTCGCAGAGGAAGTGCGGAACGCCATTGGATACCTGCAGACGACGGTGGCCCAGCAGGAGAAATATACTTACAGCCGGAGTCGCGTGCACGCAACCCCCATCCCGAGCCGCAGCTATAGCCGGCGTTTAGAGTCGCCGACGGTCTCTAGCAGTGAGCGACGTCGAAACCCGCCGCGAGTCGATCAGCCGGCTCTTGATGCTCAGGCGTTGGTGGATCGGGCAAGAGCACAACGAGAGGCGGCAGCATTGGCAGCTGCGGTGGCTTATCAAGAACCCACAGTAGCACCTTCCGTTTCGGTAGGAGCCGGAGTAACCTCTAGGGCTGTGGGAGTGCCGTGCTTAGTACCGGCTTTACGAAACGAGCGCCTGCCGAAAGACTTCAAGGGTCCTCGCAAGGTGCCCAACTATACCGCTGATCTGCCTCCGGAAGCTTGGATTGAAAGCTATGAACTAGCCATGGAGATGTTGGACGTCAGTGATGCAGTATGCGCCAAATATTTCATCATGATGCTGGAAGGGCCGGCTCGCACGTGGTTGAAGGGCTTACCACCCAACACCATTAATTCTTGGGCCGAGTTGAAGGCGAAGTTCATCAAGAATTTCCAGGGAATGTGCAAGCAGCCCATGACAATTGTGGATCTGGATCATTGCGTGCAGCGTGAGGACGAGTCGGCTCATCATTGGGTCCGGCGGGTCTCAACCATCATCCACTCTTCTGATAACATTACGGCGGCTCAAGCGGTCCTGATTCTGGAGAAGAATTGCCACTTTGGGCCCCTGAAGCAGAAGCTTGGCCGGCTCAAACGTTCATGCCAGGACATGGGGGAACTCATGGCGGCTCTCACCAAGTATGCGGACTCGGATAGCACGAAGGACTCGGGTTCTGATGATGAGAAATTTGCCAAGGGTGAGAAGAATAACAACGGCAAGAGACAACTGCAGAATGGGGGAGGAAACAACAATAATGGCAACGGCGGAAAGCGGAAATACCAGGACGGCGGGTCAGATTTAGTGGCCAACACCAGTATTGGGAATAACCGTCGGAAGGGGAACGGCAAGCCGCCTTTCGTTAACCGCAAACCTGTTGACATGGAGGCGATGCTGAATGTTCCTTGTCCGAAACATAGCCTTCCTGATCAGCCGTCCACTCATGCTTGGAAGGATTGTTGGATCATGCGGGAGTTTCGAAATTACAGTGTTAACCAGCATCAAGGCGGCGGCGGTGGATCATCCGACGGGTCAGGATCCGGTCCTTCTGGGTCCGGTTTCGGTACAGGCGGCTCAGGCTCTGGCTATCAAGGTCAAGGAAACCATGGAGGTAATAATCAACAGTCTAGCAGTGGAGGTCAGCAACAAAGTAACCAGTCCGGGTAACAGAGTAATCCCAAGCAGCTTAATGGAGGCCAGTATCATGTTTATACGACTAGTCTTGACAAGCGGGATCGGAAGGTGCGCAAGCGGGCGGTTAATGCGGTTATGCCGGCTCTCCCTCAGTACTTAAGGTGGTCAGAGTATGACATAACTTGGAGCAGAAAGGATCACCCGCCGCGGGTGGATAACCCGGGACAGTTGGCTTTGGTGGTGGCCCCCCAAGTGGGAGGCTATGTGTTCACTAAGGTGCTTATGGATGGTGGCAGTAGCATCAACATCCTGTACTATGACACGTTCCGCCGGATGAACTTGCTTGACAAGGACCTTAAGACGTCTTCAACGGTCTTTCACGGAGTGGTGCCCGAAAAATCGGCTTATCCAGTCGGAAAATTTTCTCTGGAGGTAGCTTTTGGTGATGAATTCAACTATAGGGTGGAATCTTTATGGTTTGAGGTGGTCAAGATCAAGAGCCCGTACCACGCTCTGTTCGGACGGCCGGCTTACGCCAAGTTCATGGCTAGACCTTGCTATGTTTACTTACAGCTCAAGATGCTCGGGTTAAAGGGAACGATTACTGTGCATGGTGATCGGAAGATTGCTCTTGAGTGTGAGGAAGGTGATGCAGCATATGCAAAGTCGAGTTGTGCGGAGGCGGAGCTTAAGTTTTATAAGGAGAATGTTGACCCGGCAGATATGAGCCCATTAAAGAAGCCTAGCACGGAATCTGAGCCGCCTCTCAAGTTTGTGGCAGAAGATACCAAGCTAGTGGATTTCACTCCTGGCGACTCATCACATCAGTTCACTATTGGGGCTAATATGGATCCCAAATAGGAAAGCGCGCTCATCGAATTCATCCGTGAGAATCGGGACATCTTTGCATGGAAGTCTTCTGACATGCCGGGTGTACCGAGAGAATTCGCTGAGCACCACCTTAATGTGGATCCTAAGTTTAAACCGGTCAAACAGTTCCTCCGTCGCTTCAATGAGGAGAGGCGTAAGGCTATTGGGGAAGAGGTGACCCGGCTCTTGGCAGCAGGGTTCATTGTTGAAGTTTTTCACCCAGAGTGGTTAGCTAACCCGGTGTTGGTACTCAAGAAGAACGGCACGTGGCGCATGTGCGTGGATTACACAGATCTTAACAAGGCATGTCCGGTTGACCCGTTTGCTCTCCCCCGTATTGATCAAATCATTGATGCAACGACGGGTTGTGAAAGTCTGTGCTTCTTGGATGCTTACTCAGGTTATCATCAGATCAAGATGGCAGTCAAAGACCAAGAGAAGACGTCTTTCATTACGCCTTTTGGAGCTTTCTGCTATGTGTCTATGCCTTTTGGGCTCAAGAGTGCCCAGGCGACTTACCAGCATTGTGTGCAGAACTGTCTTCATGGGCAAATTGGGCGCAATGTTCATGCTTATGTGGATGATATTGTGGTCGAGTCAAGGAAAAAGGAGACTCTGCTGGCTGATTTGAAGGAAACTTTTGACAATTTGTGGGTTTACAAGATGATGCTTAACCTGGCAAAATGTGTGTTTGGTGTACCTGCAGACAAGCTCTTGGGATTTTTGGTCTCTGAAGCGTGGCATCGAGGCTAACCCGGACAAAATAAAGGCTATTACTTCTTTGTCTAAGCCGGCGTGCATTAATGATGTTCAGCGCCTGGCGGGTCGTATTGCTGCATTAAGCCGGTTCATAAGCCGCCTGGGTGAGAAAGCTATTCCTCTGTATCAGATGATGAAGAAGACAGACGATTTCGTCTGGAGTGATACGGCTGATGAGGCGTTTGAAGCGCACAAAAAGCAATTGGCTGAGCCGCCGGTTCTGGCCGCTCCCGTGGAAAAGGAGCCCCTGCTCTTATATGTGGCGGCTAACAACAGGGCTGTCAGTGCTGCAGTTGTGGTGGAGCGCAAGGAGGCGGGTAAGGAGTACCCAGTTCAGCGGCCGGTTTATTATGTCAGTGAGGTCCTGACGGAGTCTAAGCAAAGATACCCTCATTGGCAATAACTGGTGCTTGGGGTATTCATGGCCAATCGCAAGCTGAAGCATTATTTTCTTGGGCACCCGATCACAGTGGTTAGTTCTGCTCCTTTGGGAGATATCATTCAAAACAGAGAAGCTACTGGAAGGATTGCTAAGTGGGCAATTGAGCTTGGACCTCTCAATCTGAAATATGTGCCCCGGACGGCTATCAAATCTCAAGCCCTGGTTGATTTTATCAATGACTGGACAGAGTGTCAAATTCCTGAGGAAAAGCCAGACAATACTTATTAGACGATTCACTTTGATGGATCCAGGCAATTGGAAGGCTCGGGGGCTGGAGTTGTTTTAACTTCCCCACGAGGTGACAAATTCTGTTATGTTTTGAGACTAATGTTTCCTTGTACTAACAATGCAGCAGAATATGAGGCTTTGCTTCATGGGCTCCGTGTGGCCAAGGAGATGAACTTGAGCCGGGTCAGATGTCTTGGCGACTCAGACCTGGTAGCTCAGCAAGTCTCTGGCACGTGGGACTCAAAGGACCCTCGCATGGCGGCTTACCGCCAGGCGGTTGATGTTATTGCTGGCCATTTTAAGGGTTATCAGGTGGATCATATTGATCGGCGGAAGAATGAGGTGGCTAACGCATTATCAAGGCTGGGGTCTCAGCGTAAGCCGGTGCCGCCTAATGTGTTCTTGGACGTGTTGCATCACCCATCGGTCAAGTTACCGTCGGAGGAGGATTTGGATGTACCTGACCCGGAAGGGCAATTGGTGGCGGCTCTTCGCGCGATCCCTGATTGGACATTGCCTTATCTGGCGTACCTGACCCACGGTGAGTTACCTCAAGATGAGACTCTGGCACGGCAGATCATAAGGCGGTCTAAGTCTATGACTATTGTCAACGGCGAGTTACATCGGCGCAGTGTGACAGGTGTCTTTCAGCGTTGTGTTTCTCCTGATGAGGACCGTGAGATCTTGCAAGAAATCCATGCTGGCGATTGTGGTCATCACGCCGGGTCAAAATCATTGGTGGCCAAGGCCTTTCGACACGGGTTTTACTGGTTAACAGCTCACAAAGATGCAGAGGATTTGGTCACTAAGTGTGGCGGGTGCCAAAATTTCGGGCGACGTGCCCATGTGCCGGCTCAAGAGCTACGGATGATTCCAATCACCTGGCCGTTTGCAGTCTGGGGGCTTGATATGGTAGGTCCTTTTAAGAGGTCTAAGGACAAAAAGACCCACCTCTTGGTGGCGGTTGATAAGTTTACTAAGTGGGTCGAGGCTGAGCCGGTCAGCAAGTGTGATGCAGCAACAGCAGTTCGGTTCGTCAAAAAGCTGATTTTTCGTTTTGGTTATCCTCATAGTATCATCACTGATAATGGCACTAACTTGTCTAAGGGGGCTATGAAGGAGTTCTGTGATGAGGAACATATCCGTCTTGATGTATCTTCAGTAGCTCACCCGCAGTCTAATGGTCAAGCTGAGCGTGCTAACCAGGAAATTTTGAGAGGAATAAAACCCCGGCTCATGGTTCCTTTGGAGCGCACCCCGGGTTGTTGGGTGGAGGAGTTGCCGTATGTTCTTTGGAGCATAAGAACCACCCCCAACATGTCTACAGGCTATACGCCTTTCTTCATGGTTTATGCCGCAGAAGATGTTCTCCCCAGTGATATTCGTCATGACTCGCCCAAAGTGGCGGCTTACGTAGAAACTGATAACGAGGCGGCGCGTCAGGATGCTTTGGATGCCTTGGACGAAGAGCGGGATCTTGCAGCAGCTCGATCAACGATTTATCAACAAGATCTGCGTCGCTATCATAGCCGCAGGGTCAAGACCCGGACGTTCCAAGAAGGCGACTTAGTACTCCGGCTGATTCAAGACCAGTCAGATATGCATAAGTTGTCACCTCCCTGGGAAGGACCATTTGTGATCAGCAGAAATCTCAATAATGGTTCTTATTATCTCATGGATATACGGGAGAGTGACAAGTCTCGCACTTCTGGTGAAGAGACCAAGAGGCCATGGAATATTGCCCACCTTCGGCCATACTATACTTAAGCTGCCAGTCCGGCTCTCATCAATGTACATATTTCTGTCATTATATATACCATCTTTTATGATATAATAAAGTGGGCATCCCCATGATTAGGGGCCTCTGCCGTTTTCTCTGCACTGAAAGTGTCATACAAAGGAGTTGATCCTTAATCAGGTCACTTGGGGGCTTCCAACCCTATGGGTTTAGCTTACATACCCTCTTGGCTAGGCTTTATATGCCATGTTCGAGTTAAACATGCCTGTTTGCAACTTGCTACTCCGCTATGTGACCCGCCGAACTCTTGACAGCTATTCTTGATAAGAGACCCTGAACTTTTATAAGTTATTCTCGCACAAAGACCCTGAACTTGTCAAGGTTTAAATGGCGGCTTTTGTCACGAGAGAGCCGGCTTACAGTGAGCTAGGATAAACTCGTCTTGTCTGCCGTAACCCCTCCGCTATTTGGCCCGTTCGTACTTTTAGCAATGTCAATCTTCTAAAGACCCTGAACTTGCTAAAGTTTAAACGACGGATTTATGTCACGTGAGACCCGGTTTACAAGTTTTCTTTAGGCTTGCCGCCTAGTTTCTTCGGAAACAATATAAATTTTTTTCGTAAAAAACAAGAGTATCTTGGCCTACCGCGCCTTTAAAGCCGGCTTATAGGACGAGACATACAAATTACTTGTTTTTGTAGGTACTCTCATGATAAGATTCTAAGTTTTGGAAAATTCCGGCTTGGTATTGCTCAGGGAGTATAACCCGCCCGGCGCGTCAAGGCAGTCAAATGATTATATATCAAAGACGAATTTGCTAAGTCGCCGGAAGAAGGTTAAACAGTGCATCAAAAGCATAAGAGCAGGCAGTTAAATGTTTTCCTACTGCTATTACAAGGCTTTTCAAAAGGCCCAAAAGTTGCAAACTTCAAGTTTTTCAGCAAATTCTAACCTGGCGAATTAAACAAAGACCGGGTTACCCTCACATGATGCAAAGTTTTTTCTCTAACTCGCCGCTGGGTCACCCTGCGCCGGGTCTTCGGTTTCTTGGATCTGGAGGTTGTCCACATCCCAATTGCAGTTGGTTAAAGCTTCAAACATGGCTTCATCGTGCATGATTGGAGATGGGTCAACATCAGGAGCGAAGAGGTGCTTACGGCGTTGAGGAATCAGGGTCTTCGCTTCAAAAGTGGGCCCTCAAACACGTTTGTTATCTTCAGAGTAAGCCGCCTGGTATACTGACAGATCAGCCTCTGCGGCCAGCCGGCTTGCCAGAACCCGGGACGCCTTATGACAGCGAGAGTAATCTTCTTGTGTAAACTCCGAGCCATCATCCTTCAGTTGAGGGAAGCCATCCATCATCTCATCCGGATTAAGCTCCGGGGCATAAGCCAACGACCGGCTCAAAGCAGCAATTGCGCCCTTGCGGGCGGCTGATCTCTTTAGTTCTTCCAGCTGCTTTGGGATGGTCGACATGACTTCCAGCACGCCCTTCATGAGCTTCGGAACACCCCTCTCAGTCATGACAGCCCTGATGGTAATTAGATACCCGGCATACAACTGTTCTGTCAATGAGTATAAAGCCTTGAGTTTCAGCAGGCTGTTGTCTGACAGTTGGCGGCTCCGTTCACCTACAGGCAAGTCAAAATTTATAAGTCGCCAGAAAAGATTTTGGACAAAGTGCCTTTTTATGTATGGAAGGTTAAGAATGCTTACCAAAGACGGCTCCAATCATATGAGAGATCTGGCTTTTCAAACTGTTCAGCTCATCAGTTACCGTTTTGAGATGGCCTTCTGCGTCTTCAGCGTGCTTGGTCAGGGCGGCTTGGCTTGACTCGGCGTCTTTCTTGACGGTCTTGAGCTCGGCCTTGATCACATCCAGCTCAGTCAAGGCGATCTAATACTTGGCATCAGTTTCTGCTCGGCCTTTTTGTTGCAAGGCCAGATTCTCCTTAAGGTCTGACACGGCCGACTCAGCAGCAGTCAAAGATTCCTGCACAGAGCAAGGTTGTTACTTTTGAAGCCGCCGATCCGGCTCATACTAATTTTTGGTAAAGAGTATCACAATTATTACAAGTCCCAAGCAGATTGCAAGCAATTCACTTGACACTTGGGGGCTAATGTATCTCAGCTCTTTCTTATAGAGTCGGCTCATTACTTAGGTAATGACCCGACCCTTGGGGGCTACACTTGGCTCTTAATCTATGATTGAGTGCCGGCTCATTACTTAGGTAATGACCCGGTCCTTGGGGGCTACAATTGGCTCTTATTTTATGATTGAGCGCCGGCTCATTATTGGCATAATGACCCGGCCCTTGGGGGCTACATAATGATCTTACTAAAGATAACCAAGTAATTGAAGACCCAGCTGACCTTTTGAAAGGTCAACCGGCCCTTGGGGGCTCCATGAGTATGAGGATGCAAGGGAAATGAGGTACCTCGTATTTCTTCTTCATTATGCCAACCAAGTTGGCCTCCATATCCCGGCTTGTAGACAGGCGGCTTAGATAGCCGGCGTGTAGTTCTTCGGCGGTAAGCTTCTCGAGGTTAGGTAGATCAAATTGCATTTGTCCTTCCTTGAGATGAGCCGCCTTGTCCTTGCTGGTATGCTTTGACAATGTCTTGGAAGGAGCCGAAGATTTGTAAGCCGCCCCAGTAACAGTAACTTCCTCATGGAAAGCCACATTCTCAGTTGCTTGCTGGGGGCTGGGCGACTTAGGATCAGAATCTGGATGAGCCTCAGGAGCCTCGATATCCATATCTGCCAGCTCATTCTGTTGAAAAGCTTCTTCATGAGTACTTTTGGCGGTTTCAGAAGGTTCACCATGAGCTTCAGGGATGGTTGGTTTTGGAATTGCCGGCTCTGGAGCATCAGGTATGGCGGCTGACCTGCCAGTCTTTCTCCGTTTGGCTTGAGCCCTGTGAAGCAAAGTTAAAATTACACATCAATGAGCAAAGATGGATTATTGATACAAAGAGTGGGATATAAAAATACTTACCCTTGGTTGATGATCAGGGGAGGCAACTTTGAAGCTGTTGAGTCGCCAGAAGAAGGAGGCGAGTCCTGCAAAAGTTAGCATTGTTAAACATTGATAAGCTATAAGGATATCGTACAGGAAAAATAAGTTCAAGACAAGAAAGTACTTCGGTGCGCTGTTTCCGAGGGGCCAGCTCATTGGGTAAGCCGGTTAAAAGGTCTCCAGAGCCGGTGCTCCGGGTCTGACGTCTGCTATTGTCTTGCTGTTTCTTCAAAAGAAAATTAGAGCCCAAGTGAGCAAAAGGACAGGAACTCTTTACCTTCCGTACAGCCCGCCGTACTCTCTTTACTGGTGAAAGATCCGAGTCAGAGGAGACAATGGTTACCTCGGCAACGTCGGCATGACTTGTTTCTGCTTCTTCCTATGAGTAATCGTCGTCAATGAGTTGCATAAAGAGAAGGCCAAGGGGGTCAAGTTCTACCTCTGAGTCGTTGAACTCGAATAAATCTTTGGATGATTGCCTCTTCCGACGAGTTGGCGCCTTAGATTTGGTCGCCTTGGGGACTTTGCTTTTCTTCTTCAGAGTAGGGGGCAACAGTTTTTTCCAGAAGGAAGAGCCGGCCTGCACATGGCAAAGCATTTTGGCAGAAAAGGTTAATATAGTGTGTAAAATACAGCACTAAAAGAATGGATGAGGGTTAGGATGGAAAGACTTACATCCGGAGCCGGGTTAAGTGCAGAGAAGGGATTTAAACTCGTCTTGCTGCAGGCGGCTAATGATTCCCCCAGCAAAGACTTGACGATAGTATTAAGATCCTGGTCCTTCAAAGGGGTCCGGGTGAAGCATTGAGGGTCGTCCACTTTACCAGTGTACTGGCACATTAAGGCGCCACGGCGGCTTAGCGGCAGAATCCTCCAGGAGACCCAGCAGTGGGTCAGATCAACACCCATCAATCCGTTGGCTAACAGAGCCCTGACTTTTGAGAAAGTAGAGGCATATTGAGCACGTCCGGCGGCTGACATCCGGTCTGGAAGCTCTGTATCAGTACTAAGCCGGTAAGAACGATAGCCCGGCAGTGGGTTTTCCCCCTCTGGTGAAGTGTCTCGGCAGTAGAACCAAGTCTTGTTCCATTCTTTGGGGTGACTCGGCAGGGTTGCTGCTGGGAAGAGTACATCCCTCCGCCTCTGAAGAGTAACACCCCCGAGCTCAAGGCTTAACCCATCCGCCATTTCTGTTTGGCGGTTGATGTAGAAATACTCTTTAAAGAGGTCGACGGACGGGTCCTCCTGAAGGTAGGCTTCACAGAAGGTTTGAAATTGGCACATGTTGGTGACAGAATTCGGGCCAATGTCTTGGGGGTGCAGCTTGAATGCGTGTAAGACATCCCGGAAAAACTTTGACCCGGGCGGGGAAAAGCCCCGAAGAAGATGGTCTGTGAATATAATGACCTCCCCGTCTTTGGGTTTAGGGGTAGTCTCATTGCCTGGAACCCGCTAGTGGATAATATCCAGAGCCGGCAGAACTCCCATGGTGAAAAATTCTTTGAGTGACTCTTCGGTCACTCCAGACTTTACCCAGTTGCAGGTGGACGGAGTTTTAGACATGGTGGCGGCTTAGGAAGCTGCGGGAAGACATGAATATTCGGCGGGTTAAAAATACATTCTGACTAAGGTCACTATGACTGGAAATGGTGACAGCGTTTGGCAGGTTAATATAAAATTATGAGCCGCCAAAGCTACTTGCGGTAAGACAGAGTGAGCCGGCAGCTTTACGGCGGGTCAAGTTTATCAATGCAGATTGAAAAATTGCTAAGTGTTGAGAAACCGATTCTGCAACTACGGCTATGGATTCAAGATCTACGGGCGAGGGAAAAAGGAAAATATTCTAGCCCTAAAAGGACCAGTGGAAGAACAGACGGCTTCTGCGCAGATTAAAACGAGATGCAGATCTACAATGAGTGCGGCGTGATTATGGAGCGGGCCGCCGCGTGATTTCGGCAGCGTTGTAAGGCTTTAGAGAAGGTGCTTTCCATCTAATCGGCGAAGAACGTTCTGATGAATGGTGATGAACACCGAAGAAACCCGACGAACTCGGGGGAGATCTAAAGGATTAATACAGATCTGACATGGAGCAGTAATGAAACCTGGAGGATGTGAGCGGATGCGGCGATATTCTGGACGCGTACAGGTTGATGCAGCGGCCGGAGTTGATGAAGACGACGAGCTTCGGCGGCGCGGCGAGCTTTGGTGGTCCAGAGGAAGAAGAAGATGGCGGCGGGGAAAATGAAAGTGATAACCCCCGTGCTTATTTATAAGGCTATAATGGTCTCACAAACGGTCCGATGCGGGAATCAAGGGAGCACGATGATGATTAAACTAAGAAGATGCCTCGATTTTTGGGCTGGTCATATTAATGATGAAAGATCCACTCTGACGTCAGAAGAATCTTTTTTGATTTTTCTGATGATGTCACAGCGGGTCATGAAAGCTGGTCAGAAGCAATGACCGCCCATTTTCGGCGGGTCATGAAGATTACCAGAGAAGGCAAGACTCGCCAACCAGAAGATTTGGAGATTGACATGAACCAATTCAAATCAATCTGGGGCCTAATGTTGGGGATATAACCCCGTGGTGAGACCTGCCCAGGAGGGGCCGGGTCATGCGGTTGGCAGCTTATGACAAGATTAGGAGTAAGCTTAATCGGTGGGCCTGGAGGCCCAGAGCCAGAAGACAAGATGTAACCCGGCGGGCTTGAGCCGCCGGTGGCGGCTTGTTAGACAAGGCATGTGTTGTTAGAGGTGAGGTCGGTTATCAAGTATAACCCGACCCGGACTCTTGTAAGCCCAGGGCCTTGACCTGTGTATATAACGGCGGGTTACCTGGGCGGCTTAGGCCACGAAACAACTCATCGATAGTTAGGTCAAGCGAACTCGCTCCCTTGTAATCGGTACACAATCAATACAACACAAAGCAGGACGTAGGCTTTTACCTCTTTTCGAGGGGCCGAACCTGGGTAACCCTTGTCTCCCGATTCCGATCAACCCCTTCGAGCTCACTGCCTTAGCAATGGCCTCGAACCTAAGTCCTTTCACGAGGACATCTGCCGTGACAAAACCACGACAACTCTCCTAAGGTTGTCGATGTGTTCTTGCAACAAGATATTTTCACGGATGAGATATTTATTTTGACCACGAACCGCTTCGAAGGCTCTAAAAGCTTCGATTTCAGTAGGGGTGAGATGACTGTAATAAGGTTGAAGGATATCTTCTTCCTCTTCCTCCTTTGCTGGCATAGATTGATCTCCTTCAGGGAGATAATCCACCTTAGCTTCATTGTCCTTCTCCTCCTTGTAGGCTTCTTCCAGCTCCTCCCTCTTCAACTCTATCTTCATTAGCCAGGCATCTTCTTCCACATTGTTAGGAGAGGGGGAAGACATGATGCCTGACTTGACAGATCTGATAGGAATACAGCAAGAAACAAGAACAGAGGATTTTTCTGCGATGCGGTTGTCAAAACAGTCGGGGTATATATATAGAGAATTTTTATTCTTGGGAAACAAGTATTTGGAAAGAAAACGGAGTCGGGAAGGCATCCGAGGTGGGCAGCACCCACCAGGGTGCGCCCAGGGGTGCCTGGCGCGCCCTGGTGTATCGTGCCCGCCTCGATCACCTTTCGGTTTATTTTTTATTCCTAAAATTCTAAAATATTCCAAAACTGACAGAAAATATTTTTGCGGATTTTTCGTAGTCCGTTTACTTACCGTATCACGTACCTCCTATTTTTAAATATTCTAGAGCGTTTCGGAAGGTTTCTTTTATGTGTTCCTCCCGTGTCATGGTTTGGATAACATTGCTTTCAACGTTAATAGGCGTACCTGAGATATAATGCTTAATTCTTTGGCCATTGACCACCTTCGGGTTAGTACCTTCGGCGTTATTAATCTTAATAGCTCCAGAACGATAAACCTCTTCAATAATATATGGTCCCTCCCATTTGGAGAGAAGCTTTCCTGCAAAGAAACTTAAACGAGAGTTGAATAAAAGAACATAATCTCCTATTTTGAATTCCTGCTTTTGGATTCTTTTGTCATGCCATCTTTTTACTTTTTCTTTGAATAGCTTGGCATTTTCATACGCTTGGGTTCTCCATTCATCTAGTGAGCTAATATCAAATAGCCTCTTCTCACCGGCAAGTTTAAAATCATAATTGAGTTCTTTAATTGCCCAAAATGCTTTGTGTTCTAGTTCTAGGGACAAATGACAAGTTTTTCCATACACCATTTTATATGGAGACATACCCATTGGATTTTTATAAGCTGTTCTATAGGCCCAAAGTGCATCATCTAATTTCTTAGACCAATTCTTACGAGACCTATTGACAGTTTTTTGTAATATTAATTTTATTTCTCTATTGCTAAGTTCTACTTGACCACTAGATTGAGGATGATAGGATGATGCAATTCTATGGTTAACATCATATTTAGCGAGCATCTTACGAAAAGCACCATGAATAAAGTGTGAACCACCATTGGTCATTAAATATCTAGGGACTCCAAACCTCGGGAAGATTACCTCTTTAAGCATTTTAATGGAAGTGTGGTGATCAGCACTACTAGTTGGAATAGCTTCTACCCACTTAGTAACATAATCAACCGCAACTAAAATATGAGTGTACCCGTTAGAGGAAGGAAAAGGCCCCATGTAATCAAAATCCCATACGTCAAATGGTTCAACAACAAATGAATAATTCATAGGCATTTCTTGACGCTTACCGATTACCAATTCTTTGACATTCATCACAAGACAAGACAAACTTATGAGCATCTTTGAAGAGAGTAGGCCAATAAAAACCAGATTGTAATACCTTATGAGCAATCCTATCTCCCGCATGATGTCCTCCATAAGCTTCAGAATGACATTTCCGTAGGATCTGTTCCTGTTCATGCCCAGGTACACAACGCCTAATAATACCATCTACTCCTTCTTTATAAAGATGTGGGTCATCCCAAAAGTAATGTCTCAAGTCATAGAAGAATTTTCTCTTTTGTTGGTATGTGAAACTAGGTGGTATATATTTAGCAACAATGTAATTAGCATAATCAGCATACCAAGGTGTGTTGTGTGAGACACTTATTGCATCTAGTTGTTCGTCGGGGAAACTATCATCAATAGGTAGTGGGTCATCAAGGATATTTTCTAACCTAGACAAGTTATCAGCTACGGGGTTCTCAGCTCCTTTCCTATCAACGATATGTAAGTCAAATTCTTGAAGCAAGAGAACCGACCTAATGAGTCTAGGTTTAGCATCTTTCTTTTCCATAAGGTATTTTATAGCAGCATGATCGGTGTGAACAATAACTTTGGAGTCAACAATATAGGATCTAAATTTATCACAAGCAAACACAACTGCTAAGAATTCTTTTTCAGTAGTAGCATAGTTTCGTTGGGCACTGTCTAGAGTTTTACTAGCATAATGGATAACATTCAATTTCTTATCAACTCTTTGTCCTAGGACAGTACCAACAACATAATCATTAGCATCACACATAATTTCAAAAGGCAAGTTCCAATCAGGTGGTTGAACAATAGGTGCAGAAATTAAGGCTTTCTTAAGAGTTTCAAAGGCTTCTACACAATCATCATCAAAAACAAATGGGATATCCTTTTGTAAAAGAATAGTAAGAGGCCTAGAAATTTTGGAGAAGTCTTTCATAAACCTCCTATAGAAACCAACATGACCAAGGAAACTCCGAATATCTTTGATATCTTAAGGACATGACATTTTCTCAATCGCATTAACTTTAGCTTGATCTACCTCAATACCTCGTTCGGAGATTTTATGCCCCAAGACAATGCCTTCATTAACCATAAAGTGGCACTTCTCCTAATTCAAGACGAGATTAGTTTGTTCAGATCTCTGCAAAACTCGATCAAGGTTGCTTAAGCAATCATCAAAAGAAGTTCCGTAAACGAAAAAATCATCCATGAAAACCTCGACAATCTTTTCACAAAAATCAGAGAATATAGCAGTCATACATCTTTGAAATGTAGCAGGTGCATTGCATAAACCAAAAGGCATACGTCTATAAGCATAAGTTCCAAAAGGGCAAGTAAATGTGGTTTTCTCTTGATCGGATTGTGACACGGGTATTTGAGAGAAACCAGAATATCCATCTACGAAAAAAAAGTCTGTGTGCTTAGATAGTCTCTCTAGAATTTGATCAATGAAAGGCAAAGGGTAATGATCTTTTCTAGTAGCTTTATTTAATTTTCTAAAATCAATTACCATTCTATAGCCCGTGACAACTCTTTGTGGAATGAGTTCATTCTTATCATTAGGAACAATGGTAATACCTCCTTTCTTAGGGACACAATGAACGGGACTTACCCATCTACTATCAGCTATGGGATAGATTATACCTGCTTCCAGAAGCTTTAATATTTCAGTTCTTACCACTTCTTTCATCTTAGGATTCAATCGCCGTTGGTGATCCACAACAGGTTTAGCATCAGGTTCCATATTGATCTTGTGCTGACATAAAGTGGGACTAATGCCCTTAAGATCATCAAGAGTATATCCAATAGCAGCCCGGTGCTTCCTTAGAACTTTCAATAATCTTTCTTCTTCATGTTCTGAAAGGTTAGCACTGATAATAACAGGATATATCTTTTTCTCATCAAGATAAGCATACTTCAAAGTTTCAGGCAATTGTTTCAATTCAAACACAGGATCACCTTTAGGTGGAGGAGGTCCTCCAAGAGTTTCAATAGGCAAATTGTGTTTCAAGAGAGGTTGTTGTTCGAAGAAAATTTGATCTATTTCATTTCTTTCACGTATGTGCATATCATTTTCATGGTCGAGCAAATATTGTTCTAGTGGATCAGTAGGAGGCACAACAATAGAAGCAAGACCAATTATTTCATCTTCACTAGGTAGCGCTTTATCACGAGGTTGTCTACTAAACTTGGAAAACTTAAACTCACGAGACACATTACTAAATCTGACACCGACAGTTTGTTTTTCACAATCTATCATAGCATTGACGGTGCTCAGGAAAGGTCTACCAAAGATAATGGGACAAAAGTCATTTTGTGGGGAACCAAGAACTAGAAAATCAGTAGGGTATTTTACTTTCCCACACAAGACTTCAACATCTCTAACAATCCCAAGTGGTGTGATAGTATCTCTATTAGCAAGTTTAATAGTGACATCAATATCTTCCATTTCAGCAGGTGCTATTTCATTCATAATTTCTTGGTATAAGGTAAAAGGGATAGCACTCACACTAGCACCTAAATCACATAAACCATGGTAGCAATGATCTCCTATTTTAACTGAGACAACGGGCAAGCCTTCTATAGGTCTATGTTTATCTTTCTTATCAGGCTTAGCAATTCTAGCAGCTTCATCGCAAAGGTAGATGACATGCCCATCAATATTTTCTTCCAAGAGATCTTTAACCATAGCAACACTAGGTTCTACTTTAATTTGCTCAGGGGGTTTAGGTGCTCTTATATTACTCTTACGAACCACGGTTGATACCTTAGCATGTTCCTTTATCCTAACAGGGAAATGTGGTTTTTCAATATAAGCAGTAGGCACAACTGGGTCAACATTGTAAAAGATGGTTTCTTCTTTAGCTATGACCAGTTCCATAATTTCTTCTTTAATAGGGGGATGATATTTAAACCACTTCTCCTTAGGGAGATCAACGTGAGTAGCAAATGCTTCGCAGAAAGAGGCTACTATCTCAGAGTCAAGTCCATATTTAGTGCTAAACTTCTGAAAAGTATCGGTATTCATAAAAGATTTAACACAATCAAATTAAAGCTTTATACCTGACTCATTACCTTCGTTGAGTTCCCAATCTTCAGAGTTGCGTTTAATTCTTTCCAAGAGATCCCACTTGAAATCAATAGTCTTCTTCATATAAGAACCAGCACAAGAAGTATCGAGCATGGATTGATCATTATGAGAAAGTCGAGCATAAAAATTCTGAATGATAACTTCCCTCAGAATGTCATGATTGGGTCATGAATATAGCATTGACTTAAGCCTCCCCCAAGCTAGAGCGATACTTTCTCCTTCACGAGGCCAAACATTATATATATAATTCCGATCACGATGAACTAGATGCATAGGATAAAACTTTTTATGGAATTCCAATTGCAAACGATTCCAGTTCCACGATCCAAGATCATCACATAGCCTATACCATGTCAATGCTTTTACTCCAAAGATAAAGGGAAAACCTTCTTCTTAACTTCATCTCCGGGTAAACCCGCAAGCTTAAATAATCCACATATTTCGTTCACATATAAGAGATGCATATCAGGATGTTCAGTTCCATCTCCTGCATAAGGTTTAGCAAGCAAGTGTTCTAGCATACCCGAAGGAATTTCATAAGTAACATTTTCAGTAGGTGCTGTAGGTTGAGGGGCAACTAATTGTGGTTCCGGTCGAGGTGAAGATACCCCGAACAAACCCCTCAAAGGATTGTTCTCCATAGTAGCAAGTAGCAATAAATTTCAGCACGTAGTATAAGTTTTTCCTTACCGATTTCCACTTACCAAGAGCGCTTCACTCCCCGACAACGGTGCCAGAAAAGAGTCTTGATGACCCACAAGTATAGGGGATCAATCGTAGTCCTTTCGATAAGTAAGAGTGTCGAACCCAACGAGGAGCAGAAGGAAATGACAAGTGGTTTTCAGCAAGGTATTCTCTGCAAGCACTGAAATTGTAGGTAACAGATAGTTTGATAGCAAGGTAATTTGTAACGAGCAAGTAACGGCAACGGTAAATAAGGTGCAGCAAGGTAGCCCAATCCTTTTGAGGCAAAGGACAGGCCAGAACAATCACTAGTAATAGGCAAAGTGTTCTTGAGGGTACACGGGAATTTCGTCTAGTCACTTTTATCATGTTGGTTTGATTCGTGTTCGCTACTTTGATAATTTGATATGTGGGTGGACCGGTACTAAGGTGTTGTTCTTACTTGAACTAACAACCTACTTATGATTAACCCCCTCGCAAGCATCCACAACTACGAGAAAAGTATTAAGACAAAGTCTAACCATAGCCTTAAACATGTGGATCCAAATCAGCCCCTTACGAAGTAGCGCATAAACTAGGGTTTAAGCTTCTGTCACTCTAGCAACCCATCATCTAATAACTACTCCACAATGCATTCCCTTAGGCCCATGAATGGTGAAGTGTCATGTAGTCGACGTTCACATGACACCACTAAGGGAATCTCAACATACATATCATCAAAATATCGAACACATATCAAATTCAAATGATTACTCACAACATGACTTCTCCCGTGACCTCAAGAACAAAGGTAACTACTCACAAATAATAATCATGCCCAAGATCAGAGGAGTAATGAATAGCATAATGGATCTGAACATATAATCTTCCACCAAATAAACCATATAGTAATCAACTACACAAGGTAATCAACACTACTAGTCACCCACAGGTACCAATCTGAGGTTCCGGTACAAAGATTGAACACAAGAGATGAACTAGGGTTTCATAGGAGATGGTGTTGTTGAAGATGTTGATGAAGATTGGCCTCCCAAAGATGAGAGGGGTCTTGGTGATGACGATAGCTTCGATTTCCCCCTCCGGGAGGGAAGTTCCCCCGGCGGAATCGCTCCGCCGGAGGGCAAAAGTGCTCCTGCCCAAGTTCCGCCTCGAGGCGGCGGCGCTTCGTCCCGAAAGTCCTCCTCCTAATTTTTTTAGGTTTTTTGGGAATTTATACCAAAAGACCTGTCACCGCATGCACCTAATAAATTTTTGGATTCTCATACAAGCTTGAGTAAAGCTCAAACATCATACCTTCCTGCTCAAGGTTAGGCATTTGGTTGATTATATAACCTGTCGATGCCATCACTTGCTCTTGGAACTTTCCAAAAGCGCTGCGTGTGTAGAACCCAATAACTTGACACTCTATATTGTACATGAACTTTTAACCATTTTTTGTTTTTGTTATTTTCATGGTTATTTTTTGCAAGGTAGCATGCATAAGATTGATGGATTGTTCTTTTTGTACGTACCGCCCCCAAAGTGGTGATGTTGTTGTTTCTCCAGTGAAAGCGGCATTATCTTCATGATCTAGCATCCTTTCTTGCAATAGTTCATATTACCTTACAAATGTCCAAACGGAGTTCTGCGGATGCACCAATGTTTGAAAATAAGAATTCAGTCCCTCTGATCTCCCGCTCGTGCTCGTGAACGGGAAGAAATCATTCTTGAAGTATGCAGTAGCCCATGTATGCTGGCATTCCCACATGTTTTACAAGTGCCTATTCTCTGTGTACTCGAAGCAATGCAACATGTGCTGCCATGTTCTTTCAAATTCATTCACTGTCTCGGAGTCATTGATGCATTCATAAAAAGCTTTCTCAAAAATTGAATCCTTGGTAAGCATCCTCCCAAGTTTCTCACGTGCCTTCCGTTGTAAATGCCACTTGCAACACATATGGATTGTGTGAGGGAACACATCAGAAATTGTTGTTTCCATTGCTTTGCACTGGTCGGTCATAAGGTTTGTTGGGTACTCATTGTTCATGACAATCAACCATTGCCGAAAGATCCACTTGAAGGTTTCAATTTGCTCATTTGGAAGCAATGCATAGCCTAGGACCACAGTCTGAAGATGGTTGTTGATGCCAACTATTGGAGAAAAAGGCATGTTGTATTTGTTGATGCAAAAGCTCGTATCAAAGAAGACACAGTCCTTGTACTTGGGGTATAGTGCTCTTGTTCTCCTATCCACCCAAACCAATGCTTCCACAATATTGGTCTCCTTATCCACCTGTGTTGCATAGAAGAATTGTGGCTTTCAGCTTGCCGTGTCTTAAAATATTCGACCGTCATGGCCATGTACTGAAATGACATGGTTTACCACATCTCGGATCAAGCATTTGAAACATCTCTTTTCATATAATCAAGGCACCTCTGATCACCTCCATGACAATATCCAAGGATACCCTTGCAATCTGAGGTTGACAAGTTGCGTTCATGCAAAGTCATTATCATTTGGTGGTCTTCTCGTGGAATCTTCAATGAGACCGGTAAAACCTAACTTTCTCTTCTTGTTGCACCAGAGGATGTCTATGCTCTTTTGTAAAACATGAGACGGTCCATCGGTTCTCTCGAAGTCCAACACTCATGTGAGCCTTGCAATCGCGACGTTGCAACATGTTCCTTTTTCGTGTGTCACCCATGTTCTTCCAAAGTCCAGGGCGTTTGCTAGTATTACTTGACTCTGTTGCAATACTATTTGTAGTGCTACCATCAGTTCGTGCATGAAGGCATGTGAATGTCCTACTAATTAACTTTGTGGATCCTCTCGCCTGGTTGTTTGTCGAAGCAGATGTTCTAATTCCAAAACCGCGGCTGAAAGCATATGTGTTGTAGAAAATTCTTGCATCGTCAACTGCATCAAAGGCCATGCCCACATATGGAACAAGCGTCTGCGATGATATTGCATCATCATCTGCATCATCTTTAACCTGTTGCACATCAGCAACATTAATCATCACTTCCATATTGAATCCATTTCCAGCAGAAATCTGCACCATGATGTAGCTCTCATCATCATCAACTCCAGCATCAGCAGCCTAATTTTTTTGTTTCATTGTTGCAGATTTTTTTTATCACATTGTCAACAAAAAATGGTAGAAGGTAGAACTAGTGCTTCTAGATAAAATATGTATAACTTTACTTTGTTTTATTTTTTTCTACCTCATGATACTAAATAAAATGCTTCCCGCTACTGCAATGATCACAGTGCTAAAAGCAAAGATAATCAAGTTCATACTGTTTTTTTGTAGTACATATTAGCTTTTTCCTAGTAGATGCAACATTTTTATGTCTAACTTTTCTGTGAAGATACTTGTCCAACTCAACCACTGTGATTAACTTGCAACACAATGAACAGAGTCAATGCCTCCTTTATATTTTCATCACACATACAACATTACCAACATGCACATATTGGGGACATTTTTCAGGCTTTGATTATACCATGTTAGGAAAAATTCACCACACATACATGATAACCTTCCCCTGCACATTTTTTGTTGCAATTCTTAAACTGAAATTGGAACGAGCAACTCATACAGAGTTTTCGGTCGACAGAAGCACAAAAACTTCATATTAATGCAATTCATACTGCATATTTTGTGGACAGTGATAAGAGGGACACAAAATCACGAACACAACACAACCATTTCTGCTTCATTCTTCATGAATTTCAGCTGATAATTAGGGTTTGGTTGCAACTTACCCAAGCATGCGAGGATCCAGCCCTGGAGCCCTCAGCAGAGAAGACATGAGGATTGCAGAACTCACTTGCAGCTCCAGGCCGCAGATTCAGCTCGCCGGCGAGTATCGATGCCGATTTGGAGCACCAGAGCTTCGATCCATGGCGGCCGACAACACAGAGCGCATTATGTGGTGATTTGCCATGGCACGGGAAGGTGTAGTCTCTAGTTCTTGCTGCAAGCGGCGGCGAAGCTGTGTCGCACGACGACGATGGTAGATGAGGTGGACGCGAGGGGCAGTGTCGTCGGGGATCTCCTCCTCGCCCTGGCTTCGGGCGGTTGTAGAGGAGCTGCAGAGGAGGTGCGTAATTTGCCTGCACCTTCAGACTGATGCAACAACGGAGACCGATTCTTGCATGACATGTGTCCAGAATCCCACGGCCGCATGTAATTAGATCGTACGGTTGTTTAGGCGGCTATTAATAACGGTTTAGCAGATGGATGACGCCTATCAGCGTCCATGTCAATATATTACTTCCTTCGTCCAGAATTACTTGTTGCAAAAATGGATGTATCTAGAACTAAAATACATTTAGGTACATCCATTTCTCCGACAAGTATTTCCGAACGAAGGGAGTATTTGTTATCCGTGGCAACACATAGGCATTCATCTAGTATTTTTTTTAAATAACTCGTTATATTTCCAGATTTTCTTTTTTGAGGAAAATATTTCCAGATTATTGATATGGTCTGCCTTATCAACCACCACTGTACATGCGATTCGTGAACCAGTCCCATACAACCGGGGGTGAACCTTCTAATGGAGTACTAAGGGCATGTACAATGGTGCTATCTTAGGAGTGCCACGTAGGATAAATGATGAGGTGGAGGAGAGAGAACTCTGAAAAAAAGCTTTGCCTTCTCTTATTTAAGAGAAGACAAGAGGTGATCTCTTAGCACAATATGTCTCACCACGTTTTTAGGAATAACTAGTTATTGAAGATAAGGCTAAGAGATGACCCATTGTAGACAATTCTTTTTATCATCTCTATAAATTACATGCAAGACTTAAGATAAGACTATCTTATCAACCATTGTACATGCCCTAATGTTTTTGGCATCTACACTCGCACACTATTCCCAGTCTTCTTCTCCCTGTCACACTCCACCTGACCACCTCCCGAGGAGAATTCCAAGGTATCGTCTCCGCAGTTCCCAAGATCGCATTCCTGATTTTGCAATCGCGTGCATGTTCCTCGTCCAGATCCGCTATTCACTCGTTGGAGCCAGGATTTGCGGGAGGTGTTGCTGAATTGCCGCTTCTTTGGTTTGATGCAGGTTTGTTGGTCCTAGTTGGAGCTGAATTGGCATCCGGGGTTGACTTGACTCTTGGTAAACCCGGCGCCGGAGATGGGCAAGGGCGGCGGCTGCGTCCCCAGCAAGAAGCGCCAGCCGCCGGCCACCACCGTCGCCGCCGCGCCCTCGTCGTCGTCCGCCACCGCGGTCCCGCGGGACGCGCCCGAGGAGGCCCTGGACGCACCCACCGGGGAGTCGAGGCGGGCGCTGCGGCTGTACATCGTGTTCTACTCCATGTACGGGCACGTGGAGGCGCTGGCGCGTCACGCGGCAGCGGGAGCGGGTGCGGTAGAGGGGGTGGAGGTCATCCTGCGGCGGGTGCCGGAGACTCTCTCGCCGGTGGTGCTGGAGAAGATGCAGGCGCCGTCCAAGGACCCCGCCGTCCCGGTCATCTCAGCACCGGCCGACCTGGAGGAAGCCGACGGGGTGCTGTTCGGGTTCCCGACCAGGTACGGCGCCATGGCCGCGCAGATGAAGGCATTCTTTGACTCCACAGGCTCCCTCTGGGAGAAGCAGAGGCTCGCCGGGAAGCCCGCTGGGTTCTTCGTCAGCACCGGCACCCAGGGCGGTGGCCAGGAGACCACTGCGTAAGCATCTTACCACCTCTTCTACAGGGATGAATTAATCTGTCAATTATTTCATCTTTATGCTAGTGCTCGTTATTATGCACTGGATAATGGTATTGATATGATTCTTTGAAGTGGACAATATTGGAACACTTCCGTCTCCCGAACCCCTGTCTATTTGAATTATCTAGCTGACAAGAGAAATGTCACATATATATTTCTAGCCTTCTAGGTGTTACACTGAACCTTCAGGATCATAAACATAGTCTTTAGGATCAGTGCATTGTGAACAACCTTTTATTTTGCTGGTGTTTTCACTACCTCATTGATTGCCAATCCGGAGATGCGCTGTCTCCGCAATAAGTCAGGCGGATCATGAATAAGATGTGCATGGCTGTTTTTTTTTTTTTTTGTGTGTGTGTGTATCGGTTTAACATCGTATCTATAAATCATTTCAATGCCTGAATTTTCAGCATGATGCACCCAGTATATAATTTCCCCCTACACTCATGTTCAACTCTAACTAGGCAAGGAATCAGACTGAATGGGGTGGTGGTGGTAGGGGCGTTTCAGTATCAAGCAATCTCCAGTCAAATGAACCATGATGCCTTGACAAATTTCACGCAAATTGTCCTTGAGGGCATCACAAGCAAGTTAATTTCACAAACTGACGTAATGCATATGATGGTGATGTTAAAGACCGTTCGGTAGCTACAATATATGAAAATGAGATGCTTTACTGAGAGCTATTCAAGTTGCTGATGCACTATTTTCTTCATTACGAATGATCATGGTTCTGTACCGTGTGACCATTAGGGCCAGTTCTTTTGGCAGCTTTTTTGGGCTTCTAAAATAAGCTGCCCCCTACCCAGCTTATTCCAGCTTATTCTACAAGCCAGCGAAAGAACTGCCCCTTAATGACAGAGATAGCATGGCCGTGGATCATGTCACAGTGCGGATTACTTCTAGGCATGTACCTGATCAGAGAATCTGTTGTACCACCACTCAACCTGGTTTGTGTAAGCACGAGCTGTCAAATCTGCAATCGGCTGGCTGTGAGGAGCACAGATTATATATTGTACTAAAATCCCACGATAATTGCGAACGTTTGAAATCCAAATTTTAACTCAGTAATTTAACTGCACTGTCCCTCTACCCAATCTGCCTCGAGTATGACATGCTATGGCAAAATCAAATACTGTAGCATTTACTGTCTTCCCTTTTTCACTTAAAAGTTCAAACTGACTGCACTATTTTTGATCCAATGCATCTCTAGCATGAAAGGTGATGGCAAATTATTTTTTTAGATCAACAGGGAGAGAGCTCCCCAGCTCCATTCATTCATAAACAAAGCCTGCCATTGGGTCCATACAACGATAAACAGTAACCAAGAATCCTAAAAGGGAATAGAGCAGACTGCCCCCATATAACAAACTGAAAACAAAGCCAACCAGGCTACTAAAAGGATCCAGAGGCAAAGCTCTTATACGACAAACATATAGCTACCAAACAGGCATCTCACAACTTCTGGCCCGGAGATCACAACCCAGCCTGGTATAATGAGGAATTTTAAGCTAGGAGATTGGCATTGCAGGTGATGGCAAAAATGAAATAGCATTCACTGTCTTGTCTTTTGGAAGGAAAGAATACACTGGTTTTATATTTCTTGATTCCAAAATAAACATTGCCTTATCATATCATTTTGGTATGTTTGTGCTCTCACGATAGGCAAAAGTTCAATGTGTCAATTATGCCCATACCGTTCAATAGATTTTTAGAACATGCTAGTTACTCACCAATTGCTTCTGTACTCTTCTCATGCTTTCTGATTATGTTGGTTTTCAGTCTGTGCCTTTGCTCTGCTGGCCTGTCACTGATTGGCCATATATGATTTGGTTGTTCAATGCAGTTGGACGGCAATCACCCAGCTGGTGCACCACGGTATGCTGTTTGTCCCCATCGGCTACACCTTTGGCTCGGGCATGTTTAACATGGACGACATCAGAGGGGGCAGCCCCTATGGAGCTGGAGTTTTTGCTGGTGATGGTAGCAGGCAGCCGAGCGAGGCGGAACTTGCCCTCGCCGAGCACCAGGGCAAGTACATGGCCGCCTTCGTGAAGAAGCTCGGTCAGGCCTGATTCTGAGCCAGCAGATGAACCGTCCATTCAACCCGTATGCAGCCAGTCAGCGACAATCCATTATACTGTTGATCAGCCATTGTTTCCTCTTCAGCTTGGCCTGTTCGTATTGTCCCTACATGTGCACAGTTTTTGCTCTTAGATTGATTGTTGGAATAGTCGTATAATTACTCCGAGGTTTCTTTGTACATTTGTTGACATAAATGATGTTTATTATCCATTTGTAAAATAAGCCCCCGTCTGGAACCTGTGAGTTCTTCTGGATTGCTGTGTGGAATGAACTGTTTGATGTAAAGATTCATGCATTTCAATCAGATGCTACATCGAATAACATCATCTGCCAAACGATTTGCTGCGCAAAGCTTTATGCTACTTTGTTTCCTGAACTTGAAAGTGTCGTGTTACTTTGTTTTTCGTATGAAGAGCGTTTTTTTTTCTTGGTCACTTTTTCCATTGAATGCTGCCCTCCCTGAAAGTTGAAAATTTCCCAAATTCATGCTGAAATAGAACCTTCTTTATAAAATAACATTACTTATTTTTTGTAATTGCTAGAGGGGATTTTTTATACGAGTTTTCCAGAACACACGTGGTCTACAAGATCATCTGGGATCATCATCCCTGGTTCCATTCCATAAAGAAACGCAAGCATGTTCGCACAGGTCTCATGCAATGCACACCACACTGCTCCAAATTCTTTTTTTTTTTCGAGAACACACAAATCGCGTGCCTTAATTTTATAGAAGAGAGCAAGACAGTATACAAGAGTTTTGTGGGCTACAAGTAGCCCAAAGAAACACCCACACCACTCTGAAAGACAAAGGCTACTCTCTCACAAAACGTTGTATCCCTCCTCTACCGTTGATTGCTTGCTTCCAATCTTTGATTTCCTCTAAGATTTTGTCCACTAGAGCTTGAACGCCGATCTGCTGCTCCGATCTATTGAACACTCGGGCGTTTTGTTTCCACAGCGACCACACCGTGCAAATGACAAGGGTGTCGAAACCTTTTTTTTCCTCCTTCCCGTATCCTTGGTGCTGCGCCATCCACCACTCCAGAAACGTCTCCGTACTTAATGGGATTTGCGTAGGCAATTGTAGGGCTTCAAAACATCCAAACCATGTGCCTCGCGCGTACCTACATTGCACAAAAATGCGATCCACCTTGTCTTCCTCCTGAAAACAAGTGTAGCAAGCCGAAGTGTGCTCTTGCAATCCGTGCCGAGCTCGACGATCAGCCGTCCAGAGCCTATATTGCGCAGCTAACCAGGTGAAGATCTTGCACTTCAAGGGGGCCCAACTTCTCCAAATCGCCTTGGCATATGGACATATTGGTAGATCAATGCATAGTCGCTCGTAAGTAGCTTTCACTGAGTACTTTCCAGAGGGCGCACACGGCCAGGTAAATGTGTCTGCGGCCTCGAGATCCCTTGGGACAGAGGCGATAGCCTGTCTCAAGTGCACCAACTGCAGCAGCGCCATCAGGGAGGAAGTGTCCGAGATGTCGGCGTGCCAGCGCTCGCCCTCCAAAGCCTGTTGCACCGTCCTGGAGTTGAAAGCCCGGGTGCTGACAAGACCAGAAATGAGAGGGGCTATATCTTGCACCGATAGCCCGTGTATCCAGCGATCTCTCCAAAATAAGACTTTGTCTCCTCGTCCAACCGAGATATGTACCAGGCAGTCGAAGATCTTCCTTGCTTCCGTGTCAACCATGAGCGCCAGCCCTTGCCATGGCCTCTCCGGTTGGACAAGGAGTTGATGCACTGGTCTAGCCGCAACCACAGATTTAACAAGGACCAGTCTTCTAGATCTCTGAATGAACCCACGTTGCCAAGCTGGGACAAACTTCCTGACCATGTCGAGCATTGGTTGCCAGTCAAGTTTCGTGAGCCTTTTGATCGCAAGTTGGAGCCCCAAATGGCGGGCGCGGAACTCCGCGAAGTTGCACTGCAGGAGCTCGCTCACTCTATCCTTGTCTTCCTGATCACCATGGATGATAGTGGCCGTCGACTTCATGTAGTTTACTCGAAGGCCTGAGGCCTCTCCAAACAAATCCAAGACGTGTCGGATGAAGCTTAGATCATTATGTGTAGGGTGCAGGAAGAAGGCCACATCATCAACATAGATAGACAATCTCTGTCGGGCTGTCACCCCTCTATAGGCTGAAATCACATTTTCCTCCAATGCCAAAGCGAAAATTACCGTGAGGGCGTCCATTGCGATGACGAAGAGCAACGGTGAGGCATGGTCACCCTGCCGCAAGCCACACGCATGTCCAATAGTTCTGCCCGGAACACCATTGATAATGATCTTCGTAGTTGCCGTTTGGAGTAGAATCGAGACCCACTTGATCCATTTTGTGCCGAAACCGTTTGCTCTTAGAACTTCGATCAGGAATGGCCATGATAGCGAGTCAAACGCCCTAGAAATGTCAGGTTTGAGGAATATACCTTTGCTTTTCCACGCTGCGATCTTCCTGGCCACTTGCTGCACCAAGAGAAAGTTAACATGGAGGTTTTGACCTTTGATAAACGCCGACTGGTTAAAGGCCACCAGCTCCTTCATGTGTGGTCAAACCCTCACCGCCAGCAGCTTCGCAAAAATTTGGACATGCTATGTGGAAGGCTAATAGGACGGAAATCACCCACATTCTCCGCACCCGGCTTTTTCGGGATGAGCACAATGAGGGCACGATTAAGCTTGGTGAACCCTCTCCCATCGCCCACGAAGATCTTGAGCAAAATAGCCATGATGTCGTGTTTGATAATGTGCCACGTCCTCTGATAGAAAGCACCAATGAAGCCATCCGGTCCTGGGGCTCTATCCGGATGCAATTCCTTGATGACAACCCATACCTCTTCTTTCGTGAACATATATTCAACATCTTCGAAGTTCACTTCATTCATCCCAAGGTAATCCAAGTCAAGCGTGAGATTCCTTGCATGAGCTGTCCCAATCTGGGAGTGATAAGCATCCGAGAAGACCTCTTCCATCCTATCCGGGTCAGTGACAATCTCGTCTCCTTGCTTGATACGTGGGATGAAGTTTTTGGCACGTCTTCCGTTAGCAACGGCTTGAAAGAATTTAGTGTTGGCATCCCCCTCTTTTGGCCATCGGAATCTAGATCTGTGTCTATCGATCGTACATTCGGAAGAGGATTCTTACAAGGTCAGAATGACCCCAACTCCAGGGAAGTTCAGTTTTAACTCAGGTGCAAGCGCCTCACTGCATTGCTCGCTCGTAGGCTAACTGAAAATGATTACAGAGAGGGGGAAGGTTGTTAGCCTCTCAGCACCTGGATCCAGAGCCAAGGTTGCCCTGAGCTTGCCCACAAATGTTGTACAAATCTGTCCAACATCATACATTCCTGCCCTTTGAAAATCACCTTCTCAGCCTTTAGATTTCTCACCACCACGCACCGGACATGTTTAACCAAGTCACTTGGTCAAACACCAGATCATTCCTAAATAACCAAAACCCGTAGGATTGCAGAAGGCGCAACATTCTGTTGTTCAAACCTATTATTACTCGACCACTTCAAAGTTGGAGATATAAAATCACGAATATCAACCCCAAAATTGTACTGAACGTCACCCCACAGCTGCTGAGCCAGTATACATTCAAAAACCAAATAAAATACTAATTCAATCTCTATGCAAACTTCACATTCTAGTGCTTTGGGCATTACCATTTTCCTTGAGTTTTTTTCGGGTGACAACAGCCACAGGAAAAATTGCAGCCTAGGTGGAATTTTCAAAGACCACACAACAGGTAGGAAAATAGGTTTAATGCCTCTAAAATTAATTAGAGCATATAGAGACTTGGATGAGTAGATGCCTTTGGGTTCATATTGCCAAATAAGAGCATCTTCTTCCTCATTCAACACCACAGATTGCACTATGGCCTCTACTAAAACCCTCCCTCCATCAATTCATCAGTAAAGGTCCTCGTAAAAGACATTTAATCTGACTACCATCCCAAACATCAAGTACTACCTGACCCTACTCATTAACTAGGAAATAAAAATCCCGAATTGGGTTGCAAGTGGAGAATTACCAATCAGATGTCCTCCCAGAATCGTACCTGCTTCCCATTACCAACTTGCCATTTATAAGAGCATTTCTAACCGATCCCCTAAAAATAGTGGAGTATCCGGTGGAGTAAAAGCTTACCGAAGTATATTTACTCCACTAAGTTTCAGCCGGACCTAGCCGATCCCCTATATTTAATGGAGTAATTTTTTGTTTTTCCTAAACTTTGCAATTCTAGTATAAATTGCAACTACATATTAGCACACATATAGAAACTAAACATTTGAATGTTCAACAGAACCACGAATATAGTTTACAAACCGAATTCAAAGTTTACAAACCGAATTATTCAAATTTAAACACGCCGAATGGTCCAAATGTAGCAAGTAGCATGTGATAGAACAATTAGGACTCGCTAAGACGTTGCCAGTGATGCTCAACAAGATCTTATTGGAGCTGAGCATGAACTTGACGATTCTCGATCTTGCGATGCTCCTCAAGGAATGCCAGGATCATGTTCGTATCATACTCTGGCTCAACCGGAGTCCTGTTGGTGATGTACCGAAAGTTCTCAGGCATATCCCTCTGGTCTTCAATGATCCTCTCCTCGGCCGCCGAACATCATCATTGAAAATCATGCCTAAAACGGTGTCAAAGTCATCATCATGTTCTTCCTCTTCGGATGACGGTGAGTCCTCCAAGGTCATCTCCCTCAACCTCTTCATCTACAATGCAAACGGCTAGGTTCAATCCAAACGGGTCGGTGTAGGATCGCAAGTATGTCTAGAGGGGGGGGGGGGGTGATTAGACTACTTGACCAAATAAAAGTTCTACCTTTTCCCAATTTTAGTTGTGGGTAGATTTTAGCTATAATAGCAAGTCAAGCGCACCCTACACATGCATGTCTAAGAGTATAGCAGCGGAAAGTAAAGACAAGCACATGTAAAGAGGTAAGAGTTAGAAGATCAAACGAAATTGTTAACACGAAGATTTTTCCCGTGGTTCCAATAGGTGGCGCTATCGTACATCCACATTTATGGAGTCTTCAACCCACGGAGGGTAACGGTCGCGAGAGTCCACGGAGGGCTCCATCCATAAGGGTACATGTTGGGGATATAACCCCGTGGTGAGACCCGCCCAGGAGGGGCCGGGTCATGCGGTTGGCGGCTTACGACAAGATCAGGAGTAAGCTTAATCGGTGGGCCTGGAGGCCCAGAGCCAGAAGACAAGATGTAACCCGGCGGGCTTGAGCCGCCGGTGGCGGCTTGTTATACAAGGCATGTGTAGTTAGAGGTGAGGTCGGTTATCAAGTATAACCCGACTCGGACTCTTGTAAGCCCAGGGCCTTGACCTGTGTATATAAAGGCGGGTTACCTGGGCGGCTGAGGACACGAAACAACCCATCGATAGCTAGGTCAAGCGAACTCGCTCCCTTGTAATCAATACCCAATCAATACAACACAAAGCAGGACGTAGGCTTTTACCTCTCACCGAGGGGCTGAACCTGGGTAACTCTTGTCTCTCGATTCCGATCAACCCCTTTGAGCTCACCTTAGCGATGGCCTCGAACCTAAGTCCTTTCACGGGGACATCTGCCGTGACAAAACCACGACAGTTGGCGCCCACCGTGGGGATCACGCTCGGTGGTGTGGAGTTCTCGAAGGGCTCTCTCCTAGGGATCGAGGGATACGCCGTTGGCAGGATGACCAAGAGTCGCCGCGGCAAGCTCTACATCGACGACGCTGGCTGGGGCCCCGAGGCCGACTCAATTGAGTACGGGTACCGGGTCCCCTTCGGCGGAATTCACGTCTTCATCGGCAAGATCGGCGGATCTAAGCCTGGGCCGGACATCTGCACCGACCTCGTCGAGCCGGCCCGGCGCGTGCAACCCGCCCGAGTTAATCCGGGTCGGAAGCACGTCTTTGTCGGCTTTACCCAAGGCGCGGAGCTTGAAGGTTCCGTGTCGCGGGAGGAAACCCTCATCTGCTCAGAGGATGGATCCTCGAGCGGAGAGACGGAATCGATCTACCAGCTTCACAACGGCGGGCTTGGGGGCTATGTCGAGGATTACCCTGAGCCGGAGTATCATGAGCCGGAATACTACGAGCCGCCGAGCCGTGCTGCTGTCTTCATGGCGGGATCGGCACCGGCCCCTGGTAGCACGGCCGCTGGTGCGACCGGGTCCGGGTCAGGCAGACAGCCGACTCAAGTTTTGCTGGATCTGATGAACCAGCTTACCACTCTGATGGGGACCGAGGTCACGGCCGAAAACCAAGCAGCCCGTAATACGGAGATCGGAAGGTTGAAGGACCAGATGGCCGGAGTCCAAGAGGAAATCAATACATTGAAGGCTCAGATGGATGCTGAGTCGGAGCGCCTTAGGGCGGATGCTTTTTGCCTTGAGTTAGAGCAGCAGACCGCATCGGCGGTTCACCGGATGAGGCATCAATCCCGTTTTCCGGATCAATATGAAGCCAGAAATCTTTTCAACACTCCAGGGACGGGACGGAACGCACCTTTGACCGTAACCCGGACGGCGGAAGTACCTGGGAGCAGGGCGGCGGCTCAGCATCGGCAGCCAGACCCGCCCCGCAGGAACCAGACCCCGCCACAGTCTTTTCCGACGCTGCCTGGTCATTATTCTAACCCGGCGGAGAACATGGTGGCGGCGGCGACCAGACTTGGTACGATCCCCATCCCTGATGGGACGCCTTTCGCAGAGGAAGTGCGGAACACCATTGGTTATTTGCAGACATCAGTGGCCCAGCAGGAGAAATACACTTACAGCCGGAGTCGCGTACACTCAACCCCCATCCCGAGCCGCAGTTACAGCCGGCGTTTAGAGTCGCCGGCGGTTTCTAGCAGTGAGCGACATCGAAACCCGCCGCGAGGCGACCAGCCGGCTCTTGACGCTCAGGCGCTGGTGGATCGAGCAAGAGCGCAGCGAGAGGCAGCCGCATTGGCAGCTGCGGTGGCTTATCAAGAACCCACAGTAGCACCTTCCGTTTCGGTAGGAGCCAGAGTAACCTCCAGGTCTATGGGAGTGTCATGTTTAGTGCCGGCTTTGCGAAACGAGCGCCTACCGAAGGACTTCAAGGGTCCTCGCAAGGTGCCCAACTACACTGCTGATCTGCCTCCAGAGGCTTGGATTGAAAGCTATGAACTGGCCATGGAGATGTTAGATGTCAGCGATGCAGTATGCGCCAAATATTTCATCATGATGCTGGAAGGGCCGGCTCGCACGTGGTTGAAGGGTTTGCCACCTAACACCATTAATTCTTGGGCCGAGTTAAAGGCGAAGTTCATCAAGAATTTCTAGGGAACGTGCAAGCGGCCCATGACAATTATGGATTTGGACCATTGCATGCAGCGTGAGGACAAATCGGCTCATCACTGGGTCCGGCGGGTCTCAACCATCATCCACTCTTCTGATAACATTACGGCGGCTCAAGCGGTCCTGATCCTGGAAAAGAATTGCCACTTTACGCCCTTGAAACAGAAGCTTGGCCGGCTCAAACGTTCATGCCAAGACATGGGGGAGCTCATGGCGGCTCTCACCAAGTATGCAGACTCTGATAACACGAAGGACCCTGGCTCCGATGATGAGAAATCGGCCAAGGGTAAGAACAATAACAATGGCAAGAGTCAACAGCAGAATGGGGGAGGAAACCATAATGGCAACGGCGGGAAGCGGAAGCACCAGGACGGTGGGTCAGATTTGGTAGCCAACACCAGTGCTGGGAATAACCGTGGCAAGGGCAGCGGCAAGCCGCCTTTCGGTAAACGCAAGCCTGCTGACATGGAGGCAATATTGAGTGCTCCTTGCCCGAAACATAGCCTTCCGGATCAGCCATCCACTCATGCTTGGAGGGATTGCTGGATCATGCGCGAGTATCGAAACTATAGCGCTAACCAGCATCAAGGCGGCGGCGGAGGGCCATCCGGCGGGTCAGGATCCGGTCCTTCCGGGTCTGGTTTTGGCCCAGGCGGCTCAGGCTCTGGCCATCAGGGCCAAGGAAACCATGGAGGTAACAATCAACAGTCTGGCGGTGGAGGTCATCAACAAAATAACCAGTCCGGTTATTAGAGTAATCCAAAACAGCTTAATGGAGGGCAATACCATGTTTTTACAACTAGCCTCGGCAAGCGAGATCGGAATGTGCGCAAGCGGGCGGTTAATGCAGTCATGCCGTCTCTCCCGCAATATTTGAAGTGGTCTGAGTATGACATAACTTGGAGCAGAAAGGATCACCCGCCGCGTGTGGATAACCCGGGACAGTTGGCTTTGGTGGTGGCCCCCCAAGTTGGAGGCTATGTGTTCACTAAGGTGCTTATGGATGGTGGCAGTAGCATCAACATCCTGTACTATGACACGTTTCGCCAGATGAACTTGCTTGATAAGGACCTTAAGCCGTCTTCAACGGTCTTTCACGGAGTGGTACCCGGAAAATCGGCTTATCCGGTCGGAAAAATCTCTCTGGAGGTAGCTTTTGGCGATGAATTCAACTATAGGGTGGAATCTTTATGGTTTGAAGTGGTCAAGATCAAGAGCCCGTACCACGCTCTATTTGGACGGCCGGCTTACGCCAAGTTCATGGCTAGGCCTTGTTATGTTTACTTACAGCTCAAGATGCCCGGGTTAAAAGGGACGATTACTGTGCATGGTGATCGGAAGACGGCTCTTGAGTGTGAGGAAGACGATGCAGCATATGCAGAGTCAAGTTGTGTAGAGGCGGAATTAAAGTTTTATAAGGAAAATGTTGACCCGGCAGATATGACCCCGCTAAAGAAGCCTAACACGGAATCTGAGCCGCCCCTCAAGTTTGTGGCAGAAGATACCAAGTTAGTGGACTTTACGCCTGGCGACTCATCACAGCAGTTCACTATTGGGGCTAATATGGATCCCAAATAGGAAAGCGCGCTCATCGAATTCATCCGTGAGAATCGGGACATCTTTGCATGGAAGCCTTCTGACATGTTGGGTGTACCGAGAGAATTCACTGAGCACCACCTTAATGTGGATCCTAAGTTTAAGCCGGTTAAACAGTTCCTCCGTCGCTTCAATGAAGAGAGGCGTAAGGCTATTGGGGAAGAGGTGGCCCGGCTCTTGGCAGCAGGGTTCATCGTTGAAGTCTTTCACCCGGAGTGGTTAGCTAACCCGGTGTTGGTACTCAAGAAGAACGGCACGTGGCGTATGTGCGTGGATTACACGGATCTTAACAAGGCGTGTCCGATTGACCCGTTTGCTCTCCCCCGTATCGATTAGATTATTGACGCAACGGCGGGTTGTGAGAGTCTGTGCTTCCTGGATGCTTATTCAGGTCATCATCAGATCAAGATGGCAGTCAAAGACCAAGAGAAGACGTCTTTCATTACGCCTTTTGGAGCTTTCTGCTATGTGTCTATGCCTTTCGGGCTCAAGAGTGCCCAGGCGACTTACCAGCGTTGTGTGCAGAACTGTCTTCATGGTCAAATTGGGCGCAATGTTCATGCATATGTAGATGATATTGTGGTCAAGTCAAGGAAGAAGGAGACTCTGCTGGCTGATTTGAAGGAAACTTTTGACAATTTACGGGTTTACAAGATGATGCTTAACCCGGCAAAATGGTCTCTGAGCGCGGGATTGAGGCTAACCCGGACAAGATAAAGGCTATTACTTCTTTGTCTAAGCTGGCATGCATTAATGATGTTCAACGCCTGGCGGGTCGTATTGCTGCATTAAGCCAGTTCATAAGCCGCCTGGGTGAGAAAGCTATTCCTCTGTATCAGATGATGAAGAAGACAGCCGATTTCGTCGGGAGTGATGCGGCTGATGAGGCATTTGAAGCGCTCAAAAAGCAATTGGCCGAGCCGCCAGTTCTGGCCGCTCCCGTGGAAAAGGAGCACCTGCTCTTATATGTGGCGGCTAACAACAAGGCTGTCAGTGCTGCAGTTGTGGTGGAGCGCAAGGAGGCGGGTAAGGAGTACCCAGTTCAGCGGCCGGTTTATTATGTCAGTGAGGTCCTGACGGAGTCTAAGCAAAGATATCCACATTGGCAAAAGTTGGTGCTTGGGGTGTTCATGGCCAATCGCAAGTTGAAGCATTATTTTCTTGGGCACCCGATCACAGTGGTTAGTTTTGCTCCTTTGGGAGATATCATTCAAAACAGAGAGGCCACTGGAAGGATTGCTAAGTGGGCAATTGAGCTTGGACCTCTTAATCTGAAATATGCGCCCCGGACGGCTATCAAATCTCAAGCCCTGGTGGAATTTATCAATGACTGGACAGAGTGTCAAATTCCTGAGGAGAAGCCGGACAATACTTATTGGACGATTCACTTTGATGGATCCAGGCAATTGGAAGGCTCGGGGGCTGGAGTTGTTTTAACTTTCCCACGAGGTGACAAATTCTGTTATGTTTTGAGACTAATGTTTCCTTGTACTAATAATGCAGCAATATATGAGGCTTTACTTCATGGGCTCCGGGTGGCTAAGGGGATGAACTTGAGCCGGGTCAGATGTCTTGGCGACTCCGACCTGGTAGCTCAGCAAGTCTCTGGCACGTGGGACTCAAAGGACCCTCGCATGGCGGCTTACCGCCAGGCAGTCGATGTTATTGCTGGCCATTTTAAGGGTTATCAGGTGGATCATATTGATCGGCGGAAGAATGAGGCGGCTGACGCATTATCAAGGCTGGGGTCTCAGCGTAAGTCGGTGCCGCCTAATGTGTTCTTGGACGTGTTGCATCACCCGTCGGTCAAGTTGCCGTCGGAGGAGGATTTGGTTGTACCTGACCCGGAAGGGCAATTGGTGGTGGCTCTTCGCGTGATCCCTGATTGGACGTTGCCTTATCTGGCGTACCTGACCCGCGGCGAGTTACCTCAAGATGAGACTCTGGCACGACAGATCACAAGCTGGTCTAAGTCTATGACTATTATCAACGGCGAGTTACATCGGCGCAGTGTGACTGGTGTTTTCCAGTGCTGTGTTTCTCCTGATGAGGGCCGTGAGATCTTGCAAGAAATCCATGCTGGCGATTGTGGTCATCACGCCGGGTCAAAATCATTGGTGGCCAAGGCTTTTCGACACGGGTTTTACTGGTTACCAGCTCATAAAGATGCAGAGGATTTGGTCACTAAGTGTGGCGGGTGTCAAAAATTTGGGTGACGTGCCCATGTGCCGGCTCAAGAACTACGGATGATTCCAATCACCTGGCCGTTTGCAGTCTGGGGGCTTGATATGGTAGGACCTTTCAAGAGGTCTAAGGACAAGAAGACCCACCTCTTGGTGGCGGTTGACAAGTTTACTAAGTGGATTGAGGCTGAGCCGGTCAGCAAGTGTGATGCAGCAACAACAGTTCAGTTCGTCAAAAAACTAATCTTTCGTTTTGGCTATCCGCATAGTATCATCACTGATAATGGCACAAATCTGTCCAAGGGGGCTATGAAGGAATTCTGTGATGAGGAGCATATCCGTGTTGATGTGTCCTCAGTCGCTCACCCGCAGTCTAATGGTCAAGCTGAGCGTGCTAACCAGGAAAGTTTGAGAGGCATAAAACCCCGGCTTATGGTTCCTTTGGAGCGTATGCCGGGTTGTTGGGTGGAGGAGTTGTCGTCTGTTCTTTGGAGCATAAGAACCACCCCCAATAGGTCTACATGCTATACGCCTTTCTTCATGGTTTATGGTGCAGAAGTTGTTCTCCCCAGTGATATTCGTCATGACTCGCCCAGAGTGGCGGCTTACATAGAAACTGATAATGAGGCGGCGCGTCAGGATGCTTTGGATGCCTTGGACGAAGAACGGGATCTTGCAGCAGCTCAATCGGCGATTTATCAACAAGACGTACGTCGCTATCATAGCCGCAGGATCAAGACCCGGACGTTCCAAGAAGGCGACTTAGTGCTCCGGCTGATTCAAGACCAGTCAAATATGCATAAGTTGTCGCCTCCCTGGGAAGGACCGTTTGTGATCAGCAGAAATCTCAACAATGGGTCTTATTATCTCATGGATATACGGGAGAGTGACAAGTCTCGCACTTCTGGTGAAGAGACCAAGAGGCCATGGAATATTGCTCACCTTCGGCCATACTATACTTAAGCCGCCAGTCCGGCTCTCATCAATGTACATACTCCTGTCATTGTATATACCATCTTTTATGATATAATAAAGTTGGCATCCCCATGATTAGGGGCCTCTACCATTTTCTCCGCAATGGAAGTGTCATACAAAGGAGTTGATCCTTAATCAGGTCACTTGGGGGCTTCCAACCCTATGGGTTTAGCTTACATACCCTCTTGGCCAGGCTTTATATGCCATGTTTGAGTTAAACCTGCCTGTTTGCAACTTGCTACTCCACTATGTGACCCGCCGAACTGTTGACAGTTATTCTTGATAAGAGACCCTGAACTTTCATAAGTTATTCTCGCACGAAGACCTTGAACTTGTCAAGGTTTAAACGGTGACTTTTGTCACGAGAGAGACGGCTTACAGTGAGCTAGGATAAACTCGTCTTGTCTACCGTAACCCCTCCGCTATGTGGCCCGTTCGTACTCTTAGCAATGTCAATCTTTTAAAGACCCTGAACTTGCTAAGGTTTAAACGACGGATTTATGTCACGTGAGACCCGGTTTACATGTTTTTAGGCTTTCCGCCTAGTTTCTTCGGAAACGTAATTTTTCATAAAAGCAAGTTATCTTGTCCTACCGCGCCTTTAAAGCCGGTTTATGGGATGAGATATACAAATTACTTCTTTTTTGCAGGTACTCTCATGATAAGATTCTAAGTTTTGGACAATTCCGGCTTAGTATTGCTCATGGAGTATAACCCGCCCGGCGCGTCAAGGCATTCAAATGATTATGTATCAAAGACGAATTTGCTAAAGCCGCTGGGGGAAGTTTAAACAGTGCATCAAAAGCACAAGGACAGGCTGTTAAATGTTTTACTACTGCTATTACATGGCTATCGGAAAGCCCAAAAGTTGCGGACTTCAAGTGTTCTCAAGCACATTTTCACTCGGCAAATTAAGCAAGGCCGGGTTACCTTCACATGATGCAACAATTTTTCTTTAACTTGCCGCCGGGCCATCCTGCGCCGGGTCTTCGGTCTCCTGGATCTGGAGGTTGTCCACATCCCAATTGCAGTTGGTTAAAGCTTCAAACTTGGCTTCATCGTGCATGATCGGAGATGGGTCAACATCAGGAGCAAAGAGGTGCTTACGGCGTTGAGGAATTAGGCTCTTGGCTTCGAAGGTGGGCCCTCGAACACGTTTGTTATCTTCGGTGTAAGTTGCCTGATATACTGCCAAGTCAGCTTCTGCGGCCAGCCGGCTTGCCAGAATACGGGACTCCTTATGACAACGAGAGTAATCTTCTTGTGTAAACGCTGAGCCATCATCCTTCAATTGAGGAAAGCCATCCATCATTTTAGCAGGGTTATGCTCTGGGGCATAAGCCAGCGACCGGCTCAGCGCGGCTATTGCACCCTTGCGGGCGGCTGATCTCTTCAATTCTTCTAGCTGCTGGGGGATGGTGGAGAGGACTTCTAGCACGCCCTTCATGAACTTGGGCACACCCCTTTCAGTCATGACAGCCTTGATGGTAATCAGAGACCCGGCGTACAACTGCTCTGTCAAAGAGTATAGAGCCTTCAGCTTAACCAGATTGTCGTCAGAGAGTTGGCGGCTTCGTTCACCTGCAAGCAAGTTAGATCTTGTCAGTCGGAGGAGTTTTTGACAATCTTTTGCAATGAGTATTGAGGGGTGAACAACACTTACCAAAGACATGGCCAACCATACGAGATATGTGGCCTTTCAGCTTGCTCAGTTCTTCAGTTGTCGTTTTAAGCCGGCCTTCTGCATCTCCACAGTAATACAACCAAGCAGGAGTAGGGTTTTACGCTTCCGAGCGGCCCGAACCTGGGTAAATCCCCTCGCGTTGATCGTTAGTTCCGCTCTTTGTGCTGTCCTTTCTCCCTTTCCGAACCGTAAAGGGATCCTTCGATCCCATAGGTGTCGTTTCCCCGACATCTTTGGCGCGCCAGGTAGGGGAACGAGGTTGCGCGAACCCGATCTGGCGGTCAGCGCGCCAGTTCTTGATCATCTTCATCGCCATGGTCCCAAGAAGAAGGGCGCTACGGCGGTTGATCCATCCGCGTCCAGCCTCCCCATACCTGCATAGACAGGTGATGGCGCGGGCGCTGGTGGAGGAGGTGGAGGTCTTGAGCCTCCGCGACGTTCTGGCGATCCGAGCCAGGCGAGCGCCAGGTCCAAGGACGGAGCCGTGCTACCTAAGGGTGGCGCAGCGAACTCCAAGAACGGGACGGCGCCCTCCAAGACACCCACGCCGGCGCATGCACTGCGACCTTCTCAGGACGCGCGCGACGTGCAGCACCGTGACGTCGGTGGTTCCAAGCATCCCCATGGGAAAACCCATGCGCATCACTCTCAAGATGCGCGGGGCCAAGATCCACGTCAACACGCCGGTGGAAGCCGCGCACGGCTGCAGGACCGTGACGGTGCTCCTTCTAACCCAGTTAGGAGTCTGAGCACCTCACGTTCTTCGCATCTTTCGCCGCCGCCTACACCAGCAGAAGCGTTGGCGCGAGCTCAGCTGCTCCTAGACTTCCCTCCCGCTGCGGAGAAGCTAGATGAGTGGAGAGCTGCCATTCAGAGCCTCATCGGTCTAGCCAACAACGACAGGCCGCAGCAAGCGGAGCCTTCGCGGCGGCAGTCTACTGGACCGGTGCGGGCCGATGGCGAGAAGACCGGAGGCGGTGCATCTACGATACGCTCCCCTCCACCACGTCAAGAGCGGTCGCTAACTCGGCGGGTCGACGCCCGTGATGACGATTCCACGGCGTCGTCCGATCCGCGGGTTCGCCGCGATCAACGTCTGATTCTTCGGGAACGGCAGAAGGAGGACGCTCGAACTACCATCGAGCGGCGACGGGAAGCGCGTCGTCAATCCGACAAGCGCGCGGAACCCACTGTCGACGAGCCTGCGCCAGGGTATCCTGGTAGCCTACCTTACGAGGTGGGCTGTCCAGCGTTTACTCGTGAGCTGCGGCGAGTCCAGTGGCCCAGCTCCCGCTCTTTCAAGCCGGAGGTGCCGGAGAAGTACGACGGCAAGACTCACCCGTCAGAGTTCCTGAGAATCTACACCATTGCGGTGCAGGCTGCCGGGGCTCGAGACGACAAGATCCTCGCCAACTACTTCCCGTTGGTGCTGAAGCCCAACGTCAGGTCGTGGTTGATGCATCTGCCGAAGAATTCCATTTTCTCCTGGGCAGATCTGTGTCATGAGTTTGTTGGCGCCTTTACTGGCGGCCACCAAGCTCCTGGCCAGGAAAGCGACTTGCATATCATTCCCCAGAAGGATGGTGAAACCTTGCGCAAGTACATCCAGAGGTTCAGCCGTATCCAGCACAACATTCCAGACGTTCATCCTGCCGCTGTCATCAGCGCCTTCCATCAGAATGTACGCAACCGCAAGATGCGGGAAGAGCTTGCGATGAACAAGGTCAGGGATGTCGCCGAGCTTTACGCTCTGGCTGATAAATGTGCTCGGGCAGAAGAAGGAAGGAGACTCCCCGGCGAGAACGCTGGCGCAGGAGTTGACTCCGAAAGCGAAGACGCTGCTGCCCCGGCAAAGAAGGGCCGACGGAAGGCCAGGAAGCGCAAGGGCAAGGCCGTGCTTGTCGTCGAGGGATCCGGCAACCCCGGCATCGCGAAGAAGGCCAAGACTGACGACCCCGGCAAGGAGGTTGCCGGGTGTGCCGCATGTCAGGCCTTGGCGGCTGCCGACAAGCCGGAAGGCTCCGCCAAGCAGTACTGCAAGATCCACCGCACCAAGGGGCACGATCTCCAAAACTGCCGGCAAGTTGAGGAGCTTGTCGAGAAGCAGAGAGCCGAATACGAAAGGCGAGACAAGGAGAAGGCCCAGGATGGCGCTGGAGGGTCCGGCAAGAAACGCGGCCGAGGAGGTCGCCGCGGCAAGGCCAAGCAACAGAAGGAGCGGCCCGCCCGAGGCCGCGACAAGGAGCAGGGGGATGACGATGATGATGCAGAGGGCGACGAATCCAGCGAGCACGAGTTCCAGAAGGCTACAGAGGCCATGTGCGTTGACGGAGGCGCCTCGTTGCATTCCTCTCACCGCCAGCTCAAGCAGTGGGCGCGCGAGATTAATGCGGCAGAGCCATCCCTCGATGCCCGGAAGCCACTGAAGTGGTCCCACACGCCTATCATTTTTGACGCCGAGGATCACCCTGATCGCACAACTGTGGTCGGGTGTTTGCCGTTGTTGGTTTCACCAACGATCTGCAACCTCAAGGTGACGAAAATGTTAGTTGACGGTGGGGCCGGCCTGAACCTGATCTCGCCCGATGTGATCAAGAGATTGCAAATTCCCGACGAAGATCTCGAGGAAACAGGCTCATTCCAAGGGGTCAATCCGGGAAGGAACCAGTCGAAGGGCAAGATCACCCTGCCAGTGACGTTTGGCAGCGAGTTGAACTTCAGGACGGAGAAGATCGTCTTCGACGTCGCCAAGATTCCATTACCCTATAATGGGATTCTTGGTCGCCCGGCGCTGGCCAAGTTCATGGCGGCATCGCACTACGCCTACAATGTGCTGAAGATGCCCGGGCCGATGAGCGTCATCACCATCCACTCCGACAAGAAGGATGCGCTTATCTGCACCGACAAACTCTACCGGGAGGTAGTTGCAGCATCTGCCGCCAAGGCACCTGCTCCTGTCGCTGAAGTCCCCGGGAAGAAGAAGAAGCCCGGCAAGACCTCTAGCACCCACTCCGGCAAGCGCACCTCCTCGGAGTGCTGCGCTCCCGTTGAGGACGTGCCGGAGAGCTCTGCCGGCAAGAGCAAGAAATCCAAGGCAGCTCCACCAGAGACCAAGAAGTTGCCCGCCAAGGAGGATGGTACGGGAGGAACTTTCACCATAAGTTCCACCCTTGATGACAAATAGGAAAGCGCGCTCGTTGCCTTCCCGCGGGCGAATATCGATGTGTTTGCATGGCAACCATCTGATATCCCCGGTGTTCCCAGGGAGGTAATTGAGCACCACCTTGCTGTCTGCCCTCACGCGCGGCCCGTCAAGCAGAAGATCAGGAAGCAAGCCTTGGAGCGGCAAGAGTTTATCGCCGAAGAAATCAGAAGGCTTGAAGCAGCAGGTCTGGTTAGAGGAGTCCTCCATCCGACATGGTTGGCCAATCCAGTTGTAGTGCGCAAGGCGAATGGAAAATGGAGGCTATGTATCGACTATACTGATATCAATAGAGCCTGTCCAAAAGATCCTTTTACCTTGCCGCGCATCGACCAGATTGTGGACTCCACTGCTGGCTGCGATTTGCTGTCATTCCTTGACGCATATTCAGGCTACCATCAGATTTTCATGACCAAAGAAGACGAAGAGAAAACCACATTTATCACCCCATGTGGCACGTATTGCTTCATACGTATGCCTTTCGGGTTGAAAAGTGCTGGTTCGACCTTCGCAAGAGCCGTCCAGATTGGTTTCGAGACCCAGCTGCATAGAAATATGGAAGCCCATATGGATGACATAGTGGTCAAGACCAAGGACAAGGCAACTCTCATTCAGGACTTAGCAGAGACGTTTGCAAATCTGCGCAGGATCAATCTGAAGCTCAATCCCGAGAAGTGCGTGTTTGGCATTCCGTCCGGCAAGCTTCTCGGGTTCTTTGTATCTCAGCGTGGAATTGAAGCCAATCCCGACAAGATCAAGGCAATTGAACAGATTGAAGCACCAAGACGTGTCAAAGATGTGCGCCGACTTGCCGGCTGCGTTGCTGCTCTGAGCAGGTTCATCTCCAAGTCCGCTGAGCGCGCCCTGCCCTTTTTCAAAATCTTGAAGAAGGCAGGACCAATGAAATGGACTCCAGAAGCGGAGGCAGCGCTGCAGGACTTGAAGAGGTACCTCTCCTCTCCGCCGACACTGGTCGCACCTAGGCCACAAGAGCCGTTGCTGCTGTATCTAGCGGCAACGAATCAAGTGGTTAGTGTTGCGCTAGTGGCGCAGAGAGAAGCAGACAAAGAGGCAGCGGCAGCGGTAAGCCTGTCAAGTGACAAGCCAGGACCATCCCCGGCAGAGTCTGGTGCCGACAAGACAGAGCCCGCGCAGTCAGGTGAAGCAGTGCAGAAGAAGAAGATGGTGCAGCGCCCAGTCTATTTTGTCAGCTCCCTTTTGCAGGGGGGCTAGGTCAAGATATTCTGGTGTGCAAAAGCTGCTCTTCGGCCTCCTTATGGCCTCGAGGAAGCTGCGCCATTACTTCCAAGCACATGAGATTACTGTCGTCACTCGCTTTCCGCTGCAACGGATCTTGCGGAATCCAGAAGCAACCGGCAGGATTGTGGAGTGGGCGTTGGAGCTGTCATGCTTTGGCCTCAAGTTTGAAAGCACTTCAACTATTCAGAGCAGAGCCTTGGCGGAGTTCATTGCAGAGTGGACACCAACGCCAGACGAAGAAGTTCAAGAGTCGGTTGTCCCCGACAAGGAAACAGATCGCGAATGGATTATGTACTTTGATGGGGCTTTTTCTCTGCAAGGCGCCGGTGCTGGCGTGCTGCTTGTCGCACCCACCGGAGAGCACCTCAAGTATGTGATTCAGATGCACTTTCCCCGGGAGAGATCAACGAACAACACTGCAGAGTATGAAGGGCTGCTTGCCGGTCTCAGGATCGCGGCAGACCTTGGGATCAAGAAGCTCATCGTCAGAGGTGATTCCCAGCTTGTCGTCAGGCAAGTCAACAAGGATTACCAGAGCCCGTTGATGGAAGCTTATGTCGATGAAGTGAGAAGGCTGGAGGAGCGTTTTGACGGTTTGCAAACAGAGCATGTTCCTCGAGCAGAGAACTACATTGCTGACGACCTGTCGAAGCGTGCTGCCCTTAAGTTACCTGTGGAACCAGGAACTTTTGTGCTCCGCCTGACTCAGCCATCCGTAACACCACCGACGAGGCCGGACAAGAGAAGGAAGTTAAGTACCGGCAAGTACTTCCCGGCAGAGCTTCCAGAAGCCACCGGCAAGGAAGTTGCCGGGAACGACACGGTTGCTGGTGAGCAGCGGCTTCGCGCAGAGCCTCAGGTTCTTGCCGCAGAAGTACGCGCCCCCGCAGCTGAGGATATGCCGGTTGCCGGTGAGCAGCAGCTTTGCGCAGAACCTCAGGTTCTTGCCGCTGAAGCAAGCGCTCCCGCGGCCGAAGAGATGCCTTTAGTCCTTGTCGTCGAGCCACAGGCTCCGGCATGGGCACAGCACATAGTTCATTTCCTTCAGACAGGAGAACTCCCTGAGGAACAGGAAGAAGCGGAGAAAGTAGCCCGCAGTCTAGTATGTACCAGTTCGTCGACGACGTCCTGTACAGAAAGAGACCCAATGGTGTGAAATTGAAGTGCATTCCTCGGGAGGATGGACTAGAGCTGTTGGCAGAGATTCATGGAGGCATATGTGGCTCCCACATAGGCTCGAGAGCTCTTGTCGGCAAGGCATTCCGGCAAGGTTTCTTCTGGCCCACTGCTCTCCAGGATGCAACTGCACTAGTAACCAAGTGTGAAGCGTGCCAGTTCCATTCAAAGCAACTTCATCAGCCAGCTCAAGCTCTTCAGACAATCCCTCTTTCCTGGCCTTCCCGGTCTGGGGACTCGACATACTGGGTCCTTTCCCCCGCGCTGCCGGGAGCTTCGAGTACTTGTACGTTGCTATCGACAAGTTCACGAAGTGGCCGGAAGTGGAAGCAGTGAGAAAGGTGACAGCACAGTCAGCGGTCAAGTTCTTCAAGGGAATAGTGTGCCGGTTTGGTGTGCCGAACAGGATCATCACCGACAATGGCACGCAGTTCACAAGCCGCACCTTTATGCAGTACGTCGAAGACCTTGGCGGCAAGATCTGTTTTGCCTCCGTTGCTCACCCGAGAAGCAACGGCCAAGCAGAGAGGGCAAATGCTGAAGTGCTGCGCGGTCTCAGGACCAGAACTTTCGACAAGCTGCACAAGTGTGGAAGACGCTGGATTGATGAGCTGCCGGCGGTTCTTTGGTCAATCAGAACGACACCAAATCGAGCTACCGGCCAGACTCCCTTCGCCCTGGTCTACGGGGCTGAAGCAGTTCTCCCCACGGAACTCATATACGGGTCACCTCGAGTGCTCGCTTATGATGAGCTCGAGCAAGAGCAGCTGCGGCAAGATGACGCTGCGCTCCTTGAGGAAGATCGTCTTCAGGCTGCTGTGCGTGCTGCACGCTACCAGCAAGCTTTGCGCCGCTATCATAGCCGCAAGGTTCATGCCCGGAGTCTTGAGGAAGGCGACCTTGTTCTTCGGCGCGTTCAGTCGGCCAAGAATTCCAACAAGTTGACACCGAAGTGGGAAGGCCCTTATCGGGTAGTACGAGTCACCAGGCCTGGCGCTGTCCGCCTAGAGACCGAAGATGGCGTACCAGTGAGCAACTCCTGGAATATCGAACATCTTCGTAAGTTCTACCCGTAAGGCGCGATTGCCGGTTAGCAGCAGTTTCGCGCAGAACCTTAGGTTCTTGCCGCAGAAACGCTCCCGGCAACCACCTTTTGTACAAGTCTTGCCGATGAAGCATGTAATCCTTTGTACAAAGCCAGGCGCAGACCCTGTGCATAAAGCTAAGTGTTTTACAATTCTTGTCGATTTCATGTCATTTTATATGCATGCTTATCTAAGATGTTGTATTGCGCTTGCTTCCGGTAAGAGCTAATGAACCGCCAAGGTTCCATATTTTCTCTTCTTTCTTTTTCTCAAAAGGATAGAAGGTTCCCTCGCATGCAAGTTTGCCGGGGGGGAGGATGGTATGGATACCGACAGGCGACGTTCAAGGTTTTAAGGTTGACATCTTGCCGGAAGAAGAAGAACAGCAACGAAAAGCTAAGTTGCAGAACCCTTTAAGCAGATTCTTTATTGTAAGGCTATTTCCCTTGAACGATTTCGACTTTCGTATGGAAAACCTGCACGCGATGGAACCTTGTCATGATCGGTTGCGCCCTTACTCTGTTTTGAGTCCGCTCAACAGTTTAGGTGGCTGCACTGAAAACGTCAAGGTTTCTTGCCGGTAGCTGCGCCTCCAGCAGGCTGCTGAAGTCCCGAACCCAGCGCTCGCGGGGGTGCGCACCGGCAAGTTCCCAGCATAAGCGTAGGGTACAAGCCGTACAGAAAGAAATCAGACGAGGGAATAGCATACATTAATCCAGAGACAGCAAGTTATATTACATGATAGTTGCCGCGTTTCTAACTAAAGATAAATTGTCTTTGGCATGGAGCGATGGCGACAAGATAAAGAGAAACAGCTAATCCTGACGATCGCCTTCAACCCTCTTGACTTGGCTCACCCTGTCAACGATGGGCGCGACAAGCTCTTCGAGTACCTTGACGTCCACATCCTTCGGCAAGCGTTTGAAGACGTTGGAGAGGTTGATGCCGGGGTTCTTGTGCACAACTTTGACCAGCACCTCACGGAGGACGGCCTGGCAGAGCTTGCGGGATTCGTTCGCCAGCTGGGATGTTCGGTCAGAGTGAAGCTACTCCAAGGCTTCGAGCATGCGGTCAAAGAACATAGTCAGCCTGGCGCTTGTGGACACCCTGTCGTCAGAAGAATACCTGAAGCCTTGCAGACCCATGATGGACAGTTGCGCGGCAAGCTTCTTTGCAACGTCGATGAGCTTCTCAGTCCAGATCTGCACGCCTGCCACATAGTCGTTGTGTGTGGCGGCAGCACTCTTGAGCAGCCCCTGTTCATTGTGGAGGTCTTTGATCAAGGTCTTCTCCCGACCCCTGGCGGTCTCAAGGGTCTCCTTCAGCGTGGTCAGCTTCTGCTCCAGATCAACGATGGATTCCTTGGCGGAGGTGAGCTGCTGAGTCTTCTCGGATGCGGCAACCTGTGCCTCCATCAAGCTGTGAAGAGCTTTGTCTCTTTCGGCTTCGAGTTTTGAGACCTTCTTGCCGTGATCCTCGAGATGAGCCTCTAGCTTCTTCACCTTCCCCTCCAGCAAGCTCTTGGCATCCTCTGCAGCTCCGGCAGCATCGACGGCTTCCTTCAGTTTGCCGGCGTGATCTTCAGTCAGAGCTCTGAGCATCTCCATGTGTTTCCGCTCTAGCTCCTGGGTCCGCTGCGCGACAAGTTTCTCGATCTCCTCGTCCTTGCTGCGGAGCTTGGCGGCAAGCGCCTCCTCGCGAGCAGTAAGGTCCTCTTCGTGAGCATCGAGCCCGATGCGGCGCTCCGTCAGGCGAGCTTCTGCTGTGGCGGCCTGCTGTGCAGCCTCCTCCTGTGCCTTCTCGACATCAGATTGCTTCATGAGGAGGTCGTTCCAGTTCTCGCTCAGCTGTTCCCGAGCAGTCTTCAGCTCTTGGAAGGCCTCAGCATACCAAGCCTGCATCTCCTCGACGCGCTTTTGGAAGTCCGCCTCTGCTGCATCAACAACCGCTGCCCTGGGATCCAGCTTATCCTTCCGGGCGCGGTAGAGTGCCTGGAGCTTCTGATAGTTGTCATGCACGGCTTGGAGTAGCTGCTCTTCCTTGGGTTCACTGCTGCTGGCGGCGGCGATGACGTCTCCATCCAGAGTTTCTCCTTCCACCGGCACCCCAGTGCTTGCCGTCCCTGGCATGCTGACGAACAGGTTGTCGCCGACCTTGAGGTAACTGCTTGATGGGGGCACGTCAGATGTTGACGGTTGATCTTCACCGGCAGCTGGGGGCTCCGCGATCGGTGTGGCACCAGGCGCTCCTGCGGCAGGAATGTCGTCAGTGCGGTCGTTGGTCTCCTTGCCGGTCCCCTCAGCAGGCTTCTTGGCGGTCTCTTCCTGTGCGGCCTTGGCGGCCTCGTCCGCTGCGACCCTGTCGGCCTCGGCGGCAGCGTCCCTGGCGGTCTCCTCGATGACGGTTTCGACATCCATGGGTTCCGCCAAGAGGAAATCTGGAAGCCCAGGAAGGGAAGCAAGGTGAGACCAAGATTGAAGTTCAAAAAAAAGAAGAGAAAAACAGGAATAGCAAGAACTCTGAGGCGAGCGGTTTACCTGCGTCGAGCTGCTGAGGAGGGTTGCCAGAACCAGTGCTCGCCGGCTTTTCTTCATCGCGGTAAAACTCGCTTGCCGAAGACTCATCTCTGGGCGGTGTAGTCGATGGCGGCGGCACATCCGGGACGGTTCCCATTGGTACTCCTTGTTGCCGCTCCGCTCCTGCACGCCCAGAGATGTCAGCAGTGAAGATGCGCACCCCGGCACTTGCCAGCGGAAAGTGCATAACGGACTCACGCTGAGGGCTGCGCCGGGGGCTGTGTTGAGGACTGCGTTGTGGGCTCGACTCCGGGGTGATGTTGATCGTTTCTGGCGCACCTGAGGTGCTTGCCGGCTGTTCGTCGCCCGTTGAGGTCTTCGCCCTCTTCGCCATCCTTTGCGCCAAGGTTTCTGCATCTCTGTGGAGACAAGCCAAAGTGAATTAGTCAAGTGAAGCCAGAAATACAGGAATTATAAGGTGTGGCAAGGCCCTTACTCTTCTTCTTCGGATTCCAAGGCAGAGAGGTCGAAGACGACTTCCGCTTCGGCACCTGGGCGAGGAGGTGGAGAAGGAGACCTGGCGTGCTTGGTTGCAGCGGAAGCAGTAGGTTGCTACGACCCTGCTGCTCCAGCCGCTGGTGCCGTCGTATGGGATGCTCCCGCCGCACCAGTTTGTGCCACGGTCGAGCGTGTCGTACGTCGCACGGGCGGTTGTTGGGCCTCTTGCCGCTGCGCGGCCTTGCCGGGCACCTTCTTGCCGGGAACCTCATCCCTTGAGGGAGGCTGACTTGCTGGGGCGCCAGAGCTGGCTTTCCGAAGAACGCGCTTTTTCTTCCCTGGAGCTGGGGGCTCCTCGTGCGGCTGCTCCTCGGTTGCGCCCTCGACGGTAGAGCTCCCGGCAACCATGCCGCTCTGCTCCCCGGCAACTTCCTCTTGCTCAGAAGAAGTCTCCTCTGGCACCGTCTCTTCTTCACTGGTGTGTTCTCCCGTGAAGCCAAAGTCGCCGGCCTCCGTGGCAAGTTTTGCCTCTTCCGCCCTGCTGGCAATGTAAGCTATTCTTCATCAGTGGTGGGACGGATAAGGTTGGGATCTTCCCGGATGGCCCTCTCCGACAAGTTGTCGAAGAACTCCTGCACGTGCTCTCGAGGCGGCTCGACCCAAGTCCCGTCAAGGCCGTGGGCATTGCACACTGGCATCATAGCAATGATGGAACTCAGGGCAGAGTTGTTGCACAGAGGGACGACTCCAGGCGGCAACATGAACCTCCCGTCAGGCCTGAACAGCTTGTCGCAGAGATACATGTGCTGCAAGACCATGAAGTTGTGATTCAAGCCAGGGCGCGGCCTCATAATATCTGCTGCGTTCTTGAAGTCCCAGGCTGGCCTCCCCTTATTGTGCAGAGGGGCGATGCGCCGGCGAAGGAAATCTGCGCCAACCATTTCAATCGTGAGTCCGGCAGCCTTCAGGCGGTGGATCCTGGTGATTGCAATTGTGAGCTTCTTGTCTTCAGGGTCGAGGTCGCTCCAATTCTCACCACGGGCCACCTTCTTTTGCCGGGGCACGTAGAATGGCTGAGGTTCTTTCTCCTGGATCCAACACCACTCAGATCGCCACTCATCCCACTTCTTGCGGTAGAGACCCCCTGGGTATATATCCTTGTTCCAATACCTTGGAATCCAAGTGATAGATCCAGAGAGGGCGTCTCCTGTCTCGATGCGGGGGATGAAGTAGTGGCGGAAGAGGGCCATGTTGGGGACCACTCCGGCAAAGTTTTCGCAAAGATGCGCAAAGACAGACATGCACGTTACGGCGTTCGGCGTGAAATCCAAAAGGCGGAACCCGTATGTGTACATGATGTCGACGAAGAAGTCGGAGAAAGGAGGACAGAGCCCGCAGTAAAAATAAGCAGCGAAGAAAGGGTATCTATTCGCGCCGCCCCCGGCAGAAGCCGAAAGCGCGCGAGTTTTGGGATGGCCATTTGTCTTCTTCCCCCATACGCACCTGTACTGGGTAATCAAGGTGTGCCCGTCAAGCGTCGGGTCAAAGACGGCGTGCTCTCTCCGCATCCGCACCAGATCCCCTTCATCTGCTCCTGCGGCTGAGCCGGCGGCTTTCGCCGCTTTGCCCTTGCCTGCTTTGGGCGGCATGGCGGCAGTGGAAGCGGAGTCCGAAGGTGGCGAGGGCGTGCGGGTGGCGGAAGAATGGAGGAGGCGCGTTTCAGGCTCGAGGAGGAGGACGATGGCAGCGTCCAGATTGGAAAAGATGAGAGGTAAATGAGCAGCACCCCTGCGGATTTCCTTTTTACGGGGAAGGAGCGGAGGTTGCGGTCATTCCACGCACGTCCCCCACGTTCCGCATTCAACGCGCGTCGTGGGAGGGCGCAGTAAACGAGAAGATTATGACAGTAACTCCTGCCACGCGTGCCCGTGCACTGTTTTGGGCCTAGCCCAACAACGCCTCGCACCCATGTATGGCCTAGGCCCGGGGGCTCCTGTCGGTGTACTAAAGATCGGGTCCTTTAGTACCCCATACTTGTGCACGGACAGTTGTAGCCATGCGTGCGGCAAGGCCTGCCGGAGGACGGCTGGAGACAGATGTAAGATATCAAGAAGGCATTTAAGCTGAAGATCAGAAGACCGAAGGCTGGGCGTCCGGCAAGATCTTGCCGGGCTGGCCCATCGAGCCCCAGCAAGACCAGCACCCGGTAAGATCCCACCGCTTCAGCACAGTGCCGCCGCTCCAGCGTAGCGACCAGCCTGTCGTTTAGGGCTTGTCCTCCTGGTTGCGTGTCACGGCGCTGGCCGTAGAAGGGGTTAAGCGGTGTTGATGGGACGAGTCCTTTTTCCATCCCCAAGAAAGGCAGGGACACCTGTTCAGAGCATTGAACGCGTCTTGTCCTAAGACGTTTGTCCTAAGACATTTGTCCTAAGGCATCAGTAGTAATCATGAGATACTGGTAATCATGGGATACTGGTAATCATGAGATACTGTAGATACTTTACACCTCTTGTACTTCGCCACTGTTGGAGACCCCTTGGACATATAAAAGGAGGCCCAAGGCATAGCTACAGGGGGGGATCCAGACATTCGACCCATTCTGCATGCGTAGCTGCGACTGTAGCTCCCAGAACTTGGCCAAGAATATCCACAGTAATACAACCAAGCAGGAGTAGGGTTTTACGCTTCCGAGCGGCCCGGACCTGGGTAAATCCCCTCGCGTTGATCGTTAGTTCCGCTCTTTGTGCTGTCCTTTCTCCCTTGCCGAACCGTAAAGGGATCCTTCGATCCCATAGGTGTCGTTTCCCCGACACATCTGCTCATTCCTTGTCCTTGGCACTGGAGCACTAGTGGCTCTGGCTGCCTCAGCTGCTGCCTGTGCAGTAGATGAAGTGGGATGATCTGGGTTCATCACCACAACATTGTCCTCAAACTCAGGCTAGAGAGGCATGTGGGGTCTATCAAGAGCATATACATCCTTGTCAAGCTTGGAGTTGATAAGCATCTGAATGTATGGAGCATATCCACATGACCTCTTTTGGTCAGCAGCTGTCCTCTTCACAGTCTCTACAATCAAATCCATGACCCTGAATCTGGTGCGAAGGTCAATGTGATGCAGCATGTTGATGGAGAATCCTTTGATCATCTTCTCATCTCCTGACTTAGGCATCAAAGTGTACCTCAAAATGGTGTTGGTTGTTGGCAAGGCTGCCTACAGATATTACACTGAGCCAAGCTTATGTGAATGCACATAGTCAGCAGGGATGTCCTTGTACATATTAGCCATGGAATTATGATTCATCTTGGCCTCTGAGTACACATCCAAGTCACCATCCTGAACTTGTGGAGCTCCTAAGATGGTAGCCCACTCTTCCACTGAAGATTCATATCTGGTGCCCTCAGTCATCCACACTATCCTGCCATCTGGATAGAAGTGTGCAGTGGAATAGAACTGCATAATCATCTCATCATTCCAGGGGTCATCTCCCTACCAACAAAAGCATCAATACCAACAGCCTTGAAGTTATCTTGCACATGGGGAAAGTAGTCCTCATTTTCCTTAATGTAGCCCAGTCTACATATCTCATGTCACTGACAGCCGGGCTCTTATCAAGCAGAAAAGTCTCATAGAAATCCTGCTGCTCCTTGGTGTGGAATATGTAGTCAACAGCAGTCTTTCTCCTCTGAGAAAAAGGATCTATAGCTCTCCATTCTCTCAGCCCTGAATCGTTCCTCTTCTTCATATCCTCAGCAAGTGGATAGTTGTCATTGTGTTGTGGGAGGTGAGGTCTAAGCTTCCTCAAAACTGTCATTTCCTCATCTTCAATAACAGCTCTGGAGGAGGATCCCTTGTTCTTGGCTGCAGCTGGAACATCCTTAGTAGTCCTCTTGGACTTAGGAGCTGTGGTCTTCTTGGGAGGAGGAGCTGCCTTGCTTTCGGAAGGGGCCTGAGAAGTCATGGCATCAGCAAGCAGATTCTTCTTCTTCTTAGGAGGAGCCTGGGCAGCTGGCTCTTCCTCTCCCTCAGCATGTGTTGGATCTCATATATGGAAGTTGGGCAGCTCTCTGGAGTCATTCTGACTGCCACCTAAAGCTGACATACCATCCCTGTGAATGGAGTATAGAAGAGCAGAAAAGTTGAGTATCACAAAAACACAAACATTTTTCAAAAACCAAATTCAAAAACTAAGGGTATGAACTCCTGCTAGATAAATTTCGGTAGCACCGGGTTTATGTTTTTGGAGTCACCGAGACTGACCACTGCCTTAACAGGAACTTGGCAGCCAAATTCGGTGTAACCGAAAAGGACTACTCGGTCTCTCCGAAGTGGTTCTCAGTAACCCTAAACGTAGAATCGGTGGAACCAATTCTTCCAACTCGGTGTCACCGAGATGTATATCGCGGGAGTTCAGATCCAAAATTCCATCATTTTCTATTCTATGGATTGTTTTTGTGGGATAGGAAGATTGCACATGGTGGAACAAAGACGAAATCATCCAAATGCGTTAGAATCGGACAGGGAACGCATGAGGAAATCGGAGCCATACCCTAACTTGGCGGTGGTCCGACTACGGCGGCGACGACGGTGAAGATTTCCGTCGGCGGCGTGAATCCCAACGGCGAAGGCGCTCGGGGAGACAAAGGCGATGACCAAGGGGTCCGATTTCGGCAGCTTAGGGTTGGGGACTTGGCGTTTGAAGATTGAATTTCAAAACGTCGGGTCCGCCGGCTTAAGTACCCTTTGCTGTCGGTGTCACCGATACTAAAATTTCGGTGTCACCGAGTTCCTCTACTGCCAGTTGACAGGGAAACTCGGTGCAACCGAGATTATGGTATCGGTGGTATCGAGGTGCAAAATCAGATCAACCCTAGGCATTCGGTGGAACCGAGATTTTCTAGTTGTTCACACCGAGTTGCACTATAGGGAGGTTTTGGAGGTTAGCCTTGACAAAACGGTACTCCGAGTGCTCCTCACACAAAGGGTTCGTCAAGTCCTTGTTCAAGTTTTTGTGATATAACATGAATAGAACTTGAGGTGAGAAAGCAGAGATAGCTAGAGGGGGGGGGGGGGGTCCTAGGCATTCTTGTATATCCAATTGGCAGAAGAAAATAAAAAACCAAATAGCTACAATTTGATATCCTCGAATGAGTAAAGATATGCAGACCAACATGCTCACACAATAAGATATCAAATGAAATCATGGCAAACATGCACAAACATTCTAGCATCTATCAAGCACTTTGGTGATGACGTAGTCATCTATATATGAGTATTTGACTTAGGAGCCAAGTAAGAATACTTGATCATAGGTCATACTCATCGTTTAAGCACAAGTGGGGTTACCACTTTTACATAAAGCTTGTTAATGTTGTCACATTCCAAGAGATACTTAGACTCGAGTCTTAGAGTAAAGCTCCCCCTTGATGTGACATCCCCCTAAGAGGGATAAACTAACCTTGGTTTTTGTCGTATAAGACTTCATGTGGGTGATGTAGTGGTGGATGCTCATAGTTGATGAAGATCATCTTGAGTTGGGAGCAATCCTTTTTGTTTCTTAATTTCCTCACCTACATGGGTTAGTCCCAAATAGAAGAGACAAACACAAGGATATCTATGTACATGGAGTGCAAAGCATACATGATGATGTCCATTGATTCATTAATTACCTTGTCCCTTGCTTACCTTTGAGGGAATGTGTGACTCCTTGAACTATTGCATAATGTTGAAGTTGATTGCAACTAGTTCTTGAAATGAATATGAGTGAATTTCATTGGCGGAGTCACCCCTCAAGAACCTCTCTAGTTCTTCTTCTTGGGGACCCACATCAAGTTTATGGGGATCCTCGGTGTTGAAGTGGCACTTGTAGAAGTTGAGCTTGTAGAAGCCTTGGGAACCCACTTGACCAAAGCTTGGGATTCATCTTCATATGAGTCAATCTCCTCTTGAAGCTTGCCCTTGCCCTTGAGCTTGTGATCTTATGGTGGAAGGTCATCTTGAGCTTTTCCCTTGGGAAGAGTATGTTCATACTTCTCCATTTGAGGAGCAAACTTGGGCTTGGGGTATTGACCTTCTTCCCATTCAACTCCATTTGCGTTGAAGTAGCCAATGCCATGGTTCTTCCGGTATCCTCCGTGCTTGCGTACAATTTCCTCAAATTGCTTACATCCGGCAAGACTTTTGTAGATACCTTTCTCTATAATCCCTTTCAATAGATCATTTTCTTGCTCAAGTGTAACTTGGCTAAGAGAATCGTTAGTGGAATCAATAGAACTACTAGAAGCAATATCATTGGATTTATCATTTTTATTGCAACTAGTTGAAGAACCTTTCTTGCCTTTGTTACTAGATTGCTTAGTCTTAACTTGTGGAATGAATGTAGACAAGAGTAGTCGTTTGGCTAGATAAGAAGAAGTCTTCTTTCGGAGATCGTCATTGATTGCTTTAAGAAGCTCGTGTTCTTGCTCCAAATTGAGCTTCTCGAAGCGTAGCTTCTCATGAGTTCTTACAAGCTCTCTATGATCTTCTAAAGTAGAATCATGGGCTAACTTAAGAGTGTTTAATTCTTTAGTTAGTCGTTCTATTTCCTTCTTATTGTCATCACACGACTTATCTTGACTAGCATGATCATGATCAAGCTCATTCTGACTAATATCACTAGTTTTATCAAATAGCAAGTCAGCATCTCCTAGTAAGTCATCCTCATCACTTTTGAAATCAAGATATTCGGGGTGTGATACCTTGGGGCCTTTATCCATGAAGCAACTTCCACTCCCTTCATTTAGTGAATCAAATATGTCGTAGGAGTTGGAGGAAACAAGTGCAAGTCCGGCAATGCCTTCATCTTGACTATAGTCGGAGTCGGAGTGATAGCTTCTCTCGGAGTGGTCGTCGGAATCGGATCCGGAAACCCATTCACCAACATGAGCTTGATGTCTTCTTCTTGAGTAGCTCTTGGTGTACTTGTCCTTCTTCTCCGAATCCCTACTTCTCCTCGAGGGTCTTCGTTCATAACGATCATCTCTACTCCTTCTATCTCTTCGAGGTGACTCATCTCTTGAGCTCTTTTTTCTAGGTGACTCTTCCCTTCTCTTGTGGGGGGCCATGCACTCATTGGATTAGTGTCCGGGCCTTCCACAATTGTAACAATTCCGGTCACGACTGGATGAACACTTTTCTTCATATCTTGAGTTGGAGTTTCTCTCTTTGCCTCTACTCTTTTAGAACTTGTTGAATTTCTTGACCATGAGGGTTATCTCTTCATTGGTAACAAGGTTGTCACTTGATATATTGGGAGCATCACTTGTGGCTTTGTAAGCACCGCTAGACTTGTTGTGAAGTTCTTCCTTGTCTTTGAGTGACATCTCATGAGCAACAATTCTACCGATGACATCCGTAGGCTTGAGATCTTTGTAGTTTGGCATCATTTGGATTAATGTGCACACGGTGTCATACTTTCCATCCAAAGCTCTAAGTATCTTCTTGATGATGAATTTTTCGGTCATTTCTTCGCTTCCTAAGCCGGCAATCTCATTGGTGATGAGAGCAAGCCTAGAGTACATCTCCGCAACTCCTTCACCATCCTTCATCTTGAACTTGTCAAGTTGAGTTTGAAGCTCGTCCAACTTAGATTCTCTGACAGAATCGGTACCTTCGTGCATATCGACCAAAGTATCCCAAATTTCCTTTGCATTCTCAAGACGGCTGATTTTTTTGAATTATTCGGGGCATAGGCACTTGAAAAGAATGTGACATGCTAAAGCAGTGTATTGCAACATCTTCAATTCATTCGCGGTCGCTTAACGATCCGGTTCCTTTCCATCACCAAAGCATTCACCTTGCAAGCCAACACGAACAACAGCCCAAACGGCAGGGTTATGACGAAGAATATGCATTTTTCATCTTATGCTTCCAACTAGCAAAATTAGTGCCATCAAAGTATGTACCTCTACGGTGGTAACATCCCTCACTAGACGCCATACTCTCCTAGGTTGTGAAACCAATGCAATGGAGACCAATGCTCTGATACCACTTGTAGGATCGCAAGTATGTCTAGAGGGGGGGGGGGTGATTAGACTACTTGACCAAATAAAAGTTCTAACTTTTCCCAATTTTAGTTGTGGGCAGATTTTAGCTATAATAGCAAGTCAAGCGCACCCTACACATGCATGTCTAGGAGTATAGCAGCGGAAAGTAAAGACAAGCACATGTAAAGAGGTAAGAGTTAGAAGATTAAACGCAATTGTTGACACGAAGATTTTTCCTATGGTTCCGATAGGTGGCGCTATCGTACATCCACGTTTATGGAGTCTTCAACCCATGGAGGGTAACGGTCACGAGAGTCCACCGAGGGATCCACCCATACGGGTCCACGAAGTAGCAACCTTGACTTTTCCATAACGGCTTCCGTCCACGAAGGACTAGCCTCACTATGGGTAGATCTTCACGAAGTAGGCGATCTCCTTGCCCGTACAAACTTCTTGCTTCAACTCCACAACACAAAGTAGGAGGCTCCCAAGCAACACCTAACCAATCTAGGAGGCACCACCCTCCAAAAGGTAATAGGCTTGATAGTGATGATGAACTCCTTGCTCTTGTGATTCAAGATGATAGACTCCTCAACACTCAATCACTCTCTCACAGATTTGGCTTCGTGGAAGGGATTGATTGGGCGGAAAGCAACTTGGGGAGGCTAGAAATCAAGATCCATATGGTTGGAGTGGATGATCTTGATCTCAACACAAGGGTAGGTGGTTCTCTCTCAGAAATTTGGATATGGGAAGTGGGGAACTGTTCTGAGTGCTTCTCTTCTGAGTGGGATGTGGTGGAGGGGTATATATAGGCATCTCCAAAAATCCAACTGTTACAACATTATTGGTCATCTCGGTGAAACCGAAGAAAAAGTCGGTTCTACCGATATGTCAAAAATGTGGAAACTTTGGAATCTCGGTGAGACCGATATGGAACTCTCGGTGGTACCGAAACCAGTGGCCGAGGGCAGTTTCCAAAACTCGGTGAGACCGAAGCATAAACTCGGAAATTCTGATTTTATGAATTGGGTCACTAGAAGGTTGGTCACTGAAACTCGGTTGCATCGATGCAGTCTCGGTTGTACCGAAGAGTTAGGGTTTGGTTAGGGTTCTGTCTTGGGTAGAAAATCGGTAGAGCCGGATGGAAACTTGGTGGCACCGATTTTGTGAAGTTGGCAGACAGAGTATTTTGTGGGAGAGCTTGTGGGTGTTTTTGGTGGCTAGCACTTGTGCACGTGGAGAAATTTGTTCACCAACAATACTTTACCCCCTTTTAATAGTATTGGCTTTCCTACGGACTCAAAGTGATTTCTCACAAAGTAAAAAGAGAGTCTTCTAGCTTGAAGCTTTGCCAATCCATTCCTTGCATCTTGGGGTATCTCCTCACAACTTATAGCCATCCCATCATTGCACTTTTCCTAAAATATACTTAGTGGAAACATGAGTCCAATGACATATATGTTGTTATTAATTACCAAAACCACCAAGGGAGCAAATATGCTTTCAGTCGGTTCACAAAGAAACAAACAAAAAAAACTCACCTAGGCAATTCATCGAACACTTGCAGTGCGGTGGTGGTGCACTGGTCATCTGGTGTCGTTCAGACCAAATAGGCCGGCGGCGACGAGAGAAAATGACCTAAAATGGTGTGCAAGCAAGGTGAGATGCGGCGCCCGACAGAAAAAGAAGAAGCAACAAAGTAATTCGACGGATCAACAATGGCCTTGCCAGCGGTGTTTCATTTCGATTCCGACGACGGCGATGGGAGCCGAACGGGCTCGGCCTCGGGTAGAAGGGCGACGGGGGGCAAAGAAGGCAATGAGATAGCGGCGGGCGGTCGCCAGGAGTCGTGCCGGCGAATTTGTAGGGGCAGGGGAGACGAGAGGGAGAGGCGCGGCTTTTACTTCGCCGCCGATCGGTGAAGTATATTTAGGAAGAAAGTTGGGGCCGGAGTAAAAAATTTACTCCCTTAAGGCGGATTGGGGACCGGCTAAGTGCCGGTTTGAGGATTAAAACATATTTTTTTCTCCTCTAATCGGTTATATGGGATTGGTTAGAAATGGCCTAACCTAATTTAGCAGCCCTAGAAACCGACATGACCCCCTTCGAGAACTGAGAAGGCTTGGGTATCATAACAACAGAAGATTCTAGTATTATATTTAACCTCAATAACTTTCTTCCATAAAGACCCTTCATCCTTAATAAAAATCTGTATCCAGGAACCATATAAGCAAACATTCAAATCCTGCAAATTTGGAATACCCACTCCACCAAATTATTTTCATACACAGGGATGGTCAATTGGCTAAACGGATTTTTTGATCCCCAGCAGGGTCACTCCACAAGGACTTAGTCATTTGAGTATTTATAAAACTTAACCCATTTAGGAAATTTTAACAGGGTAGCATGTAGATAGATATACTATGTAGACAAGGTCTAATCAACACGAGTTTGTCCTCCTAAGAGAGAAGCTTTCCTCTCCAACCAGTAATCCTAACCAACATCGTATCTAACAGAGGTTGCAGATCCTCACTCTTAAGTTTCTCAATGTGCAGTGGTAGGCAAAGATATTTAATAGGGAAATTCTCTCTGATACATTGGAAAATTTCTAAAAAGGGTGCAACCTCGGCATCACTCACATTAATAGATACTAAAGAACTTTTATGCTAGTTGATCCTCATTCCCAAGATCTGCTCAAGCATAATATCCATTTCAAGTTCATAACACACCACCAGGAACAAACTTAGGGCACATCCCTTTAACAAGCCCAACCCTAGATCCTTTATTTAACATTCTATAGAAAATATCAACTACTAAACTAAAAAGTAGGGGAGACAGGGGTCTCCCTGTCTCAAACCTTTACGACTGGCAAAGAAGCTACTCTCTGCATCATTTACTTTGACTCCCACATAGCCATTTTGCGTGACACTCTGAATCCAACTAATCCATACACTACCAAAGCCCTAAGTTGTAAAACCTCATAAAGAAAATCTACATTCACCTTTTCATAGTCTCTCTCATAATAAAATTTTAATACAAGCCTAGGTTTCCTACTAATGGCTACTGAGTGCACCACCTCATGCGTAGTTATGGCACTCTAGAATACACCTTCATCAATAAAAGCATACTGATTCATGCAAATTAGTCTATTCATCAGAGCTAACCTATTGGTCAACACGTTAGAAAAATCTTACAGGAACAATTAAGCAAATTAATTGGTCTAAATTTCCCCATGTGTCTAGCATCACTACTACAGAATGGTCCACAGACGACACATCAATCAGAGACCCTTCATGGAAACCGTGTGCGATCCATCAATCGCAAACGGTATAGTTCAAGCTCCGTCGCTAAACTCTGTGCTATGGCGGATCCATCAATTACCATTCAGAAAATAGTTGCATGTGTGATGCTTGGCATACAGTTGGTGCTTATGAACTGTTTGCGATTAGACAAGATAACATAAACGGTTCTGAAAATACATATGTGTGTGAAGTACGGCATACAGTTCATTCAGACAAACTGTTTGCGTTGATCGAGCTAGAACACAAACGAGTTACCATAACAAGGTGTGTCTGATACCAGGCAAACAGTTCATTCATCAGAATTGTGTGGGAAGACCAATAATAACCCATAAGATTCATACTGACAAGCTGTGTGGGTTGTTGGCAGACGGTTGCTGCCAAACAATTGTCAGCGATGGATGAAATCATTACTGACGCTTCATTGGGAAGTGCCGTTTGCCTTTAATATCGGAGACGTTTTATAATTATGACCCGTGTGCCTGCGCATCACCCCGTCCTCCTCTCTTGCGTCTTGTCACCGCGTTGCCGCTCGAGGATTCCAGTGAACGCTTCGACACCGCTTTTGGCCACGCGTCCGCTCGATGAGCCCGTTTCCACGCACATCCGCGCAGGTTCCCGCGCACAAAACCGTCCTACGGCTCTAGCTTCCCGCCCGGCTCGGTGAAATCCCCAATGCTTGCCGGCCTGCTATATAAACCCTCACAACCGGCGACTCCACATTGCCTTCGTCCCCTCCCTACCCGTAGCTTGTCTAGTTTGATTCTCCCCCAATCTCCAATGGCACTGGCCATTCGTCATCGCCCGGCCACTCCGCCAGAGGACAGCTCCAGCTAGGAGGCTTCACCGCGTCGGCGCGGTAGTCCTCTAAAGTGTATGGTGCATGTGGCGTCCCTGGTGGGTGTGCGCACGCCACCAACTACACGCTCAACCACCGCTGCCCGAAGGCAGCTGCTACCGGTGGCCGCCGTGGCCGCCGACACGCCGGCAGCCGCCGGGGCCGCCACCCCACTGTCATCCATCTTTGCCACAACACCGCCGTCAGGCGGCGGGGTCATCACCCGCTCCGCCACCAAGGCCAGAATGCAGGAGGTGGAGGCCGCCAACGGCCCGCCGCCAGGCTTCTGCGTCGCAACCCTTGCGCGCTACATCTACTTCCTAGAGAAGGAGGTGGAGCGCCAGGTCACGCACACGAAGAAGCCCATCGACGCCGTGGCCACAGGAGAAGCCGCAGCGGCGGCGCGGAATGCGGAGATCTACGCCGAGTCCTGTTGCTTCGAGGAGGGGCGTCTTGAGCTCCATAGGGCCGCACTGGCAGGCAACGGACATGACTCCAGCAACTCGTCGGCAGGCTCCTCCTCCACTTGCTCTTACTGAGCGCGCTCGATTCTGTTGGAAGTGGTACAAAGCCCCTCCGTAGTACTAGTATTTAGGGGCTATTTTGTTTAGTTCATCTAACTATAGATATGGTTGAACTGTACCACATACTTTAAATTAGCTAGTATATATAGTTGAACTAGCTATTTCAGTACATGGTTGGCAACAATTAGGGAAAAGTTTGTTCGATTCAGCTATCGAGATGAACTATTTTGTACAAAGACCAATGGTTAATCTATGAATGAAATCCATGTTTGCTGAATTTCAGTTGCAAAAGTGCACCGTAATAGTGATTTTGTTCCTGTGAAATTCGACAAATGCCAGTTCTACAATGTTGACAAATGCCAATGTTACTAGATCGACAGATGCCAATGCTTCCGATTTGACACATGGCAATTTACCCAATATGATAGATGCAAATCTTCCTGGATTGTCTGTACTAGGCACACGGGTCATATTAGAGAAACGTTTGCGATGACGCATTGCACCAATCCTGCGCGCCAATATTTTCACTTGACTTACGGGCGAAGGAAAGATAGCTGTCGATCTGTATATGGGTATTCAACCTGAACCGTTTGTGATGAGCGTTTATTCAGAGAAAACGATGATGTTTTTTTGTTTGCTATGTGAATTCAGAGATAAATACTTAGTACGTAAAACCATAGATTTCATTCAGTCAAGCTTTGACTTTACATTCATACAATCAAGATACAATATAAAGAAAACTAGTTGCGGCTGCGGCGTCCTGCGGCGGCGTTCTCGTGCGTCGTGGCGAAGTTGTATAGTTCTTCAAACAAGACCAGAATGTTATGGACTTCACAATCAAAGAGCCGGTCGTCGCGCGATCGACGGGCGCGGGGCCGGGGGGCGGCGACTAGCAGCGTTGCGAGGAAGCTGTCGACGGCGGCGTCCTGTGGGTACCCCGACTCATAAGTCGTGATCACCGAATGCACGTGTACAGTGATCCCAGAGATCAATGCTCACTGAACACACAGAAGCTGAATAACAAGAGTCTTACATCCACATTTAGCGTCTTACACAAATGAAGGCCATGAAGGTCTAGTCTTACATCGATAATAGGGCCGCAAGGGCCAAACACTTAAACATAACAAGCGGCGGAAATCTTGATCGGAAGCGTGAACCCATGACATCTCCCTTAAACCTACATGCATTTTGACTGGGAAGCGTCCTAGTTCGCATGTTCGTCACCAACGATCTCTTTGCCATATTCCTACTCTTCCATGACTGGCCAATTAAATAACCAGTGGCAAGCCAATTAGTACTTTTAATGTACTCGCAAGCAACCCAAGTTGTTGGAACAAGGTACAACAATGCATGATATAGCACTAAGTAGGTAAGTTTTGCAGAAATCTAATTTTAAGTGCAATGATATGATCAAGTAACTTGACTAAGCATGCATCAGCGGTTGATAGCTATTCATGTGAACAAGTCTCAGTTATCATCATAAGCAGGGGTTGAACATCTCATGTTCATCATCGTGCCAAGTCATCAGACTTAGCCCAAGTTTCATCCTTGTGTCATCCACACACACACACACACACACACACACACACACACACACACACACACACCAAGTTTGTGAAAACATCGGACGTAGTTTAAGCAGGACCTCCAACTGTCCATGACCATGGACACGGCTATTCGAATAGTTTGACACTCTGCAGAGGTTTCACACTTTACCCACAAGACTCGGGAAACTTCTGTGTCAAGCCACGACTCGCGGTATTGTACATACCCAAGGTAAGTACCCGAACATTGCCTTTCCCCTGATGATACTAAACAAAGAGTCCACTCGATTGGTACCCAACCCACATGATGTACATCACAAGTAACATCCATGCAGGGACCAACGGTGTTCCCGGTACCTGTGAAGACATCGCATGATCATCCTTACCGGCACGACCCCGTATCGAGAGTGACCACGTCACTCCCGCCACTAGTAATGCGGGCTCTATGCTAGTACCCTTCAAAGTAATCAACAAAGCCCCGTCCCATAAGGGGTATCGTGGTTGTACATGTAAGGTTGGGATGGTTAGCAAATCTTAAATCTCTCCGTTTTCAAAATCACACACACACACACAACCTGCTCCGGTACACCACTTCTTTCTCAAGTGGTTACCTAGCACAACATATCTCCCTCAGGCATTAGTGGCACCCGACGGGGTTTTCAAAAAGTCTTTGAAATCATTTTGTTTCCATCACCATGCATATTCCTGTCCCACTTGCGTAGCATCTACTAGCAACCTATCTACTCCCACCTGCACAACCCTCATAAGGAGATAGGGTCATGCACGATGCTAGTATCAACAAGGAAGTATCGAAGGCATCCCACCGAAGGGGATACCACATTATCATGATCATCATCGGAATATAAAGTGCTATATGACATGCATGAAAAGTTTCTTAACATGGTCAAAGGGCTGCTTGCCTGGCTCAACAAAGTCTTTGGGGTCTTCAAAGGCTTCGGGTCCAACTCCCTCGTCAACAACACAATCTATCGTCGTGATAAATAACGGTAAAATAAGGATCATCACAAAAACAGAGCACTAAAGCTACTACAAAAATGTTACTCTATTGTGACATATCCTAAAAACTATTCTAAAAATATTTGCCTATGGTTTTGGGGTGAAAAAGTTTTTTAAAACCATTTTTAACGGTGGCTAAAAATGCTAAAAAGGGGTTTTAAAATAAAACAGTACATAAAATGTTTTCAAATATTTTTACAAATGGCACTATAAAATACTACAGATTATTACAGGAATTATGGTGGGAAAATATTTGGCATTGGGATTTTATTTATTTCTGTGGGATTTTTGGAAAACTAGAAGAAAAAGGAAAAGAAAAAGGCCTCAGAGTCAACTGGGCCAAAACAGACCCAGTTGGGCCGGCCTGAGGCCGAGCCAGGCCTGGGCGAGCTAGGGCGCGCGCGCCGTCTGGGTTCAAACCCGACAGGCAGGCCCCTGGCGCCAGTCTCACGGAGAGGGAGAGAGAGAGAGAAGAGGATGACAGGTGGGGGCCACCTGTCATCTTCTTGCTCTCGACAGGGAGGAGGCGGCGCTCACCGACGGCGAAGGTGGGCACGGCGAGGGTAGCTAAGGGCAGGAACGGACTCAGCGTCGAGCCGCTGTTCCTTTGGAGGTGGAGGGGTGGCCGGAGATGCACAGGTTCGGGAGGAGGTCGTCGGTGTCGATTCTCGCCACGATTCGAGCGGAGAGGAGGGGGGAAAGGGTCAGGGGGACCTCACGATCTTAGAGAGAATGGTAGGAGGACCAGAGAGGGCCGGTAACCCGAGATTGACGGAGCTCCGCCGCGGCGGTGCCTCGGTCGATCTCGAGCACTGGTGCTCGGGGAGGTCGAATGGGGGCCTTTGGAGGTCGATTAAGAGTGAGAGAGGGCCAGAGGAGGAGAGAGGGGAGCTCGGGTAGCCCTTTTATAGCCGGGACGCGATTCCACCGCGGACCCGTGCGCCGGCGAGGTCGAGCTGATCACTGGAGGAGGAGGGAGCACACGGGGCTTGCCCGGGGGTGTTGCTGGGGTCAGTCCACGGGCTAGGGAGGAAAGGAAGAGAGAGGGGGAGCTCGCGCATGTGAGGCCGAGGGTTGGCCGTCCCGGCGGCGCTCGGTACGTGCGAGGAGGGAGCGAGGAAGGAGGAGAGAGAAGGGGGCCGACCGCGTTGCGTGTCACGGACGCCGAGGGGGGCCAAGTGGCGAGAGGGGGAGGCCCGAGGCTGTCGGGGCCATGCAGTGGGCGGCGGCTACAATGCGGTCGGGCACTGTAGCATGCTCCAGAGCGCACGTATGGCATGCCAATGGTGTTCTGGGCGCGGCCAACCCTGTCCAGTGGGTCCAGGGGGGCATAAACATGGTGGCAGCTGCATTGGATGCTCTGGACAGCTGATAGAATAAGAGGGGAGGGGGAGAGACAGTTGGTTTACTGTTGTCCAGGGGGGTAAAATGGAGGTTTTACCCTACCAACCAGTGGCTTATGGACTTGGGGTTTTTACTGGAGGTGATTGAGCATTGTAAGAAGGTGTGGTAAAAAGTTGGACCCAAGGAGAACAGAGAAAGGGGGTCAAACACGGTTTTTACAAAGTATGCAGAAGGTGTTTGATGTGGATTAGGGCCAGTAAATGGGCTTTGCTTGCCATAAGATTTGACAGGGTCAAATGGTGGTTAGAATTAGGGTTGATCACCAAGTTTGAGCTTGATTGAAGAAAGTTCACAATGTAACTTTGTAAAACCCTAGAAATCAACAGAATCAGATTTCTGTAGATCTAGGCATGCATTTCACTTCCCACAAATCCACCACTTGGTGTGGTATCATTATTTGGGGTTCAACACATGCCCACAAAGTTTGGGGTCAAGGGAAGAAACTTCACAATGTAAAGTTGCTCAAATTTGGCTCTGGACAGGAATGGTTTTGGAATATTTTGGTGAAGCAAATAAAGGGTGATTGAGATGAAACTTTGCAAGATCATCACATATGGCATGTGTGTCTTGCTGGAATTTTCCTGGAATTTATTGAGAACATTTCTTATAGAAATATTTCGAAAGCTTGATTTGGGCAGAAAGGGTTTTGAGGGGTTTTGCCCATGATTTTGAACATGACCATGTGTTGAAACTCATATATATGGAAAATATATGTCCACTGAGTTTCCCTAAATTTTCTCAAATATTTTCAATGTATTTAAATAATTTTTCCCTATGAAAAACCATTTCTGGACTTAAGGAAAAGCCTTTAAATAAAATATCAAAATAATCTTTAAAATTCATATTTGGTGGTTTTGGGAAGTCATATGTATAGTAGGTTCCAAATAAAGTCTTTGGGGGAAAAGGATCCACACAATTTGAGGACTTGTAGTACAAACCTCAATTCAGGGGCTTTTGAAAACCTAATTTGAATAAATCCTTTTTGGCCAAAATAATATTTGATAAAAATAGTTTTGGGTACTATTCACATGGCATGATCATTGGGCAAGAAGTTTCGATCAAGGAAGATGAATATGGAGAGGAGTAGAACCTAAGAGCGCCAAACACATTCAACCAAGCAAGCAAACATCAAACAAATCAAACAAGCACATGCACTCAAAAAGTTTTAATTGGTTCCAAATTTTGCAAATCCAAGCATAGCAAAGTGATACAACACATGGTGTGACAAACCTACCCCCCTTACAAGAATCTCGTCCCCGAGATTCCTAGGCTAAGCGCTAAAAAGATAAGGGAACTCAGATCTAAGATAGTCTTCACGCTCCCAGGTTGCTTCTGCTTCCGTGTTGTTTCTCCATTGGACCTTGAAATACTTGATGGTGCGGCTTCAGGTGCAATGCTCCGCTCCATCCAAAATGTGAACTGGCCTCTCATGATAAGTGAGGTCTGGCTGAAGGTTGATGGCTTGATGGTCGATGTCCTTGTAGAGGTCGGGTCGGTTGGGAACTTGGAGACACTTCCGGAGTTGTGACACGTGGAATACGTTGTGCACGTTTGATAGCTCGGAAGGTAGTTCTAGCTGGTAGGCAACTTCTCCTCGCTTGGCGGTGATCTTGAAGGGGCCAATGTATCTTGATGCAAGCTTTCCCTTGACGTGGAAACGCTTGGTTCCTTTGAGAGGCGTGACTCGGAGGTAGACATGGTCACCGACACAGAAGTTCACTTCTCGATGGTGAGAGTCGACGCAACTCTTCTGTCTTGACTTGGCGGTCTTGAGGCGCTCTCGGATGAGTTGTACTTGCTCTTCGGCTTCGTCGAGAATGTCTGGGCCGAAGACTAGTACTTCTCCGATTTCCAACCAGTTGAGGGGAGTACGTCACTTGCGTCCATACAACACCTCAAATGGTGCCATCTGAAGGCTTGACTGGTAGCTATTGTTGTAGGAGAACTCGGTGAATGGTAAGCAATCTTCCCACTTAGCTCCGTACGTCAGAACACAAGCACGGAGAATGTCTTCGAGTATCTGATTTACTCGTTCTGTCTGTCCTCCGGTCTGGGGGTGAAAGGCAGTGCTGAAGGAGAGCTTGGTTCCCATTGCTTCTTGAAACTTCTTCCAGAACCTCAAGGTGAACTGGGTACCTCGATCAGAAACGATCTCCTTCGTAACTCCGTGGAGGCTCACAATACGCTCGATGTAAAGGTTGGCTAGCTTGTTACCATCATAGGTGGTCTTGACGGGAATGAAGTGGGCTACCTTGGTCAGGTGATCGACAATGACCCAGATAGAATCATGTCCCTTGCTTGACCTTGGTAATCCGGTGATGAAGTCCATCCCGATTTTGTCCCACTACCATTCAGGCACTTTGAGAGATTGCAATAGTCTAGCGGGTCGCTGATGCTCAGCTTTGACTCTCTGGCATATGTCACACCTAGCGACAAAGGTTTACTATCTCCCGTTTCATGCCATGCCACCAGAATCTTGTCTTGAGGTCTTGGTACATCTTGGTTCCTCCAGGATGGGTGGAATATGGAGTGTCATGAGCTTGTTGCAAGATCAAGTTCTTGAGCTCTTCTTTGTTGGGTACGCAGATGCGATTCCCGAACCATACAACCCCTTGTTCATCCGCTGAGAATCCTGGGGCCTTGCCTGCCTTGATCTTCCTCTTGATGCCTTCAATGCTCTCGTGTCCCTTCTGGGCTCCCATAATATCATCCATCAAGGTAGGCTTTGCTTCGAGGTTGGCTAGGAATCCAGGTGCAACTAGTTCCAAGCCGAAGCTTTCAAGTTCTTCATACAGGACGGGTAGCCTTTCCTTAATCATAGCATTCAAGGAACAAGACTTTCTGCTTAAGGCATCAGCTACCACGTTAGCCTTTCCAGGGTGGTATTGAACACTGAGGTCATAGTCCTTGATCAACTCCAACCATCTTCGCTGCCTCATGTTCAATTCCTTTTGAGTGAAAATATACTTCAAACTCTTGTGGTCTGTGTATATCTCACATAGCTTCCCCAGAAGGTAATGTCGCCATGTCTTCAAGGCATGAACTACGGCTGCCAACTCAAGATCATGAGTAGTGTAGTTCTCTTCATGAGGACGTAGCTGTCTGGATAGATATGCTACGACTCTACCTTCTTGCATCAGAACACCTCCAAGCCCGGTTCTCGATGCATCACAATATATCACAAACTCCTTGTGAATATCGGGGGTGGCCAAAACTGGGGCTGTGGTCAATCTCTTCTTGAGCTCTTGGAAGCTTTCTTCACACTTCTCCGTCCATTCGAACTTCTTGTCCTTCTTCAAAAGCTGAGTCATGGGTCGGGCAAATGCTTGAAAATCCTTCGACGAACTTGTGGTAATATCCTGTGAGCCCGAGGAAGCTTCTGACTTCCTTCACATTGGTTGGGGATTGCCATTCAGTCACGGCTTCAATCTTGGCAGGATGCACTAACAATCCTTCTGCAGTCCATACATGACCCAAGAATCCAACTTCATGCAGCCAAAACTCGCACTTGCTAAACTTGGCATAAAGCTGGTGCTCTCGAAGCTTGTCTAGGACCAATCTCAAGTGTTGCTCATGCTCTTCTTCAGACTTGGAGAAGACGAGTATGTCATCAATGAAGACGACAACAAATTTGTCCAAGTACTCCATGAAGACTTTGTTCATGAGGTACATGAAGTAGGCTGGGGCATTGGTCAATCCAAATGACATGACCGTGTATTTGTACATGTCATACCGGGTTACAAACGCCGTCTTCGGAATGTCTTGGAGCCTGATCTTCAACTGGTAGTACCCAGACCTGAGATCGATCTTGGAAAACACCTTAGCTCCATTCAGCTGATCGAACAAGTCTTCAATCTTGGGGAGTGGGTACTTGTTCTTTATTGTGACTTCATTGAGGGAATGGTAATCGACACAGAGTCAGATAGTTCCATCCCTCTTTGACACGAATAGAACAGGTGATCCCCAAGGAGAGGCACTAGGGCGAATGAATCCTTTCCTGAGCTGCTCTGCCAGTTGCTTCTTTAGTTCAGCCAACTCTTCGGATCCCATTCTATAGAGCTTCTTATAGATGGGTCCTGCTCCGGGCATTAGCTCAATGATGAACTCAATGTCACGGTCAGGAGGCATTCCGGGCAGCTCATCAGGAAATACATCTGTGTATTCACATACTACTGGCACTTGATCCAAGTCAATTCCCGACAGACAATTAACCTGAGGGGCTTGAGTGGAGGCATAGCTGGGGACATACTTGACTTCCACTCCTTGGCTATTGGTTACGGTAACGGTCCTCTTGGCACAGTGCAAGTAGCCTTAGTTCTTGATTAGCCAGTCCATGCCTAGAATCACATCCAAGCCTTCCGACTTCAGGACGATAAGGTCTGCTAGGAAGTCTACCCCATTGATGTTAATCTCAACTCCTTTACAACCTATCCCGGACTTCATAACTGATCCCGGGGTTTGTATCAACATACGACTACCCAGGGGTGTAGGTTTCATGCCACTCTCTAGTGCAAACTTTTGGGTGACAAAAGAATGCGAAGCTCCACAATCAAACAGTACTATTTCTGGGGTTGAGTTGACGAGGAACGTATCCAGTATGATGTTCGGGTCTTCCTGGGCTTCCTCGGCGGTGACGCGATTCACACGACCCTTGCCATTGTTGGGCTGGTTGCGGGGAGCTGGGTTCCTTGGTGGCACTCCACGGCCTTGACCTTGATTTGGCGCATTGGGGCACGGTGCATCTGGCTTCTTGTTGGGGCACTGCCTAGAGATGTGTCCTGGCTGGCCACATCCAAAGCAAGTGGCTTGACCAGGGTTGTTATTGTTGTAGTCCCTGCCGCCGTTGTTGTTATTGGGGTTGTTGTAAGTTGGCCTGGGATTGGCATACTACTGAGGCTGGTAGCTTGGACGAGGTGCAGGAGGCCTAGCCTGCTGTGGCTGATAGGTTGGCTTGGCTGGGGCTGGCTGCCAGGGGAGAGGCTTCTGGTTGCTGGAACTACCCTTGCTAACCATCTTGCGCTTGCGAGTGTTGTCTATGGCACAACGCTTGTCTTCCAGCATGAGGGCCTTGTTCACCAGGTCGAAGAAGGTCCGACAGTCGCAGACGATGAGCTAATACTACAGGGTCTGCTGAAGTCCTTCCATGAAGCGTTCCATCTTAGCAGCCTCCGTGTTGACATCTTCAGGTGCATACCTTGACCGCAGGTTGAACTTCTGCATATACTCCTTGACAGAGCCACTTCCTTGCTTCAGCGCTCGAAATTCTCTCTTCTTGATAGCCATCATCCCAGAAGGAATGTGGGCGGTGCGGAATCCTTCCTTGAAGTTATCCCAGGTGATCACACGATCGCCTTGCATGACCTTGAATTCATCCCACCAAGCTCTGGCGGTACCTCCGAGGTAGTGAGAGGCATAAAGCACCTTCTCACGATCCTCATTGCAATTGACCAGTGCAAGGAGGTCCTCGATGATGCGGATCCAGTCATCGGCATCCAGGGGTTCAACAGTCTCGGTGAAGGTTGGGGGCGAATTCCTTATGAACTCAGATAGAGTGGAGCAGCCATTGCCGTTCCTGCCTTGCTGCTGGTTGTTCACAAGGACTTGAGCCATCTGCTGAATGGCAGCAGTGTTGGCTTGGCGTTCCTCCCGGAGAACTTGGAGAAACTGAGCTATGCTCATGTTCTCCGGCGGAGGTGGAGGCGGGGGAATGTCACCTTGTGGCTACTCCGGGTGATCTCCAGCGTGAGCAGTCCCACCAGCTCCCTGTTGCTGGCTGGAGTTGCTGCCTTTAGGGTTGGTGAAGAAGCGGTTGCGGGTTGCAGTCACCATCCTGTTTGGAGCAGCCAACTCAAATAACTGGGATAAACGAGAGGAAAAGCAATACTAGAGAAAGCGCGCCTAAGGGGGTTGGTGTAGTGCAAGTGTGGTAAAACGAAGGTCGAAAGACCAATACATATATTAAGATAAGATTGATGATGGAGTCGCTTACACGTTGCCTAAGGCAAAGCGCGACTTGCATCGGAACACAAACAGCAAAAGCAAACAACAAGCACACATGGCTTCATATGAACCATTACACGGACTCGACTTCGCATGAGGGGTACATGACTGATCCTACCCTAGGGGTTCTCGGACTCAGGTGGTGGAGTGCTCTGCTTCCTGCCCAAGAGGAAGGAAGACTTGGTTGCTTGCTGGGACTCCTTCTGGCATGATGCCCATGTTCGCCATGCCCGAAACATGCGACGAAAATCCAGAGGTTGCTATTCGTCCTTGGTTCAAGATGTCAGTGGTTTGGTGGAGTAGCTCTTGAATGTGGGGAAATTCCTGGCGGAGCTTCGCGGACTCCTTAATCAGGTTGTGGACCAGACTATCAGTGGAGAGGCTGAAGTAGGTATGAAATCTGAGGGGCATGCCATCTTCCTTGGATGGGACCAGTGTCTGACTTTCGCCGATGTCGTCCTTTCTGATAGGTAGGTAACGAGTAGCGGGCTCGTCGGCCATCTCTGGAATGATGCCTCGAAGGTGGATGAGTGCCTTTCGTGTAGCTGTCTCGACTGCGAGTGCCAGGGTCTCCATCTGTGGTCCTTCAAAGAACCAACTGGTCGGGGAGTCATTTTCCTTCACGAACACTTCAACGTGATACTCCTTCGTGATCGCATCGACCCAGTGCTCGTGGTAGAGGAAAACAGGTGGTAGGCGAAACTGGAACTTCTCCAGGCTATCCCCAAGGAGTAGGGAAAAGTCGGATGCTAGGAGGGCTTGGGGTACGACGGCCATCTACAAAGGTTTGAAGGGAGGAGAGTCAGTATAGTGCTGTGAGAAGACTAGAAGAGGCAAGAAGTGCAGAACTCCTAAGCATAGGTGCTAGGTGTAGTTTTGAAAACAGTTTTATCCTAACTAACGTCCATGCTAACTAAGGGCTTCCTACAGTCAGGATGGCTCTGATACCAGCTCTGTGGGTACCCCGACTCATAAGTCGTGATCACCGAATGCACGTGTACAGTGATCCCAGAGATCAATGCTCACTGAACACACAAAAGCTGAATAACAAGAGTCTTACATCCACATTTAGCGTCTTACACAAATGAAGACCATGAAGGTCTAGTCTTACATAGATAGGGCCGCAAGGGCCTAACACTTAAACATAACAAGCGGCGGAAATCTTGATCGGAAGCATGAACCCATGCCATCTGCCTTAAACCTATAGGCATTCTGACTGGGAAGCGTCCTAGTTCGCATGTTCGTCACCAACGATCTCTTCGCCATATTCCTGCTCTTCCATGCCTGGCCAATTAGATAACTAGTGGCAAGCCAATGAGTACTTTGAATATACTCGCAAGCAACCCAAGTTGTTGGAACAAGGTACAACAATGCATGATGTAGCACTAAGTAGGTAAGTTTTGCAGAAAGCTAATTTTAAGTGCAATGATATGATCAAGTAACTTGAATAAGCATGCATCAGCGGTTGACAGGTATTCATGTGAACAAGTCTCAGTTATCATCATAAGCAGGGGTTGAACATCTCATGTTCATCATCGTGCCAAGTCATCGGACTTAGCCCAAGTTATATCCTTGTGTCATCCACACACACACACACACCAAGTTTGTGAAAACATCGGACGAAGTTTAAGCAGGACCTCCAACTGTCCATGACCGTGGACATAGCTATTTGAATAGTTTGACACTCTGCAGAGGTTGCACACTTTACCCACAAGACTCGGGAAACTTCCGTGTCAAGCCACGACTCGCGGTATTGTCCATACCCGAGGTAAGTACCCGAACATTGCCTTTCCCCTGAAGATACTAAACAAAGAGTCCACTCGATTGGTACCCAGCCCACATGATGTACATCACAAGTAACATCCATGCAGGGACCGACGGTGTGCCCGGTGCCTGTGAAGACAGCGCATGATCGTCCTTACCTGCACGACCCCGTATCGAGAGTGACCACGTCACTCCCGCCACTAGTAATGCAGGATCTATGCTAGTACCCTTCAAAGTAATCAACAAAGTCCCGTCCCATAAGGGGTATCGTGGTTGTACATGTAAGGTTGGGATGGTTAGCAAATCTTAAATCTCTCCATTTTCGAAATCACACACACACAACCTGCTCCGGTACACCACTTCTTTCTCAAGTGGTTACCTAGCACAACATCTTCTCCCTCGGGCATTAGTGGCACCCGGCGGTGTTTTCGAAAAGTCTTTGAAATCATTTTGTTTCCATCACCATGCATATTCCCATCCCACTTGCGTAGCATCTACTAGCAAGCTATCTAGTCCCACCTGCACAACCCTCATAAGGAGATAGGGTCATGCACGATGCAAGTATCAACAAGGAAGTACCGGAGGCATCCCACCGAAGGGGATACCACATTATCATGATCATCATCTGAATATAAAGTGCTATATGACATGCATGAAAAGTTTCTTAACATGGTCAAAGGGCTACTTGCCTGGCTCAACAAAGTCTTCGGGGTCTTCAAAGTCTTCGGGTCCAACTCCCTCGTCAACAACGCAATCTATCGTCGCGATAAATAATGGTAAAATAAGGATCGTCACAAAAACAGAGCACTAAACCTAATACAAAAATGTTACTCTATTCTGACAAATCCTAAAAACTATTCTAAAAATATTTGCCTAAGGTTTTGGGGTGAAAAAGGTTTTTTAAGCATTTTTAACAGTGGCTAAAAATGCCAAAAAGGTGTTTTAAATTAAAACAGTACATAAAATGTTTTGAAATATTTTTACAAATGGCACTATAAAATACTACAGATTATTACATGAATTATGGTGGGAAAATATTTGGCATTGGGATTTAATTTATTTCTATGCGATTTTTGGAAAACTAGAAGAAAAAGGAAAAGAAAAAGGCCTCAGAGTCAACTGGGCCAAAATAGACCTAGTTGGGCCGGCCTGAGGCCGAGCCAGGCCTGGGCGAGCTAGGGCGCATGCGCCGTCTGGGTTCAAAACCGACAGGCGGGCCCCTGGCGCCAGTCTCACAGAGAGGGAGAGAGAGAGAAGAGAATGACAGGTGGGGGCCACCTGTCATCTTCTTCCTCTCGACAGGGAGGAGCCGGCGCTCACCGGCGGCGAAGGCGGGCACGGCGAGGGTAGCTGAGGGCAGGAACGGACTCATCGTCGAGCCACCGTTCCTCTGAAGGTGGAGGGGTGGCCGGAGATGCACAAGTTCGCCGGCGTCGATTCTTGCCACGATTCGAGCGGAGAGGAGGGGGAAAAGGGTCAGGGGGACCTCACGATCTTAGAGAGAATGGTAGGAGGACCAGAGCGGGCCGGTAACCCGAGATCGACGGAGCTCCGCCACGGCGGCGCCTCGGTCGATCTTAAGAACTGGTCCTCGGGGAGCTCGAATGGGGACCTTTGGAGGTCGATTGAGAGTGAGAGAGGGCCAGAGGAGGAGAGAGGGGAGCTCGGGGAGCCCTTTTATAGCCGGGACGCGAGTCCACCGCTGACCCGTGCGCCGGCGAGGTCGAGCTGATCACTGGAGGAGGAGGGAGCACACGGGGCTTGCCCGGGGGTGTTCCTGGGGTCAGTCCACGGGCTAGGGAGGAAAGGGAGAGAGAGGGGGAGCTCGCGCATGTGAGGCCGAGGGTTGGCCGTCCCGGCGGCGCTCGGTACGTGCGAGGATGGAGCGAGGAAGGAGGAGAGAGGAGGGGGCCGACCGTGTTGCGTGTCACGGACGCCGAGGGGGGGCAAGTGGCGAGAGGGGGAGGCCTGAGGCTGTCGGGGCCATGCAGTGGGCGGTGGCTACAGTGCGGTCGGGCACCGTAGCATGCTACAGAGCGCGCGTATGGCATGCCATGGCATGCCAACGGCGTTCTGGGAGCGGCCAACCCTGTCCAGTGGGTCCAGGGGGGCATAAACAAGGTGGTAGCTGCGTTGGATGCTCTGGACAGCTGATAGAATAAGAGGGGAGGGGAGAGAGAGTTGGTTTACTGCTGTCTAGGTTGGTAAAATGGAGGTTTTACCCTACCAACCAGTGGCTTATGGACTTGGGTAAGGATGGCAATGGGTAGGGTATGGGGCGGGTAGACCAATACCATACCCATACCTGTGTGATCAATGGGTATAAAATTCTACCCATACCCGTACCCATGGGTATGAAACTTTACCCGTACCCATACCCGACGGGTATCCATACCCATTGGGTACCCAATGGGTAGATCAAATAGTACACAAGTTATTCATAATTTTACATTCATCATAGCACATTTGAAAAAATAACATTGATCTCCACTCAATAACAAGCAGATGAGAACATGATAATTATCTCAATTCAAATTGACAATTGGTGACAACTTTAACATAGGTTCACAAGCTCACGACACAACATAGGTACACTTGTGAATCATGGGTAAGGTTCACATGTCAGTATAAACGGGTAGGGTATTGGTATATCCATGGGTAAAAGGCTATACCCGTGCCCTACCCATGACTTAACGGGTAGGGTATGGATACTACCCGCGGGTATAAAATTGTACCCATACCCTGCCCATGCGGGTACGGTACCCGCGGGTACCCGTACCCATGGGTAAAATTGCCATCCTTAGACTTGGGGTTTTTACTGGAGGTGATTGAGCATTGTAAGAAGGTGTGGTAAAAAGTTGGACCCAAGGAGAACAGAGAAAGGGGGTCAAACAGGGTTTTTACAAAGTATGCAGAAGGTGTTGGATGTGGATTAGGGCCAGTAAATGGGCTTTGCTTGCCATAAGATTTGACAGGGTCAAATGGTGGTTAGAATTAGGGTTGATCACCAAGTTTGAGCTTGATTGAAGAAAGTTCACAATGTAACTTTGTAAAACCCTAGAAATCAACAGAATCAGATTTCTGTAGATCTAGGCATGCATTTCACTTCCCACAAATCCACCACTTGGTGTGGTATCATTATTTGGGGTTCAACACATGCCCACAAAGTTTGGGGTCAAGGGAAGAAACTTCACAATGTAAAGTTGCTCAAATTTGGCTCTGGACAGGAATGGTTTTGGAATATTTTGGTGAAGCAAATAAAGGGTGTTTGAGATGAAACTTTGCAAGATCATCACATATGGCATGTGTGTCTTGCTGGAATTTTCCTGGAATTTATTGAGAATATTTCTTATAGAAATATTTCAAAAGCTTGATTTGGGCAGAAAGGGTTTTGAGGGGTTTTGCCCATGATTTTGAACATGACCATGTGTTGAAACTCATATATATGGAAAATATATGTCCACTGAGTTTCCCTAAATTTTCTCAAATATTTTTAAAGCATTGAAATAATTTTTCTCTTTGAAAAACCATTTCTGGCCTTAAGGAAAAGCCTTTAAATAAAATAGCAAAATAATCTTTAAAATTAATATTTATTGGTTTTGGGAAGTCATATATATAGTAGGTTCCAAATAAAGTCTTTGGGGAAAAAGGATCCACCCAATTTGAGGACTTGTAGTACAAACCTCAATTCAGGGGCTTTTGATAACCTAATTTGAATAAATTCTTTTTGGCCAAAATAATATTTGATAAAAATAGTTTTGTGTACTATTCACATGGCATGATCATTGGGCAAGAAGTTTCGATCAAGGAAGATGAATATGGAGAGGAGTAGAACCTAAGAGTGTCAAACACATTCAACCAAGCAAGCAAACATCAAACAAATCAAACAAGCACATGCACTCAAAAAGTTTTAATTGGTTCCAAATTTTGTAAATCCAAGCATAGCAAAGTGATATAACACAGGGTGTGACACGTCCCAATCCTCTGAGGGCCCCGTGACGGGTGCAACACGGGGTCGGGCGCCGTGGGTGCGGGCACGCGCACTGGTACCGGTGTGGCGTGTGCAGGGGCGCGCACGAGAACGGGCGAGGGAGGAGGCGCTGGCACTTGCACATACACGAGCTCGCGCGGGTCCGCGGTGATCTCCCTGACGCCCGTGGTTTCCAGCGCTGCGATGATGCTCGGCGACCAGCCCGTCAATGCCACGGGGATGGTTGCTAGTGCGGGCGCGGGGATGGTTGCTGGCAAGTGCGTCAGGGCAGCATCCGCTGCGGCATCCAGCTCTTCTAGGGCCATGTCCATGGCGTCCCATTCGTCTTTATGTTCTATCTCTTCCAGCTTGGTGTCAACTTCACCAAACCGGAAGACTAGTGGCATATGATCCTTGTGCACCATGGCGTAGGTCGACTTGGAGGTCTGAATGATGGAGGGGAATGGGAGGCGAAGATGTAGAGAGGATTGTGAGTGAGTGGGTAGTAAAGCCGCCTATTAAACAGTGGCTCGGGCGCCATTGATGGACAGGTTGGAAGCGAGGAGGGCGGATACGGTGGTCAAAGGGCTCACTTCCCGGTGAGCCTGCGGCGTACAACCCGCACGCCTCCCGGTGAGCCTGCACAGCGGAGGCCAGCTCGCACGCCTCCTGTCAACTCTAGCAGCTACTCGCACGACACCTCCTAAGCCCTAGCCAATAGAAGAGTGCGACGCTTGGCAGCACGTAAGGGTAGTAGAACGCCCACGGTTTGAAAATAATGCAACCGTTTCCGTGGAAACGTGACAGTTCTTTGTTTCAAAAAGCTTTTGTTAGGTATTAATGTGTCCATCTTTTTCCAAAATGGACATGAAAAATATCACAGCATATTCGTGCTATATCATGATGCCGTGCCCAATTTCTTGAATTTTGTGTCAGTTCTAGATTTACTACGATTTAACGTAATATTCTCAATGTTGGCTCTAAAAGAAAAAATATATTAAAAAATGAGTCTCAAATAGGAAAACAAAAATGATATGACGCCTTTATGTGCCATGTTCATGACAGCAAGCCAAGTTTCATGAATCTTCTGACGAATTTTTTTGATTTACATGATTTAAAACCCGCGTTTCTCAATGTTTCTCTCGCCTAGCCAAGACCCCAAGATGATTGAAATTCATTCCCATATCTTGCATGGGACCTAAAGATGCATGCACACTAATATGGGTTTCTAACCATTTTGATGCTCTGGACCTTGTGTTAGTAGTTCAAATTTGAATTATGCATATTAAATAATGCATATACAAGTCAATTAATGTATAAAAAGTCCAAACGAACCATGTATAATTTCATATTTTGGCACGCCACTCATTTTGGTATATGTTGCCTCTGGAAATATATAGTTCAAGATGAGAAGGTGCAGCGGATGTCGATTCGCCCACGAAAGGTGACGTGTTCCATATCGAAACCACAAAAGCTTCCCGTGAGAAGCTTAGGTTTGTTAGAGGCTTGTGCCAAAACTTGTCCCAAATTGGATATTATTTTACTAGGGCACATATATGAGCCAATGATGTCATGACACGATGCCAAGTATCATGACTTTTCTCACGAGTTTTTGATTTATACATGATTTAAAACCCGAGTTTCTCAATGTATGTGTGCCCGAGCCAAAACCGTGTGAGATGTTTGAAATTCATTCCCATATCTTGCATGTGATCCTAAAGATGCATGTACACTTATATTATTTTCAACCCATTTTGATGCACCAGACCTTGTGATTGTCGTTCAAATTTGAATTATGCACGTTAAATAATGCATATAAAAGTCAATTAATGTATAAAAAGGCCAAACGAACCATGTATATTTTTCATATTTTTGGAACGACACTCATTTTGGTATATGTTGCCTCTAGAAATATATAGTTCAAGACGAGAAGATGCAACGGATGTCGATTCGCCCACATAACGCGTTCCATATCAAAACCACAAAAGCTTCCCGTGAGAAGCTGAGCTTTGTAAGGGGCTTGTTGCAAAACTTGTCCCAAATCGGACATTTTTTCACCAGGGCGCGTATGAGCCATGTCATGACACCATGCCAAGTTTCATGAAATTATTACAAGTTTTTGATTTATACATGAATGTAAAACCAAGCTTCTCAATGTAGGTGGCCGAGCCAAGATCCCGAGATGCTTGAAATCCATTCACATATCTTGCATGGAGCCCAAAGTAGCCATGGACACTTATATGTTTTTTCAACCCATTTTGATGCACCAGACCTTGTGATTTTATTCAAATTTGAATTATCCACATTAAATGCCTAGAGAGCTCAATTAACGTATGAAAATGCAAAAAGAACCCTAAATAATTCCATATTTTAGCAAGACACTCTTACTGGTGTATGTTGCCTCTAACAAAAGTTCAAGGCCAGAAGATGAGCGGATGTAATTTTGCCCGCTTAATTAAGGTGACGTGTTCCTTATCGGAACCACAAAGCTTGCAGTGAGAAGCTCTGGTTTGTAAGGGACTTGTGCCTATAATTGTCCCAAGTTGGACAATTTTTTTTCAATGGCACATATGTGCCATGTCATGACAACATGCCAAGTATTTAGAATTTCTGACGCGTTTTGGATTTACAGTAATTTAAAAACCAAGTTTCTCAACGTTTGAGGCTGAGCCAAGACCCCGATATGTTTGAAATTCATTCCCATTTCTTGCTCGTGACCTAAAGATGAAGCCATGGGAACTAATATGATTTTCATCCCATTTTGACGCACCGGACATTGGGACGATAGTTCAAATTTGAATTATACACATTAAATGCCTAGAAAACTCAATTAATGCATACAAATGCCAAACGGACCCTGAATAATTCCATATTTTAGCACGACCCAACTATTGGTAAGTGTTCACTGCAGATAAATCTTGTTGCAATCCAAACACCATCCTTTGTCGAAGTAACCTCATTTTTTGTTTTAAAACATTTTGAAAATCAAGTCTTTCACAAACAGTTCAAGTTCATGAATCGTGTGTGATGCAGTACAAAACATCTTGGGCCAATCCTCATAAAGTCATAATGCATGGCTTAGGATGGAAGCTTCGTCGGCTACAGTACACCATCGGCCAGTTTACCGCACGGACTCCCCAGAGCATTTTACTTTTCAATTGTCGCCGGTGAAAGATAGGGACGTGGATCCCCGTCATGAGGGCAACGTCGGCAACCCACTCCGGCCCGAGCGCGGCCGCATCAGCCATGAGCGCGCTCTCAAGATGCTTGAACGCGGCTGCTACCTCCGACAGGGCGGCTACAACAACCGAAAGGGAAGCTGCTGCAGCTGAGAGGGCGGTAGCAACAACCGTGACAGGGATAGCAAATGGCGAGAACGGCACATCAGCTGTCAATTTCTCGGTGGTCGCCGTAGCCCTGATGGCGGTCGCCCAGTCCCATCTCGAGGCCGCTCACGCCCATCTCGTGTCGGTCAATGCACAAATCACATCTGCCTTCTCCAACACCGGTCGACAACCCACGTCCGATGAGTTGGTAATCGCTGAGTGTGCTCGAGCAGGCGTCCATTCATCGGCGGCTTCCCTAGCCAAGATTGTGTCCGTCCATGCCCGGAGCAAGGCCGCCCACGCCCGGCTCATGGCGGCCTTATCCAAAGAGATGGTGGAGGAAGACTGCGAGGTGCTGGAGTATGTGGCGACGGATCCCATGGATCTCCCTACCCTAGAGGTCGTCGAGTGGGAGCCGGTCATCGAGGAGGCTGCGAAGATCAACGAATGCCAGGCAGAATATTAGTCTCTGTCTAGCGCGATGGTCTTTTGGTAGAGTAATGTTTAGGTCAACTAACTAAAGTTTATTAGTTGCTCGATTAAGTAAGTGAGGGCAGTGCAGTAGGTTCTTTTGTGTAGTACTCAAATTTGCAAGTGTTGTTAAATTAAGCAATGACGTCGATGACCAATGTAACGAGGGAAATTCGGACCAAAATTTGCCGCCGTATCCCCATTTTCTCTTCCAAATGAAAATGAAGTGCAAGTACCGTGTGCAATGTAGTATCCGATATCTTACGCCGGAAGCTTGGAGACCAAAATTTCCACGTTGTTGAATATCTCACACGGGATCAACTATAGGATTCGCTTGTGTTGTTGAATATCTCACACAGTTATGGTAAAGGGACTGTGTCTAATGTGACTGTGCGCGCTACTTTTTCAACGCACCGAACGAAATTTTGGGCTACCGCGCAAATATCTACCACCCCCGCCCCTCGTACCAACCAAAAGCCACACCCCCCTGCTTCCCCCTTCCTTTCCTAAGTTCAAACCTGCACAGCTTGCTTGCAGCGCCGCCTCCTCGCTGGCCACGCTCCTTCCTGCTGCTCGCCCTCCTCCATCTAGTCAGGTAATCCACACCTTCCCCACACCCCTCCCCCTTCACCTCCTCCTCCATTCCACATGCCCCGACCGCCGGCACGACACATTCCACCAAAATCACCGACCCACCCCCCACATAATCGTCGCGGAAAGACATGGTGCACGCAGTATAGCCAGGATCTCAAGGAGCAGCTGGCAGCGGAGAAGCAAACCGCGACCGCATGCGCGGATGATGCCGCGATGGCTGCCAGGCGTGCCAACCCCAGATCTTGGAGCAGCACATCGCCGTCGAGGCCACCGTCGACGCCTCGCGAGCGGACGCCGCCACGCAGTTGTCTGCTTTGAACAACAACTTGGTGTGTTATCTCGAGAGATCCGCTTTTGCCTTTGACGACGACTATGAGTTGTTTTCTCAGCGTGCCCGTGCTTTCCTCAACTTTAGAGCCGGCAGGTTGGTGCCTGGACAGGCTGAGGCCACTCACCACTATGAGGAGGGCACCCACGATGTGGAGGCCTCGCCCTCTTCCCAGCCCATAGTTATCGATATCTCCGACAATGAGGAATAGCTTGTTTTTTAGCTTAATTACTAATGACCCGTGTTCAGGTAGCTACGTCTATTAAGCATGTTTGCTTTACCTGTTGCATGTGCTGCTCCTGCCTTTCCTTAAGAAATTCTAGTGAAATATGCAAGTAATGCTACTATGCAATCTGACCTTCTAGTATGTTCTATTGTCCAATGTGATGCTTAGTTAACTGTTTGGTTCATTTGTTTTGGTGATCATCTGCAATGTGATGTTCGATTATTGTTGGTACAATTTTGTATTGTTATGCATGTGAAACATACAATTGCTACATTTCATAGTTCTTAGCATGCTTGGCTTTTCCATGTGGCTTGAATTAATATGTTGGATCTGCAATGCGTTTATTTTTCATTAACATATTTTACCGATAGCACGCCAAATCTCACTTAAAACCTGATCAATATCTATCTTAAAAGCGTTATAGGGGGAACAATGGGAGACACTGAAGTTTACCATCGAGGTTTGCGCTTTCATGATCCTTTGGCTAATAGTACATTATTGTGCAATTGCAGGAACCATTCTAATATTTAGGTTTCTAATAATAATTTGGTCTTGCACATGTAGGTCCTGCTGTAAGAGGTTTAGACCCACTGTTCGACCCATTTTGCATGTGAGGAAATTATGTGTTCATGAATATCAGTCAAATCAAGAAACTCAGAAAGATTGTTAAGATAAAGAAACTTGCGATGAAAAACAACAAGCTGTTTGTCTGCACAATGAATAGGATGGTACTATCGCTTTTACCTTGTCTTTTTTTCCCTTTGTGACATTACAATTTTTCGAAACAAAATTTATGCATATCTTTGTTTGCAGTCCTTTCCAAAGCAGTTCATCGATGAGTACGTCTCAAACCACATGTATGGTCAAGAGGCGAGGAAGGTATTCATACAACACCCATGGTATAATCTTGAAGTCTTCCTCGAGAGGATGAAGGATGGGCGGGCAACCATCCACAGGCACTGGCATAAAGTTGCAAGGACCTTCGACATTAGCGATTAGCCTGATTATTGTGGTTTCATATTGCAGACGGTTTGTCATAGAACACCGTGGGAGATGACCTCATCAAACCCACACGTTCCTGGAAATTTGGCGTGTTGGATCAGTGAAAAATCACACACGACTTCCAGCCGTAAACTATGTGCGTTAGAAGACAGATTCGCAAACGTTTTCACGTAAAACGTGTATGTGATGGACAGCCCTATGCCAAACAGTTTCTTCTAGGAACTGTGCATGATGGCCACCCCTAACACAGACGATGTTATGCAGAAAATTGTGTGTGATGTAGAATGCGAACGGAAACGTACGTTTGGGATTCACTGTGTCGGATGCTAAGCACATCTCACACGACTTACCAAAAATATATGTTTGTGATGGCCCCTCCAATTGCACACGACATATTTTTGCTCATCGTGTGTGACCGGTGCAGCCATCGCCGGCGGGTTTTTCGTGTCGTGTGGGATAGCCCCCCCCTATCGCCCACACATGTAAGGCGATGGTTTGAGACTACGTCACGGAAAGGGGTTAAAAACCGTTTGTATAGCAGGCGCCTGCACTAGTGCATCATTCTCTTTTCGAATCAGAGCTGTTGTAACAGCCCGGGAGTAATATCCTATATATTGTTGCCTATTATAATGTGTGTGCATCATATGCATCTCACAAGAATTAAATCAACATCATGTTGCATTAACTAATTTATTAATTTGGATATTCCATTTGACCATTTTGTCAAATGGTGAATAAGTAAACCCCCTCACCCTTTCAATGTTCTAATCTGAGACTAACCCTCAAATATACATATCCATAAGTCGGGTCGGGCCTAATTAAGCCTGCGGTAGAAAACCCAGGCCTGGCCCGCCCGTCGGGCCTAGATTTCAGGCCCAAACCCGGCCCATTAGTGGAAAAGCCCATCGAGTCTCGGGCCTCGGGCGGGACCTCTTCCTTGAATCAATTATATGCAAAGCCTGCGCCCGACCCGACATTTGGATTGAAAACTTAGGCCCAGGCCCAACCCGTGGGCAAGACCGGACCGGACCGGGCCGGGCCGACCAGGCCGGGTTACCCATGGCCAGGTATACCCTCAAACCATGGACACACTCATTTTTTGATATTTGGGAGATAACCAAATTATTTTCACAATTTTAACACACGCCCAACTATTACTCATAGTGCAAGCCCCCTTAATGCATTAAATGGATGTATTTTCTAAATAAATATCAAGTGAGCTTCGAATTGTGAGGAATATGCAACTTGTACTCTCGTAGGGCCATATGCCAGTATATATATAGGTTCAGGTGTAGGAAATATGCAGAAAACCCCTTATACAACGGGGTAAATACAAAAGACTACATGGTTATATATATAGTACTTTAATCCCCCTCCCCCTCAAACTCAGGGTGGATCAACAACACCGAGTTTAGAGAGATAGAAGCCATACTACCCTCTAATACGAGCCTTCAAAAAGAAATCCGCCTACTGTAACTCGGAAGGCACATACTGAAGAGCAATAACCTGATCCCGCACACTAGCATGCACAAAAGAAGCATCAACACCAATATGCTTGGTGAGCTCATTCTTCACAGGGTCGTGTACAATGCTAATAGTACCAGTACTGTTAGACAATTGCAGAGTAGGTGTAGTGACAGAAACTCAATCTTTGCACTCGAACGGGAAACTGTGGTTTCTTTTTTCATCTTCCAGGAAATGATAGAACCCCAAGAAAATCACAATAATCAGAAAGTGAATGGCGATCCATTGGGTCACTAGCCCACGTAGCATCCGAATAGGCCTGAAACTGTAATGAACTCGAGAGAGGAAAGAACAGACCATGAGAGATCGTGCCACGAAGATATTGGAGAACATGAAGGAGGTGACTATAGTGAACCGATGTGGGAGCAGAGACAAACTGACTCAAAATATGGACTAGATAAGAGATATACAAACGACTGAAAGCTAGATAGACAAGACTCCCAACAAAATGACGATAAAGCTTCGGATCAAACAAGGGGTCACCATCAGTAGCATAGAGGTAAACATTGATCTCCATGGTAGTCTCAATAGTGCGCTCATTAGTAAGGGAACACGAGCAAGAAGATCCTGCATATACTTTTCTAGGGAAATAAAAAATCCATCAGAGGTAGAAGAGATCTTAGTCCCAAGAAAGTAGCAAAGTAAGCTAAGATCAGACGTAAGAAACTGCTAAGACGGGCCTTCATAAAGGCAATATAGTCCAGGTCGTCGCTAGTGATGATAATGTCATCAACATATAGAGGAAGAAGAATCCAACCACGAGCAGAAAGGTGGACAAGCAGCGGTGGATCATGACCACTCGCCGAGAATCGTCGGACAAATTAATCTAGCCGGGGACGTCCACCAGCGGGCAGATGAGGCGGCAGGCAAATCTGGTGCAACAGCCGACCAGTTGATGTGTGGTGGCGTTGCCCATGCGGGCGGATCTATGGCCATCAACGCTCCAGCCGCCGGCTTCTACTCTCTGCCTCCAACAACAGACGACACGATGATACTTTTGATTTGCGTTGGGTTTTCCATGAAGTATTTCCCTTAGTAGAGAACCAAGGTTTATCGAACCAATAGGAGTAGCACGCAACCCCCGTCTTCAACGACTGGACACAAAGAAGCAAACACTTGCACCCGACGTGGGCAAGAGGGTTGTCAATCCACTTGGACTTGTTATTTGCAAGCTAGTGAAGTATGTAGATGAAATTTGAATATTGTAAATTACAAAATAAAATAAAAATAAATAAATGGCAGCAAGGTATTGAAAGCTTTTGTAAATTTATAAGTGAATAGACTCGGGGACCGTAGTGTTCCCTAGTGGCTTCTCTCATATAGTAGGCATACGGTGGGTAAACAAATTACTGTTGGGCAATTGATAGAAAAGTGCATAGTTATGCAATATTTATTCACGGCAATGATCATGTGTATATAGGCACCACGTCCATAAGAAAATAGGCCGTCTCCTGCCTGCACCTATTACTATTACTCCACCCATCGACCGTTATCCAGTATGCATCTAGAGTATTAAGTAAAACAGAGTAATGCTTGGAGAACAATGACATGATGTAGACAAAGAGAATTCAATCAATATGAATTATGTCAACATCCTGGGAACAGGGGTACCCAGAACTGCCTGCCTGCGACCCAGGGCGTGGCCCACTACGGAGGCCTGGTATGGCCCAACGCGGCCTCACTCAAGACAAGGCCCTCCCGAGAGCCCCGCGCTCGCGAGGGAGACGGCGCCAAGACCCTCAGAGGGAAGAGGCCTCCCCAGGGCCCCTCCTGAGTGGCGGAGATCTCTATGCAATGCTCGGCCTCGGAAGGTCAAGGATAACGCAAGTCGGGCCAGGCGGGCACCAGCGCGCACAGAGGAGACAGTTTCCTCTTTGGTGCAAAGGAGGCAAGGACGTACGCAGGTTCCCAAAGCACCCCCAAAGGTTTCCATTCCGGCGCAATGAGACCAAGACCATGAGCCCCGCTGGAAGGACGTCATCGCCGAGCCCACCTCTGCATGACCCCCGGCTACTTTGCAGGCGAAGACCACCTTTCGTCAGGATAAGGTGTACTCCTTGTCCCCCTTCGAATTTGGCCGCTGTGGGATCCCTTCCCGCCATTGCGATAAGGGAAGAGGACCCGGGCCACTATAAATAGAGGCTAGACTGCTTCGCAAAGGGTTGGATAAAAAAACACCACCCGAGCGCCCTCGCGAGGCAACGGACCACTGTACTAGTTCCTCCACAAACCTCCTCGTGAGGCAATCCACCAAAAGCAGGAGTAGGGTTTTACGCTTCGCAGCAGCCCGAACCTGGGTAAATCCTCGTGTGCTAGTCTTCTTCCCCGCGATTGAGTGAGTTCGTTGGGCTAGGTTGCCGAGCGGCGAGCTTGAGGCCAAAGCCATGGGGATCTTCGCACATGCCCCTGGGTTCGAACCTCTTGGGTTTTGCGGAGCCTTAAATCCAACATTTGGCGCACCAGGTAGGGGGCGTGTTGAAGCCTCTCCATCCGCGGCTGCAGTCAGGCCTCGATTCATGAGCTCCATGGCCGACGTAACCTCCGAGGCCAGGCAACCCTTGGCGTGCGGCGGTGCCACGGCTCGCCTGGCCGAACCTGCGGTCGCATGCATCCTCGGCGGATCGCAGGCGCCCGCCTCCAACCGCCAGGTCAAGCAGTTCCTCTGCTAGGCGAGTGCGGTTCGGCCACTGCTCGAGGCCCCGTAGCCTCGAATGTGGCCGGAGGTTGACATCACCTTTGGCCCCGACGACCATCCCAGAACAACGGCTACCGCCGGTACGCTCCCCATGCTGTGCACACCGACCATAAGCAGCGAGGCCGTCACCAGGACCCTCATAGACAGCGGGGCCGGCCTCAACGTCCTCTTCGTGGAGACCTTCAACGCGCTGCAGGTGCCCTACGACCAGCTCGCACCCTCAAGGCCCTTCTCTGGGGTGGCCAAGGGCTCCGTCGCCCCCTTGGGGCGGGTGGGCCTCCCCGTCACCTTTGGCACCTGCTACAACTACCGCACCGAGCAGATCGACTTCGACGTCGCCGACATCCACCTCCCTTACAACGCAAGCCTTGGCTACCCCGCCCTCGCCAAGTTCTTGGCAGCAACGCACCCGGGCTACACCGTCATCAAGATGCCTGGGAGCAACGGCATCCTCTTCGTCGCCGGAGACGCCAAGGACGCAGTCCGCGCACTCAAGCTCGCCTACAAGGCGGCGGCTGTGGTGCGCCCCAACGCTGGGGACACCGTGCAGGCCTCGGAGGACGCTGGGGACGCCGTCGACGCTGCGCAAGTGAAGAAGAAGCAGTTGTTCTCTCAGAACCGGGCTGAGATGAAGCAGGTGCTTGTAGACAACAAGAACCCTGGCCTCACCTTCACCATCGGTGCCGGCCTCCCTTCAGCACAGGAGGAGGCATTGGTGGCCTTCCTCCGTGCAAACAGGGATGCGTTTGCGTGGAACGCATCCGACCTGGTGGGGGTCCCGAGGGATGTGATCGAGCACCACCTCATGGTGTGCCCTAACGCACGTTCGGTAAAGCAAAAGGCAAGAAGGCAGGCTCATGAGAAGCAGGCGTTCATTGCCCAGGAGGTCGGCAAGCTGAAGGAGGCCGGAGTTATCCGAGAGGTGCAATACCCGGAGTGACTGGCCAACCCAGTGGTCGTCCCGAAGAAGTGCGGGAAGGAGCGCATGTGTGTTGACTTCACGAACCTCAACAAGGCTTGCCCCCAGGACCCGTTCCCGCTGCCGTGCATCGACCAGATCGTGGACTCCACCGCCGAGTGTGACCTCCTATGCTTCCTGGATGCCTTCTCTGGCGACCATCAGATCAAGATGGCGGTGGAGGACGTCGAGAAGACGGCCTTCCTCACCACGTGCGGTGTGTTCTGCTACACGTGCATGCCCTTCGGGCTACGGAACGCTGGCGCAAACTTCCAGCGGCTGATGCACATCGCCATGGGGCAGCAGCTCGGGAGGAACGCGGAGGCCTACGTCGACGACATCGTGGTCAAGTTGCGACAAGCCAAGACCCTGATCGAGGATCTGGAGGAGACGTTCGCCATCCTGCGGCAAGTGAGCCTGAGGCTGAACCCCGAGAAGTGTGTCTTCGGGGTCCCGTCGGGCAAACTGCTCGGTTTCCTAGTGTCGCACCGGGGGATCGAGGCAAACCTAGAGAAGATCAAGGCTATAAGCAAGATGAGTCCGCCTCAGACCCTCAAGGAAATGCAGAAGCTGGCGGGCTGCGTGACCTCCTTGGGATGCTTCATCTCCAAGCTTGGCGAGCGCGCCCTGCCGTTCTTCAAGCTCATGAAGAGGAAGGGCCCCTTCGAATGGACTCCGGAGGCAGACGCGGCATTCGAGGACCTCAAGCGGTACCTCACGAGCCCGCCAGTAATGCTGGCGCCCCGCCTTCGGGAGCCCCTATTGCTGTACCTGGCTGCCACTCCAGCGTGCCGGCGGTCAGGGAGAAGCGTGCCAGCGGTCAGGGAGAAGCGTCCAAGCGCGCGCGCAACACCCTCAGGCGCAGGCGGGTCCCCTGGCACGAAGCAAGGTGACCCACAGGATGCCCCAAAGCCCTCACCTCTTCAAGATGACGCTCGTGAGGCCTCGGCCGCCCCGGCGACCCCCGAGGCACCAGGATCTCATGAGCCCGCTGCGGAGCAGGGCGGCACGGAAGGCTTCTCCCTCGTTGAGCACCCGGTGTACTACGTCAGTACCATACTGCGGGACGCGCGCTCGCGCTACCCTATGCAGCAGAAGCTCCTGCTCGCGCTTCTCGTCGCTTCAAGGAAACTGCGCCATTACTTTCAGGGCCACCCCATCAAGGTCGTCTCTGCGTATCCCTTGGAGAAAGTGCTGCGCAACCCCAATGCCGTAGGGAGGGTCACAGAATGGAACATCGAGCTGCAGACCTTCGAGTTAGAGTTCAGCACGACCAGGGTCATCAAGGGGGCAGCCCTGGCGGACTTTGTGGCTGAATGGACGGACGATCCCGACCGAGGGCTGGACGAGGGCCAGTCCCTCACCCCCGGGGACGAGGCGCCTGATGGTTGGATCATGCACTTCGATGGGGCCTTCGCGTGCAGGGGAGCGGGGGCCGGAGTTGTACTCATCTCCCCAACTGGGGACAAGCTCTACTACACCATACAACTTTGCTTCCAGCATGGCGAGAAGGTCTCCAACAACATCGCGGAGTATGAGGGCTTGATTGCTGGCCTCAAGGCCGCGGCCGCCTTGGGGATTCATCTCCTCACTATCAAGGGCGACTCTCAACTCCTCGTCAACTTCTCCAACAAGGAGTATGCGCCTAAGGACGAGCACATGGAGGCATACTTGGAAGAGGTACGCAAGATTGAAAAGCGTTTCCAGGGCTTGGAATTGCAGCACATCCCGCGCGGCGCGAACAAGGAGGCCGATGACATCGTCAAGAGGGCATCGCGCCGCGAGCCTCAGGAGCCGGGCGTCTTCGAGGAATGGCTCTTCAAGCCATCCGTGGCACCCCCAACCATGGACCAGGTGCCGTAGAGTGAAAAGCTACCCCTAGCACCGCCCTCGGGGGCTCCAACTTGTGGCCCGGCCTCAAGAGCCCGACTGCTCCTGGCGCTGGAGCCCCAGGCCGACGACTGGACACGGGAGTTCAAGACGTACCTGCTCCACGGCACACTACCAGGAAAGGAGGAAGACGTAGAGCGTGTGGTACGGCAGGCCACAACTTATTGTTTGCGGGACAGTGAGCTATACCGCAGGTGCCCGAACGACGCCGCGTTGCGATGTGTGTCCGGAGAATAGGGGCGCCAGCTGCTGGCCGACATCCATGGAGGAGACTGCGGACACCACTCCTCGTCACGCACCCTTGTAGGGAAGGCATTCCGCACTGGCTTCTACTGGCCTACGGCGCTCAACGACGCCACCGAGCTGGTCCGGTCCTGCGAGGCTTGCCAGTTCCATGCCAAGCAAATTCATCAGCCCGCGCAGGGCCTCCAGACCATCCCGCTCTCCTGGCCCTTCGCGGTCTGGGGGCTGGATATACTGGGGCCCTTTCCGCGAGCGGCCGACAGATACCGCTACCTCTACGTCGCCATCGAAAACTTCACCAAGTGGGCGGAGGTGGAGCCCGTCCGCACTATCCCCGCCGGGTCGGCCGTCAAGTTTATCAAGGGCCTCGTGAGCCGCTTCAGCATCCCCAACTGCATCATCACCGACAACGGTTCGCAGTTCACAAGCAACCTTTTCAGGACCTATTGTACTAACCTTGGAACGCAGATATGCTACGCTTCAGTGGCGCACCCACGAAGCAACGGTCAGGCAGAGCACGCCAACGCGGAGGTCCTGCGGGGCCTCATGGCAAGGAGCTTCAAGAAGAAGCTCGAGGCCTGCGGCAGGGGTTGGCTCGATGAGCTTCAGTCCGTGTTGTGGTCCATCCGCACCACTGCGACTAAGCCCACCGGCGAGACCCCGTTCTTCCTAGTCTACAGAGCTGAAGCCGTCCTCCCACCCGAGGTCAAGCATCGATCCCCGCGGGTCTTGGCATTCAATGAGGAGCGTCAGGATGCCTCGCGGGGGACAAACCTCATGCTTGGGGAGGAGGCCCGTCGCCAAGCCTTGCTCCTTGCTGCGAGGTACCAGCAGGCGCTGCGGTGTTACCATTGCCGTAACGTCCGCTCTAGGACCCTCGAAGTCGGAGACCTCGTCCTGAGGCGGGTCCTTTCCAGGGAGGGCTTGCACAAGCTCTCGCCCATGTGGGAGGGCCCGTTCAGGGTCGCCCGCGTCTCAGGGCCTGGCTTCATGCGCCTGGAGACTCAGGACGGGGTCCCCATCCAGAATGCCTGGAACATCCAGCACCTCTGCAAGTTCTACCCGTGACACTCTCACGTAATAATGAGTGGGATGTATACGCCCGGAACCCCCCGAGGACGCGGAGGGGTTCCCACCCACGCCCAAGTGGAAGCCCCATGCTCCGCGCTGGCGGATAACACTGTCCTCCAATGACTATGCCCACGCAACGTGGATGCCCTATGCTCCGCGCTGGGGGAAGACGAAGACTAGCCTAGGTGCCGGACGTGGCTGTTCTTTGCTTTTCTTGTATTCGAGTTTGCCATTTTTCTGGAATGAAACTCGAGGCTTTTCAACTATATTTAAAGAAAAAGGGGCGGGGATTTTTCTCCTTGCAATTTTCTATCTTGAAGTTTCTTTCTCCAGATTAACACGTGCCAGCCTCTCCCTCTCGCGCCCCGCGAGCGGGGGCTACGGGCACGGTGCGCACACCATGCCAAGGCCTTGGCGTCCTGGTCCCCACGTGGCCTTGGCGTCCTGGTCCTCGTGTGGCGCTCTCAAGTGAGATAGCAGGCGTGTGCCGCCTCACCCTCGCTCGGGGGCTCCGCCGTGGCCCGGCGCGCTATCTTAGAGCCTCTGGAGGCTCACGCCTCCTGGGGCAGGAACCGACGAAAAGGTATGGTCATAGCTTGAGCGTCAAGGGGGGCTCCTGAGCAACGCGCCTCAGGAGCCTCACTGATCACGTAGCTTCTCGCCCCTTGGTCTCGTCCTGGTGATCCGGACGCCCCCAACGGCGGTCGAGGCCTCGCCCCTTGGTCTCGTCCTGGTGATCCGGACGCCCCAACGGCGGTCAAGGCATGCGCGGGATTGGGCCCCGCCGACGTAGAGCTCCGCTTGAGCGTCAATGGGGGCTCCTGAGCAACGCGCCTCAGGAGCCTCACTGATCGCGTAGCTCCTCGTCCCTTGGTCTCGTCCTGGTGATCCGGACGCCACAACGGCGGTCGAAGCCTCGCCCCTTGGTCTCGTCCTGGTGATCCGGACGCCCCAATGGTGGTCGGGGCATGCGCGGGATTGGGCCATGCAGACGTAGAGTGCCGAAAGGGCCCCCAAACCGCCTCACTCGTAGGAAGGAGGAACCCCCCAAGCTCCCCAGGTGCCACTGCCAGACCTCACGACGCAGAAACCCGCCGCGGACGCATCGAGCTAAGTACCCTAACCACGACCAACAGGAAGTCTTGATTAACAGTAACACAGGGACCGGAATAAATGATGAGAGTGCTAATATAAGGGCGCAAGCACCAAAGTTCATTACACGCCCAGAAGGGCCCCCATGATTTTTTTTGGTTACAGGGAAAAGAAAGGAAGAAGAAGGCGAAGGAGCCCCCCGGGGGCTACCACTCCTGAGGCCCCGGCTCCGGTGCGCCAGCGGTCAGTCAGAGTCCTCCTCCTCCTTGACGAGGCCGTGGTGGCACGCCGGCGTAGTCGCTTCCCGGGCGGGGGAGTGGCGCCGTCGCGGCTGGCTACCCACCAAAGTCCGAGCGCGCCGACGCGGCGGTGTGTTGTAGCTGTCGTCGCTCGGAATCTCCTTGGAGGAGGTGTCGCTGTTGTTGGAAGCATGGCGGCCGTCGCCAAGGGCAAGCTCACCTCCAAGGTCGCCGCCGCCGCCGCCCTCCGGGCAGCACCCCAAGCGCCTACCGTCCTCCCCGTAGATCTTGACGAAAATCACCGCAGCGCCGTCGTGCTTGAAGTGGAGCGTGAGCCTCCCCTCCAGGCCATGTGCGCGGGCAAAGGTCTGCCACCCACGGCTCAAGAAGGCAATGCCTTTGGGGGTAACCTCGACCTCCACCCACAAAGCGCCGCTGCAACAACCATCGGCCTGCAGCCACAGACCTGCGGGCTCGTTAACCCGCAGCATCTCCGCGAAGAAGCGCGGGAGCTGCAACCAGGTCATCGCCGGCCTCTCCACCAGCACCAGGAACTCTTGGCCCGTATCGGCCGTGCGGGCGCGCGGGCGCGGTGGCCGAGCACCAACTGCGGGTCTTCCTCCTCGGCCACAGCCACTGCGCCCGCCGCCTCCGGCTGCGCCAGCAGAGGAACCGGCCCTTGCGGAGGCGCGGCCGCGCCCATGGGGCGCCGCTGTCGACACCTCAGCATAGTTGCAAGGACGACCCCGGCTCCTCTTGGAAGGCTATTGGTCCGGCCCTCCCAGGCAGGATTTCCCCTTCTCGGCAGCAGAAAACCTCCTCACCGGCGTCATGATCAAGGAGGCGGAGGACGAAGGTGGGCGAGCGAGAAGTAGGAATGGGCTGGAGGCTCTGTTCCCTCCGCCCATTTATAGCCGGGTGAAGGCCAATCGGCACCTCCCCCCATCCCGGGCAATGATGGCCCTACGACGTGCACCGGTTGCTGGTCAGACGGAGCGGTTGTCGAGGCGCCATGGGGAAGTGGAGGCGTCCACGCCTCGTTATTTGCCATGCGACAGACTGGGCTCGCAGGCATTTGGGGCCCGCGACGCTTCGGGCCATCTTCTTCGGCTTCGCCCCGAAGCCAGCCCGAGCGCGCCTTGGGCCCAGGGGCTACTGTCGACGTCCTGGGAAAGGGGGTACCTAGAACTACGTGCCTGCGACCCAGGGCGTGGCCCACTACGGAGGCCTGGTACGGCCCAATGCGGCCTCACTCAAGACAAGGCCCTCGCGGGAGCCCCGCACTCGCCAGGGAGACGGCGCCAAGACCCTCAGAGGGAAGAGGCCTCCCCAGGGCCCCTCCTGAGCGACGGAGATCTCTACGCAATGCTCAACCTCGGGAGGTCAAGGATAACGCAAGCCGGGCCAGGCGGGCACTAGCGCGCACAAAGGAGACAGTTTCCTCTTTGGTGCAAAGGAGGCAAGGACGTACGCAGGTTCCCAAAGCACCCCCCAAAGGTTTCCATTCCGGCGCAACGAGACCAAGACCACGAGCCCCGCAGGACGGACGTCATCGCCGAGCCCACCTCTGCATCACCCCTGGCTACTTTGCAGGCGAAGACCACCTTTCGTCAGGATAAGGTCTAGTCATTGTCCCCCTTCGAATTTGGCCGTTGTGGGATCCCTTCCCGCCATTGCGATAAGGGAAGAGGACCCGGGCCACTATAAATAGAGGCTAGACTGCTCCGCAGAGGGGGGGGGGATAAAAAAACACCACCCAAGTGCCCTCGCGAGGCAACGGACCACTGTACTAGTTCCTCCACAAACCTCCTCGTGAGGCAATCCACCAAATGCAGGAGTAGGGTTTTACGCTTCGCAGCGGCCCGAACCTGGGTAAATCCTCGTGTGCTAGTCTTCTGCCCCGCGATTGAGTGAGTTCGTTGGGATAGGTTGCCGAGCGGCGAGCTTGAGGCCGAAGTCGTGGGGATCTTCGCACACGCCCCTGGGTTCGAACCTCTTGGGTTTTGCGGAGCCTGAAATCCAACAAATTAACCCCATCGTTTTATCCTTAGTGGCAACAATAGAAAGACGTATCTTGTCCCCTTCTGTCACTGGGATATAGAAACCCCTCAGATTGAACCCACTACAACGCATCCCTCTCACTGAAGAAATATCAATCTAGTTGGCCAAACTATTTCAATAAATCGGAGAGATTTACGAAGCTATAATAATCATGCAAATAAGAATCATAATAGAAATCAGAGAAGACTCAAATCTTTTTCATGAATAATCTGAACATAAACCCACAATTCATTGGATCCCAACAAACGCACCGCGCAAAGTGATTACATCGAATAGATCACCGCAAAGATGCGGTGAACTTTGTATTGAAGATCAAGAGAGAGAGAGAGATAGCCATCTAGGTACTAAGTACAGACCCGTAGGTCTGTTGGGAACTACTCACACATTACCATGGGAGCCGCAAGGTTGAGTAGAGGCCCTCCGTGATTGATCCCCCCTCCGGCAGGGCACCGGAATAGGGCTCCAGATGGGCACACGACGGAACAAAGACTTGCGGCGGTGGAAAAAGTGTTTCGGGAGGCTCCCTAGTGTTTTGGGGATTTATTGGAATTTATAGGCCAGAGAGGGGCGCCGGGAGATGCCCGAGGGGCCCACCACATAACGGGGCGCGACCACCCCCCGGGGCGCGCCCTGTTGCGTGCTGGTTCCCTCGTGGGAACTCTAGCCTCCTCCCGAAGCTTCCATGTCTTCTTTTGGTCCAGAAAAAATCAAAAAAAAGTTTTGTGGCAATTTTTGCTGGTTCCCTCGTGGGAACTTCGTTTGGTACTGTAAACCTGAAAAGTCAAAAACATGCAGAAAACATCAACTCGCACTGGGCACTGGGTTAATAGGTTAGTGCTAAAAAATAATATGAATTGGTAAATAATCACCCAAAAAGCATCCTAGGATGATAATATTATAGCAGGGAACAACCAAAAATTGTAGATACGTTGGAGACGTATGAAGCATCCCCAAGCTTAATTCCTGCTCGTCCTCGAGTAGGTAAATGATAAAAACAGAATTTGATGTGACATGCTACCCAACATGTAATCTATTGCAGGTATGATCATTGAGAAACGATGAATTAACAAACATCAACATATTAATACTAATAAACATAAGCAACATCATTATCAAGTTTCAAAATATACGATTCTTAAAGAATGTTCACCCCCTATTCATTTTATCATATTAGAATAGCATGGTTCCGCCTTCACCACATAAATACAAATGTCAAGCACCACCATGTCAAGTCAGGCAATTGGTTCATACTTCTTAACGCGCTTCAACTTTTTATTACTTACGCAATATATGAGTGTGAATCGTGGATATAGCATAAAGGTGGAATAGAATATGGTGGTAGGTTTCAAAGGGGTAAAAGTTGAGAAGAAAGTCTCGCATCAACTAGGCATATCAACGGGCTATGGATATGCCCATCGATAGATATCAATGCAAGGAGTAGGGATTGCCATGCAACGGATGCACTAGAGTTATAAGTGTACGAAAGATCAAATGAAGTTAAGTAGGTGTGCATCCAACTTGCATGCTCATGAAGACCTCGGGCATTTGAGGAAGCCCGTCATCGGAATATACAACCCAAGTTCTGTAATGAAAAATTCCTACTAGCATATGAAAGTGACAAAATAGGAGACTCTCTATATGAAGAACATGGTGCCACTTTGAGGCACAAGTGTGGAAAAAGAGGTAGTAGCACTGTCCCTTCTCTCTTTTCTCTCATTTATTTCTCTTTTTTTCTTTTACTTTTTTTCCTTTTTCTTTCTTTCTCTTTTTTTTCTTTCTTTCTTTCTCTTTTTTTATTTCTTTCTTTTATTTTTCGTCCGGAGTCTCATCCCGACTTGTGGGGGAATCATTGTATCCATCATCCTTTCCTCACTAAGACAGTGCCCTAATGATGATCATCACACTTTTATTTACTTCCAACTCAACATGAAAAACTACAGTATGACCCTATATGAATGCCTCTGGCAGTGTACCAGGATGTGCAATGATCAAGCGTAACATGTATAATAAATGATGAACGGTGGCTTTGCCAGAAATACTATGCCAGCTTATATGATCATGAAAAGCAATATGACAATGAAAGTACTAGTCATGTGATGTAACGGTGGAAGTTGCATGTCAATATATCTTGGAATAGCTATGGAAATTCAATAATAGGTAGGTATGGTGGCTGTTTTGACGAAGATATAATAAGGCCTATGTGCAACAGAGCGTATCATGTCACGGGGTTTGGATGCACCGGCGAAGGTTGCACCGATCCTCGAAGTGAGAATGGGCAATGCATGTCACCGAAGAGGCTAGCAAATATGAGAAGGTGAGAGTGCGTACATCCATGGATTCACATTAGTCATAAAGAACTCACATACTTATTGCAATATTTTATTAGCTCTCTCAAAGCAAAGTACTACTCGCATGCCCCTAGGGAGGAGGTTGGGAGGAGTTAACCATCGCACGCCTCCAACTTAAACAACACTAGGATTTCAATGAGGAATAAGTATGCTCAGACATCATCACCATGCTATAAACAAATATTTAGATGAAGAGCAAGTTAACACCCTCTAATTCACAATATTCTTACTAAGCAATGATCATGCATTCATGCCCTTTTGAAAGGATCGATATGGTTGACTAGAGGGGGGGGGTGAATAGGAAACTACCAGTTTTTAACTCTTCTTTAGAAAATTAGGTTTAGCAACAAATAGGTTGTCTAGATATGCAACGAGGTAAGAAACCTATATGATGCTAACAACAATAACAACACAAGCAAGCAAAGGATACAATATAAGTAAAGCTTGCACAAAGTAAAGGTAAGAAGTAACCACAAGTGGAACCAATGGAGACGAGGATGTGTTACCGAAGTTCCTTCCCTTTGAGGGGAAGTACGTCTCCATTAGAACGGTGTGGAGGCACAATGCTCCCCAAGATGCCACTAAGGCCACTGTATTCTCCTCACGCCCTCACACAATGCGAGATGTCGTGATTCCACTAGTGGTGCTCTTGAAGGCGGCGATCAGACCTTTACAAACAAGGTTGGGGCAATCTCCACAACTTACTTGGAGGCTCCCAAGACCACCACAAAGCTTCACCACAAAGGAATATGACTTTGAGGTGACCTATTCCGTCTAGGGTGCTCAAACACCCAAGAGTAACAAGATCCGCAAGGGATAAGTGGGGGGAATCAAATTTCTCTTGGTGGAAGTGTAGATCGAGGCCCTCTCAACCAAACCGTAGAGTTTTAACAAGTTTCGTTGGCTAGGGAGAGAGATCGGGCGAAAATGAGCTTGGGCGCAACAATGGAGCTTTGGAGAGGATAAGAGGTGAGTCTCTTTGGGGAAGAAGACCCCCTTATATAGTGGGGAGGGAATCTGCCCGTTACCTGCCCACCAGCCGCACATCAGTGGTAGTACTATTTCGGGGAGCGGTACTTCCGCCCGCACAGAAGACCTGCACGCTGGGCACAACTGACTCAGTCAGGGAGGCGGTAGTGTCTACCGCTGGCGCTGTGGGAGGGACATATCCAAGTAGGGGGGCAGAGGTACTACCGCTTGTTACTACCGACACTACTACCGCTCCAGTGGCGCAGGTCATCAGACACCAGACGCGAGAGTGTCTGGTGCTCCGCCCCGGGTGCCCAAGCCACCACACCAGCAGTAGTAGGGGGCAACGGTGCTATCGCTTGTTACTACCACCCCTACTACCGCTCTAGTATCGCGGGTCATCAGACACCAGACGCGAGAGCGTCTTGTGCCCCGCGATAGGTGCGCGAGCCACCCAGCGGTACTACCGCTTAGACAGCTTTGAGGTAACCAAAGGCATAGGGCAGTAGCTCCATTTTGCTAGGAAAGGACAGGGTGCAAATGTGTACATCTTGATTCCACCCAACCTTTCCAAGTGCGGACCCCCTCTTGATAGTATGGATTTTCCTACGACTCAAGTCCACCGACACTAAATCGTCGGAAAATAACCGTCTTCTCTTTTACCCACCGTATGGGAAATTAACCGTCTCGTGCCACCTGATAATCTCTGAAAGCTTAATGCACATGGTTAGTCCACAAATGCATTGTCATCAATCACCAAAACCACTAGGGTAGAAATATGCCCTTACAATCTCCCCCCTTTTTTGTGGATTGATGAAAACACGGGATTTGCATAGAGGATATCATAATAAGTAAAAGCATACCCCAAAATCTAGAAAATATAGACGGGCTCCCCCTAGATGTGTGCGCTATTCTTAGATATGCTTTTGGAATGAAAAGTGCACACACTAGGATCAACACTCCCCCTATATTTTATAGACCAACACCTACTTGCATTAATGGAAAGAGTGAAGCATGAATGCAAGATAAGATATGTGAGTATAAGTAAAGGGCACAAGATAAGTATAACTCACATACTAAGACCTAAGAGGATAATAGTAGGGTAGCATATGTCTTAAACCATACGACTCGGCCTTAAAGGTCTCACAAACACAAACCAAAACAAAGCAAATGATAAAAGAGTTCACGAGCGAATAAACACAAGCAGCTAAAACAAACACTCATGACTCGGCAAATCCCCTACACTCTCCCCCCCCCCCTTTGGCATAAAGACACCAAAAGGGCAGGGAGGACTAAAATGTCACACGGTGGTAGCAGCTCAGGGGACTATGATCAATACTCGCCGGACTCTGAGCTGTAACCAGTGGTGCCTGAAGGACCAGAACCGCTGGGAGGAGCTGAAGAGCTAGGTGGAGTAGAAGAACCAGTCTGAGCATCATCTAAATCCCACTTGTAGTGCCGTGCTGTCGAGACATCCTCATCTATAATGTTGTCCTCAAACTCACTCCGAATCTCCATCCCCACATGCCTGCCAACCGCCTTGTGACGACCGATAGCCTTCTTCTCAGCGACATGAGCCTTATACTAACCATGAGCCTACATACAAAAGAGCTTCTTCATCTTATCCTGGAGCTTCTTTCCCCAAGATGGTTCAGCAGTAGAGAGTGCTGAACGAGTAGCAATGCCACCTTGGACCTCAAAGTCCTCATCATCCTCGTCATCCTCATCATCCTTAGCCTCAACATCAGGCAAGTCTGCCTAGGGAGTAACATAGTTCGCCCACTTGTTCTTCTGCCGGCGTGGCGTGTGCAGGGGCACGCACGAGCATGAGCGCAGGAGGAGGCGCTGGCGCTTGCATGTACATGAGCTCGCGCGGGTCCGCAGGGACCTCCATAACGCCCGCGGTTTCCAGCGCTACCATGATGCTCGGCGACCAGACCGTCAATGCCACGGGGATGGTTGCTAGCGCGGGGATGGTTGATGGCGAGTTCGTTGGGGCGGCATTCGCTATGGCATCCATCTCTTCTAGGGCCATGTCCATGGCGTCCCATTCGTCTTTTTGTTCTATATCTTTCGGCTCGGTGTCAACTTCACCAAACTGGAAGAGTAGTGGCATATGATCCTTGTGCACCATGGCGTAGGTCACGTGGAGGTCTGAATGATGGAGTGGAATGGGAGGCAAAGATGTAGAGAGGATTGTGAGTGAGTGGGCAGTAAAGCTGCCTATTAAACAACGGATCGGGTGCCATTGATGGACAGGTTGGAAGCAAGGAGGGCGGATACAGAGGTCAAAGGGCTCGCTTCTCAGTGAGCCTGCGTCGTACAACCCGCACGCCTCCCGGTGAGCCTGCGCAGCGGAGGCCAGCTCGCACGCCTCCTGTCAACTCAAGTAGTTGCTCGCACGGCACCTCCTAATCCCTAGCCAAAAAAAGAGTGCGACACTTGGTAACACGTAAGGGCAGTAGAACGCCCACAGTTTGAAAATAATGCAACCGTTTGCGTGGAAACGTGACAGTTCTTTGTTCCAAAAAGCTTTTGTTCTCTATTAATGTCTCTGCCTTTTCCCAAAGTGGACATGAAAAATACCACAGCATATTTGTTCTATATCATGACGCCATGCCCAATTTCTTGAATTTTGTGTGAGTTCTAGATTTACTATAATTTAACGTAATATTCTCAATGTTGGCTCTAAAAGAAAATATATATTAAAAAACAAGTCTCAAATAGGAAAACAAAATGCTATGACGCCTTTATGTTCCATGTTCATGACACCATGCCAAGTTTCATGAATCTTCTGACGAGTTTTTGATTTACATGATTTAAAACCCGAGTTTCTCAATGTTTCTTCGGCCGAGCCAAGACCCCGAGATGTTTGAAATTCATTCCCATATCTCGCATGGGACCTAAAGATGCATGCACACTAATATGGTTTTCAAACCATTTTGATGCACCAGACCTTGTGTTAGTAGTTCAAATTTGAATTATGCATATTAAATAATATGCATATAAAAGTCAATTAATTAATATATAAAAAGTCCAAACGAACCATGTATAATTTCATATTTTGGCACGACACTCATTTTGGTATATGTTGCCTCTAGAAATATGTAGTTCAAGACGAGAAGATGCAACGGATGTCGATCACCCACATAAGGTGACGCGTTCCATATCGAAACCACAAAAACTTCAAGTGAGAAGCTCAGGTTTGTGAGAGGCTTGTGCCAAAACTTGTCCCAAACAGGATATTATTTTACCAAGGCACATATGAGCCATGCATGTCATGACACCATGCCAAGTTTCATGACTTTTCTGACGAGTTTTTGATTTATACATGATTTAAAACCCGAGTTTCTTAATGTTTGTGTGCCCGAGCCAAGACTGCGAGCTATTTGAAATTCATTGCCATATCTTGCATATGGGATCCTAAAGATGCATGTACACTTATATGATTTTCAACCCATTTTGATACACCGGACTTTGTGATTGTAGTTCAAATTTGAATTATGCATATTAAATAATGCATATAAAAGTCAATTAGTGTATAAAAAGGCCAAACGAACCATGTATAATTTCATATTTTGTAACGACACTCATTTTGGTATATGTTGCCTCTAGAAATATATAGTTCAAGACGAGAAGATGCAGCGGATGTCGATTCGCCCACATAAGGTGACGCGTTCCATATCGAAACCACAAAAGCTTCTCATGAGAAGCTCAAGTTTGTAATATAAGGGGCTTGTGCCAAAACTTGCAAATCGGACATTTTTCACCAGGGCACATATGAGCCATGTCATGACACCATGCCAAGTTTCATGAAATTATGACGAGTTTTTGATTTATACATGAATGTAAAACCAAGCTTCTCAATGTATGTGGCTGAGACAAGACCCCGAGATGTTTGAAATCCATTCCCATATCTTGCATGGGGCCCAAAGTAGCCATGGACACTTATATGATTTTTCAACCCATTTTGATGCACCAGACCTTGTGATTTTAGTTAAAAAATTAATTATCCACATTAAATGCCTAGAGAACTCAATTAACGTATGAAAATGCAAAAAGAACCTTGAATAATTCCATATTTTAGCAAGACACTCTTACTGGTCTGTGTTGCCTCTAACAAAAGTCCAAGGCGAGAAGATGAGCGGATGTTGTTTTGCCCACGTAAGGTGATGTGTTCCTTATCGGAACCACAAAGCTTGTCGTGAGAAGCTACGGTTTGTAAGGGACTTGTGCCTAAAATTGTCCCAAGTTGGACAATTTTTTTCAGTGGCACATATGTGCCATGTCATGACAACATGCCAAGTTTTTAGAATTTCTGACGCGTTTTGGATTTACAGTAATTTAAAAACCAAGTTTCTCAACGTTTGTGGCTGAGCCAAGACCCCGATATGTTTGAAATTCATTCCCATTTCATGCCCGTGACCTAAAGATGAAGCCATGGCCACTAATATGATTTTTCATCCCATTTTGATTCACCGGACATTGGGACGATAGTTCAAATTTGAATTATACACATTAAATGTCTAGAAAACTTAATTAATGTATAAAAATGCCAAACGGACCCTGAATAATTCCATATTTTAGCATGACACAACTATTGGTCAGTGTTCATTGCAGATAAGTCTTATTGCAATCCAAAAACCGTCCTTTGTCGAAGTAACCTCATTTTTTTTGTTTTACAAACATTTTTAAAATCAAGTCTTTCACAAACAGTTCAAGTCATGAATCGTGTGTGATGCAGTACAAAATATCTTGGGCCAATCCTCAGAATGCATGGCTTAGGACGGAAGCTTCGTCGACTATAGTACATCGGCGGCCAGTTTACCGCACGGACTCCTCAGACCATTTTACTTTTCAATCGTCGCCGGTGAAAGATGGGAACGTGGATCCCCATCATGAGCGGAACTTCGGCAACCCACTCGGCCCAAGCGCGGCCGCATCAGCCATGAGCACGCTCTCAACATGCTTGAATGCGGCCGCTACCTCCGACAGGATGGCTGCAGCAACCGAAAGGGCAGTTGCTGCAGCTGACAGGGCGGCAGCAACAATCGCGATGGGGATAGCAAATGGCGAGAACGACACATCAGCTGTCAGTTTCTCGACGGTCGCCGTAGCCCTGATGGCGGACGCCAGTCCCATCTCGAGGCTGCCCACGCCCATCTCATGTCGGTCACTGCACAAATCACATCTGCCTTCTCCGACACCGGTCGACAACCCACGTCCAATGAGTTGGGAATCGCTGAGTGTGATCGAGCAGGCGCCCGTTCGTCGACGGCCTCCCTAGCCAAGATTGTGGCCGTCCATGCCCGGAGCAAGGCCGCCCACGCCCGGCTCATGGCGGCCTTATCCAAAGAGATGGTGGACGAAGACTGCGAGGTGCTGGAGTATGTGGCGATGGATCCCATGGATCTCCTTACCCCGGAGGTCATCGAGCGGGAGCCGGTCATCATGGAGGAGGCGGAGATCGACAAATGCCAGGCGGAATATTAGTCTCTGTCTAGAGCGATGGTCTTTTGTTAGAATAATGTTTAGGTCAACTAACTAATGTTTATTATTTGCTCGATTAAGTAAGTGCGGGCAGTGTTGTAGGCTCTTTTGTGTAGTACTCAAATTTGCAAGTGTTTTTAAATTAAGCAATGACGTCGATGGCCAATGTAATGAGGGAAATTCGGACCAAAATTTTCCGCCGTATCCCCATTTTCTCTTCCAAATGAAAATGAAATGCAAGTACAGTGTGCAATGTAGTATCTGATATCTTACGCCGGAAGCTTGGAGACCAAAATTTCCATGTTTAGTATCATCACACACGGGATTAACTATAGGATTCGCTTGTGTTGTTGAATATCTCACACAGTTATCGTATAGGGACTGTGTCTGATGTGACTGTGCGCGCTACTTTTTCGCCGCACCGAACGAAATTTTGGGCTGCCGCGCAAATATCTACCTCCCCCGCCCCTCGTACCAACCAAAAGCCACACCCCCAGCTTCCTCCTTCATTTCCTAAGTGCAAACCTGCACCGCTTGCTTGTAGCGCCACCTCCTCACCGGTGACGCTCCTTCCTGCTGCTCGCCCTCCTCCATCTAGTCAGGTAATCCAGACCTTCCCCATACCCCTCCACCCCTCCTCCTCCATTCCACATGCCCCGACCGCTGGCGCGACACATTCCACCAAAATCATCGGGCCACCCCCCCCCCCCACATAATCGTTGCTGAAAGACATGGTGCACTTAGTATAGCTAGGATCTCAAGGAGCACCTGGCAGCGGAGAAGCAAATCGCGACCGCACGTGCGGATGAGGCCGCGATGGCTACCATGCGTGCCGACTCCCAGATCTTTGAGTAGCACCTCGCCGTCGACGCCTCGCGCACGGACGCCGCCACGCGGTTGGCTGCTTTGAACAACAACTTGTTGTGTTTTCTCGAGGGCTCCGTTATTGCCTTCGACTATGACTACGAGTTGTTTTCTCGGCGTGACCGTGCTTTTGTCAACTCCAGAGCTGGCAGGTTGGTGCCCGGACAGGCTGAGGCCACTCACCACTACGAGGAGGGCAACCACGATGTGGAGGCCTCACCCTCGTCCAAGCCCATCGTTATCGATATCTCCAATGACGAGGAATATCTTGTTTTTTAAGCTTAATTACTAATGACCTGTGTTCAGCTAGCTACGCCTGTTAAGCATGTTTGCTTTACCGTTTGCATGTGCTGCTCCTGCCTTTCCTTAAGAAATTCTAGTGAAATATGCAATGTAATGCTACTATGCAATCTGACCTTTAGTATGTTCTATTGTGCAGTGTGATGCTCACTTAACTGTTTGGTTCATTTGTTTTGGTGATCATTTGCAATGTGATGTTCGATTATTGTTGGTACAATTTTGTATTGTTATGCATGTGAAACATACAATTGCTATATTTCATAGTTCTTAGCACGCTTGGCTTTTCCATGTGGCTTGAATTAATATGTTGGATCTGCAATGCGTTTATTTTTCATTAACATATTTTACTGATAGCACGCCAAATCTCACTTAAAACCTGATCAATATCTATATTAAACGTGTTACAGGGGGGACAATGGGAGACACTGAAGTTTACCATCGAGGTTTGCACTTTCATGATCTTTGGCTAATAGCACATTATTGTGCAATTGCAAGAACCATTCTAATATTTAGGTTTCTAATAATAATTTGGTCTTGCACAAGTAGGTCCTGCTGTAAGAGGTTTAGACCCACTGTTCGACCCATTTTCCATGTGGGGAAATGATGTGTTCATGAATATCAGTAAAATCAAGAAACTCAGAAAGATTGTTAAGATAAAGAAACTTGTGACGAAAAACAACAAGTTGTTTGTATGCACAATGAAGAAGACATCAGTGAACTATAGGATGGTACTATCGCTTTTACCTTGTCTTTTTTCCCTTTGTGACATTACAATTTTTCAAAACGAAATTTATGCATATCTTTGTTTGCAATCCTTTCCAAAGCAGTTCATCGATGAGTACGTCTCAAACCACCTGTATGGTCAAGAGGCGAGGAAGGTATTCATACATCACCCATGGAATAATCTTGAAGTCTTCCTCAAGAGGAATAAGCATGGGCGGGCAACCATCCACAGGCACTGGCATAAAGTTGCAAGGACCTTCGACATCAGCAAAGGCTCAATATTTGCCTTCCGCTTCAACAGTTTTCTAGACGAGATTCATCTGTCTATTTACCGTATATGATGCAATTTTCCAAAGGTTTTACATGTTGCATGTGAAACTCGGTCCTGTCGTGTAACTGGGTAGCTAGGTAGTATATGCCTATATGATGTTGTACTTTGATGTATTTCAATTATGAAATCCGGGTTGCCATAATACGAAATGAAATATATTGTGTGCTTGATATGAAGTGTCAATTTGATTACTAGCCAGATTATAAATAATAGAGCAATTAGCCTGATTATTGGGGTTTCATATTGCAGAAGGTTTGTCATAGAACACCGTGAGCGATGACCTCACCAAACCCACACGGTTTCTGGAAATTTGGCGTGTTGGATCAGTGAAAAACCACACACGACTTCCGGCTGAAAACTGTGTGCGTTACAACACACTTTCACAAATATTTTCACATAAAACATATGTGTCATGGACAGCCCTATGCCAAGCAGTTTCTTCAAGGCACCGTGCGTGATGGCTACCCCTAACACAAACGATGTTATGCAGAAAATTGTGTGTGATGTAGAATATGAACGGAAACGTACGTTTTGGATTCACTGTGTGGGATGCTAAGCACATCTCACACCACTTCCCCAATATATCTGTTTGTGATGGCCCTTCCAATCGCACACGACATATTTTTGCTCATCGTGTGTGACCGGGCGCAGCCATCGCCGATGGTTTTTCTGTGTCGTATGGGATAGGCCCCCCTATTGCCCACACATGCAAGGCGACGGTTTGAGACTACGTCACGAAAAGGGGTTAAAAACTGTTTGTATAGCAGGTGCCTGCACTAGTGTTGAAAAACTGAAAGTGATAAAGAAAACTTTTACAAACTCTTTTGTTCTCGTCGTTATACACATGCTTAGCTAGTGTTCAAGTTTTCAGCATAAATTATATATAACCACATCCATGATAGCTATTAGACATCATATCAACTCATGGCAATACATAACAAACTAGCAAGCAAATAATAAGATATATCGCATGCCAACAATTTATCAAAATGATCATGATATAATATGGTGACATGGTATTTTGCTAACCCTCTCTGAGACCGCAAAACATAAATGCAGAGCACCTCTGAGGTTCAAGCAGCGACTAAACATTATAATTCAGAATAGAAAAGTTCCAATCATGCTCGTATCCAACATTAACTAGACTCAATGCATAAAAATGACAATAGTGATCTCTGGTCTGGTGCCTTTAGTGAGAGGATGATGACTCAACATAAAAATAGGTAGGCCCTTCGCATTGGGAAGCATTGATTTGCAGAGTTGCCAGAGCTCAAGTTTTAAAACAGAGTAGGAATATGGTTTTTGAGTGGTGCACTTTTCCTATCAACGTCACGACAAAGGTTTTCAATATCTTCCATGCTAAACTCATTATTGGCGGTTCCCAAATAGAATAGTAAAGTTTACTCCTATCCACCATCCATAAACAAACCATGGTTAACCGAATCCATGGATGCCTGCCAACATGTCAATTGTCCTAAGGAGTTTTGTTTAATTAATTTTGATTATGTAGGACTGGGCATCCTTTTACCAGCCTCTCTCGTGCAATGACGGTGAATAAACGACCGTCTTGAGAATAACTCATTTAGCATGGAAAATACTGACCGCCTCGTCGCTTCATGAGTGAGATGCGTGCACAAAATAGATGTTTGTTTGAATGTTTAGAGATGGCACATGCAAATTTACTTGGAACAATAGGGTAATACCGCATATAGGTAGGTATGGTGGATTCATGTGGAATAACTTGGTTTAAAGGTTTTGGATGCACAAGCAGCATTTTCGCTTAGTACAGGTAAAGGCTAGCAATAGACTAGGAAGCGACCAGCTAGAGAGCGAAAACGGTCAGGGGCATGCATTGCGAATAATTAACATTGGACATAGAATGAGTAGGATATGAACACTCTGAATTTAAACATCATGAAGGCTGCATTGGTTTTGAATCAACTACATGTTTGCACATGGGACAAGTCAAGGCTTGAATTTATCAAAGGGAAATACCATACTACCATACCACATCATAACCATTTTAATGCATGTTGATCTATAAGATAAATCATTACTCACTACTAGTTGTTTAAGAATGGCATGAGAAGCTATAATCTCTAATTGTCATCATGAACATGTTTACTCATAATATACTGAATCGAGATCGAACAAGCTAAACATATTTACAAAAACGGAAAACAATAAGAGTTCATACCAGCTTCCTTTGCCACGATCACTTCGTCAAATATCGTCATTATTGCCTTTCACTTGCATGTCCGAATGATGTGATAATAATAATAGTGCAAGAATACTATGGACTAAGCTGGAAATTGTAGGGCAGTTTTGGACAAAGGAGAAGACAAGGTAATATTGGCTCTGTGTTAGGTAAACGATAAAGCATATATCCACTCAACATTTTCATCGTGGTCTTCTCCTTTCAAGAACTCAACAAAAACAAAAAGAAAAGAAATTCGGAGAAACACAATGAAATATTTTTGGATTTTTTGTTTTTCTCAAGCAAACAAATAAACTAAGCGAAAACAAGGACGAGAAAAATTATTTACACGGGAAAGCTCCCAACATGCAAAGGAAATCTTTTTGGGTTTTATTTTTTTAACGCGGAAGATAATTAAACGGGAAAAGAAAATTGAAAAGAAGTGAGAAATATTTTTGCGTTTTCCAAAGTTTTTCAAACACACATGAGTAAAGCGGAAAAATAAATCTAACATGGATATACAATGAAAGAGGATGAACACCGATAATTTATATGAAGTGTGTGAACATGAATGTAATGTCGATGAGAAATACATACTCCCCCAAGCTTAGGCGGTTGCCTAACTTGGTAATCACCACTGATAATAGCCGTCAGGTCCGGGAAAATGTTTCCCCTGGGGCACCTGAGCATCCCATGCCTGGGCCTCAGCCTCTGCAGCAGCCATCTCATTCCGGTAAGCAATAATATCTTCTGGCATTATTCTGTATCCATGCCTGGCATGATAGTTAAACAAAGAAGGTGCAGGCAAAGGAATAATATCGCAAGTCTTCTCGCTAAATACTAAGCTGTAACGAATATGATGAGGTGTTTGTGGTTTCTCAAGAAATTGGTGTTCCTCCATGGATTGGTGGTCAAGATAAACCTTAGGCGACAAATAATCAGTAGGGCGTATAGCCACTTCGAACCGAGTTGCCAAGCGAGTAGCATAAATACCGTCATGAATCTTGCCTTTGTTTCGGTTAATGTTTAATCGGCGTGCAACAATAGCTCCTAAATTGTAAGAATTGTCACCATAAAGTGCACGACGCAGAATAGCCATGGTAGGGGCACTGAGGCCACCACCCATTTTCCTATGAATAGAGAAAAGTAGTGCACGAAAGGAAAATTCAAACTAGTAGCTCTAGCATGTGACAAGCCCCTAGTTTCTCCCACAGTTAAGGTTTGGAGGAAATCCTCAAACTCCTCAGGTTTAGGTTCACGCATTCCCCCGTCAGAAGGAAGCGAGCATATTGCACAAAACTCATGTAGAGGTAATTCATAGCTGGTGGCGTAAAGATCAAAGCGTACTATGGGAGCACCAGGCGTATTTTCAAAGAAAATGTTTTGCACGAAGGAATTGGTAAGGAGATAGTATTGATCACACTCATCTGCGAGGAAGTTGGTTAGCCCGGCATTTGCAATGAATTGCGTGAACTCTTCATAAAAACTTGCTTCGCTCATGAAGGGTGTATGTGGCCATTCGCACGGCCTAACCTCCGTGTTGCAAATAAGGTTGATATCTTGGTCTGGAGTTCTTCTAGCAACTCCCTTGGGGCACCAGCTTGAAGAACATTTCCTCAAGAGGTTCATTTTCCTAAGCACAAATTTCTGAAATTTTTGAGCCACAAATTCATGTCAATAAAACTTTGCAAGATTGATAGCAACTACTCATATGGATGCCTAGAGGCCATATCAAGCATTCATATTACTTAGAACTCAAAGAATTAAACATGCAAGCTCATTTTCTATAGTAGCAAGTGCAACACATTATGCAAAATATAAACCACTAAAACAAAAACTAATTGGAGGAATGGAGGAGTCACATACCAAGGAACAATTCCTCAAAATAGTTTCGGAAACGGAGTTCCGAGCAAAGTGATCGAAAATTTCACTATCTGGGTCAAGAACATGTGAGAGAGATGGCTAGAATTTTTTTGCTGGAGGTAGCAGAGAGTGTGGGACGAAGGGATAAGGTAGGGGGCCCTTGTGGGCCCCACAAGCCATCAGGGCGTGGCCTAGGGGGGACGCGCCCTGATGTGTGGTGCCACACAGGTGCAGCCCACTGCTGTTATTTTTATGCCCATATTTTTCATTTATTCTATAAAAAATCATGTTAAAATTTTCTGGCATTCTGAGACATTTTATTTTTGGGCATTTTTCTATGCACGGGAAAACAGAAAAACGGAAAACCAAGCTAATTTATTTTATTCAAACTGAAAATAACAGAGGATAAACTTTTGATACGGAGAGTTGTGAATACTAAATTCATCAATCACATGCCTTTCGGAAAGGATTCATTAATAAGGTTGATCAAGTCTTATTAACAACCGCTTCCGGTTAACATAAACTGAAGAACTCTCGTATGTCGCTAGGTTACCTCAATGGGGATTTGCATATTCCCAACAATAAGATTATAATATCTCTTCTTGATAGTAAGTAGAGGAATTGCAAAGCTTCCAATGATAACCATGGGAGTAGGCTCAATGACATTAATATTATTAACCAATGTTTGCTTTTTCGGAAAATGCACGGTATGTTGCTTGCCATTGACGTGAAAGGTAACCTTGCTTTTATTGCAATCAATAACAGTACCTGCGGTATTTAAAAATGGTCTACCAAGGATGATCGACATATTGTCGTCCTCGGGCATATCGAGAATAACAAAGTCTGTCAAGATAGTAACATTTGCAACCACAACAGGAACGTCCTCGGAAATTCCAATAGGTAAAGCGGTGGACTTATCAGCCATTTGCAAAGATATCTCAGTAGGTGTAAGCTTACTCAAATCAAGTCTTTTATAAAGGGAGAAAGGCATAACACTAACACCGGCTCCTAAATCACATAAAGCAGTTTTAACATAGTTTCTTTCAATGGAGCAAGGTATTGTGGGTATGCCAGGATCTCCTAGTTTCTTAGGTTTTCCTTCATCAAAAGAATAATTAGCAAGCATAGTAGCAATTTCAGTTTCAGGTATCTTTCTTTTGTTGGTAATAATATCCTTCATATACTTAGCATACGGAGGCATTTTCAATATATCAGTCAAACGAGTACCCAAAAAGATGGGTCTAATCATTTCAGCAAAGCGTTCAAAATCTTCATCATCCTTATTCTTAGAAGGCTTACGAGGGAATGGCATGGGTTTTTGAACCCATGGCTGTATTTCCCTTCCATGTTTTCTAGCAACAAAGTCTCTCTTATCATAACGTTTATTTTTAGGAGGTGGGTTATCAAGATCCTCAGCAGGTTCTATTTCTACATCATCATCATGTTCTTTATTACTATCTGGTGGAGCATCTACTTGCACATTACTATCCTCCTTTTCATTATCACTAGGTGCATGTACACTACCAAATTTTGTCTCAGCATCAGAAATAGAAACATCATTATGTTTCTCAGTAGGTGTTTCTATAACAGGTTCACTAGAAGCATGCAAGTTCCTATCATTTTTATTCTTCTTTTTCTTATTAGAGGAACTAGGTGCATCAACATTAATTCTCTGGGAATCCTGTTCTATTCTTTTAGGATGACCTTCTAGGTAGAGAGGTTCTTGGGTCATACGACCTCCCCTAGTCATTACTCTAACAACATGATCATTCATATTATTATTTATTTCAGCTAGCAAATCATTTTGTGACTTAGCAACCTGGTCTAGTTGGGTGTGAACAATAGAAGCATGTTTACCTAGACCTTTTACGTAATTAGCAATTCTATACATCAAGTCACTTAAACGGTCTATCATCATAGCATTACGTCTCAATTGATCTTTAACATAGTTATTGAAGTGTTCTTGCTTGACAATATACTTATCATATTCATCCATGCATTGTTCAGGAGTCTTATTGTAAGGTATATCATTTTCAGTAAAGGAACGAAGAGAGTTTACCTCTACTACCTGTGTCGGGTTATCAAGTTCATGTATATTTTCAATAGGTGGTAATTTCTTGATATCTTCAATTTTAATACCTTTCTCCTTCATAGATCTTTTTGCTTCTTGCATATCTTCAGGGTTGAGGAATATAATACCTCTCTTCTTTTGAATAGGTTCCGGAGGTGGTTCAGGAAGTGTCCAATCATCACCATTTTGCAATATGTTATTCAACAATTCTTCAGCTTGACCGACAGTTCTTTCCCTGAAAACACAACCAGCACAACTATCTAGGAAGTCCCTAGAAGCATCGGTTAGTCCATTATAAAAGATATCGAGAATTTCATTTTTCTTAAGAGGACAATTAGGCAAAGCGCTAAGTAACCGGAGAAGCCTCCCCCAAGCTTGAGGGAGATTCTCTTCTTCAATTTGCACAAAGTTAAATATTTCCTGTAAGGCAGCTTGATTCTTATGAGCAGGAAAATATTTTGCAGAAAAATGATGGAGGATATCCTAGGGACTACGCATACAACTAGGAGCAAGAGAAAGAAACCATTCCTTAGACTCGCCTTTTAGCAAGAAAGGAAAAAAAGCTTAAGGATATAATAGTAGCGCATCTTTTCACCATTGGTAAACAGAGCAGCAATATCATTCAGTTTCATAAGGTGTTCGATGACAGTTTCATTTTCATAACCATGGAAAGGATCAGATTCTACTATAGGAATTAACTCAGGGTCAGCAGAGAATTCATAATCCTTATCAGTAACAAATATAGTAGAGGTAGCAAATTAAGGATCATATTTCATTTTCTCCATCATAAATTTTTCTTTCAGTTTGCATAGTAGTTTTTTCAAATCATCTCTATTTTCACAAGCAAAGAAATCACTAGTTGTTTCCTTATCCATAACATAACCTTCAAGCACATGAGGCAATTTATATCTAATAGGAGAGCGAGGTGTAACAGGTGATTCAAAGTCCTCATCAATTTCAGCATTTTCAAGTTCTCTAGCTTTAGCAAGATGAGCATCAAGTAATTCATTCAGTGGCACATTTTCAGTTTTAACATGTGTAGCAGTAGTATGATCATTAATTTCAAAGGTAGCATCATCAAGTTCATGTGACATATCAGGACGATCAACGGGTGGTGGTGTAACAAGCTGATTCAAAACAGTAGGTGAATCAAAAGCAGAGCTAGATGACAGTTCCTTACCTCCTCTCATGCGAGAGGGGACGATCTTAGTTCGAGTATCTTTTAGATTCTTCATAGTAGCAATTGGATATCCTCAAGTTAACACAATAAATAGAGATATGCTCCCCGGCAATGACGCCAGAAAAAGGTCTTGATAACCCACAAGTATAGGGGATTGCGACAGTCTTCATGGGTAGTATTTCACCCTCATTTATTGATTCGACACAAGGGGAGCCAAAGAATATTTATTGGCCTTGACAGTTGATTTGTCAATTCAACTGCACCTGGGATATCTCTCTGTAGCAAAAGTTTAGTAGCACGGCAAATAATAGTAGCAAAAGTAACAGTAGTAGTGACAACAGCAATTTTGTAGCAGTTGTGACAGTAGCAGTAGCAATAGTAACTTAGCAAGATTCAGTATATGTAAAGCGTAGGCACGTGGATCGGTGATGGATAATGATTTAGATGGCATTGATCATGTTGGAGATATGCCCTAGAGGCAATCATGTATGATGATATTTCCTATGTGTTTATGAATAAAGATAGTCCTTGGACATTATCAATGATGTGTATTAACAAGTACGTGACTTGTTTGTGAGACTATGCATTGTATGATGACTATGCTAAATGGTCCCTAGTCGAAAGGGTTGTGTGGACGCGAGCCAATTAGACTAGCATATGACACGATGGATGGTCCGGTCTCACTGACCATGTAGCATTGGATGCTAGCCGGATAATATGGACTCAGAAAGATCTGGTCGGATTCGAAGTAATCAGATCCGAGTCGAGATAAGGTCTGAGTTGGACATACCCGACTATGAGACGTAGTCGGATCCGAGTCGAGATAAGGTCTGAGTTGGACAGACCCTACTATAAAAATCAGTAATAGGTCATCTGTAAGTCTCTAGTGCAACATACATTCTATGTCCCAAGACCTGAGGTTACGCATGTACTCGGGATGGTGATAGACCTGCTTTGGTCCGACCAAATGCTACTCCGTAACTGGGTAGTTATAAGGTGGGTTTTGGGCTTGTCTTGACCCATGCTGTGAGACATGGTTGAGCAAGATGGGATATGCCCCTTTGATCAGGAGAGATATACTCTGGGGCCCTCGGGTGATCCAACCTGGATAAGCATGGCCATGCGATGAGGATTATGAGATAATCCGAAGTGTTGGTCGGATTCATCGGAACGAGAAAGAGGTCGTGCTGCAACAAGGATGACCATGTCGCCTTGAGCACGACAACATATATCGTGTGGCAAAGGGAACATAAGTGTGATGTACAGTTTCGCCTAACCAGCTTCATCGGACACTTGGAGTCGGCATGCTTTGCTAGAGGCGGCTACCGACTAGTCGAGTCGGATGTGATCTGACTCGCGACCAAGTGAATGAGAACCTAAGGGGTCGCGCGCTTAAGGGAAGGAACACGTGGGCTTTAGGATCCGTGCGAGGCCCAAGAGTTGAGCTCGCGCTGGATGCCTATATATAGTGGAGGTGTGGCACACCCATCAAGTTGATGGCTTTGGTGCCATCATTAGGGCTTTGCATGTGTTGCAACTAGCCACCCCCACTCGCCGCCGAACTGTGTGATCGGACCTAGCAGTCCGCTTCACGGTGTTCCTCCTGAACGCGCGGATACCCTTAGAGGCGATGCACTTGCGCTGCACCAGCGAACCTGTACGTGGGATCCGGCGACCGGCAGTTCGAGGGAGATCGGACCGGCTGTACGAGGGAGATCAGACGAGGAGGAGACGGACCTCATGGACGCGCTGCCCCAACACTACTTCTGCTGCACGGCACTACGCGTCTAGTGGTAATGATCTGTGATCCATCTCCATAGCATGTTCTTGGTTGCTCTGCGCATAGGATAATTTTAATTTGCATGCGATGCACCTACAGTAGAACCCAATAGTGGTATCAGAGCCTCTGTTATAGGATTTGGATTCAGATCGGATGCATATATGATATGTGGAGGCGGCAGATGAGATCTGTCGTCGTTTGTGAGATCGTCGATGTGCACAATTGATGAGATCAACTGCACATGGGGATCGTTGAGGATATGTTTTCTGTCAGTCGGAATCGACGAGGTCATGACAGAACCTACCGCTACCGGTCGGTATCCGCCATCGGGGTTAACAGTGAAACGTAAATCCGAATCGGGTTCGCGATGATCGATAAGATCGGTCAGACCAGAAAATTGGGTGTGATCGGAGTACAGATTCGGCGGGACCGCCATGTGCGTAGCGCCTTGTATTTCGTACACGATCACACAAACCGGTAGAATGCGATTCTAGGCATAACTTTGTTTTGCAGGTTTGATGTGAATAGTATGGCTCATATGTATGTGATGCATGTGTGTAATTTAACATGACCTGCGTGTCATGATTGTCAGCCGACAGGAGCCAAAGTGCTGTCATTATATTGTATAACGACCTGCGTGTCGACTTGTGATTCTCTGTAAATTCATTGCTAGTTGTAGTAGTTGGAGAACAAAGATCAAGTTCGAGGCTTTGGCGCCCTGATCTGACGAACAAGATGGAGTTCCGCCTTGGTCATCGGAGTTGGAGCCGGCCTGGAAGGATGTCCATGAAGGAGCCATACTATTTCACATATTTATGTTTATATGTGATTGATATTGCTTCTTGTTTCTATGCATCTTAAAATGGTAGAAAGATCCCTCGTTAATATCAAGCACATTGCCATTCCGGATGTTGCACCTTTGCACGTCAAGTACATCTAGTGGCGGGCTCATAAAATTGAGCTGCCACTAGGTGTCCTTGAACTGGAGGGTTCGTGTCGGACACGGACATGCACTGCATCAGGTATACTTGACAAGGCTATCAAAACGGTTTTGGGTCTGGTGGCAAAGAACGTCGGGAGCCGGGGTATGAGATACCTACCCGACCGACAGGAGTCGTATAGAGATACGAATCAAGGAGTTGCTTACCGAATAGGCAAGTTGGCTAGCAGTGATGCTAAAGCTCACTACTAGCTCGCGCTAGACGGGTCCTGAATCATTGAGAGTTTGCGGAGGGATGCTGACTTCAGTGGGAGTAGTTCTGTTTAAGGCTTGAATTACTCTACATAAACACATTGCTTACTGATTGCATATTTTCTGTTGTAGATCAATAGCACCACCTGGTCAACCCAACTTTGCATTGAAATCAATTCTGGAAAAGGATAAACTGAATGGAACAGTTAAGTGTGGCGGAGATGCGCATGTTGAGATGGATGTGTGACCACACAAGGAAGGACCGAATCCGGAATGATGATATACGAGATAGAGTTGGGGTAGCGCCAATTGAAGAGAAGCTTGTCCAACATCGTCTGAGATGGTTTGGGCATATTCAGCGCAGGCCTCCAGAAGCCCCAGTGCATAGCGGACGGCTAAAGCATGCTGATAATGTGAAAAGAGGCTGGGGTAGACCGAACTTGACATGGGAAGAGTCCGTAAAGAGAGATCTGAAGGATTGGAGCATCACCAAAGAACTAGCCATGGACAGGGGTGCGTGGAAGCTTGCTATCCATGTGCCAAAACCATGAGTTGGTCGCGAGATCTTATGGGTTTCACCTCTAGCCTACCCCAACTTGTTTGGGACTAAAGGCTTTGTTGTTGTTGTTGTTGTTGTTGTTGTTGTTGATAAACTGAATGGAACAAACTTTACCACCTGGTATAGAAATTTGAGAATTGTTCTCAAGCACGATAAAAAGGAACATGCTCCAGAGGATCCACTTCCAGAGGAACCTGCCGATAATGCTAATGCCACAACCAAGAATGCCCACCAGAAACTTGTTGATGAATCAAACGAGATCAGCTGCCTCATGCTGGCTTGTATGGAGCCCGATTTCCAACAGCATTTCGAAAACGGTGAGGTTTTCGATATGATCGAGAGTCTCAAGAGCATGTTTCAGGTACAGGCTAGGACCGAAAGGTTCAACGTCTGGCAATCCTTGACGGATTGTAAGCTGAAAGAGGGTGATCCACTGAGCCCGCATGTGATCAAGATGATCGGGTACGTGCAAGCTTTGGATCGGTTAGGCTTCCCACTTGGGGACGAGCTGTCCACGGATGCAATTCTGGGTTCTCTTCCACCTAGCTATGGGATGTTCGTCTCGAACTATCATATGCACGGCATGGATAAGAAGCTAACTGAATTGCATGGGATGCTTAAGGTGGCAGAACACGATATTAAGAAAGGCACGCATCAAGTGTTGATGGTGCAGAACTCGGCTAAGTTCAAGAAGAGTTGGTCCAAGAAAAAGGGCAAGGCAAAGGGCATGGAGAAGGTTGTCTCTGCCGGTGCGCTGAAGCTAGCACAGGACTGAAAGACCATTTGTTTTCGTTGCAAGGAAACTGGTCACTGGAAGAGGAACTGTAGCAAGTGGCTTGCTGAGCATGGCAAGAAGGCCGGGAATGCTTCTTCAGGCAAAGGTACACTTGTTACATATGTTATAGACATTTACCTTACTGACATACCTAGTAGCTCTTGGGTATTTGATACCGGACCGGTTGTTCATATTTGCAACTCGATGCAGGGGCTGATAAGAACTAGGCGTGTGGCACAAGGGGAGATTGACATCAAGGTCGGCAACAAAGCAAGAGTTGTTGTGTTGGAGGTCGGCACGATGCAGCTCAAGCTTCCTTCTGGATTAATTTTGGAATTGAATAATTGTTATTACATTCCCGCACTTAGTCGAAACATTATTTCTGCCTCATGATTGATGAGTCAGGGTTATGAATTCAATTTAAAGGACAATGGTTGTTCATTTTATTTGAATGGAATGTTCCACGGCTATGCACCCATTGTAGATGGGCTATTTATTTTGAATCTAGAAACGGAACCAGTCTATAACATGAATGTCAAGAGGCATAAGCCTAATGAGATAAATCCGACTTACTTCTGGCATTGTTGGCTTGGACATATTAGTCTGAAACGCATGAAGAAGCTCCATGATGATGGACTCCTAACTTCGTCTGACTTCGGGTTGTTCGAGACATGTGAATCATGCTTGCTTGGCAAGATGACTAAGTCTCCTTTTGCAAAGAGTTGCGAAAGGGTGTCCGAGTTGTTGGAGCTTATACACAGTGATGTGTGTGGTCCATTGAGCACAACGGCCAGAGGTGGCTATAAGTGCCTCGTGACTTTTACTGACGACTTCAGTAGATATGGATATATCTATTTGATGAGGCACAAGTCGGAAACTTTTGAAAAGTTTAAAGAGTTTCAAAACGAGGTTGAAAATCAGCTCGGCAAGACAATAAAACTTCTACGATCAGATCGTGGAGGTGAATACATGAGCCAGGAGTTTGATGATCATCTGAAAAGCCGAGGTATAATACCTTAGCTCACACCTCCGGGTACGCCGTAGAGAAATGGCATGTCAGAATGGAGAAATTGAACCTTGTTGGACATGGTTCGATCGATGATGAGCAAATCAGATTTACCCTTGTCATTCTACGGATACGCTCTAGAAACTGCAGCTTTCACACTTAATAGGGTACCATCAAAGTCCATAGATAAGACACCACATGAGATGTGGACTGGGAAGAGTCCTAGTTTGTCTTTTCTAAAGATTTGGGGTTGTGAAGCATTTGTCAAACAACTCATGTCGGACAAGCTTACACTCAAGTCGGATAAATGTATATTTGTGGGATATCCGAGGGAAACCTTGGGATATAGCTTCTACAACCGAGAAGAGAACAAAGTGTTTGTTGCTCGGAACGGGGTTTTCCTAGAGAAAGAGTTTCTCAGTTGGGAAGGCAGTGGGAGAACGGTGCGACTCAAAGAATTTCGAGAGCCACTCGGGGACGACTCGGTTGGTGATGAGATCATACCGGAGTTGGTCAGGGAACCCATAGAGGAATCGGCACCGGAGCCACGAAGGTCGGAAAGATTGCGTAGAGTACGCGATGTGTTGTTGCTAGAAAGCGACGAGCCGGCCACGTATGCGGAAGCGATGGTGAGCCCAAATTCCGAGGCATGGCTGGAGGCCATGAGATCCGACTTAAAGTCCATGGATGATAATCAAGTCTGGGACTTGGTTGATATGCCACCTGGCGTAATTGCCATTGGTTGCAAATGGGTCTTTAAGAAGAAAACCGATGTGGATGGAAATGTTCGGATCCACAAAGCTTGGCTTGTCGCTAAAGGTTATGGATAAGTTCAAGGAATTGACTATGACGAGACCTACTCGCCGGTAGCGATGCTAAAGTCGGTGAGGATCATACTAGCTATAGCTGCATATTTCGATTATGAGATATGGCAGATGGATGTCAAAACGGCTTTCCTTCATGGAAATTTAAAGGAGGATGTATACATGATATAGCCTAAAGGTTTTGATGATCCAAATAATGCTAGTAAAATATGCAAGCTCAAGATATCCATTTATGGATTGAAGCAAGCAGCTCGGAGTTGGAACATTCGTTTTGATGAAGTCATCGTTGACCTTGGTTCATCAAGAATGAAGAGGACTATTGTTTATACAAGAAGTCTAGTGGGAGCTCGGTAGTATTTTTGATCCTGTATGTGGATGACATACTGCTGATCGGAAATGATGTTTTGATGCTGAACTCAGTCGAGGAATCATTGAATGGCAAGTTTTCAATGGAAGACCTTGGAGAAGCAGTATACATTTGCATCAAGATCTATAGAGATAGATCGAAGAGGCTGCTCGACTTAAGCCAGAGCACGTACATAGACAAAGTGTTGAAGCGGTTCAACACGAGTGAGGCCAAGAAAGGGTTCTTGCCCATCTCACATGGTATAAGGCTAAGCAAGACTCAGAGTCCTACGTCTTCTAATGAGCGAAACTGGATGAGTAGCATTCCGTATGCTTCGGCAATAGGATCCATCATGTATGCCATGCTATGTACTCGACCTGATGTTGCCTATGCAATAAGCTTAACAAGAAGATACCAGGCTGACACAGGTGAGAGTCATCGGGCAGTGGTGAAAACTATCCTCATGTACCTGAAAAGGACTAAAGAGATGTTACTAGTTTATGGAGGTGAGGAGGAGCTCTGCGTAAAGGGTTACGCTAATGCTAGTTTCCAAACTGACAGGGATGATTGTCGATCGCAAACTTGATTCGTGTATGTCATGAATGGAGGAGCAGTGAGCTGGACGAGTTCCAAGAAAGATACGGTGGCTGACTCCACAACAGAGGCCGAATACATTGTGGCTTGTGAAGCCGCAAAGGAAGGTGTTTGGATTCGGAAGTTCCTGGAGGATCTTGGTGTGTTCCCGGGCTGGGCAAAACCGTTGGACCTGTATTGCGACAATTCAGGTGCCATCGCACAGCCCAAGGAGCCGAGACAACACCACAAGACCAGGCACATAGACCGAAAGTATCACCCTATACAGAAGCTCTTAAAGAATGGTGATACGAATTTATGCAAGATTCATACGGATGAAAATGTTGCAGATCCGTTGACTAAGCCGCTTCCACAACCCAAGCATGAGGGGCACGTTAGAGCTATGGGCATTCGATGTCTATTTGATTGACTCTAGTGCAAGTGGGAGACTGTTGGAGATATGCCCTAGAGGCAATCATGTATGATGATATTTCCTATGTGTTTATGAATAAAGATAGTCCTTGGACATTATCAATGATGTGTATTAACAAGTACGTGACTTGTTTGTGAGACTATGCATTGTCCGATGACTGTCCTAAATGGTCCCTAGTCAAAACGGTTGTGTGGATGCGCAGCCAGTTAGACTAGCACATGACACGGTGGAAGGTCCACTCTCACTGACCATGTAGCATTGGATGCTAGCCGGATAATATGGACTCAGAAAGATCTGGTCGGATTCGAAGTAATCAGATCCGAGTCGAGATAAGGTCTGAGTTGGACATACCCGACTATGAGACGCAGTGATAGGTCATCTGTGAGTCTCTGGTACAACATACGTTCTATGTCCTAAGACCTGAGATGACGCATGTACTCGGGATGGTGATAGACCTGCTTTGGGCCGACCAAACGCTACTTCGTAACTGGGTAGTTATAAAGGTGGGGTTTGGGCTTGTCCTGACCCATGCTGCGAGACATAGTTGAGCAAGATGGGATTTGCCCCTCCGATCAGGAGAGATATACTCTGGGCCCCTCGGGTGATCCGACCTGCATAAGCATGGCCATGCGATGAGGATTATGAGATAATCCAAAGTGTTGGTCAGATTCACCGGAACGAGAAAGAGGTCGTGCTGCAACAAGGATGACCATGTCGCCTTGAGCATGACAACATATATCATGTGGTAAAGGGAACAGAAGTGTGATGTACAGGTTCGCCTAACCAACTTCATCAGACACTTGGAGTTGGCACGCTTTGCTAGAGGCCGCTACTGACTAGTCGAGTCGGATGTGATCTGACTCGCGACCAAGTGAATGAGAATCTAAGGGGTCGCGCGCTTAAGGGAAGGAACACGTGGGCTTTAGGATCCGTGCGAGGCCCAAGAGTTGAGCCCTGATGACCCACAAGTATAGGGGATCTATCGTAGTCTTTTCGATAAGTAAGAGTGTCGAACCCAACGAGCAGCAGAAGGAAACGACAAGCGGTTTTCAGCAAGGTATTCTCTGCAAGCACTGAAATTATCGGTAACAGATAGTTGTGTGATAAGATAATTCGTAACGGGTATCAAGTAACGAGTGTAACAAAGGTGCAGCAAGGTGGCCCAATCCTTTTTGTAGCAAAGGACAAGCCTGGACAAACTCTTATATAAGGCAAAGCGCTCCCGAGGACACATGGGAATTACTGTCAAGCTAGTTTTCATCATGCTCATATGATTCGCGTTCGTTACTTTGATAGTTTGATATGTGGGTGGACCGGTGCTTGGGTGCTGTCCTTACTTGGACAAGCCTCGCACTTATGATTAACCTCTCTCGCAAGCATCCGCAACTACGAAAGAAGAATTAAGATATATCTAACCATAGCATGAAACATATGGATCCAAATCAGCCCCTTACGAAGCAACGCATAGACTAGGGTTTAAGCTTCTGGCACTCTAGCAACCCATCATCTACTTATTACTTCCCAATGCCCTCCCCTAGGCCCAAATAATGGTGAAGTGTCATGTAGTCGACGTTCACATAACACCACTAGAGGAGAGACAACATACATCTTATCAAAATATCGAACGAATACCAAATTCACATGATTACTTATAACAAGACTTATCCCATGTCCTCAGGAACAAACGTAACTACTCACAAAGCATATTCATATTCATGATCAGAGAAGTATTAATTATCATTAAGGATCTGAACATATGATCTTCCACCAAGTAAACCAACTAGCATCAACTACAAGGAGTAATCAACACTACTAGCAACCCACATGTACCAATCTGAGGTTTTGAGACTAAGATCGGATACAAGAGATGAACCAGGATTTGGAGAGGAGATGGTTCTGGTGAAGATGTTGATGGAGATTGACCCCCTCTTGATGAGAGGATCGTTGGTGATGACGATGGCTTCGATTTCCCCCTCCGGGAGGGAAGTTTCCCTGGCAGAACAGCTCCGCCGGAGCCCTAGATTGCTTCTGCCCAGGTTCTGCCTCGAGACGGCGGCGCTTCATCCCGAAAGCTCTCTTTTGATTTTTTCCAGGTCAAAACCCTCCATATAGCAGAAGATGGGCACCGGAGGGCTGCCAGGGGGCCCACAAGCCACAGGGGCGCGCCCTTGGGGGTAGGGCGCGCCCCCAGGCTTGTGGCCTCCTGGTGGGTCCCCTCTGGTATTTCTTTCGCCCAATATTTTTTATATATTCCAAAATAATTCTCCGTAACTTTTCAGGACTTTTGGAGTTGTGCAGAATAGGTCTCTCATATTTGCTCCTTTTCCAGTCCAGAATTCCAGCTGCCGGCATTCTCCCTCTTCATGTAAACCTTGTAAAATAAGAGAGAAAAGGCATAAGTATTGTGCCATAATGTGTAATAACAGCCCACAATGCAATAAATATCAATATAAAAGCATGATGCAAAATGGACGTATCAACTCCCCCAAGCTTAGACCTCGCTTGTCCTCAAACGAAAGCCGAAATCGATAAATATGTCCACATGTTTAGAGATAGAGGTGTCGATAAAATAAAATACGGACATGAAGGCATCATGATCATCTTTAGAACAGCAACATATATTGACATATAATTTTTTTATGCTAGAGTGACAATTCATTCACAAGGTAAAGTATGAATCAGAAACTTTATTGAAAACTAACAAACTATGATCTCGGTCATTGAAGCAATTGCAATTTATCATAACATCGGAAAGAGTCAATATAAGAGCTTTTTAGCAAGTTCACATACTCAACTATCATTTATTCTTTTACAATTGCTAACACTCACGCGATACTTATGAGATCAAAGTTTCAATCGGACACAGAGAAAGATAGGGGCTTATAGTTTCGCCTCCTAACTATTTACCTCAAGGGTAATGTCAACAGAAATAACTCATGATCACCCACATCCGAGTGGATATATGTGTCTAGATCATTCCCCAAGACATGACGCTTGCCAAGAGAGAAAGGCGAAATATAGGAAGTGGTGAAGATCACCATGACTCTTGCATAAAGGTAAGTACTACAAAGTAGAAGTAACAGATAGGCCCTTCGCAGAGGGAAGCAGAGGTTGTCATGCGCTTTTATAGTTGGATGCGCAATCTCTTAATGCAAAAGAACGTCACTTTATATTGCCGCTTGTGATAAAGAACTTTATTATGCAGTCTGTCGCTTTTATTTCTTCCATATCACAAGTTCGTATAAAGTTTGTTTTCCTCACACTAATAGATCATACATATTTAGGGAGCAATTTTTTATTGCTTGCACCGATGAGAACTTACTTGAAGGATCTTACTCAATCCATAGGTAGGTATGGTGGACTCTCATGGCGAAACTGGTTTAAGGGTGTTTGGATGCACAAGTAGTATCTCTACTTGGTGCGGAAGTTTTGGCTAGTATGAGGTGGAAGCAAGCGTCACATGTTAGAGGATCCATGACAATATAACTTCTATTCGGAAATAAGCAAACATAACTCATTATGTTGTCTTCCTTGTCCAACATCAACTTTTTAGCATATAATATTTTGATGAGTGCTCACAATCACAAAAGATGTCCAAGATAGTATATTTATATGTGAGACCTCTCTTTCTTTATTACTTCCTATTAATTGCAACAATGACCAAAACTATGTTTGTCAACTAACAACAAGTTTCATGGGACATACTTCTTATATGTGAAGTCATCACTCCCCATAAGGTCATCATATATACTCTTTGCTTTTATTCTATTCTTCTTTTTATTTCTTTTTCCCAAGATCATAGCAAGCAAGTAAAGCCCTCAACTTAAAACTACTTTTTATTATATAACTCTCGAACTCGATTACATAGGGGGAACATAAAGCAAAATTCAAAGCTAGATCACACTAAAACTTTATTCTACTAGATCAAGATATAACCAAAAGGAATGAACTAAGAAAAACGATAAAAGTAAAAGATGTGATGGTGATACGATACCGGGGCACCTCCCCCAAGCTTGGCACAAGCCAAGGGGAGTGCCCATACCCATGTGTTTAGTTGTCTTTCTTCGGAGGTGGTGATGGTGGAGAAGGATCTTTAAGCTTGTTCAGTTTCCTTTTAAGCATAAAATTATGTTCCCTCAGATCGTCAACTTCCTGCTCGAGCTTCAATATCCTTTGACATAATTCTTGCTTGCTCTCCTGTAGAAAACGAGAAGGGATAAATAGAACCTTGGGTTTTATCCTTGTGTTTGGGAGGCTCGATTTCCTGAACTCCATGTGCATATCTCCTGGTTGAGGCAGAGGTATCTCTTCTTCATCCGAGCTTTCTTTCTCATACTTGCCTTCTTGTTCCTCCTCCGAGAACAATCCATAAGGATCTAAGTCCCCATAGAGCTTGGAATTGGCAAGATAATGCGATACATAGCTCTCCCCATCGGACTCTTGGGAGGACATATTTTCAGATCGTACCACATACCTACTCCTTTTCGGAGTCTGAAACATTCTGGTAGACATCCCTTATGTACTCCTCCGGGGTTAGGGTATTAATAATATTGGTTTAGACATTTACGGGAGTACCTGAGATATAATGTTTGATTCTCTGCCCGTTTACCACCTTTGGGTTAGGGCCTTCGGCGTTGTTGATCTTGATGGCACCGGAACGATATACTTCCTCGACAATGTAAGGCCTTTCCCATTTAGAGAGAAGTTTTCCTGCAAAAAATCTTAAACGAGAATTGTATAGCAAGACATCGTCACCTACATTGAATTCACGCTTTTGTATCCTTTTATCATGCCATCTCTTAACCTTTTCTTTAAACAACTTGGCATTCTCATAGGCCTGGGTTCTCCATTCATCAAGTGAGCTAATATCAAATAACCTCTTCTCACCAGCAAGTTTGAAATCATAGTTGAGCTCTTTGATTGCCCAATAAGCTTTATGTTCTAGTTCTAGAGGTAAGTGACATGCTTTACCATAGACCATTTTATACGGAGACATACCCATAGGGTTTTTGTAAGCAGTTCTATAAGCCCATAATGCATCATCAAGTTTCTTACACCAATTCTTTCTAGATCTATTAACAGTCTTTTGCAAGATCAATTTAATTTCTATATTGCTTAATTCTACTTGACCACTAGACTGAGGATGATATCGAGATGCAATTCTATGATTAACATCATACTTAGCAAGCAATTTACGGAAAGCACCATGAATAAAGTGTGAACCACCATCAGTCATTAAATATCTAGGGACTCCAAATCTAGGGAAAATAACTTCTTTAAGCACTTTAATAGAAGTGTTATGATCAGCACTACTAGTTGGAATAGCTTCTACCCACTTAGTAACATAATCAACAGCAACTAGAATATGGGTATACCCGTTGGACTTTGGAAAAGGTCCCATATAATCAAAGCCCCAAACATCAAATGGTTCAATAACAAGTGAGTAATTCATAGGCATTTCCTGACGTCTACTAATATTACCAATTCTTTGACATTCATCACAAGACAAGACAAACTTACGAGCATCCTTGAAGAGAGTAGGCCAATAAAAACCAGATTGTAATACCTTGTGTGCAGGTCTATCTCCAGCGTGGTGTCCTCCGTAGGGCTCGGAGTGACACTTGTGTAGGATCTGTTCCTGTTCATGCTCAGGTACACAACGTCTAATAACACCATCTACTCCTTCTTTATAAAGGTGTGGATCATCCCAAAAGTAATGTCTTAAACCATAGAAGAACTTTTTCTTTTGTTGGTATGTGAAACTAGGTGGTATAAATTTAGCAACAATGTAATTAGCATAATCAACATACCATGGAGCATTGCGTGAAGCATTTATGACAGCTAATTGTTCATCAGGAAAGCTATCATCAATAGGTAGTGGGTCATCAAGAACATTCTCTAACCTAGACAAGTTATCTGCTACGGGGTTCTCAGCACCCTTTCTATCAACAATATGCAAATCAAATTCTTGTAGCAAGAGAACCCATCTAATAAGTCTAGGTTTAGCATCTTTCTTTTCCATAAGGTATTTAATAGCAGCATGATCAGTGTGAACAGTAACTTTGGAATCGGCAATATAAGATCTGAACTTATCACATGCAAACACAAGAGCTAAAAATTCCTTTTCAGTAGTAGCATAGTTTCTTTGAGCACTGTCTAGAGTTTTACTAGCATAATGGATAACATTCAATTTCTTATCAACTATTTGTCCTAGAACAGCACCAACAACATAATCACTAGCGTCACACATGATTTCAAAGGGTAGGTTCCAATCAGGTGGTTGAACAACAGGTGCAGTGATCAAGGCTTTCTTAAGAATTTCAAATGCTTCTACACAATCATCATCAAAAACGAATGGAACATCTTTTTGCAAGAGATTAGTGAGAGGCCTAGAAATCTTAGAGAAGTCTTTAATAAACCTCCTATAGAAACCAGCATGACCAAGGAAACTTCTTATACCTTTGATATCCGTAGGACACGGCATTTTTTCAATAGCATCAACTTTAGCTTTATCAACTTCAATACCTCTTTCAGAGATTTTGTGTCCCAAGACAATACCCTCATTAACCATAAAGTGGCACTTCTCCCAATTCAAGACAAGATTAGTTTCCTCACACCTCTGCAAAACTCGATCAAGGTTGCTCAAGCAATCATCAAAAGAAGTTCCGTAAACGGAGAAATCATCCATGAAAACCTCAACAATCTTTTCACAAAAGTCAGAGAATATAGCAGTCATACATCTTTGAAAGGTAGCAGGTGCATTGCATAAACCAAAAGGCATACGTCTATAAGCAAAGGTACCGAAAGGACAAGTAAAAGTGGTCTTCTCTTGGTTCTCTTTTGACACAGGTATTTGAGAGAAACCAGAATAACCATCTAGAAAGCAAAAGTGTCTTGGATAGCCTTTCTAGCATTTGATCAATAAAAGGTAGAGGGTAATGATCTTTCCTAGTAGCTTTATTTAATTTCCTAAAATCAATTACCATTCTATATCCTGTAACAATTCTTTGCGGGATCAATTCATTTTTATCATTGGGAACAACATTAATACCTCCCTTCTTAGGGACACAATGAATGGGACTAACCCATCTACTATCGGCAATAGGATAAATTATACCTGCCTCCAGAAGCTTTAATATTTCATTTCTTACCACTTCTTTCATTTTAGGATTTAACCGTCGTTGGTGATCAACAACTGGTTTAGCACCAGGCTCCATATTAATTTTATGCTGACATAGAGTGGGACTAATGCCCTTAAGATCATCAAGAGTATATCCAATAGCAGCACGGTGCTTCTTCAGAGTTTTCAACAATCTCTTTTCTTCATGCTCTGAAAGGTTAGCACTAATAATAACATGATATATCTTCTTTTCATCAAGATAAGCATATTTCAGAGTATCCGGTAATTGTTTAAGCTCAAACACGGGATCACCCTTGGGTGGAGGAGGATCCCCAAGTATTTCAATAGGCAAGTTGTGTTTCAAAATAGGCATTTGATTAAAGAAAATATTATCTAATTCCCTTCTTTCATTCATGAACATATCATTTTCATGGTCTAGCAAATATTGTTCTAAAGGATCAGTAGGAGGCAAAGCAATAGAAGAAAGACCAATAATTTCATCCTTACTAGGCAATTCTTTATCATGGGGTTGTCTACGAAATTTAGAGAAATTAAACTCATGGGACACATCCCCAAAACTTACAGTAACAGTTTCTTCCTCACAATCTATTTTAGCATTAACAGTATTCAAGAAAGGCCTACCAAATATAATGGGACAAAAATCATCTTGTGGGGAACCAAGACCAAGAAAATCAGTAGGATATTTTATTTTCCCACACAAGACTTCAACATCTCTAACAATCCCAACTGGTGCTATAGTATCTCTATTAGCAAGCTTAATGATAACATCAATTTCTTCTATTTCAGCTGGTGCAATATCATTCATAATTTCTTGATATAAGGTAAAGGGAATTGCACTAACACTAGCACCCACATCACATAAGCCATGATAACAATGATCTCCTATTTTAACAGAAACAACAGGCATGCCAACAACAGGTCTATGTTTATCTTAGTATCAGGTCTAGCAATTCTAGCAGCTTCATCACAGAAATGAATAACATGCCCATCAATATTATCAACCAAGAGATCTTTAACCATAGCAATACTAGGTTCAACTTTAATTTGTTCAGGGGGTGTAGGTGTTCTAACATAGCTCTTACGAACCACAGTTGAAGCTTTGGCATGATCCTTTATTCTAACAGGGAAAGGTGGTTTTTCAATATAAGCAGTAGGAACAATAGGATCAACATTATAAGTAATGGTTTCTTCTTCAACTTTAATAGGTTCTACTACTTTCACTTCAATGGGAGGATGATATTTAAACCACTTCTCCTTGGGGAGATCAACATGAGTAGCAAATGATTCACAGAAAGAAGCTACTATCTCAGAGTCAAGTCCATATTTAGTGCTAAATTCACGAAAAGCATCGGTGTCTATAAAGGATTTAACACAATCAAACTCAAGGTTTATACCTGACTCCTTACCTTCGTCGAGCTCCCAATCTTCAGAGTTGCGTTTAATTCTTTCCAATAAGTCCCATTTGAATTCAATAGTCTTCTTCATAAAGGAACCAGTACAAGAAGTATCGAGCATGGATTGATCATTACGAGAAAGCCGAGCATAAAAATTCGGAATAATAATTTCTCTTGAGAGCTCATGATTGGGGCATGAATATAACATTGACTTAAGCCTCCCCCAAGCTTGAGCGATACTTTCTCCTTCATGAGGCCAAAAATTATAAATATAATTCCGATCACGATGAACCAAATGCATAGGATAAAACTTCTGATGAAATTCCAATTTCAATCGGTTGTAGTTCCATGATCCAATATCATCACATAGCCTATACCATGTCAATGCCTTCTCCTTCAAAGATAAAGGGAAGACCTTCTTCTTGACATCATCCTCGGGCACACCTGCAAGCTTAAATAATCCACAGACTTCATCCACATAGATTAGATGCAAATCAGGATGTAGTGTTCCATCTCCTGCATAAGGATTAGCTAGCAGTTTCTCTATCATACCCGAAGGAATTTCATAATAAATATTTTCAATAGGTTCAGTAGGTTTAGGTGCAACTCTTTGCTCTTTCGGTCGAGGTGAAGATACCCCAAACAAGCCCCTCAAAGGATTATTTTCCATAGTAACAAGCGACAGTAAATTTCAGCACACTATATAACTTTTTCCATACCAAATTCCACTCACCAAAGGCGCTTCACTGCCCGGCAACGGCGCCAGAAAAGAGTCTTGATGACCCACAAGTATAGGGGATCTATCGTAGTCTTTTTGATAAGTAAGAGTGTCGAACCCAACGAGGAGCAGAAGGAAATGACAAGCGGTTTTCAGCAAGGTATTCTCTGCAAGCACTGAAATTATCGGTAACAGATAGTTGTGTGATAAGATAATTCGTAACAGGTAACAAGTAAAGAGTGTAACAAAGGTGCAGCAAGGTGGCCCAATCCTTTTTGTAGCAAAGGACAAGCCTGGACAAACTCTTATATAAGGCAAAGCGCTCCCGAGGACACATGGGAATTACTGTCAAGCTAGTTTTCATCATGCTCATATGATTCGCGTTCGTTACTTTGATAGTTTGATATGTGGGTGGCCGGTGCTTGGGTGCTGTCCTTACTTGGACAAGCCTCCCACTTATGATTAACCTCTCTCGCAAGCATCCGCAACTACGAAAGAAGAATTAAGATAAATATAACCATAGCATGAAACATATGGATCCAAATCAGCCCCTTACGAAGCAACGCATAAACTAGGGTTTAAGCTTCTGTCACTCTAGCAACCTGTCATCTACTTATTACTTCCCAATGCCCTCCCCTAGGCCCAAATAATGCTGAAGTGTCATGTAGTCGACGTTCACATAACACCACTAGAGGAGAGACAACATACATCTTATCAAAATATCGAACGAATACCAAATTCACATGATTACTTATAACAAGACTTATCCCATGTCCTCAGGAACAAACGTAACTACTCACAAAGCATATTCATATTCATGATCAGAGAAGTATTAATTATCATTAAGGATCTGAACATATGATCTTCCACCAAGTAAACCAACTAGCATCAACTACAAGGAGTAATCAACACTACTAGCAACCCACAGGTACTAATTTGAGGTTTTGAGACTAAGATCGGATACAAGAGATGAACTAGGGTTTGGAGAGGAGATGGTGCTGGTGAAGATGTTGATGGAGATTGACCCCCTCTCGATGAGAGGATCGTTGGTGATGACGATGGCTTCGATTTCCCCCTTCGGGAGGGAAGTTTCCCTGGCAGAACAGCTCTGTCGGAGCCCTAGATTGCTTCTGCCCAGGTTCCGCCTCGAGACGGCGGCGCTTCATCCCGAAAGCTCTCTTTTGATTTTTTCCAGGTCAAAACCCTCCATATAGCAGAAGATGGGCACCGGAGGGCTGCCAGGGGGCCCACAAGCCACAGGGGCGCGCCCTGGGGGGTAGGGCGCGCCCCCAGGCTTGTGGCCTCCTGGTGGGTCCCCTCTGGTATTTCGTTCGCCCAATATTTTTTATATATTCCAAAATAATTCTCCATAACTTTTCAGGACTTTTGGAGTTGTGCATAATAGGTCTCTCATATTTGCTCCTTTTCCAGTCCAGAATTTCAGCTGCCGGCATTCTCTCTCTTCATGTAAACCTTGTAAAATAAGAGAGAAAATGCATAAGTATTGTACCATAATGTGTAATAATAGCCCATAATGCAATAAATATCAATATAAAAGCATGATGCAAAATGGATGTATCAAGCCCGCGCCGGATTCCTATATATAGTGGAGGTGCGGCACACCCATCTGGTTGATGGCTTCGGCGCCGTCATTAGAGCTTTGCATGTGCTGCAACTAGCCACCTCCACTCGCCGCCGAACTGTGTGATCGGACCTGGAAGTCCGCCGCATGGTGTTCCTCCTGCATGCGCGGATACCATTAGAGGCGGTGCACTTGCGCCGCTCCGGTGAACCTGTATATGGGATCCGGCAACCGGCAGTTCGAGGGAGATCGGACCGGCTGTTCGAGGGAGATCGGACGAGGAGGAGACGGACCTCGTGGACGCGCTGCCCTAACTCTACTTCCGCTGCACGGCACTGCGCGTCTAGTGGTAACGATTTGTGATCCATCTCCGTAGCATGTTCTTGGTTGTTCTGCGCGTAGGAAAATTTTAATTTGCATGCGATGCACCTAAGGTAGAACCCAACAGATCATATAACAGTTACACACTAGGGCGACATAGAACTAGCTCCAATTCGTGAATGTAATGTAGGCATGTATTCCGTACATAGTCATACGTGCTTGCGATAAGAACTTGCATGACATCTTTTGTCCTACCCTCCCGTGGCAGCGGAGTCCTATTGGAAACTAAGGGATATTAAGGCCTCCTTTTAATAGAGAACCAAAATAAAGCATTAACACATGGTGAATACATGAACTCCCCAAAGTACGGCAATCACCGGAAAGAATCCCAATTATTGTCACCTTGGGGTATGCGGATCAAGACACGTAATAGGTGCATACAACTTGCAAGATAGGATCCAAATCAATCTTATATTCATGAAAACATAATATGTTCAGATCTGAAATCATGGCACTCGGGCCCTAGTTACAAGCATTAACCATAGCAAAGTCATAGCAACATCAATCTCAGAACATAGTGGACACTAGGGATCAAGCCCTATGAAACTTAACTCGATTACATGATCAATCTCAACAAATCCCACCACCGTCCAGCAAGCCTACAAAGGAATTACTCACTCCCGGTGGTGAGCATCATGGCGGTGTTGATGGAGAGGGGTTGGGAATGATGACGGCGGTGATTTCCCCTCTCCGGATCCCCAAACGGACTCTAGATCAGCCCTCCCAAGGAAGAATAGGAGGTGGCGGCGGCTCCGTCTCGTGAAACACAATGAAAACTTCTCTCTAATTTTTTTCTTTGAAGATGTAATTTTATAGGACTGGAATTAGGGTCGGAGGAGCCACGAGGGCCCCACAAGCCATCAGGGTGTGGCCTAGGGGGGCGCGCCCTGATGTGTGGTGGCCCCCTAGCACACCCCCTCCGGCAGGTCTTCACTCTATAATTCATTATAATTCTCAAAAATAATTCACAAAAAGTTTTGTCCGGTTCCGAGAACTTTTATTTCTGCACAAAAATAACACCAAGGTAGTTTTGCTGAAAACAGTGTCAGTCTGGGTTAGTTTCATTCAAATCATGCAAATTAGAGGTCAAAACCAGAGCAAAAGTGTTTGGAAAAGTAGATACGTTGGAGACGTATCACGCCTCCTGGTGATTAATTCTTCCTCCATTTTCCTTCCTTTCCATTCTCCCACATAATTTCTTCCCTTTTTATCCCATTTCCCATGGAAAAACATTAAAGAGAGGATTTATGGAATCCTTTGCATTCATTAGTCATTAGTGGCAATATCAGAGAAAATATCTCTCTTTTAATGAAATATCTTGGTTTAAACAAGGTTGAAATGAGTGTAAAAATACCACTCATCAACTCCCCCAAGCTTAAACTTGATCGTCCTCGAGCAACATAACACAAATCCGAAGCATAAGGAACTTAGTTGTTTAAACCGAAATAATGAGAAGGTTTTGGTTCACTTACTACCGGTATGCCTAGATAGCCCTCTGCTTCTTGACCTGAAAACTTAGCATAGATATAGCGGTGGCATGGTTATAGTGCAAGTGTTAGTGAAGCAAAGATAATCAACGCAAAGTTTCTGATCTACTAGGTAAAACAATTTGCAACACTTCATTTCATTTAATCTAGATAACACTTGCTTGCCGGGAATGCACAGAAGAGTTTCTTTAGATAGAGCCATGAAAACATAAATTAGGGAGTAGAAAGTATGTAGTAAAATATGATGCTCAAGTGCTCATAAGAAAACCCACAATTATTTCCTCCTCTAGGCTCTTAAACACTTTGTTTCAATCATTGTTTGCTGGAAATTTGATTGTCACGTGAAGGAGATTATGCCAAATAAGTGATCATGCATAGGTTTTCATTGTCTCTTAATGTTTGGGAACTACGGACCTTTAGCAATAGTGTCTCTTTCGAGCACTTTTGACCAGTCCCCTTTATTTACCACATACACACCAACTCAAGAGAAAGCCGAATAATATTCGCTTGTAGTGTTGCCACTATGTATGGTAACAAACTCATAGCCGAAATCCGAGTTGTCGCTCTTGGTGGATCGTTCATTGGCCAGCGGGGTCCTCAACATAACATCAAGAAGGGTGACGAAGCCACATTTACACACGTAAATGCGTATATAGTAGCAAAGGCTATGGCACTAGCCGGAGGCTATAACACCATGTTGAGAGATACAACATAGATTTTTGGAATAATTTCACCCACCTTTCAACTAAGTTCCTCTAGAAAATTTAATCCACAAGTGCTATCAAGTCTATTAAAATTAATAACATGGGGTTGAGCATGTTAAACATCACTTCCACTACAATTTCTCAACTCCCAAGTCTTGAGAGACTTTCTCTTGTGCAAAGTTATTCTTGGTTAATATCATTTCATTTAAAAATTGTCCCACAACAAGTCTTATTTGTCTAAACTAAAGGAAAAAAGCTACAAAATTATTTCAGCTACTAGAGCAAAACCTTTGTATCAACTATCAAGACTTACTCCCATTTGCACATATGTGGGATCAAGAAGAGGAGTCTAAATGGGGGTGAATAGACTACTCGACCAAATAAAAACCTAACCTTTTCCCAATTTTATTGGTTGGCAAGTTTTAGCAATTCTAGCAAGTCTAGCACACCCTACACATGCAAGTTTACGAGTCAGCGGAAAGTAATCACATCCAAGTGTAAGTAATGAGTAGAGGAATCAAACACAATGGGAACACAAAGATTTTTCCAGTGGTTCTGATAGGTGGTGCTATCATACATCCACGTTGATGGAAACTTCAACCCACGGAGGGTAACAGCTGCACGAGTCCATGGAGGGATCCACCCACAAGGGGTCCACGAAGAAGCAACCTTGTCTATTCCACCATGGCTTACGTCCATGAAGGACTAGCCTCACTCGGGGTAGATCTTCATGAAGTAGGGAATCTCCTTGCCCTTACAAACTTCTTAGTTCACCTCCACAAGATTTGGAGGCTCCCAAGCGATACCTAACCAATCTAGGAGACACCACTCTCCAAAAGGTAATAGATGTGGTATGGATCATGAACTCCTTGCTCTAGTGCTTCAAAAAATAGTCTCCTCAATACGCAATCACTCTCTCACAGATTGGGCTTGGTAGAAGAGATTGATTGGGTGGAAAGCAACTTGGGGAGGCTAGAAATCAAGATTCATATGCTTGGGGTGGAAGATCTTGATCTCAACACATGAGTAGGTGGTTCTCTCTCAGCGGATGAATGGTGGAAGTGTTTGCTTGTTCTGAGTGCTCTCTCAATGAATGAGAGGGAGGTGGAGGGGTATATATAGCCATCTCCAAAAATCCGACCGTTAAAAGATTATTTCCCAACTTAGTGGAACCAAAGTAAAAACTCGGTCGCACCGACTAGTGCAAAATGTCCTAACTTTTTGGTACTCGGTGAGACCGATATAAAGCATCTCGGTGAGACTGATTCGGCTGGCCTGGGCAGTTCCTCACTTTAGTGGCACCGATATGTAAAACTCAGAAATTCTGATTTTTGGCAGATAGATACCAGAAGGTTGGTCACTACTTTTTGGCTGTACCGAAGTGAATCTCGGTTGTACCGATTTGCTAGGGTTTGGCTTTGGTTCTGTCTAAGGGAAACTCGGTGTGGCCAATATGGGAAATGTTGGTGGAACTGAATTTGACTTTAGAGTTTTGGTCATAATATTTTTTGGGAGAAATCATGAGGTTTTTGGTGGCTAATATCTAAGCACTTTGAGCAACCAGATCATCATAGATACCTCATCCCCTTTTAATAGTATTGGCTTTCCTATGGACTCAAATGTGATTTCTCACATAAAGTAAAATGTAGAGTCTTGAAGTTTGAAGCTTTTGCCAATTGATGTTCCTTTCCTTCTTGGGGATCCTCCTCACAATTCCCAGCCTCTGCAATCTTTGGACTTAATTTGAAATAAACTAGGTAGAACTATTAGTCCAAGAGATAATGTATGTTTTCATGAATTATCAAAACCTCCAAGGGAGCATATGTGCTTTCAATCTCCCACTTTTTGATAATTGATGACAACATATAATCAAAGCTTCAAATTTAAATAAGTAGTAATATATGATAGCTTTGAGAAACATATGACTAAGGCAAGCTCCCCCTACAGGTGTGCAATCCTTTTAAGGAATGGTTGCTTTTGGAATCCATGAACTCACACATAGTAGAGAAGACATGACAAGTCATATGTACCTTGGCTATATGCACCAAATATATGAGAATGAAAAGTCTCCATGTTCAAGATCCACTCTTGCAAACAATGTGTGCAAGAAACAAGAGATCGTCTTGAGCATAGGTATAATTCATATACTTACTTTGAAGTGCTGAAGCATTTTAACTGGAAAATTACACTTGAGAAAACAAGGTTAGATAACACAATAATATTTCTTCCATACAATTGCAAAAGAACTTCAAGCTAGCCAAGATTTGGATGACATGTTGAAAATAGTGTTCTCTTAAGATTAACATGTCTCCAAGAATATTTGTAGAACTTTCTCCCTGAACATGAGTTTTCATTTTTTTTCTCCCCCTGAATCTTTAGCATGTAGATGTTGGGAGTAGGTAGGGTGAGACAAGTCTAAAAGAAAATACAGAGTTAGCACTTGACATGAATCTAGGTCACTCAGTCTTTTCTCTCTCCTTTTAAGGATATTGAAATTTATTAATCTCTCCCCCTTAATTATTAGCCTTGAGTTTAGATGATTCTCCCCCTAAAGCTTTGAATTTAAGCTTTGATATTTCTCCCCCCTTGGAATCAATTTCCAATAAGGGTAAGAGGGTAAGGGATCCTAGAGAATAAGGGTCATAGAGAACTTTATCTAAAAATGTCAAAAATTTGGCAAAGGTCACAAGTAGTATCAAATGTTGGAGGCTCCGAGATAATTCCGATCGGTCAAACCGATAAGGATATTAGGGCTCTGGGTAAAATCGGTGACGCCGAAGAGTTCCATGTCGGTTGTACCGAAGCGACTCTGAGCAGTTTATCTGATCAGTGACACCGATTCCCCTAAGTGAGAGTATCCGAGTTGCAAACAGAAACTTGGCAACGAAATTATTGGCCAATTTTGTCAAAGAAATTTTATAGAAAGACTTGACAGCTTGCAAGGATTTGCAATGAATTTTCATCTAGGTGGGGATTGAATGGTGGCAATAAAACAAAGAAAATCATCCATTCATTTCCTTATCTAGATGTTGGTCGGCGTCTAGGTCACCTATATTAGAGTATATTGACTTAAGGAGCCAAGCAAGAATGCTTGATCATAGGTCATACTCATCGTTAAGCTCAAAACGGGGTTACCATTTTTAGTTTAAGCATTTTAATGTTTTCATATCACCTTGATTTGCTTTGACACATGACTTGGAGTAAAGCTTCTTCAAGGATATGATTACATACCTTTGAATGATGTAGATGACATAGCATGTAGGTGGACTTATTGTGGATGCTCAAGAGTTGGAGTTTGGAGCTATCCTTCTTTGTTTTGAAGTAGGTCCTCCTACATGGGTTAGTCAAGCAAGGTGTCGAGGTACAACCATCCATGGGACCATCTCGCCCCCTTTGCGGTTCTACTGTGGGGATCTACGTACGCAAAGAGGAACACCAGCTAGGCCATGATCGGGGGTTTAGACAGTTTCGGTCCGCTTGGAAGTGTAAAACCCTACGTCATGTGTGTTTGTGATTGAGTATGTTTGTTCAAGTTACAAGGAGTGCGGTCCCCCGGCAAGACGCTCGAGAGTGCTGCTACGCATGCAATTGAACAGAGTTTTGACCTTTGTAAAGGTAGTCATGGACCTCCTTTTATAGGTGAAAGGGGTTACCACTGTGGCTAAAATGGTAAAATACATCAGGGTGAACAGTGGCTATTGTAGTGGGAAATACCTAACCCTGACGGATTAGGACAGGCGCATTAAATGCATAGTGAGGTGTCATGCTGGTGATGCTCCCCGGCAAGGATTGCCTCTCCTTCTGTGCCGTTCGCCCAACTACCTTCTATTATCTTGCCATGCCGCTCGGACATGTGTCATTAAAGCTCCTGTAATTTCCTAGAGCTGCCACGTGCCCCGACAAGGTCTACCTAACGGCCTGCCCGCTCGACACCTCATTGATGGTGACTGATGACCCACAAGTATAGGGGATCAATCGTAGTCCTTTTGATAAGTAAGAGTGTCAAACCCAACAAGGAGCAGAAGGAAATGACAAGCGGTTTTGAGCAAGGTAATTTCTGCAAGCACTGAAATTGTAGGTAACAGATAGTTTGATAGCAAGATAATTGGTAGCAAGCAAGTAACGGTAACGGTAAACAAGGTGCAGCAAGGTAGCCCAATCCTTTTGAGGCAAAGGACAGGCCAGAACAATCACTAGTAATAGGCAAAGTGTTCTTGAGGGTACACGGGAATTTCGTCTAGTCACTTTTATCATGTTGGTTTGATTCGTGTTCGCTACTTTGATAATTTGATAAGTGGGTGGACCGGTTCTAAGGTGTTGTTCTTAATTGAACTAACAACCTACTTATGATTAACCCCCTCGCAAGCATCCGCAACTACGAGAAAAGTATTAAGACAAAGTCTAACCATAGCATTAAACATGTGGATCCAAATCAGTCCCTTACGAAGTAGCGCATAAACTAGGGTTTAAGCTTCTGTCACTCTAGTAACCCATCATCTAATAACTACTCCACAATGCATTCCCTTAGGCCCATGAATGGTGAAGTGTCATGTAGTCGACGTTCACATGACACCACTAATGGAATCACAACATACATATCATCAAAATATCGAACACATATCAAATTCACATGATTACTCGCAACATGACTTCTCCCGTGACCTCAAGAACAAAGGTAACTACTCACAAATAATAATCATGCTCAAGATCAGAGGAGTATTAAATAGCATAATGGATCTGAACATATAATCTTCCACCAAATAAACCATATAGTAATCAACTACGCAAGGTAATCAACACTACTAGTCACCCACATGTACCAATCTGAGGTTCCGGTACAAAGATTGAACCCAAGAGATGAACTAGGGTTCCAGAGGAGATGGTGCTGGTGAAGATGTTGATGAAGATTGGCCTCCCAAAGATGAGAGGGGTGTTGGTGATGACGATAGCTTCGATTTCCCCCTCCGGGAGGGAAGTTCCCCCGGCGGAATCGCTCCGTCGGAGGGCAAAAGTGGTCCTGCCCAAGTTCCGCCTCGAGGCGGTGGTGCTTCGTCCCGAAAGTCCTTTTCTGATTTTTTCTAGGTCAAGAGTGACCATATACCAGAAGATGGGCACCGGAGGTGGGCCGAGGTGGCCACAACCCATCAAGGAGCGCCCAGGGGGGCCTGGCGCGCCCTGGTGGGTTGTGCCCACCTGGGAGGCCCCCTCCGGTAGTTTTCTGCTCCAATATTTTTTATTAAATGCAAAAATAGTCTCCGTAAAATTTCAGCTTCATTGGAGTTGTGCAGAATAGGTATCTCTGATGTGCTTTTCTTAGGTCCAGAATTCCAGCTGTCGGTTTTCTCCCTCTTTGTGTAAACCTTGCATATTATGAGAGAAAAGGCATTAGAATCACTCCCCAAAGCATTAGTATTCAACAAAACAAAGTAAATAACAGTAAGAAATCATGATGCAAAATGGACATATCAACTCCCCCAAGCTTAGACCTCGCTTGTCCTCAAGCCGAAGCCGATATTGAAACGGATGTCCACATCGTTTGAGAGAGAGGTGTAGACAAAAACAAAATACGGACATAGAAGCATCATGCTTATTAACATAGTAGTAACAAACTCTAACATAAAATTTATTTCAATACATTTTTATCATATAGCTTCTCATGAACAAATAACAATTCATCACAACATAGAAGTATGAAGCATAAACCTTATTGGGAACCAACAAACTATGTTCTCAGTCAACTTTGCAACTACAATTCATCATATTTTTAGGAAGGGTCTCATGTCGGAGCCTTTTGGCAAGTCAACATACTCAACCATCATTTAGTCTTCTATGATTACTAACGCTCACGGCATACCCATGAACAAAAAGTTTCAACCGGACACATAGGAAGATAGGGGCTTATAGTTTCGCCTCCCAACATATTCACCTCAAGGGTGATGTCAACAATAATAACTCATGCCCTCCCATATCCAACTGGATATATGCCTAGATCTTTCCTCAGCACATGATGCTTGCAAAAGAAAAGGTAAAAAGGAATAGGGAAGAATACTTTGACTATTGCATAAAAGTAAATACATAAAAGTAAAAGATAGGCCCTTCACAGAGGGAAGCAGAGGTTGTCATGCGCTTATTGGTTTGTATGTCCAATCCCTTAATGTAAAATAATGTCATGCCATATTGCCCCCTATGATAGCAACCTTTATTATGCAGTCCGTCGCTTTTATTACTATGCCATCATAAGTTCGTATAGCGCTTAATTTTCTCTTACACTAATTGATCAAAACACTTTTAGAAGCAATTTTTATTGCCTTATTGCACCGATGACAACTTACTTGAAGGATCTTTCTCGATCCATAGGTAGGTATGGTGGACACTTAAAGGAAAGAATTTGGGTTTGGGTTTTTGGATGCACAAGTAGTATCTCTACTTAATGCGGAATTTTTGGCTAGCAAAGATATTGAGCAAGCACCACATGTTAAAGGATCTATGACAATATAACTTCTATGTGGATATGAACAAACATAAATCATTACATTGTCTTCCTTGTCCAACGTCAACAATTTTGACATATAATATTTGATGGGGGCTCACAATCATAAAAGATGTCCAAGATAGTGTATTTGCATGTGAATCTTCTCTTCCTTTATTAATTCTTTCATGAATTGCATCATTGACCAATGCTATGTTTGTCACTCTCCAATAAATTTTACTACTTATACTTTTCATTATGTGATGTCATTACTCACCATAGGATTAGCATATGATTCTTTTCATTTGTTTTTCTTTTCTTTATTTTGATTGCAACAAGAAAGTAGAGAGGCAAAAACTCAAACTAACTTTATTATATAACTCTCACTCGATTACATAGATAGATAGATCACGGAACTAACACACGAAAATTGATCATGCTAAACTTTTATTCAACTAAAGCAAAGGGAAACTAAAGATCGAACTAAAATAGGTAAAGGTGAATAAAAGTGATGGTGATATGATACCGGGGCACATCCCCCAAGCTTGGCTCAAGCCAAGGGGAGTGCCCATACCCGTGTGCTCAAGTTTCCTTTGGTGGTGGTGATGAAGAGGTGGAGGTGTTGATGTAGGTGGTGGTGATGATGTAGTAAGCTTGTCCTCCAGCTTCCAGGGTAAGGGTTCCCCATCAAAGGTTGACAGGAGAGTCCCCTGAGTCCTGCAACTGGCAGCTAAACTCATACCTTTAAATCTCACTTCATATTCAAAGACTTGGTTTTGAAGATCATAAACTTGGCTCTGTAGAAAGTCAATTTGCTCGTTGAGGGTGGAGATGATGTCCTTCATGGACCGGCCATCCACCGTCTGATCACGGGTGAATTCCGTGATCATGGAGTGATTGGCACTAAGTCCACGCTCCACCATCTTCTGGCACTTGAAGATTTCTTGTTCCACCGCCTCAAGCCTAGCCTCCACGCTTCCGGTCTTCTTGGGTCCCTAAACATCGCGGATGTGGAGCACCCCCTCAGGCATCTCAATGGCTTGAGGGTGCTTCATCACCTCCGGCAAGTACGGGTTGATGACCTTCTCGAAGAACTTGTCCTTGGAGGAGCTTGGTAGAGCCATGGAGATCTAGATCTGATGAGAAAACAGCAAGAAACAAGAACAGAGGATTTTTCTACGATGCGGTCGTCAAAACCAGTTGGGGGTATATATAGAGAATTTTTATTCTTGGTAAACAAGTATATGGAAGGAAAACAGAGTCGAGAAGGCATCCGAGGTGGGCACAACCCACCAGGGCGCGCCCAGGGGTGCCTGGTGCACCCTGGTGTATCGTGCTCACCTCGATCACCTTCCGGTTTATTTGTTTATTTCCAAAATTCTAAAATATTCCAAAACTGAAAAAAAAAATTGCGGATTTGTCGGAGTCCGTTTACTTACCGTATCATGTACCTCCTATTTTTAAGAATTGTGGAGTGTTCCGGAAGGTTTCTTTTATGTGTTCCTCCGGTGTCATAGATAACATTACTTTCAACGTTAATAGGCGTACCTGAGATATAATGCTTAATTCTTTGTCCATTGACCACCTTCGGGTTAGTACCTTCGGCGTTATTAATCTTGATAGCTCCAGAACGATAAACCTCTTCGATAATATATGGTCCTTCCCATTTTGAGAGAAGCTTTCCTGCAAAAAATCTTAAACGAGAGTTGAACAAAAGAACATAATCTCCTATTTTGAATTCCCGCTTTTGGATTCTTTTGTCATGCCATCTTTTTACTTTTTCTTTGAATAGCTTGGCATTTTCATAGGCTTGGGTTCTCCATTCATCTAGTGAGCTAATATCAAATAGCCTCTTCTCACCAGCAAGTTTGAAATCATAATTAAGTTCTTTAATTGCCCAAAATGCTTTGTGTTCTAATTCTAGAGGCAAATGACAAGCTTTCCCATATACCATTTTATATGGAGACATACCCATAGGATTTTTATAAGCTGTTCTATAGGCCCAAAGTGCATCATCTAATTTCTTAGACCAATTCTTACGAGACCTATTGACAGTTTTTTGTAATATTAATTTTATTTCTCTATTGCTAAGTTCAACTTGACCACTCGATTGAGGATGATAGGGGGATGCAATTCTATGGTTAACATCATATTTAGCAAGCATCTTACGGAAAGCACCATGGATAAAGTGTGAACCACCATTGGTCATTAAATATCTAGGGACTCCAAACCTCGGGAAGATAACCTCTTTAAGCATTTTAATGGGGGTGTGGTGATCAGCACTACTAGTTGGAATAGCTTCTACCCAGTTAGTGACATAATCAACCGGAACCAAAATATGAGTGTACCCGTTGGAGGAAGGAAAAGGCCCCATATAATAAAAACCCCAAACGTCAAATGGTTCCACAACAAGTGAATAATTCATAGGCCTTTCCTGACGCTTACCGATATTACCAATTTTTTTACATTCATCACAAGACAAGACAAACTTACGGGCATCCTTGAAGAGAGTAGGCCAATAAAAACCAGATTGTAATACCTTATGAGCAGTTCTATCTCCCGCACGATGTCCTCCATAAGATTTGGAATGACATTTCCGTACGATTTGTTCCTGTTCATGCTCAGGTACACAATGTCTAATAATACCATCTACTCCTTCTTTATAAAGGTGTGGGTCATCCCAAAAGTAATGTCTCAAGTCATAGAATTTTTTTCTCTTTTGTTGGTAAGTGATGCTAGGTGGTATATATTTAGCAACAATGTAGTTAGCATAACCAGCATACCAAGGTGTGTTTTGTGAAACACTTATTGCAGCTAACTGTTCGTCAGGGAAACTATCATCAATAGGTAGTGGGTCATCATGAATATTTTCTAACCTAGACAAGTTATCAGCTACGGGGCTCTCATCTCCCTTCCTATCAACGATGTGTAAGTCAAATTCTTGAAGCAAGAGAACCCACCTAATGAGTCTAGGTTTAGCATCTTTCTTTTCCATAAGGTATTTTATAGCAGCATGATCGGTGTGAACAATAACTTTGGAGTCAACAATATAGGATCTAAATTTATCACAAGCAAACACAACTGCTAAAAAATATTTTTCAGTAGTAGCATAGTTTCGTTGGGCACTGTCTAGAGTTTTACTAGCATAATGGATAACATTCAATTTCTTATCAACTCTTTGTCCTAGGACAACACCAACAGCAGAGTCACTAGCATCACACATAATTTCAAAAGGCAAGTTCCAGTCAGGTGGTTGAACGATAGGTGCAGAGGTTAAGGCTTTCTTGAGTGTTTCAAAGGCTTCCACACAATCATCATCAAAAATAAAAGGAATATCCTTTTGCAAAAGATTATTAAGAGGCCTAGAAATTTTAGAGAAGTCTTTAATGAACCTCCTATAAAAACTAGCATGACCAAGGAAACTTCGAATACGTTTAATATCTTTAGGACATGGCATTTTCTCAATTGCATGAACTTTAGCTTTATCCACCTCAATACCTCGTTCAGATATTTTATGCCCCAAGACAATGCCTTCATTAACCATAAAGTGGCACTTCTCCCAATTCAAGACGAGATTAGTTTGTTCACATCTCTGCAAAACTCGATCAAGGTTGCTTAAGCAATCATCAAAAGAAGTTCCGTAAACGAAAAAATCATCCATGAAAACCTCCACAATGTTTTCACAAAAATCAGAGAATATAGCAGTCATACATCTTTGAAAGGTAGCAGGTGCATTGCATAAACCAAAAGGCATACGTCTATAAGCATAGGTTCCAAAAGGGCAAGTTAAGGTAGTTTTCTCTTGATCGGATTGTGACACGGGTATTTGAGAGAAACCAGAATATCGATCTAGGAAACAAAAGTGTGTTTGCTTAGATAGTCTTTCTAGCATTTGATCAATGAACGGTAGAGGGTAATGATCTTTCCTAGTAACTTTATTTAATTTTCTAAAATCAATTACCATTCTATAGCCAATGACAATTCTTTGTGAAATGAGTTCATTCTTATCATTAGGAACAACGGTAATGCCTCCTTTCTTAGGGACACAATGAACGGGACTTACCCATCTACTATCAGCTATGGGATAGATTATACCTGCCTCCAAAAACTTTAATATTTCAATTCTTACCACTTCTTTCATCTTCGGATTCAATCGTCGTTGATGATCAACAACGGGTTTAGCATCAAGTTCCATATTGATCTTTTGCTGACATAGAGTGGGACTAATGCCCTTAAGATCATCAAGAGTATATCCAATAGCATCCCGGCGCTTCCTTAGAACTTCCAATAATCTTTCTTCTTCATGTTCTGAAAGGTTAGCACTAATAATAACAAGATATATCTTTTTCTCATCAAGATAAGCATACTTCAAAGTGTCAGGCAATTGTTTCAATTCAAACACAGGATCACCTTTAGGTAGAGGAGGACCTCCAAGAGTTTCAATAGGCAAATTGTGTTTCAAGAGAGGTTGTTGTTCAAAGAAAATTTGATCTATTTCATTTCTTTCACGCAGATGCATATCATTTTCATGGTCAAGAAAATATTGTTCTAATGGATCAGTAGGGGGCACAACAATAGAAGCAAGACCAATTATTTCATCCTTACTAGATAACGCTTTATCACGAGGTTGTCTACCAAACTTGAAAAAATTAAACTCATGAGACACATTACCAAAACTGACACCGACAGTTTGTTTTTCACAATCTATCTTAGCATTGACGGTGCTCAAGAAAGGTCTACCAAAGATAATGGGAAAAAAGTCATCTTGTGGGTAACCAAGGATAGGGTATTTACATTCCCACACAAGACTTCAACATCTCTAACAATCCCAAGTGGTGTGATAGTATCTCTATTAGCAAGTTTAATAGTAACATCAATGTCTTCCATTTCAACAAGTGCTATCTCATCCATAATTTCTTGGTATAGAGTAAAAGGGATAGCACTCACACTAGCACCCAAATCACATAAACCATGATAGCAATGATCTCCTATTTTAACTGAGACAACAGGCAAGCCTACTATGGGTCTATGTTTATCTTTTTCATCAGGTTTAGCAATTCTAGCAGCCTCATCACAAAAGTAGATAACATGCCCATCAATATTTTCTACCAAGAGATCTATAACTATAGCAACACTAGGTTCTACTTTAATTTGCTTAGAGGGTTTAGGTGCTCTTATATTACTCTTATGAACCACAGTTGATACCTTAGCATGTTCCTTTATCCTAACAGGGAAAGGTGGTTTTTCAATAAAAGCGGTAGGCACAACTGGATCAACATTGTAAAAGATGGTTTCTTCTTTAGCTATGACCGGTTCTTTAATTTCTTCTTTAATAGGGGGATGATATTTAAACCACTTCTCCTTAGGGAGGTCAACATGAGTAGCAAATGCTTCGCAGAAAGAGGCTACTATCTCAGAGTCAAGTCCATATTTAGTGCTAAACTTGTGAAAAGTATCGGTATTCATAAAAGATTTAACACAATCAAATTCAAGCTTTATACCTAACTCATTACCTTCGTCGAGTTCCCAATCTTCAGAGTTGCATTTAATTCTTTCTAAGAGATCCCACTTGAATTCAATAGTCTTCTTCATATAAGAACCAGCACAAGAAGCATCGAGCATGGATTGATCATTATGAGAAAGCCGAGCACAAAAATTCTGAATGATAACTTCCCTCGGAATGTCATGATTGGGGCATGAATATAACATTGACTTAAGCCTCCCCCAAGCTAGAGCGATACTTTCTCCTTCACGAGGCCAAAAATTATATATATAATTCCGATCACGATGAACTAGATGCATGGGATAAAACTTCTGGTGAAATTCCAATTGCAAACGATTCCAGTTCCACGATCCAAGATCATCACATAGCCTATACCATGTCAATGCTTTTCCCTCCAATGATAAGGGAAAACCTTCTTTTTAACTTCATCTCCGGGTAAACCTGCAAGCTTAAATAATCCACAAATTTCGTTCACATATAAAAGGTGCATATCACGATGTTTCGTTTCATCTCCTGCATAAGGTTTAGCAAGCAGTTGCTCTAACATACCCGAAGGAATATCATAAGTAACATTTTCAGTAGGTGCTGTAGGTTGAGGGTGAACTAATTGTGGTTCCGGTCGAGGTGAAGATACCCCGAACAAACCCCTCAAAGGATTGTTTTCCATAGTAGCAAGTAGCGATAAATTTCAGCATGTAGTATAACTTTTTCCTTAACGATTTCCACTTTCCAAGAGCGGTTCACTCCCCGGCAACGGCGCCAGAAAAGAGTCTTGATGACCCACAAGTATAGGGGATCAATCGTAGTCCTTTCGATAAGTAAGAGTATCGAACCCAACGAGGAGCAGAAAGAAATGACAAGCGGTTTTCAGCAAGGTAATTTCTGCAAGCACTGAAATTGTAGGTAACAGATAGTTTGATAGCAAGATAATTGGTAGCAAGAAAGTAACGGTAATGGTAAACAAGGTGCAGCAAGGTATCCCAATCCTTTTGAGGCAAAGGACAGGCCAGAACAATCACTAGTAATAGGCAAAGTGTTCTTGAGGGTACACGGGAATTTCGTCTAGTCACTTTTATCATGTTGGTTTGATTCGTGTTCGCTACTTTGATAATTTGATATGTGGGTGGACCAGTGCTAAGGTGCAATTCTTACTTGAACTAACAACCTACTTATGATTAACCCCCTCGCAAGCATCCGCAACTACGAGAAAATTATTAAGACAAAGTCTAACCATAGCATTAAACATGTGGATCGAAATCAGCCCCTTACGAAGTAGCGCATAAACTAGGGTTTAAGCTTCTGTCACTCTAGAAACCCATCATCTAATAACTACTCCACAATGCATTCCCTTAGGCCCATGAATGGTGAAGTGTCATGTAGTCGACGTTCACATGACACCACTAAGGGAATCACAACATACATATCATCAAAATATCGAACACATATCAAATTCACATGATTACTCGCAACATGACTTCTCCTGTGACCTCAAGAACAAAGGTAACTACTCACAAATAATAATCATGCTCAAGATCAGGGGAGTATTAAATAGCATATTGGATCTGAACATATAATCTTCCACCAAATAAACCATATAGTAATCAACTACGCAAGGTAATCAACACTACTAGTCACCCACATGTACCAATCTGAGGTTCCGGTACAAAGATTGAACACAAGAGATGAACTATGGTTTGAGAGGAGATGGTGTTGTTGAAGATGTTGATGAAGATTGGCCTCCCAAAGATGAGAGGGGTGTTGGTGATGACGATAGCTTCGATTTCCCCCTCCGGGAGGGAAGTTCCCCAGGCGGAATCGCTCCGCCAGAGGGCAAAAGTGCTCCTACCCAAGTTCCGCCTTGAGGCGGCGGCGCTTCGTCCCGAAAGTCCTCCTCTGATTTTTTTTCTAGGTCAAGAGTGACCATATACCATAAGATGGGCACCGGAGGTGGGCCGAGGTGGCCACAATCCATCAGGGCGCGCTCAGGGGGGCCTGGCGCGCCCTGGTGGGTTGTGCCCACCTGGGAGGCCCCCTCTGGTAGTTTTCGGCTCGAGTTTTTTATTAAATGCAAAAATAATCTCCGTAAAATTTCAGCTTCATTGGAGTTGTGCAGAATAGGTATCTCTGACGTGCTTTTCTTAGGTCCAGAATTCTAGCTGCCGGTATTCTCCCTCTTTGTGTAAACCTTGCATACTATGAGAGAAAAGGCATTAGAATCACTCCCCAAAGCATTATTATTCAATGAAACAAAGTAAATAACAGTAGGAAATCATGATGCAAAATGGACGTATCAGTGACGACCAGCTCGGCAAAGTGGAGTGAGACTGTGTTAGCGGAGCCTTGCCGGGCGCGACTGCTGCTGGGTCTTCTTCATCGACAAGTAGGCTCGCTGATGGCCTGGTCTTGTTGCGTGGTGTTGGGTGGATGAAGCGTCACCCGACAAGGCTTGCCGAGCCGGAGGAGGCTACTGCTTGTGCACAAGTCAGGGCACTAAAGGGCCCGTTCTTTAGTGCACCGACAGGAGCCCCCGGGCCTGGGCCATACCAGAGTCCATGACGTCGTTGGGCGAGGCCCAAAACAGTGCACATGCGCATGGCCCGATCTTGACTGCGGTTGTAATGATGTTTTTACTGCCCCACCCATGACGCGCATTTAATGCGGGACATGGGAGAGGTGGTTTTGAAACAGCGCCACAGGGGCGCGCCTAAAAAGGCATGACCACGCTGGACTATGAGAGGTGGCCCCTGCATATTCCTTCTTTTATAAAGAGAGTAACTTGCAGAACCGATGCTCATCCCAGCAACAGTTCTCCCCACCTGCTGCTACCCCTGTTTCTTCTCCTGAGTAGCCTAAAGCCCCTGCACTGCCCCCTTGTTATTGTCGACATCCACCTTCGATTCCTCCATGGCACCCAAGAGGGGAGCACCCGCCACTTGCCCTGGCCCGGCGAAGAGGACCAGGAGAGCCGCCGGTACGGATGCAGATGCGAGGAAGTGTAAGGGCATTCTCTTACCTTAGTGTTTTGGTGATGATGACACCTCACTATGTTATCTAACCGTGTGTCAAGTTATTCAGGTATTATGTGTGAGACACAAGACGGTTAGGCATTCCCTTCAGACGGAAAAGATCGAAGACGGTGTTCTCTACGTGTTTATTTTCTTTGGTCGTAGGGATCCCGTACTATTATGAGGGAATCCACATTGGAAGATCTTGGGGTGAATCAATACTCTCTCACATCTTTAGCACCGACCTCGTTCCTTCCCATCAAAGAGAGAGAGGCCCTACTTTCCTTCCAAGCAGGCCGGTTGTACCGCTGTCCCTACCGGTTACACCGCTCGCTCCAGTCATCCGGTTTAACCACCACTCCAGGGGTGATACCCTAGGGGTGCTGCCACTGAGTGGTCCCCAGTGGTTGTACCGCTGCCCCCAGGCGGTTGTACCGCCCACAGCTAGGTGACCCAGGGTGGCAGCCCTGGGGGCGGTTGAACCGGCCCAGCACTGGGCTTCAACCGAACGCGGTTCTGTTGAGCCGCGGTTGTTCGGTGGACGTGGGCCGGTTGTACCGCTATATTACTATAGCCCAGTACTACCGGTGTCCCTAGCGGTTGTACCGCTCGGGACTTTACCCTGTCCAGCGCTCGAGCCGAGCGGTTGCACCGGGGAGGAACCACCGCCTCAGGTTCTGTTGTGATGCGGTGATTGGCCGGTTGTCGGGCGGTTGTAACGCTTTATGACTATAGCCCGGTTCTACTGCCCGCATCACCGGTTGTACCGCTGCCATGTAAAAATGGCTGTAACGGTTGGAAAGTGGGGACACTATATAAAGGGGTGGTTCTTCCACCTCCATCTTATCTCTAACCTCTCTCTCTCCACCATTGATGCCCTTCAAGCTTTCTTGCCCGATCTCTCTCTAGCCACTCAAACTTGTTGATTTGCTAGGGATTGAAGGAGGAGACCTAGATCTACACTTCCACCAAAGGAAAATTGATTCCCCCTTACTCTCTTGTGTGGATTTTTTTACTCTTGGGTGTTTGAGCACCCTAGACGGAAGAGGTCACCCCGAAGCCATATTCCATTGTGGTGAAGCTTCGTGGTTTCGTTGGGAGCCTCCAACTAAGTTGTGGAGAGGGCCCCAACCTTGTTTGTAAAAGTCCGGTAGCCGCCTTCAAATGCTCCACTAGTGGAATCACGGCACCTCGCATTGTGTGAGGGCGTGAGGAGAATACGGTGGCCCTAGTGGCTTCTTGGGGAGCATTGTGCCTCCACACCGCTCCAACGGAGACGTACTTCCCCTCAAAAGGAAGGAACTTTGGTAACACATCCTCGTCTCCAACGGTTCCACTTGTTGGTACTTCTTACCTTTACATTGTGCAAGCTTATAACTTGTTGTTATCATAGCTAGCATCATATAGGTTGTTCACCTAGTTGCATATCTCAACAACCTATTTGTTACTAAACCTAATTTGTTAAGAAAAGCCTAAAAATTGGTAGTTGCCTATTCACCCCCCCCCCCTCTAGTCAACCATATCGATCCTTTCAATTGGTATCAGAGCCTCATCTCTTTATTAAGGGTTTCACGACCCGAAGAGTATGGTTGATGACGGGGAGTGGCCGGTTGAACTTCCCGAGGCCGTGGGTGTGAACACGGTCTCTCGTGAGGATTTGAATGAGGCCATGTCCTCACTTAAATCCTCCATGACGACCGAGGTCAAATCCATGTTTAAAGACTTCCTTGAGGGTCTCAAACTTTCTACCGATCCGTTACTAGTGGTTAATCCCACTAACTCGTCATTAGATGTCAACTCCGAAAAGGAAGGGGCTAGAACTGACAAGAACAAGCTACCTCAAGGAACTAGTGGGACGGGTACCTTTGCCTCGGTGCCCCCTCCTGTGGTCTATGGAGGACCGGTGCACCCACCACATATAGTTAATCTTGGTCCTCCTCCTAAGCTTGTTAAGAATGATTTTGCAAATTGGGTTTTTCGTATCAAGACTCATTTGAATCACAGCTCAACACAACTTTGGAGAATTATTGAGCAAGGATACTACCCTCATGATCCAAGCAACCTCACTCCAAGAGAAGAGGCCGACAATCAACTCAATCACTCCGCCTTGTTCATCCTTCAAGCAGCTATCCACGTTGAAGATCTTGCTCACTTGCGTCCTTTCACTCGAGCTAAGGATTGTTGGGAACACATTGTCTCCATGTACAAGGGTAGCTCGAGCATTCAACGGTCCAACTTTGAGGTGGTCCTTGATGAGTGCGATGAATTTGTGATGCTTGATGATGAAGAACCTTGTGAGCTCTACCGGAGAGTGACAACTCTTGCTGTTGCTCTTCAAGATCATGGTAGCAAAGATGTGGATGACAATTGGATCAAGCGGAAGTTTCTCAAGGCCATCATGCCATTCAACAAGGCCATGTCCTCCGTCATTCGTCAAAGGCCGGACTTTCACTCCTTGTCCTCAGGCGATGTGTTGGATGAATTTATTGCCATGAACATCTTAAACAAGACCGCCGACAACGCTCTAGCTCATGTCCAACGGTCAAAGAAATCATCTCCCAACCTTGCTTTGAAGGCCAAAGCTATTACTGAAGAAGAAGAAGAAGAAGAAGAGGAGTGTTGCCCCGAAGACACCAAATATGCTTATCATGAGCACATGGCTCTTGCATCTAGACAATTTTGGGGCAACAAGAGAAACTCAAAGCCAAACTTCTCCAAGAACAACTCAACTGGGTCCAAGGGCAAGCAACATGTGAGCACTTTCTATAATTGTGGCAATGTGAGTCACTTTGTGGTGGATTGTCCGTATGAGAAGAGGGAAGACAATGCTGGCAAGCTCATCCGTAAGGACAAAGCCAAGTCTTTCCCAAACAAGAACAACTTCCCCTAGAAAGTGCCTCAAAAGGTGTTGGTGGCCCAAGAAGAGTATCCCTCCGATGATGATGGCCATAACGAAGACTCAAGTGGTGAAGGGATGGCAATGGCTACAGTGGCAATTGCATCTTCAACCCCAACTAAGGTGTCTCTCTTCGACGCTCCTAATGAGAACCACATTGCTAGGTGCCTTATGGCCAAAGGTATCACCAAGGTAACCTCCAACATCAAAACCTCTAACATTACAACGTCTATTTCTACCACTCTTTCTTTGTTGGATTGTGTGGATGAACATGAGGTGGCGAAGGACGATGAAAATGAGTTTGACAAATTTTTGTGTAAACTCAAAGGTGATTCCAAGAAGAACTTTGTTGCTCTCTTGGAACAACTTGGTGAGGCCAATGATGTCATTGAGTCTCAAGAGGAATCTCTCGAGGAGTTGAGGGGGCATAGTCGTGACTATGCCGATGAGATAGCGAATCTTTCCATTGCTCTTGAGGAAGAGCGATGTCTTCGGTTGACTCTTGGGGAGTCACAAAATGTTGACCTAGCTAAATTACGTAAAGATCATGATCATCCTATTGTCCTTAATCGTGTGCTTAAATCTGAGAAGGATGCTCTTGGGGTTGACCATGGTAGACTCAAGGAAGAGTTTGACACTCTTGACATTGCTCACAAGGCATTGAAGAGTGCTCTTGCCTCTCTCAAGGAGTCTCATGATCAACTCCAAGTAAAACTTACTAAGGAAATAGCTACATGTCCTCCCTTTGTGTTAATTAATAGTGCCAATGCTACTAACCCTTGTTGTGAGCATGCACACCTTGTGAAGGAGAATGCTAAGTTGAAAGAGCAACTTGAGAAAGGCCTTGTGACATGCATCCAAGGTGAGAAGAATCTCAATGACCTTTTGAGCAACCAAAAGGAAGTTGTAGCAAAGGAAGGAGTTGGGTTTGCACCCAAAACCAAGAAGAAGAAGAAGAAGGCAAAGACCAAGCAAGTTCCCCCGCTCAAGGAAACCTTTGTCAAAGCGGGGAATGTCCCTCATGAGAAGAAGAAGGACAAGGTTGTGGATGGTAATGCCAATAAGGGCAAGACCATCCACCGGCGACTTTAACCCCTCTTATGTTTTATGCCGTGCTAGTGATGGACATGTTTATGCTAAATATCTTGGTTCCTCTTATGAGTACATTGAATGGTGTATTTGGGTTCCTAAGACCCTTGTTACTAACATGAAAGGACCCATTAAAGAATGGGTACCTAAATCCAAGCATTGATCTATTGTAGGAGTTTGCTTCCGGAGGAGTGTCATGGTTGCTTGATAGTGGAGCAACAAATCATATGACCGGAAGCAAGGACTTGGTAGTGGACGTTCACACTAATCCATCTTTGGCCACTCAAGTCTCCTTTGGTGATGATACAAGCTCAAAGGTATTGGGTCTTGGCAAGGTGGCAATCTCTCCGGACTTGTCCATTGAGAATGTCATGCTTGTTGAGACTCTTGCATATAATTTACTTTTCGTTTGTCAACTTGCACTCATGGGTTTTTGCACCTTCTTTGGTGTTGACACCGTGGTCCTTTTGTGGAGCAAGACTCTTAAAGTAGCCTTTGTTGGGCATGTCAAAAATGGTCTCTATGTGGTTAACTTCTCGGAGCGACCCACTAAGACCGCGACTTGCCTAATGGCTAAAGATGATGTGGGTTGGCTTTGGCATCGCCGGCTAGCCCATGTCAATATGAGATCTTTGCAAAGTCTCCTCAAAGGGGATCCGTCCTTGGACTAACGAATGTAAGTTTTGCCAAAGATCGTGCTTGCAATGCTTGTATCGAAGGAAAGCTACATGAGAAGGCTCACCGACCCACGACTATCATCTACTCAAAAAGGCCCTTGGAGCTCCTTCACATGGATCTTTTTGGCCCCCCATCTTTTGATAGTCTTGGAGGAAGAAAGTATTGTTTGGTGATTGTGGATGACTACTCAAGATACACTTGGGTATACTTCTTCAAGAGGAAAAGTGAGACTCAACAAACAGTAATTGACTTTGCCAATGAAGCTCAACGTCAACTTGAGTCAAAGATATTGATGATAACAAGTGACAACGGCAACGAGTTCAAGAACTACACCTTGAATGAGTTCCTTAGTGATGAGGGGATCAAGCATCAATACTCCGCACCATATACCCCTCAACAAAATGGTGTTGCGGAAAGGAAGAACCAGACGTTGATGGATGCGGCAAGGACCATGATGGTGGAATTCAAATCTCCGTACAACTTTTGGGCCGAAGCCATCAACACCACATGTCATGCATCCAATCGGCTCTATCTAAGCAAAGGCTTGAACAAGACTCCCTATGAAATTCTTACCGGTAACAAGCCCAACCTCAAGTACTTCCAGGTGTTTGGGTGTAAGTGTTTCGATTTCAAAAAGGGTGTTCGTTTGTCTAAATTTGAACCTAGAGCTCAAGAGGGCATATTTGTTGGTTATGCTACAAACTCTCGCACTTACTGTGTCCTAAATAAGTCCACCGGACTCATTGAGGAGACGTGTAACGTGGAGTTTTATGAAAATAATGGCTCCCAAGTGGAGCAAAGTGGTCTTTGTGATGTAGGTGATGAAATTCCTCCCCAAGCCATAAGAAGAATGGGTGTGGGACACTTCCTACCTGTTGAGGGACCCCTTGTAGCCAAAGGATAAGGACAATGTTCCACTCATGTGGAACCATCACCAACTCAAGAGCCACACGCTTCTGAAGAACAAAGTGAAGGCCCTCAACCACGTGAACGAGATCAAGGGCAAGATCAACCTCTTGATATCGGTGATTCTCCAAGTGGTGCCCAAGGTCAAGTTCACACCCCCGAGCAAGCTCAAGGACAAGATCAAGAGCAAGCTCATGAAGGCGCTAAAGATTATCAAGAAGATGCTCCTCAGGAAGTTGCCCCTCAACTCTCCATGGAGGAGATCTTAGAGAGACGAGCTGCCAAGAATGCTGCCAAGCTTGAACATAAACAACATTTGTTGGAAAACGTCTATGGCAGCTTGAAAAGAGGGGTAACCACTCGTAGAAAATTAACAAACTTTTGTGAACATCATGCGTTTGTTTCTTGCATAGAACCCCTCAAGGTACAAGATGCGCTGAAGGACATGGAATGGGTTGAAGCCATGCACGATGAACTCAACAACTTCGAGTGCAACAAAGTGTGGCGGTTGGTGCCAAGACCAAAGGAGAACCACAATGTCATCGGAACCAAATGGATCTCCATGAACAAGCAAGATGCAAATGGTATCGTCATTTGCAATAAGGCAAGATTGGTGGCACAAGGCTACTCCCAAGTCGAGGGTATCGACTACGGTGAAACCTTTGCTCCTGTCACTCACCTTGAATCTATTCGCATGTTGCTTGCATATGCTTCTCATCATGATTTTAAATTATATCAAATGGATGTGAAGAGTGCATTTCTTAATGGTCCACTCAAGGAGTTGGTGTATGTCAAGAAACCCCCAGGGTTCGAGGATCCCAAGTTCCCCAATCATGTATGCGTTCTCGATAAGGCTCTCTATGGCCTTAAACAATCCCCACGTGCGTGGTATGAGCACCTTACCGAGATGTTGCAAGATCGTGGGTTTGAAATTGGAAAAATCGATCCCACTCTTTTTACAAAAAGGGTCAAAGGGAACCTGTTCATATGCCAATTATATGTTGATGATATCATTTTTGGTTCTCCTAACAAAGCTTTCAATGAAGACTTTGCCGCACTAATGACCAAAGAGTTTGAGATGTCCATGATGGGAGAGTTGAAGTTCTTCCTTGGATTCGAAGTCAAACAACGGAGTCAAGGAACCTTCATCAACCAAGCTAAATATAGTCAAGACATGCTCAAATGATTCAAAATGGATGAGCTCAATCCGCCCAAGACGAACACTCCTATGCCTCTCCAATGCTATCTTGACAGTGATCCCAATGGTAAAGTCGTGGATCAAAAGGTATATCGCTCCATGATTGGATCTCTGCTTTATCTTTGTGCATCTAGACCAGATATCATGCTGAGTGTGGGTATTTGTGCAAGATTTCAAACTGCACCTAAGGAAAGTCACTACGTGGCTGTCAAACAAATCTTTCGATATTTGGCTCATACCCCAAACTTTGGCTTATGGTACCCCAAAGGTGCTTCATTTGATCTCATAGGATATACTAACTCGGATTGGGCGGGAGACCGTGTGGAAAGGAAGTTCACTTCCGGAGGGTGCCAATTTCATGGTCGCTCTTTGGTAAGTTGGTCTTCAAAGAAACAAAATTTTGTTTCTCTCTCGTCCACCGAGGCCGAGTATGTAGCTGCCGCAAGCTGCTGTGCACAGATTCTATGGATGAGGCAAACTTTAAAGGATTTTGGTGTCAACTGTGACAAAGTGCCTCTTTACTGTGACAATGAAAGCACGATCAAGATCTCCAACAACCCGGTTCAACATTGCAAGACGAAGCATATTGAGATTCGTCATCACTTCATCCGGGATCACATCAAGCATGGAGATATTGATCTTTTTCATCTCTATACTAAGAAACAACTTGCAGATATTTTCACGAAGCCATTGGATGAAGCAAGATTTCGCGAGTTAAGGCATGAGATAAATATCATCGATTCGAGCGATGTGGCTTGAATTAGTGCACACCCCTCCACACTCTTCATTATGTGTTGTTTAGCTGTAGGCATGGACATAGGGGGAGTCTAGTTCTCTCAATGAACTATCCCTCCTCCTATTATGCATAAAGCGGTCTCATCTTTCACATTAGTCATTTTTTATGACACTTGTGCTTCAAAGACAAGTTTTGGTCATGGGCCCAAGGTTAAAATCTTAGCGGTGCCATACCAATTGACTCAAAAATAGGTGGCCTCGGCCACCACCCCCTCTGAGTGAGGCATTTGGCATTGTTTGTGTCCTAAGTTTGTGTTTCTTGACTTCTCCTTGCTCTTGCTCGAGTTTGTTGGTCCTAGGTGTGGGCATCCTCCATGGTTTTTCTATCTTGCGTTTATGTTTTTGCAACCATGGAGCTTACCCCACCATACACCTGTGCTTTGCTTCTATCCCAAGCTCTCCTCATCTCGAAACCCTCTCATCCAATTGTACGCTCTGAAATCACGGTGGTGGTGGATGTGGCCGGGCGGTACAACCGGTGGTCAAAGCGGTACAACCGCTGGCCATCCTGTTGTCCCGGTACAACCGGTGGTCCATGCGGTACAACCGCTGACCATCCTGTTGTCCCACCCCAGCGGTACAACCGGTGGGGTTACGCGGTTCAATCGCTAATTCCCAGGTCCTGTACCGGGCCGGTACAACCGCTCAGAAGAGTGGTACAACCGGTCGCGTCTACGGGCAACTAAAAGGGAGGGCCGGGCCGAAGGGGTATTTAGTTTTCCCCTTCGTGCCCGACTCCCCCCTTGCTGCATTAGCCGCCGGCCACCGGCACCACCGCCCCAGAGTGCCCCCGGCACCCCGAATCTGCGGCCTCCTCTCGGATCTGCTCCCTGGAGGCCCTTCCCTTCCCCGATCTCCTCCCATGGACGCCGGTAATGCCCCATTTTCTCTTGTTCTTGGATTCTTTCCTTTGAATCCTCCATTGTTAGGGCATTGCTTGGTTCCCGTGTTTTCTAGTCAAAACGATTGGCAGGATGAGATCCTATATGCATTTCCTATTAGTTGTGATGCTTAGAAACTAATAATAGTGGTGCATTACTCAGATCTGGTTGCACCGGTTCCCCAGCAGCGGTACAACCGCTTGAACTTGCGGTACAACCGCTACTGCGATACAACCGCTGTGGTGACCGGTTCAACCGGATTCTCTGTTTCCTGCCCCACTGTTCTTTGTTTCTCTACTTCACACCTAATTTATTCCTACTCTTGCATACAATCCTCTCATCTTTTCTGGGTTTCTCTTGTATGCTCTTGTGTGTGTCTGCAGGTGGCTCTAGCTCTCGTTCTGCTCCTCAAAAGAAGACCAAGAAATGAGCTCGCAGTTGTAGGCTCGTTGATGAATCTGAGCAAGAGGAAGTTGTGATCCCCACCAAGCCCACTCGTCGTGAGAAGTCTTTGGCCGCCAAGCAAAAAACTGCCAAGCCAGTGCACTCTTGGAAGCAAGTTGATTGGGAGCGGGTTCGCTTTCAAAATCCTTATGAGGTCCCCGTTGCTCCCCGGTGGTTCCCCTTAGTTCAGGAATGAGTTACAAATGCGGATTGTGCATGAGCTCTATGACCATCACAAGAGCAAGTTTGCCAAGTAATGGACAATTGACATTGAGTACTGGAAGGCCAACATGGATTACTTTGGAGAGGCTTTAGCACTATGTGAGGAGTTTGACTTGATCAAGCTAACACTATCAACTATCCCTTTGATGTGCAGCTCATTCACCAGTTCTATGCCACTGTCCACTTTGGCTCTGATGAGGCTCGTACCCTTTCCTTCATGTGTCGTGATGAGCTTTTCCAGGTCATGTGGTGTGCCTTCTGCAATGATCTTGGGTATGAGGATACTGGCCTCTCTGGGAATGGCGGCATCCCTCCTCATGACCGAGCTACTCCCATGGATAAGAAGGAGTTAGCCCCCTTGTACATTCCCGGGCGTGGCATCATTGGAGCTTCCAAGGACCTGCAGCAAGTCTATGATATCATTCATCGTGTTTTTCATTATGTTATTCTGCCCCAGGTTGGGAATCAAGATGATATTCATGGATACTTTGTTGATCTACTTGTTGCCATGATGACAGAAGCTGGCTCTGGTGCTACATTTGATGCTTCCAAGTGGTTGTGGGAGGAGATGTACAACACTGTTTTCTACAGGAAGGTCCCTACGTTTGCTCCCTTCATCATGTGCTTCCTCAACTCTACGTGGGCAGTTCGTAGGCCTGGAGAGCCTCTCACTTCTCCGGACAACATAGTTAAACATGAGTTCAAGCAACTCCGGAAGAAGAAGCATGCTGAGCCTCGCTTTCCCGTCAATCCCCTGAGGATGTCTATGCTACCTACAGTGACAGTGATTTTGAGCTTCCTGCAGGGGCCAAGCCATCTTGGCTCACTAAGCTCACCACCAAGATTAAGAAGAGCTTTTGCCTCCAGACTCATGTTCAAAAGAAGCTTTATGAAGCCCATGTCAATGAGAAACATGCGAGATGCCACCAGATTCACATTATGCGGGCTCTTAACCTTTCGGTAGAAAGTGGTTCTGAGAAGACAATCACTCCTGAGGAGAAGTGGATCTCTGAGCATAGCACTTGGACTGATGATGAGATCTCTGGTCCGCCTATTGCTTCCTCCTCTGCTGCCGCTGTTGCTGATGACATTATAGATGATGATGAGGATGATGGGGATGGGTCTGAGGATGATGATTCTGAGGAGTCTGATGGTTCTGACGAGGTCTACTGAGTTCTGGGTTGTTAGCATCGCTCTTTTCCTTTTTGGTGTCTTGATGCCAAAGGGGGAGAGAGTTATATTATGACGGGATTTGCATGGGGGTCATGGTTGTCTATCGTTTTCGCTTCTGCGTCTTCCCAGTTAAACTCTTATTTGCTCTCTTAGTCGGTTATGGTCCTGTCTTATTTGAAGACTATTTGCGTTTCAGTCGAGACTGAGATTATTCTTGCCCTTGTCATTAAGCTCTACTTATTATCTCGTACAATTGCTCCTTAATGTTATTCCCTCTATTGCACCCATTGGTTGGTCTATAAAATCAAGGGAGAGCTCCAATTTTTGCACATGTCTCATCTGGTGCACACATTGAGGGGGAGCTCTGCTTTTATTTTATAGACCATCAATGCAAATCATGTTGTTGTCATCATCCACCAAAAAGGGGGAGATTGTAAGGGCATTCTCTTACCTTAGTGTTTTGGTGATGATGACACCTCACTATGTTATCTAACCGTGTGTCAAGTTATTCAGGTATTATGTGTGAGACACAAGACGGTTAAGCATTCCCTTCAGACGAAAAAGATCAAAGACGGTGTTCTCTACGTGTTTATTTTCTTTGGTCGTAGGGATCCCGTACTCTTAAGAGGGAATCCACATTGGAAGATCTGGGGGTGAATCAATACTCTCTCACGTCTTTAGCAAAGAGAGAGAGGCCCTACTTTCCTTCCAAGCAGGCCGGTTGTACCGCTTTCCCTACCGGTTGCACCGCTCGCTCCAGTCATCCGGTTTAACCACCACTCCAGGGGTGATACCCTGGGGGTGCTGCCATTGAGTGGTCCCCAGCGGCTGTACCGCTGCCCCCGGGTGGTTGTACCGCCCACAGCTGGGTGACCCAGGGTGTTAGCCCTGGGTGGTTGAACCGGCCTAGCACCGGGCTTCTACCGGACGCGGTTCTGTTGAGCTGCGGTTGTTGGGCGGACGTGGGCCGGTTGTAGCACTATATTACTATAGCCCGGTAATACCGGTGTCCCTAGCGGTTGTACCGCTCGGGACTTTGCCCTGTCCAGCGCTCGAGCCGAGCGGTTGCACCGGGGAGGAACCACCGCCTCAGGTTCTGTTGTGATGCGGTGATTGGCCGGTTGTCGGGCGGTTGTAACGCTTTATGACTATAGCCCGGTTCTACCGCCCGCATCACCGGTTGTACCGCTGCCATGTAAAAATGGCTGTAACGGTTGGAAAGTGGGGACACTATATAAAGGGGTGGTTCTTCCACCTCCATATTATCTCTAACCTCTCTCTCTCCACCATTGATGCCCTTCAAGCTTTCTTGCCCGATCTCTCTCTAGCCACTCAAACTTGTTGATTTGCTAGGGATTGAAGGAGGAGACCTAGATCTACACTTCCACCAAAGGAAAATTGATTCCCCCTTACTCTCTTGTGTGGATTTTTTTACTCTTGGGTGTTTGAGCACCCTAGACGGAAGAGGTCACCCCGAAGCCATATTCCATTGTGGTGAAGCTTCGTGGTTTCGTTGGGAGCCTCCAACTAAGTTGTGGAGAGGGCCCCAACCTTGTTTGTAAAAGTCCGGTAGCCGCCTTCAAATGCTCCACTAGTGGAATCACGGCACCTCGCATTGTGTGAGGGCATGAGGAGAATACGGTGGCCCTAGTGGCTTCTTGGGGAGCATTGTGCCTCCACACCGCTCCAACGGAGACGTACTTCCCCTCAAAAGGAAGGAACTTTGGTAACACATCCTCGTCTCCAACGGTTCCACTTGTTGGTACTTCTTACCTTTACATTGTGCAAGCTTATAACTTGTTGTTATCATAGCTAGCATCATATAGGTTGTTCACCTAGTTGCATATCTCAACAACCTATTTGTTACTAAACCTAATTTGTTAAGAAAAGCCTAAAAATTGGTAGTTGCCTATTCACCCCCCTCTAGTCAACCATATCGATCCTTTCAGGAAGGACGCCTTGGCGGCGGCCCAAAGGGGAGGCGTCTTCTTCTATCCTTCGGTGCTGAAGGACAACGATATTGTCTCGAGGTACACGCTGATGTGGGGGAGGGCCACCAAAGGGCTTCCTGCGCCGGTGGTGATCCCCGGCGAGTCCCAACCCAATGCAGGGAAGCATCTGTTCTTCGTGGCGTACTTCTACTATGGGATAGTTCCCCCTTCTCTGCTTGCTTCGTAGATCTGATGTTGACATACAACTTCCGGCTGCTGGATTTTACGCCGAATGCGATGACCACTTTATCGGTCTTCGCACATTAGTGTGAAAACTTCATAGGCATAGTCCCCAATGTTTCCCTCTTTCGCCATTAATTTACCCACGTATAGAGAACGATGCCCGCTCTGGCAGCATCATGTGGATTCCCCGTACTTCCAACAAGGAGGTATATCCTCCAGGCAATCTGCACAAGAAACGGGAACATTGGCACGCCGAATGGTGTTACATCGTGGATGAGGAGCCTCCGGTCTTCTGCAAATCTGGAAGTCTGCCCCCACCCACGACAAGCGGTGGAGCACTCTCACCCCTGACGACAAGAAGCTAGGCGTCACCATCACGCGTACGCTCCGGCTAAGGGCCACCGGGCTCACCATAGAGATGGTCAGCGCGGATTTCCTAGGCAGGCGCATCGCCCCTTTGCAGGATCGGGGGCGCTTCGCCTGGGAGTATGCCAATGCCGCCGACATCATGCGACTGCGTCCAAGGCTCGACGGCAACTTGACGTCGTTGCAGCTCTCCTCCCTAAAACACTAGCTTTTCCGCCCCGGTGGGAGGTTCACGCTCCCGGCAACAGTTATCCCACTCTGCAACAACTCCACCTAGGACTCGATCCTGGCGATGATGTCGGTGTGCAACGCACACGGGGTCGACCCCACGTGGCAGCCACCGGCAAAAGAGACGGCACGGCAGTGGTTCGACAACCTGACAAAGAGGCGCATCAGGGACGAAGGGCTCTTGATCTGCGACACCAGCGAAGAAGAAATTGAGTGGATTGGGCGGAGGGTCGGGGAGGCGGGCTTCGATGTGGGCGGCAGCAGTTCAGGTGCTGCCACTCCCGCCGAAGAGGAAGAAGAGGAGGCCCCTGGTGACGACAAAGAGGAGGATGATGAAGAACCCCCGGCAGCTGACCCGTCGGAATGTCCCGCTGTGGACGAGGAGCCCGAGGTTGTCGGGGCCAAGGATCCCGAGGCCGCCGGGGCTAAGGAGCCCGAGGCTTCTGGGGTGGAAGTACCTGAGGCCACCGTAGAAGAGGGGCCTGAGGAATTTCAAGTCTTCGACATCCCGAAGAGGAAGAAGTCACGCACCATTCCCCAGGCTACCACTGGGGAACCAGTCCGCCCCTCTCCGCCGCCAGAGGACGAGGTTAATGAAGAGGAGGACCCCGCCGCTGACGTCGGGCATCCCCGGCGAACGAGGAAGACCGCTATGAAGCGTCTGACGAGCGTTGTCGCCAAGGAGGAGAGGTCTTCAAGCTCGACTGCTCCACCGACGCGCTCCAGGACGCCTACTCCACCACCTACTGCGGTTGCCTGCAAGAAGGGGACGTGGAATTTGTCCACCTTTAGCTCATTGGAGGAGGACAAAAAGTAAGTATCCTTGCGATCATATCGACCTTCTCTTGCACGTCACTTTCCTTCCTATTTTCTTGTTGAATCTTGTTATTGGTTGTTCTTGCAGAGATGAAGATCCCTTGGCATAGAGAATAGCCAAAAGGGCATCCCTTACACCCACCACAAAGGTCGCTACGAGCTCCAGGCCAACGAGAAGCTCGCTACAGGAGCCGAAAGTCATCATCATCAGCCCTTCCACCAGCCCCTAGCGAGGGGCTGATCTTCACTACCCGACGACGGGCACCGTCGTGGATGCCAGCACCACCGCCTCCATCCCTCTGCAAGCGGAAGCGGAGCGCACGGAGGCAGCTCACGAACGCTCAACTCCGGAGAGGAGCTCCCCGGCAAGGGTTCCCATCGATAGGCCCGTCCACGCCGCGATGCACTAGGCGACGCTGTCGGTGGTCATGAGATGGCAGCGGACATCGAGGGAGAAAGAACCCCTCCCCAACAGGAGCCCACGGGTAAGTCCCTTGCCGTTGGAATCTTCATTCTATTTCCTCATTTTTCTAGTCTTTTTGTCTTCTTGAATTTCTCTTGAGTTCAATTTTCTTCTTTCCCCAGTTTGCTTCAGATTTGCCCCCACCCGAGACTTTCAACATCGACGCCCACGCGGGGGAGGCAGATGCAGAGGCGAGTCGGCTCGCAGCAGAGCAGGAAGCCGCCAGCAGGCACGCGGTGGAGGCCGGCAAGAAGATTGCCGAAGGGTCGTCCTCGGGGGTGGCGGCAGACACAGAGGGCACTTCTACCTCAGGAGCGTCGATGATGGGCATGCTCGGTGCAGCCGGGGCGGTCAGTGGACCTGTCGCCGGCCCATCGTCACAAGATGCGCCACTCCCTAGCCGATACGTCAGAGTCCGTGACCTGCAATTTGTCAGCTTCCCCGGCGACGCCATCTTCCAAGCCTTCATTGAGGGAGAGGCTTCCTTTGGTACGGTTGCTACTGTCGAGAACCCGGCGACCAAGGATCCCTTCAGTGACAGTGGCGAGGCCAGGGAGCACGCCATCTTGTCCTCCATCGGTAGGGATTTCACGCAGCTGCAAGCACATTATGTCAACCGTTCGGAGAAGCTGGACCATGGAGAGGCCCTCCTTGCCGAGGCAGAACTTTGGTTCGAGGAGCGGCTCGCGGAGACCCAAGCCTCGTTCACCACGAGCTGCAAGGATCTCAGCAACAAACTGGCCGACCTCACCAAGTCAATCGCCGAATTCATCAACCAGAAGGCTGAATCGGAGAAGATTTGGTGGGAAGCCGATGAGGGGATCGCTACCGCTGAGGCAGACTTGGTCGCACGCAAGGTGCAGCTGGACACCCACGAAGAGGAGCTTGCCGCTCGGGAGAAGGCCCTTGCCGACTAGCTCGGGATTGAACTGGAGAAGCAGATCTAGGAACTGGAGCTGAGGCACAAGGACGCCCTCAAGAAGCAGGTGACGGAGCATGCCGACAAGCTCCAGGAGGCCATTAGTGCCGCCGAGGTTACCCAGTCCGCCAAGGCCGAGCTCGAAAGGAAGGTACATCAGTTGGAGCTGGACCTTGTTGCCTCCGGCAAGGAGGTCCTGAAGCTGAAGGAGGACATCCAGAAGGGGATCCAGACCCTGGCGGACTTACAAGCGGGGCTCTCCGGCAAAACCAAGGAGCTGGATGTTGCCGTGGAGGTCAAAGCCGATCTGCAGGTGAAAGTGAGCACCTACGAGGACAGCCTCAAAGCCGACAAGACCAGGGAGCAGGGGCTGCTCGATGAGCTCCGGAAGGAGAAAGAGTTGCTCGCTTCTGTCGCACATTCCTCTAACGAATTGCAGAAGAACATTGGGTTGTGGATGAAGCAGCTCGTTGACATCGCCGGCAAGCTCTCTGCCCACCTAGCAAACATGGGCCTCAAGGGGTACACTTTCTCCAACGACGCCGGGGAGGTGGCAAGTATCAGACTGTCTATCTTCTTTGTGAAGCTCGTCGAGGCGCTAGCGAAGTACGAGCCAGGGCGGGCCGACTATTTCCTCCAAGGTTCTAACGAGCTTTGCCATGAGGCTCTCCACAAGGTCTTGGTGAAGGTCGCCTACCACAATCCTGGCCCCGATCTGCGCAAAATCTTCTCCAAGCTACCGAGAAGCTTCGACACCTGTGAACTTGACCCCCTCGTCGCCCCCATTTCTGACAGGGTTGGCTCCATGACCCTGAACTAGCAGCTTCCTCATAGCGCTTGTATCAAAAACAATTATCCTGAATTAGCACCAAAACTTTGCTTTTGAATGCAATACATACCATTTGCTAGTATGAATGGTCACGTTTCCTTGTGTATGATTCCATACTTGATGTTTCTAGCCCCTGCGCTTATTAGAAACACCTGACAGTGCACACATCTTTGCCGCAAGCGCTTTTAGGAACATGTCCTTAGTAGCCTGTCGGCGATGCCGCTATCGGCAAGGCCACCTTGGCGTTCTTGCCGCAGTTGCTTTGCTTGCCGATCAGACTCGAAGCATCCAAAGAGCACAGACAATTTCGCGTGCAGGTTTTCTCATACCAATGCCAATATTGTCCAAACGAAAAAGGCTACAACAAAGAGAATTTTTAAAGTTCCTGCAACTTAGCTTCTCTTGCCACGGAATGATCGACCTTGAACACGCTCGCAGGTATCCATACCATCACTCCCCCCCGGGAAGACTTGCACGCGAGGGTCCCTTCTGCCTTTTGAGAAAAAGAAAGAAGAGAAAAAGAGGAGGCTAGGAACCTTGGGTTCAGCAATCACTCTTATGCAAAGATAAACACAACCTTTCATGCAATATACATAAGATAATTATGTAGTTTGACAAAAGGTTGTGGAAACTTAGTTTTATTGATTTCGCACAGGGTCTTTGCCTGGCTTTGTACAAAGCATTACACGCCTTGCCTTGAACTCGTACAAAAGGGGTTGCCGAGGGCCCCGGCAACCGTGCCTAATGGGTAGAACTTGCGAAGATGCTCAATATTCCATGAGTTTTCTGTATCGGGGTGCCATCTTCGGTCTCCAGGTGGACTGCGCCGGACCTGGTGACTCGTACCACCCGGTAAGGGCCTTCCCACTTTGGCGTCAACTTGTTTGATCCCTTCATGGACTGAATCCTAAGAAGAACAAGGTCACCTTCCTTAACACTCCTGGCGTGCACCCTGTGGCTATGATAGCGGTGCAAGACTTGCTGGTACTAGGCGGCACACAGTGCAGCCTGAAGACAATCTTCCTCGAGGAGTGTGACATCATCTTGCTGCAATTGCTCTTGTTGTTCTTCGTTGAAAGCTTGTACTCGAGGTGACCCGTATGTGAGTTCTGTGGGAGCACCGCCTCTGCACCATAGACTAGGGAGAAGGGCATCTTGCCGGTGGCTCGATTTGGTGTCATCCTGATCAACCAAAGAACCACCGACAGCTCATCAATCCAGCGCCTTTCGTGCTTGTGGAGCTTGTCAAAAGTTCTTGTCTTGAGGCCACGCAACACTTCAGCATTTGCCCTTTCCACTTTTCCGTTGCTTCTGGGGTGTGCAACCGATGCGAAACAGATCTTGGCGCCGATGTCTTGGCAATACTGCATGAAAGTGTTGCTGGTGAACTGCATTTCGTTATCTGTCATGATCCTGTTGGGTACACCAAAACGGCAGACTATTCCTCTGAAAAACTTCACCGCTGCTTGCGTCATCACCTTTCTCACTAGTTCCACCTCAGTCCACTTTGTAAACTTGTCGATTGCAATGAACAAGAATTCAAAGCCCCCGGTAGCACGGGGGAAAGGGCCGACGATGTCGAGCCCCCAGACTACAAATGGCCAGGAGAGCGGTATGGTTTGAAGGGCTTGTGTTGGTTGATGAATTCGCTTGGCATGGAATTGGCATGCTTCACATGTAGTGACCACCGCCAAGGCGTCTTGAAGGGTTGTCGGCCAATAGAAGCCTTGTCGGAATGCATTCCCGACAAGGGCACGTGACCCGATGTGTGATACGTCTCCATCGTATCTATAATTTTTGATTGTTTCATGCCAATATTATACAACTTTCACATGCTTTTGGCAACAATATATATGATTTATTGGACAAACCTATTGATCCAGTGCCCAGTGCCAGTTCATGTTTGTTGCATGTTTTTGTGTCGTAGAATATTCATATCAAACTAAGTCCAAACGCGATAAAAATTTACGGAGATTTTTTTTAAAATATTTGTGAATTTTGAGAAGTGGAATCAACGCAAACAGAGGCCCACACCCCCCACAAGATACCAAGGCGCGGCCAGGGGGCCCAGGCGCGCCCTGGTGGGTTGTGCCCACCTCGTACGTCAGATGGAGCTCTCCTTCGGGCGCAAGGAAGCTAATTTTTGGATAAAAATCCCCTCAAAATTTCAGCCCGGTCGGAGTTACGGATCTCCGGGAATATAAGAAACGGTATTTGGCCAGAAAACAGGAACGAAGAGAACAGAGAGGGAGATCCAATCCAGGAGGGGCTCCTGCCCCTCCGCCGCCATGGAGGCCATGGACCAGAGGGGGAACTCTCCTCCCATCTATGGGGGAGGCCAAGGAAGAAGAAGGAGGGGGGCTCTCTCCCCCTCTCTCGCGGTGGCGCCGGAACGCCGCCGGGGCAATCATCGTGACGGCGATCTACACCAACAACTTCGCCGCCGTCAACACCAACTCTCTCCCCCTCTATGCAGCGGTGTAACACCTCTCTTCCCCGTTGTAATCTCTACTTAAACATGGTGCTCAACTCCATATATTATTTCCCAATGATATTTGGCTATCCTATGATGTTTGAGTAGATCTCTTTTGTCCTATAGGTTAACTGTGGTATGATGTTATGGATGTGAGTTGTATGTTGATATGGTGCTGTCCTATGGTGCCCTCCATGTCGCGCAAACGTGAGAGATCTCCTCTGTAGGGTGTTGCAAGATGTTCATGATTTGCCTATGGTGGATTGCTTGAGTGACAGAAGCATAAACCTGAGTAGGTGGGTTGTTGCGTATGGGAGTAAAGAGGACTTGATACTTAATGCTATGGTTGGGTTTTACCTTAATGATCTTTGGTAGTTGCGGATGCTTGCTAGAGTTCCAATCATAAGTGCATATGATCCAAGTACGGAAAGTGTGTTAGCGTATGCCTCTCCCCCATTGCATATGACAAGTATCTATCATATTATATTCAATTGCCTAGGGACAATCTTTCTCTTGCGTTACACAAAAAGCTTTCTACTAAGTTATTTACTTTTATTGTTCTTTTATTAAAACAACACCTAACTTTTATTTCCACGTTCTTTATTTTCTTGCAAAGTACTTCTAGTTTTATTCCCGCAAAATAGTTTCATACTTGTTCTCAGTAAAGCAAACATTAAAGTGTGCGTAGAGTTGTATCGGTGGTCGATAGAACTTAAGGGAATATTTGTTCTACCTTTAGCTCCTCGTTGGGTTCGACACTCTTACTTTATCGAAAAGGGCTACAAACGATCCCCTGCACTTGTGGGTTATCAAGACCTTTTTGTGGCGCCGTTGCCGGGGATCAAAAGCGTGGGGTGAATATTCTCGTGTGTGCTTGTTTGCTTTATCACTAAGTAATTTTTATTTTCTGTTATTAGTTGTTTTATATCTTTAGTTATGGATATGGAACACGAAACACCAAAAAAATTAGTGGTACTTGCTACTCATGGAGATGGGGAACCTCCTAAAACCCTCGATGCTAGTTATGTGCAAAGTATTAAATACTACTTTGATAATCCTGAGAAAACCCCATTCAACTTGATAATGGGAGTAATGTTGGATCAACGTGAATACTTTAGAGATTATCGCTTGACTCAAAAGGGAAATTTTTATGGGATCAAATTCATATGTTACATTGGTATGCTCGACAGCTATGCTTGAGATATGATTTTACTTGTTGCTCTTGGATGAACGCTGCACACCTTCCCTTTTCATGCAAATTTAATGATAATGAAACCTTACCTTCGTATGCTAAAGGTATTTATGATTACTATGATGTGGAATGAATAGAAGAATTTGTTGCTTTTAAAGGTGCTTATGAAGTTGCTTCCTTGATTGAAAAGTATGATGATGTTTCTTACAAATCTGAATTTTTTTCCATACTTAAATATTGCTATGAGAATTATGATTGCAATGCTGATATTATTGAATTTATTGAAAGAATGACCGCTGCCTTGGAGGAGACTAATATTTTGCAGGAATCTATGGAAGAAGAAATTGCGGAAATTGTGAGCTCATTAGATGAAAAAGATGAGGAGGAGAGCGAAGAAAAAAAGGAGGAAGAGCGGATTGATCACCCGTGCCCACCTTCTAATGAGAGTAACTCTTCAACTCATACATTGTTTAATTACCCTTCGTGCTTACCGAAGGATGAATGCTATGATCCCTTGGATTCATTTGAAATATCCCTTTTTGATGAACTTGATGCTTGCTATGCTTGTGGCCAAGATGCCAATATGAATTATGCTTATGAAGATGAACTTGCTATAGTTCCTTATGTTAAGCATGAAATTGTTGCTATTGCACCCACGCATGATAGTCCTATTCTCTTTTTGAATTCTTCCAACTACACTATATCGGAGAAGTTTGCTCTTATTAAGGATTACATTGATGGGTTGCATTTTGCTACTACACATGATGATTTTAATGAATATAATATGCATGTGCTTGCTTCTCCTACTTGCAATGAGAGAGGAACCAATTCTTCACCTCTCTATGTTTCCAATACTATGAAATTGCAAGAAATTGTTTATACTATGCACTAGCCTTTACTTAATGTGCATGAATTGTTATTGTATGACATGCCGATGCATAGGAAGAGAGTTAGACTTCATTGTCACATGATATATATCAATTTGTGCTCACTACTAAATTACAAATCATTGCTAATTAAAATTGGCTTTGATATACCTTGGGATCCGGGTGGATCCATTACTTGAGCACTTTATGCCTAGCTTAATGGCTTTAAAGAAAGCGCTGCCAGGGAGACAACCCGGAAGTTTTAGAGAGTCATTTATTTCTGTTGTGTGCTTTTATAAAGTTTAAAAAAATAGAGGGGAACCTAAAACTTCACAAAAGGAAAGGTGAAAGTGAGAGAGATGATGAGCATCGTTGAAGTGGGGGATATCCTTGAACTTTGTTCATGCCCATGGAAACTTTGTGAGTCTTGAATCACGGAAACTTTTCCAACAAAAAATAATTATCCCCTTGTACAAATCCATTGTATTATAAAAATAATATGCCAAGATTTGCCTTTAGGATGATTAGATTGCTTGTTGGTATGTGCGGTGTAAAAATAGAAACTTTGGCTGTAGTGAGTGAATTTTCATTTTTTACTGGAACGTCAAAAGTTTCTGAAAATTTTACACAGTATTTCCATAAAAAATGTTTATTTCTTCCTAATGTTTCAGAATTTTTGGAGTTACAGAAGTATGGTCAAAGCTCAGATTACTACAGACTGTCCTGTTTAAGACAGATTCTGTTTTTGATGCATTGTTTTGCTTGTTTTGATGAATCTATCAATTTTATCGGAGGTATTAGCCATGGAGAAGTTATAATACAGCAGGGATGATGCAAATATAAAATATGAATGGGTTTGCAACAGTACTTAAAGTAGGAATTTGCTTTATTATACTAACGGATCTCACCAGTCTTCTGTTAAGTTTTGTGTGGATGAAGTGTTCGAACACCGAGGAGGTGTCAATATGAGGAGAAGGAGGAGAGGCAAGAGTTCAAGCTTGGGGATGCCCAAGGCACCACAAGTAAATATCCAAGGAGACTCAAGCGTCTAAGCTTGGGGATGCCCCGGAAGGCATCCCATCTTTCTTCAACAAGTATCGGTATGTTTTTGTTTTCGTTTCGTTCATGTGATATGTGTAAATCTTGGAGCGTCTTTTGTGTTTAGTTTTCACTTTTATTTTATGCACCATGCTGGTATGAGATTGTCCATGGTTGATTTATAGAATTCTCATTGCACTTCACTTATATCTTTTGAGTCTGGCCTTATAGAATGCTTCATGTGCTTCACTTATATCATTTGAAGTTTGGATTGCCTGTTTCTCTTCACATAGAAAACCGTTATTCGTAGAATGCTCTTTTGCTTCACTTGTATTTATTAGAGCATGGTATTTTGTATAAAGAATTAAACTCTCTTGCTTCACTTATATCTATTTAGAGAGTCAACAGGAATTGGTCATTCACATGGTTAGTCATAAAATCCTACTAAAACTTAGGGATCACTGAATATGATACGTTTGATTCCTTGCAATAGTTTTGCGATATAGAGATGATAATATGTGGGAGGTACTAGTGGATGATCGTGTTTAGTAAGATATTGGTGTTAAGGTTTGTGATTCCCGAAGCATGCACGTATAGTCTCCCGTTATGCTAGGAAGTTGGAGCACAATTTATTCTTGATTGTCTATCTTTGAGTGAAGGTCAGGGGCGCGCGATGGTTAACTCCTACCAACCTCCCCCGTAGGAGCATGCGTAGTAATACTTTGCTTTGAGAGAGATAATAAACTTTTGCAATAAGTATGTGAGTTCTTTATGACTAATGTGAGTCCATGGATTATACGCACTCTTACCTTTCCGCAATTTGCTAGCCTCTACGGTACCGTGCATTGCCCTTTCTCACCTCGAGAGTCGGTGCAAACTTCGCCGGTGCATCGAAACCCCGTGATATGATACGCTCTATCACACATAAGTCTTATTATATATTCCTCAAAACAGCCACCATACCTACCTACTATGGCATTTCCATAGCCATTCCGAGATATATTGCCATGCAACTTCCATCGGTTCCGTTTTGATGACTTGAGCATTCATTGTCATATTGCATTACATGATCGTAAGATAGCTAGCATGATGTTTCCATGGCTTGTCTATTTTTTGATATCTTTGCTATGCTAGATCATTGCATTAATATAGAGTCATACTTTGTTCTACTATCGTTGCAATATTGAGTTGTAAGTAAATAGAAGTGTGATGATCATCATTATTCATTATTAGAGCATGCCCCAGTGATGAAAGGATGATGGAAACTATGATCCCCCACTAGTCGGGATGAGGCTCCAGACAAAGAAAAGAAAGAAAAAGAAAAAAATAAAAAAAGAAAAAGAAAAAAAGGAAAAGAAAAGAAAGAAAAAAATGAAAGAAGAAGAAAAAGGGGCATGCTAATTCCACACTTGTGCTACAAAGTAGCACCATGTTTTTCATATAGAGAGTCTCCTATGTTGTCACTTTCATATACTAGTGGGAATTTTTCATTATAGTTAGATGCATACCCACTTAGTTTTCATATTGAGCTTTCATACACTTATAGCTCTTAGTGCATCCGTTGCATGGCAATCCCTACCCCTCGCAATGATATCTATTGATGGGCATCTCCATAGCCCGTTGATACGCTGAGTTGATGCAAGACTTTCTTCTCCACTTTTACCCATTTGAAACCTACCACCATATTCTATTCCACCCATAGTGCTATATCCATGGCTTGTGCTCATGTATTGCGTGAGAGGTGAAAATGCTGAAGCGCATTAAAAAGTATGAACCAATTGCTTGGCTGACACCGGGGTAGTACATGATTTATACTTTGTGTTAAGAAGACAGAGCATGACAAGGCTATATGATTTTGTAGGGATAGCGTTCTTTAGCCTTGATATTTTGAAAGACATGATTGTTTGTTGGGATGCCTGAGTATTAATGTCTTTATGTCAAAACTAGACTATTGCTTTGAATCACTTGTGTCTTAATATTCATGCCATGATTAGATATATGATCAAGATTATGCTAGGTAGCATTCCACATCAAAAATTATCATTTTTATCATTTACCTACTCGAGGACGAGAGGGAATTAAGCTTGGGGATGCTGATACGTCTCCGTCGTATCTATAATTTTTTATTGTTTCATGCCAATATTATACAACTTTCACATACTTCTGGCAACAATTTATATGATTTATTGGACTAACCTATTGATCCAGTGCCCAGTGCCAGTTCCTGTTTGTTGCATGTTTTTTGTTTCGCAGAATATCCATATCAAACAAAGCCCAAACGCGATAAAAAGTTATAGAGATGTTTTTTTGGAATATTTGAGAATTTTGAGAAGTGGAATTAACGCAAACGGAGGCCCACAGCCCCCACAAGATACCAGGGCGTGGCCAGGGGCCAGGCGCGCCCTGGTGGGTTGTGCCCACCTCGTATGTCAGATGGAGCTCTCCTTCAGGCGCAAGGAAACTAATTTTTGGATAAAAATTCCCTCAAAATTTCAGCCCAATCGGAGTTACGGATTTCCGGGAATATAAAAATTCCCTCAGAAACAGGAACGAAGAGAACAGAGAGGGAGATCCAATCCAGGAGGGGCTCCTGCCCCTCCGCTGTCATGGAGGCCATGGACCAAAGGGGGAACTCTCCTCCCATCTAGGGGGGGAGGCCAAGGAAGAAGAAGAAGGAGGGGGCTCTCTCCCCCTCTCTCGCGGTGGCGCCAGAACGCCGCCGGGGCAATCATCGTGACGGCAATCTACACCAACAACTTCGCCGCCGTCAACACCAACTCTCTCCCCCTCTATGCAGCGGTGTAACACCTGTCTTCCCCGCTGTAATCTCTACTTAAACATGGTGCTAATCTCCATATATTATTTCCCAATGATATTTGGCTATCCTATGATGTTTGAGTAGATCTCTTTTGTCCTATGGGTTAATTGTGGTATGATGTTATGGATGTGAGTTGTATGTTGATATGGTGCTGTCCTATGGTGCCCTCCATGTCACGCAAACGTGAGGGATCTCCGCTGTACGGTGTTGCAATATGTTCATGATTTGCCTATGGTGGATTGCTTGAGTGACAGAAGCATAAACCCGAGTAGGTGGGTTGTTGCGTATGGGAGTAAAGAGGACTTGATACTTAATGCTATGGTTGGGTTTTACCTTAATGATCTTTGGTAGTTGCGGATGCTTGCTAGAGTTCCAATCATAAGTGCATATGATCCAAGTACGGAAAGTGTGTTAGCGTATGCCTCTCCCCCATTGCATATGACAAGTATCTATCATATTATATTCAATTGCCTAGGGACAATCTTTCTCTTGCGTTACACAAAAAGCTTTCTACTAAGTTATTTACTTTTATTGTTCTTTTATTAAAACAGCACCTAACTTTTATTTCCACGTTCTTTATTTTCTTGCAAAGTACTTCTAGTTTTATTCCCGCAAAATAGTTTCATACTTGTTCTCGGTAAAGCAAACGTTAAAGTGTGCGTAGAGTTGTATCGGTGGTCGATAGAACTTGAGGGAATATTTGTTCTACCTTTAGCTCCTCGTTGGGTTCGACACTCTTACTTATCGAAAAAGGCTACAAACGATCCCCTACACTTGTGGGTTATCAATGTGGGAGCCGCATATCCCTTCGTGTATATCTGTCATCAGCTGTTGTCCTTCTTCCCGGGGAATGCACTTCAACTTCACCCCATTCGGTCTCCTCTTGTACAGAGTGTTGTCCATGAATTGGTACATGCTTGACTGACAGGCTACTCTCTCAGCTTCTTCTTGCTCTTCGGGAAGTTAACCTGGCTGGAGGTAATGGACGATTTAATGTGCCCATGCCGGAGCCTGGGCTCGACGACAAGGAGTAATGGCATTTCCTCTGCTGCGGCAGCGCTAGCTTCGATGGCAAGGGTCAGCTCGCTGCTCTCTGGCAAGCGTTTAGCTGTCATTGGCAACCTTCTTGGTGGCGGCTGGCATCTCTGCTGGGAGATTGTTGCCAGAACTGATTTTCCTTTTCTTTGCTTGTTGCACTGATGGCGTGACGGATGGTTGAGTTAGTCGAACTACGAAAGTACCCGGTTCCACAGGCAACTTTTGCGCAGCTTGTTTTGACAAGTCATCGGCAATGCTGTTCTCTGCACGCTGAATGTGCTATGTTTGTAGACCGTCAAAATGCTCTTCTAACTTCCTAATGCCGAGGTCTTTGTTCCATCAGTGGGCTTTGTTCACTTGACGCGCGACAAGCTGTGAATCTCCGCTTTGGTAGTCTTTGTTCACTTGACGCGCGACAAGCTGTGAATCTCCTCGGACCATCAACTTTCTAATGCCGAGGTCTACTGCTATCCGTAGACCGTCAAGTGGTCCTTCATATTCAGCCGTGTTGTTTATCGATACCTACCGGGGAAAGTGCATCTAGATCACATACTTCAGGTGCTCTCCGGTGGGTGCGACAAGCAGCACTCCGGCACCGGCGCCTTTCAACGAAAAGGCCCCATCAAAGTACATGATCCATTCCTGTGGTGTTTCTTTGTCGTGGAGAGCCATCTCTAGGATTTCTTTGTTTGGCATTGGTGTCCATTCTGCGATGAATTCCGCCAAAGCTCTGCTCTGAATGATTGTTCTGCTTTCAAAACTCAAGTCAGAGTTGGCCAGCTCCAACGGCCACTCAATGATCCTGCAGGTTGCCTCTGGATTCCTCAGAATGCGTTGCAACAGAAAGCAAGTGACGAAGGTAATATGATGTTCTTGGAAGTAGTGGCCCGGCTTTCTGGAGGCCGTGAGAAGGCTGAAAAGTAATTTCTGCATGCCAGAATATCTTGACCTAGCCCCTTGCAAGAGGGAGCTGACAAAATAGATTGGGCGCTGCATCATCTTCTTCTTCTGCACGATTTGTTGCTCTGTTTCTTGTGTTGTACTTCTGTTGGTGGCCTCCTGGCTTGCCGGGGGTGGATTCGGGTTGTCGGTTGCCACCTCGGGGGTTGCCGCTTCTTCGTCTTCAGCTTCCCTCTCCGCCACCAGTGCAGCACTAACCACTTGGTTCGTTGCCACCAGGTATAGTAGCAATTGTTCTTGTGGTTTGGGCGCGACTAGCATCGGCGTAGAGGATAGGTACTTCTTCAAGTCTCGCCTCACTGCCTCCGCTTCCAGAGTCCATTTCATTGGACCCGCCTTTTTCAAGATTTTGAAAAACGACAATGCGCATTCCGCAGACTTGGAAATAAACCTGCTGAGGGCAGCGATGCAACCCGCCAAGCGGTGGACATCCTTAACGTGCTTCGGTGCCTCTAACTGCTCGATCGCTTCTATCTTGGTGTGGTTGGCTTCAATCCCGCGTTGCGACATGAAAAACCCGAGGAGCTTGCTAGACGGGACTCCAAACACGCACTTCTCGGGGTTGAGGTTCAAATTGATCTTCCGCAAGTGTGAGAATGTTTTATCTAAGTCTTGAATCAGTGTTGCCTTGTCCTTGGTCTTGACCACTATATCAACCATATATGCCTCCACATTCCTGTGTAGCTGGGACTCAAAACCAATCTGGATAGCTCTTGCAAATGTTGACCCGACACTCTTTAGTCCGAAGGGCATACACTTGAAGCAGTATGTGCCACATGGGGTAATGAATGCGGTTTTCTCTTCATCTTCCTTGGCCATAAAGATCTGATGATATCCAGAGTAGGCATCAAGGAAGGAGAGCAAATCACAGCCGGCTGTGGAATCCACTATCTGATCAATGTGTGGCAAGGGAAAGGGATCCTTCAGACAAGCCTTATTGATATCAGTGAAATCAATGCAAAGCCGCCACTTCCCGCTCGCCTTATGCACTACCACAGGGTTCGCCAACCAGGTTGGGTGGATTACTCCTCTGATCAGGCATGCCGCTTCTAATTTCTTGATTTCTTCAGCAATGAACTCTTGCCGCTCTAGAGCTTGCTTCCTGACCTTTTGCTTGACGGGACGTGCGTGGGGACAGACGGCTAGGTGGTGCTCGATCACCTCCCTAGGAACTCCGGGAATGTGAGATGGTTGCCATGCAAACACATCGACATTCGCCTGTAGGAAGGAGATGAGCGTTCTATCCTATTTGCTATCGAGGGTGGCACTTATAGTGAAAGTTCCCCCTCGCCATCCTCCCGCGCAACCACTTGCTTCTTCTTGGGGGTGATCACTTTGTTTTTCTTACTCTTGGCGGTGGAGCTCTCCGGCAGGTCCTCGATGGGTGTGCTGCGCTCTGCCGCATGCTTCCCAGAGTCCTTGCCAGAGGTCTTGCTGGAACTCTTGTTCTTCTTCCCCCTGGGGGCTTCACCGGCAGGAGCATGTGCCTTGTCACCACACGCTACAACTGCCTCCCGGAAGAGTTTGTCAGCGCACATGATGCTGACATGGTTTGAGACCGCGTTGGTATTTCCCCAAAGAGGAAGGGATGATGCAGCACAACGACGGTAAGTATTTCCCTCAGTTATGAAACCAAGGTATCGAACCAGTAGGAGGATCACCAACACTACCTAAACAACACCTGCACACAAAGAACAAATACTTGCAACCAGACGCGAAAGAGAGGTTGTCAATCTCTCTACGGTAAAAAGATAGATTAGAATATGATAGATTGGATAGATTGATCTCTCAAAAACACAAAATAAAAAGGGCAAATAAAAAGTGCAGCAAGGTATTTTTGGGTTTTTGGAATAATAGATCTGAAAACAAAAGCGGCAAAAAGATAGATCGGAAAGCAATTTGTTGGAAAAGTAAACCCGGGGGCCATAGGTTTCACTAGTAGCTTCTCTCATGAGTATAGCACACGGTGGGTGAACAAATTACTGTTGGGCAATTGATAGAAGATCAAATAATCATGACGATATCCAAGGCAATGATCATTATATAGGCATCACGTCCAAGATTAGTAGACCGCAACGATTCTGCATCTACTACTATTACTCCACACATTGACCACTATCCAGCATGCATCTAGTGTATTAAGTTGATGGAAAAACAGAGTAATGCAATAAGAATGGCGACATGATGTAGACAAGATTTATTCATGTAGGAATAGACCCCATCTTGTTATCCTTAATAACAACGATACATGCGTGCCTTGCTGCCCCTTCTGTCATTGGGAGAAGACACCACAAGATCGAACCCATCAGAAAGCACCTCTTCCCATGGCAAGAAAAATCGATCTAGTTGGCCTAACTAAACCAAAGATTCGAAGAATAAATACGAGGCTATAAGTAATCATGAATATAAGAGATCAAAGAAGACTCAAATAATATTCATGGATATAAACTGATCATGAACTCAAAATTCATCGGATCCCAACAAACACACCGCAAAAAGTTTACATCAAATAGATCTCTAAGAGACCATTGTATTGAGAATCAAAAGAGAGAGAGGAAGCCATCTAGCTACTGCCTACGGACCCGTAGGTCTATGGTGGACTACTCATGCATCATCGGAGAGGCACCAATGAGGATGATGAACCCCTCCGTGATGGTGTCAGATTAGATCTCGCGGTTCTAGAACTTCGGCGGCTATTTGTGTTTTTCAGCAACTCCCTTGGGGTTTCTGGAATATTTGGGAATTTATAGGCATCAGAGGCGGTGGAGAGGCGTCCTGAGGAGGGCACAACCCATCAGGGCGTGCCCGGGGCCTCTGGCATGCCCTGGTGGGTTGTGGTCTCCTCGACCATCTCCTCTGGCACTTCTTTGGCCCACTGGATGTCTTCTGGCCCAAAAAAATCTCCAAAAAGTTTCGTGGTGTTTGGGCTTCGTTTGGTACTGATATTCTGCGAAGTAAAAAACAAGCAAAAACAGCAACTGGCACTTTGGCACTATGTCAATAGGTTAGTCCCAAAAAATGATATAAAGTTGCTATAAAATGATTGTAAAACATCCAATAATGATAATATAACAGCATGGAACAAGCAAAAATTATAGTTACGTTGGAGACGTATCAGATGCCGCTTTTTTGTCTGCATGGACCGTGATGACACCCATTGGCCCTGACATCTTCAGAGTGTTATAGGCGTAGTGGGACGCCACCATAAACTTTGCCAATGTTGGGTGGCCCAGGATTCCATTATACGGCAGTGCGATTTTGGCAACATCAAAGGTGATTTTCTATGTTCTGAAGTTGAGCTCGCTACCGAACGTCACCGACAGGGTGATCTTTCCTTTCGGTTGGCTCCTCCTGGGGTTAATCCCTTGGAATGTCCCTGTAGTCTTGAGATCCGTGTCTGGGATTTGTAGCCTCTTGATCATGTCTGGAGAGATCAAGTTCAAGACGGCCCCACCGTCAACTAGCATCTTCATGACTTGGAGGTTGTGAACTGTTGGTGAAACCAACAGCGGCAAGCACCCGACGGCAGTGATGTGGTCAGGGTGATCTCCAGCATATAAAATGATAGGCGTGTTGGACCACTTGATGGGCTTCTGTGCCTCCGCTGTCGGTTCTGCCGCATTGACCTCACGGGCCCACTGTTTGAGTTGCTGGTGAGAGGAGTGCAAAGATGCACCCCCGTCAATGCACATGGCGTCTATTGCTTTCTGGAATTCTTGGCCATCAGATCCTTCTTCATCTTCCTAATCACTGTCTTCGTCACCATACTTCTTGTCATAGCCTCTTACAGGATTCTCTTTCTGTGGCTTAGCCTTGCCGCGGCGACCACCACGACCGCCATGGCACTTCTTGCCAGAACCACCTGCACCATCCTGGCCCTTTTCCTTGTCGCTCTTCTCGTGCTCTTGCTTTTGCCTTTCAGCGAGCTGCTCGACTTGGCGACAATTGTTGATGTCATGGCCCTGGGTGCGATGGATCTTGCAGTACGGCCAGTCATGCTTCTCGACTGCCGTGGCTTTGTCACCACCGGAGCACGCGACAGCCTCCTTGCCAGAGCCCTCTTTCTTGGGTTTCTTGGCGGCCTTGGAGTTGTCAGAGCCTTCATTGGCCATAACTGCCTTGCCTTTGCGATTGCGATTGCGCTTTCGGCCTTTCTTCTTGGAATTGGATGCATCCTCATCGTCGGAGTCGACCTCCGCGCCAGCATCCTTGCCAGGGAGTCTTCTCCCTTCCTCATCACGTGTGCATTTATCAGCCAGAGTGTAAAGCTCGGCGACATCACGCACTTTGTTAATGCCCATCTCCTTATGCATCCGCCTATTGCGCACGTTCGTGTGGAACGCGGCAATCACCGCGTCAGGATGGATGTCGGGGATGTTGTGATGCACACGGCTGAACCTCTGAATGTATGATGTCTACTACACAACCTTCTTCTTGTAGACTCGTGTTGGGCCTCCAAGCGCAGAGTTTTGTAGGACAGTAGCAAATTTCCCTCAAGTGGATGACCTAAGGTTTATCAATCCGTGGGAGGCGTAGGATGAAGATGGTCTCTCTCAAACAACCCTGCAACCAAATAACAAAAAGTCTCTTGTGTCCCCAACACACCCAATACAATGGTAAATTGTATAGGTGCACTAGTTCGGCGAAGAGATGGTAATACAAGTGTAATATGGATGGTAGATATAGGTTTTTGTAATCTGAAAATATAAAAACAGAAAGGTAACTAATGATAAAAGTGAGCACAAACGGTATTGCAATGCTTGAAAACAAGGCCTAGGGTTCATACTTTCACTAGTGCAAGTTCTCTCAACAATACTAACATAGTTGAATCATATGTAAATCCCTCATGTGCGACAAAGAGTTCACTCCAAAGTCACAAATAGCGGAGAACAAACGAAGAAATTATTGTAGGGTATGAAACTACCTCAAAGTTATCTTTTCCGATCAATCTTATGAGCTATCCCTATAAGTGTCACGAACAGCCCTAGAGTTCGTACTAAAATAACACCTTAAGATACACATCAACCAAAACCCTAATGTCACCTAGATACTCCAATGTCACCACGAGTACCCATGGGCATGATTATACGATATGCATCACACAATTTCAGATTCATCATGTTCAATCCAACACAAAGAACTTCAAAGAGTGCCCCAAAGTTTCTACCGGAGAGTCTAGACGAAAACATGTGCCAACCCCTATGCATAGATTCCCAAGGTCACGGAACCCGCAAGCTGATCACCAAAACATACATCAAGTGGATCAATAGAATATCCCATTGTCACCATGGATATCCCATCGCAAGACATACATCAAGTGTTCTCAAATCCTTAAAGACTCAATCCGATAAGAAAACTTCAAAGGGAAAACTCAATTCATCACAAGAAGATAGAGAGGGGAAAACTCCATATGATTCATCTATATTAATAAAGCTCGCGGTACATCAAGATCGTGCCATCTCAAGAACACGAGAGAGAGAGAGAGATCAAACACATAGCTACTGGTACATACCCTCAGCCCCGAGGGTGAACTACTCCATCCTCGTCATGGAGACCGCCGGGATGATGAAGATGGCCTCCGGTGATGGTTTCCCCCTCCGGCAGGGTGCCGGAACGAGCTCCCGATTGGTTTTTCGTGGCTCTGGAGGCTTGCGGCAGCGGAACTCCCGATCTAGGTCTGTTTCTGGGGGTTTCTCTATTTATAGGAATTTATGGCGATGGAAACTAGTCCAGGGGGTCCACGAGGAGGTCACAAGCCAGGGGGGCGCGCCCTAGGGGGGCGCCCCTGTGGCTTGTAGCTTCCTCGGCCTTCCTCTCCGGTGACTCTTCGCTCCAGTATTTTTTATATTTTCCAAAAATATTCTGCGTAAATTTTCAACTTATTCCGAGAACTTTTATTTCTGCACAAAAACAACACCAAGGTAGTTCTGCTGAAAACAACGTCAGTCCGGGTTAGTTCTAATAAAATCATACCAAAATCATACCAAAATCATATAGAATTATTGTAAACATGGCTTGAATACTTCATAAATTATAGATACGTTGGAGACGTATCAGCATCCCCAAGCTTAATTCCAGCTCGTCCTCGAGTAGGTAAATGATAAAAGAAATAATTTATGAAGTGTGAATGCTACCCAACATGTTCATCATATTCTTTTCTTCTTTGTATAGCATGGACATTTGGACTTGTAAATGATTCAAAGCAATAGTCTAGTTTTAACATAATGACTTCAATACTCAAGCATGTCAACAAGCAACCATGTCTTTCAAAATATCAACACTAAAGAAAGTTATCCCTAGCCCATCATGCTCAATCATTGATCCATTCATGAAACACACTCAAATATTAGCTATGCCCAATGCTCAAGTACGATCATAGTGCCCCCTAGTTGGTGCTTATAAGAGAAGATGGAGACTCAAAGCAAAAATAAAATTGCATAAAGTAAATAGATAGGCCCTTCGCAGAGGGAAGTTGGGATTTGTAGAGGTGCCAGAGCTCAAGGTTTAAATTGAGAGAGAGAAATATTTTGAGTGGCATGCTTTTCCTGTCAACGAAAACGACAAAGTAGCTCACAATACTTTCCATGCTAGATACATTATAGGCAGTTCCCAAACAGAATGGTAAAGTTTTTACTCCCCGTCCACCAATCAATCACACTCCACGGCGAGCCGAATCCACGGGTACCGTCCATACCAACAACATTCCTGGGGGAGTTTTGTTTAATTATTTGCATTATTTTTTTTGATTTCGGGACTGGGAATCCCTATTACCAGCCACTTTCTCGTGAATGATAGTGAATCAACACATATCGTGAGAATAACCCACCTAGCATGGAAAAATATTGGACACTCCCCACCGTTTCATGAGCGGTACGGGCACACAAAAGAGAAAATTTATTTTGAAAATTTAGAGATGGCACATACAAATTTGCTTGGAACGGCATGGAAATACCGCATATAGGTAGGTATGGTGGACTCATAAGGCAAAACTTAGTTTAAGGATTTTGGATGCACAAGTAGTATTTCTACTTAGTACAAATGGAGGCTAGCAGATAGATTGGGAAGCAACCAAACCAAGAAACGAAAATTCACATAAGTGAGCATTGAGTCATAACTAATACCGAATAATGCACCACAAGTAGGATATAACTTCGTTGCATAACTATTGACTTTCGTGCATGCATAGGGAATCACAAACCTTAACACCAATATTCCTACTAAAGCATAATTACTCACTAACATGACTCACATATTGCTATCATCATGTTTCAAAACTATTACAAAGAGTCAAGTTTAATTTGTCCCATGATCTTCATGAAAGTTTTTATTATATCCTCCTTGGATATCTATCACTTTGGGACTAGTTTCATATATTGCCATTGCTTTTTCGACAAGCTCAAACAAATTTAAATGAAGCACATGAGCATAAAGATTTCATCCATCAAAAAGGTATAAGTAAAGCATGAGAGGAAATAACAAGCTACTCACCAAAGATATAAGTGAAGATCAATGAGTAGTCAAACAATTAAGTAGCTATGTGAGGACTCTCTCTCCCTCAATAAATATTTTCAGATCTGAGTATTTATTTAAACAGCAAGCAAAAGAAAAATAGCACTCCAAGAATAGGACGCATCATGTGAACGAATAAAAATTTAGGCTCAACATAGGCTAACCGATAATTGTTGATGAAGAGAGGTGGGATGCGTAGCATCCCCAAGCTTAGATGCTTGAGACTTCTTGAAATATTCACTTGGGGTGCCTTGGGCATCCCCAAGCTTGAGCTTTTGTATCTCGTTCAATCCTCTCATATCATGGTTTCACCTATTCTCAAAAACTTCATCCACACAAAACTCGAAAAGAACTCGTGAGATAGGTTAGTACACATAAGAATAAATGAACACTTCATGTACTGCCAAGACAAGTTGCACAATAATTATCAAACATCATCTACTGTTTACTATCATTTCCACAATTTATATCTACCAATATAGGCTATGGAAACTATAGGATAAGTAGATAACAAAACTATGACAGCAATCTGTCCAAACAGAACAGTCTCTAGCCATCTATTAAACCAGTGTACTTTTGTAACTCAAAAAATTATGAAAATTTAGGACATGCTAAATATTTTATATTAAAATACTGTGTAAAAATTTCAGAAACTTTCCACGTTCCAATAAAATATGAAAATTCAAACACTACAGCAGAAGTTTCTGTTTTTACACTGCACATATCAAAACATGCAATGCAAGCATCCTAATGCAATTCTTGGAACTTTTTATTGAAAGACAAGATTATCAATAACACATAACAGAGAAAAACAAAATAAAATGATGCTCCAAGCAAAACTCATATTATGTGACGAATAAAAATATAGCTCCAAGTAAGATATACCGATAGTGTTGAAGACGGAAGAGGGGATGCCTTCCGGGGTATCCCCAAGCTTAGGTGCTTGAGTATTCCATGGATATTATCTTGGGGGTGACTTGGGCATCCCCAAGCTTAGGTTCTTGTCACTCCTTATTCTCCTCATATCGGTGTCTCACCCAAAACTTGGAAACTTCAATCACATAAAACTTAACGGAACTTCGTGAGATGGGTTAGTATGATAAAGGTAGATCATTCACTTAGGTACTGTCAAGACAAGATTCATAATTGTTCACACATGATACCTACTGTATTATATCATTCACAAAATTTATATCACTGAATATAAGCTATGGGAACACTAAAACAAGCAAACTATGCATGCAAAACAGAATCTGTCAAAAACAGAACAGTCTGTGAAGATCTGTAGTGTAGCCATACTTCCCTGTCTCTAAAAATTCTGAAAAATTAGGAAAACCTGAAGAATTTGTACATCAAGACTGTGTAAATATTTCAGATCAAAAGCACGTTCCATTGAATTTACAAAATTCCTGGACTGAGAGAAAAAGTTTCTGTTTTTGCACAGAATCAAGTCAACTCATCTTGTGAGTCATCCCAAAGGTTTTACTTGGCACTTATTGAAACAAAATCTATAAAACATGATTAATACAGTAGCTTAATCATGTGAACACACCAAAACAGAAGGTAATAGTGTTGGGTTGTCTCCCAACAAGCGCTTTTCTTTAATGCCTTTTAGCTAGGCATGATGATTTCAATGATGCTCACATAGGAATAATATTTGAAACATGTAAGAGAGCATCATGAATATCATGAAAAGCACATTTAAGTCTAACCCACTTCCTATGCATAGGGATTTTGTGAGCAAACAATTTATGGGAGCAAGAATCAACTAGCATAGGAAGGCAAAACAAGCATGACTTCAAAACTTTCAACACATAGAGAGGAAACTTGATATTATTGCAATATGTAGAAGCATAAGATCCTCTCTCATAATAATTTTCAGTAGCATCATGAACGAATTCAACAATATAACCAGCACATAAAGCATTCTTTTCATGATCTACAAGCATAGAAATTTTACTACTCTCCACACAAGAAAATTTCTTCTCATGACTAATAGTGGGAGTATCATATGAAACTCGAATACTAAAAATTGTTTCCACATTAAAAGAGTAACGTTCAGTAAAAGGATATTCAAAATTATGACAATAATTATCACTACTTTTTATAACATAAGTATCATCACAATAATCATCATAAGTAGCAACTTTGTTCTCGTCATAGTCAATTGAAACCTCTTCCGAAATAGTGGAATCATTAATAAATAAAGTCGTGACCTCTCCAAATCCACTTTTATCAATATAATAAGATTCAACACCCTCCAAAATAGTGGGATAATTATTATCTAGAGTTGACACTCTTCCAAACCCACTTTCATAAATATTGCAATCATCATAAATAGGGGGTATGCTATCATCATAATAAATTTGCACATCAAAACTTGGGGGACTAAAAACATCATCTTCATTAAACATAGCATCCCCAAGCTTGGGACAAACATTAATTGCAGCAAATAAATTCTCAAACATGTCATTCTCATCGAACATAGCATCCCCAAGCTTGTGGCTTTGCATAACATAAGCATAATCACTCTCATCATTAAAAGTATGAATAGCACCAATCGTATAACAATTATTATCATCACAATTTTCTAAGTTGGTGCCAAAAAGATTTTCAAGATTATAAGGGGTATCATTATTTGGGAGAGATACCTCTTTACCTTTACTTTTCCTTCTTTTCTTCTTCTTCACCACATTATGTATGGGTTTATTTAATTCCTCCAAGCTTCTTTTTGAAGAGGTTGGTTGAATAAAGAGCCCCTCCTCGTTACCTGATTCATCATAAGAAAAAATAGGAGGATATTGGGAAACCTCTTCCCCTTCATTAGTATTCTCTTCATCTTCTATTTATTTTCTTGTCTTTAAGTAATTGGCAATATAAGGATTCTCAATGCAATTTACCACGCAATACATATAGATTTCATTTAGATCAAAATCAATCATTTTCATGAGAACCCATGCTGGAACATCCATAGTTTTATGTTTCATTTCTTCATACCCCAAAAATAGACTAAGTTCATTATGATGCTCAAGGGTAATGAGGTTATCACAATTTTTGGACACAATTAGATCATGAAATAATTCACATTGGAAATTAAAATGACCGCTTTCATTGCAAAGTTCACAAGGACGGCGAGAAATATTAAGTCTTTCAGCACAAACATATAGCCTCTCTTGCAACCATTTAGTTTCTAAATACTTATGCCTCTTACAAAATCTATCTTCCCTTCTAGGCATGTCTTCACAAACTCTATGCACTCCACAAAAATTGACATGCTTATAAGAAATATTTTTATCATGACTAGTGCAATCATCATTAGTACTATGGATATTCAAAGAATTCATACTAACAACATTGCAATCATGCTCCTCACTCAAAGATTTAGTGCCAAACATTTTAATAACTTCTTCTTATAACACTTGAGCACAATTTTCCTTTCCATCATTTTCACGAAAGACATTAAAAAGATGAAGCATATGAGGCAACCTCAATTCCATATTTTTTTGTAGTTTTCTTTTATAGACTAAACTAGTGATAAAACAAGAAACTAAAAGATTCAATTGCAAGATCTAAAGATATACCTTCAAGCACTCACCTCCCCGGCAACGGCGCCAGAAAAGAGCTTGATGTCTACTACACAACCTTCTTCTTGTAGACTCGTGTTGGGCCTCCAAGCGCAGAGTTTTGTAGGACAGTAGCAAATTTCCCTCAAGTGGATGACCTAAGGTTTATCAATCCATGGGAGGCATAGGATGAAGATGGTCTCTCTCAAACAACCCCGCAACCAAATAAAAAAAAGTCTCTTGTTTCCCCAACACACCCAATACAATGGTAAATTGTATAGGTGCACTAGTTCGGCGAAGAGATGGTAATACAAGTGTAATATGGATGGTAGATATAGGTTTTTGTAATCTGAAAATATAAAAACAGCAAGGTAACTAATGATAAAAGTGAGCACAAACGGTATTGCAATGCTTGAAAACAAGGCCTAGGGTTCATACTTTCACTAGTGCAAGTTCTCTCAACAATACTAGCATAGTTGAATCATATGTAAATCCCTCACGTGCGACAAAGAGTTCACTCCAAAGTCACAAATAGCGGATAACAAACGAAGAAATTATTGTAGGGTATGAAACTACCTCAAAGTTATCTTTTCCGATCAATCTTATGAGCTATCCCTATAAGTGTCACGAACAGCCCTAGAGTTCGTACTAAAATAACACCTTAAGATACACATCAACCAAAACCCTAATGTCACCTAGATACTCCAATGTCACCACGAGTACCCATGGGCATGATTATACGATATGCATCACACAATTTCAGATTCATCATGTTCAATCCAACACAAAGAACTTCAAAGAGTGCCCCAAAGTTTCTACCGGAGAGTCTAGACGAAAACATGTGCCAACCCCTATGCATAGATTCCCAAGGTCACGGAACCCGCAAGTTGATCACCAAAACATACATCAAGTGGATCAATAGAACATTCCATTGTCACCACGGATATCCCATCGCAAGACATACATCAAGTGTTCTCAAATCCTTAAAGACTCAATCCGATAAGAAAACTTCAAAGGGAAAACTCAATTCATCACAAGAAGATAGAGAGGGGAAAACTCCATATGATTCATCTATATTAATAAAGCTCGCGGTACATCAAGATCGTGCCATCTCAAGAACACGAGAGAGAGAGAGATCAAACACATAGCTACTGGTACATACCCTCAGCCTCGAGGGTGAACTACTCCCTCCTCGTCATGGAGACCGCCGGGATGATGAAGATGGCCTCCGGTGATGGTTTCCCCCTCTGGCAGGGTGCCGGAACGGGCTCCCGGTTGGTTTTTCGTGGCTCTGGAGCCTTGCGGCGGCGGAACTCCCGATCTAGGTCTGTTTCTGGGGGTTTCTCTATTTATAGGAATTTATAGCGGTGGAAACAAGTCCAGGGGGTCCACGAGGAAGTCACAAGCCAGGGGGGCGCGCCCTAGGGGGGGCGCCCCTGTGGCTTGTGGCTTCCTCGGCCTTCCTCTCCGGTGACTCTTCGCTCCAGTATTTTTTATATTTTCCAAAAATATTCTCCGTAAATTTTTAGCTTATTCCGAAAACTTTTATTTCTGCACAAAAACAACACCAAGGTAGTTCTGCTGAAAACAGCGTCAGTCCGGGTTATTTCTAATAAAATCATACCAAAATCATATAGAATTATTGTAAACATGGCATGAATACTTCATAAATTATAGATACGTTGGAGACGTATCAATGTACTTGCGAAGGGATTCGTCGTCTCTCTGGGGGGTCACGTGCAAATCGTTGGGCTGCCATGGAAGCTTGTGCCCCCCGTGGTACGCACCAACAAATTGGTTGCAAAGATCCGCCCAGGAAGAGATGGATCCTTCTGGCAAGTTCATCAGCTAGCTCTTTACATTGGGCTTGAATGCCAATGGGAACTAGTTGGCGGACACTTTTTCATCTTGTCCCCTGGCAGCTTGTACTGCGATAGTGTAAATGCCAAGGAACTCCGAGGGGCTGATCTTGCCGTCATACTTGTCCAGTAGATCAGGCTTGAACATCTTGGTGGAGGGCCAACAGACTTTCCGCAGCTCGCGGGTGAACGCTAGACAGCCCATCCAGTAAGGCAGGCTGCCGGGAACACCTGGCGTAGGCTCATCGAGGTATGACCCGGCACGACCGTTCGACTGGCGATGGGTTTCCATGCGCCGCTCGATGGTAGTGCGGGCGTCTTATTTTCATCGGTCCTTCAAAATCCGGCACTGATCTTGTTCCGTCCACGGGTCTGAGGATGCATACGACATCTCATCTTGCGCCTCGGTCCGGCGAGGCGACCTTTGCTGCTACAGTGGAGGCGATTGCACCGCGGGTGCACCGCCAGCGTCACGCCTTGCAGATGGCCACACTTGTGAGGGGCCCGCCTCGTCTAGCTTATCGCGGTTAGCGAAGCTCAGTAGGCTCTGAATGGTGGCCCTCCACTCCTCCATCTTCTTCGGCGCAGATGGGAAGTTCAGCAACAACTGGGCCTACGCCAGGGCCTCCTTCATGTTCTTCGGCATGGTGCGATGCGTAGCGTGGGTGGCGCTCCTACTTCTGACGAAGTCCGGGACAGCGCTACCCCGCCCCGACGTACGCTGCCTATTGTCGCCAGGAGGTTGGCTATGGGCTTGGCCCTGCGCGTCCTGAGAATGACGCACAGGGGTCTTGTTCGCACGTTGCCCAGGGTCATTGTCGTACCGCGAGCGCCTATCGCGGTTGTCTTGCGAAGGACGGGGTGGGTGTCCCACCGATGCCACTGATGTTGCCACAGCCGCCGCCTCAGCATCGTTCACGGCCGCCATCGGCGTCCCCCTGGATGTCACAACAGCGGGATCCGGGTCACGGCTCATAGAAGTGTGGTGGCTATGCTCACCAGCATGGTGAACGCGCTGCTCGCCTCTGCCGCCGTCGCCGATCGCTACCTGCAAGGGCAGCTTGGACGTAGACTTGGTGATCGCCGAAGTGCCCTTGGCCTTTTTGGGTGCCATGGGCATTGGCGGAGCTGATGATGATGATGACAATGACACGCAGAAGTTGGCGAAGATTCACCTACGCGATCCCCTACCTGGTGCGCCAAAGATGTCGAGGTACAACCATCTATGGGACCATCTCGGCCCCTCTGCGGTTCTACTGTGGGGATCTACGTGCGTAAAGAGCAACACCAACTAGAGCACGATCGGGGTTTAGACAGGTTCGGGCTGCTCGGAAGCATAAAACCCTACGTCATGTGTGTTTGTGATTGAGTATGTGTGTTCAAGTTACAAGGAGCGTGGTCCCCCGGCAAGACGCTCGAGAGTGCTGCTACGCATGCAATTGAACAGAGTTTCGACCTTTGTAAAGGTAGCCATGGACCTCCTTTTATAGGTGAAAGGGGTTACCACAGTGGCTAAAATGGTAAAATACATCAGGGTGAACAGTGGCTATTGTAGTGGGAAATACCTATACCCGACGAATTAGGACATGTGCATTAAATGCACCATGAGGTGTCATGCTGGTGATGCTCCCAAGCAAGGACTGCTTCTCCTTCTGTGCAGTTCTCCCAACTACCTTCTATTACCTTGCCACACCGCTCGGACGGGTGTCATTAAAGCTGTTGTAATTTCCTGGAGCTGCCACGTGCCCCGACAAGGTCTACCTAACGGCCTGCCCGCTCGACACCTCATTGATGGCGACGACCAGCTCGGCAAAGTGGAGCGGGGGCGTGGTAGCGGAGCCTTGCCGGGCGCGACTGCTATCGGGTCTTCTTCATCGGCAAGTAGGATCGCCGATGGCTTGGTCTTGTTGCGTGGTGTTGGCTGGATGAAGCGTCGCCCGACAAGGCTTGCCGAGCCGAAGGAGGCTACTGCTTGTGCACAAGTCAGGGCATTAAAGGGCCCGTTCTTTAGTGCACCGACACTAGGAATGACATGAATATATCCAAATGACAAGAGTGAATTTTTCATCAAATGTTTGTCAAGGATATGGTTTGTGTTGTCTTTTTCCTTCATCTCAAAGGAGGGTTGTTGATACTTGGTGATGACAAGATAGCTTATAGTTTGAGTTGATGGCAATCTTGTGAATTGTAGTCCATCCAAGTACCTACAAAAGGTTAGATGCAATACAAGGGAGCATAGTTTTCCAAGATATGAAATGATATTATGTCAATAGTATCAAGGAATAGTCATGTAAGCTCATGCCCTTAGCATGCATCCAAATGAGTCTCTAGAACAAGTTTGAAGCATCTATGATGTTCAACTCAGTCCTCAAGTGACAAAACACTTTCTCATCAAGTGGTTGTGTAAAGATATCTACCAATTGCTTGTCGGTACGAACATGTTTGAGTTTGATATCTCCTTTGGCAACATGATCATGAATGAAATGATGACGAACTTGAATATGCTTAGTTCGAGAATGTTGCACGGGGTTGTGACCAATCTTAATAGCACTCTCATTGTCACAAAAACAATGGAACATGTTTCACATGTATTCCATAGTCTTTAAGAGTTTGAGTCATCCATAGGAATTGCGTACAACACGATCCGGCAGCAATGTACTCCGCTTTGGTGGTAGATAGAGATATCGAGTTTTGTTTCTTGGATGACCAAGACAAAAGAGATCTCCCAAGAAATTGACAAGTACCCGAGGTGGATTTTCTATCCACCTTATCTCCGGCATAGTCCAAGTCAGAATAGCCCATAAGGTTAAAAGAAGATCCCTTGGGATACCAAGTGCCAAAGTTTGGTGTGTGTATCAAATATCTCACAATTCTTTTCACAGCCTTAAGATGACACTCTTTGGGTGCCGCTTGATATCGGGCACACATGCACACACTTAGCATGATATCGGGATGGGAGGCACAAAGATATAACAATGAACCGATCATTGATCGATAGACCTTTTGATCAACCGGTTTGTCCTCCTTAGTGAGGTTAACATGTCCACTTGTAGGCATGTTTTTTTTATACTTTTGCACCTTTGCATGTTGAACTTCTTGATCAAGTCCTTGGTGTACTTTGGTTGAGAGATAAGTGTACCATCTCTCGTTTGCTTGATTTCCAAACCAAGGAAAAATTTCAGCTCACACATCATAGACATCTCATATTTCTCGGACATCAACCTTCCAAATTTCTCACTGAAATGTGGTTAGTAGATCCAAAGATAATAACATCCACATAAATTTGGCACACAAATAATTCACCATTAACTCTTTTAGTGAATAAGGTTGCATCAATTTTACCAATCTCAAAACCCTTTTCTAAGAGAAACTTCGTTCAGCATTTGACCAAGCTCGAGGGGCTTGCTTAATACCACAGAGAGCTTTGCGAAGTTTATAGACATGATTAGGTTTCTTAGGGTTCACAAAGCCTAGAGGTTGTTTAACATAAACTTCTTACTCAATTTTACCATTTAAAAATCACTTTTGATGTCCATTTAGTAAAAGTGATATAATGGTGATTAGCATAGGCAAGAAGTATGTGAATGGCCTCAGGTCTAGCAACGGGGGCGTAAGTCTCACCATAGTCCATACCTTCGAACTGAGTGTAGCATTGTACTACAAGACGAGCCTTGTTGCAGATCACTTGACCATCATCATCTTGCTTGTTGCAAAACACCCATTTTGTTCCAATGATGTTGTGCTCATCCTTGGGTTTCTCCACTAGAGTCCAAACTTCATTCCGCTCGAAGTTGTGTAGCTCCTCGTGCATGGCATTCACCCAATCCGGGTCTTCAAGAGCTTCTTCCACCTTCATAGGTTCAATACTAGAGATAATGAGTAATGCTCACAAAAGTTAGCTAAACGAGTTTTAGAGTGAGTGATTCTCCCGTTTCTTATGTCGCCAAGAATTTTCTCTATGGGATGATTCTTGTCCATTCTTGCTCGAACTCGAGGTAGCTTTTTCTTGTTGGACAGAGGAGCTTCCTCATCATCATCTTCTTCTTCGTTTTTGTTGAAGGTGTCGTTTGCTTGTGGAGGTGCTGAAGGAGATTGAGGTGGATCATCTTGATGTACTTCTTCTTCCTCTTCATCTTGGCATGTACCGCTTGTGGATGCCTCGATGTCATTGTGTGGGTCACCTTGATGCGAGGTAGGAGCTTCCACTTGTGTCGATGAAGTACTTTCCTTCACCTTCATGGGACGAATCTTTCCAAATGGATGATACTTGTGAACTGCGTTGAGACTTTCCATGAAGTGGAGGGGATGATGCAACATAGTAGAGGTAAGTACTTCCCTCAATGAGAACCAAGGTTATCGAACCAATAGGAGGACCACGCAATTTCCCGTCTTCGGCGCCTACACACAAAAGAGCACACACTTGCACAAAACGCTGGCAAGAGGGTTGTCAATCCCCTTGAACTCGTTACTTACAAGCGATAAGTAGTGATAGATAGGTAATTCGATAAATATAAATTGAAAATAAAAAGAAAGTAAATAATGGTAGCATGGTATTTAGAGTTTCTGTAAATATATTTATGAGGAGACCCGGGGGGCATAGTTTTTGCTAGAGGCTTCTTTCTTGAAGAAAGCATACGGTGGGTAACAAAATACTGTTGGGAAATTGATAGAAAAGTGCATAGTTATGCAATATTTATTCATGGCAATGATCATGTATATAAGCATCATGTCCATAAACAAGTAGACCGACTCCTGCCTCCATCTACTACTATTACTCCACCCATCGGCCGCTATCCAGCATGCATCTAGAGTATTAAGTAAAAACAGAGTAATGCTTGGCGCATGATGACATGATGTAGACCAAGTAAATCCAACTAATATGAATGAACCCCATCGTTTTACCCTTAGTAACAGCAATACAATATGTGCTTTCTGACACTGGGATTTAGCACCGCAAGATTGAACCCACTACAACGCACCATTCCCACTTGAAAATAAATCAATCTAGTTGGCCAAACCAAATCAATAGATCAGAGAGCATTACAAAGCTATAACAATCATGCATATAAATAACCAACAGGGATTCAACATATTTTCATGAATAATCTAAACATAAACCCACAATTCATTGGATCCCAACAAACACACCGCAAAGATTGATTACATAAGATAGATCACCGCGGGAATCGCAGTGATCTTGGCAATGAAGAACATAGAGAGAGAGATAGCCATCTAGGTACTAACTGCGGACCCGTAGGTCTATGGTGAACTACTCACACATCACCATGGGAATAGCAAGGTTGATGTAGAGGCCCTCCATGGTCTATCCCCGCTCTGGCAAGGCACCGGAACAGGGCTCTAGATGGGCACACGGCGGAACAGGGACTTGCGGCGGCGGAAAAAGTGTTTCGGGGTATTTGGACTTCATTTGGTATAGTATTCCTGAAAGGCCAAAAACATGCAGAAAACAGCTACTGGCACTTGGCACTGGGTTAATAGGTTAGTGCTCAAAAATAATATAAAACAGCACGTAAATGCTTAAAAAGTATCCTAGAATGATAATATAATAGCGAGGAGCAATCAAAAATTATAGATACATTGGAGACATATCAGCATCCCCAAGCTTAATTCCTACTCGTCCTCGAGTAGGTAATCGATAAAAACAGATTTTTTTTATGTGACATGCTACCCAACATGTATTATTTTTAGGTATGATCACTGAGAAACAATGAATATCAAGCATTAACATGGTAATATCCATAAACATAAGTAACATAATCATCAAATTTCAAAATATACGATCCTTAAAGAATGTTTACGCCCCCATTCATTTTATCATATTAGCATGGCATGACTCCAGATTCACCACATAAATACAAATTTCAAGCACCACGGTGTTAAGACGAGCAATTGGATCGTACTTTTTCACGCGCTTAAGCATTTTATACCTCACTCAATACATGAGCGTGAACCATGGACATAGCATATAGGTGGAATAGAATATGGTGGTAGGTTTCAAAGGAGTAAAAGTGGAGAAGAAAGTCTCGCATCAACTAGGCGGATCAACGGGCTATGGAGATGCCCATCAATCGATATCAATGCGAGGAGTAGGGATTGTCATGCAACGGATGCACTAGAGCTACAAGTGTATGAAAGCTCAACTGAAGCTAAGTGGGTGTGCATCCAACTTGCTTGCTCATGAAGACCTCGGGCATTTGAGGAAGCCCGTCATCGGAATATACAAGCCAAGTTCTATAATGGAAAATTCCCACTAGCATATGGAAATGACAAAACATGAGACTCTCTATATGAAAAACATGGTGCTACTTTGAAGCATAAGTTTGAAAAAAGAGGTAGTAGCACTGTCCCTTCTCTCTTTTCTCTCATTAATTTCTTTTTTCTTTTTTCTGTTTCTTTCTTCTTCTTTTTCTTTTTCCTTTTTTCTCTGGAGTCTCATCCCGACTTGTGGGGGAATTATTGTCTCCATCATCCTTTCCTCACTGAGACCGTGCTCTAATAATAATAACCATCACACTTTTATTTACTTACAACTCGATATGAAAAATTACTAAACAATATGACTCTATATGAATGCCTCTGGCAGTGTACCAGGATATGCAATGATCTAGCGTAACATGTAAACAATGATGAACGGTGGCTTTGCCACAAATACTATGTCAGCTACATGATCATGCAAAGCAATATGACAATGAGTGCACAAGTCATATGATGTAACGGTGGAACTTGCATCTCAATATATCTCGGAATGGCTATGGAAATGCCATAATAGTTAGGTGTGGTGGCTGTTTTGAGGAAGATGTAAGGAGGCTTATGTGCAACAGAGCGTATCATGTCGCGGAGTTTGGATGCACCGGCGAAGTTTGCACCGATCCTCGAGGTGAGAATGGGCAATGCATGGTACCGAAGAGGCTAGCAAATATGAGGAGGTGAGTGTGTGTACAACCATGGATTCATATTAGTCATAAAGAACTCACATACTTATTGCAAAGCTTTATTAGCTCAGTCGAAGCAAAGTACTACTCGCATGCACCTAGGGAGGAGGTTGGTAGGAGTTAACCATCGCACGCCCCCGACCTAAACAACACTAGGATTTCAACGAGGAATAAGAATGCTCACACATCATCACCATGCCATAACCAATATTTAGGTGAACAACAAATTAACACCCTTTAACTATCGCTATTTCTACTAACCTACAACCATGCACTCACGCCCTTTGATATTACCACATCAATATCATTAACCCACAATTTCTCTTTTATGTGCTACATGAAGGTTTTGATTATGCACTCCTTGAATACCTATTATTTTTGGACTAGTCTTATAACCCATGCAAATTACCGTCACTATTTATTATACTCTCAAAAAATTTAAGTGAAGAACGAGAGTGCAATTATTTCTATAAAATCTATATGCCACTGTGCTCTAAAAGATACAAGTGAAGCACTAGAGCAACTGCTTAGCTCAAAAGATATAAGTGAAGCACATACATTCTTCTAACAAATCATGGTGAACATGTGTCTCTCTCAAGTAGGTGTGTCCAGCAAACAATGATTGTGGAAAACTAAAACAAAAGCAAACTATAACACATGACGCTCCAAGCAAAACACATATCATGTGATGAATAAAAATGTAGCTCCAAGTGACATACCGATGGATTGAGACGAAAGAGGGGATGCCTTCCAGGGCATCCCCAAGCTTAGATGCTTGAGTCTTCCTAGAGTTTACCTTGGGTGCCTTGGGAATCCCCAAGCTTAGGCTCTTTGCTGCTCCTTATCCCTTCATCCATAGTGATCGCACCCAAAACTTGAAAACTTTAGCACACAAAACTCAAGAGAAAACTCGTGAGCTGCGTTAGTATGATAGGTAAATCAAAAACTTTAGGTATTTTTATAAATTGATTCATATTTTTTATTGCATAAGTTATTGTATTCTAACTTATCCAAGGCTTATAACCCTCGATACAATCCATAGCATTATCAAAACAAGCAAACTATGCAAGCAAACCAGAATCTATCTAAAACAGAACAGTCTATAATGATCTGCGCAAACACCATACTTATGTAACTCCAAAAATTCCAAAAAAATTGGACAAACCTAGTGAATTTGTATACCAATACTTTGTAAGAAATTCAGATCAAAATGACGTTCCAGTAAAATCAGAGAAATTTTGCACTTGACACAATGTTTTTTGTTTTTGCACTGTATCACTTCTACTTATCATACAAGTCATCCCAAAGGCTTTACTTGGCACAAACACTAATTTACACATAAAAACACAATCATTACAGTAGCAATAATCATGTTATCACACCAAGACAGGAAGTAAAAAAAAATTTAAAGATAACTATTGGGTTGCCTCCCAACAAGCGTTATCGTTTTATGCCCCTAGCTAGGCTTAATGCATAGTTTCAAGTGTTGTCATATTTGACACTAAATCCATAGGTGGACCTAATGATAGATTCATAAGATGGTTTAATTCTCTTTCTAGGGAAGTGTTCCATCCATTTCTTTAGCGGGAATTGGAATCTTATGTTTCACTCCTTCACATCAATAGTAGCACCTATAGTTCTTAGGAAAGGTCTACCAAGTATTATTGGACAAGATGGATTGCATTCAATAGCAAGCACAATGAAATCCATGGGTACATAATTTATATTAGAAAGGATAAGCACATCAAATATTCTACCCAATGGTTTCTTAATAGTGGAATCCGCAAGATGCAAGTTAAGGGAACATTCATTTATATCGGTGAGACCTAGCACATCACATAAAGATTTCGGTATAGTACACACGCTAGCACCAAGTTCACACAAAGCATTGATTTATTCCTTAACTTTTATTTTGATAGTAGGTTCCCACTCATCATGCAACTTTCTAGGAATAGAAACTTCTAACTCAAGTTTTTCTTCATGAGCTTTAAGCATAGCTTCTACGATATATTTAGTGAAAGCCTTATTTTATTCGTAAGCAATGGGTGAGCTAATAATGGATTTCAACAAGGAAATACATTCTACTAAATAGAAATGTTCATAATAAAAATCCTTGTGATCCAAGATAGTGGGTACATCACTAATTAAAGTTTTGACCTCTCCAAACCCACTTTTTTCATTTTTATCATTAAGATCATCACCCTCCGAACAAACGGAACGCCTGAGGTGGCTTGAGACTGCGTCGGTATTTCCCCACAGAGGAAGGGATGATGCAGCACAGCGACGGTAAATATTTCCCTCAGTTATGAAACCAAGGTATCGAACCAGTAGGAGGATCACCACCACCTAATAAGCAGCACCTGCACACAAAGAACAAATACTTGCAACCTGACACAAAAGAGAGGTTGTCAATCTCTCTACGGTAAAAAGATAGATTAGGTACTGATAGATTGGAGAGATAGATCTCTCAAGAACACAAAATAAAAAGGGCAAATAAAAAGTGCAGCAAGGTATTTTTGGGTTTTTGGAATAATAGATCTGAAAACAAAAGCGGCAAAAAGATAGATCGGAAAGCAATGTGTTGGAAAAGTAGACCCGGGGGCCGTACGTTTCACTAGTGGCTTCTCTCATGAGTATAGCACACGGTGGGTGAACAAATTACTGTTGGGCAATTGATAGAAGATCAAATAATCATGACGATATCCAAGGCGATGATCATTATATAGGCATCACGTCCAAGATAAGTAGACCGACTCCAGCCTGCATCTACTACTATTACTCCACACATCGACCGCTATCCAGCATGCATCTAGCGTATTAAGTTCAGGGAAAAACGGAGTAATGCAATAAGAACGATGACATTATGTAGACAAGATCTATTCATGTAGGAATAGACCCCATCTTGTTATCCTTAATAGCAACATACATGCGTGCCTCGCTGCCCCTTCTGTCACTGGGAGAGGACATCGCAAGATCGAACCCATCACAAAGCACCTCTTCCCATGGCAAGAAAAATTGATCTAGTTGGCCTATCTAAACAAAAGATTCGAAGAAGAAATACGAGGCTATAAGTAATCATGCATATAGGAGATCAAATAAGACTTAAATAATATGGATAGAAACTGATCATGAACTCAAAATTCATCGGATCCCAACAAACACATCGCAAAAGTTTACATCAAATAGATATCCATAGACCATTGTATTGAGAATCAAAAGAGAGAGAGGAAGCCATCTAGCTACTTCCTACGGACCCGTAGGTCTAAGGTGGACTACTCACGCATCATCGGAGAGACACCAATGAGGATGATGAACCCCTCCGTGATGGTGTTAGATTGGATCTCGAGGCTCTGGAACTTGCGGCGGTTGGATGTGTTTTTCGTCCACTACTTTAGGGTTTCTGGAATATTTGGGAATTTATAGGCAACAGAGGCGGTGGAGAGGGGCCCCGAGGAGGGCACAACCCATCAGGGCGTGCCTGGGGCCTCTGGCACGCCCTGGTGGGTTGTGGTCTCCACGGCCCACCTCTCTGGCACTTCTTTGGCCCACTGGGTGTCTTCTGGTCCAAAAAAAATCTCCAAAAAGTTTAGTCGCAATTGGACTCTGTTTGGTACTAATATTCTGCGAAGTAAAAAAACAAGCAAAAATGGCAACTGGCACTTTGGCACTATGTCAATAGGTTAGTCCCAAAAATTGATATAAAGTTGCTATAAAGTGATTGTAAAACATCCAAGAATGATAATATAACAGCATGGAACAAGCAAAAATTATAGATACGTTGGAGACGTATCAGCATTCCCAAGCTTAATTCCTACTCGTCCTCGAGTAGGTAAAAGATAAAAACAGAATTTTTGATGTGGAATGCTGCCTAACATGTTCATCTCATATTCTTTTCTTTTGTAGCATGGACATTTGGACTTTAGATGATTCAAAGCAATAGTCTAGTTTTAACATAATGACTTCAATACTCAAGCATGCCAACAAGCAACCAAGTCTTTCAAAATATCAACACTAAAGAAAGTTATCCCTAGCCCATCATGCTCAATCATTAATGCATTCATGAAACAGACTCAAATATTAGCTACACCCAATGCTCAAGTATGATCGTAGTGCCCCCTAGTTGGTGCTTTATAAGAGAAGGTGGAGACTCAAAGTAAAAATAAAAATTGCATAAAGTAAATAGATAGGGCCTTCGCAGAGGGAAGTATGGATTTGTAGAGGTGCCAGAGCTCAAAGTTTAAATTGAGAGAGAAAAATATTTTGGGTGGCATGCCTTTCCTGTCAACGAAAATGACAAAGTAGTTCACAATACTTTCCATGCTAGATACATCACAGGCGGTTCCCAAACAGAAAATAAAGTTTATTCCTTTTTCCACCATTCTTTCACATTCCATGGCTGACCGTATCCACGGTTGCCTTCCATACCAACACTTTCCAAGGAATTTATTATTTGACAACATAAAGTAATTTTTTTTTCATTTTTTTCATTTTGGGAATGGGCATCCCTATTACTGACGTACTCTCGTGCAATGACAAGTGAATAAACACTCATCGTGAGAATAACACATCTAGCATGGAAAAATATTGGACACCCCCTACCGTTTCATGAGCAGTACGAGCACACAAAAGAGAAATTTATTTTGAAAATTAGAGATGGCACATACAAATTTGCTTAGGACGGCATGGAAATACCGCATATAAGTAGGTATGGTGGACTCATAAGGCAAAACTTGGTTTAAAGATTTTGGATGCACAAGTACTATTTCTACTTAGTACAAGTGGAGGCTAGCAAATAGATTGAGAAGCAACCAACCAAGAAACTAAAATTCACATAAGCGAGCATTGAGCATAACTAACACCAAATAATGCACCATAAGTAGGATGTAATTTCATTGCATAACTATTGACTTGCGTACTTGCATAGGGAATCACAAACCTTAACACCAATATTCCTACTAAAGCATAATTACTTACTAACATAACTCACATATTACTATCATCATGTCTCAAAACTATTACAAGGAATCAAGTTTAATTTGTCCAATGATCTTCATGAAAGTTTTTATTATATCCTCCTTGGATATCTATCACTTTGGGACTTGTTTCATATATTGCCATTGCTTTTTGACAAGCTCAAACAAATTTAAGTGAAGCACATGAGCATAAAGATTTCATCTCTCAAAATAGTATAAGTGAAGCATGAGAGGATTTCTTCAAAATTTACTAAATCTCAAATTAATCTAAGTGAAGCAAGAGAGTATTTCTTCAAAAATTTCCAAGCACACCATGCTCAAAAAGATATATGTGAAGCACTAGAGCAATTCTATAGCTCAAAAAGTTTAAGTGAAGCATATAGAGCAATTCTAACAAATCATAGCATAATTTTGGCTCTCTCAAATAGGTGTGTACAGCAAGGATACAAGTGGCAAACTAACAAGCAAAGCAAGCAAAGACTCAAATAATACAAGACGCTCCAAGCAAAACTCATGATATGTGACAAATAAAAATATAGCTCCAAGTAAAATACCGATGGTCGTTAGAAGAAAGAGGGGATGCCACTCGGGGGCATCCCAAAGCTTAGTTGCTTGTTTCTCTTTGGATATATCTTGGGGGTGCTGTAGCATCCCCAAGCTTAGGCTCTTTTCACTCCTTATTCCTTCATCCATCGTGATCTCACCCAAAACTTGAAAACTTCAATCACACAAAACTCAACAAAATCTTCGTGAGATCCGTTAGTGTAATAAAGCAAATCACTACTTTAAGTACTGTTGAAAACCCATTCATATTTTATTATTGCATTATACCTACTGTATTTTAACTTTACCATGGCTCATACCCTTCAATATAACCCATAGATTCATCAAAACAAGCACACAATGCTACGAAAACAGAATCTGTCTTAAACAGGACAGTCTGTAGTAATCTGTACTCTAACCATACTTCTGTAACTCTAACAATTCCGAAAAATTAGGACAACGTAAAAAATTTGTATAGGAATACTGTGTTAAAATTTCATCTCAATATCACTCTCCAGTAAAAAACTAAAATTCGAACACTGGAGGCAAAGTTTCTGTTTCAGATTCAGCACTATTTCTACTCATCTTATGAATCATCCTAAAGGTTCTACTTGGCACAAACACTAAATAAAACATAAAAACACAATCATAACAGAGTCATAATTGTGTCAACACTCAAAAACAGAGAGAAAAAGAGGAAAATAAATTTATTCATTGGGTTGCCTCCCAACAAGCGCTATCGGTTTACGCCCTAGCTAGGCATAGCGCATAGTTTCAAGTATTGTCATCTTTGGTTTTGGATCCATAGGATGCTCTCATGATTGATTCATATGATGGCTTAATTATTGTTCTAGGTAAGTGTTCCATACCTTTTCTTAGTGGAAACTGAAATCTAATATTGCCTTCTTTCATATCAATCACGGCACCTATAGTACGTAAGAACGGTCTACCAAGTATAATGGGACAAGACGGATTGCAATCAATATCAAGAACAATAAAATATATGGGCACATAGTTAATATTTGCAAGAATAAGAACATCATTAATTCTTCCCAAAGGATTTTTAATAGTAGAATTCGCCAAGTGCAAATTAAGAGAACATTCTTCAATATTGGTGAGACCAAGCACATCACATAAAGATTTCAGAATCGTGGAAACACGAGCACCCAAATCACATAAAGCAAAGCACTCATAATTTTTAATCTTGACCTTAATAGTAGGTTCCCACTCATCATGTAATTTTCTAGGAATAGAAATCTCCAACTCCAACTTTTCTTCAAAAGATTTCATCATGGCATCAACGATATGTTTAGTAAAAGCTTTATTTTGCTCATAAGCATGGGGTGAATTCAACATGGATTGCAGCAAATAAATACATTCAATCAAAGAGCAACTATCATAATTAAAGTCTTTACAATCCAAAATAGTGGGCACATCACTAGTTAAAGTTTTGACCTCTTCAAACCCACTTTCATCAAATTTTTCATCAAGATTTCACCCTCCAAATTATTGGGATGCCTTCTAGCTAAAGTTAACTCTACCTCAGTCCCTTTATCATCAACCTTAATATTACTAAACAAGGAATCAATAGAAGAAACACCAATCAGTTTAAGATCTTCATCATTTTTATGAAGGCAATCACTATAAAATGATTTTTCTAAGAATTCTCTTCTAGCTCTAAGCATAGCGGTTCTTTTCTTACTTTCATCCATAGAAACATATAAAGCTTTAATTGATTCCTAAATCTTAGGCACAAAAGCTTTCAACTTGAGATTTTCTACATCATGAGAAATTCTATCAATGCTTCTAGACATATCATCAATCTTATTCAACTTTTCTTCTATCGTAGTATTGAAAGCATTTTGCGCATTAATAAATTCTTTAATATTACTCTCAAGATCAGAGGTGTTCCTATTATTATTGTAAGAAGTATTACCATAGGAATTACCATAATTATTAGAGGAATTTCCAGGAAAAGGCCTAGGATTAAAATTACCTCTATAAGCATTGTTATTGAAATTGTTTCGCGAGACGAAATTCACATCTACGGAATCCCTATTTTGCTCAATCAAAGTAGACAAAGGCGCATCATTGAGATCAATAGGGGCATTTTTACTAGCAACCAACTTCATTAAAGCATCAACTTTGTCACTCAAAGTACTAATTTCTTCAACCGAATTAACCTTTTTGCTAGTAGGTGCTCTTTCAGTGTGCCATTGTGAATAATTTGCCATAATATTATCTAGCAATTTAGTAGCTTCAACCAAAGTAATTTCCATAAAAGTACCACCCGCGGCGGAATCTAAAAGATTTCTAGAGACAAAATTCAATCCTGCATAAATTTTTTGTATGATCATCCAAAGATTTAAACCATGAGTAGGGAAATTTCTTAGCATCAATTTCATTCTTTCCCAAGATTGTGCAACATGTTCATGCTCAACTTGCTTAAAATTCATGATTTGTGTCCTAAGGGAAATAATTTTCGCGGGCGGAAAATACTTAGTGATAAAAGCATCCTTGCACTTATTTCAAGAATCGATACTATTGCGAGGCAAAGAGGAAAACCAAATTTATGCACGATCCCGCAAGGAAAAAGGAAATAATTTCAACTTCACTATATCATTGTCCACATCTTTTTTCTTTTGCATATCACACAATTCTACGAACGTGTTTAGATGGGACGTGGCCTCCTCATTAGGAGTACCGGCAAATTGATCTTTCATGACAAGATTCAACAAAGCGGCATTAATATCACAAGACTCCGCACTAGTGGCGGGAGGAGCAATCGGAGTACTAATAAAACCATTATTATTAGTATTGGAAAAATCACACAACTTGGTGTTTTCTTGAGTCATCGTGACTACGTAAACAATATTGCAAGCAAGCAAGAGATCTAACAAGAAAAAAGCAAACGAAAAAGAGGGCGAATAAAACGGCAAATTGGGTGAAGTGGGGGAGAGGAAAACAAGAGGCAAATAGCAAATAATGTAATTGCAAGGAGATGAGATTTGTGATTAGGAACCTGGTAGATGATGATTGTGTCTCCTCGGCGCAAGAGATTGGCATGTAGAAGAGACCGCTTCCTCCCCGGCAACGGCGCCAGAAATTCCTTTGACGTGGCTTGAGACTGCGTCAGTATTTCCCCAAAGAGGAAGGGATGATGCAGCACAGCGACGGTAAGTATTTCCCTCTATTATGAAACCAAGGTATCGAACCAGTAGGAGGATCACCACCACCTAATAAGCAGCACCTGCACACACAGAACAAATACTTGGACCCCGACGCGAAAGAGATGTTGTCAATCTCTCTATGGTAAAAAGATAGATTAGGTAGTGATAGATTGGAGAGATAGATCTCTCAAGAACATAAAATAAAAAGGGCAAATAAAAAGTGCAACAAGGTATTTTTGGGTTTTTGGAATAATACATATGAAAACAAAAGTGGCAAAAAGATAGATCGGAAAGCAATATGTTGGAAAAGTAGACCCGAGGGTCGTAGGTTTCACTAGTGACTTCTCTCACGAGTATAGCACACGGTGGGTGAACAAATTACTGTTGGGAAATTGATAGAAGATCAAATAATCATGATGATAGCCAAGGCGATGATCCTTATATAGGCATCACGTCCAAGATAAGTAGACCGACTCCTGCCTGCATCTACTACTATTACTCCACACATCGACCGCTATCTAGCATGCATCTAGTGTCCTAAGTTCATGGAAAAATGGAGTAATGCAATAAGAATGATGACATGATGTAGACAAGATCTATTCATGTAGGAATAGACCCCATCTTGTTATCCTTAATAGCAACGATACATGTGTGCCTCGCTGCCCCTTTTGTCACTGTGAGAGGACACCGCAAGATCGAACCCATCACAAAGCACCTCTTCCCATGGCAAGAAAAATCGATCTAGTTGGCCTAACTAAACCAAAGATTCGAAGAAGAAATACGAGGCTATAAGTAATCATGCATATAAGACATCAAAGAAGACTCAAATAATATTCATGGATAGAAACTGATCATGAACTCAAAATTCATCGGATCCCAACAAACACACCGCAAAAGTTTACATCAAATAGATCTCCAAGAGACCATTGTATTGAGAATCAAAAGAGAGAGAGGAAACCATCTAGCTACTTCCTACGGACCCGTAGGTCTATGGTGGACTACTCACGCATCATCGGAGAGGCACCAATGAGGATGATGAACCCCTCCGTGATGGTGTTAGATTGGATCTCGAGGCTCTGGAACTTGCGGCGGCTAGATGTGTTTTTCGCCCACTCCTTTAGGGTTTCTGGAATATTTGGGAATTTATAGGCATCAGAGGCGGTGGAGAGGGGCCCCGAGGAGGGCACGACCCATCAGGGCGCGCCTGGGGCCTCTGGCACGCCCTTGTGGGTCATGGTCTCCACGGACCACCTCTCTGGCACTTCATTGGCCCACTGGGTGTCTTCTGGTCCAAAAAAAATCTCCAAAAAGTTTCGTCGCGATTGGACTTCGTTTGGTACTGATATTCTGCGAAGTAAAAAAAACAAGCAAAAACAGCAACTGGCACATTGGCACTATGTCAATAGGTTAGTCCCAAAAAATGATATAAAGTTGCTATAAAGTGATTGTAAAACATCCAAGAATGATATAACAGTATGGAACAAGCAAAAATTATAGATACGTTGGAGACGTATTAACGCCTTCTAGCTAAAGTTGACTCATCTCCAGTCCCTTCATCATCTATTTTCAGATTAGTAGACAAATATTCGATGGGAGAAGTACCAATCATTTTAAGATCTTCATCATGATTACGGTAAAAACCGGGTGGAAGAGCCTTTTCTAAGAATTCTCGCTTAGCTCTCAACCTCGCGGTCCTCTACTTACTTTCATAAATAGATATTTGGATGGATTTAATAGACTCAATAATATCATGCTTGGGTGGCAAAGATTCACCTTTAGTTGTTTCCACATCATGAGCAATCATATCCACGTTTCTAGCCATATCGTCAACTTTATGCAACTTTTCTTCTACCATAGTGTTAAAAATCTTTTGAGAACTAATAAATTATTTAGTTTCCATAGGAATTACCAAAAGAATTTCCATAGTTATTAGAGGAATTATCGGGATACGGCCTAGCCTTGAAACTACCTCTATAAGCATTATTGTTGTAATTATTTCGCGATACAAAGTTCACATAATAGCATCATTATTTTGCTCAATAAAAGCAGATAATGGCATATCATTAGCATCAACTTAAGCATTCTTGTTCGCAATCATATTCATAAGAGCATCCATTTTATCACTCAAAGTAGTAATTTCTTCGGCGGAATTTACCTTCTTACCAGTTGGAGCGTGCTCGGTGTGCCATTGAGAATAATTTGTCATGATATTATCCAGAAGTTTTGTAGCCTCTCCAAATGTCACATCCATAAAGGTACCACCTACAGCAGAATCTAGAAGGTTTCTAGACACAAAGTTCAGTCCAGCATAGAAATTTTGTATAATCATCCATAAGTTTTAGCCATGAGTGGGACAATTTTTAATCATCATTTTCATTCTCTCCCATGCGTGTGCAACATATTCTTGCTCATGTTGTTTAAAATTTTAATTTGGTTTCAGAGAGATATAATTTTAGCGGGAGGAAAATACTTGGCAATAAAAGCATCCTTACACTTATCCCATGTTCCAATACTATTGCGAGGCAAAGATGAAAACCAACTTTGAGCTTTATCTCTTAGTGAAAAAGGAAATAATTTCAATTTAACCACATCATTATCCATGTCCTTTTTATTTTGCATATCTAATAATTCAACAAAGGTGTTGAGATGAGAAGCGGGATCCTCATTAGGACTTCCCGAAAATTGTTCTTTTCATAACAAGATTTAGCAAAGCGGCATTAATATCATAAAACTCCGCACTAGTGGCAGGTGGTATAGGAGTACTAATAAAGTCATTATTATTAGTATTTGAGAAGTCACACAACTTAGTAGTATCTTGAGACATGGTGACGAAACAAACAAAGTAACAAGCGAAGCAAGTAAACTAGCAAGTATAGCAATCAAACAAGTAAACTAGCAAACATAAATATTATTGTGTTTTCATTTTTTATAGCAAGTAAAATATAACAGCAAATAAAAATTATAAGAAGTGAATGATAATTTGAGAGAAGGTACTTGATAGGAATTTGGTGATACTCCCCGCCAACGGCGCCAGAAATCCTTCCTGATACTTGTTAACTGCGTTGGGATTTTCCCCGAAGAGGAGTGGATGATGCAGCACAGTAGAGGTAAGTATTTCCTCAGTGAGAACCAAGGTTATCAAACTAATAGGAGGACCACACAATTTCCCGTCTTCAACACCTACACACAAAAGATCACACACTTGCACCCAACATAGGCAAGAGGGTTGTTAATCCCCTTGAACTCGTTACTTGCAAGCGATAAGTAGTGATATGTAGATAATTTGATAAATTTAAATTGGAAATAAAAATAAAGTAAATAATGGTAGAAAGGTATTTAGAGTTTTTTTAAATATATTTATGAGGAGACTGGGGGGCATAGTTTTCGCTAGAGGCTTCTCTCTCGAAGAAAGCATATGGTGGGTGAACAAATAAATGCTGGGCAATTGATAGAAAAGCGCATAGTTATGCAATATTTATTCACGACAATGATCATGTATATAGGCATAATGTCCATAAACAAGTAGACCAACTCCTGCCTGCATCTACTACTATTACTCCACCCATCGACCGCTATCTAGCATGCATCTAGAGTATTAAGTAAAAATAGAATAATGCTTGGAGGATGTTGGCATGATGTAGACAAAGTAAATCCAATTAATATGAATGAATCCCATCGTTTTACCCTTAGTGGCAGCAATACAACACGTGGCATGTCCCTTTCTATCACTGGGATTGAGCACCGCAAGATTGAACCCACTACAATGCACCACACCCACTTGAAGATAAATCAATCTAGTTGGCCAAACCAAACTGATAGATTGGAGAGCATTAAAAAGCTATAACAATCTTGCATATAAATAACCAACAAGGATTCAACATATTTTCATGAATAATCTGAACATAAGCCCACAATTCATCGGATCCCAATAAACACACCGCAAAGATTGATTACATAAGATAGATCACCGCGCGAATTGCGGTGATCTTGGCAATGAAGAGCATAGAGAGAGATAGCCATCTAGGTACTAACTACGGACCCGAAGGTCTATGGTGAACTACTCACACATCACCATGGGAGCAACAAGGTTGATGTAGAGTCCCTCGATGATCGATCCTCCCTCCGCCAGGGAACCGGATCAGATCTCCAGATGGGCACACGACGGAACAGAGACTTGCGGTGGCGGAAAAAGTGTTTTGGGATATTTGGACTTCGTTTGGTACAGTATTCCTGAAAGGCCTAACACATGCAGAAGACAGCAACTGGCACTTGGCACTGGGCTAATAGGTTAGTGCTAAAAATAATATAAAACAACAAGTAAATGCATAAAAAGTATCCTAGAATGATAATATAATAGCACGGAGCAATCAAAAAAATATAGATACATTCGAGACGTATCAATTGACAAGTCTTGAATGGCTTCCAAAGGTTCCTTATCTCCTACATCAATTGGAAATTGTTTGACTTGCGAACCATTAGTCTTATCAAACTTCACATCTACTGTCTCTTCAAATTTTCAAGTGAAGTTCTTGTAGACATGATAAGTGTGAGAGTTTGATCCGGAACCGAGTAGGAAACCTTCATGAGATATAGGAGCAAATTTAAAACAACAATGCTTATCAAGAATGTAGCACTTCGAGCCAAATACCCGAAAGTGTCCAACTTGGGGTTTGTTACCGGTGAGTAGCTTGTATGCAGTTTTACCAAGAAGATTATGTAGATAGAGTCGGTTTCTTGCATGACAAGCTGTTTCCACGGCTTTCGCCCAAAAGTGTCTTGGATTTTTGTACTCGTTGAGCATCGCTCTAGCCATCTCTATGAGAGTCCACTTCTTCCTCTCAACAACTCCATTTTGTTGAGGCATGTACATAGCCGAGAACTCACGTGAGATTCCTTCTTCATCAAGAAAGGTATCCACATTAGTGTTCTTGAACTTCGATTCGTTGTTGCTCTGAACTTTCTTGATCTTCATTTCAAATTGTTTTTGGTCCTTCCGAGTGAAGTTCTTGAAGATCTTTTGAACCTGCGACTTGCCATCAAGAAAGAATACCCACGTAAATCTGGAAAAATCATCAACTATAACTAGACCAAAAGAATTTCCACCGAGGCTCTTGTAAGCATTGGGACCAAAGAGATCCATATGAAGCAACTCGAGAGGTCTCCTAGTAGTCATGATGTTCTTAACGGGATGACTTCCCCCAACTTGTTTTCTAGCTTGACAAGCACAATAAAGTCTATCTTTGTCAAAGATAACATTTTTAACGCCAAGTATATGATCACCTTTAATGAGTTTGTCTATATTACGCATACCAACACGTCTTAATTAACCTTCTCTGCCATACCCAACCTTTAGAAGATTTTGCTATAAGACAAGTGCGAGGTTGGGCTCTCTTAGTGAAGTCAACAATATATAGATTACCTCTACGGAAACCGATAAAGACCATGTTATGATTGTCTCAACGAAACACTTGGCAATCTACTTTAGTAAATAGGACATTGAAACCAAAATCGGCTAGTCTAGATACGGAAAGAAGATTGTAGCCAAGAGATTCAACGAGCATGACATTTTGAATAGAACTATCATGAGATATGGCCACCTTACCAAGACCAAGTACCTTACCTTTGGAGTTGTCCCCGAAGGTCACGTACCTGCGCGGTCCATGGTTTGGTGTGATCGCGTGAAACATGTCTCTATCTCCGGTCATATGATTGGTGCATCCACTATCGAGAACCCATTCTTTTCCTCCGGGCATTTAGTCTTTGAAGTTTGCCATGAGACCCAGATTCTTCATAGTCTTCTCATATTCGATGTCAAACTCCTCATCTTCATCATAGTAGCCATGTTCCACATTGTCATCATCAAATGGAATGTCCTTGTCACAAAGATCAAGATTGTCGTCAGAACTGTGACCATGACAATGTTCAAGATTATGAATGTGAATGGCTTTAACAATGATGTTATTGATGGTAATGACATCTCCTTTAGCACACATGAGGTCACGAAGGTCAAACAAGTACTTATCAAAATTAGGATCACTAGGCTTCATTTTGTGAAAGGCAGCAGTTTTATGAAGAATATCATCAAGATTTTTTTCAAAGAGTAGTCTTGATATGTTTTCTCCAAATCTTTTCCACAAGGTGTAAGCACACTCAAAGTTATTCATTTGATCAAAAATGATTCTTGGTAATCCTCTAATGATGAAATTGACACTTCTAAGATTACGAAGCATGTCAATTTCTTCCTCGTGAGAAGGGTGTAAGGGATCAATGGGAGGCACATAGGGACTATCAACATAATTTCTCAAATGGAATTCATCAAATAGATCAAGCATTTTATCTTTCCATTGACTATAGTACTCCCCATTGAGAATAGGCACTCTACAGATAAGACTCCCCAAACTAGACACATCCATCTTCCTCCAATGGTGATAAAACCAAGGCAATGGTGACCAAAGCTCTGATACCAATTGTGGGATCCAGAAGAGGTGTCTAGAGGGGGGTGAATAGATTAATCGACAAAATAAAAACCTAACCTTTTCCCAATTTTATTGGTTGGCAAATTTTAGCAATTTTAGCAAGTCTAGCACACCCTACACATGCAAGTTTACGAGTATAGCAGCGGAAAGTAATCACATGCAAGTGTAAGTAAGGAGTAGAGGTAGGAGGATCAAACCCAATGGGAACATGAAGATTTTTCCCGTGGTTCCGGTCGGTGGTGCTATCGTACGTCCACGTTCATGGAGACTTTCAACCCACGGAGGGTAACGGCTGCGCGATTCCACGGAGAGCTCCACCCACAAGGGGTCCATGAAGAAGCAACCTTGTCTATTCCATCATGTCTTACATCCACGAAGGACTAGCCTCCCTCTGGGTAGATCTTCACGAAGTAGGCGATCTCCTTGCCCTTACAAACTTTTTGGTTCAACTCCACACAATTTGGAGGCTCCCAAACAAAACCTAACCAATCTAGGAGACACCACTCACCAAAAGGTAATAGATGTGGTATGGAGGATGAACTCCTTGCTCTAGTGCTTCAAAAGATAGTCTCCTCAACACTCAATCACTCTCTCACAGAATTTGGCTTAGTAGAAGAGATTGATTGGGTGGAAAGCAACTTGGGGAGGCTAGAAATCAAGATTCATATGGTTGGAGTGGAACATCTTGATCTCAACACATGAGTAGGTGGTTCTCTCTCAAAAAATGAATGGTGGAAGTGTTTGCTTGTTCTAAGTGCTCTCTCAACGAATGAGAGGGAGTTGGAGGGGTATATATATAGGAATCTCCAAAAATCCAACTGTTACAACATTATTGCCCAACTCGATGGAACCGAAGTAAAAACTCGGTTGCACCAACTAGTACAAAATGTCCTAACTTTTGGGTTCTCAGTGAGACCGATATAAAGCATCTCGGTGAGACCGATTTGGCTGGCCCGGGGAGTTCCTCACTTGGGTGGCACCGATAAGTAAAACTCAAAAATTCCGATTTTTAGCAAATAGATACCAAAAGGTTGGTCACTACTTTTCGGTTGCACCAAAGCGAATCTCGGTTGTACCGATTTGCTAGGGTTTTGCTTGGGTTCTGTCTAAAGGAAACTCGGTGTGGCCGATATGGGAAATGTTGGTGGCACCGAATTTGACTTTAGAGTTTTGGACAGAATATTTTCTGGGAGAAATGTTGCTAGTTTTGGTGCCTAATCTCTAAGTACTTTGAGCAACCAAATCATCATAGATACCTCATCCCCTTTTAATAGTATTGGCTTTTCTATGGACTCAAATGTGATTTCTCCCATAAAGTAAAATGTAGAGTCTTCATGATTGAAGCTTTTGCTAATTGATGTTCCTTTCCTTCTTGGGGATCCTACTCACAATTCTCAGCCTCTGCAATCTTTGGACTTAATCTGAAATAAACTAGGTAGAGTTGTTAGTCCAAGAGATAATGTATGTTGTCATGAATTATCAAAACCTCCAAGGGAGCATATGTGCTTTCAGCATATCACACATACAACTACTATGTCTACTCTAAGTATCCAAGTGCAAAAGATGGGGGTCATATATAGGACATACCTTCACGGTTGCGATTTTACACACTTGTCTTCCTTACTCTTGCATTCCTTGTTATCCGGCATAGATCAACTCCTCTGAAAACATAATTCAAACGTACTCCAAGAGGCTAAATGAAGAACAAGAGCAAAGAAAAGCTTATTCTATTTTTGGTTTTTGGGGTTTTGAAAACTAACTTGCAACTGAAAAATTGTGAAGGCAAAAATAAAAGGCAAAAGCAAATAAAAAGCAAAGTGTTGGAACAAACCAACAAGAGTGTTTCGAAGCTCCTCGAGCTTAAGTACAACCTCCTTACAATTTATTCAAATATCGCCACATCTTGATGTAGAAGTGGTGATAACCTCCCCCAAGCTTAGGCTCTTGCAAGCCCAAACCGGTGAGATCATTTTGGCGGTTGCTCAAGAGCCCACTCCTGCCTCCAGTCGGAGAAGTTCATGTTCATTTAGGCGTACATGCCTCCTAGGGACGATGTGAGGTTGCTCATATCATTGATAGAGCCCTGGAAGTTGTTGAGGTCTGTGTAGGCAGTGTAGTCTTGTTGGGTCTGCTCCTCGTCTTTGTCGGTGGCGAGTTCTTCATCATCTACTTGTTCTGATTCTGGCCCTTCTTGGTCAAAAGTTGCATCTCCTGCCTATGCAACATAATGCAATTATCCATTCTCGATGGAGAAACGGTTAGGCATAGGTGTGGGTCACAAGTACAACACTCTAGGAATTTTGATGCAATGATGGCCATTATGAACTACTACCATACTAGCACTAGTAAGAACACGAATGTTAACAAGAGTGTTACCGACAATGGGACGGAGATGATTGTAGTTGAGGCCAAGGGAGTTGGCCAACATGGTGACCACTCCTCCGCACACGATATCTCTTTGTGCATAGTTTGCTTGATGCGCGAGGTGTAGCAAAAGTATTGCCCCTAAGTTGGGCGAATAAATGACGTCGAGGTTTGCAGCTTTCCCGAGAACTAGCATGTTATCATCATTCACCTTAGAAACTTCTCCTCGTGCCTAAAACAAGTTAGTGATAACATAGTAGAAATAATGCATAGCGGGGCTTTCAATGCAACTAGCTCTTTTCCTAGAGCCATCATGACTCATACGGTAAAAGGATTGCCTTGGTGCGGTTGAGTGAAATCATAAACATATATAATATCATCATCACTGTTGGGGAAGCCAAAGTAATTACACCACCCCAAAAAAGTGATGTCAAAGTCTTGGTCAAGGAGACGGAAAGTGATCCTCTCGTCCTCATATGCATTTGGCATAAGACCAACATTGTGCTAGAGAGTACTAAGAAACTCAGACGTTAGGCGTTAATAAGTCTCAAATCTCTGATAAACAAAATGATGCAACCCGACATTATGACAAAGCAAATTAAAATCATGAGTTTTACCTAGATTGGCGAGTGTATTCGCACAAGCCCATTTGGTAGATTTGACCTTCCTTATGGTGAGCTTTTGGAACTTCTTCCTTGCTCCACGGTCGGTGAAGACGATCCCCTTAGTGAAAACTTGTTGTGGTGGTGCGGTGGACGAACTCGAACCTCCATACGCGAGAAGACCTTCATGTAAACATCTACAAAACAATTTTTCAGCCCAATAAAATTAAACAATAATGATCCTACGGCACTCACAACATCATTCTCCTCTCAAAACATCAACAAATCCATGCCAAACTCAAGTTTGAATCAAAAATATGCACATCCTAGACATGGAAATGCTAGCCATGTAGAACGTGGATTCATGAAAAATAACTTAGGGGTCGGAGGAGAAACGTACAGTAGATCAATCACACAGAAGGATTCAAACTGAAAACAAACGAGTAGAGAGATCGGGAGAAGTTTTGCTAGGGTTTGGAGAGGTTTGGGTGAAGAAGAAGAAGAAGAAACGAGAGAAAGAGAGAGAGAGAGAGAGAGAAACGACCGCTCATACGGGCACGAGTGCCCTTATGAAACACAGTCTTCAACCCTGTTTAACTTACCTTCGCCTACGCATGGATGAAATGACCGCTGAAATGGATGCCAGCGTCCATTTTGAACGTCGTCGTTCATTCTATTCTTTTTGTGCTCCTGGTCGAAGATGTCAAACGACCGCTCGGACGGGCGCATGCGCCCATTTGGAACGCCATCGAATGCTCTAGACTCATCGCTGGTTTTTGCAAAGAAATGAAACAACCACCCAAGCGAGCGCTTACGCTCGCATGATATGTCATCTTCTTCTCTGATATCTCCGGCCAGAACCTCATGCAGGTCAAACAACCGCTCTCACGACCGTTGCGGTCATATAATAGACCATCTTTTGGTCTATTTCTTCCAAAACTTGTCTTTTTCTCTGTTTTCCTGCGAGGTTAGTTCCATAGCAATACATAGACATATTTCCAGGCATTCAAACATCATAAAATTCATCTTGCACAAGGCGAAGCCTTCATTAGAACAACTCTTCCAAACTCACTTCTTCATATGGAACTTCAATCACACTTTTATTAAAAACAAATATAAAAACTTGTCTACTTTATTCACGTGGGTTGCCTCCCACAAAGCGCTTGTTTTCGGTCAGATAGCTCGACCGTAGTGGTGATCAAGGTGGTGCTAGCACACCGAAACCATAGCTTCTGACATTCAAAATGATGCCACCTCCTGTGTAGGTCTTCAATTTCTTCTTCCTGGGGAAATGCTTACAAAAGGGCTTTGGCTAGTAAATCAAAACGAACATTCCCCTCAAACACATTTATCACAACTTTGATAGTCCTTAGGAAAGGTCTACCGAGAATTATAGGAGCAGTTGGATCTTCGGGCATATCTACTATAACAAGATCAATCATGAAAGGGCAATCATTAATTTGAACAATAACTCCATGCTTAATGTCTGCTGCCTGAGTAAAAGTAGAGTTAGCCATATTCAGTATAATCTCATTATTAGCATAAGGACCAAGATTGAGACTATCATAAACAGATTTGGGGATAGTGGAAACACATGCCCCTAGATCACATAAAGCACTGAATTTAGTAAATCCTATCTCAGTCTCTATAGTAGGTTCAAAAGCATCTTCTTGCTTAGCTGGTAACTTACTGAATAATTTTTTTCTTTCATCATCAAGTTCACGTACCTTGGCTGTAAATTGTTTAACAAAGACATTATATGCATCATCATTAGTTACAGTGGATACTTCATGGATATCATCTTGACAAAATCTGCAACTGTGTAGTTGTACTCTGGCACATGGCTTCTGTCAAGCACCTCAGCATTCTCCTTGTTGCTTCTTACCATTTTAACTTCTTCAACCGGGCTAGGCCCCGGTTTACCTGAAAACTTGGCCAAAATCAAGGTTTGGCTCTCTACTATCTTAGCCACTTGTGCTTCCATATTCTTGGATCTGGCTTCAAGTATCTGCACATCATTTTTAGTCCAACAACCTTACCAATAAACTGACCAAGTAAATTATCCTGATTTCAAGATATTCTTGAAGTTTTCATTCTACTCGGTCTGGCTTGCAATAAAACTTTTAAGAGTTTCTTCAAGAGTATTGCTACCATTAGCTCCATTAAAATTATTGGATGCTCCTCCGTTATTAGGATAAAGAAGTTTAGGATCATAGCCATTATTTTTCCAATTAGGATTATAGATATTAAAAGCAATAAAATGTACATCACTAGTATCCTCATTAGTGATGGCATTAACATTTACCTCCTCTTTACCTTTCATCAAGAAGGTAAGTTCTTCAAGCTTGGTTGTCAACTCAGAGCTATTTTCTTCTATGACATTCACCTTCTTGGTGGTGGTTCTCTCAACATTTCATTGGGCATGGTTCTCTTGCATATCATCTAGTATCTTCTTCACATATTTTATGGGCTTTACCATGATAGTTCCTCCTGCAGCTGTATCAAGCATAGTTTTTGACATGCGATTCAAGCCATTTAAAACATATGAATGATTAACCACTCCTGCATTCCATGATTGGGGCGGTTTCTTATAACTTCTTTCATTCTATCCCACGCAAGCGCGATTGGCTCACGTTCTTCTTGCTTGAAACCTGTAATCTGAGAATGTAATTGCATAATTTTTGTAGGTCGACAAAACTTAGATAAAAATTTACTACAACATGCAACCCAACAAGTGATACTTCCTTTAGGCAAAGCTAAAGGGCATTCCTTAGATTTTCCTCTCAAGGAGAAAGGAAATAAACAAAGTTTAAGAGCATCTGGATCCTAATCCTTTATGTGTGCCATGTTGCACAATTCAGTAAAATTATGTAAATGCATACCTGCATCTTCAAAAGCAGAACCTCCAAATTGGTCCTCTTGAACCATGGAAACTAGGTTCGGTTTGATCTCATATTCTATAGTTGCAACATCAGGTTGTGTTATTGGTTCATGCATGAAATTTTCGCTAGGAGTAGCAAAACTCCCAAGATTACGAGCCATGGTAACTTTTTGGTTTTTCCAACAGAAAAGACTTGCAACAAAAATAAATATTGAACTAAAAACAGAAAACTAAAAAACAAAAACTGAAAATTAACTTTAACAAAAAAACTCTAAACACAAGGACTAGGAATACTAAACTCCTCCCCGGCAACGGCGCCAGAAAAAGGGCTTGATATCTCCTTTTTATTGATCTGGTGTTGGAACAAGAAAGGATATCACGTACCTATTTCCCCAGAGGTGACCCTGGGTATCAAACCCACGAGAGGAAGATTCCCTTGAAGCAATGATCTCCAGCAAGCTTTGGCCAAAGTGTAAAATCTAGCTTTTGACTGGATCAACAAGCAAATTGTGATTCAAACACTTATAACAAAAAGAAGGTACGAGGATGAGGTCTTAATGCTTACAACCATGTATTTGCGTTGGGATCAAAAAGGATATTAGTTTGTGCTTGTGAAGTCACCCATCAAGAGGTGCTTGCTTCATATCGGAGTGGGGGACGTGTCCAAATAACATCTTGGACAGCACGAGCCATGCATCAAGAATCTGTTGTCCTACCGAAGACCCTATCCGTCTCGCGGGGTTGCCTCGATAATTAAGATAATAATATCAGACAAAAGCATTGGGTGTTTAGTGACCACACCTCATGAATCCCCAAGGATATGATCCATGTTACCCTACTAAACCTTACTGTCACCGATGTTCGGTATAACACTTCACGTTCCCCTTGCTCCTAGACTCACCGGTGCTCGATCTCCATGATCCGGGGTACCCGCAGGGATAAAGATCACGGACAAGACAAGAGACACTTCACGAAACAATTTTATTTTACACATATGAGATGTTGTGTCAAAGACTTCCATTGATCCCCTCAACTAATACCTGGGGTTGCAAGGCTCATGCCTCACCCCATACCTTACCAAAATACTCACACATGGAGATCAGATCACGAGAAGAAAACTTTGAAGAACACATATTGGGATTGATTGATTGCAATATGTCTTACAATGGATGCATTTTGCGATGCACGATTACAAGTATGAACTAGATGAGAGAGCACTATGGTGGTGGAGATGGCTATGGAGATGAAAATGGCAGCGGCTAGGGTTTTGTGGATGATGAAGATGATGAAGAGGTTATGTCTGTGCTCGGCATTGTTCTGTTGACATTTCAATGGGGTCCACGCCAAACGACCGCGTCGGTTTCCGTGACAAATGATTGCTCATACGGGCGCGTGCGCTCGCATGTAACACCGTCTTTGGCTCTGGTTGCCTTCTGGCGCCTCCTGGTGATTGATTCTTCCTCCATTTTCCTTCATTTCCATTCTCCACATGATTTCTTCCCTTTTTAGCCCATTTCCTGTGGAAAAACATTAAAGAGAGGATTTGTGGAATTCTTTGCATTCATTAGTCATTAGTGGCAATATCGGAGTGGATATCTCTCTTTTAATGAAATATATCGATTTAAACAAGGTTGAAATTACGGTAAAAATATCACTCATCATGAACCTTTGGTTATCATATGCTATTCCTTTTGCTTCGCGATACTTTACAAAACCCGACGTGAGATATGTCGGCATCCCTTTGAGTCATACATATGCTCACTATATCGGTCTCCTTGTTACCAGTTTTGTTCTTCTTTCTCGTTGTCGTGTTCTGGCATCCCTGTGAGGTAGTCACCCGTGTGTGTCAAGACGATGATGGATGTCGTCACACCGAGAGGGCCCTAAGAATATATTTCCATCGTTGGAGGAGGAATTCCCACCTTGAGATATCTTGCCCCTTGTAATACTTTTCGATAAACCTGTAAGTTGTCATTATGATCACCATGTTACAGATGGCGTTGGAGCAAGCCTAAAGCATATCATCAGGCATGAGGTGACTTGATACTCTCATGGTCTAAGGAACTAGGCATACATTAATTCTCCATGTTATTGACTGTAGATTTGTGATGACAATATCTCTAAGTATAACAAACAACTTGGGTCAATTCAACATGATCGTTCTTCTAACATCATATTCTCAGTGTTGTTGCCATCCATTTGTTCACTAAAAAAATGCATGTGATCAGGAAAACATAATCATCATGCAACACTTGAGCTATTCCTAGAGGAAAGACTAGGAATCAAGACCGTTTTTACTCTACTCGTGCTTATGGGTTTCCTTTGAATCACATATTCAAGAACCATGATAGTAATAGCATAGAATATAAACATCTAATTATAAACATGGAAATAAATAATAAAATCATTATTGCCACTAGGGCATATTTACTAGACTATCACCTCTCTTAAGGTTGAGTGTTGTATGGGAGGAGACCCATCTTGTTGGCCCATGTGGCCCAGGCCCATTCTGTCCCGTGGATGGCGCCCTGGACAAAAGGAGACGCATGGCGTTGTATGCCCAAGAGTGTCGACAACAGACCTACAACCAGGTGCGCATCTCTCTCTATCTCTCTCGGTCCAAACACTTTAACAATGTCCTATGATCAGGAAAACAAGATCATCATGCAACACATGAGCTAGTCTTAGAGGCGAGACTAGGAACCTACTTTGTGTTTATGTTTCCACACATGCAAATGAGTTTTCTTTGAATCTTGTATTCAATAATAATTGCAGTTATAGCACATAAATATAAACATTAATTACAGAAATATAAACAACGTTTATATTCCAAGCCTGTTAAGATAGTTTGCTTCTTCTCTTTAGACAGACTCTCCGTACTCTTTTATCATGGATGATGTAATGTTGGACCGGTGTCGATCTCTGGATGTAATAAATATACTTATTCTTATTAGAGCTTATTTATCTTATATTCTACCGTTTGACTCATGTGATGATATTGATGACATGTTACCCAAGATATGTGTTGGTGTGTGTATGATATGGAAGCACATATCAAGTGTAGTGACACAGATGTGCATCAATTCTAGGTTTGGTTGAAAAGGCTAGACTTAGAATAGTTCTACTTCTGGGGCCTAACAGATATGCGTCCTTAATGGCTATTGTTGGGATCTCGCATAGGATTGGAGGAACCGACGTCATTTTATTGCAGAAAAAACTTTTTATCTATTCATCAAAAATCTTGGGAATATAAAGAACACAAGAAGTAACAAAAAAAATCCACGTTCATAGACCACATAGCGGTGACGTCTATTGATTGTTCAATATGGAGTTATACTGGTCCTGATTTAGCTTCTCTTCCCCCTTTGAAATATTTCCTCGTCAGGTCTGTTCTAGCTAGAACCGACTCCTACTCTGCAGGTTTAAAATCTATGCTACTAGATCAGGGTCCTTTCTCTTGTTCTTCTTTAATCTTCAGTAAATCTCCTTACTTTTAGTCCGATCTTTGGTTGTCAGATTTGGCTTCCCCATTACTTAGAAAAAGTGAGCCACTGGTTCAGCTACAAGACACTATCATTATAGCCATCCGGATTTCCCTTGTGACGTTATTGAAGTAGTAGCTGCTGAGCTAGGATCACGTCGTTGTTCTGATAGATGCATGCTTGTCTAACCTCGCTCTTGAACTTGTGCATGTCTGCTTCGTCTTTCTTAATCGGTTCCTATCACATATTTTCACTATGCCAATCTTCTTCTTATGCTCCTTTCCTTTCGGCCTCTAAGGGGTTGTTTGGATCCCAAGATTATAGAGAACTAGTTCTCGTCAAACTCGTTTTCTGTTATAACAACCTAAAACTATGTTTGGATTGTGTAACCAATCTGTGGATATAGAAACACAAAGTTTCTTTGTAGCCCGTCCTACACGGTACCCCTCATATAGAAATTCGAGTTCTACAAAAGCTCAAAAACTGAGTTTATAGAAAAACTACTAATTGACATTTTTCCACAAACTCGTTTTCTGTAGACTGCGGCCACGAAGTGGTTGAACACGAGGCTCGTCTCGACCTCATCTGTTGGCACCGAAGGAGATCAACATAGCGCCAGTTCCATCGCCAAGATCGCCGGTTAGGGCCTGGACGCAGTCGTCGCCGTGGGACGGCGAGGCAGGAGTGGACGGGGCAGGATTGTCGGTTGGTGCATGGGCGTGGTTGATGACCAGGCGGGAGCGGCCGCGGCGGGCTCACTGGTTGGAGCCTGGAGCCCTGGATTTGGTCACCGGCTCACCGCCATGGTGGGAGCAGCAGTGGCGGGCTCGCCGGTTGGGGCCTGGACGGGGTCACCGCCGTGGTGGGATCAGCCGCGGTGAGCTCGCTGTTTGAGGCCTGGACATGGTCATCGCCGTGTGGGACGGCAAGGCCGCGGCGGGCAGGCTGCCCATGGTCGATGACCTGATATGCTCTTCCATGGACCGCATCACTACAGGCACCAAAAAATAGACCGCCATGTGCACCTCATGAGTCAGCGAGATGAGACTTCGATGATGATTGCTCGGTGCAGGAAACGGTGCAGTCGGCGTAGGTTAAGCGTGTGATGCAGTCGACGAGCGCAGCGTCGATGCGCTGGCAGCCGCAGTGCGCCGTACCCCTGTAGGTCACCCTCCATGGGTCACCACCTGCATGTGCTGCTTATCATCGTCTACTCTGACTTCCATGACTGCAAGTGTCTGCTCATCAAGATTGCTTCCATGGCCTTGGAAAACTAGAAAGAGGATCGGCGACCTGAGTCCGTGATGCAAAGGATAGTCTACAACGCCATAGTGGATCAACAGTCAATGAACTACGTAATTGAGTTCTCTTTTTTTTCACCCAAACAAGGAATAGTATAAACTTACTTTAACAGAATAACTAACTAAAACTGGTTTTCCTAAAAATCCTCTAAAAACTGGTTTTCCAAAATCTCATGATTAATTTTTAGTATCCAAACAACCCCTAAGTGACCCAAGTGGGTTCTGGATCCGGTGCATGGCTCGATACTTGCTACTGGATCTGTCTCCTGCTAGTGATTCTTTTGAGTTCATCTTTACACTGGCATGAGGCAAGTTTTAATTTTTGGCCTTGTACTCAAGTCATGGTTCTCACCATCAACCTTTGTTCTCGAGGCCGCCATGGGATTCTTAGGAGAGACGGCTATGATGCAAGCTCGTCGGTGCTACCTGTTTCTCCAGTTGAAGGCCCTATGACGTTAAAGCGGCCTTATTTGCCATGCTTCAACTTCTCATATAAAGTCGGTGTGTACTTCCTCCTATGTTCACAAAGAAGTTCTCAGAGCAGTGTTCTTGCTGCCAATCTGGTGGTAGCTAGGGCAAGAGACGGCAGGTCCATTCGGCCCTGGTCAATGACGGTTGAAGACTGGACACGTCTCCATGTTCGCGACCACACGGTGTTGCTTGGAGTTGCTTAGGGAATATCCAACGCTAACTTGCAAACCGGACACCACATCCATTCATTGACCGAGGGAGGGGCTTTCCGCGGACACGGTTGCAGGAGTCGGCCATCCAAAGCTAGCCGCATAGAACGACCCTCAATTTTTTTCCACCCCGCACCTCAAAATAGCCGCATATCTAGTTTCAGATTAGCTAAAAATGTTCAGATGATCAAATGCACTAGTAGTTCAAATTTAAATGTTACAATCCAACAAAGTATTCAAATTATACTAGTTCAAACTTGAATTTAACTAGCATATATGTACTAGTTTTCCCCTTTAACTGCCCACAAATGCTCTATCAAATCTTTCTTCAGTTCTTCATGAGTTAGTCGATGCCTAATTTGTTGATGCATTTGAACAAACTCATGAAATGTGGCTGTATTCTGCTCTGGAAGTTCGATAGGCACCCATGTTCTCAAATTCTAGAGTTACTGCACCATCCTCACCCTCATCCTCCATGATCATGTTGTGCATGATCACACACCATGTCATCACCTCCCACAAGGTCCCTAAATCCCATTGTTTAGCAGGTCCATGAACAAAATGGGCCTGTAGAACTCCAAATGCGCCTCAACATCCTTTCTAGGTGCTTCATTTTTGGGGCAAGGTGAGAATTTTCTGAACCAACAGGCTCAAAGATGGTCTTGACAAAGGAAGCCCATGAAGGATAGATACCCTCGACCAGATAGTGGCAAGGAGGAGCTTTCCCTTCAGTCAGCCTAGCAAAAAGGGGTGATGGCTGCAACACAATGTCATTGTGAGACACGGGCATGCCAAAGAAAGCGTGTCAAATCCAAAGATCATGTGATGCAACTGCTTCAAGAATGATGGTGGGCTTCTTGACATGGCCCTGATATTGCCCTGGTAGAGCTTTTGCACAGTTCTTCCATCTCCAATGCATGCAGTCAAGAGATCCGAGGAAACCTAACCACCCTCTTGATTCATACATTGCCAAGATCCTTTCAGTGTCTAAGACAATAGGTTCTCTCGGGTACCGAGGTCCAAACACCGAGACCACGGCAGTAGTAAATCTTACCATGGCATCTCTGCACGTGCTCTCAGACATTCATAGGTATTCGTCCCACGAATCAGCGGCTGTGCCATATGCAATATGCAAGCATCCATATTGTGTCTGCCCACTTCTAGTAACTAGAGAACCCAATGCTTCCTACCACATCCTTGTTGAAGACGAAGTAGTCATCAAAGGGATGACATGGTAGAGATGGTCGGAGATAATTTTTTGCATCCGAAAGCATTGGCAAAAGTTGTAAGCGAATAGGGCATCAGGGGCAAAGTAGTCGTCCATCAGCGTCAAATGGCTGCATGCCCTGTTGTCATTGATCACTCGATGAACCTTGACCGATCCCTTGAAATTGGGAACATGCTCTTCAGCACACTTTGCGTCTGCAAGGACTGCCTGCATCATCACTATCTCATTTGTGTAGTCCTTCTCGTGGTAAGAGCCATCAGACGACTCAATATAGTGCTTGTATATGCACTCCATATCTGAATCCATTGCTTCAAAGGCAGAGGAGAGGCGTGGACTAGAAGCGAAGGACAAGCGGCGTCGTGCCTGGAATAGAGATGGAGGTGACGAAGTCGTGGAGTTCTGGTTAGGGCGGGCAGGCCGGGCGGGGTTGTGGAGCGGCGGCTTCGGCAAAAGAGGGAACAGATGCAAAGGACGATGGAATGTTGGAGACTTGTGGTCTGAAAGGGCATTTGGATGGGCCAGGGGTGTCAGATTCCTACGTGTATGCTATCTGGACTCCGTGCAAAGCCCCAGTAAGTTTGATTCTGGTTTGCAGGAGAAATGACGTCTGCACCAGCTCGCAGATGGATACAAGACCATATTGGATGACAAAACATGTCCTAGGTTGCAGGAGGTTTGAGAGTCTGCTTTAGAGATCCATTATATATTACTCCCTCTGTCCGAGAAAAGTTGTCATCATGGTCATTTTGCGAAAAAAACCTCATTGAATTCCCGACAAACGATGCACTCCCCCCGCCCGTCTCACATGCCCATCCCCCCGCTGGAGTGCCCTGCTCTCGTCTCCCCCGCCGACGCCCCCTGCTCGACTTCCCGCGTAGCTTCCACGGGCGTCGCGGGAGATTCCCCGTGCGTCGCCGGAGATCCCCCTTCATGTTCCCCTCCTCAATCATGTTGCTTCCCCTAGCGAGGAGAAGGATGTTTTTTTTCGATCTTCTCTCCATCGGAGGTGTCCTTCCTCGATGGTGGTGAGCCGGACCTGGCTCTGGTCGTTGTCAACCTTGTCCACCTCGCCGTCAACCTCGTCCACGAAGCCGGTCGCTACCAGCTCGTCCACCTCGCCGCCCAGCAGCCACCACTGTCGCCTCCCACGAAGACATAGCAAAAGTGATAGTTTTCACTGTGTCCAAATTTCGTCGGATTCAGTCTCAGCTTTAACGATTTCATGGACGCTGTAGTAGGTGGTCGCGCCTGTGTTGCTACAACATTTTGTGCCATTTGGATTGAAGTTTGGTAGGGTGTGACTGCACGGGAGGAGGTGAGCAACTTGATTTCTTCTGGAGTACAGGTTCAGCTCTGTTATGTGATTCAATTGTTCAGCACCGGAGGAGGTAAGTATAGGTTCAACATTCAACTAAGTTTGGCCATAGGTAAACACTGTGATGCTTTCCAAAATTGCTTTGTTATGCTCTTCCCAAATCACTAGTTTGTTGTTTGGAGTAGGTTGTCGTTTGCTTCAGCTAGGTTGCATGCAACGATACCATGCTTGCTATGTGATCCTTTGTGTGTAGGAGATATGCCCTAGAGGCAGTAATATCAGTTACTTTGTATCTCCGAGTTTGTAATGAATGTTTATGTTCCATGCTATAACTGCAATGATTCTCGAGTCTGCAATAACCACGAGGCTCGGAGGGAAACTCATGTGCACGTGTGGTATAATAAACGGTAAAATGTATTCCTAGTCTTGCCTCTAAGACTGGCTCAAGTATTGCATGATGATCCTGTTTTCCTGATCATGGGCATGTCAATGCCGGCAATTTTGAGGGCACAATGTTAGTAGAACACTTGTGTTGAATCGACCCAAATTGATGTTATGGTATGAGATACATTCGTCATGAGTTAATGGTTAATAACACAGAGATAGTTAATGTTTGCATAATTCCTTAGACCATGAGAGTGTCGAGTTTCTTCATGCTTGCTTCATGAACTTTGGGGTTTGTTAAACGTCATCCGTAAATGGGTGGCTATTACGGCGGCTTACGGGTTCATGGAAAAGTATGTCAAGTAACTTGATAGCTCAAGATTGGGATTTGCTCCTCCGACGATGGAGAGATATTCTCGGGCCCTCTCAGTGTTTCGGTATCCATCATCGTCTGGCCAGACACATTGTGATTTGATCACTGGGATGCCGGAACACGGAAACGAGTAAAGAGAACAAACCCGGTAACGAGGTAACTTGCACAGTGGACAAGTTGTTGATCCACGGGGATGCATAAATCTCACCTCGGGTTTTGTAATATATCGTGAAGCAACAGGAATAGCACATGACAACTGGAGGTTCACTTGAATATTCATTCGTGTGGGTATAGGGGTCAATATGGGTGTCCACGGCTCCGATGTTGATCATTGATCGGAAGGGGTTCCGGGTCATGTCTATACTTCACCGAACCTATAGGGTCACACGCTTAAGGGTCATCTATCTGCTGAATACTAGACAGGGAGTCTGAGAGAAAATCACCGAAAAAGTTTCGGACACCGGAAAAGTTTCGGACAGCGGAAAAGTTCCGCAGAGAGAACACCGGAACAGTTTCGGTAAAACTGAAAAGTTGTTTCAGGGGATACCATTAAGTCAAATTGGTTTCGGCACATGCCTGATAATTCTTGGAGGGTGCCAGAATCGTTCTGGAAACTTTCTGGAATTTTCCGGGATGAAAACCGGAAATGTTCCGGAGCTGCCGGAACCGCTTCAGATGCTTTTCGCAGATGAAAATCACTAAACCGGAATTGTTCCGGATCGCATTGAAAATTATTTTAGTGGGTACTGGAAATGTTCTAAGCCCACATAAATATTTTCAGTTCGAACAGACGCTGAAAAATGTCGTCGTGAATAGTGAAAAGCACTTTTTGGGCTGATTTGCAAATGGGGTTTTTCTTCTAGAAGAAAACCACTTTTGGTGAGAGATAAAGGTGTGTGAAAGGTGGTGCCCCCCCCCCAAAGGGGGCAGCACCAAATTTCGTCCATAGGTGGTGGGGAGGGCCCCCTTGGGGTTTCCTTCCACCTCATGGTGGATATGTTCTACACACACCCTTATGTGGCATTTGGGTAAAAAGATCTTAAGCCCCTTTTGGTCTTTTTACCCCTTGCCTCCACCCCTTGGCTTTCCTATAAATAGGAGGTGAGGGGGCTGCCCAAAGATCATCCCTTGCTCTCATACACATGCTATGCTTTGCTAGCTCTCTCTCTCCCTCCCACGAAAAGAGTTTTTCGTAGAGCCGAAAGGTTGTCTGGGTTCCGGCAGGAACTAGCTCTCGACGGCGAAGCCCTGCCGGATAGCTGACACCGTATGTGTGCAACCCCGTAGAGAGATTGTAGTTTCGATCTTTTGCCCGAAGGGCTGTTCGAGTTACCGTTCGAGTTTCCGGCGTCCTCCCGAAGGGCTGTCCGGGTTACTGTTCGGGTTCCGAGGGTCCTCCAGAAGGGCTGTCCGCGACATCGTCCTGGGGACTGTCCAACCGCCTCCCGAAGGGCTGTCCAGAGTGGGAGTACATCCTTGCGGTTGGGAGGTTGTAAATCCTAGCTGCAGGGATCTGCACCGACGATCTACACCGACTCTTCTTCCGCTGCGTTTCGAGTTGGTACGGATCAGATCAAACCTTGTATGCAGTCTCCATAGTGATCCTGGGCGTGCTCGCTGTACCGAAAATTTTGTTTTCTGTCGCTTTCACCAACAGTGGCATCAAGAGCCGTGCTATGCGTAGATGCATGTTACGATCTAGAATACATGGAGATGTATGGGTATTGCATAATATAATTTTGGAGTAGATAAGATCTATTGCTGAAAATTATTTATGCGGGTAGCAGATGAAGTCTGTTACCCGATGTTCTTGTTGCTTCCCTGGAATTTGCGTTTGCTCAATCTCGAGACAGCATGGTGGAATTTCACAAAGTTCTGGCAATCCGCGATCCTGATTGATCAACGAAGTGCTATCAGTTCTTTGGGTTCCACCATAGTCAAAAGAAAGATGAAATTCGCAGATGAAAGGGCATTGCAGATATGATCTGCACGGGGGTCACGCGTATGACGAAGTTTAGTATGGGGCTCGAGATTTAATTATCTCGTGTTTCATACACCCCGAGATGTTAATCTAGCAATTTTGAATTATCATACTTGATGATAAAACGTTGGTAGCTGCGGTTTAAGTCAAAACCTTAGAAGCCACGAAAAATAAAATTTTGCATAAACCGATTAGAGTCGTCTAACTTGGTTTTGCAGGATGTACATGTGATTTGGTATAGCAAAGCTCATATTAATTCGATTATGTATGAGATGACTATATGATGTAAATTTGTTAACATGACCTGCGTGTCATGATTCGGCATGATGGCTGGAGCCATATGATTGTCACTTTAATGACCTGCGTGTCAACCTTAAGTAATGCACTTATTTTATTAGCTATAGAGATAGCAATATTATCTGGTGCATCGACAAGGTGGTGGCAATCTTTGCGAAGGTATACACCGACGCAAATGCCAAAGACGAAGAAAGTTTGACTTCTCCGTCAGAAGGGGCTATACCATGTCATGCTAATTATGAATTGCCTGAGATGTTTATCCCTTATGTTGCACCCTTCTTGATTGCGCGGTAGTCGCTTTTTATTAGGGTGATCTCTCACTAAAAATATCAAGTAGATAGTGTTCTACCAAGTGTAGCACCATCACGGCACCTATCTTTTCGGGGTGCGCCGTGTCACACGGGCACGAACGATTAGTGAAGTATGAGGCGGGTGAGTTGAGACCTCGCAGCAAGATCACTTGGTTGTCTTGACGTTTAGGCATGACCGTCATGAGCTCGGAACACACGCATCGAAAGATGAACAAGAGTCACATAGAGATGTGATTGGCAAGTTGGCCTACCGGTTAAGATTTTTCATCATCAGTGGTGTTACACCAATGGAGAACAATCAAAACGCGGATCTTGAATCACTCATAATCAATTTTGGGAGATATTGATTTGAGTGGGAGCGCACTTTAGAATAAAATTGTTTATTCACTAAGTGCCAAAAATCATTATAAACAAAGTCTAAGTGAAACTTGTGTTTTCCGTTGTAGATCAAATGGCTCGCAACACCGCGTTCAACTTAGGCCCGATGTTAGAGAAAGAGAAGTTAGCTGCGACTGGAAACAACTATGCGGACTGGGTCCGTAACCTGGGGATTGTCCTCAGGGATGCTAAGAAAGACTATGTGCTTGATCAACTTCTAAGTGATTCCATTACGCCAGAAATGGCTCAGGATATCATCCACGTGTTTGACTCACGAAGGGATGATTTCAGTGTTGTTAAAAGTAAAGAACTTATGTTATCTTGCATGGATCCTGTGCTACAGAAACGTTATGAACGACTTAGTGCCTTCGAGATTATTGAGGCACTAAATGTTCTGTATCACAAACAGGATTCAGCTGAAGTTCATGAGATGACTGAAGCCATGGAAGAATGCAATATACATAAGGAATCTCTAGTAAATGAACAAGGTGTCAGACTAGCAAACTATTATGATAGTATGGCTGAAAGGGGAATTAATTTTCCAAAGACACCTGGTAATGATTTGATCCTTACCTCGCTTTATGAAGCGATGCTCAAATCAAATGAGATAGGACTGCAGAATCAGGAAAAGTTGCTGGTGAACAAAACCGCCAGTTTCAAAAGGAAAGGCAAGCCTAAGGGCGGAGCCAAGTATGAAACTGTGTGTTTTTACTGCAAAGGCACTGGACACTGGAAGAGGAACTGCAAGATATATATGGCAGATAAGAAGAAAGGTATAACTGTTATACGGGTTAATGTCATTGACGTTTTGCTTGCTAGCGAAAATTCTAAGTCTTGGGTATTTGATACCGGATCGGTTGCTCACATTTGCAACTCGATACAGGGACTTCAGAAGGTGCGCAAGTTAGCAAAGAATGAAGTCGTGATGCGCGTCGGGAACGGCGCTGGGATCGCCGCTCAAGCCGTCGGCATTATGCCTCTACGTCTCCCTTCGGGATTTATCTTAGAACTAAATAACTGTTATTTTGTTCCACTGTTGTGTAGAAACATTATCTCCGGATCATGTTTAGTACACGATGGGTATTCGTACAAGTCTGAGAACAATGGTTGTTCACTTTATTGTAAGGATATGTTTTATGGATTTGCACCCATTGTTGGGGGCCTTTTCATACTAAATCTTGAATGTGGAAATGATGTCTTTAACGTGAATGCTAAACGCCTTAAGAAGGCTGATACCACCACCACTTTCATGTGGCACTGTCGGCCTGGCCACATCGGAAAGAAACGCATGCAAAGACTTCATAAAGATGGAGTTTTACCGTCTTTTGATTTTGAATCATTTGACACATGTGAAGCTTGCTTGATGGGAAAAATGACCAAGACGCCGTTCACGGGTCATCCTGAACGGGCGGGTGAGTTATTGGAAATAATACATAGTGATGTATGTGGTCCAATGAACACAGCCGCACGGGGTGGGTATTTCTACTTCGTGACTTTTACTGATGATTTAAGTCGGTATGGCTATATCTACTTAATGAAGCATAAGTCGGAAACCTTTGAAAAGTTCAAAGAATTTCAGAATGAGGTAGAAAATCATCGTGACAAAAAGATTAAGTTTCTGCGGTCTGATCGCGGAGGCGAATACCTTAGTCATGAGTTTGGCCAACATCTGACTGATCGTGGAATCGTTTCACAGCTTACGCCTCCCGGAACTCCACAGCGAAACGGAGTGTCGGAACAACGTAACCGAACCTTGTTAGACATGGTAAGGTCGATGATGTCTCTTACAGATCTACCAATATCTTTTTGGGGTCATGCGCTAGAAACTGCCGCTCACACACTAAACAAAGCACCGTCTAAGTCTATTGAGACGACGCCATATGAGATATGGCACGGGAAGAAACCCAACCTGTCGTTTCTCAAAATCTGGGGTTGTGAAGCTTATGTAAAACGTTTACAACCAAGCAAACTTGATCCTAGATCAGACAAATGTTACTTTGTAGGTTATCCCAAGGAGACAGTTGGGTATTCTTTCTACCACGCCTCCGAGAACAAAGTGTTTGTTGCAAAACACGGAGTCTTTCTCGAGAAAGAGTTTCTCGCTAAAGAAGCGAGTGGGAGGACAGTACAACTTAATGAGATTAGTGAATCTTCGGCAACCGTTGATATGGCTAAGGAACCGGAAGCAATTCCGCTAATTATCCCTACAACCGAGCCGGAGGTTGTCGCATGTGATGCGGAAACTTCAGACAATGTTGTAACTAAACCGCGCAGATCAGGTAGGGCTATCCAGCCACCTGAGTGGTTTCATAACGAAATCTTCATTCTTGAAGACGATGAACCTGCGCACTACAAGGAAGCGATGGCGGGGCCCAGCTCAAAGGAATGGCACAAGGCCATGAAATCCGAGATGGAATCCATGTACGAAAACCAAGTTTGGAACTTGGAAGAACTTCCAGATGGCGTAAAACCCATCGGTTGTAAATGGATTTTCAAAAGAAAGACGGACGCGGATGGTAACATTACTATCCACAAAGCTAGACTTGTCGCGAAAGGGTTCACGCAAGTTCCAGGAGTGGACTACGACGAGACTTTCTCACCCGTAGCTATGCTTAGGTCCGTTCAGATATTACTAGCAATTGCTGCTTATTTCGATTATGAAATATGGCAGATGGACGTCAAAACGGCTTTCCTAAATGGAAACCTCAAAGAGGATGTATACATGATACAGCCAGAAGGTTTTGTCGTCCATAAGGATGCTGGAAAGGTATGCAAACTTCAGAAAGCCATTTATGGTCTGAAGCAAGCATCAAGGAGCTGGAACATTCGTTTTGATGAAGTAGTCAAACAGTTTGGCTTCATCAGGAATGACGAAGAATCTTGTGTTTACAAGAAGTTTAGTGGGAGCGCAAAAGCATTTCTAATCTTGTATGTGGATGACATATTATTGATTGGAAATGACGTGAATTTTCTTAACGAAATAAAAGACTCATTGAAAAGGAGTTTTTCAATGAAAGACTTAGGCGAAGCGGCATATGTATTGGGCATCAGAATCTATAGAGATAGATCAAGACGCCTAATAGCGCTTAGCCAAAGCACGTACATTGACAAGGTGTTGAAAAGGTTCAACATGGAGAACTCCAAGAAAGGCCTTCTCCCCATGTCACTTGGCACAGTACTTTGCAAGAATCAGTGTCCTCGGACCCTCGATGAGCTAGTACAAATGAATGATGTTCCATATGCCTCGGCAGTTGGTTCTATTATGTATGCCATGCTATGTACAAGACCAGACGTTTCCTATGCGCTAGGTGTTAGCAGCCGGTACCAAAGTGATCCAGGATTGGAACACTGGGCCGCAGTCAAGGGTATTCTTAAGTATCTCAGACGGACCAAGGATTTACTCCTTGTGTACGGAGGTGATGAAGAGCTCATTGTAAGTGGTTACACTGATGCAGGCTTCATGACTGACCCAGATGACTTCAAATCTCAATCAGGCTATGTTTTCATATTGAACGGTGGCGCAGTTGATTGGAAAAGTTCCAAACAAAAGACTGTGGCGGATTCTACGACAGAGGCGGAATATGTTGCTGCTTCAGAAGCCTCCAAGGAGGCGGTATGGATCAAGCAATTTCTTGAAGACCTTGGTGTGGTTCCAAGTGCTCTGGACCCGGTGGAGATCTATTGTGATAATAGTGGCACCGTGGCTCAAGCAAGGGAGCCAAGTTCGCACCATAAGACAAGACATATTGAACGCAAATATAAACTCATTCGACATCATGTCGAAGCGGGTTTAGTGAAAGTACGCAAAGTTCACACGGATCTGAACGTGTCAGACCCGATGACAAAGCCTCTACCACGAGCAAAGCAAGAGCAGCACCGGATTGCCATTGGTGTTAAGGAAGCCATGTAACTAGATTATGACTCTAGTGCAAGTGGGAGTCTGTAGGAGATATGCCCTAGAGGCAGTAATATCAGTTACTTTGTATCTCCGAGTTTGTAATGAATGTTTATGTTCCATGCTATAACTGCAATGATTCTCGAGTCTGCAATAACCACGAGGCTCGGAGGGAAACTCATGTGCACGTGTGGTATAATAAACGGTAAAATGTATTCCTAGTCTTGCCTCTAAGACTGGCTCAAGTATTGCATGATGATCCTGTTTTCCTGATCATGGGCATGTCAATGCCGGCAATTTTGAGGGCACAATGTTAGTAGAACACTTGTGTTGAATTGACCCAAATTGATGTTATGCTATGAGATACATTCGTCATGAGTTAATGGTTAATAACACAGAGATAGTTAATGTTTGCATAATTCCTTAGACCATGAGAGTGTCGAGTTTCTTCATGCTTGCTTCATGAACTTTGGGGTTTGTTAAACGTCATCCGTAAATGGGTGGCTATTACGGCGGCTTACGGGTTCATGGAAAAGTATGTCAAGTAACTTGATAGCTCAAGATTGGGATTTGCTCCTCCGACGATGGAGAGATATTCTCGGGCCCTCTCAGTGTTTCGGTATCCATCATCGTCTGGCCAGACACATTGTGATTTGATCACTGGGATGCCGGAACACGGAAACGAGTAAAGAGAACAAAACCGGTAACGAGGTAACTTGCATAGTGGACAAGTTGTTGATCCACGGGGATGCATAAATCTCACCTCGGGTTTTGTAATATATCGTGAAGCAACAGGAATAGCACACGGCAACTGGAGGTTCACTCGAATATTCATTCGTGTGGGAATAGGGGTCAATATGGGTGTCCACGGCTCCGATGTTGATCATTGATCGGAAGGGGTTCCGGGTCATGTCTATACTTCACCGAACCTATAGGGTCACACGCTTAAGGGTCATCTATCTGCTGAATACTAGACAGGGAGTCTGAGAGAAAATCACCGAAAAAGTTTCGGACACCAGAAAAGTTTCGGACAGCGGAAAAGGTCCGCAGAGAGAACACCGGAACAGTTTCGGTAAAACTGAAAAGTTGTTTCAGGGGATACCATTAAGTCAAATTGGTTTCGGCACATGCCTGATAATTCTTGGAAGGTGCCAGAATCGTTCTGGAAACTTTCTGGAATTTTCCGGGATGAAAACCGGAAATGTTCCGGAGCTGCCGGAACCGCTTCAGATGCTTTTCGCAGATGAAAATCACTAAACCGGAATTGTTCCGGATCGCATTGAAAATTATTTTAGTGGGTACTGGAAATGTTCTAAGCCCACATAAATATTTTCAGTTCGAACAGACGCTGAAAAATGTCGTCGTGAATAGTGAAAAGCACTTTTTGGGCTGATTTGCAAATGGGGTTTTTCTTCTAGAAGAAAACCACTTTTGGTGAGAGATAAAGGTGTGTGAAAGGTGGTGTCCCCCCCCCAAAGGGGGCAGCACCAAATTTCGTCCATAGGTGGTGGGGAGGGCCCCCTTGGGGTTTCCTTCCACCTCATGGTGGATATGTTCTACACACACCCTTATGTGGCATTTGGGTGAAAAGATCTTAAGCCCCTTTTGGTCTTTTTACCCCTTGCCTCCACCCCTTGGCTTTCCTATAAATAGGAGGTGAGGGGGCTGCCCAAAGATCATCCCTTGCTCTCATACACATGCTATGCTTTGCTAGCTCTCTCTCTCCCTCCCACGAAAAGAGTTTTCCGTAGAGCCGAAAGGCTGTCTGGGTTCCGGCAGGAACTAGCTCTGGACGGCGAAGCCCTGCCGGATAGCTGACACCGTATGTGTGCAACCCCGTAGAGAGATTGTAGTTTCAATCTTTTGCCCGAAGGGCTGTTCGAGTTACCGTTCGAGTTTCCGGCGTCCTCCCGAAGGGCTGTCCGGGTTACTGTTCGGGTTCCGAGGGTCCTCCCGAAGGGCTGTCCGCGACATCATCCTGGGGACTGTCCGACCGCCTCCCGAAGGGCTGTCCAGAGTGGGAGTACATCCTTGCGGTGGGGAGGTTGTAAATCCTAGCTGCAGGGATCTGCACCGACGATCTACACCGACTCTTCTTCCGCTGCGTTCCGAGTTGGTACGGATCAGATCAAACCTTGTATGCAGTCTCCATAGTGATCCTGGGCGTGCTCGCTGTACCGAAAATTTTGTTTTCTGTCGCGTTCACCAACATTGTGATCTCATGCTAGGCTCCCCGGATTGATAAGCTTACATGGTTTGACTGCTTAAAATCGTTATATTCAGGTCTGTGAGCATGTCCAAAATCGTAGTAGCAGCAACAACAACAACAGTAGTACTAGCAGCAACAACAACAGTAGTAGTACTAGCAGCAGCAACAACAACAACAACAGCACTAGTAGTACTAGCAGCAGTAGTACTAGCAGCAGCAACAGTAGTAGTACTAGCAACAGCAGCAGTAGTAGTACTAGCAGCAACAGCAGCAGTAGCAGCAACAGCAGTAGCAGCAGCAACAGCAGAAGCAGTAGAAGCAACAGTGTTGGAAATATGCCCTAGAGGCAATAATGAATTAGTTATTATTATATTTCCTTGTTCATGATAATCGTTTATTATCCATGCTATAATTGTATTGACTGGAAACGCAAATACATGTGTGGGTACATAGACAACAATGTGTCCCTAGAAAGCCTCTATTGGACTAGCTCGTTGATCAAAGATGGCTATGGTTTCCTAGTCATGGACAAGAGTTGTCATTTGATAACGGGATCACATCATTAGGAGAATGATGTGATGGACAAGACCCAAACTATAAACATAGCATATGATCGTGTCAGTTTATTGCTATAGTTTTCTGCATGTCAAGTATCTGTTCCTATGACCATGAGATCATGCAACTCACTGACACCGGAGGAGTACCTTGTGTGTATCAAACGTCGCAACGTAACTGGGTGACTATAAAGGTACTCTACAGGTATCTCCGAGGGTGTCTGTTGAGTTGGCATGGATCAATACTGGGATTTGTTACTCCATGTAGCGGAGAGGTATCTCAGGGCCCACTCGGTAATACAACATCACAATGAGCCTTGCAAGCAAAGTGACTAAAGAGTTAGCCACAGGATCTTGTATTACGGAACGAGTAAAGAGACTTGCCGGTAACGAGATTGAACTAGGTATAGAGATACCGGCGATCGAACCTCGGGCAAGTAACATACCGAAGAACAAAGGGAACATCATACGGGATTAACTTAATCCTTGACATAGAGGTTCAACCGATAAAGATCTTCGTAGAATATGTAGGAACCAATATGGGCATCCAGGTCCCGCTATTGGTTATTGACCATAGAGGTGTCTCGGTCATGTCTACATAGTTCTCGAACACGCAGGGTCTGCACACTTAACGTTCGGTGACGTTTCGGTAGTATTGAGTTATGTATGTTGGTGACCGAAGGTTGTTTGGAGTCCTGGATGAGATCCCGGACATCACGAGGAGCTCCGGAATGGTCCGGAGGTAAAGATTGATATATAGGAAGTCCCATTTTGGTCACCGGAAAAGTTTCGGGCACTTCGGTAGTGTACCGGGAGTGCCGGGAGGGTTCCGGGGGACCACCGGGAGAGGCCACCTGCGCCGGGAGGCCACATGGGCCTGAGGGGTGGTGCACCAGCCCTTAGTGGGCTGGGAAAACCAGCCCCAAGAGGCCCATGTGGCTGGAGGAGGAGAGAAGGAAAAAAGGGTGGAGATAGGAAGGAATAGGACTCCTTCCTAATATATGAATCCACTTCCTAGTAGGAAGTGGATTGGATTCCTCCTTGCCTGGTTCGGCCGACCCCTAGGGGAAACCCTAGGGAGGCTGCCTCCTCCCCCCTCCCTCCTATATATACTAGAGGATTTTGAGGGCAGCCCCAACCCTAATTGCCACGTGTTGCCCTCTTCTTCCTCTAGATCTGTTCTCCACTAGATCGTCTCGGTTGTGCTTGGCGAAGCCCTGCCGGGACAGCTCCATCACCACCGCCACCACGCCGTTGTGCTGGCGGAGAACTCATCTACCTCTCCGCTCCCTCTTGCTGGATCAAGAAGGCGGAGATCGTCATCGAGTTGTACGTGTGCTGAACGCGGAGGTGCCGTCCATTCGGCACTAGATTGGAAGGACCGTGATTGGATCGCGGGACGGATCATGATTGGATCGCGAGACGGATCGTGATGGGATCGCGGGACGGCTTGCGGTTTGGATCGCAAAGACGTTCGACTACATCAACCGCGTTTCTTAACGCTTCCACTTAGCGATCTACAAGGGTATGTAGATCCACTCTCCCTCTCGTAAATGCTCATCACGATGGATAGATCTTGCGTGTGCGTAGGAATTTTTTTGTTTCCCATGCAACGTTCCCCAACAGTGGCATCAAAGCTAGGTCTATGCGTAGATGAGATCACGAGTAGAACACAAAGGAGTTTGTGGGCGTTGATATTCATATTGCTTCCTCCCTTGGTCTTTTCTTGATTCAACGGTACGTGGAATGAAGCGGCCCGGACCAACCTTACTCGTACGCTTACGAGAGACCGGTTCCATCAACTGACATGTAACTTCGTTGCATAAAGATGGCTGGCGGGTGTCTGTCTCTCCTACTCTAGTTGGATCGGATTCGACAAAGGCGGTCCTTGAGAAGGTTGAATAGCAATTTGTGTATCACCATTGTGGTTTCGCGTAGGTAAGAATCGTTCTTGCTAGATACCCATAGCAGCCACGTAAAACATGCAACAACAATTAGAGGACGTCTAACTTGTTTTTGCAGGGTATGTTGTGATGTGATATGGCCAATTACATGATGAGATATATGTGATGTATGAGATGATCATGTTTTGTATAGAATATCACGACTTGCATGTTGATGAGTACGTCAACCGGCAGGAGCCATAGGGTTGTCTTTAATTTATTTTTGCCGTTTTTTCTCTACTTTATCGCTATGAGTTAGCAATAGTCGTAGAAGCAACAGTTGGCTTGACAACCTCATGGTGACACATTGATGGAGATCAAGATGATGGAGATCATGGTGTCATGCCGGTGACGATGGAGATCATGCCTGTGCTTTGGAGATGGAGATCAAAAGCACAAGTTAATGGCCATATCATGTCACTTATGATTTGCATGTGATGTTAATCCTTTTATGCATCTTATTTTGCTTAGGACGACGGTAGCATTATAAGGTGAGCCCTCACTAAAATTTCAAGATAAAATTGTGTTCTCCCCGAGTGTGCACCATTGCGAAAGTTCGTCGTTTCGAGACACCACGTGATGATCGGGTGTGATAGACTCTACGTTCGCATACAACGGGTGCAAGCCAGTGTTGCACATGCGGAACACTCGGGTTAAACTTGACGAGCCTAGCATGTACAAACATGGCCTCGGAACACAAGAGACCGAAAGGTCGAACATGAGTCATATAGTAGATATGATCAACATGGAGATGTTCACCATTGAAACCACCTCATCTCATGTGATGATCGGACTTGGGTTGGTGAATTTGGATCATGTAACACTCGGATGACCGGAGGGATGTCAATTTGAGTGGGAGTTCTTAAGTAATATGATTAATTGAACTCATTATCATGAACATAGTCGAAGTGACTTTGCAAATTATGTAGATCAATAGCTCGCGCTGTAGCTCCCCTGTTTTTATATGTTCCTAGAGAAAATAGAATTGAAAGATGATGGTAGCAATAATGTGGACTGGGTCCGTGATCTGAGGATTGTCCTCATTGCTGCACAGAAGGCTTATGTCCTTAATGCACCGCTCAGTGCGCCATCCCCTCAAGCGTCGTCTGTAGATGTTGTGAACATCTGACAGGCACGTTCTGATGACTACTTAATAGTTCAGTGCGTCATGCATTAAGGCTTAGAATTGAGGCTCCAAAACGTTTTGAACGTCACGGAACATATGAGATGTTCTAAGAGCTGAAATTGGGATCTCAGGCTCGTGCCCGTGTTGAGAGGTATGAGACCTCCAACAAGATTCTTTGCCTGCAAGATGAAGGAGAATAGCTCAATAAGTGAGCATGTGCTCAGATTGTCTGGGTGCTACAATCGCTTGAATCGAGTGGGAGTTGATCTTCCAGATAAGATAGTGATTGATATAGTTCTCCAAGTCACTGCCACTAAGCTACTAGAGCTTCGTGATGAACTATAAAATGCCAGGGATGGAAATAATGATCCCTGAGCTATTCGCGATGTTTGACACCGCGAAGGTAGAAATCAAGAAGGAGCATCAAGTGTTGATGGTTAGTAAAACCACTAGTTTCGACAAGGGCAAGGGCAAGGAGGGAAACTTCATGGATGGCAAGCCAGTTGCTGCTTTAGTGAAGAAACCCAAAGTTGAACCCAAACCCGAGACTAAGTGCTTCTATTATGAGGAGAGAGGTCGCTGAAGCGGAACAACCCTAGATACTTGGTAGATAAGAAGGCTGGCAACGTCAACAGAAGTATATTTGATATATGTTTTGTTCATGTGTACCTTACTAGTACTCCTAGTAGCACCTGGGTATTAGATACCAGTTCAGTTGCTAAATGTTGGTAACTCGAAATAAAAGCTACGGAATATACAGAGACTAGCTAAGGGTAAGGTGACGATGAGTGTTGGAAGTGTTTCCAAGGTTGATGTGATCACCATCGCACGCTCTCTCTACCTTCGAGATTAGGGATGAACCTAAATAAATGTTATTTGGTGTTTGCGTTGAGCATGAACGTGATTAGATCATGTTTATTGCAATACGGTTATTCATTTAAGTCAGAGAATAATGGTTATTCTGTTACATGAATAATACCTTCAATGGTCATGCATCCAATGTGAATGGTTTATTAAATCTCGATCGTAGTAACACACATGTTCATAATATTGATGCCAAAAGATGCAAAGTTAATAATGATAGTACCACTTACTTATGGCACTGCCGCCAAGGTCATATTGGTGTAAACCGCATGAAGAAACTCCATGCTGATGGATCTTTTGACTCACTCGATTTCGAATCGGTTGAGACATGCGGACCATGCCTCTTGGGCAAGATGACTAAAGACCCCATTTTCCGATGGAGCGGGCAAGTGACTTATTGGAAATGATACATGTTGATATAGCGATCCAATGAGTGTTGAAGCGTGCGGTGGATATCGCTATTTTCTTACCTTCACTGATGATTTGAGTAGATATGGGGATATTTACTTAATGAAACACAAGTCTGAAACGTTTGAAAAGTTCAAACAAATTCAGAGTGAAGTTTGAGATCATCGTGACAAGAAGATAAAATGTCTACGATATGATCGTGGAGGTAAATATCTGAGTTACGAGTTTGGTATACAACTTAAGACAATGTGGAAGTTGTTTCACAACTCACTCCGCCTGGAACACCATAGTGTGATGGTGTATCCGAACGTCGTAGTCGTGCTCTATTGGATATGGTGCGTACTATGATGTCTCTTATCGATTTGCCACTATCGTTTTGGGGTTATGCATTAGAGACAACTACATTCACTTTAAATAGGGCACCATCTAAGTCCGTTGAGATGACACCGTATGAATTTTGGTTTGGCAGAAACCTAAGCTGTCATTTCTTAATGTTTGGGGCTGCGACGCTTATGTGAAAAAGGTTTCAACCTGATGAGCTCGAACCCAAAACGGACAAATGCATCTTCATAGAATACCCTAAGGTAACAGTTGGGTATACCTTCTATCTCAGATCCAAGCACGAAGTGTTTGTTGCTAAAACAGGTCCTTTCTCGAGAAAGAGTTTCTCTCGAAAGAATTGAGTGGGAGGAAGATGGAACTTGATGAGGTTTTTGAACCTTTGTTTCAACCAGAGAGTAGCGCAGCGCAGAAAGTTGTTTCTGTGGAGCCTACGTTAGTTGAAGAGGAAGTTAATGATGATGATCATGAAGCTTCGGATCAAAGTTACTATCGAATCTCGTAGGTCGACAAGGACGCGTACTGCTCCTGAGTGGTACGGCAACCCTGTCTTAGAGGTCATGTTGTTGGACAACAATGAACCTACGAGCTATGGAGAAACGATGATGGGCCCGGATTTCGAGAAATGGTTAGAGGCCATGAACTCCGAGATGGGATCTATCGTGGTTTTGTCACGGCAGATGTCCGAAGACTTAGGTTCGAGGTCATCGCTAAGACGGTGGACTCAAAGGGGTTGGTCGAGACGAGGGACACGAGTTTACCCAGGTTCGGCCCCTCTGGAAGAGGTAAAAGCCTACGTCCTGCTTGTGCTGTATTGATTGGAGTATCGATTACAAGGGAGCGGATTCGCTTGACCTAGTTCTCGATTGATTGGTTTCTGTCTAAGCCACCCCAGGGTCTCACCTTTATATAGGAGGTCGAGGCCCTGGGTTACACGAGTCCTAACCGACTCATACAACGTAGTCAATCCTGTTTCTAAGCCGCCTTGCCTCCTTGAGCAAGCCGTCTCCGGGCGGCTTAACCGCCCGGGTCTTACACCATCTTCTGTCTCTGGGCCTGTCTTGGCCTGCCTGGTAAGCCGCCATGCCGCCTGTCCTTCATCTTCCGGCCCACCTTAACGGTCTTGGTTATGAGCCGCCAGGTATGACCCGGCCCCTCCTGGGCGGGTCTTACCACGGGGTTATATCCCCAACATTAGGCCCCAGGTTGACTTGAGCCTGTTCATGTCAATCTTCAAACTCACTTGGCGGCGAGTCTCACATTTTTGTCACCTGAAAAAGAAAACTCATAACCCGCCGTGACGTCACGTCGAATATGCTAAAAAGATTCTGTGACGTTTGCAACGGATCCTCTCATTGAATGGTCGGTCCGAAAATTGAGGCGCCCTCTTTGGTCAATCATTACTGTGCTTCCTCGATTCTCGCGCGCACTGTTGCCATCCCATCTCATAAATAGGGACACGGGGGGGGCCCTTTTTCCTTCTCTGTCGCCACGTCTTATTCTTCCTTCTTCAAACAGCCGCCCCTCCGGAGCTCCGCCGCACCTGACTGGACCTCGCCGTCGTCCCCAACGCCGGCCACTGCATCGACCTGACTCGGACCAGAGCTTCGCCGGCCCGTCCGCATCCGCAAGGTACTGTTCTTGGCCCTCGTATAATCCATAGTTATCTACATTAAGATCTCCCGAGTTCATCGGGTTCCTCTAGTGTTCTTCGCTGTTCTTCGTAATGCAGACCATCAAGTATCCCCTTGAATCCCATAGCGCTGTCTATCCGTTGCGGTCATCCTTTTAATATCAATGCCTGCTTGTTTTAGATCTGCATACCAATCTTCTTCGCATGCTGACCACCTGTGCTTCCACTGCCGTTTCTAGGTCATGAATATTTTTCATTTTTCCTTCGCCGGTAGATCTTGCAGCCACGGTTGTAATATGTGAAATCTGTTTGCCCACACTTAACATTATTTCTAGTATTTCCTTGTCCAATTAACCCGCCATTGCATTGGCGGCTCTCTGATAAAATATTTCGGCGGCCTAACACCTCACCATTATGCTGACCATAGCTGCCTTAACTATTTAATGTTTTTCTAACCCGCCATACTCTGCGCCTTCTCGCAGTTCGACCCGCCATCATGTCAAGAGCACCAGCATCTTGTGACTGGGTTGGCTCCGGAGTCACTGAGCAGCTTTTGCTTGATTTCGTAGAGTCGGGTATCTTGCCGGCTCAGGACGTTATACATTGGCGGGTGCCAGGGCCAGAAATAAGACCTACTCCTAAAGAAGGAGAGGTGGTTGTGTTCACTGATCACCTCCTCCGCGGATTTAGCCCGCCCGGGTCAAAAAAATTCCGGGACGTCCTTCATTTCTGCAAGCTTCACCCTCAAGACATAGGTCCAAACTCTGTCACCAACATGTGTCAGTTCCAGGCCTTATGTGAAGTTTACCTGCAAGAAGAGCCGTCTATTGACCTCTTCCGTGATTATCATTACGTCAACCGCCAAACTGAAGTGGCGGCTGGACCAAGTTTAGAGCTTGGCGGCGTCTCTATCCAGAGACGGAGAGATTTGCCCTACCCAGCAGCTATCTTACCAAGTCACCCCAAGGATTGGAACAAGACTTGGTTTTACTGCAAGGACACTTCTCCTGAAGAAGAGAATCCGCTGCCGGGTTACCGTCCTACCCGGCTTTGCAACACCGGAGAACTTCTAGACCGGATGTCCGCCGTAGAGCGAGCGAAATATGCTCCGGCTTTCGCGAAGATCAGGGCCTTAATGGCCAATGGCTTGACGGGCGTCGACTTAACCCGCTGCTGGGTTAGCTGGAAGGTCTTGCCACTGAACCGGCGTGACCGACTCATGCACCAATTCACGGGTGAGCCCAATGATACTCTTTGCTTCAACACCACCCCTCTGTCAGAACAAGACATCAACTCCTCCGTCAAAACACTTCTTGGCGAAAAGCAAGTGGTTTGCAATAAAGTTGGGCTGAAACCTTTCTATGTCAAGAACCCGGCTCCAGCTGTAAGAAATCTTTTTCCACAAAATTGGTCATTCTTGTCTTGACCTTTTACTTTGCTCCTTTTAACCTTTTTTGGCGGCTTATGCGCAGGCCGGCTCTTCTTTCTGGAAGAAGAAGTATAATCCTCCTGTGAGGAAGCCTAAGGTGGGTAAAACCCGCGTCCAGAAGAAGAAACCTGCCGCTCAGGAACCGCCTGAGCTTGACGACTCAGAGGTAGAACTTGACTCCCTTGGCCGTCTCTTTATGCAACTTATTGACAACAATTATTCACAGGAGGAAATGGAAACAAGCCATGCAGACGCCCCTGAGGTAACCTACATTTCCTCTAACTTAGAAAACTTTCCACCAGAGAAAATACGGCGGGTCATCCGGAAAGTCCCATTTTCTCATCCTCTTGCTTATTTAGACCCCAATTTTCTTTTGAAAAAACAACAGCACAACTCCCGACGTCAGACCCGGAGCGTCGGCTCTGAAGAGCTTTTGGCCGGCTTATCAAATTCTCCGGCTCCGCGGAAACAGCCGGCTGAGGTACTCTTTTAACTAAGTCCAGTTTTTAGTTCTTTCATTGTAACCTTACTCGGCTTTCATCGTCTTAACCTTCTTTTAGGAGACACCTCCTTCATCTGGCGACTCTACTGCAACCAAGCTGCCTCCTCTGAAGATCAACCCAGAGTGCGTACCTTTGTATTTGCACCATACCTTTTTACCATCCTTGTCCTCTATGTGACACTCTTTTTGTTTTCCAGGGCTCAAGCAAAACGAAGGAAGACCGGCGGGTCTACCGCTGCTCCTACTACCCAAGAGCCGGAAAATGCTAAACCGGATTCCCCTGCACCTTATGTTGAACCCATTGAGGCTAGAAAAGATGCATCTGCTGACGTTCATCAGCCCTCTGAGCCGGCTAATGATGACATGGCCACTCCGGAAAGCCCTCCAAAGGCTGATCCTAAGCCGCCCAGCCCTTCAACCGCCGTCGAAGACACAGTTCTTCCAGACGTTATCATCACTGGGACGGGTTATCAATCTCCCGAACCTCATGTATTGACAAAACACACCGGCAAGGCTGAAGCTTCCTCGCCTGAGAAACTTGATTTTGAATTCCCCGTGTTGGAGAAGCTGACTGCAGATGAGTTACATGCGGGTTATCTGAACCGCCTATCCACAAGCCGTAACATGGAGCTGAAACTTGTTGGTCTAATGAAGAAAAAATATGAGGTACTCCTCCTGCTTTTGCCCCCAAGTATCGGGTTAATATATATATTAAGCTGGTACTTAGTTGAAGAGTAGATCAAGGGTAGCCCCCAAGTCCGGGTCAGTATAAAAATGATGAGCCGGGACTTCACTGTAAACTTGGAAAGCGTCGTGTGTAACCCCCAAGTGCCGGCTTAACTTTACGAATATGAGCCGGAACTTCATTGTAGATTTGGAGAGCGCCGTGTGTAGCCCCCAAGTGCCGGCTTAACTTTACAAAGATGAGTCGGAACTTCATTGTAGACTTGGAGAGAAAACACAGACATTAGCCCCCAAGTGTCAAGTATATTGCTTGCAATCTGCTTGAGACTTGTAGTATACCAGCTTCATCAATCATCTATGAATATCTTATCCTGGCGACTTAAACCTCCTGAACTGTTTTGTTTTTGTACAATACAGGAAGCCTTAGACGCGGCCGAGTCTAATCTGACCGGCGTAAAAGAAAGCCTTGCTTCGCAACAAACCGCCCGGTCTGAGGCGGAAGAGAAATGGCGGGTTGCCGTTAAGGAGCTTGAGAAGGTTCAAGCTGACTTTGATGCCTTCAAAAAGAGTGTTGAGTCTACCCAAGCCGCCCTGACCAAGCGCGCACACGACGCTGACCGGCAACTCAAGCTTGTGTCAGATGAGCTACAAACCCTCAAGCGCCATATTTCTAGGATGACTTCTGCTATCTTTGGTAAGCACTAAATACTTAGCAAATTTCATTGCCTTGCTTAAAAACTATGCAGGCGGCTTATAACGCCTAATCTTTCCTTGCAGGTCAAAGAAGCCGCCAGCTATCTTCTGACAGCTTGTTGAAGCTCAAAGCAGTATACACCTTGTCAGAACAGCTATACTGCGGGACCCTTTGCACCATCAAAGCGATGCTGAATGAAAAAAGCATCCCCAAATTCATGAAGGGAGTGATTGAGCTCTTGTCAACTCTGCCCAAACAAATTGAGGAGCTCAAACGATCAGCCACCAGAAAGGGAGCAATGACCGCGCTAAGCCGGTCTCTGGCCTTTGCCCCTGAACTGACAGCGGAAGAGATGATGGATGGTTTTCCATCCAAGAAAGATGACGTCTCAGACTTTACTGAAGCTGACTATGCCAAGTGCATGAAGGCCTCTCGAGTACTCGCATCAACACTCGCCAATGAAATTGATCTAACCTCATACCAGGCGGCTTATGGCGAGGATAACAAACGAGTGCGCTGCCCAACATTTGAAGCTAGAGACTTGACTCCTGCACGCCGTAAGACACTCTTTGCTCCTGAAATTGACCCATCTCCTCTCTTTGACGAGGCCCAGTTTGAAGCTTTAACAAACTGCAACTGGGATGTGGACAATCTTCAGATCGAAGAGGTCGAAGACCCGCCGCAGGATGACCCACCATCGAGCTGAACACTTGCTTCTTAAGTTGATAACTCGGCTTTGTGAGCCGCCGAGACTGGAAGTGTATAAAAAACTTTAAGTCTGTTGCATTTTGGGCTCCCTGGAGAGCTTTGTAATAGGCGTAGAAAAACTTGATTGCCTGAGCCGTGCCATCGCGCACGTATGAATCTTTGCACAACTTGATGCACGTTTATCAGTCTTGTGTTGTGCTCACAACATCTTGTCATCATATTTCACGGCGGCTCATCTTAGGAGATAAAACCCTGCAAAAAACAAACAAGACAGAGTATGCTCTGTATTGCTGTGAGGGCGGCTTGAAAAAGCACAACCCAAAGATGTTAAATCTTTCACGACCTTGCTTTTTCGAAAACTCATATGCTGGCTCTTATGGCATGAACTTGTTGTTTGAACTCTTAGCAGTACAGGGTTTCTAATGAGAGTGACCGTCAACTCTTTTGAACGGCTCAGGGTCTCTAGGCGAGATTAACTGGTAAGAGCAACAACAAACCATAAAGAGGCGCGGCAAGGTATGAGTACCCCAGGGCCCATAAGCTACTTCTCACGTGACATAAATCCGTCGTTTGAACCTTAAACAGTGCAGGGTCTTTAAAAGAGTAACTGTTTAAGAGTACGAACGGGCCACATAGCGGAGAGTACGCAGCAGATGGGTGAGTTTATCCTCGCTTTCCGTAAGCCGGCCCTCACGTGACAAGAGCCGCCGGTTTAACCTTGACCAGTACAGGGTCTCTAGCGAGAGTGACTGTCAAATACTTTGAACAGCTCAGGGTCTCTAATCGAGATTAACTGGTAAGAGTTCGGCGGGTCACCTAGTGGAGCAGCAGCAGCATACAGGCAGGTTTAACTCGAACTTGCGGTGGCTGAAGAGCCGATCAAGAGGGTGTGTAAGCTAAACCCGGCGGGTTGGAAGCCCCCAAATGACCTTGTTGACGGAGTCAACTTTTGGGTATATAACCTGGCCTTACGGTGGCTGAAGAGCCGATCAAGAGGGTGTGTAAGCTGAACCCTGGCGGGTTAGAAGCCCCCAAGTGACCTTATGGTTGTATCCACTTTTGCACAATCTGAGATACAGAAAACGGCCGAGGCCCCGGCTTGCAGGGATGCCAACTTTATTATATATATGTATAAGTGATATATACAATGATGATGTACAATGGTGGGAGTCGATGACTCAAGTATAGTAAGGCCGCAGATGAGCGATATTCCACGGCCGGTGGGTCTCCTGCCCAGAAGTGCGTGACTCGTCTCGTACGTCAATGAGATAATATGACCCATTGTTTAGATTTCTGCTGACCACAAAAGGTCCTTCCCATGGAGGAGATAGCTTGTGCGCATCCGTCTGATCTTGAATTAGGCGCAACACCAAGTCGCCTTCCTGAAACGTCCGGGTCTTAACCCTGCGGCTATGATAGCGACGCAGGTCTTGCTGATAAATCGCCGATCGAGCCGCCGCCAGATCACGCTCTTCATCCAAAGCATCTAACGCGTCCTGACGCGCTGTCTCATTATCTGTCTCAACGTAAGCCGCCACCCTCGGCGAGTCATGACGTATATCACTTGGTAACACGGCTTCTGCACCATAAATCATGAAGAAAGGCGTATAGCCTGTTGACCTGTTGGGAGTAGTTCTGATGCTCCATAAAACTGATGGTAACTCTTCTACCCAACAACCCGGCGTTCGCTGTAGAGGAACCATAAGCCGGGGCTTGATGCCTCTCAAGATATCCTGGTTAGCACGCTCCGCCTGACCATTGGATTGTGGATGAGCAATAGCAGAGACGTCAAGCTGGATGTGCTCACTTTCACAGAACGCCTGCATAGCCCCCTTGGATAGGTTTGTGCCATTGTCCGTGATGATACTGTGAGGGTAACCAAAACGGTAGATAAATTTTTTGACAAACTGAACCGCCGTAGCCGCGTCACACTTGCCGACCGGCTCAGCCTCAACCCACTTGGTAAACTTATCCACCGCCACCAAAAGGTGGGTCTTCTTATCTTTAGATCTCTTGAAGGGCCCGACCATATCAAGCCCCCAGACTGCAAACGGCCAGGTAATTGGAATCATCCGCAATTCCCGAGCAGTCACGTGAGCACGTCGCCCGAACTTCTGAAATCCATCGCACTTGATGACCAAGTTTTCTGCGTCCTTATGAGCCATCAGCCAGAAGAAACCATGCCGGAAAGCCTTGGCCACCAAAGATTTTGAGCCGGCGTGATGACCACAATCACCGACGTGAATTTCATTAAGATCTCCTTACCCTCTTCAGGAGAAACGCAACGCTGGAAAACACCAGTGACACTGCGCTTGTGTAACTCGCCATTGATGATAGTCATGGATTTAGATCGCCTGATGATTTGTCTTGCCAAGGTCTCATCCTCGGGTAACTCGCCGCGAGTCAAGTACGCTAAGTAAGGCAGCGTCCAGTCAGGGATAGCATGCAGAGCCGCCACCAGCTGCCCCTCCGGGTCAGGTACGGCCAGATCCTCCTCTGAAGGTAGCTTAACAGACGGATGATATAACACATCCAAGAAAACGTTAGGCGACACCGGCTTACGCTGAGAGCCCAACCTTGACAAGGCATCAGCCGCCTCGTTCTTGCGACGGTCAATATGATCCACCTGATAACCCTTGAAGTGTCCCGCAATGATGTCCACCGCCTGACGATAAGCCGCCATCCGTGGGTCTTTGGAATCCCACGTGCCTGAAACTTGCTGAGCCACGAGGTCTGAGTCACCAAGACATCTAACCCGGCTTAGGTTCATCTCCTTAGCCACACGGAGGCCATGAAGTAAAGCCTCATACTCAACTGCATTGTAAGTACAGGGAAACATCAACCTTAACACATAACAAAACTTATCACCTCTAGGGGAAGTTAAGACAACTCCAGCCCCTGAGCCTTCCAATTGTCTGGATCCATCAAAGTGAATTGTCCAGTATGTGTTATCCGGCTTCTCCTCGGGCGACTGACGCTCTGTCCAGTCATTTATAAAGTCCACCAAGGCTTGAGACTTGACAGCCGTGCGAGGCACATATTTCAGATTAAGAGGCCCAAGCTCCAATGCCCACTTAGCAATCCTGCCAGTGGCTTCTCTATTTTGAATTATGTCTCCCAACGGGGCTGAGCTAACCACAGTGATCTGGTGTCCCAGGAAGTAATGTTTCAACTTGCGATTTGCCATGAACACCCCATATATTAGCTTTTGCCAATGTGGGTACCTTTGCTTGGATTCGATCAAGACTTCGCTGACGTAGTAAACCGGCCTCTGAATCGGGTATTCCTTCCCTGCCTCCTTACGCTCCACAACAATCGCGGCGCTGACTGCCCTGTTGTTAGTCGCCACATAGAGGAGCAAAGGTTCTTTCTCAGCCGGATCGGCCAAGATCGGCGGCTCAACCAGCTGTTTCTTGAGCGCCTCAAACGCTTCACCCGCCGCCTTACTCCAGACAAAATTGTCTGTCTTCTTCATCATCTGATACAGAGGAATAGCTTTCTCACCCAGGCGGCTTACGAACCGGCTTAACGCAGCGATTCGACCCGCCAGGCGCTGAACGTCGTTGATGCACGCCGGCTCAGACAGGGACGTAATAGCCTTTATCTTGTCCGGATTAGCTTCAATGCCACGCTCAGAGACTAGAAATCCCAAAAGCTTGCCTGCAGGAACTCCAAAGACAAACTTAGCCGGGTTAAGCATCATCTTGTAGACCCGTAAATTATCGAACGTTTCATTCAGATCATCAAGTAGAGTCTCCTTCTTTCTTGACTTGACCACAATATCGTCCACATAAGCATGAACATTGTGCCCAATTTGACTATGAAGACAGTTCTGCACACAACGCTGGTAAGTCGCCTGGGCACTCTTGAGCCCAAAAGGCATAGACACATAGCAGAAAGCACCAAAAGGTGTAATGAAAGCCGTCTTCTCTTGGTCTTTAACTGCCATCTTGATCTGATGATACCCTGAGTAAGCGTCCAGGAAGCATAAACTCTCGCAACCCGCCGTCGCATCAATAATCTGGTCGATACGGGGGAGAGCAAATGGGTCAACTGGACAGGCCTTGTTAAGATCCGTGTAATCTATACACATACGCCACGTGCCGTTCTTAAGCACTAGCACCGGGTTAGCAAGCCACTCCGGGTGAAAAACGTCAACGATGAACCCTGCTGCCAAGAGCCGGGCCACCTCTTCTCCAATAGCCTTGCGCCTCTCCTCATTGAACCACCGGAGGAACTGTTTGACCGGCTTAAACTTAGGATCCACATTAAGGTGGTGCTCAGTGAATTCTCTCGGTACACCCGGCATGTCAGAAGGCTTCCATGCAAAGATGTCCCGATTCTCATGGATGAATTCAATGAGCGCGCTTTCCTATGCGGGATCCATGTTAGCCCCGACAGTGAACTGCTGTGATGAGTCGCCCGGCGTAAAGTCCACCAACTTGGTATCTTCTGCCACAAACTTGAGTGGCGGCTCAGATTCCGTGTTAGGCTTCTTCAGTGGAGTCATATCTTCCGGGTCAACATTTTCCTTATAAAACTTGAGCTCTGCCTCAGCACAACTTGACTCTGCGTAAGCTGCGTCACCTTCCTCACACTCAAGAGCTGTCTTCCGATCACCATGCACGGTAATCGTCCCGTTCAACCCGGGCATCTTGAGCTGTAAGTAAACATAGCAAGGCCTAGCCATGAACTTGGCGTAAGCCGGCCGTCCAAACAGAGCGTGATATGGGCTCTTGATTTTGACCACTTCAAACCACAAAGACTCCACCCTGTAGTTAAATTCATCACCAAAAGCTACCTCCAAAGAAATCTTTCCCACTGGATAAGCCGACTTTCCGGGCACCACACCGTGAAAAACTGTTGAAGAGGGCTTAAGATCCTTATCAAGCAAACCCATCCGGCTGAAAGTGTCATAATACAGGATGTTGATGCTGCTGCCACCATCCATAAGCACTTTAGTGAACACATATCCTCCTACTTGGGGGGCAACTACCAAAGCCAGTTGTCCCGGGTTATCAACACGCGGCGGGTGATCCTCCCTACTCCAAGTTATGTCATACTCGGACCACTTCAAATACTGCGGGAGAGCCGGCATGACTGCGTTAACCGCCCGCTTGCGCACCTTCCGGTCTCGCTTGTCGAGGCTGGTTGTAAAAACATGATATTGACCCCCACTGAGCTGTTTCGGGTTAGTCTGGTACCCCGATTGGTTATTCTGCTGCTGGCCTCCACCGCCAGGCTGTTGATGATGACCTCCTTGATTGCCTTGACCCTGGTATCCGGATCCTGAGCCGCCAGCACCAAAGCCGGCTCCTGATCCGCCCGGCCCTGAGCCGCCCGATGGCCCATTACCGTTATTACGATGCTGCTGAAGGCTGTAATCCCAAAACTGCCGCATAATACTGCAATCCCTCCATGTATGGCCTGCCGGCTTATCAGGCCGGCTGTGCTCTGGACAAGGTTTATTAAGCATCTCTTCCAGGTTGAAAGGAGCTTTGCCCTTGTTAAAGGGCTGCCTGAAGTTCCCGTTGCCCTTGGCACGATTGTTCCCAGCGCTGGTGTTCGCCACCAATTCCGACCCGCCATCCAGGTTCTTCCGCTTGCCCGGGTTGCTATTTCTGGCCGCGTTTTGCTGTTGACCCTTGCCATTGTTGTTTTTCTTACCCTGACCCGATTTCTCATCATCGGAGCCAGGATCCTTCGTGTTATCGGAGTCTGCATACTTGGTGAGAGCCGCCATAAGCTCCCCCATATCCTGGCACGTGCGCTTGAGCCGCCCAAGCTTCTGCTTCAAAGGTGTGAAGTGGCAATTCTTCTCTAGAATCAAAACTGCTTGAGCCGCCGTAATCTGTTCAGAAGAGTGGATGATGGTTGAGACCCGCCGGACCCAATGATGAGCCGACTCGTCATCATGCTGCACGCAATGGTCCAGATCCACAATCGTCATGGGCTGCTTGCACGTTCCTTGGAAATTTTTGATGAATTCCGCCTTAATTCAGACCAGGAATTAATGGTGTTGGGTGGCAAGCCCTTCAACCACGTGCGAGCCGGCCCTTCCAGCACCATGATAAAATATTTGGCACATACTGCGTCACTGACGTCTAACATCTCCATGGCCAGCTCGTAGCTTTCGATCCAAGCCTCTGGATGTAAGTCAGTAGTATAGTTGGGCACCTAGCGAGGACCCTTGAAATCCTTCGGCAGACGCTCGTTCCGTAGAGCCGGCGCTAAGCACGGCACTCCCACAGCCCTGGAGGTTACTCCTGCTCCTACTGAAACGGAAGGTGCAACTGTGGGTTCCTGATGAGCCGCCGCCGCCGCCAGAGCTGCCGCTTCTCGCTGTGCCCTTGCCCGATCCACCAGCGCCTGAGCATCCAGAGCCGCCCGATCGACTCGCGGCGGGTTCCGATGTCGTTCACTGCTAGAAACCGCCGGTGACTCATAGCGCCGGCTGTAGCTGCGGCTGGGGATGGGGGTTGAATGCACGCGACTCCGGCTATAAGTGTATTTCTCCTGCTGGGCCACCGCCGTCCGCAGGTATCCAATAGCGTTCCGCACCTCCTCTGCAAAAGGCGCCTCGTCGGGGATGGGAATTGTATCAAGCCTGGTAGCCGCCGCCACCATGTTCTCCGCCGGGTTAGAATAATGACCCGGTGGCATCGGAAAAAACTGTGGCGGGTTTTGGTTCCGTCGGGGCGGGTCTGGCTGCTGATGCTGAACCGCCGCCCGGCTTCCAGGTACTTCCGCCGTCCGGGTTACGGTCAAAGGCACATTCCGTCCCGTCCCTGGCGTGTTAAAAAGATTTCTGGCTTCATATTGATCCGGTAGGCGGGATTGATGCCTCATCCGATGAACCGCCGCTGCAGACTGCTGCTCTAGCTCAAGGCAGAAAGCGTCCGCCCTAAGGCGCTCTGCCTCAGTATCCATCTGGGCCTTCAGCGCGTTGATCTCCTGTTGGACTCCGGTCATCTGGTTCTTCAACCTCGTGATCTCCGCGTTACGGGTCGCTTGGTTTTAAGCAGTGACCTCAGTTTCCATCAGGGTTGTAAGCTCGTTCATCAGATCCAAAAGAACCTGAGCCGGCGGCCTGCCAGCTCCTGACCCGGTCGCACCGGCGGCTGTGCTGCTAGGGGCCGGTGCTGAACCCGCCATGAATACGGCAGCGCGGCTTGGCGGTTCGTAATCCTCCGGCTCATGATACTCTGACTCAGGGTAAGGCTCGATGTAGCCCCCGAGCCCACCGTTATGAAGCTGATAGACCGATTTCGTCTCTCCGCTGGAGGACCCCTCCTCTGAGCAGATGAGAGTTTCTTCCCGAGACATAGAGCGTTCAAGCTCCACGCCCTGGATGAAGCCGACGAAGACATGCTTCCTGCCCGGGTTAGCACGGGTGGGTCGCACGCGTCGGGCAGATTGCTCGCGCCGGGCCGGCTCGACGATGTCGGTGCAGATGTTTGGCCCGGGTTCAGATCCGCCGATCTTGCCGATGAAGACGTGGATTCCGCCGAAGGGGACCCGGAACCCGTACTCAATTGAGTCGGCCTCAGGGCCCCAGCCGGCGTCGTCGATGTAGAGCCGGCCGCGGCGACTCTTGGTCATCCTGCCAACAGCGTACCCCTCGATCCCTGGGGGAGAGCCCTTTGAGAACTCAACACCACCGAGCGCTAGCCCCACGGTGGGCGCCAACTGTCGTGGTTTTGTCACGGCAGATGTCCGAAGACTTAGGTTCGAGGCCATCGCTAAGACGGTGGACTCAAAGGGGTTGGTCGAGACGAGGGACACGAGTTTACCCAGGTTCGGCCCCTCTGGAAGAGGTAAAAGCCTACGTCCTGCTTGTGCTGTATTGATTGGAGTATCGATTACAAGGGAGCGGATTCGCTTGACCTAGTTCTCGATTGATTGGTTTCTGTCTAAGCCGCCCCAGGGTCTCACCTTTATATAGGAGGTCGAGGCCCTGGGTTACACGAGTCCTAACCGACTCATACAACGTAGTCAATCCTGTTTCTAAGCCGCCTTGCCTCCTTGAGCAAGCCGTCTTCGGGCGGCTTAACCGCCCGGGTCTTACACCATCTTCTGTCTCTGGGCCTGTCTTGGCCTGCCTGGTAAGCCGCCATGCGGCCTGTCCTTCATCTTCCGGCCCACCTTAACGGTCTTGGTTATGAGCCGCCAGGTATGACCCGGCCCCTCCTGGGCGGGTCTTACCACGGGGTTATATCCCCAACAGGATCCATGTATGAAAACAAAGTATGGGCTTTGGAAGTATTACCTGAAGGGTGAAAGGCCATTCAGAACAAATGGATCTTTAAAAGGAAGACGGACGCGGACGGTAATGTCACCGTCTATAAAGCTCGACTTGTGGCAAAGGGTTTTTCACAAGTTTAAGGAGTTGACTACGATGAGACTTTCTCACCCGTAGCGATGCTAAAGTCTGTTGGAATTATGTTAGCAGTTGCTGCTTTTTTCGATTATGAAATCTGGCAGATGGATGTCAAAACATCGTTTCCTTAACGGTATCCGTGAGGAAAGGTTGTATGTGATACAAGCGAAAGGTTTTGTCAGTCCTAAGGATGCTAAAATGTATGCAAGCTCCAGCGATCCTTCTATGGACTGGAGCAAGCATCTTGGAGTTGGAATAGACGCTTTGATGAGGTGATTAAAGTTTTTGAGTCTATACAAAGTTTGTGAGAAACTTGTATTTACAAGAAAGTGAGTGGGAGCACTATAGAATTTCTGATAAGTATATGTGGATGACATATTGTAGATCAAAAATGATGTAGAATTTCTGGAAAGCATAAAGGGTTGTTTGAAAGGAGTTTTTTCAAAGGAAAACCTGGAATGAAGCTACTTAAATATTGGGCATCAGGATCTATAGAGATAGATCAAGACGTCTAATAAGACTTTCAATGAGTACATACCTTGACAAGATTTTGAAAGAGTTCAAAATGGACCAGTCAAAAAAAGAGTTCTTGCCTGATTTGTAAGGTGTGGAGTTGAGTGAGACTCAAAGCTTGACCACGGCAGAAGAAAGAGAAAGGACGAAGGTCGTCCCCTATGCCTTAGCCATAGGCTCTATATAGTATGCCATGCTATGTACCGCACCTGGCGTGTGCCTTGCCATGAGTCTGTCAAGGGGTACAAGAGTGGTCCAGGAGTGGATCACTGGACAGCGGTCAAAGTTATCCTTAGTAACTAGTGGACTAAGGAAATATTTCTCGATTATGGAGGTGACAAAGAGTTCGTCGTAAAGGGTTACGTCGATGCAAGCTTTGACACCAATCCGGATAACTCTGAGTAGTAATCCGGATACGTATAGTGGAGCAACCATTTGGAATAGCTCCAAGTGGAGCGTGGTAGCATCTGCAGTATGACATATAGATTTGTAAAGAACACACGGATCTGAATGTTGCAGACCGTTGACTAAGACCTCTCTCACATGCAAAGCATGATCGAACCCCAGAACTCATTGGGTGTTAGACAATGTAAATCACATGGTGATGTGAACTAGATTATTGACTCTAGTGCAAGTGGGAGACTGTTGAAAATATGCCCTAGAGGCAATAATAAATTAGTTATTATTATATTTCCTTGTTCATGATAATCGTTTATTATCCATGCTATAATTGTATTGACTGGAAACGCAAATACATGTGTGGGTACATAGACAACAATGTGTCCCTAGTAAGCCTCTATTGGACTAGCTCGTTGATCAAAGATGGCTATGGTTTCCTAGTCATGGACAAGAGTTGTCATTTGATAACGGGATCACATCATTAGGAGAATGATGTGATGGACAAGACCCAAACTATAAACATAGCATATGATCATGTCAGTTTATTGCTATAGTTTTCTGCATGTCAAGTATATGTTCCTATGACCATGAGATCATGCAACTCACTGACACCGGAGGAGTACCTTGTGTGTATCAAACGTCGCAACGTAACTGGGTGACTATAAAGGTACTCTACAGGTATCTCCGAGGGTGTCTGTTGAGTTGGCATGGATCAAGACTGGGATTTGTTACTCCGTGTAACGGAGAGGTATCTCAGGGCCCACTCGATAATACAACATCACAATGAGCCTTGCAAGCAAAGTGACTAAAGAGTTAGCCACAGGATCTTGTATTACGGAACGAGTAAAGAGACTTGCCGATAACGAGATTGAACTAGGTATAGAGATACCGACGATCGAATCTCGGGCAAGTAACATACCGAAGAACAAAGGGAACATCATACGGGATTAACTGAATCCTTGACATAGAGGTTCAACCGATAAAGATCTTCATAGAATATGTAGGAACCAATATGGGCATCTAGGTGCCGCTATTGGTTATTGACCGTAGAGGTGTCTCGGTCATGTCTACATAGTTCTCGAACCCACAGGGTCTGCACACTTAACGTTCAGTGACGTTTTGGTAGTATTGAGTTATGTATGTTGGTGACCGAAGGTTATTCGGAGTCCTGGATGAGATCCCGGACGTCACGAGGAGCTCCGAAATGGTCCGGAGGTAAAGATTGATATATAGGAAGTCCCGTTTTGGTCACCGGAAAAGTTTCGGGCACTTCGGTAGTGTATCGGGAGTGCCGGGAGGGTTCCGGGGGACCACCGGGAGAGGCCACCTGCGCCGGGAGGCCACATGGGCCTGAGGGGTGGTGCACCAGCCCTTAGTGGGCTGGGCAAACCAGCCCCAAGAGGCCCATGCGGCTGGAGGAGGAGAGAAGGAAAAAAGGGTGGAGATAGGAAGGAATAGGACTCCTTCCTAATATATGAATCCACTTCCTAGTAGGAAGTGGATTGGATTACTCCTTGCCTGGTTCGACCGACCCCTAGGGGAAACCCTAGGGAGGCTGCCTCCTCCCCCCTCCCTCCTATATATACTAGAGGATTTTGAGGGCAGCCCCAACCCTAATTGCCACGTGCTGCCCTCTTCTTCCTCTAGATCTGTTCTCCACTAGATCGTCTCGGTTGTGCTTGGCGAAGCCCTGCCGGGACAGCTCCACCACCACCGCCACCACGTCGTTGTGCTGGCGGAGAACTCATCTACCTCTCCGCTCCCTCTTGCTGGATCAAGAAGGCGGAGATCGTCATCAAGCTGTACGTGTGCTGAACGCGGAGGTGCCGTCTGTTCGGCACTAGATTGGAAGGACCGTGATTGGATCGCGGGACGGATCGTGATTGGATCGCGAGACGGATCGTGATGGGATCGCGGGACGGCTTGCGATTTGGATCGCGAAGACGTTCGACTACATCAACCGCGTTTCTTAACGCTTCCGCTTAGCAATCTACAAGGGTATGTAGATCCACTCTCCCTCTCGTAGATGCTCATCACCATGGATAGATCTTGCGTGTGCGTAGGAAATTTTTTGTTTCCCATGCAACGTTCCCCAACAAACAATACCAGAAGCAGTAGAAGCAGCAGTAGCATTAGTAGCAGCAGCAGCAGCAGTCGTAGTCGTAGTGGTAGTTGTAGTAGTAGCAGCAGCAACAACAACAACAACAACAACAACAACAGCAGCAGCAGCAGCAGCAGCAGTAGTAGTAGTAGTAGTAGCAGCAGCAACAGTAGTAGCAGTAATAGCAACAGTAGTAGTAGCAGTAGTAGTAGTAGCAGCAGCAGGAGTAGTAGCAGCAGCAACACTAGTAGTAGTAGTAGTAGGAGGAGGAGGAGTGGTCGTAGGGTGGTGGCAGTGGTGGTAGTAGTGGTAGTGGTGGTGGTGGTAGTGGTGGTAGGAGTGGTCGTAGTAGTAGTAGTAGTAGTAGTAGTAGTAGTAGTAGTAGTAGTAGTAGTAGTAGTAGTAGTAGTAGTAGGAGGAGGAGGAGGAGGAGGAGGAGGAGTGGTCGTAGGGTGGTGGCAGTGGTGGTAGTAGTAGTAGTGGTGGTGGTGGCAGTGGTAGTAGTAGTAGTAGTAGTGGTGGTGGCAGTGGTAGTGGCAGTGGTCGTAGTAGTAGTGGTGGGATCGCCTTTTCGGATTTGCTTCCAGTGAACATGTCCAATTTGATTTGCTTCCACTGACTGAAAAAGCGAATTGAAAGCAACAATAGCTAGCATACTGAATTTGATTTGCTTCCACTGACTGAAAAAGGGATATGAAGCTAATTGAATTTGTTCGTTTCTGAATATAACTGAACTTTCTGAAGATTTCACAGGAACAAAGGCTACCAGAGACGTCCGGGGTCGGGGGAGGGGATCGAAGGCCATCGACGTCGCCCACCAGTGGCAGCAATGGAAGCAGAGGCGTCGCCCACCACCACCACAACCAGCCGGCAGCCAAAGTGCACCAGCGTGGCGGCGACGGCTGAAGCGGCGACGAGGAGGTGGGTTGCCTAGACAATGACGAAGATGAAATCGGCAAGGAGGAGTGGCGGTGGTCGCCTCTGTGGCAGCTAGGCAAGTAGGCGACGCCTGGTCCAGACGCTCGATGCGCTAGTCACCTCCGTGATCGACGGTGGAGCAGCGACGACCGGGGACTTGCCCAACTCCCGCACCAGAGTGGCTGGCCGCGGCTGCCGCGAGGAAGGGGCCCGGGACGCGAGCAACACGACGAGAAGGAGCCGCTCGTCAGCCGTGGAGCCGCCGCCCGTCGAGTAGGGATGGCACCCGCAGGGTATGGGTACGGATGGAGCCACCCCATACCCTTACCCGTCCCCCGTGAGCTTACCCATCATCCTTACCCATACCCGCCAACGGATACGATTTTTCCCCATACCCTTTACCCGACAGGGTAGATGGATACCCGCGGGTAAAATTACCCATGTTTGCAAAACATCAATTTAAACAACTTATAGTCATAAACAACAACATATAATCATAGTTTACAAAAATATATTATAACAATAACATATACTTATAAACAAAATCATATAGTCATAGACAACAACACATAATCATACATTTTCACTTTACAAATTCTTGACATAGTGTAGAATGTCGAGATAATTTTGAGTTCACATAGATTTTATATGGGTATATGGGTCTGTGGGTATGGGTTATATGATCCCATACCCGTACCCGCTCTACCCGATGGGTTCCAAATTTTCCTATTTATATTCCCATGGATAAATTTTTATCCCATACCCTTATCCTAATAGGATTTTTACCCGCAGGGTACGTGGGTAATGAGTACCCATTGCCATCCCTACCGTCGAGGTGCCGCCGCGGAGGAGCAGGTGGGCGGCAGCGAAGCTCGCCTCCGTGCGCGCAGCGGCGGGGCAGGGGCAGCGGCGCAGGCTGGCCTTCGTCGTCGGCTGAGCCCTACGGCGACTGGGCGCAGAGCCCGCGTGCGACGGGGGAGGACGGTGGTTGGGGCGCGCGGTGCCCCGCGGCGATGGGAAGGTTGATTTAACCGAGGCCCTGAATGACAAGTATTTGGGTCTTCCTGCCACACTTGGACTTGATAAGAGTGATAGCTTCCAATATTTGATTGATCGGTTAATTTTTAAACTCACAGGATGGAAGGAGAAGTGTCTATCGTCAGGAGGTAAAGAGGTCCTCATTAAATCTGTTGCACAAGCAATACCAACTTATGCAATGTCTGTCTTTAAAATTCCTAAAAAAATTTGCAAAGGAATCACAGATGCGATATCTCGATTTTGGTGGGGTGATGATGCAACACATAGGAGGATGCACTGGTTTGCTTGGTGGAAGATGTGTATTCCAAAGAAGAAAGGTGGTATGGGATTCAGGGATATTCACTGCTTGCACTGTTGTCCAAACAAGCATGGCGTCTTATTGATAACCCTGACTCTTTGTGTGCACTAATTCTGAAAGCTAAATACTTCCCGGATGGAGACCTTATTAATGCAGTTCTTAAAAAGAAAGCCTCTTATACTTGGCAGAGTATCATGGCGGGAGTGGACACATTGAAACGTGGACATATTTGGAGAGTTGGAGATGGAGCTCAAGTCAAGATTTGGGAGGATTCTTGGATTCCGCAGTCCCCATCAAGAAAGGTAATTACACCCAAGGGAAATAATCTTCTCTCACGTGTCAGTGACCTTATTGACCCTGCATCAGGCCATTGGGACGAACAACTGGTTATGCAAACATTCTGGCATATGGATGTTCAAAGGATACTTGCAATCCCCTTGCCTTTGAACGAAATGAGAGACTTTGTCGCTTGGAACCCAACAAAAACGGGAGTCTTTTCTGTGAGGTCGGCCTATCAGTTGGAGTGGGAGTTCCAATTTGGTAATAAATTGCAAACCTCTTCTGGACCGTCGAGGCCAAATGATATCTGGCTTTCGGTCTGGAGACTTCTGTGTCCATCAAAGATTAAATTTTTTATTTGGAGGGCACTCCATGGCGCTATTCCATGTCGCGCTATTCTGGCTAATAAACATATGAAAATCAACCCGAGTTGTCCCACGTGTAACTCTGGCCCTGATGATATAAAACATATGTTGTTTCAATGTACGTCGGCCGTGAAAGTGTGGAAGTTGCTGGGTATCTTCGATGTCATTGAAAAAGCAGTTTTGGTTGACAAGGCGGGCGAAGCTATTCTAGAATACCTTTTGTGTCTACCTGAGCAAGATTTCCGAGTTCTCGGGCTGCCCAAACTGAAGGAAACATTGGCAACAGCTGCATGGTATTTGTGGTATGAACATCGTAAATTGACTCATGGAGAAGAGACTCAAAGTGCAGCCCAAATCAGCATGGCAGTGCGGGGTTTAGCGGCAAATTACATCATTTCATGTAGCCCTAAGGCTAGTGTGAGGTCGGATACTTGGATGAAACCAAGGTATGGCTATGTCAAGTTGAATGTGGATACGGGGTTCGATAGTGATACGCTCGAGGGAACTGTTGGAGCAGTCCTACGGGACCATCATGGAAAGTTCATTGCTGCGGCAAATGAGAAAATTGATATATGTTTTGACTCTTTTACAGCCGAAGCCATAGCAGTGAGATTTGGGATGAATCTTGCACGTACTGTTGGGTGCAGTAAAATCGAAATTAACTCAGATAGTGCGGAGGTGGTCGCAACATTAATTCATGGATTTTCTTCTTCGGTTGCTTCTGCTGTCTTTGAAGACTGTTATTTTATGTCTCTTGATTTTACCCATGTGGTCTATGAATACTGTAATAGAGAGAGAAATATGGTCGCTCACGAACTAGCTAGGATTGCTAGGTTTTCTACTCCGAATGTCTGGTTAGAATCCGCACCTGAGGTGGTAATTCCTTTTATTGTAACCGATGCCACTATTGTCATGAATGAATAAATTTGGAGACGATTGTCAAAAAAAAAAAAAACTACCCCGCGACATGTTTTTTCGACGGAGCGAGTACAATATTTGTTTCCAACGTATCTAGTCCGTGCCACGTGGTAACGCAAGGGAGCCCTGGCTAAGCCGCAGCCTTCATTTTTAAAAAATTTAAATCTCTACTCGGGAACCTCAGTTGCTGCAGCTGCAGCCTTCTCCTTTCAACTCTCCTCCTCTTCGTCCAAGTTCGCGTCGCCGCGCCGCGCCGGAGTGCCTCTCCTTCCGCCCAAACCCGTTCCCCTCAGTCGCCGCCGCTCCCTCCGCAGGTACGGGTACCCCTCCCCTCCCCTCCCCTCCCTTCTCCTCCGCCTCCCCTTCCGCAGGATCGTCGATACGAGACGATCGAGAGCAGTGTATGGTTCGTGGTTGCAGTGATACACTGGTTGGGGGCCGCTCTACGCCTGTCGCTGCTCCATCGGTCGACCTGGACACCGGCGCCGCTGAATTTTTTCCCGTTAGGGTTCCAAGCTGTTTTTCTGACGGGTTTGATACCTTGATCAGGCTTTAGAGTTCTCGTATGTATGCAGCGTGATCGTACGTATGTGTGCTGTTCCGTGAACCGAGGATGATACTGAACCATGATTTGATTCGAAAATTCCTGGAAGGCCGATGCGATGGCTCCGTATGTATAGACATTTTGCTTTAATGACACTGAGTGGCGAATGGCGTTAGTTTTGACACTAATTTGAATTTTGTTAGAACATGGAACAGTGGAGAAGGCCGAACTGTAGTTTGAAATTGTGGAAATTGTAGTTTGAAGTATAACCGAAACCAATAAAATTCGCCGAGTTTGTGTACATCATCTTGAGTCTGGTATCTTTGGCTGAGTCCTGGTATTTAGCACACAGTATTGTATAATTCAATTGATATGGAGTGTGCACATTTTGTTGCAGTGCTTAGTATGTGGGGCCTGGTTTACAGCCGCCGCAAGCGGGCACTTCAGGAGGGCACACACATTGTTGGCGCCCCAGATGACAGTGCTAGTTTGAACAAAGCAAACATTCAGAATACTGAAGTTAGGGGCCAGGTTTACAGCCGCAACAAGCGGGCAGGCCAGGAGAGCACGTACGGTGTTAGCACATCACATGGCACTGCTAGGTTGAACAGCCTGGTTTACAGTCGCCGCAAGCAGGCAGGCCAGGAGAGCACGGACGACTTAGGAGGCGTTGGCGCACGGCACAACAGTGCTAGTTTGAACAAAGGAAGCATTCAGAATACTGAAGTTAGGGAGGATTCTGTAGTAATTGCATGTGTAGTACCAGATGTTGGAGATACTGCATTTCAGATTCACTGCTTGAGGCGATCGGCATATGCAGCTGTGTTAAGAGCGTTCTATGCTCAGTCAGACCTTCTCTCACGGGTATGTTTCGTGGACCTTCCCTCTTATTCCTACAAGTTCAAATAAAAATCATTGGTGGAGAAATCATATACATAATAGGGTTATCGGTTCATTTGCAACTTTTTACTGCATGTTGAGTTTTCACCAAACACATGATATATGTTAGTTTTGCATGTAAATTCTGGGGAAAGGTGATTTATGCCTCACTATGCAGGCTCTTAATTTTGTTATTCATGTAGCTATACTTTTTAGCCTTATTTCATTCGGCATGAATTTACATTCCATCAGTTAATTTTTAACCGAAATTGGCATCAATTTATTTTACTTAGCCTATTCAGCATTTAGCACAGCTTTATCTAATATATCTATGTTTCCCGTGATCGTTATTTTTGGCTTATTACAGGCCAAGCAAGAATGTCTTGCTAGACTGAGAAATGAACTTAAAATATCAGACACTGAGCACAGAGAATATATTGTAAAGGCCGGTACAAATAAGCACATCAAGTCTTTGAGGTGAGTACATGTTGTACGGTTTACCTAAAAAAGCATGCATGCATTGCTTCTCACTTTCGCAGAATAAAATATGCATGCCGGCAGAACGACTTAAGATTCTATCTATTCTATATTTTCAAATCTAACATTTACCTATATTTGGTGCTCTAGTTAATACCTAGTACCAGTCTCATGCTTCTATAGCGGGTCTTGTCAAAATTCCTGTTCCTGTCTCCTTACTGATGTAATTGTCTGCCCAAATCTTGACAATGATCACATAACAAATTGATTGATATGGCGTTGCATGCCTTGCTGCAGTGCTTGGTCTAAGGGAAACATTGGTAATGCTGAAGTTGCGAAGGAATCTCTTGATCTTAAATGTGTGATACCAGATGCTGGAGATGCTTCATTTCAGATACACTGCTTCGAGCGATCAGCATACGCTTCTGTGTTAAGAGCTTTCTATGCTCAGTCAGATCTCCTCTCATGGGTATATCTTTCATCCATAGTTCTTGTACCTACAAGACAGTTGTGAAATATCTCTAAGCAAATCACAAACAATAGGAATTGCTGGATCATATTTTTCAGATTTGTTATACAGGACTTTTTTTTCCTGAGGAAACAGCAGGAGAACTGCCAGTTATCGGAAAAAAAAGCAGGAGCACTGCCAGACTTTATAGAAGAATAGAGTTGTGCAAACACATAATTGCAAGATAAAAAGGCATAGCATAAATCACTACACCATAAAGATAAATTTTCAAAAAGATATGATCAAAACGTTACAGAACTTGTCTTTTGCTTCTTTGATCATATATTTTTCCAACTCTGTCTTCAATGATTTATTCGGAGCATTGTTTTTCTTTTTTGCATTTGTCTGTAAACTTTGGGGAAAGGCGTCGTAGCTTCAGTTTACAATTTTTTACTTTTCTACTTAAATAAAGCTGCTATCATTATTTTATTGTTGCTGTGTCTTATCATACCAGCTCTAATTATTTCTGCATCATTATGTTCCGATGAATTTGTTTCATATATCAAAATTAGTATGGGTGGATCTATATATTTGTTTTCACTTATCTTTTACCTTTGGATCTTAAAATAAATATACAGACCAGGCTTCTTACTAAGCTAAGAAATGAACTTAGATTATCATACATTGAGCATCGAGAAGTTATTGCAAGGGTTAGTTCAAATGAGTATATCAAGTCTTTGAGGTGAGGATGTCTAGACTTCTTTGCTATCAAAACGAATGCTTACTCAAATTGTTGCGTGCACTGCAGTTTCAGATGTATAATGTTTCTTTATTCTGAGCAGGAAATTTAGTTCTGTAAATTATTCTGGTCTTATCAAGAAGACTCCGGCTTTTGATCTACATGCTGTTGTTCCTGATAAGCTTGAAAAAAGTGGACAGTCCTTCACCTCATTGGTTCCACAATCACCAACGCCAACACACATGATGTCACTAGCAAGGTGATAATGTTCTGAAATCATGTAATGTTGGATTTTCTGCACTTCCAGTGACTAATATTTATAGTGCAGGAACATTGGCATATTAGGTATCTCTTATAGCACCACAAAAGGTTCTTGTTTTCATACTGACGCCACTGTGCCAGCTAAGAAGTTGAAATCTGGGAGTGGGGATGCATTAGTATACTTCAAATGCCCCCCTTGCGCTGAACCGTTGCCCAAGGCAGTTTCTTCTGTGCGGGCGGTATGTAATTTTACTTCTCTTGTAACAGTTGCACTCAACTTTGAATATCAATCATGCATATTTGTTCCTCTGCTGGCGATTCTAATCTCCATAAATGTTCTTTAACTATAAGGTCGTGAAAAATCACACCTAAATGATTCTGTTGGAACCTATCAGCGTTCATCGATAATATGCCCGTCTACATTTATTATGTGTATCATAAATGACAAATTTTCTGTTGAATCTCTGTGTTTTTCCAGAGTGTATATGCATGTTTTTACCATCTAAATGAAATATGTTAAAGCTGCTTTTAAACGATAAGGGCTTAAAGCTGTTTAATGTTCACTTATACTCCCTCCGCTTAGCCGCCCCTACGACCGAGATGCCATCAACACCATCATCGCCGACCTTCGCTCGATGGCTCTCTGCCTGCCCCCCCCCCCCCCCCCCCCCCCAATCTCCCGAGCCAGATTAGCCTTCTGAGGCCGTGTCACCCGCTGTTGCGTTTGGGTGTGTGTGTTTCTTAGGGCTTGTTGAGTTGTGCCCTCAGCAGTGTTAGAGTGATGTCTCTTTGTCTTTTGCATTCTAGTCTCTTAGCATTCTCTTGTAGCCTTTTGGCATTCTATTGTATGTGTATATATGATGGCTTAGGCCTCCTAATAATACAAGTTACTATTCCAACATGGTATTAGAGCTGTAAGGTTTTTTTTTCCGATCCAATCTCGCCTGAAACTGCCGGCCGGCCGTCTGCTGTTCTCCCACTCGCTCTGCAGGCCTAGCCCACCTCCCGATCCACGGCCCCGCGATTGCTTCGCCGCCGCCGGTTTCTTTGGCCCGCCGCCGCCGCCGGCTTCTTCCGGCCCGCCAGAGCCGCCGCAGGCCTCTTTGGCCCGCCGCCGCCGCCGGCTTCGCTGCCGTCCGCCAGACGTCGCCGGCCGCCGGCCTCGTCCGTGCCATCAGCTGGGCCGCCGGATCCGCGGCGGCTAACCGCCCGGCTTCGCTTCTTCGGCACCACCGAGCGCCCGGCGTGGAACTGCCGCTGCAGTCCACCTTCCCGTCCGCCGCCGGCCACCAGCTCCGTTCGCCACCGGCCACCAGCCCCGTTCGCCGCCGGCCACCAGCCCCGTCCGCCGCCGGCCACCAGCCCCGTTCGCCGCCTGTCGCTGGCGCCCATCCGGCCCAGGCAGTTTCCTCTGCTGCCGTCGTGGGTGTGCTGTGCGTGGGTGTGCTGTGTGTCTTCCGGGTCGTGTGTGCGTGCGTGTGGGGCGTGGCGTGGAACTGCCTCTGGTCAGTTCCTTTTCTGATCCAGATCCAGATCGTGCTACTCCAAAAAAAAAGAATAAAAAAAAAAGAGAGAGAGAGAGGTGCCATGTCTTCGTCGTCGACCTACGTCGCTGTCCCTCGCTGCTCGGTGCTTTTTGGTGGGACTAACTATGCTGAGTTTGCTTTCTTTATGCGCATTCACATGCGCGGTATTCGTCTTTGGGCGTTCTTTCTGGCGAAGTCCCGTGTCCGCCACGTCCAGTTCCTCCTGTGGCTCCTATTCCGCCGACGCCACAGGTTCTTCCCACGGGTGCTTCTGAGGCTGATAGGGAAGCAGCTAGGATTGCTGATGATGATGCAGAGGCTGCTTATAATCAGCAGGTCTTGGCTTATTCGGATTCTCTTTCCGATTATCAAGATAACCTGGCTGCTTACACTCAGTGGTGTGATGATGATGCTCGTGATGCGGCTGTCCTTACTTCCAGTATGCTACCTCAGTTTGCTTCTGAGTTTATGGGGCTCAATACTGTCTTTGAGATGTGGACTCATCTTCGCCAGCGCTATCAGCCCTCTGGTGATGCTCTCTACCTATCTGTGGTCCGTCAGGAGCATGCACTTCAGCAGGGAGACTCTACTATTGATGAGTTCTACACTCAGAGTTCTGCTATCTGGCGTCAGCTTGACTCTCTTCGCTCTCCTATTTGTGGTACTTGCCTGTGCTGCCAGACTGTCAGGTCAGACTTGGAGTTTCACCGCGTCTACGAGTTTTTATCTCGGCTCCGTGGAGAGTTTGAGCCTCGACGTGCTCAGTTGTTTGCTCGTGGTCATGTGCCTATTTCGGAGGTGCTTTCTGAACTTCGTGCTGAGGAGACTCGCCTCCGTGGAGCTGGTTTGCTTCAGGTTCCTTCTGTGCTTGCTACTCGAGCTGCTGCTCCCCCAATGTTTTCTCACAATAGTGCACCACCACTATTGCCCACTCCTTCGGGTAGTGAGGCTCGCCCTCGTGACGGGCGCTCTCGTCCTCGTACTCATTGCGGCTACTGCACCAAGGATGGTCACCCCGAATCTGACTGTTTTAAGAAGAAGCGTGATATGCGTAATCGGGAGCGCAATTCTTCTTCCGGGACTCGTGCTTCTTCCTCGATGCCGTCTACTGTCTCCTTGACTGAGCAGGATATTGTGAAGCTTAAGCGTCTACTTGCCGCTTCAGGTTCTTCAGGGGGTACTGCAGGATCTGTGACTTGTGCTTCTAGTGCTGAGCAACCACCATCTACACAGTCAGGTACATCCCCATGGGTTCTGGATTCTGGAGCTTCATTTCATATGTCCTCTGATTCTTCTGTCTTGTCCTCTCTTAGATCTCTTGATTGTCCTATTAATGTTCTTACTGCTGATGGCACTCCTCTTCCTGTTGCTAGTAGAGGCACTCTTTCCACTTCTTCATTTTATGTTCCAGATGTTTCTCATGTTCCTCGCCTTACCATGAACCTATTTTCTGCAAGTCAGCTTACTGATTCTGGTTGTCGCGTCATTCTTGACGTTGATTCTTGCACTGTCCAGGATCGTCACACGAGGGCTCTGGTTGGTGCTGGCCCTCGCCGCCTTGACTCCCAAGGGCTTTGGGAGTTAGACTGGCTTCATGTTCCTTCCGCTGCCAACACACTCGCCAGTGCATCTGCCTTCGCTGCTTCAGCCACCAGCTCCTTCCAGCAGTGGCATCATCGACTTGGTCACCTTTGTGGCTCTCGGCTATCATCTTTAGTTCGTCGTGGTCTTCTAGGGCCTGTCTCAGGAGATGTCTCTTTGCAGTGTCAGGGTTGTAGGCTTGGTAAACAGATTCAGTTACCTTATCCTACTAGTGAGTCGATGTCTCAACGCCCTTTTGACTTAGTGCATTTCGATGTGTGGGGACCGGCTCCCTTCGCTTCAAAAGGGTGCCATCGATACTATATTATTTTCATAGATGATTTCTCTCGTTACACTTGGCTTTACTTTATGTCCTCTCGTAGCGAGGTTCTCTATTTATAAGCGTTTTGCTGCCATGGTGCACACTCAGTTCTCTATACCTATTCGTGTGTTTCGTGCTGATTCTGCTGGCGAGTATATCTCCAAAATGTTGCGTGGCTTTCTTGCTGAGCAGGGTACTCTTGCTCAGTTCTCTTGTCTCGTTGCTCACGCTCAGAATGGCGTGGCTGAGCGCAAGCATCGTCACCTTCTTGAGATAGCTCTTGCGATGATGATTGCTGCCTCTCTTCCACCTCATTTTTGGGCTGAGGCTGTCTCCACTGCCACATATCTCATAAACATTCAACCCTCATCTGCTCTACAGGGAGGTATTCCTCTAGAGCGTCTTTTTGACCATTCTCCTGATTATTCTGCTCTTCGGTCGTTTGGTTGTGTTTGTTATGTTCTCCTTGCCCCCCGAGAACGCACCAAACTAACTGCTCAGTCTGTCGAGTGTGTGTTTCTGGGCTACAGTGATGAGCATAAGGGTTATCGATGTTGGGATCCTGTCAGCCGTCGGATGCGTATTTCTAGGGATGTGACGTTTGATGAGTCTTGTCCATTCTACCCACGACCATCCTCTTCGACCTTTTCAGTGGAGGATCTCTCTTTTCTCACATTTCCTGATACACCTCTTTCCGTGCCTCATATACCTACTCCTCCTTCTCGTCCCACTATTACAGATCCGACACTGTCTTCTCCTATGGTTTCTTCTCCTCCCTCATTGCATGACACTCCACCTTCATCACCGATGCCTTCTCCATCTCCATCACCTTCGGAGGTTCCTTCTCATCCCACTTTTCCTTTTCATTATACCCGTCGTCAACATGTTATGGATGAATCTACTGACGTGCCATCTACTTCCGGTGCGCCGTCTTCCTCGTCCCAGCCGACTTATGGTCTTCGGACTCGGCCTTGCCCTCCTCCTGACCGCTATTCTCCTAGCCGATATGGCCTTTCGGTTGTACTTGAGCCTACCTCTTATCGTGATGCTGTTATTCATCCTGAATGGCAGTTTGCGATGGCAGAGGAGCTTGCCGCTCTTGAGCGCAACGGCACATGGGATTTGGTTTCTCTTCCTCCCCGTGTTCGTCCCATCACTTGTAAGTGGGTCTATAAGATTAAGACTCGCTCTGATGGTTCTCTTGAGCGTTATAAGGCCCGTCTTGTGGCTCGTGGATTTCAGCAGGAGCATGGTCGTGATTATGATGAGACATTTGCTCCTGTGGCCCATATGACCACTGTCCGCACACTTCTCACCGTGGCCTCTGTTCGCCATTGGTCTGTGTCCCAGCTTAATGTTAAAAATGCCTTTCTTAATGGTGAGTTGCGTGAGGAGGTTTATATGCAGCCACCACCTGGGTATTCAGTTCCCGATGGCATGGTTTGTCGTCGTCGTCGCTCTCTCTATGGCCTTAAGCAAGCCCCTCGCGCTTGGTTTGAGCGTTTTGCCTCTGTGGTCACTGCTGCTGGTTTTTCGCCTAGTGATCATGATCCAGCGTTGTTTGTCCACCTTTCTGCTCGTGGTCGCACTCTTCTTCTTCTATATGTTGATGACATGATCATCACTGGCGACGATTCTGAGTACATTGCCTTTGTCAAGGCCTGTCTTAATGAGCAGTTCCTTATGTCTGATCTTGGTCCTCTTCGTTACTTTCTTGGGATCGAGGTTTCCTCCACCTCTGATGGCTTTTTTATTTCCCAAGAAAAGTATATCCAGGATCTTCTTACTCGTGCGACTCTTAGCGATGAGCGCACTGCAGAGACTCCTATGGAGCTAAATGTTCATCTTCGTGCTTCTGATGGTGAGCCCTTGTCTGATCCGACACGTTATCGTCATCTTGTTGGGAGTCTTGTGTATCTTGCCGTCACTCGTCCAGACATCTCCTATCCTGTCCATATTCTGAGTCAGTTTGTTTCTGCTCCGACTTCAGTTCATTATAGTCACCTTCTTCGTGTTCTACGATATCTTCGTGGCACGATCTCTCATCGTCTTTTCTTCCCCCGTTCCAGCTCGTTACAGCTCCAGGCCTATTCAGATGCTACATGGGCTAGTGATCCTACGGATCGCCGTTCACTTTCTGCCTATTGTGTTTTCCTTGGTGGTTCTCTCATTTCTTGGAAAACGAAGAAACAGACTGCAGTTTCCCGTTCGAGTGCCGAGTCCGAGTTGCGAGCTATGGCTCTTCTGACGACGGAGGTGACTTGGTTACGCTGGTTACTGGAGGATTTTGGTGTTTCTGTTACTACACCTACCACCCTCCTGTCGGACAGCACAGGTGCTATCAGTATTGCGAGGATCCCGTGAGGCATGAGCTTACCAAGCATATTGGTGTTGATGCTTCTTATGTGCGCGCTGCTGTGCAGGATAATGTTGTTGCTCTTCAGTATGTGCCTTCTGAGTTACAGCTAGCAGACTTCTTCACGAAAGCTCAGACTAGAGCGCAACATAGTTTTCACCTCTCCAAACTCAGTGTTGTGGATCCACCATGAGTTTGAGGGGGGGGGGGGGGGGGGGGTTAGAGTGATGTCTCTTTGTCCTTTGCATTCTAGTCTCTTAGCATTCTCTCGTAGCCTTTTGGCATTCTATTGTATGTGTATATATGATGGCTTAGGCCTCCTAATAATACAAGTTACTATTCCAACAAGCAGAACCCATTTGTGTTGTCTTGTGCTACTTCTGTGTGTGCGTGTGTGGTGAACTTGTGTCGGATTTTGTGCTCTAGTGGTTTGCTTTATATATAAAGCGGGGCGAAAGCCTTTTTCGGTATACTCCCTCCGTTTTTATTTACTCCGCATATTAGTTTTGTCTAAAGTCAAACTTTATATAGTTTCAAAAAAATTGTACAAAAATATATTAACACATACACCACCAAATAAATACCATTGGATTCATCATTCATATATTTTCACATCATATAAATATGTTACTGTAAATGTTCATATTGTTTTCTACAAACTTGATCAAAATTTACAAAGTTTGACTTCAGCCAAAGCTAATATGTGGAGTAAATAAAACGGAGGGAGTAATATTCTGGACCTTTATGCTGATTGTAACTGTTTACAGGAAAGCCCCAAACATGATCTGCTTGATAGTATTAAGGAATCACCCTGTGCAATGAAGGCTGGATGCGCTGTATCTCCCATGTTTCAAGAAAAGCACAACCAATCAAATGCTGGTGATGTTCCTTGGTGTGTTCACAAAGATATGGAAGTATCAAGAAAAAGGGGAAGCAAAGTGTCTCCTGTGAGCAGATCTAAGAGCCTGAGCGTCATCACTGACAGCGCTGGAAATATAGACCATGACTCTGATATAATTAAGATTCTCCTAACTTGTGGCCTTGTAAATAAGGTACGTGTATCCCTCTTGTTGTCAATCGCAAAAAACTTGGTTGCAGGTGAACCCCCTGAGAAGCCTGATTCCTCCTAATCTTCCATCCGTTACTATCTTGTACATTGCGTGCAGGTGATATACCGATATGTTCCATAGACAAAGATTTCGTATTTCCAATTTATACAAATTCATGTCATGTACTACATCCCTATTTATGTCAAGGTCTATGTTTATTTTGTGCTATATTAAACACTGTAGTTAGGGTGTCAGTTTTTGCATTCTATGTTTCAACTTTCCATCTCTTTTATGATGTATACATGCATTTTTTTATGTTTCAACTTTCCTTATAGTATAATTTAGAAGTAGTATAATTAGATTTAGCCTCACGTATTGTTATTTGCAGGTTGAAGAACTATTTAAAGTGAAGCCAGATCCAGCTAGTTTACAGACAGCGAAGTTAATCCTCAAAGTGAGGGTCCCTTGAACTTTTATACAAACTCAGTTTGTTGCATTCATATGCACTTATCTGAATTTGCTAACATTTCATATTTTTCTTGAACTAGGATCAAGAAACACACCTTTTGGATGCACTTGCTAAACTCTCGGAAGTATCATCTGCTTGTAAGTCGCTGGCCTTCTAGAAACCGTTCAGTTTGCGGCGTAGTGTCAGTTTATTTGACCTTTTACGAAGTGATCTCATTTTATCATCATTGTAGTGGACAGATGAAATAAACCGAACCAAATAATAATTGAAGAGCTTGCAATTGTTTGTTGCTAGCAGGACAAATATAGGTAACAAATATTATTGCTTGACGATGTTTACTTCTTTCGGCCTTGTGCTGATCCTGTGCAGCCGAGGTCAACCAGTGCGATGAGGTCAAGGGCGACCGGGTGAGCTACGACGAGGCGCCTCCCTCGTCGATCACAGGGCTGCGTCGAGCAGACACAGAAGGGGAGACCCAGGGCGCGCAAGGGGGGAGGGAGTTGGAGCCGGCGGCCAAGCGGGCACGGCGCACCACCGGCAGACTCTCGGGGGCGGAATGGGTCAAGTGTCCCTCCAGGAAGAGAAAGAAAAGGGAAGGATGCGTCTGCGTCCCACACTACTCCGCGCCGTGTTTAGTTTAGCTCAGCTGGGTCTGGGTGATGCGTAAACGTGAAGTCACTAGCGTCGTGACTGACAGTAATGTCCGTTCTGTGTTAATGTTGGGTCACGACTGATGTGAAGAATTTTTCCTTGGTTCGGTGGAGATTGCTCATCAACTGTTGTTCTTGCCTTGCCCCTCTCCGCTAACGAAAACCCTTCCCCCTACATGCCGGCCGAATCTTTAAGCCGATCGCTTCGTCGCGCGAGGCACTGACGCGTGGGCCCGCGCAACAGTTTTTTTATGTGACCCACTTCCTTCCAACGGAAGACCGGCGAGCACGGGCGGTCAGGGGTGACAAGCGTGGCTGTCAGGGTGACGAGCATGGGCGGCCGGGGGTGACTAGGACGGGTGCCGTTGCTCCTAGCAAAAAACTAACGCCACGGTTTTTGCTACATGCTTCAACCGGCATTGCATTTTACTACAACCGGCATCGCATTTTGCTACAGCACCCCGCCGACGTCACGGTTTTGCTATAACTAGCGTCTTTTTTTGCTACAATCGAATCACATTTTGCTATTTCCATCAGGACTTAGCTGCGACCCGCGACGGAAATGCTTCAACCATTGTACCAATTTGCCACATTCGGCATTCTTTTTTGCTGGAACCAGTCGATCGTTTGCACCACAGAGTTGCATCCATGAAATTTTTTGTTACAACCAGCAAGTGTTTTTGCTGAAACCAACACGAGCATCGGACGGCCACACGACGCCAGCGGAGTTGCTACCACGGGGCCATCTCCGCCGAAGCTACGACCATCTTCACCGAAGCCGCGACCGTCACCACCGGAGCTACAACCGTCGCCGCATGGAGCTACAACCGCGGGGTGCAGCCATCGCATGGATGGAGCTAGCGGCGACGAGGACGGCCGGCGAGGGCCACGGCCATAGAGCACACGCCCGGCGAGATCGACGAGATGAGGGGCATGGTCCTTCGTTCGAACGGACTAAGAAGACGCAGTGCGCCGAACAGCTACAGTCCACGGGATCGTACGACCGCTGGCCGACCGGCCCAAACTTGGGCCGGCGCGCGGGCGCCTAGTAGTGCCCCCCGCTAACGCCCATGGGAAGGCATCGATTTTCTTGTGAAATTTCCGTGTTCCAAATCTGTCGGTTAACATGGAAATCATGGAACCCATGTCGCATCAGGCTTAACAGCTGCAAATCAATGAAACTTTTTTTTGCGAGAAGCAAATCAATGAAACTGTGGGCCATGTATAAATATGTTCGGTACATCTGCGGCATCCGTCGAGCTCGGGTGAGAAGGTGATCCGTCATTTTTTTTTTGGTGGCTGCTATGGTGGTGTCGGAGACAGGTGACGGGCGATAGTGTCAGCTAAAAGAATTTTTCGGTTTTGATTGTAATTTTTTTCGTGATTGGTGTTCCTCTATGCAAAGTCTAGCCTTCTATTGTCATTTTAGTCTAGTCAGGTCGGTGTTTTCTGGCTTGTACTATGCTCGTTACGATATATAAATGAGACACGTATTACCATGTAAAAAAGACTGATACTACGAAAACTAGTAGAGTGCCCGTGCGTTGCCACGGGCTCTTGAAATAGTTTGCAAGAGTTACATGTTAACTTTCTAAGGGCTCGCCCCGCCGTAGATCCAGACCCCCGCCATTGATTCCACCCCGCCTAGGCCGCCGCCTGCCGCCGCGCTGCCCCATCGCGTTCGCCTCCGCTCCGGCCGCCTCCGCCCCGCCCCGCCCCGACCCCGCCCGCCTCCTCTCCGACTGCCTCCGCCTCCGGTCCATCCTCCGCCCGGCCCCGCTCCGTCCGCCTCCTCTCCGGTCCGTCCGCCGCCCCACTCCATCCGCCTCCGCCCCGCGCCGCACGCCGCCGCCCCGCGCCGCACGCCGCCTCCGCCCCGCTCCGTCCGCCTCCGCCCCGCGCCGCACGCCACCGCCCCGCTCCGTCCGCCTCCGCCCCGCTCCGTCCGCCTCCGCCCCGCGCCGCACGTCGCCGCCCCGCTCCCCGCTCGGCCGCCGCCCGCTCCCCGATGGCGCCGAAGAAGACGAAGAAGGGCAAGTCCGGTTTCTTCGGCATGAGGGCGAAGCCCTCCGGGAACTTCGGACTGGAGTTCTCCGACGCCGGGCAGCGTTGGTGGCTCGGCACGTATCCCACCGCCGATGAGGCCGCGCGTGCCTACGGCGTGGCGGTGTGGCATGCCGGACGGCCGAAGACGGACCTAAACTTCCCGGAGGTCGAGTCCCAGGCTGTGGCGGAGTGGCTCGTGCCGCAGGGCATCCGGATGGAGGAGATGCCGGCTAAGAAGGCGAAGAAGAGACCGGCGGTTGTTGTCGCTCCCGGCGAGAGCGACGAGGCGGCGATGGCTTGGTTTGCGCGATTTGCAATTTGCTGCAAAGCCATCTCTAATGAAATGCTATTTGCTGCAAATTTAGAGGTAACACATACCAGAAGTCCAGCCACAACCACAACCAGAGATAACATACCGTGGCAAGCGGATATCAAAAGAACATGATCCACAGCCAGAGGCTCGGGATAGACCAAATGCAGCGACCGTTAACAAATCCAAATTCAGTGTTAACAACAACCACTTATATATATTTGGACGTACATAGAAATTAGATATTTCCTAATTGTTTGCATAACAAAAAACATACTGGCTGCAAGAGAATGAAAGACTAACCTATTGATGAGCACAACAGTACATACCATCCCATCATGATGTTGCCATCTCTCACACTTGATGATTACATCTTGTTATTTCTAACATGTACACCATCGGGCGATTGCTTTATTAGAAATATATTTACACAATATGATCAGAGCAACATCAAGGAGCCGGATGCTGGTGCACAGATTCTCCTCAAATTCCACATGCAACCATTGTAGAGAAGAACGACATATTTTTCTTAGGTGATTTTTGATCGAGCTCCTACAGAAAAATTCAAAGAAATCATGAGGAGCATGGAGCCAAGCAAACTAATCAGAGTAAATCATGAGAGGAGAAGCCTCTCAACCTACTACAGGGAATCGAGTCAACATTAATTCGTGTAAGAATTAAACCGTAATGTAGATCAACAACCCAGTAGTTGATAAAATAACCCTGACATTAGGAGTAGAGATACACCCAAATAGCTATATAATTTTCCTGATTTCCATACTATTTAGATTTTCAAGGCGAATAAAGGAATTGCTTACAGTACAAAATATATGTGCAGACGTGCTTTATGGAGCAAACAGGCTAGGTGCTCGCTAGCTAGAGATTATCCCATGCCAATAATTCATCAGTGTGTGTGACATGACCTTGAATAAAATAACTCAAGCCATGAAATTAATTTCAAAGGTAACAAGGTGTTCAGGATCTAGGCACCACGAGTTTTATGTGCAACTCATGATTTGTCTGTGCCCTTCAATGTTATGTACATGTGCATGCAAGAAAAGAAGTAAAAAAATACAAACAATGGGAAGTTGATTAGCTTAATCTAATTCATGTCATTTGTTTTTTTCAAAGTTAATACAAATATATCTAGAGCAGAAGATTAAAGACAAAAAAGGAGAATAGGTACTTGGTATCAACTAATAACAAACCACTACGGCGAAAAAGATGTAGGTAAAAAATAGTAGGAAAGAAGTCTTTGTTATAGTAGGAAAGAAGTCTTTGTTATAGTTACTTGCCTTTGTCATCCACCGGCGACAGAGGGCTGATGTGAAGGGAAAGATCAGGAGCAATTGGCGATGGATCAACGGAAAGGCCGCGTCGCTCTTCCCCATCCACCATACATCAAGAATACATATCAGGCAAAATTCACCGCACTCAAAAGCACATTTTCATCAGGCAAATATCCTTTATGTCCATCTACGGGGCCGATTGTAGTGTAAAAAGTAGAAACATGTCACCTTCTATCGAAACAAATACGTGGTACCTATTGACTGCAATGAAGCACAAAATTGAGAACCGTTTTAGTATCATGGCTGAAGCCACAAAACCATCAATGGCTAACTACAGTATGTGTGCACCTTTGAGGCAAAGAAAACCTGCAATTCCTCACGAATACATTGATCATGTAATAGTCAAGAGATGTTACTGTGGTAGAAGAAAAACTGTGAAGTGCAGCATATCCACAAAACAATTCAGACAAGCGTCGCCTCCAGGTATATGATCCATTAGTGCACATGCGTGAAAATTCAGATTTGACGCCTGATATATGATCCATTAGTTTCAGATATCTACTAATCATATCAGCTCATCATCAAGAATCATTTAAGCACAAACACATCAGATCTTATTAAGTTAGAAGAGAAGAGGCAAACCAGCATCTAGTACCATGGTTGCACTGCAGCTCCATCGGAGGCAGAGCTAGGACCTCGGCGCCGGCAAAGGGAGGTAGCAGCTATTTCATTGATTTGGGTGTTCTTGTACTAAAACCTATATGCTCAGAATTGGATGATGATATTCTAGAATTGTTGTTGTCTATGTATGAGAAACCAGTAATAATAATAAATCAACAACAACAGCAGATACAATTCAACAAGGATACAATTCACTTACCTAAGAAGACATCAATGCTTGCTTTCCTACTGCAAGTCCCAGATCGAGCTGCAACCTATGATTTGGCCATCGATGGAGCAGCGGCCAAAGTTCAGTCAAGCTATCAAACAAATCGTGTTATCTATGCAATGCAATACAAGCAGGGACCATGGATGATATCCTTGTAGAGCTAGTGGTAAGACCATATCATTAAACTGTACTACTTTGCAACAACATAATGCAAAATATATGATGCCCACTGCCAACTGAAAAGGAACCAGAATTGTAACTTCTGCCATTAACTGAATTCTGAAATATGTAAAGTTTGCTCTACTTGACCAAATCAAGCAGATGAGCACACTTAGTATATCAGCAGGAAATTCATGTTGTGACGAAAAACTGGTTCTGCCTGTAATAAGTAGACTATTTCTTGCAAAACATAAATCTGCTTGGACTGAAAATCCTGGAACAGCAGAACTGCTATGTGGGGATATCTTGACCATCACTATTCTGAATTGCACAAACATTGTATCTTTGGAAAGCTATCGACGGCCTCTAAAACTTCCTTGCCTTAGACTGAAACAAGCACCTTCAAATTAACATCACACCTCTACTGGACATTGTGGGCACTCATTCAGGTAAACACCACTGAGCTACTTTTAGCACACAGATTTGAGCGCCATTCAACTGTCATAAAAAATATGTATTGTAATCTAATTGCAGGCATGGGTATCCCCAATAAATTTTGATTACCTTGGACATTTCTTCCTACGGTACGGTGAATACAAGAAACAACGAGAGTTCTGCTTCTCCTTGGCGCAAGGCTTCCTTTGTTCACTGAGAATGAAAGGAAAAGAAGGAAGTCAATGTCAGAAATACAAGAAGGCAATAAAAACAAAGATCACAACATCCTGTACCTTGAAGCAAAGTAATCTCCCTTCTAAAACATACTAATAGCTACCAGATAGAAAATCAATTCTTGCATGCAGCTATAATTGGCAAGAAATTTCACTTTTAAGAAGGTGGCTGAGTAGATCACTACACATGTTGGTTGTAAGATGTATAAGTACGACTTAACAGAATTATAACGAGTTATATGTTAAATTATACAATATACAGTGCCATTAGAAAGCATCACACATCACGGATTAAGCTCTACCAATACGAAATACCTTGAACTGTTTGCTTCATATCTAAAACTCCGTACCGCATATATGGACACATAACTGAACATGTGCAGTTGTAAATGAAAAAACAATGAATGGTATCTGCTTCTAAAAATACAAAATTTAACAATAAAATATTTTTATTTTATAGAAGATTTATTCAGAGCTACCTTATAGGCAGTGCATTCAAAAATCAAGAACGGTCCCCACTAAATTTTGAATAACATAGGTTTAATTTTTCTCATCAAGTTAAATCAATAGGCATGGAAACCACATTGTAAATTCTAGAAATAGTTATACCACAAACAGTAAGCTAATAGATTTAACTGGATTGAACAACAAAATCTGAAAAATGAGAAGATATATATTTATCTGTCAGACGATTATTGTGGAAACTGTTAGCACCACTCCCGTCAGCTCTAACTTCTCTTCTAACTGATGCGCTTAGTTAGCAGCTATTTCTGATTGGAGATGGAAGAATACTGCTCTCTTACAATCGGCAGAACCGTAAGTAATGATGCGGCATTTCCTACTTTGAAGAACAATCCATATTGCAAGTGATAATGTGAAGCAGAGACATCTTCTAATGCCAACAAGAAATGACCATGCTAGAAAAGCAAGTTGTTTGCAAATCTAATTGGATGAATAAACTGGAAGTACAAATGTACTTAAAATAAAGAAGTTTTGATCAAGTTCATTAATAAATAACATGCACCAAACCACTGTTAGAATAAGGATGCTAGAGAGATTACTTGAAATCCATACAAGCGAGCAATTAGAATTATGTGGTGCAGAATAATGACTTTGGGCTGTCAAAAATGAAGAACAATGATTGTGTCTATCTATACACGATTTTCCTCTGCTCAAGCAAGCAAGCAAGAATCAAACAACACAATATACAGCAATTTGATTGCACACACGTTCAAACTGGACGGATACGTGCACATTAGCAAACACCACCAAGTTGTGTCCAGACCATTTGCAATCAAAAGATGAGATGTGCAGGGAAGGGGTGGAGCTCACCACACCAGGCCAGGGGGTAGGAGGAGGGAGTAGGCAGCCGCAGCAGCCATGAGGGAGGGCTCGTCCTCGTCCACCTGAAGCAGTAGGAGCAGCAGCTGGTCCAGATCCGAGCAACCTGCACAGAAAACAAAGGAAAGGAAAGGAAAGGAATCACAAGGAGGGGCATGAAGAAACCGACAAGACAAGGGAAGGAAGCGCGCGCACCATGGTCGGAGGTCGCCGGAGATGGCCTGCAGCCGGCGCGCGTCCTTTCCTTGGAGGTTGAGGCGTCGGACCTCCACGGGTAGCTAGGGTTTCGGGCGTCTCAGTCCATGGCTGCAGCCGGGTCGGACCTCCATGGACGATCTCGAGGGACGGCGGCCCGCCGGTGCGGCTGCGGATCTGGGCGCTGCCTCCCCTTGCCGCCGGATCCCTTCCATTCCCTTCCCTCCCTTGGGAGAGGGAGAGAAGGTGAGGGGGAGGAGGAGGCCGCTGGCGGTGTCGCCATGGCCGGGCAGGGCTCCTCCCGCCTGCCCGCGACGGGAGGTGTCGGGGGCGGCAGCGACGGGCGGCGGCGTTTGAGGGAGGGAGATGGGGGAGGGGATCGGCGGCGGCTGCGAGGGCGAGGGCGGCGGCTTGATGTGCGAGGGCGACGGCGAAGGATCTGGTGTGGCGTCGCTCGAGGGCAAAGGCTTCGCTCGCTCGTTCGCACGTTGCCAGACGTTTTTTTTCCGCTGGTTTTCTTTCGATGGTTTTTTTTCGTTGGTTAATTTTCGTAGGTTTTTTTTCCTTCGCTTGTAGATGGGTGCGACGGGAGGTGCGGCCCTGGACTGCGTGGGGGGCATCGCGACGTGGTTTTTTTGGTTTGACGCGGCTAACAGTGAGGTGGGACGAGGGACGAAAAAAAACCATAGTAGGTGGGACGAAAATTAACCGTGGAACGGAGACTACCAACTGAGACATTAGGAGTAGAGATACACAGGAATTCCTGGGTGCTCCAAACCCCCCTCCCACCCCCTAAACGAATATTATTTTTCAGAAATATCAGAAAAATTTAGAAAAAAACTGGAATTTAAGGATATCAAACATGGGTGCCCAATCGACCCCCGTATGAAGTTCCATGAAAATATACCAAGAAATATATCCATGATGAAGAAAATATAATCCAACATTCCATTCGTCCAAACATTTTTTTCTATACATAGAACTTTTTTGTCTTTTACCTAGAATACGATCTTTTAGTATTTTTTTCACCAAACTTAGTAGATGAGGCACCCAGGTTTGATATCCTAAAATTTTAGTCTTCTTTTTTTGAACTTTCCTGGTTTATTTTTTTAATTTACTACTCATATAGGGGATGGAGCACCCCCGGGTGCTCCAAATCCTATTGCTTGGTTCTAGTTTATATGATATTAGGGTTATAGTAAAAATGCTGTCATGATAGTAAAAACTGGGACAATATCTTTCCTGCCACGGTAGCAAATTAGTCATTTGACTCAAGACGCTGCCGTGACAGCGTTCTTTTCTGGCTTGGGCAACGCTACCGTGGTTGGCGTGTAGGTACGCTCGTCATTGCTAGCGAAATTTACCAGTGGCGGGTAAGCGGTGATCTGCTAGTAGTGACGGCTGTCGGTACTAAAACTGGTTGATCTCAGTTAGGGGGTTTCGAGTTGTGGATCTGGTATCAATGGTAATAGGAGACAAGGGAGACAATGTTTATTCAGGTTCATGCCCTTTCAAAGAGTTAAAACACTACGTCCTACTTGATTGTATTGATGATGGTGTATTGAGTACATGATGATGATCTAGCTCGAGATCGGTTGTGTATGTTCTAAACCCTAAGGTGAGTAATTGTGTCTCTACGGACTAAAACTCTCGTCTTATATAGATGTCCGGGGTACCTAGGTTACACATTAGGTCGACCGCCAATGTGCCGAATACAAGGTTGTCCTTGGAGTGTCCGTCAAGTCTTCGGCAGTTTCAACCTTGTTCATGAGTAAGTCTTTAGGCTTCGGCTGTCCTCTAGGCGGTGGCTTAGTGGACCCTAGTTCGGCCATGAGCATAAAACACCTCGGGCTGGTATCCCCTAGTCTGGGACACCCTCAGTAGCACGTGAAGTGGACTCCAATTGCCGAGGACGACTATACTCATCGGATCTATTTCCTCCATTTGACGTCTTCGGCTTGGCAGGCAAGTTCTTCCATACCTCGCAGTGTTTGGATCCGATGTCCTCTGGATCACTTAACCTCGAAGGGTCGCCACAAAAATGTGAACGGTCATTTTTGTCTGACAACTTTTACTGAACCGTCACCCCCTAAAAGGTGATTTGGGCTAGTTATAGTGAATCGAATCGCGTTTCGAGGCAGTTTCCTCATTGACATGTCCAAAGCAGAGATCGTGCCTCATTTTTTATGGGATGGTATCAACAGATTTGTTTCAAGCGAGGCATGCTTAATAGCATGATAAAGGCACAGTGGGTAACTTATTCCTTTCCCCACGTCTTCATTCTCTGCGCCATCGCCGGCATCCTCCAGAGCTCCAGCGCCCCAGGTCCCCTTTCCAGTTCTTCTTTTGCTCACACTCCTCCCTTCTGCAATGGCTGACAAGGGAAAGTGGGTCACCTCCAAGGGCACCATCCTGGAGCTCAAGGCTCCAGGCTACCTCCCCGACAAGGCCGATTGTCGGGCTCCCGAGCAAGGCCAGGCTATCCCCACTCCCAAGCCAGGGGAGAGGGTGATATTCACCCCCGCCTCATCCGAGGTCTGGGGTTCCCCCTCCATCCATTCGTGAGGGGTCTTCTCTTCTTCTACGGGTTGGACTTCCATCATTTAGCCCTGAACTCCATCCTCCACATCGTTGCCATCATCACCGTATGCGAGGCGTTCCTCTGCGTCGAGCCACACTTCGGCCTATGGCTGAAGATCTTCTGCATCAAGCCAAAAGCAGCGGCTCACAAGTCGCCAAGTGCGGTGGCGACATGGAGATCAAGATCCAGAACGTCACCTAACCCAAAGGCGTCTTCATGGAGACCATCAAGGTCTGGCAGCGGTAGTGGTTCTACATCACCGAACCGCTCGCCGAAGGCCGGACCGAGGTCCCCGCCTCCAAGGCCAGCCCTTCCAAAGAGGCTAATCTCCTCGGCAGAGAAAGGCCTCAATTGGCGGAATCCTGACGACGTGAAATTTCTGCAGAAGCAGATCGGTTCTATGATTGAAAATAAAATCGAGCTGACGGACGTTATCCAAGTCATGCTCCACTGCAACCTCCCTCTGCAATTCCGGGCCATCCGATGTGGCGATACAGGCCCAAATACGTCGCTCTGGTACAGAACTTCTTCCCTATGAGCCTCGACAGCATGTGGACGGCGCTCTTCAAGCTGTCCGAGAACACTTCCCCTAACGCGGGGGATGACTGTGGCCTTGACACCAATAACGGCCCATCCGAGGTAAAATAATCCGTAGACCTTTGTTTTATCTTAATAACTTTCAATCCTTTAAGGTAACAAGTCTCCTCTCTTCTCAACCAGCACTGGGGTGCGAAGGCCAAGCAGATCAAGTGCCCGGCGCCGCTGCCCGAAGAGGATCGGTCCCCTCAACGCGAGGCTCTACTGGCCGAGCAACCGTACGTGGTCCCGGCCAAGAAGCAGCCAAAGAGGAAGAGGGACGCCAGGTCCGAGGATACCAGCGTCTATGCTTTCATAAGGAAGAGGAAAAAGAGGAGGAGGAGAAGGGGGGGGCTGAGGGGCAAGAGGAGGCCCCTTCCCCGAAGAAGAGGAGGGTGGCATCCGAGGGCGTCAGGGAGGACGATCCCTTCCACGTCCGCAGAAGGCTCTGGAAGGCCTCTACCGACCAGTGCGGCAAGACCTCGGTAGCCGCCCCCATCAAGGTCGTGCTCTCCAACTCCTCGGAGGACACGATGCCTCAACCGCGTAGGGAGAAGCTCGCGCCGACCAGGTATACCATCTAGTACCTTCCCCGGTTATTCTTCTTCATTTGCCATATTGACTTATGACACATTTTTTACTCTTACAGCCTGCAGTGCGTCCATATCAGCAGTAAGGGGTCCTCGGATTCCACCCCCCAGTATAAATGTCCGAGAGCGGCACAGGGGTGCACGCATCCCCTCCCCTCGCTCAAAGCGATCTAGGGGAGGGGTCCTCGCTCTCGGATCCTCCCATGTCGGTCGTGGGGGGAAGCACCGGGGCCCCTACAGCCGAAGCCTAGGGTCACCAAGACCAACGGGGCTAGATCCCTTTGGTCAACGAGGGCGCGGGGCTGGAACAGCCCAACTCCTCGGCACCCACTGCCCTGAACCCTCTACGGCAACCAGAGGCAACAGTATCCCTACCTAGAGGGGGAGCAGCCGAGGTGATTCCTACACCCCCGTCTGTTCTAGGACAGACGGGCATGGGATGGCAGGAACTGGCGGAGGCTATGGTGAGCTCCTCCATTCTTCCCCAACACCGTGTCCTCCTAGACTCGACGTTCCACCACTTCCGGTCTGCGGAGACCGGAATGAAGGAGGCCTTCGAGGGCCTTTTCAAATGCTTCGAGGTATGTCAATACAACTTATATTCCCTTTGTGATCTAGGCGTTTATTAGTCAATACCTAACACACCGAGTAGCCCTTGACGGACCAAGTTTAGGAAATCTTGTCTGGAGACTTAATTATCTGGAAACAAACTAACCAAGTATACTTAAGAGCATAGTGATAGTAACCCCCGAGCCCTAAGTTAGTTTACAAAAACTGACTTGGGGGTCGTTTGTATGTTAATCATATTTAAAATCTAATATCCTGTAGTCCCCGAGACTCTGGTTGGATTGAAAAAATCCGAGCAGAGGATCGAATATCGTTTCTGAGGACTAACCTTAAATTTGTAGGTCCGTGCCTCTACTTCGGCCTCCAATTCCAAGGAATTGGAAGAGCTTACCAACAAGCTTGCGTGCTCCAAGGAGGAGATCGGTCTTCTTAGAAAGCAGATAGATAACACGCAAGGTGAGTCAAATTTGTTACTAGTTTTGTGTTATTTTGATTTGATAAAAGCGTCGCTAACACAACAGTTCCGCCCCTTGTTTTAACAGCTAGTGTCACAAGGTTTAAACCCTCCGGGCCTAATAACCCACAAGTATAGGGGATCGCGACAGTCTTCAGGGTAGTATTTCACCCAAATTTGTTGATTTGAGACAAGGAGAACCAAAGAATATTTATGAGCCTTAGCAGTTGAGTTGTCAATTCAACCTCACCTGGAAAGATATCTTTCTACATCAAAGTGTTTAGTAGCACAGTAGTTTGATAGTTTTGATATTTTCAATAATAGTAGCAATAGTAACCGTTTGTGATGATTGTTACAGCAACAGGAGTAGTAACTTAGCAAAGATCAATATGCAAAAAGCGTAGGCATTAGATCAGTGGTGGATATTTATGTTGGATGACATTCATCATGTATCAGTCACAAACTAGAGCGACACAGAACTAGCTCCAATTCATCAATGTAATGTAGGCATGTATTCCATAGATAGTCATACATGTTTATAATAAGAACTTGCATGACATCTTTTGTCCTACCCTCCCGTTGCAGCGGGGTCCAAAGGGAAACTAAGGGATATCAATGCCTCCTTTTAATAGAGAACCGGAATAAAGCATTAACACATGGTGAATACATGAACTCCTCATACTACGGTCATCATCGGAGACGATCCCAACTATTGTCACTCTGGGGTCTACGGATCATAACACATAATAGGTGCATACAACTTGCAAGATAGGATCGAAAACACTCCCATATTCATAAAAAGATAACAGGTTCAGATCTGAAATCATGGCACTCGGGCCCTAGTGACAAGCATTAAGCATAGCAAAGTCATATCACCATCAATCTTAGCACATAATGGATATGAGGGATCAAATCCTAACAAATTGACTCGGTTACATGACAAATCTCATCCAACTGCATCACCGTCCAGCAAGCCTACGAAGGAATTACTCACTCCCGGTGGTGATCATCATGGAATTGTTGATGGAGAAGGGTTGGTGATGATGACGGCGATGAATCCACCTCTCCGAATCTCCAAACGGACACGAGATCAGCCCTCCCGAGGAAGAACAAGAGGTGGCGGCGGCTTCGTCTCGTAAAACGTGATGAAAGTTTCTCTCTGATTTTTGTCTTCGCAACACGACTTATGTAGTTGGAATTAGGGCAAACAGAGGGCCGTGGGGCCCACAAGCTCATAGGATGCGCCCTAGGGGTGGGCGCGCCACTGAGCTCGTGGCTCCTGGGTGCCCCCTCCAATAGGTCTCTTTGCCAGTATTTTTATGTATTCTAAAAATAATCTCCGTAAATTTTCAGCCCAATCCGAAAACTTCTATTTCTGCACAAAAATAACACCATGGTGGTTCTCCTGAAAACAGGGTCAGTCCGTGTTAGTTTCATTCAAATCATAAAAATTAGAGTCCAAAACAAGAGCAAAAGTTTTTGGAAAAGTAGATATGTTTGGGACGTATCAACTCCCCCAAGCTTAACTCATTGCTTGTCCTCAAGCAATTCAGTTGACAAACTGAAAGTGATAAGAAAACTTTTACAAACTCTTCTGTTCTCATTGCTGTATATATGCTTAACTAGTGTTCAAGTTTTCAGCAAAGATTATAAACTAACCATGTGAATGATAACACTTAGGTCGCATATTTACTCATAACAATAACATAACTAACTAGCGAGCAATAATAAGATATCTCAGATGCCAACAATTTGTCAAATCAATCATGATATAATATGATAACATGGTATCTCGTTAGCCCTTTATGAGACTGCAAAACATAAATGCAGAGCATCTCCGAGGTTCAAGCAACGACTAAACATTGTAATTCAGGATAGAAGATATCCAGTCATGCTCACATCGAACATTAACTAGACTCAATGCATAAAAATGACAATAGTGCTCTCAGGTCTGGTGCTTTAATGAGAAGATGATGACTCAACAATAAAAGTAAATAACTTGAAAGTGAATAGAAAGGCCCTTCGCAGAGGGAACCATGGATTTGCAGCGGTGCTAGAGCTCATGGTTTAAAATAGAGATGAAATTTGTTTTGAGAGGTGTGTTTTTCTTGTCAACGTTATGACAAAGGATTGCAATATCTTCCATGCTAAACAAACTATCGGCGGTTCCCAAGCGGAAATGTAAAGTTTACTCCCCATTAACCATACAAACACAAGCCATGGCTAACCGAATCCACAGGTGCCCTCCAAACAGTCTACTTTCCACGGAAGTTTTATTTGTTTATTTTTGTATTATGCAGGACTGGGCATCCCTTTTACCAGCCTCTCTCATGCAATGACAGGTGAATAAACGACCGTCCTAGGAATAACCCGCTTAGCATGTAAGATAATGTGCGCCCCGTCGCTCCATGAGCGATACGGGCACACAAAACAGATTTTATTTGAATGATTAGAGGTGGCACATGCAAAATAACTTGGAACGGCAGAGTAATGCCGCATATAGGTAGATATGGTGGACTCATCTGGAACAACTTTGGTTTTAGGATTTTGGATGCACAAGCAGTATTCCCGCTTAGTACAGGTGAAGGGTAGCAAATAGATTGAGAAACGACCAACTAGAGAGCAACAATAGTCATAGTCATGTATTGCGAATATTTAACATTGGATACGAGCATGAGTAGGATATAAACACACTGAACATAATAATCATGAAGGCTGCATTGGTTTTGAATCAACTACATGTTTGAACATGTGCCAAGTCAAGCCACTTGAATTATTCAGAGGAGGATACCATGCTAACATACTACATCACAATCATTTTAATGCATGTTGACACACGAGATAAATCATTATACACTCCCAGCTATTTAAGAATGGCATGAGTAACTATAATCTCTAATTTTCATCATAAACATGTTCACTCATAACATGATGGTTCAAGATCGTATGAGTTAAACATATTTTAAAAAACGGAAAACAAGAAGAGTTCATACCAGCTTCCTTTAACAGCAATCACTTCATCAATTGATTGTCATTATTACCTTTCACCTGCACGACCGAATGATGTGAAAATAATAATAGTGCAAGTGTACCGTGGACTAAGCTGGAATCTGCAAAACCATTTATTCAAAGGAGAAGACAAGGTAATAATGGCTCTTTGTTAGATTAACAATATTGCATATGAGCCATTCAACAATTCTAGCATAGTCTTCTTCTGACGACGGTTCAAAGAAAAGAAAAGAATTTCACAGAAACATGCTAAAATATTTTTGGAGTTTTTTTTACTTTTTTAAGGGAAGCAAATTAAAAAAAGGAAAACCAAAAAGCGAGAAAAACTATTTACATGAGAAATCTCCCAACAACCAAGCAGAAGAACGAGAAATATTTTTGGGTTTTCTTTTAGAACTACAAACTACTTAAACGGGGAAGAAAAACTGAAAAGAAGCGAGAAATATTTTTGGGTTTTTCAAAGTTTTTCAAACACACAAAAGAAAAAAAAACTATCAATGGATATACAATGAAAATGATGAACACCAACAACTGGAATGAATGTGTGGTACATGAATGTAATGTCGGTGAGAAATACGTACTCCCCCAAGCTCAGGCCTTTGGCCTAACTTGGTCTATGTCCATGATTGAAAATACTCAAACCCAGGGTATTGCTGAGGCTCCCACTGATATACTTGCTCTGTCTTAGTTGATGGCTCTGGCTCAGGTGTTGCGAGCAGTGTCACGCCCCAATAAGCGTAAATATCTCGAGGCATAATAGTGTACCTGCCTCAGGAAAGACCGAACAAAGACGGAGCAGGCAAAATAATATTCTCACAAGTACCCTAACTAAATACCAAGTTATATTGGAACCGTACTCTATCAGAGTCAATAAAATTATCCCCAACCATGCTGTCATAATCAAGATATTTGGTAGGTAAAAGCTCCTCCTCCACGTGTCCGGTAGGAATCCTAAAACGTATAGCGAGTCGAGGCATAATTATCACCATAGATAACACCATTCGAATGGTTTGTGTGTAACCGCCGAGAAACAATGGCTCCCAAACTAAAATTTATATCACAATAAAGGGAATGACGTAAAATAGCAAGATCAGGTGCACTAAACATTCCAATCTCCCACCTACCACTTAAACATCTCCCGGAAAATAGTGAGTAATAACGCAAAACGGGAAAATGTAAAATAGCAACTCTAGCATCTGAAACTCCTCTCGACTCCCCCACAGTCACGTTGGATATAAAAAATAACGTCTCTAGGATGTGGCTCTAGATGGTTGCCCTCATTAGGAAGCTTTCATACTTGGAAAAATTCAGGAAGTGTCATTTCTAGGGGGACATCATATAGATGAAATGATGCGGTGGGTTGCTCTCTCCAAGCATCATAATGAAAGTTTTGCACAAAAGTATTAGTGAGGAGGAGATGCTGATCACACTTATCTTCAAGGAACGGAGTGAGTCTGGCTCTGTCTGCCAGATAATAGAAATCATCATGAATGCTCGCGTCCCTCAAGAATGAGTTGCATGGCCATTCGCACGGCCGTACCTCAGCCTCACGAGGAAGATTGTACTTGGGCCTCTCCTCCGAAGTTTCCTTGGATCTTCGAATCGAATAAACTCTCAATAACCTTTCAAACATTTTGCTTTTCACTGAAAAAAATCTGAAAATTTTAGTCCCTCAAAATAACAGTGAACAAAACTCAACAAAATTGATAGAAACTACTCCCACAAGTGTCTAGAATTTATATCATGCATCAAAAATACCTTGAACCATACAAATTCAACATGCAAGGTCATATACATGGTCACCAACAATAGCAAAATTTGCAAAATATAAAACACTAGAACAAAAAAATAATTGGACCATTGGAGGAGTCACTGATACGTCTTCAATGCGTCTATAATTTAAGAAGTACACATGCCATGTTAGCAATATTTTTATATGGTTTTGGTGCACTTTTATATGGCTTTTATGTGATTTTCGTGGACTAACATATTGATCTAGTGCCTAGTGCGAGTTGCGGTTTTCTACTTGTTTTTGGTTTTCCAGAAAATCCATATCAAATGAAGTCCAAATGCAACGAAACTTTTTGACGATTTTTTCTGGAAGGAAAGGGACCCAGGAGGCTTCGGGGGTGTACCAGAAGACCCACAAGGCATTAGGGCGCACCCAGGGGGTGGTCATGCCCTAGTACCTTGTGGGCTCCCTGTGGCACCTCTTCGAGTTATTCCAATGCTGAAAATTCTTATATATTCGGAAACCTTCGAAAGTTAACCTAGATGAGTTTTTCTGTCGCCCACAAGCCTCTGTTCCGAAGCGTTCCCATCTGGAGCTCTGTTTCGACACCCTGCTGGAGGGGGAAATCATCATCGGAGGTCATCTTCATCATCCCTGCGGTCTCCATGACGAGGAGGGAGTAGTTCACCCTCGGGGCTAAGGGTATGTACCAGTAGCTATGTGTTTAATCTCTCTCTCTCTCTCTCTCTCTCGTGTTCTTGACGTGGCACGATCTTGATGTACCACAAGTTTTGTTAGTATAGTTGGATCATATGATGTTCTTCCCTCTCTTACTTGATGTGATGAATTGAGTCTTTTTTCCTTTGAGATTTTGTTATGTTGGATTGAATACTTTAGGTTTGAGAGCACTTAATGTATGTCTTGCATGTGGATACCCGTGGTGACAATGGGGTGTTCTATTGAGTCACTTGATATATGTTTTGGTTATCAACTTGCGGATCCGCATGGTGACTTTGGAGTGATCTAGGCATATAGGTTGATGCACGTTATCGTCCTACTTTCTCGTATAGAATTCTTGGGGCACTCTTTGATGTTCTTAGTGGGGATTGAATGTTATGAATTTGAAATTGTTTAGTGTTATTTAGTACAAACTCTAGGGCTATTTGTGACACCTACATGGATGGCTCAGTAGATTGATTGGAATGGTAACTTTGAGGTGGTTTCACTACCTACTAGAACTTCTTCTTATGTTCTCCACTAATAGGAACTTCTGAGTGATTCTTTATTGCACGTCGAGGGATGGTTATATGATTCAATTATGTTAGCACTGTTGAGAGATTGCACCAGTGAAAGTATGAACCCTAGGCCTTGTTTCCAAGCATTGATACACCGTTTGTGCTCGCTTTTGTTACTTGTTACCTTGCTATTTTTATTATTTCAGATTATAAAAAACGGTTTCTACTATCCATACTACAATTGTATAACCATCTATTCGCCAAACTAGTGCACCTATACAATTTGCCATTGTATTGGATGTGTTAGGGACACAAGAGATTGCTTGTATTTGATTGCACGGTTGTTTGAGAGAGGCCATCTTTCATCCTACACCACCCACGGATTGATAAACTTTAGGTCATCCACTTGAGGGAAATTTGCTATTATCCTACAAAACTCTGCACTTGAAGGCGCAACAGAGTCTACAAGAATAAGGTTACATAGTAGACATCAAGCTCTTTTCTCTCGCCGTTGTCGGGGAGGTGAGTGCTTGAATGTATATCTTTAGATCTTGCAATTGAATCTTTTAGTTTCTTGTTTTATCACTAGTTTGGTTTTATAAAAGGAAACTACAAAAAATGGAATTTAGGTTGTCTCATATGCTTCATCTTTATAATGTCTTTCTTAAAAATGATGGATCGGAAAATTGTGCCGAAGTGTTAGAAGAAGAATTCAATAAAATGTTTGGCATAAAATCTTTGAATGATGAGCATGATTGCAATGTTATTAGTGTGTCTTCTCTGAATACCCATGATGCCAATGATATACAAATCCGTATGCTTTGGGATGCTATGTTTGATGAAGATGATCTTTTTAGCCCCCTACTTGTGTGATAATATTTACTATGATGATAGCATGCCTCCTATGTATGTTGATTATATTGATGAAAGTGGGTTTGGAAGAGTGTCAACTCTATGTACTAGTGATCCCACTACTTTGGAGGGTGTTGAATCTTATTGTAATAATTATCAAAGTGGATTTGGAGAGGTCATGACTTTATCTAATGATGATTCCACTATTTTGAAAGACGTTTCAATTGATTATGACAACAAAGTTGCTATCTATGATGATTATGGTGATGACATGTATGCTATAAAGAGTATTGATAACCATGAAACTTTTCATCGTGATTTTAATGTTCAAATCAATCAAGTATCGCATGATAGTTATTTTGTTGAGTTTGCTCCCACTACTATTAATTAGAAGAAATTTTCTTATGTGGAGAGTAATAAATTTTCTATGCTTATGGATCATGAAAACAATGCTTTATGTGGTACTTATATTGTTGAATTCTTTCATGATGCTACTGAAAATTATTATGAGGGAGGAACGTATGCTTGTAGGTATCTCGATAATATCAAGTTTCCTCTCCATGTGTTGAAAATCTTGAAATTATGCTTGTTTTGCCTTTCTATGATAGTTAATTCGTGCTACAATAAATTGCTGCTTACAAAATCCCTATGCATAGGAAGTGGGTTATACTTAAATGTGTTTGCTATATGCTTGATGATGCTCCCTTGCATGTTTCAAATACTATTCCTATGTGAGCATCATTGAAATCATCATGCCTAGCTAAAAGGCTGTAAGGAAAAGCGCTTGTTGGGAGACAAACCAACACTTATACTTTATGTTTTTGTGTATTCACATAATTAAGCTATTGTAGTAATCATGTTTTGTGTCTTCCATTTCAATAATGTTCCTAGTAACGCCTTTGGGATAGTGTGGATACTTGTTGATTTGGTTCTGTGCAAAAACAGGAACTCCTGCGTCAAGTATATGAATTATTTGATTTTACTGGAGAATTAAAATATTCTATATTTTTTACACATAATTTCTATGCAAATTCTCTGCGTTTTCCTATTTTTCAGAATTTTCAGAGTTAGGGAAGTATGGTTTTAATTCAGATATTCACAGACTGTTCTATTTTTGACAGATTCTGTTTTATATGCATAGTTTGCTTGTTTTAGTGTTTCCACAGCCTATGTTGATTGATATAAATTATGGGAATGGTAGAATACAGTAGAAATTATGTGAGAACAATTATGAATCTTGTGTTGATAGTACCTAAGTGAATGATCTATTCTTAAAACACTAACCCATCTCATGAGTTCCGTTAAGTTTTGTGTGATTGAAGTTTTCAAGTTTTGGGTGAGATACTGCTCCTTGTGAGTTGCGTTGGAACTTTCCCCAAAGAGGAGGGAGATGAAGTACAGTAGAGATAAGTATTTCCCTCAGTAAGAATCAAGGTTATGGAACCAATAGGAGAACCAATGGAAATTTCCGTAAATAGCACCTACAAACACAAAACCAAACAGTTGCACCCAACGCGGGCAAGAGGGTTGTCAAGCTCCTTGTACTCGTCACTTGCAAGGATTAAATCTTGATAGAATAGATATTGTAAATGAAAAATAAAATAAAAGTAAATAAGGTGCAGCAAGGTAATTTAGATGTTTTTGTTTTTATGTTTAAGTAGACCTGGGGAGCCATAGTGTTCGCTAGAGGCTTCTCTCTCGAAAGTAGCATATGACGGGTAAACAAATTAGTGTTGGGCAATTGATAGAGAGACGCATAGTTATAACATGTTATTGATGTGGACATAATCATCATGGATACGTCTACAAATATTAAATGACATATTTTTCAGAGTTAAAGAAGATTTGTACCCACTACATGTGAAGATGTGTATCTACGGATCCATACAAATGTGTGTGCATGTGCATTCATTTGCACTACCAATTTGCCACGACAGTTGTCAAGAAGGCGGGACCATGTGCATGCAAATTCATGTGAACGTCCAGCAAATTCTGGTCACCATGCAAGACATGCAACAACCTGCCGTGCAATCCTTTGTCCAAGAAACATTAAACAATAGGCGGGCCCCGGAGTGGGCCAGTTTTTGCCGCTGGATGCGTGAGCTTCATGGCCTCGTACAACACATCATGCGCCACGAGGATTCGATCGCTCGCCCGCCTGGTAGAAGCGCGTCTCGATCCTAATAAATAGATAGCCTAAATTGGGGTTTAGACTTTTATTTTGTTTAGAGAAGTTTAGCTATTGCTACTTCTAGTCGTCTTCGCTCGTAGCGGCTAGTGAGACTGTCAAGACATCCTATCAGAACTTCATCTTATCAGATTTATTCCATCTAGCATATTCGTAATTTCAGATTGCTTGGCTATTTTCATGCATGTTCTTCGATTTGCTTGCAGGAAAATCTTTCGTGGATAGGTCGATCGCGTCATTGGCTTGGTCGATAACACTGTGGAGTTGGTTCAGCGATTGCCATGGATATTAGTCGTGTACAGTTCTCCCTGTACGGTCGGTAGCCGGATCGTGAGGGTCAAGTCCCACAAAATTATAGCTATCTCTCTCTTATCGAAAGATCCGGTCCCCAGCTTAAGTGGTATCAGTTTTCAGGTTCATCGGTGAGAGATTTACAGTTTTATTAGTTTAGATTGCTTTTCAGTCCTACAACCCACAAAAGCAAAAAAAAATAAATTAGTTCATCCGTTGCACCTATCTTTTTAGCCTCTAGCAATTTATATCTAGTATTTTCTTTGTTGAATTTTTGGTTGCATTCATCCTAGTATTAGTGCTGGATTAGATTAGTTTGGGACAAAATTATCTACTAGATCGCACTCATATTTGTCCACCAATATTTCTTTCCTTGAGTTGGTTGTTCATCGAGGAAAAAAGAATAGATCTTCGTCGGTTCAGTGCCCATAATATTCGCCCGCTGCATATCCCGCCTGCTGCGTATCATTTTTCTTTCTCGCATCGTCCACTTGCACCAAGAGTCCACGATTCACAAGTTTGATCGTTTTAAGGTTCCTAGCGTATTTAACTATCAGCGCACGCATCTACGGACGCTTTTACGTCACACGACATCTGTCCAGCTTTGGACGGTTGCACCCACATTTCACCCGAGACGCTGTTGTGCGGTACCACGGTCACCGAAAGAAAATACTAGTACAGCACGATATTACATGCATGTGCTTTTTATCAGCAGCAGCCAGACGTTATCAAAGTAGGGAAGTTCGAGCCAAGGCATACTATTTTGGGGACTTGGTTCTCCGGAATCATCCCGGAAAGCAACAGCATTAACTTTCGCCTGTATGGGATGGTCCGTTTATCATTGACCGGGTACTTACAGGGGCGGCTTATCGCCTCCGAGATCCTGCAGACAACAAACTGGAGCCACATCCATGGAACATCACTCGGCTTTGATGCTTCTACGGTTAAACGTCAATGCCCTCTCCATTCTTTCTCTTTTAAATTGTTATGCTTGTATAGCATGATAAGCTATTCCGGTTACGGTCTGTTTAGTTGCTATCACCATACCTCCATAGTGTTCGGTACATCCGAAGTACGTCAGGTACTTCGGTGGCATCTTTACATGTACACTTGTACCAACCCAGGGGTTCTCGAGAAGTCAAGTACTTTTTCCCGTTTTCTCTGCACACTCATATTATACATACATACATACATACGTAAGTATATATATATGTGTGTGTGTGTGTGTGTGTGTGTGTGTGTGTGTGTGTGTGTGTGTTTGTGCGTGTCACCTTCCCTTTGCAATCGTCTTACGCCAATATATGCATCGGTTGGCCTTATGATTTTGACAAGTTGGGTTGCCTGACTCCTATGTTTGCCTCCTACGTTCCCGATTGTTCGGCTAGGAGGTAGGGAGCACCTCTGTGATTGCTACTTCTGATTCGACCGGTCAAGTACCTCAGGTGGGTGAAGCCAAAAGCTAGCGTTCTTAAGTGTACAACTGATCGGCTACGATGGAAGTGAATGAACCGGTGATATTTTAAGTCATACCTAGGGGCTTCTACCCCAATTCACCATTTTCCTCCGAGTAAGTTGGATGGTAGAGACCTGGTCGCGGTTAACGCGACAACCCTGGGAAAGGAACTTTTAAAAAAACTATTTTCCATAGAAGATGTTTCTTACGTTAAACAGTAACATAACATAAGCTCTCTGTGGCACTTTATTTTTCAAACTATATAGCCGGATTGCCTTGTTAACCGAAGTACCTGGACCGACTCCTCGGACTAGAAGTAGGTAACACTCCTTGGCCACTGGGCGTGGAGGCAGAAGCCGATGGCTGGTTAATAAAGTTTGAATTGCAGATCCGAGCAAAATGGTGTAGAGTACATAAATACGTAGAACCATCAAACAGAAATACATTACAGTTGGTCTAACCCATCTATTATAGTGTCAAGGGCACAATCTTGTTGAGAGAATGGAGCTGCTGGCATGACTTTGTCATACCCCAGGTGTGTAGGCACCTCCTTACCGTCTGGACCTTTCGAGCCAACCTGTGCAAGGTGTTCGGTGTCCTCCCAGGTGAACCGAGTCTTGATCATTGCCCAGGATTCCCGGGCTCCTTCTCGGCAAGCAGATTTCTTCCATATCTACAGACGACGCCGTACACCCTTCATATGATTACCGAGTTCTGGGATCACCTCAGGGATCGGCTGTCCAGGCCATAAAGCTTTGAACACAGTCTTCATTGAGCGACATGATTTCTCTAAAAGCTCGCTGAATCGAGACACGAGATCGACTGCCGAGGTGTTTTCGTCGCTTTCCATCTGGCCAGTCAATAGAACTACAAAAACGATAAAACTCTAAGGACATAGTTGCACAATTAAGGAGGAGTTTTTTGCACTATGCTTACACTCACCAGAGATGGTATCATCGGTCCTCCGAATTTTCTCCTCAGCCATGGACAGTTGAGCCTTTAAGCTCTAAATATCGCGCGCTTGCTCTTCATTATTTGCTTTAAAGCATTGTTTTCATCAAGAGTGCGCGTATGCACGCGACGGCCGACCCGCTCCTGTGAGTCGGCATAGCGGTTATCCTCTCTGGACTGTTCCAGGTACTTCTCTAGCTGACCGATGGTTTCGGCTGCTACAGATTAAATGAATAAGGGTTGGGTTAATGAGGTCCATGGTATGAGACATTATTTGAAAATACATACCATGGGCTTCTCAGGTGAACTTCTTGACGTTCTCCTACTTGGACATGGCAGTAGCTAACTCTGCTTTTTGTCACTTTTAACTCTTTATAGAGTCTTCGTTCTTCTCCACAGGCACCCTGCTTAATACATATTGGACCCTTTTTGACACATTGGTCAAAATTAAGACTCGGGGGCTACACCGTTTTCATGTACTACCATGCACATGGTATTTATGGTCAAGTTTCGAGACGCTTATCGGCCTTTCGGACCAACAAGTGCGTCAAGGGCTACTGGCTAATAAGTCGGCTAGAACGCACAATTATAGGATCTCTCATATTAAAGGAATGTTTTACCTGCAAACCAGCAGACAGGATGCCCGCCGCGTCGGCAAGTCCACTTCGAGCTGCTCAGAGGTAGGCATCAACTGCATTAATAGCATTTAACTCCTGGTCCGAGAAGACCGGATTCCTTGGGGAGGTTTTTCTATTTCGGTGTCGCATCATGCTTTCTGCCTCAGAGTACGAGGCAGAGAAGGTCTAGAGTTCTCGGGCTGAGGGTGCTTAGTGAGGTCCTCGGACTGTGGGACCTCGGGAGCTGGAGCAGCGCAAGTCTCCGAATCAGCGTCCGCCCTTATGGTTGCTGTTTCCTCAGGCAAAGATGCTTGGTCGAAACACATTTATAAAAAGGTAGACAAGGGGGAATTAAAGATGTAAACATTACTGGACCTCGAAAATCTGTAAGACTAGATTACCTTCTTTAAGAGGAGGTGGTCGAAGTCGCACGACAAGTGGATAGCCGTTTTGACGCTCCTTGGGTCCTAGGTTGGTCCGGTTGATGGTCTCCACATGTGTTCGGCACTTTGATGTAACGACCAAACCTCGAAGGATTGGAGTCTCTGTGCTTCCTATGCTAGTCCCTGGATCAATAGCTAGCACACATAGTACAAGATGTAATATAAAGAATCAACCACACGTCATAATATTACATCGCAGATCCAGAATTACAATATTACATACCTCCATAACTAAAAGCTAGCATACAAACAAAATACAACGGAAAAGCAAATAAAAACTTCATGGATCCATCAACACCACAGGCAAATGTTGAGTATAGACATCGTAACCCTACATCGTATCACTCACTCGCCGTAGTAAAAATCTTGCAACATAAAACGTTGAAGCCACAAAGGGTCAATACTTTGAATGTATTGGCAAATCACACCCAAAATGTTATTACAAACCTACCATATCTATATGCAAGGATATAAGAAAAGGAAAGGCTTATGGTTTTGTTTTGCAGAAAGCTGATTTTATCTTACTTCTACCTACTAGTCAAGTATTTAATCATTTATTACACCACAATTGACTTATGGTTAAATTGGACCTCCTTCAATTAACCCACCTGGTCGCCTATGAGAGCCCCCGGGGATCATAGGATGACACAGTTGTTACCATGAGAGCCCTCGGGGATCATGGTTAAACCCACTTCATATTGTTATTCATTAGAGATGATAAGATCTTCTAGAGGTTCCAAGTCTAGTGCTCAAAATTGTCCATAACCGGGGACATGGCTAAACATGATAATTTTTACACTATGCAGAGTTTACAATGCTTTACCCACTGGACCCAACCAGAAGATTGAGATGAAGTCTTTCAGAAGTAGTCACCTAGTCCCATAGGAGGCCCATCCAACCTATTATAACTACATTTGTTGGCGCATCCGGGTAAGGTTTCCACAACTGATCAACTAAGCCAAAGCCCATATAGCCAGTGGTTGTACATGGAAGCTACATGATATGAAACATGTCCAACCTTTTTAAACTTGGGCGGCATTCTGAAAGCACAACTTCTCCCTAGGTGGTTTTGGTAATTAATAACAACATATATTTCATTGGAGTAATGTTTCCATCAAGTATATTTCAGGAAAAGTTCAATGGATGGATTGACAAAAGGATTGTGAGGAGATCCCCTAGATGCAAGGAACATCTATTGGCAACAAGCTTCAAGACTCTACATTATATATTTTGTGAGAAATCACTTTTGAGTCCATAGGAAAGCCAATACTATTAAAAGGGTATGAGGTATCTATGATGATCTGGTTGCTCAAGTGCTTAGAGTTAGCCACCAAAATACACATGAATTTCTCCCACAAATTCTCTGTCAAAACCCTAACACTAAAATCGGTGCCACCAAGTTTTCATATTCGGCCCTACTGAGTTTTACCCTAGACAAATCCTAAGCCAAAACCCTAAGGTCTCGGTGACATCAACATTCCTTTCGGTGCAACCGAAACCAGTGACCAACTTTCTGGTATCCTATTTCTAAGAATCAGAATTTTCGACTTTTGGAAATCGGTCTCACCGAGTTGGAAACTGCCTAGGTCAGCCAATTCGGTCACACCGAGATTTATATATCGGTCTCACCGAAACGCCAAAAGTTGCCACATTTTGCACTAGTCGGTGCAACCGAGTTTTCACTTCGGTTTCACCGACTTGGGAAATAATGTTGTAACGGTTGGATTTTTGGAGATGCCTATATATACCCCTCCACCTACCTCTCACTCACAGAGGAAGCACTCGAAACATACCTACACTTGCCCCATCCAATTTTTGAGAGAGAGCCACCTACTCATGTGGCGAGATCAAGATCTTCCACTCCAACCATATGAATCTTGATTTCTAGCCTCCCCAAGTTGCTTTCCACCCAATCAACCTCTTCTTCCAAGCCAAATCCATGAGAGAGTGATTGTGTGTTGAGGAGACTATCTTTGGAAGCACAAGAGCAAGGAGTTCATCATTGTTACCACATTTATTACCTTTTGGAGAGTGGTGTCTCCTAGATAGGTTAGGTGTCGCCTGGGAGCCTCCTTCTTCGCGTGTGGAGTTTAACCAACAAGTTTGTACGGGCAAGGAGATTGCCTACTTTGTGAATATGTACCCATAGTGATGTTAGTCCTTCATGGACGTAAGCCGTGATGGAATAGACGAGGTTGCTGCTTTGTGGACCCTTATGGGTGGAGCCCTCCGTGGACTCTCGCGACCGTTACCCTCCGTGGGTTGAAGTTTCCATCAGCGTGGATGTACGATAGCACCACCTATCGGAAGCACGGGAAAAATCTTCATGTCTACAATTGCGTTTGATCCTCCTATCCCTTCCCTCTACTTTCATGTGCATGTCTTTATTTTCCGCTGCTATACTCTTAGACTTGCATGTGTAGGGTGTTCTTGACTTGTTACAATCGCTAAAACTTGCCAATATCTAAAAATTGGGAAAATGCTAGATTTTTAATTTGGTCAAGTAGTCTAATCACCCCCTCTAGACATACTTCGGAGCCTACAAGTGGTATCAGAGCTTTGGTCTCCATTGCATTGGTTTCACAACCAAGGAGAGTATGGCGTCTATTGAGGGAAACTATCATCGTAGAGGTCCATACTTTGATGGTACAAACTTTGCTAGTTGGAAGCATAAAATGAAAATTCATATTCTTGGTCATAACCCCGCCGTATGGGATGTTGTTCGTGTTGGATTGCAAGGTGAATTCTTTGGTGATGGAAAGGAACCGGATTGTGAAGTGACCGTGGAAGAATTGAAGATGTTGCAATACAACGCTCAAGCATGCGACATTCTATTCAATTGCTTATGCCCCAAAGAGTTCAACAAGATAAGCCGTCTTGAGAATGCAAAGGAAATTTGGATCCTTGGTTGATATGCATGAAGGTACCGAATCCGTCATGGAATCTAAGTTCGATGTGCTACAAAGTGAACTTGACAAGTTCAAGATGAAGGATGGTGCAGGAGTCACAAAAATGTAATCTAGGCTTGCTCTCATCACAAATGAGATTGCCGGCTTAGGAAGTGAAGAGATGACCGACAAATTCATAATCAAGAAGATCCTTAGAGCCTTGGATGGAAAGTACGACACCATGTGCACATTGATCGAAATGATGCTAAACTCCAAAGATCTCAAGCCTACGGAAGTCATTGGAAGGATTGTTGCTCAATAAATGTCACTCAAAGACAAAGAGGAGCTTCACACTAGTCAAGCGGTGCATACAAAGCCACAAGTGATAGTCCCGCTACTTCAAGTGACAACCTTGTTACCAATGAAGAGATAAGCCTCATGGTCAAGAAGTTCAACAAATTCTACAAGACTAGAGGCAAAGAGAGAAGCTCCAACTCAAGATATGAAAAGAAGCGTTCCTCTAGTCGTGACCTGAATTTTTTACAATTGTGGAATGCCCGAACACTACTCCAATGAGTGCACGCCCCCCCCCCCCCACAAAAGAACAGAATAGTCACCTAGAAGGAGAAGCTCAAGACATGAGTCACCTCGTAGAGCAAGAAGGAGTAGAGAAGATCGCTATGAACGAAGACCCTCCCGGAGAAGCAAGAATTCGGAGAAGGACAAGTACACCAAGAGCTACACAAGAAGAAGCATCAAGCTCATTTTGGTGAATGGGTTTCCGGCTCCGATTCCGACAACCAATCCGAGAGAAGCTACCACTCCAACTCCGACTACATTCAAGATGAAGGTGTTACCGGATTAGCACTCGTATCCTCCAATTCCTATGACATATTCGATTCACCAAATGAAGGAAGTGGAATTTGCTTCATGGCTAAAGGCCCCAAGGTATCACACCTCGAATACATTGACTTCAATAGTGATGAGGATGATTTATTAGGAGATGATGACTTTCTCTTTGATAAAACTAGTGATGTTAGTCAAAATGAACCTGATAATAATCATGCTAGCCATGATAAGTCGTGTGATGATGATAAGAAGGAGATTGGGCGTATAACTAAAGAACTAAGCACTCTTAAGTTAGCTCATGAATCTACTCAAGAAGATCATAGAGAGCTTCTAAGAACTCATGAGAAGCTACGCTTTGAGAAGCTAAATTTAGAGCAAGAGCATGAGTTCTTAAAGCTATCAATGACGATCTTCGAAAGAAGAGTTCTTCTTATCTTGCCAAACGACTACTCTTATCTACATTTGTTCCACAAGTTAAATCTAAGCAAACTAGTAACAAAGGCAAGAAAGGTTCTTCATCTAGTAGCAACAACAATAATGTTAAGTCCAAAGATGTTGCTTCTAGTAGTTCTATTGATTCCACTAATGACTCTCTTAGCCAAGTTACACTTGAGGAAAAAAATGATTTATTGAAAGGAATTATAGAAAAAGGTGTCTATAAGAGTCTTGCCGGAAGTAAGCAATTTGAGGAGATTGTACGCAAGCATTGAGGACACCGGAAGAACCAAGGCATTGGCTACTTCAACGCCAATGGAGTTGAATGGGAAGAAGGTCAATACCCCAAGCCGAAGTTTGTTCCTCAAAGGGAGAAGTATTATCCTACTCTCCCCAAGGCAACAAAAGACCAAGATGACCTTCCACCACAAGACCACAAGCTCAAGGGCGAGGACAAGCTTCAAGAGGAGTTTGACACATTTGAAGAAGAATCCCAAGCCATGGTCAAGTGGGTTCCCAAGGCTACTACAAGCTCTACTTCAACAAGTGCTACTTCAACTCCAAGGATCGCCATCAAGTTGTTGTGGATCCCAAAGAAGAAGAACTAGAGAAGTTCTTGAGGGATGACTCCACCAACAAAATTCACCCACATTCATCATTGTCAAGAACTAATGCAATCAACTCCAACCTAATGCAATATTTCAAGGAGTAACATATTCCCTCTTAGGTAAGCAAGGGACAAGGTAGTTAAAGAATCAATGGACATCATCTAAATGTGTTTCACTCAATGTCCGTAGATATCCTTGTATTTGTTCCTTGTGTGGGACTAACCCATGTAGGAGAGAAGAGTACGAAACAACAAGGATTGCTCTCAACTGAAGATGATCTTCATCAACTATAAGTATCCACTACTACAACACCAACATGAAGTATTCAACGACAAAACCCAAGGTTAGTTTGTCCCTCTTAGGGGGGATGTCACATCAAGGGGAAGCTTTACTCTAAGACTTGAGTCAAAGCATCTCTTAATATGTGAACACATTAAAAGCTTTATGTAAAAGTGGCAACCCCACTTGTGCTTAAACGATGAGTATGACCTATGACCAAGTATTCTTACTTGGCTCCTAAGTCAATATACCCATATATAGATGACTCCGTCATCGCCAAAGTGCTTGGTAGATACTAGAGTGGTTTTGCATGTTTGCAATATTTCATTTGACATCTTATTGTGTGAGCATGTTGGTATGCATATCTTTACTCATTCGAGGACATCCAATTGTTGTTATTTGGCTTTAATTTTTCTTTGGCCAATTGGATGTACAAGTATGCCTAAGTACCTCCCTCTAGCTATCTATGCTTTCTCGTCTCAAATTCTATTCATGCTTCATCACAAAATTTGAGCAAGCACTTTTCGGACCCTCTGTGTGAGGAGCACTCGGAGTTCCATTTCGACAAGAGCTAACTTCCAAAACCTCCCATGTGCCACTCGGTGTAACCAACTCCAAAAACTCGGTTTCACCGAAGCACTAGGGTTGATCTGGTTTTTCAACCTCGGTACCACCGACATCAAAATCTCGGCTTCATCAAGTTTATCTGTCTTCTGGCAAATAAGAGACTCAGTGGCACCCAAAACTTTGGCATCGGTGTCACCGACAGCAGGAGGGTATATATACCCGTGGACCTAAGATTAAAAATTCTTCAAACACTTGGTCTCCTGCAACCCCCTGCTGCCGCCGCTCATGTCTTTAGACTTCAAACTTATCTCCCGTGCGCCCTCGCCGTCGGAGTCCGCCGCCGTCAACGGCAATCGTCTCCGCCGTTGCCGTCGTAGCAAGGTCTTCACCGCATTAGGGTAAGATCTCGGCCCCTATTGCGCTCCAAGTTTTGATTCTTGCGCATTAGGTCATGTTCCAACTCTTGCAACAGATTGCAATGTTCCCATCCACGAGAAAACTCGATTAGATTAGGCGAACAAAAAAATTAGGTTTAGGGTTCCGCCATATGTGTCTCGGTGTCACCGTGTGCAAACGAGTCGGTACTGCTGATTCGGGTTTAGGGTTTCTGAGAACTTTCTCGGTGAGACCGAGTTACCTTTTTCGATGAAACCAAAAAGGTGGCCAAGTTTTTGTTAAGGTGAAAGTCAGTCTCGGAGACTCCAAAAACTAAATCTCGTTGGAACCGAAACCCATATAGCAGAATTCTGAAACTAAGATTTTGAGTTCAAATTTTGCAAAATGGCCGTGTTTTGTGATGCTTATCCCCTCCACTCTTCTACATCTATTCACAGGGCAGTTCAACATGTATGGAACAGATGATAGTCAGAACAACTTCGGAGAGCAGAGCATAGACAGTGATCCAGGCACTAGCCCTGAGGCTAGTTCTTTAGAAGACCCTGGCACCCCCTGTTCTCATGGTTTGCCCAAGGCAGCCAGTAGGTCTAGGAGAAAGCTTAACTCAGATGAAGAAGATGCTCATTTTGTGCCTGAAGAGTTGATAGCCAAGGAGCAGCAGGATTTTTATGAGACTCTCTTGTTAGACAAGAGACCTGCCGTTAGCGACATGAGATATGTCAATTGGAAGTTCATCAAGGAGAATGAAGACTACTTCCCTCATGTGCTAGAGAACTTCAAGGCTATTGATATTGATGCATTTGTTGGCAGAGAGTTCACTGCATGGAATGATGAGATGATCATGCAATTCTATTCCACAACTCATTTCTATCTAGATGGAAGAACTGTATGGATGACTGAGGGCACCAGATACCAGTCTTCTGTTAATGAGTGGGCTACCATCTTAGGAGCCTCGGAGATTCAAGAAGGAGATCTTGATGTATATGCTGAGGCCAAGATGAACCACAACTCCACGGCCAACATGTATAATCCTATCCCAACTGCATATGTGAAGACTCACAACCTTTGCTCTGTCTACTTTTTGCAAGCAGGATTACCCACCACCAACACTATCATGAGGCATACTTTGATGCCAAAATCTGGAGATGACAAGATGATCAGGGGGCACTCCATAAATATGCTTCACCATGTAGACACCCACACCAGATTCAGGGTGATAGATTTGATTGTTGAGACAATCAAGAGGATAGCTGCTGATCAGAAGATATCTTGTGGATATGCTCCATATATTCAGATAGTCATCAATTCCAAAGTTGGAAAGAGCCAATATGCACTTGATCGTCCACTCCTGCCACTCCAGCCAGACTTCGAGGACAATGTTGTGGTGGTGGATCCTACACATCCCACTTCAGCTACAGCACAGGCAGAGGCAGAGGCAGCTAGAGCCACTAGTGCTCAGAGTCCAAGAATGAAGAGCGATCAAATGTCCTATCTCATCAGCACTATCCAAGGGATAGAAAAGAATGTGACTGAGATCCTCAAGAAACAAAAGAGTCTTGAGAGGATAGTGGAGACAAAGATTCATGCTCTAGACAATAAGGTGGATGGGCTGACCAAGTTTGTAAAAGAATTGAAGCAGGAAGTGAATGTAGTGCCCAATCCCCACTCCAGTGATGATGATGATAGTCCTCCTCTCCAGCCTCACACTCAGTTCAAGACACAGGCCAGATCATCTGCCGTGCCAGTTCTAGAGTTGAGACCATCTTCATCAGCTCCAGCATCTGCTCCATCAGCTCCTTCAGCACCTTCGGCATCTACTCCACCACCTCAGAGGACATCAGCTGAAGCTTCCACAGACACAGTTCTTTTGGCTCCTTGAACGGCTACCGGAGGAGATAGAGCCCAGAGCGACGCTTAGCTCTATACCTTTGAACTTTTTGGTAACTTGTTGCCAAAGGGGGAGAAGTGTATAGATCATAGGGCTTCAAGAGAGAGTGTTTTGTCTTTTGGTTGCTCTCTTCGTTTAAAAACATTTGGTTTATCGCTTGGTTGTTCTTAAACTTCGTCGTGTTTGATCATACGCTTTGCTTGATGATGCTGCTATTTCCTATCCATGTGATGCTTATATGATGATCATTCACACTTGTTGGTGTTATCTGCATTGTAATCCATTCATATCATTTATGCGCACCACCAAGTTGTATGTGACATGGAAGAGTTACCCATGCTCCTAATCGATTGTGCATTTGCATTCAAACGCAAATTTTAAATAACGCACAAATTTATGGGGAGCTCTTGCTTATCACATACTTCTCAAAGCGACAATGCTAATCATTGTTTTATCCCTATCAAAGCTTTGATCTATATGTTGTCATCAATTACCAAAAAGGGGGAGATTGAAAGCAAAAATTCTCCCTAGGTGGTTTCGGTAATTAATAACAACATATATTTCATTGGACTAATGTTTCCACCAAGTATATTTCAGGAAAAGTTCAATGGATGGATTGGAAAAAGGATTCTGAGGAGATCCCCTAGATGCAAGAAACATCTATTGGCAACAAGCTTCAAGACTCTACATTTTACATTTTGTGAGAAATCACTTTTGAGTCCACATGAAAGCCAATACTATTAAAAGGGGATGAGGTATCTATGATGATCTGGTTGCTCAAGTGCTTAGAGATAGCCACCAAAATACACATGAAATTCTCCCACAAATTCTCTGTCTAAACCCTACCACTAAAATCGGTGCCACCAAGTTTTCATATTCGGCCGTACCGAGTTTTACCCTAGACAGATCCTAAGCCAAAACCCTAAGGTCTTGGTGACACCAACATTCCCTTCGATGCAACCGAAACCATTGACCAACTTTCTGGTATCCTATTTCTAAGAATCGGAATTACTAAGTTTTGGAGATCGGTCTCACCGAGATTTGGAAGCTGCCTAGGTCAGCTAATTTGATCACACCGAGATTTATATATCGGTCTCACCGAAACGCCAAAAGTTGCCACATTTTGCACTAGTCGGTGCAACCGAGTTTTCACTTCGGTTTCACCGAGTTGGGCAATAATGTTGTAATGGTTATATTTTTGGAGATGCCTATATATACCCCTCCACCTACCTCTCACTCGTAGAGGAAGCAATCAGAACATACCTACACTTGCCCCATCCAATTTTCTGAGAGAGAGCCACCTACTCATGTGTTGAGATCAAGATCTTCCACTCCAACCATATGAATCTTGATTTCTAGCCTTCCCAAGTAGCTTTCCACCCAATCAACCTCTTCTAGCAAGCCAAATCTATGAGAGAGTGGTTGTGTGTTGAGGAGATTATCTTTTGAAGCACAAGAGCAAGGAGTTCATCATTGTTACCACATTTATTACCTTTTGGAGAGTGGTGTCTCCTAGATTGGTTAGGTGTAGCTTGGGAGCCTCCTTCTTCGTGTGTGGAGTTGAACCAAGAAGTTTGTACAGGCAAGAAGATCGCCTACTTCATGAAGATCTACCCATAGTGATGCTAGTCCTTCGTGGACGTAAGCCGTGATGGAATAGACGAGGTTGCTGCTTTGTGGACCCTTATGGGTGGAACCCTCCATGGACTCTCGCGACCATTACCCTCCGTGGGTTGAAGTCTCCATCAGCTTGTACATACGATAGCACCACCTATCGGAACCACGGGAAAATCTGCGTGTCTACAATTGCGTTTGATCCTCCTAGGCCTTCCCTCTACTTTCATGTGCACATCTTTACTTTCCGCTGCTATACTCTTAGAGTTGCATGTGTAGGGTGTGCTTGACTTTATACAATCGCTAAAACTTGCCAACATCTAAAAATTGGAAAAAGGCTAGATTTTTAATTTGGTCAAGTAGTCTAATCACCCCCCTCTAGACATACTTCGGATCCTGCACATTCCCCACCTTTCCTGAGTAATATAGAGCCTCCTGGAGGATCCATACTTGCCGACTGTTCCCGACAAACCATTCCGCCCAGATGATTCATTAATTAAACATTCATATTGCAGAGCCTCCCGGAGGATACAATAAAATGCATGTGGTTACTTTATTCATTATTTAAATTTCTCTCACAACTTCCATGTATCACACAAAACCCAATCCACGTCTACCATAGCAAGGCTAAGCAATAACTACAACATAACGGTACCCAATATGGCGACAAGGATTATCAGAATCAGACTAAGCATATGGCTATCCTAACTGGGTTTAGCATATGACAATAATCCTACACATGCATAATATAATAATGTGATATAGAACTACATGCGTAGAAAATAATAGTATGAAGTATGATCAAAGGTGTAACTTGCATTATTCATGGTTCTCAAATTCGCACTCTTCACAATAATTTACGTCGCACTCTGCACATACTATATGTTTCAAAGAAAACAACAAATCAATCATCAAAACTCAAATAACACAAAAACAGAACCAACTGCAAGAAATCATTTTAAAATCCAAACAACGGTAGCATATCAGTAGGTACAAATCATCTACATGCTAATAGAATCACAATGCAAAACGAATCAACTGAATTGGATAAACGGGTTGAAAGATATGGCCTCCAGAATATTCAAATTCAAAATAAATTTGAATAGTCTGTGAAATTATTGAAAGATGGAAACATACTGGTAAAATTGATAAGTATTGACAAGGGATTCAATATGCAAAAAGAATCACTCGAAAAAGTGCTACGATTTGCAAGATATGGCCATATAACGGTTTGAATTCAAATTTCAATAAATTCAAATTTAAACATTGCAAAAGTGTGAAACTTTGATTTTTTTAATATATTCTACTAATCAATACGAGTATGTAGGAAAAATAATCGATGAATCAAGAGAGTATATACGGATCAAGAGATATGGCTAAATGAAAATTGCATTAAAATTTGTCAAAAAAAACTCTGTAGTCTTGTGCTTGTGCCACATGGCGTAATGTGGCTGCCTGCAGTGTGTTCACTGGGTGGCTTATACGACGGACGACCGACATATAAGAGAAAACGGTTCGGCAGTAAAAACAAATGGCGATCTAATCTCGGACGTACACGATAGATCAGATGGCACAGGATTTGCTCACCGAAGAAAATGGATGAGCGGTGGCCGGATTTGGAGAAGAAGCTCGGGGCGTCTCGGAGGTGATGTGGGCGACGGCTATAGAGGGTATACGGCAACACGGAGATGACTGACAAGTGCAGAGCGTGACGGCAATGAACTAGGCGACCATGGAGACGATTGGAGCTTGCTCCTGTTGCTGCTTCGCCCGGGGGTTCTATGAATGAACTCTGGCGAGTCAGACTTTGCTTGTAAGCTGAAGTTGGGAAGAGAGAAGAGAGTAACCGTGAGTACTCGATGTTCTCTTATAGTGATAGAATCAAGAGCTTCTGCGGCGAAGCTCATCGGCAAGATCCGATCGGATCGTGTAGGTGGGGTAGGGCATGAAAGTTGGCAAAAGAAAGAAAAATCGAACGAGGAGGGGTTGGATATATTCTATAGGGTGTCTCATGTGGCCTTGGGGTCAAGAATCAAACGAATTGATGAGGATTTTTATCGGGATTGGATGTCCAGGACGAACACGTCTGAGGAATTGTAGTACTATGTCACATGCAACTAAGACTAGTTAGGAGGGGCGCTCCTCCCTGGAGCTGACCTGAGCCAGTCCTCCCTCAGCCCCGCCGCTGAATTTTCATATTTTACTGGAGTGTGCAAAAATTCTGAAATTTTTACACAATACTTTTATACAAATTCTTTATTATGTCCTAATTGCTCAGAATGTGTTCAGTTACATAAGTATACATTCCATCTGCATCTTTACAAACTGTCCTGTTTTGCACAGATTGTTTTATAGTTGCTTTGCGTGCTTATGTTTGAATTCTTGTTGAGCCCCATTGACTTGGGAGCCATAGAATTGTGATAGCATACAGTGGGTAATGTTAGATTATAATTATGCAATAATGTTATGGCAAGACATGATGGGATTTGGTGTTATGTGTATTAACGTTTTTAATAAAAGTTTTGTCAAGTTTTGTGTGGATGAAGTGTTCGAAGATCAAGGAGGTGTCAATGTGAGAAGAATAAGGAGAGATAAGAGTTCAAGCTTGGTGATGCCCAAGGCACACCAAGTAAATATTCAAGGAGACTCAAGCGTCTAAGCTTGGGGATGCCCCGGAAGGCATCCCATCTTTCTTCTTCAACAATTATCGGCATGTCTCGGTTTTTGTTTTGTTCACATGATATGCGTAAATTCTTGGAGCGCGTGTGCCTTTTATTTTCCTTTTGTCAATGCACCATGCTGGTTTGGGAAAGTCCGTGGTTGATTTATAGAATGCTCCTTGCACTTCACTTATATATTTTGAGTATGGCTTTATAGAATGCATCATGTTCTTCACTTATATCATTTGAAGTTGGATGCCTGTTTCTCTACATATAGAAAACCGTTATTTGTAGAATGCTCTTTTGCCGCACTTATATTTATTAGAGCATGTCCAGGTCTTTTGTAGAAAGAATTAAACTCTTGTTCTTCACTTATATTTGTTTGAGAGTTAATAAACAGTGACAGTAATTTGCATGGGTTATAAGACTAGTCCAAAAATAATCGGTATTCAAGGAGTGATAATCAAAAACTTCATGTAGCACATTAAAGAGAAATTGTGGGTTAATAATATTGATGTGGTAATGTGAAAGGGTGTGAGTGCATCATTGTTGATTCGTAGAAGTGTCGGTATAAAGAGGTGCTAACTTCTTGTTTGTCTAAAAATTAAAAAGGCATGGTGAGGATGTGTGAGCATTTCTATTCCTCGTTAAAATCCTAGTGTTGTTTCGGGTCGGAGGCGCGCGATGGTTAACTCCTCCCAACCTCCTCCCTCGGGGCATGTGAGTAGTACTTTGATTTGTGATAAAACTAAGAAAACTTTGCAATAAGTATATGAGTTCTTTATGACTAATGTGAATCCATGGATATACACACTCTCACCTCCACATATTTTCTAGCCGCTTCGGTACCATGCATTGCCCATTCTCACCTCGGGGATCGGTGCAACTTTCACCGGTGCATCCAAACCCCGTGACATGATATGCTCTGTTGCACATAAGCCTCATTATATCTTCCTCAAAACAGCCACCATACCTACCTATCATGGAATTTCCATAGCCATTCCGAGATATATTGTCATGCAACTTCCACCGTCACTTCATATGACTTGCATTTCCAATGTCATATTGCTTTGCATGATCGTAAGATAGCTAGCATGATATTTACATGGCTTGTCCCTTTGATGTCTTTTGCTATGCTAGATCATTGCACATCCTGGTACACTGCCAGAGGCATTCATATAGAGGCATATCATCCTAACAATTTTTCATATCGAGTTGTAAGTAAAAAAAGTGTGATGATCATCATTATTAGAGCATTGTCCCAGTGAGGAAAGAATTATGGAGACTATGATTCTCCCACAAGTCGGGATGAAACTCCGGACGAAAAAATAAAAATGAGGGAGGCCAAATGAGCCCACCATATAAAAAATCAAAAAATGAAGAAAAAAATGAAAAAAATGAGAGAAGGGACTTTGCTACTATCCTTTACAACACTTGTGCCTCAAAGTGGCACTATGTTCTTCATATAGAGAGTCTCATGTTTTATCACTTTCATTTGCTAGTGGGAAATTTTCATTATTAGAACTTGGCTTGTATATTCGGATGACAGGCGTCCTCAAATGCCCGAGGTCTTCATGAGCAAGCAAGCTGGATGCACACCCACTTAGCTTCAGTCGAGCTTTCATACACTTAAATCTCTAGTGCATCCGTTGCATGGCAATCCCTACTCCTCTCATTGATATCTATTGATGGGCATCTCCATAGCCCGTTGATATGCCGAGTTAATGCGAGACTTTCTTCTCCACTTTTACCCCTTTGAAACCTACCACCACATTCAATTCCACCTATATGCTATGTCCATGGTTCACGCTCATGTATTGCATGAAGAATAAAAAGTTGATGCATATTGAAAAAAGTACGATCCAATTGCCTGACTTGGGCATCGTGGTGCTTGACATTTGTATTAATGTGGTGAAGACGGAGCCATGCCTTGCTAATATAATAAGATGAATGGGGGTAAACATTCTTTGAGGATCGTATACCTTGAAAGATTGATGATTTTGTTGCTTGTGCTTATAAGTATTACTATGTTAATGTTAGTTAATTCATCGTTTCTCAATGAGCATACATGCAAAAGATTACATATAGGATAGCATGTCACATCAAAAATTCTGTTTTTTTTATCATTTACCTACTCGAGTACGAGCATGAATTAAGCTTGGGGATGCTTGATACGTCTCCAACGTATCTATAATTTTTTATTGTTCCATGCTATTATATTATCATTCTAGGATACTTTTTGAGTAATTAGTTACCAATTTATATTATTTTTGAGCACTAACCTATTGACCCAGTGCCCAGTGCCAGTTCCTGTTTTTTGTGTGTTTTTTGTTTCGCAAAAATTCCATATCAAACGAAGTCCAAACGCGATAAAAAATTATGGAGATTTTTTTTGGAATATATGTGAATTTTGGGAGTCGGAATCAACGCAAGACGATGCCCGACGGCCCCACAAGCCAACAGGGCGCGGCCTTGGGGGAGGGCCGCGCCCTGATGGCTTGTGGCCAGCCCTTAAGTCGGTTGAGGCCCTCGTTCCGCCGCAAGAAATATATTTTCGCGATAAAAATCCCATCAAAATTTCAGCTCGATTGGAGTTACGTAGCTCCGGATATTTAAGAAACGGTGAAGGGGTCCGAAAATAGACGCGAAAACAGAAGAGAAACAGAGAGATAGATCCAATCTCGAAGAGGCTCCTGCCCTCCGGGAGCCATGGCGGCCATGAACCAGAGGGGAAACTCTCCTCCCACCTAGGGAGGAGGCCAAGGAAGAATAAGAAGGAGGGGGCTGCTACTTCTCGAGCATGCGTTGGTTTCCGTGAAGAGGAACGGATGATGCAGCAAAGTAGATAAGTATTTCCCTCAGTTGTTGAGAACCAAGGTATCAATCCAGTAGGAGATATAAGCAAGTCCCCAATATGTGTACCTACACAAAGAATCAAACACTTGCACCCAACGCTATAAAGGGGTTGTCAATCCCTTCACGGTTACTTGCAAGGATGAGATCTGATAGAGATAGATAGAATAGATTGCTTGAACGGAAAGTAAAACAAAAGTAAAAAGATTGCAGCAAGATATTTTTGGTATTTTTGGTTTTAGATCAGAAAGTATAAGATGGAAAATAGACCCGGGGGCCATAGGTTTCACTAGAGGCTTCTCTCATGATGGCAAGTATTACGGTGGGTGAACAAATTACTATCGAGCAATTGATAGAAAAGCGAATAATTATGAAGATATCCAAGGAAATGATTATGCATATAGGCATCACGTCCGTGTCAAGTAGACCGAAACGATTCTGCATCTACTACTATTACTCCACACATCGACCGACTCCTGCCTGCATCTAGAGTATTAAGTTCATGAAGAACAGAGTAACGCATTAGGTAAGATGACATGATGTAGAGGGATAAACTCAAGCAATATGATGAAAACCCCATCTTTTTATCCTCGATGGCAACAATACAATACGTGCCTCGCTACCCCTACTATGTCACTGGGTGAGGACACCGCAAGATTGAACCCAAAACTAAGCACTTCTCCCATTGCAAGAATTACCAATCTAGTTGGCCAAACCAAACCAATAACTCGAAGAGACTTGCAAATATATGAAATCATGCATATAAGAATTCAGAAAAGACTCAAATAATACTCATAGATAATCTGAACATAAACCCACAATTCATCGGATCTCGACAAACACACCGCAAAAGAGTATTACATCGGATAGATCTCCATGAAGATCATGAAGAACATGGTATTGAAGAGCAAAGAGAGAGAAGAAGCCATCTAGCTACTAGCTATGGACCCGAAGGTCTGTGGTGAACTACTCACGCATCATCGGAGGGGCAATGGAGTTGATGTAGATGCCCTCCGTGATCGAATCCCCCTCCGGCAGATTACCGGAAAAGGCTCCAAGATTGGATCTCACGGGAACCGAGGCTCCTGGCGGCGGAAAAGTGTTTTCGTGGCTCTCTCTGATATCCAGGGAATATTTGGGGATTTATAGGCCGAAGATTAGGGTTGGGGGAGTTGCCGTGGCCCCACAAGCCAGCCCCCCCCTAGGGCGCGCCCCTGTGGCTTGTGGCCACACGGAGGCTCCTCTGCCTTGGTCTCCAAGCTTGGTAGTTGTCTTCTGGTCCAAGAAAAATTATTCCGAAGATTTTATTCCGTTTGGACTCCGTTTAATATTCCTTATCTGCAATACTCAAAAACAAGGAAAAAAACAGAAACTGGCACTAGGCTCTAGATTAATAGGTTAGTCCCAAAAATAATATAAAATAGCATATTAATGCATATAAAACATCCAAAATAGATAATATAATAGCATGGAACAATCAAAAATTATAGATACGTTAGAGACGTATCAAGCATCCCCAAGCTTAATTCCTGCTCGTCCTCGAGTAGGTAAATGATAAAAACAGAATTTTTGATGTGGAATGCTACCTAACATATTTATCCATGTAATATTCTTTACTGTGGCATGAATATTAAGATCCGTAAGATTCAAAACAATAGTCTAATATTGACATAAAAACAGTAATACTTCGAGCACACCAACAAGGCAATCGTGTCCTTTCGAAATAACATGGCCTTAGAAAGTTATCCCTACAAAATCATATGGTCTGGCTATGCTCCATCTTCCCCACACAAAGTATCTAAATCATGCACAACCCCGATGAACAAGTCAAGCAATTGTTTCACACTTTTGGTGTTCTCAAACCTTTTCAATTCTCACGCAATACATGAGCGCGATCCATGGATATAGCACTATAGGTGGAATAGAATATGGTGGAGGTTGCAAGGGAAAGGGAGAAGATAGTCTCACATCAACTAGGCGTATCAACGGGCTATGGAGATGCCCATTAATAGATATCAATGTGAGTGAGTAGGGATTGCCATGCAACAAATGCACTTAGAGCTATAAGTGTATGAAAGCTCAAAAAGGAAACTAAGTGGTCGTGCAAGATGAAAATCCACTAGTTATATGAAAGTGACAAAATAGGAGACTCTCTATCATGAAGATCATGGTGCTACTTTGAAGCACAAGTGTGGAAAAATATAGTAGCAATTGTCCCTTCTCTCTTTCTCTCATTTTTTTCTTTTTTTTCCTTTTTTTTATTTTGGTGGGCATCTTTGGCCTCTTTTTTTTTTATTTGGGCTTCGCTGGCCTCTTTTATTTTTTTGTAAAGTCCGGATACTCATCCCAACTTGTGAGGGAGTCATGGCTTCCATCATCCTTTTCTCACACGGGACAATGCTCTAATAATGAAAATCATCACACTTTTATTTACTTACAACTAGAAATAAAAATTACAACTCGATACCTATGACAAAATATGACTCTATATGCAATATGAAAGTGGTGGTGCATGTCATGAAAAGCGGAACGGTGGAAGTTGCATGGCAATATATCTCGAAATGGCTATGGAAATGCCATAATAGGTAGGTATGGTGGCTGTTTTGAGGAAAATATATGGTGGTTGTTTTGAGGAAGGTGGGTTTGATGTACCGGCGAAAGTTGCGCGGTACTAGAGAGGCTAGCAAAGGTGGAAGGGTGAGAGTGCGTATAATCCATGGACTCAACATTAGTCATAAAGAACTCACATACTTATTGCAAAAGTCTATTAGTTATCAAACAAAGCATTAGACGCATGCTCCTAGGGGAGAGGTTGGTAGGAGTTAACCATCGCGCGCTCCCGACCCTCACACAAAGGTTGACAATCATTAAACAAATCATGCTCCGACTTCGTTACATAACGGTTCACCATACGTGCATGCTACGGGAATCACAAGCTTCAACACAAGTATATCTTCCAATTCACAACTACTCACTAGCATGACTCTCATATTACCATCTCCATTATCTCAAAACTATATGCAAGGAATCAAACTTCTCATAGTATCCAATGCACTTAATATGAAACTTTTTATTATATCCCTCTTGGATGCCCATTATATTAGGACTAAAATCATAACCTAAAAAAATTACCATGCTGTTTTAAGAAAATCTCAAAATAATATAAGTGAGGTACGAGAGTTCAATAATTTCTATAAAATATAACACCACCGTGCTCTAAAAAGATATAAGTGAAGCACTAGAGCAACATTGCCTAGCTCAAAAGATATAAGTGAAGCACATAGAGTATTCTAATAAATTCACGAATCAGCGTGTCCCTCTCAAAAAGATGTGCAGCAAGGATGATTGTGGCAAACTAAAAAGCAAAGACTCATATCATACAAGACGCTCCAAGCAAAACACATATCATGTGGTGAATAAAAATATAGCCTCAAGTAAATTTACCGATGGATTGAAGACGAAAGAGGGGATGCCTTCCGGGGCATCCCCAAGCTTAGGCTTTTTGGTATCCTTGAATATGGCTTGGGGTGCCTTGGGCATCCCCAAGCTTAGGCTCTTGCCACTCCTTATTCCATAGTCCATCAAATCTTTACCCAAAACTTGAAAACTTCACAACACAAAACTCAACAGAAAACTCATGAGATCCGTTAGTATAAGAAAAATAAATCACCACCTTAGGTACTGTTGTGAACTCATTCTTTATTTATATTGGTGTAATATCTACTGTATTCTAACTTCTCCATGGTTCATACCCCCCGATACAACCCATAGATTCATCAAAATAAGCAAACAACACAAAGAAAACAGAATCTATTAAAAACAGAACAGTCTGTAGAAATCTATAGACTTCGAATACTTCTGTAACTCCAAAAATTCTGAAAAATTAGGAAAATCAGGGCAATTTGTATATCAATCTTGTGTAAAAATTTCAGATCAAAAGCACGTTCCAGTGAATTTACAAAATTCCTGGACTGAGAGCAAAAGTTTCTGTTTTTCAGCAAAATCAAATCAACAAACACCGTAGACCATCCCAAAGGTCTTACTTGGCTCAAAAACTAATTTAAAAAAGAAAACACAATTATTACAGAAGTAATAATGTGCAAAACACACCAAAACAGAAGCAAAAAACAGAAAGCAAAAATAAAATTGGGTTGCCTCCCAACAAGCACTATTGTTTAACGCCCCTAGCTAGGCAAAACACAATAGATCTAGGTATTGTCACCTTTGGTATGCAATCCATCCTCGACCATATCTTCCAAAACCCTCTTTAGAAAATCCTTTAATTTCCTTCTATCCTTTCTAATAGGAGAACTTAGTTCATGAAAAGGACTTTGATTAGTAACTTTGATATTCATAAACTCAAAATCAGGATCATCACCGTAAACATCATCATATAAAACGCGTATCTCATTTTTAATGGGTTCCCTGATTTTTTCTTCTAACCAATCATCATTGAATCCTTCATAAATGCCCCTAGTGATCCAATCAAATTCATCATAGGTTTCAAGATACATGGTTTGGGAAATTTCAGGATAGGGAACTCTTCTTGCAAGATTATCACGGTAAGATTGATAGTCCCTAGACTCAAAGCTACGCAAGGTTTCTTTATTATGTAAGATTTCTTCAATTGGAGGGTGCTCAATATCCTTTTTATAGAAAGCAAAAATTTCCCTAGCTTCATCTAAGATAAAATCAATTTCACGCATAAGGATGATAGTAGCAATCTTTTTAGTCTTAGGGTGATTAATGTTGGGAAGTTCGTAAAACACCTTTTGCAAAGCGGGATGAATATGCACAAATTTCCTTTCCAATTTTTCAATGAGCATGACAATAGCATCCGCATCACAATTTGTGCTAAGAAGAATAGATCTCTTATTCATAGGCATTACTCCCGTACAATCAAAGAATTCTTGAATAACACTCTTCCCAATGATATTAATGTCCCCAACTTGAAAAGTTTTAGCTTTATAATTAGGAGGAGATTCAGTTTCATGATTTAGAGAGCAAGAACCATGTTTTTCCTCAAGATTTGTACTAGCAACACCCTCAAAATTTTCAATGGTAACCTTCCCAGATTCAGACATAGTGGAAACGAAACGATCTATCACGCAAGCAAACAAAAAGCAACCGAAAAGACGAGCGGAAGAAGGGCGAAGAAAAAGGCAAATCTTTTTGGAAAATCGTTTTAGAAGTGGGGGAGAGGAAAACGAGAGGCAAATGGCAAATAATGTAAATGCAAGAGATGAGTTTGTGATGGGTACTTGGATGGCTTGATGTAGATCTCTCCGGCAACCACGTCAGAAATTAACAAGTTGATGAAAAAGTTCTTGTCTTGACTTGCTATGTATCTCCCCGGCAACGGCACTAGAAATCCTTCTTGCTACTTCTCGAGCATGCGTTGGTTTCCATGAAGAGGAACGAATGATGCAGCAAAGTAGATAAGTATTTCCCTCAGTTGTTGAGAACCAAGGTATCAATCCAGTAGGAGATACAAGCAAGTCCCCAATAGGTGTACCTACACAAAGAATCAAACACTTGCACCCAACGCTATAAAGGGGTTGTCAATCCCTTCACGGTTACTTGCAAGGATGAGATCTGATAGAGATAGATAGAATAGATTGCTTGAACGGAAAGTAAAACAAAAGTAAAAAGATTGCAGCAAGATATTTTTGGTATTTTTGGTTTTAGATCAGAAAGTATAAGATGGAAAATAGACCCGGGGGGCATAGGTTTCACTAGAGGCTTCTCTCATGATGGCAAGTATTACGGTGGGTGAACAAATTACTGTCGAGCAATTGATAGAAAAGCGAATAATTATGAAGATATCCAAGGCAATGATTATGCATATAGGCATCACGTCCGTGTCAAGTAGACCGAAACGATTCTGCATCTACTACTATTACTCCACACATCGACCGACTCCTGCATGCATCTAGAGTATTAAGTTCATGAAGAACAGAGTAACGCATTAGGTAAGATGACATGATGTAGAGGGATAAACTCAAGCAATATGATGAAAACCCCATCTTTTTATCCTCGATGGCAACAATACAATACGTGCCTCGCTACCCCTACTATGTCACTGGGTGAGGACTGATTGAACCCAAAACTAAGCACTTCTCCCATTGCAAGAATTACCAATCTAGTTGGCCAAACCAAACCAATAACTCGAAGAGACTTGCAAAGATATGAAATCATGCATATAAGAATTCAGAAAAGACTCAAATAATATTCATAGATAATCTGAACATAAACCCACAATTCATCGGATCTCGACAAACACACCGCAAAAGAGTATTACATCGGATAGATCTCCATGAAGATCATGAAGAACATGGTATTGAAGAGCAAAGAGAGAGAGAAGAAGCCATCTAGCTACTAGCTCTGGACCCAAAGGTCTGTGGTGAACTACTCACGCATCATCGGAGGGGCAATGGAGTTGATGTAGATGCCCTCCGTGATCGAATCCCCCTCCGGCAGATTACCGGAAAAGGCTCCAAGATTGGATCTCACGGGAACCGAGGCTCCTGGCAGCGGAAAAGTGTTTTCGTGGCTCTCTCTGGTATCCAGGGAATATTTGGGGATTTATAGGCCAAAGATTAGGGTTGGGGGAGTTGCCGTGGGCCCACAAGCCAGCCCCCCCCCTAGGGCGCGCCCCTGTGGCTTGTGGCCACACGGCGGCTCCTCTGCCTTGGTCTCCAAGCTTGGTAGTTGTCTTCTGGTCCAAGAAAAATTATTCCGAAGATTTTATTCCGTTTGGACTCCGTTTAATATTCCTTATCTGCAATACTCAAAAACAAGGAAAAAACAGAAACTGGCACTAGGCTCTAGATTAATAGGTTAGTCCCAAAAATAATATAAAATAGCATATTAATGCATATAAAACATCCAAAACAGATAATATAATAGCATGGAACAATCAAAAATTATAGATACGTTGGAGATGTATCAGGGGCTCTCTCCCCCTCTCTCCCGGTGGCGTCGGAGCGCCGCCGGGGCAACCATCATGACGGCGATCTACACCAACAACTTCGCCACCGTCACCACCAACTCTCTCCCCCTATATGCAGCGGTGTAAAACCTCTCTTCATTTTTGTAATGTCTACTCAAACATTGAGCTTAATGCTATATATTATTATCCAATGATGTGTGGCTATCCTATGATGTTTGAGTAGATTTTTTTTGTCCTACGGGTTAATTGTGGTATGATGTTATTGATAAGAGTTGTATGTTGATATGGTGTTGCCCTAAGGTTCCATCCGTGAGGCACACACGTGAGGGAATCACGCTGTAGGGTTTGCAATATGTTCATGATTCGCTTATAGTAGGTTGGTGAGTGACTGAAACACAACCCCGAGTAAGGGAGTTGTTTGCGTATGGGAGTAAAGAGGACTTGATGTTTAATGCTATGGTTGGGTTTACCTTAATGATTTCTAGTAGTTGCGGATGCTTGCTAGAGGTCCAATCATAAGTGCATATGATCCAAGTACGGAAAGTGTGTTAGCGTATGCCTCTCCCTCGTTGCATATGATAATTATCTGTCATGTTATATTCAATTGCCTATGGACAATCTTTCTCTTGCGTTACACAAAAATCTTTCTACTAAAATTTTTACTTTATTGTTCTTTATCTAAACAGCCCCTAACTTTTATTTACTTGTTCTTTATTACCTTGCAAAACTATCTACTACACCTACTAAGTACTTCTAGTTTATTTGCCGCAAAGTAGTTTCATACTTGTTCTAGTTAAAGTAAGGGTTAGCGTGCGTAGAGTTGTATTGGTGGTCGATAGAACTTGAGAGAATATTAATTCTACCTTTAGCTCCTCATTGGGTTCGACACTCTTACTTATCGAAAAAGGCTACAAACGATCCCCTACACTTGTGGGTTATCAAGACCTTTTCTGGCGCCGTTCCTGGGGAGCAATAGCGTAGTGGTTGATATTCTCGTGCGTGCTTGTTTGCTTTATCACTACGTAATTTTATTTTCCGTTATAAGTTGTTTTATATCTTTAGTTATGGATATGGAACACGAAACACCAAAAAAATAGTTGTACTTGCTACTCATGGAGATGGGGAACATCCTAAAACCCTCGATGCTGGTTATGTGAAACACATTAATTACTACTTTGATAATCCTGAGAAATCCTTATTCAACTTGATAATGGGAGACACTTTGGATCAACGTGAGTGCTTTAGGGATTATCGCTTGTCTAAAAAAGGGAAACACTTATGGGATCAAATTAAAATGTTGCGTTGGTATGCTTGGGATTTATGCGTGTGAAGTGATTATACTTGTTGCTCTAAGAGTAAGGGTCTGCACCTTCCCTTTAAATGTGAATTTAATGATAATAAAACCTTGGCTTCTTATGCTAATGGTATATATGATTACTATGATGTGGAACAAATAGAAGAATTTGTTGCTTTTAAGGGTGCATATGAAATTGCTTCTTTGATTGAAAAGTATGATGATATTCCTTACAAATCTGAAAAAAAATTCCATACTTAAATATTTCTATGAGAATTATGAATACAATGCCGATATTAATGAATTTATTGAGAGAATGTCTGCTGCCTTGGAAGAGACTAATATTTTGCAGGAATACATGGAAGAAGAAATTGCTGAAACTGTGAGCCCATTAGATGAAAAAGATGAGGATGAGAGTGAAGAACAAAAGGAGGAAGTGCGGATTAGTGACATGTCTCTGTCGTATCTACTTTTCCTGCCGCTTTTGCTCTTGTTTTGGACTCTAATTTGCATGATTTGAATGAAACTAACCCGGACTGCCGCTGTTTTCAGCAGAACTACCATGGTCTTGTTTTTTGTGCAGAAATAAAAGTTCTAGGAACTGGACGAAACTTTTTGGAGATTTATTTTACAATAAATAAAAAATACTGGAGCCAAGAACCACCGGAGGGGGTGCCCTAGTTGGGCACGATACACCAGGGCGCGCCACCCCCTCCAGGCGCGCCCTGGTGGGTTGTGCCCACCTCGGGGCCCCACTAACCCTAATTTCGGTGCTATAGAATCCTATTTTTGGAGAAAAAAATCAGAGAGAAAGTTTCATCGCGTTTTACGATATGGAGCTACCGCCACCTCCTGTTCTTCATCGGGAGGCCAGATCTGGAGCCCGTTTGGGGCTCCGGAGAGAGGAATCTTCGGTCTTCGTCATCATCAACCCTTCTCCATCGCCAATTCCATGATGCTCCCCACCGGGAGTGAGAAATTCCTTTGTAGGCTTGCTGGTCGGTGAGGAGTTGGATGAGATTCATCATGTAATCGAGTTAGTTTTGTTAGGGCTTGATCCCTAGTATCCACTATGTTCTGAGATTAATGTTGCTATGACTTTGCCATGCTTAATGCTTGTCACTAGGGCCTGAGTTCCATGATTTCAGATCTGAACCGTTTATGTTATCACCATTATATCTATGTTCTTGATCCGATCTTGCTAGTCATATGCACCTACTATGTGTTATGATCCGTAAACCCCGGAGTGACAATAGTCGGGATACTTTCCGGTGATGACCGTAGTTTGAGGAGTTCATGTATTCACTATGTGTTAATGCTTTGTTCCGGTTCTCTATTAAAAGGAGGCCTTAATATCCCTTAGTTTCCTTATGGACCCCGCTGCCACGGGAGGGTAGGACAAAAGATGCCATGCAAGTTCTTTTCCATAAGCATGTATGACTATTTACAAAATACATGCCTACAGTACATTTATGAACTGGAGCTAGTTCTGTGTCGCCCTAGGTTATGACTGTTACATGATGAATATTATCCAACGAGTTCACCGATCCAGTGCCTACGATTTTTCCACATATTGTTCTTGATAAGTTACTATTGCTACTGCTATTGTCACACTTGCTACAAAACTATTACTATCACTGCTACCGTTACTGTTACTGTTACTACTACTATCAAAACTATCATACTACTGTGCTACTGATCACTCTACTGCAGATATTTAATCTCCTGGTGTGGTTGAATTGACAACTCAACTGCTAATACTCGCAAATATTCTTTGGCTCCCCTTGTGTCAAATCTATAAATTTGGGTTGAATACTCTACCCTAGAAAACTGTTGCAATCCCCTATACTTGTGGGTTATCAAGACCTTTTTCTGGCGCCGTTGCCGGGGAGCATAGCTATATTTGTTGAGTCACTTGGGATTTATATCAATTGATCACTATGAAGAATCTGAAGGATCCAAAAACCAAGATTTTTCCCTCTAAGACGAGGGGAGGTAAGGAATTGCCATCTAGCTCTGCACTTGATTCACCTTTGATTATGAGTAAGCTTGAAACACCACCACATGCTAGTAATCCTGATATGTCGCAAGTTATTGATGATGCTACTTCTGCTATGAATGATGCTTATGATGATGCTAGTACCATGCTTGATGATAATGTGCCACTAGGTGAATTTCTTGATGAACAAATTGCTAGAGCTAAAGAGAATGAAATTACTAGAACTGGTGAGATTACTGAAACTGATGGAGTCTTTGAAACTAAGAACTATGAAACACCTATTAGACCTAGCTCTCCTAGATTTGAAATGCCTAAGATACCTGAAGGTTATGTTTTGGATGGAGAAATAGCTACAGAAATCCTTTCTTGTAAGGATAGAGATGATCCTAAGAAATTACTACACAAGTATAAAGAGAAGACTTTGAATGCTAGAATGAAATGTGATCCTAATTTTGCTACTTCACCTATCTTTGTTACCGATAAGGATTATGAATTCTCTGTCGACCCAGAGTTAATTACTTTGGTTGAATCTGATCCTTTCCATGGCTATGAAACTGAAACTGTAGTGGCACATCTTACTAAGCTGAATGATATAGCCACCCTCTTTGCTCATGATGAGAAGATTCGCTATTACTATATTATCAAATTATTTCCGTTCTCGTTAAAGGGTGATGCTAAGATATGGTACAATACTCTTGCTCCTGGTTGTGTGCGTAGTCCCCAGAATATGATTTTCTACTTCTCTGAAAAATATTTTCCTGCTCATAAGAAACAAGCTGCCTTACAGGAAATATTTAACTTTGTGCAAATTGAAGAAGAGAGACTCCCACAAGCTTGGGGGAGGCTTCTCCAATTGTTTAATGCTTTGCCTGATCACCCTCTTAAGAAATATGAAATACTTGATATCTTCTATAATGGACTAACTGATGCTTCTAGGGACTTCCTAGATAGTTGTGCTGGTTGTGTTTTCAGAGAACGAACTGTTGAACAAGATGAGGAACCATTGAATAATATATTGAAGAATTATGATGATTGGACTCTCCCTGAACCTCCACTTAAACCCACTCCGAAGAAGAGGGGTATCTTATTTCTCAGTCTTGAAGATATGCAAGAGGCAAAGAAATGTATGAAGGAAAAAGGTATTAAAGCTGAGGATGTTAAGAATTTACCACCTATTGAAGAAATACATGGCCTTGACACACCACCACCTCCACAGGTGGTAGAGGTAAATTCTTTATTAAAGTTTGATGAAAGTGATATCCCTTACAATAAAAATCCTAGTCAATGCTTATATGAGTTTGATAACTACATTATGAAAAAAGATCACTTCAATGCAAATGTTGTGAAACAATTGAAATATAATTCTGATATGATTGCTCGCTTGAGTGAATTGTTATTTAAAATCAGTAATGATGTTTGAGGTGTAGGAAAACATGCCTCTATGGTTCAAACCCAGTTAGAACAAGTTGCTAAATCTCAAAAAGAATTGCTTGGTGAAATGAATAATAATATGAATGATTTTGCTGCTAGAGTAGTTACTAGAGGAGGTAGAATGACCCAAGAACATCTTTATCCTGAAGGCATCATAAAAGAATTGAACAAGACTCTCGGATAATTAATACTGATGCACCTAGTCCTTCTAAAAAAAGAAAAAGAAAAAGAAAAAGAAAATGATAGGACTTTGCATAGCTCTAGTGTACCTGAGATAGAAAAACCTCCTAAAGATAATGATGTCTCTATTTCCGATGCTAAAACTCAATCTGGTAATGAACATTCACTTAGTGATAATGAAAATGATAATGATGATCTTCATGAGGATACGCAACTGAACAATGATAAAGAACCAGATAATGATGTTGAAATAGAGCCTGCTGTTGATCTTGATAACCGACAACCTAAAAATAAACGATATGATAAAAGAGACTTTGTGGCTAGAAAACAAGGTAAAGAAAGAGAGCCATGGGTTTAGAAACCCATGTCCTTTCCACCTAAACCATCTAAGAAAAAAAATGATGAAGAATTGAATGCTTTGCTGAAATGATTAGGCCACACTTTTTGTGTACCCGCTTAACTGATATCCTAAAGATGGCCCCTTATGCAAAATACATGAAAGACATCATCACTAATAAAAGAAAGATACCTGAAGCTGAAATCTTCACCATGCTTGCTAATTATTCTTTTAAGGATGGAGTACCTAAAAAACCTGGAGATCCTGGAATACCAACTATACCTTGCTCCATTATAAGAAATTATGTCAAAACTGCTTTGTGTGATTTGGGAGCTGGTGTTAGTGTTATGCCTTTCTCCTTATATAAAAGACTTGATTTGAATAAACTCACACCTACTGAAATATCATTGCAAATGGCTGACAAATCAACTGCCATACCTATCGGTATTTGTGAGGATGTCCCCGTTGTTGTTGCAAATGTTACTATCTTAACAGACTTTGTTATTCTTGAGATGCCTGAGGACGACAACATGTCGATTATCCTTGGTAGACCCTTTTTTCATACTGCAGGGGCTGTTATTGATTGCAATAAAAGCAAAGTCACTTTCCATATAAATGGTAATGAGCATACGGTGCACTTTCCGAAGAAACAATTCCAAGTGAATGGTATAAATGTTATTGAAGAATCTCCAACACTCACTATTGGAAGTTTTAAACTACCTCTACCTACTACCAAAAAGAAATATGGCATACCTATTGTTGGGGATATGCATATCCCCATTGAGGTAACTTAGTGTTTTACGAAAGTTCTTTGGTTTCATGCTAATCGGAAGTGGTTGTTAATAAGACTTGATCAACCTTATTAATGGATCATTTTTGAGAGGTATGAAGTTGATGAACCTAGTAGGCACAACCTTCTGCTCCCACCGCTTGTTTTCTATTTTTTGTAGTCAAATAAAATAAATGCCATGTCTATCCTGTTTTCTGTTTTCTCCGTGCAATATAAAATGACCCAAAAATAAAAGTTCTCAGAATGTCCTGAAAATTTGATACGATTGTTTTCTGAATATTTCTGAATTTCTGGTGCAAATAACATCAGAGGGGGTGCACTTGGTGCCCACAAGACACCAGGGCGTGCCAGCAGCCCCAGGCGCGCGCTGGTGGGTTGTGGTCCCCACGTGGGCCCCCTCACTTATCACTTTAGCCCATGTCGTCTCCTACCTCCAGAAAAAAAATCACCCTAGCTCTCATTCCCGTGTTCTTGCTCTCAAACCCGTGAATTTCGATCTCTTTGCTCGAAGCTCCGTTTTCGAAACTGTTTTGGGGGATTGCTACTTGGTATGTGACTCCTCCATTGCTCCAATTAGTTTTTGATTTAGTGGGTTATTTTTAGAATAATTAGCTACTCTTGGTGCTGCTGTAGATGGGCTTGCATGTTGAATTCTTAGAGTTCTAAGTAGTTTGAATGCTTAATATGGCCTCTATGCATCCTTAGGAGTAGTTGCTATTAATCTTACGAAGTTTTGTTAACAAAATTTTGTGTCCAAAAAAATATTTTAGAAATTTGTACTCGAATAAAATGAACTTCTTTGGAAGGAGTTCTTCGATGAGGCGGTCCTCGGGGGACTCATCAAGTGCAAGCTCGGTCCGACAATCTTATGTTGAGCCAAGTGAAAGCTCTATACGAGACGCCGCTACCAAATCATGCTTATAGCCATGTAACGAATTCATGGTAGGTGCAGGTATTAAGGAGGAATTCGAACAATTTATCCACAACGTAGAACTTGCCCCCTTCATCGCAGATAAGTGCATTCAACATCTCGAACTCACAAAAATATTCACCAAGAAATTCAAATATTTTCCTCGTGAGTCAAGAGTTTCCTTCAACCTTTATGACCTTCCCTTTACCATGCCTTTAGAATTGTTCTGTGAAGCGTGCAAAATTCCATATTGGGGTTCGCTAGACGAACCACCAAAATCTGAGTATGAGTCATTTTTGATTAATGTTTGCTACGGTGAAGATAGAGGAGTGACACAAGGTAGAATAAAAAGCATCCATTTCCCAGCAATACACTACTTTGTACTCTTTAATGGCAAATGCATCATAGGCAAACAAGATTGCAGCACACTGTGTGCTCCTGATTTGAGTCTCATACACACTGCTATAATAGGAGATAAATGTTATAATCTTGGAGCAATTGTTGCACGGAGATTGCAGCACAACGCTGCAAGTGGTCATTTTTATGGAGGAATTTATGCCTCCCGTGTAGCTAAGAAGCTAAATGTATCACCTTGGCCTAACGATCCCATTTTACCTACTCAGTACTTAGACTTTGAGGCCATGAAACATCATAAGTTCCTTAAGGGCACAACCACTAATTATACTTACAACTTGAGGTTTAATAAAGAGCCTGTTGTACCTGTTACTTTGCCTGCTCCTACTCTCTTTGATTTTCACAGTAGAGGAAGATACTATCACTACTGCAAGATGCTGCTAACGCGACACTACAATCAAAGACCCTTCGACGAAACTGTGTGCGATGCATGAATCGCAAACGGTATAGTTCAAGCTCCGTTGCCAATGACACGAACTATATGCGATGTAGGATCCATCAAATACGATTCAAAAAATATTTGCGTGTGCGATCTACGATAGATAGCTGACTTTTAAGAACTGTTTGTGATGAGGCGAACTGGCACAAACGGTTAATCAATTATAGATGTGTGTGATGTACGGCATACAGGTCCCTCATATGAACTGTTTGCGATGATACGTAAGAACACAAACGGTGCGGCGTAACAAGGTGTGTGTGGTAGGCTGCAAACAGTTCGATAATCAGAACTGTGTGCTATAATTCTAGACAACACATATGATTTGTTGTTCTGAATTGTGTGCTCGACATGGCACACAATTCAAGAAACCAAATGTGTGCGATATTGTGAATGATCACTGACGAATCTATATTCTTAACCGTTTGCGGTGAGATCGAGAAGGTAGACAGAGTTAAGGAATAAATATGAGCAAACGACAACAGGTTTAAGGATTACGGTCTGTTTTACTTCTTCTTGTTGTTGTTAGATGGCCCCGCGCCATCGTCTTGACGTGGACGCTTCTTGCCACTGACCGCTGGATTTTCATCGCCATCGTCGTTGATGTCCTCGTCGTCGTTCTCCTTGTTCGACCATTCCTCCTCATCATCATCGTCGTCGTCTTCTTCGTCCTTCGGAGGCTCCTCAGCGTCCTCCTCCTTGTCCGAACATTCCTCCTCCTCCTCATCATTGTCGTCTTCTTCGTCCTTCGGCGGCTCCTCGTCCGTCTGGTCGTCGTCTGATGACTCCGGCGGCGGAGTCCCTTCCATGAGCCGAATAAAATGGAGGTCAGGGCTTGATGCCGGACTCATGGAAGACGAGCGCGATGATTCTGTGGTTGACCCCAGACTGGCAGAACTGTCGTCCTCGCTGTTGCTCGACATTGCTGCGCTACGTAATTAAACAACCGGTGAGAAAGCGAGATTGCAGAGTGCGTGGAAGTGCAGAGTGGCCGGCCGGGACGATGAAGATGGTGGCAACTGAAGCATGGTGTGAATACAAGAGGAATGGCTATTGAAGCGGGGGATTGATGGATTATATTGGCGCCTTGGCAGGCGGTTAGAATTCTGATATAATCAACCGCAATTGTGTGCACCCGGTCCGTCGCTCTAAATTCCCGCTATTGTGCAGTTCTCAATATGCCAAATGTTTCACATGTGTACATTTTAGGAGTTCACATGGTTCGCTAGATGCATTGTTTAACTACACACACGCTTATATGAAACACAATGGGTGTGAAATAGTAAGCATTTAACATAGGACAGTTGGTAAGTAATAGATGAGCTCTGCTTATTGATGTAGCCATTAATAATCAAATGAAACCCCTAATGATCATTGCAAACAGCGCATAGAAGATGGCTAATGCTGCAACTACAACTACACATGCTAGTTCCTTCTTGTCTCTTGCTTTCATCTATTGCCTGTGATTGATTCTTTCTTGCTTCATCGTAGTGATTGTACACTCCAGATTAGTCAGTTTCTTCTTCAGCTTTACGTTATCTTCTGCAAGCTTGGTAATAACACTCTGAGCCCTGAAATGCCATTCATCATCCAGCCAGTTAACAAAGGCACAAGCCTCTTATCCCTGCGAATGTTAAATAATCAGGATGAGTGGGGGCATTAACTGAACTTAAGGGATGAACTTATCACTAACCTCTAAGGGGCAACCGAGAAACCGTTTGACAATGTCGAATCCCTCCGTGCATACACGTCAAGCGGGAGTCTGTCCATGCACACAACTCGGCTTTTGGTACTTCTCGGTGGCGCAAAACTAGGAATCGAACTCATGTTGCGGGAGTCTGCTGGAGTCAAACTCTGGATCCGGCATTTGATCGATTTCCAGTGTGTGTGTCATGCTAAAAAGATGAGGAATGATTGGGACCTGAAAAGGCGATTCAGATCCGTAGTACACCGGCTTCCTGGTGACCTTAGGCAAGTGCTCGGCGGTGACCGCCGTCGTGGTTGCGCCGCCAATGGCGCTGCCAAGAGCGACTGTACGAACCGGTGCAGCCGCATTGAAACCATCAACACCACTCGTCCGCATTTCCCCAATGTCAGATCCACGCGAGGGAATTTGGGCGCTAGGGATTTTGAAGCTATTTAGGGATTTGGGGAAGACGGGGAAACTATGGGGATCTGATGATAACGGTCGGGTGAACTATTTATCCCATTCTGTTGTATACGGCACACGGTTTCCCAAATCAAATCATGTGAGATAGAACATGCGTGATACATGGTTTCCGTAACATGACCATTTGTGATGTGCTTCCCGGTACATATGGGTGCGGTAAACAGCCGCTCTCCGGAAACCCCCCCCCCCCCCAAAAAAAACGTCATGCTCATAGAGATGTTGGCGGCGACAGAGGCAACAGCTGACGGATACGAGGTCAATCCGGTGTCGGCGTTGTAAGGAGTCCATCCACGGTCAGTCGGCGGTGCCGGCGTTACAGGAGGTCAATCCTCGGTCGGCGGTGGCGGCGTGACAGGAGGTCAATCCTCGGTCGGCGGCGGGAGATATAGGAGGAGCTCAATCCTTGTGGTCCGCGCCGGCGTGACTGGAGCACGTCCCTCGCGGTCGTAGGTGGGATAGTGGAGCTCGGACTACACGCAGGTGCCCCGCTAAGCTCTGCTCCTCGACCCTGTTGTCTCGCCATGCCGCTGCTAATTAATTAAGGTATTATTTTCCTTGAGTGGCCTAATTAAGGTATTAAATTCATATAATGGCAGTACTGACGATGTGTGTAAATTGACTGGTTGATTAGTGTCATTGCACGGCTGGGTAACATTATGCAGCGCCCTCCATAAATTATGAAAATAAAATCTTGTGATTTATTCACCCATCTAATGGATGCAATGTGTGCAGATGGAACGATCTGAATGGATGGGGGATCGGACAAGCTCAAGGTATAGGTATGGCGTGAAGGAGTTCATGGCTTTGGCTGAACGGACAAAGAAGAGAATTTGCAAACAATATTACGTCCACTGTCCATGCAAGGATTGTGGCAATACGGTGTCATTTCCAATTGATGAGGTCGAGTTACACTTATACAAAAGGGGATTCATGGGTGGATACACAAGATGGACTAAACATGGTGAAGAGCCGGTTATGGATGAATGTAATAACCTGCCTGTCGGCGAGGTGCCAAACCCCGATCAGAGTCGCATGGGTGATGAATTTAACCTCGAGGCTCAGACGTCAAGCTACAGACGGAAGAATGGCATGCCAAAAAACCCAAAGGAAAACCAAGAGTGTGAACCAGACAACACCGACCTTGATGATATGCCAGATTTTGCTGCTATGATTGCAGATTTCCAGGGCCCAGCGCAAGATTTAGCCGGGTACAAGGAGCTGCCAAGCATTGCTGCGGCCTCCAAGAAAGATTTGTATCCAGGTTGCAAAAGGAAACATTCCAAGTTGAGTGTCACACTAGCGCTTCACAGATTTAAAGCAGAAAGCGGTCTATCAAACAAGGCCTTCACACAGTTGTTGAGTCTTTTCAAAGACATTCTTCCAGAAGATAATGTGCTCCCTAAAATCATGAACGAAGCGAAGAAAATTGTTTGTCCATTGGAACTTGAAGTCCAGAAGATACACGCTTGTGTGAATGATTGTATGTTGTACCGCGGTGATTACAAAGATTTGCGTTCATGCCGCATATGCAATTACGCATGATACAAGCACAGGAGAGCACAGGACAAGTACAAATTGGACGAAGAGATCGAGACAGGAATCCCGTTCAAGGTTGTTTGGTACTTGCCTATAATTCCAAGGTTGAGGCATTTGTTTGCAAACCCTAGAGAGGCAAAGAGGTTACGGTGGCACCATGATGAGCGAACTGTGGATTAGTATATGAGGCACCCGAAAGACGGGGCTCAGTGGCAACAAATTGCTGAAAGGTTTAAAGATTTTGCAAACGATCCTAGAAATATATGGCTAGGGGAGTGTACTGATGGATTTAATCCATTTGGCGATATGAACACCAAACACAGCACTTGGCCGGTGCTTCTGTGCATATATAACCTTCCTCCTTGGTTGTGTATGAAGAAAAAATACATCATGATGTCGATGATTATCCAAGGCCCGAAGCAACCTGGAAATGACATCGACATTTACTTTGAGCTATTGGTAGAAGAACTGAAGACATTGTGGACGTCTGGTGTGAACTGTTATGATGCCAACGCAAAGGAGTTTTTTCGGCTACATGCATTGCTGCTGCACACCATTCAAGATATGCCGGCATTAGGCAACAGTTCGGGGCAGAAAACAAAGGGACCAGTAGGATGTGTCACATGCATGGATAGGACCGAGAGTAGATTTCTTTCCAACTCCCGCAAAACCGTGTATTTGCGTCATCGTAGGTTCTTAAGGAGAAATCACCCTTACCGAAAAATGACTGCTGAATTTGATGGTACGGTAGAGAAAAGAACGGGCCCAAGACCCTATGATGGGAAAGAAGTCCACAACATGGTTAAAGGAATTAATGTTGTGCTTGGCAAGGGATCCGGTTTGACGTAAAAAATAACACCCAGGGACCAAGTGTTTAAGAAGAAATCAGTGTTCTGGGAATTACCTTAATGGGAGTTCCTAAGTGTACGTCATTGCATTGATGTCATGCACGTAGAGAAGAATGTCTATGAAAGCATCCTTAGTACTCTGCTCAAGATTAAAGGCAAAAGAAAGGATGGTGACGGTGCACGACTCGATATGCTTGGTGATCAATCACAACGCATGGATGAAGCAGAAGATGATGACAAATTGCTCCACCAACACCAGAGTTACAATTTAACTGCAGCAGAAGTAAAAGAGTTCTTCACATTTTTGTTGTCAATTAAGACACCCTCTTCCTACTCCGCAAACATCAGAAGTCTCGTGGATGACATCTTGGGTAAAAAGAAGTTGTCTCACATGAAGTCACATGATTGCCACGTAATGTTGACACAAATCCTCCCGGTGGCCATAAGGAATATGATGGACACAGACATAGGAAACACATTGATTGATCTCTATGATTTCTTCAACAAACTATGGCAGAAGGTGGTAGATGTTGAAGAGCTGGATAATATGCAAGCTGGTATTGCAAGGATATTGTCAAACTTAGAGATGTTCTTCCCACCGTCATTCTTTGATGTCATGGTCCATCTCACCGTGCACCTTGTGGACGAGATAAAGTATTGTGGTCCTGTGTTTGTTCGCAACATGTATCCCTTCGAGCGGTACATGGGAATATTGAAGCGCTATTGTCGGAACCGATGTCATCCAGAGGCAAGCATCCTACAAGGTTATACCGCGGAGGAGGTGGTTGAGTTTTGCACCGAATACATGAAACTTAGACCTATAGGTGTGCCCCTCTCTCGCCATGAGGGAAGGCTGGCTGGTAAGCCGGTCCTTGCTCGCAATAAGACTCTTGAACCTAGAGATATGTACGATCAAGCCCATTTGACGGTACTGCTTAACAGCCCGGTACTCGACGTTTATGCTGCAGAACACATGGAGGAGATACGACAAAGCAACTTACCCAATGTGCCGTCACCAGCTGCCGAGACAAATGCACACAATAGGGACTATATAAGATGGTTGAAGGATCGTTTGGCAAATGGACCCCAAGAAGACCTTGTAACGTGGTTGGCACAAAAGCCATCAATGACGATTATGAAGTACCAAGCGTACGACATAAATGGAAACACGTTCTACACTGAGGAACGTGATGCTAAGACCTCGTATCAGAACAACTCTGTTCGAATAGAATGCCTAACTGTAGAGGAAGATGATAAACAGGTGTACTACGGAACCATTGAAGAGATTTGGGAGCTTTACTATGTGGAAATGAAGGTGGCATTATTCAAGTGCAGATGGGTCCCTCTTAGTAGCGTAAAGGTTGATGCTTACAGCAGGAATACATATGTTGACCGCAGAGTTATGGCATATCACAAGGACCCATTTATTCTTGCCAGCGATGCTACCCAAATTTTCTTTGTGCCAGACCTCTTGCATACGCACTGCCATGTAGTGATGTATGGGAAGAGGAGGGTACTAGGCGTCGAGAATGTTGGTGATGAGGAGGAGTACAATCAATATGATGAGTCTCCACCTCAGGGGCCACGCGAAATAACAGAGAAGCGTAAAATCATCAGAAATCCTAAGTTCATTAGGGGTCAACCTAATGATCGCGATCACAACATGTACATGGGAATTGATTTAAAAAAGTAGTCATTATGTCAATTGTACTGAATTGTTGCATGTACTGAATTGTGAGGGATGTGTACTGAGTTCATTCTGTTATAAGTTTCGCATGTACTGTATTGCGAGGTATGCACGGCCTTATGTTCATCTAGATTAATATGTTGTCACCTGTAGCAATGAATTTGAAATGTTCATGATAATTTACTTTATAGGTAGAACGCTCAGTTCATCTCACTCCGGTACGTACAAACTGAACATGCGCAGTTTGGTTTACACATAGCACACGGTTCGTTAACTAGAACCGTGTGCTTTCTAAACCGCGGCCTATGAAACCTAGTGCGCGCAACGTGAGTCCTGCTTTCTGATTGGACAAAACCCAAACCACACGGATCGTGCGTCTGCACCGTAGGATTCACCCAGATCGAACGGTGGTCCTTATACCTCTCGTCAATAATCGTTGTTGAAGTTGGGATTTGATTTGTATGCAATAAATGCCCCGTAAATGATAAAAAATGCTGAAAAATATCGAACGAGCCCAAAAATGCGCCAGAAAATCAACCCTGGCGTATAATTATGATTGACTACCGTGGGATAAAATTTGGAGGAGAGGCGATGAAGACACCGTCGATTGGAGTTCGATTTGCCACTTCTCCCCTTGGAACTATGATCCTTCTACTCAGATGCCATGGTTTCCAATTAGCGATCATTGTAGCTTGTGCCAAATTTTACCAAATTTTTTCCACGGTGTCTCGAGATCACGCCACGATGACACAATGATTTTCGTGATTTTCTGAGTCTGTCTGTATTTCCTATAATTAAATTACTGACATTTATTTAGGTGGACACATGTCCAGTCCGAGATGCTTGACAATTCTTCTCATTCATTCCACAATGACGAAAACCACGCAAAGTGACACACAAATGATTTGTAAGAGATTCTTTGCCACCATCCACACGTAATTCATGTTGTGATGTTTTATTTATAAGAACTAATTAACATGGTAACTGCAAAAATATGACTTAGATATAGCAAACGAGACATGTAATCCACCAGAAGATCAATATTAGGAGTACAATGATGTTTGCATACCATGGAAAAAACCAAGGCGAAAGGATGACATTGACACCGATGCCAACTCTACTTTTCGTAAACCATGATCCTTTGTGCGAGATGCATTCGTTTTCAAAGGGCAGGCCATCACAACTTCCGCCAGACATTACCAATTTTCTCGCACGGGGTCTTCACATCATGCCACGGTGACACACCCATTTTTGTAATATTCGTAATACATCTGCATTTCCTCCAATTAAATTACTAACAAGCCCCATGTTGGTGGAAAAAATGTCTTCAAATTAGCAAACAAGTCATGAAATGCGGCCGGAAATCAATACATGGGCTAATAGTTGATTGTCTGCAGATGAAAATAATTCGAGGCGAAATGATCGTGTCCCAAATTCATTTGAAATGAAAATTTGACTATTCTGCATGGACAAATAGCACACGGTTCGTTAACTTGAACCGTGTGCTTTCTAAACCGCGGCCTATGAAACCTAGTGCGCGCAACGTGAGTCCTACTTTCTGATTGGACAAAACCCAAACCACACGGATCGTGCGTCTGCACCATAGGATTCACCCAGATCGAACGACGGTCCTTATACCTCTCGTCAACAATCGCTGTTGTAGTTGGGATTTGGTTTGTACGCAATAAATGCCCCGTAAATGATAAAAAAATGCCTTAAATATAGCAGGCAAGCCCAGAAATGCGCCAGAAAATCAATATTAGGGTACAATGATAGCTGCGTACCGTGGGAAAAATTTCGAGACAAAATGACGAGGTCACATCTACATTTCAAAGTTTTCAGGTTTTCATTTCGAACAGATTTGTGCTGCTTGTGCACACGGGTTACTATATGAAACCGTTTGAAAGTTTTTTCACGGGCGCAGGGCGATCTTTTTTCACCCTTTTCACCGAAGCCGCCAACATGCCCCCTCCCCTCCCCCCAAACCCGCACCCTTCCCCGTTTCGCTCATCTGTCCGCGTATTCTACCCAAACTCCATCGATAGCTAGCTCCCTCCCCCTCCTGTCCCCCAGATCCACACCAGAACCCTTTCCGGCACTGTCATGCTCAACCCAGCCATGTACCCGCTTCCCGACGTCAACCCTACCCTTCACTGCCGCTCCGAACACGCGGCTGGCCACGCCTCGCCGTCTTCATTTGCTCGCCAGCCGCCGTCGAGCATATCGATCCTGTACCCTCGCCTCTCTTGCTGGATTTGCACAGAAAAAACGGTCAGTTGCTGCCCTTCATCGCGGTGAGGTCTATTATCTTGCGATCCCTTTTCCTATTTGGTTCAGTTTGTCCCCAGAATGATTATAAAATAATGGAGAGCGTATTTATGTTCATCATCTACCTTCTAACATATAAGCCGTATTTGTTCCAATTAGTTATTGTCGAATTACATATCATGTGCGCACGAGTCACACTAAATGAACAGATTAGCCGTACATTTCTAAATGATCACATGCCATGTTTAGACAGCTAGCTTCCAAGCTATTACATTTTTTATGATTATCACCCTTTTCTGAATTTCGCATGTGTACTCTGTAGATGTCTATTAGCAGCGACAACAGTCATACTTCTGGCGATGTATCTTCATCTGAGTCCGAAGCCGACATGTCTGCAACAGATGATCGTGTACCAAGAAATGATGAACGGGATAGAGCTGCCACAATCACCCATCCGGTCAAGAGACGGAAGAGCGCTCCAAGAAAGCCCACACACCAGCCTAAAGGTGTATACGAAGTAACTGACATCGATTTGGAGTCTTGTGCTCCAACTAAACCTGATAAAGCACCCACGAGGTTCAGGAGTGTGTGTGGATTTGTTGGCAGGGCAAGGCTCAACATTAATCTGCCGGGGTTTCGGAAGGCTGGTACAGAAACATGGCAGAGGATAGTCCGTGAGATCATGGCGCACTTCAATGTTCCTGAGGAGTGGAGAGAGCAGGTGGAACACGATGCACTGAAGAAGGCCAGGGATGCTTGGAGAAACTGGAAGCATGTGTTGTAGAAGAAGTTCTTGAGTCAAGGCAAGGACCCAATCCCCTCATACCCCCAAATCACAAAGGAAGACTGGACAGAATTCAAAAGGGTCTGGGCTAGTGAAGAGTTTATTAAGAGGAGTGCCATGCAATCGGAACTTCAGAAGAAGAACACACACCCCCACCATATGGGTGTGGCAGGATACTACGGCATGAAACCGATATGGGAGCAGGAGGACAAAGAAAGCAGTTGCTGCGGGTGGCAAACCGACCTTTAGTGAAATTAGGGGCACTCGTGCTAGGGACTACTTGCGGGCACGTGCAAAGAGGCATGGAGACGGTTCTTATTACTTTGAAAACTCAGCAGACCAAGAACTGTATGATGTGATGGCAAAGGCTTCCAAAAACACTTGAAGGGTGTATAGGAACTCAGGGCCATGTGACATTCTGTCCGAGGCTCTGACTACCAAAGAGCCCCCTGGCCGTGCTAGGGGTATTGGTGTCAATGTACCACACAAGAGGGCTTTCTCACTAAGCAAATAAGAGAGGCTCAACATGAAAAAAGCTAGGAGTGATTATAGGCAGAGAGACTTGTGCGAAAAGATCAAGAGGGACATGTATCATGTAATTTGAAAGGAAGTTCAGGAGTCATATATGCAGGAGAAGAAACTAATGCTGAGAGATAGCCGGGAGACGCAAGGGGGTGTCGGCATGGATGATGCCACCTATTGTATGGCAACACCGCACAAGAGTAGCTGTGCATCAGCTGACCCCAGCGACAATGATGCTGCAGCTGGACATGATGGTGCTATATCTGATCTATATGGACAGGGGGAGAGAGTGAGGGCCGTGCTTACACATTATGATGGATCTTTCAAATGTGCAACATCGTGGGTTTACAACCCTGACTTTGACGGGGGTCGCTTGTTGGACAATGTGCCATTGAAGGTGGGTTGTGTGAAGTGCTACGTGACTGAAATAAAGCCTGGATTCAGTGAATTTCCCCTGAAGAATGTCTTTCAGGACCCTGAAGAGCAGAGGACCTTGCAAGAAACACGGTTAAATCATATCCAGTGGCCACGGAAAGAAATATACTTCCTGGATGAGCCCCCTCTAGCCCCGCCAAAAGCAACCAATATCGCCCTCGAACCGGTGACTGTCATCTCGCCACAGCAGATCTTGTGTGATTCCCCCGATGAACATACTCTTGGGAATCAGATGCCCGAGGCATCAACCTGTGATCAGCCCGGCCGACTTCCTGCCATAGATGCCAGGTCATCGTCCCATCCTGAGCAGCCTGTGGCAAGGCCTACAATTGCTGAAGACGTATCATCGGTTCAGATGCCGGCCACTGAAGCAGAAAGTGCAGACACATCGGCACTGCATGCTCACCAGATAAACCCGACCGAACCGCGTGCTAAGGAGTCTGAATGTCTGGAACCGCCTGCTAAGAACGCCAAAAGTCTGGGACCGCCTGCTAAGCACTCCGAAAGTCAGGAACCACCTGCTCATCAGTCCAGTGGTTCGCAGCAGCCTGATAAGCATACCGATGTGTCGGCACTGCCTGCTCAGCAAACCAACACACTGTCACAGCCGCATCAACACACCGACACATTGGCACCACCTTCAATGGGTGCTCATCAGTCCGTCGACTCTGGCACTACAGCTCAACAGTACGCCACAGCGGCATCATCTGTTCAGCAGTCCATCATACCTTCACACGCTTCTCAACAGCATGTCGTTGATGAAACCAGACGTCAAACAAGAAGTGCTTCAGCTAAGAAGACACAAGCGGGCAGGGTTTCACACAGGAATTTGGGCCTCCAAAGTGCGAGGAGGGATAGGACCGAGAGCCTCATTCTACAAGGAATCATTGGCCGTACCCAAATTAACAATAAGGTTTTCAAAGGGCTGGATAATCCCGGTTCTGACCACATGGCTGAAGTAGATCTTCAAAAGCATCTTGCTAGTACGGAAGTAGACACATATGAGAAACGCGAGTACAAACATGGCCAGCCATTCCTTGTTGGCATTTTCTGAGAGGAGTGCAGTTCTAGTGCTCGCAAGTTACATAAATATTGCATGGACAGAATGTCGGAAGGAGAAGATACTAACATTGTGGAATTGCTACGACAAATGGCATTTCTCTCACGTTCCAGGTACCATCAGTGTGGAATTCGAGGACTTTCATCTCTTCTTCAACTTCGGTGAGCTTGCTGCCACTCTTGTCAAATGCTTCATGTTGTAAGTACTTCACAAACTCTGATCAACTTCTCCATACAAGGATGTAAATGACAAAAAAGCTAACTGTACTGTATTCCTCTCAGGGGATTGACGACGCAGAGAAAATCAAGGGTGCATGTGTATTTCATAGATCCTGATTTAGCAAATGGCGTTTTGTTAAAAAATAATGACTCACGCACGGCTTCCATTGCTCATGTCGCCAAGATCTTGTTCGACTTATCGATAGGAGAATTCTTCATGTGGCCATATCATGAACAGTAAGTATAAATATACAACCACGCATACATTGATCGTCATTCAGTTTTAGACATAGTTCGTACATTCATGGTTTTCTTAAACTGTAGAGGTCACTGGATCTTGGTGGTCATTGTTCCAAAACGCAACACAGTTGTCACAACCCTAGAATTTATTTGCAATTAGTTGCATCATCATTCATGCATCATGTATATTGCATTGCATTGAATGTGTTCCTTTCCTGTTTTGTTGGTGTTGTTCCTTCTCGGTAGACGATGGTTCCGACGTTGTGATCATTCACACTAATGAAGAGAAGTAATATCTTCAGGATTGTCAGGCAAGCAACCCCACCTTGAGCATCCCGATAATATCCTACTCTCTCGCTCCTACTCTCTTCTACTGCATTAGGACAATGACGATTCAACTGTTACCAGTTTTCGGTAGTTGAACCCATTCCTTTGCATGACCTGTCTTTGTCACCGTAAATAGTTGAAACCACTTAGCATGAGTAGCAACTGCTTGAGCCTTGTTGTGTTTATTCATCCATGCTTGCTTACCATGCCTGCTATGCTTAGAGTCGTTTCTGGTCTGATCCATCTGGGCGATGAATCGGAATGGTGTGTTCATGTCCTACTGTGTGGGAGCTAAGTGTGTGAACACGATTTGGTAAAGGTAGCGATGAGAGGCCATGTAGGAGTACATGGCGGGTTGTCTCATTAGTACCGTCCATAAGAACTGAGTTATGTGTTTGTTATCCAAGACAAGATACTACCGCACATTGGGATCCTTAATTGACCCTCTCGGCTTATTAATCGCCTTGATCTCTGTCCAGGAGTTGCAACTAGTTTTTGGTGTTTGTAGGATGTGCTGGCGGCCGTGCATAGCGCTGACTGGAGGGGTAGGCTATGGCGTGGTAGATGCACCGTGGCCCGGTGTACCAAGCGTAGTACCATCCGTCGAGGTGGGCTTGGGAACCCTGCACACATCGTTTGGGGCCGTGATGGAAACTTCGGCCGGACTTCCATTGCGGGTTCAGTCTCAAATAGGCGATAAACCTGGACTAGAGTCTTGTGTGGTTAGTCAGGTCGTGGCCCACTCCCTTGCTAGGATTCCGCTTGAAGGTTGCCAAGGTGCCCTTTTACGTGCACATAGCGATAAGTGGCGGGAGGATGCGTGAAGAAGTATACCCCTGCAGGGTTAATTCATCTATTCGAATAGCCGCATCCGCGGATATGGACTACTTGGATTGCTTATGTGGTACATAGACAAGTGAAATGGATACTCTAAAATGCGCAAGATAAGCGTGAGTGCTATGGATGGCCTTCTCATAGGGAGACGGGAGTGGATCCATAGTAGTGTATTGATGTGGTGAATATGTGGACTCGTGTGCGCTTTCTCCATTCAAAGAAAGATACTACTTCTAGTCATAGTACAGGTTAGCCAAGAGTCAAATCTGGCTTGCTGCAATAAACTCCACAACCCCCTTTGTTGACAATGATGCATATGTAGCTAGTTCTGATGTAAGTCTTGCTGAGTACCTTTGTACTCACGGTTGCTTAATTTATGTTTTTGCAAAGGAGACATCAGTCTCATTAGTGATTCTTATGACGTGAAGTTCGATGTTGACCGGGTTAGCTTGGGAATCCCAGACAGAGGTCTGGCTCCTTTGGTAGGGTCGTTGTAGCTTTTCAGGCTCTTCTAGCCGCTTTTAATAGATGTATGTACCCAGACATGTATCTTCCGCTTGTTGATGGTATGCTCTGAATGATGGGACATGTGACCCTCTGCTTGTAACATCATATTATGTAAGGCTCTTCTGAGCCTTCTAAATAAATGTTGTGTTGTTGTATGGTTATGTTGTGATGCCATAGTTGTATCTATGCATATCGGACATGTCGTGCATACGTGTGACGTGTAACGGTATGTATGGGATTCGACACCTAGTTGTGTGCCTCTAGTAGTACTCTTTACGGGGAAATGCCTCTTTGTGCTTCCACTGAGCCTTGGTAGCTTGCTACTGCTCCGGACACATTGATTGACCGGCGTGTATCCTTCTTTGCTGCTGTGTCTGTCCCTTCGGGGAAATGTCTCGCAGTGTAATGGAGTCCATGTAGCCTGCTATGACTCGTCTACGCGCAGTTGATGACATTTATGTCCCACGGCGTAATGGAGTCCCTGTAGCTTGCTATGACTCGTCTACACACGCTGAGACTGACACCTGCATTGTTGGGTTACGTATGCATGTCCCTGTACGGATGTGCCACTTGGGTTCTACGACTAGTCATGTCGACCTGGGTTCTTGGACATTTGAATGCTAGCGACATATTCACATTCGTGAGCCAAAAGGCACAAACGGTCCCGGCCCAGGTAAGGTGGCAGCCGTGGAGATAACCGTGCATGAGGCCGCAAAGTAATGTGAAGTGTTACATGCTAGATTCTTATGGCTTAGGATCGGGGTCCCGACAGTGTTGGTATCAGAGCTTGACTGCCTGTAGGATTACCAAGCCAATCTTGTCGATGTTGAGTCTAGAACTGCTCTAGTTATATAAGGGAATTGATTGTGGAAGGGAACGTAAGACTCTTTTTACTCCTTTCCTTGTGTCATTCTAATTCCGAGTCACCCTCTTCTTTATTCTACGGGGTTAAGAATTAGGCTTCTCATCTATCTATCTATCAGGATGACAAGTTACTATGCTAGAGACTGATAGGATAGTTGTTGTCTTTCTAAATCAGTGTCTCGATAAGAATCCAGTGTGATGTTGTCAGTTTTCATGCAGGTTGCCTCTATTTCATGCCCGTACAGCCGTTATGTTGTCCGAGTTATCCAAGGTTTATGAATAATATGATGCAATTGCAAATTCTTTTATCCTATTCCGATGTCTTTTGGGCCAGACAAAGCACACTAATTATTGTGTTGAGGTATTCTATTACCTCGACGTGTTTGTTGAAGTGATAGGAAACCGGGTTATTTTAGTGAACAACCCAATAGTCTAGTTGTCAATTATGTTCCCAGTGTGATAATTCTGGCCATCATTATCGAAAGCATCCTGTGATGCTACTTAGTCAGTAGGTATTCTATTTCTGGGTTCTTGAACCCAAGAATCATTCTACTCACTCCTGTTGATAGTGTTTGCTCGTTTCCTTTAGGATGGTTAGTAACCTTGTTCTAGTCCTCGAGGTCTGTGGTATATCATTCTTCCAATACCATGAACCAACTCCGACAGAAGTTCTTTTTGAACCAAAATATCACAGTAAGAGTGCTCTCGATGAGTTCTCCATTTTATATTGTGACTCTGCCAATCCTACCTTTCTGCATGGGTTATCCGGAAGAACCATGTTGAATTCGTTTGACGTGCCAACCTATGCATCTACAACTCGGAAAACTCAAGTGCTCTTGAGTTGCCCCTCTCTATTTGTATTCTGGCCTTTATCTATCAGTGGATAGTCAAGAGTAGTTGTGCATTCATGTTCATTGATGCCTATTATTCTTGTGGTCTGTCAAGCCATTCTATTTCAGAATGACTAGGAGAAACAAACTCCAGTACCTTATCCATTTCTTGGATTGGGTCAAAGCAGTTGTGTTCTGCAGATCAAAATGCCAATCCAGCTTTTGCTTTGTTCTACCTTGAAGTATTACCCTCTTCATGTCGAGAATGTCATGAGAATTCCACGGCCCCTTATGGATTCTTGATACAGTGGTACTTCTCGCCATCATTATTCATTCCTCGGTATCCATGTTGGTTGGAACTGGAATGCCGACAAGTGAACTGTGGTGTGTGAAATCAATATCTCTAGCAATCCTATTGCTTGGAAATTAATGGACAATAATTCCACTCTTAGTGTGATGGTCATTGAATTGTCATCCTAAGATTGACCGTGCTACCTAGTCCATCTTTCTTGTTGCACTCTTCGATCAATGAGTTAGGTTGAGCCAAGCTCTTTTGATCATATCGTCTTGCCCTGAAAAGCAAGATTGCTCTCGAGCTCAATAACATATCGGTGGATCATGATTTTCCGAATATCTTCTCGGAAGTATTACCAGGTTGTCCCCTGACCGTTATGTTGAGTTTGTGATCAAGTTGGTTTCCTGAAAACCACCCTTTCTCCAGGAATCTATGTTGGATACCCCTGAGCTAGTCGGTTAAGCTAAACAACAACTTGGAGAGTTGGAAGATAAAAGCTTCGTCTAACTTAGTTGTTCCAAGGGGATATCTGGTGTGTGTGTGTGTGTTGAAGAAGGATGATATCTTCATCGGTTGATCCTTGTGATCAATTGTTGCATCTATTGTCATGTCCAATCTTTGATTTGAGTACTGGCTATCGTCAAATCAAACTCAGAACCAAGGATCTTCCTAATGTTGTCTTACTCGTGGCTAATCCCTCGAGCTTACATCATTATACCTTTTGGTTTGACCAATGCTATGCTCTTGCTCACATAGTTGTGGAATTCCGTCTTCATGGATATTTTGATGAATTGTTGTTGAGCCCATCGGCAACATTTTCATTGTTCACAACTCATGTTGTACATTAAGTTAGTATTGGAAACTTTTGTAGGCATTATCTTCAGGTCTCGCACCCGGAGTATGTGTATGGTGTAAGAAGTGACTTCCTCTAATTCATGTGTACCAGGTGCAAGTTGCCACCGTGAATTAAGCGAAGTTGATTTTCCTTCCTTTGGAATCATCCCAAATCAGTCATGCACGTGCAAAGTGTTCTATGGATTGGTAGACTTTCAACCTCCAATCCATATGTAACTCCTAGCACACCAAGCCACTGATTGATTTGTTCAGGGAAAAGAAGTCCATTAAGTGCTAATACTAGTTCATGCACCGGACTTCGTTACCTCAAATGATGGTTCCAAACAAGAATTCAGAAGTGTTTTGTTGTAAGATTTCTATGTGGTCACGTTTGCCTTCGGCAGTGAGTCCACGTGGGTCTTGCAATCCAGCTCATGTTTTGGAGTTGGCTTCTGCAGTTCATTTCCTGAGGATCTCGCAACATCATCTCGTCGATTTGTGTTGCAAACGCACCTTTCGGACATGTTGAGTCTTAAGTATCCTGACACCAATCATATCTGAATCTCAGGCAGATATAATGGTTGGAACGTTACCAAAGAGTTATAATTTTGGTCTACCAAAGACCCGGCAAAGTGATGTTGTGGCTAACACACTTAGACGGAAGACCTACTATTATAATATCTTGTATCAGTAACATTAGCCACCTCGCCATGAGGATTTCATATGACTTATTCTAGAAGTTGTTCCCCATGGACCCTTGGAATCCCCGAATTCTGACCTTTACTTGATGTTCTAGTCATAACACCTGACCTATAATTGGGTTATGCTAGTACATCAAGGAGAACATTAGAAGTGGAGTGCTAAATGTCTCTCGGTCGATCGTCCAGATTTCATTCCTTGGCATAGGTAAGGTGAAATCTGAGAAGGTGTTGTCGTCCTTTGCATCTGCATCCTCCATCGTTATTCATCATGGTAGTATGTTGTGGCCAGGATCCTTGGCATGGATGTTGGTAAAACTCTGATGAATATGGAGATGCTCAAGTTCTTGAGAGCACGCTCAGACACTGGGTTATATCCTCGGTATCAATTGGATTGTGCCATCCGTTACCGAGTTGTCCTATAACTCTAGTTTCCTTTCCAAACTGAGTATGCCATTCGTTCGAATTCCATCAAACGATCGTTTGTGAATTACTTTAACCTGGTATGAAGGGTTTCAATGATCTCTGGATCAAAAGTAATTCTTTTTGCCACTTAAGGGAAAACTCTATGAGTCACCTCCTCTAAAGTGCCCCGTTATGGAATCGTGGCAACTAGCTCCTTGCTACTTTGAAACCGTTCACCATCTTTCAAGCAGGGAATTGTTGCCTACCAAATTGAACCTCCGTCATCTGCCCCATTCCATTGTTCTCTAATTGTGTTTTGTGTCTCAGCTCAAGAGACGTTCTCAAGTCTCATTCTACGAGTTGATCATGAGTTGCTCGATCTTCGAGAAGATCGATTCTTGTAGGGTTTCCTGTCCCTTTGTCATTGTGTTTAGATGAAGATCTCAAGAGCAAAAATGGCAAGATCAACATGATGCAGCGAATCAATATCTTCAAGAAAGGCAGCTGGACCATGAAGTTATTTCTAGTATGATGTCCCCGCTTCCTCTTACCCTATGCTTGAATCTCGGGATGAGATTCTTGTTTAGTGGAGGTGAGTTGTCACAGCCCTAGAATTTATTTGCAATTAGTTGCATCATCATTCATGCATCATGTATATTGAATTGCATTGAATGTGTTCCTTTCCTGTTTTGTTGGTGTTGTTCCTTCTCGGTAGACGATGGTTCCGACGTTGTGATCGTTGACACTAATGAAGAGAAGTAATATCTTCAGGATTGTCAGGCAAGCAACCCCACCTTGAGCATCTCGATAATATCCTACTCTCTTGCTCCTGCTCTCTTATACTGCATTAGGACAATGACGATTCAACTGTTACCAGTTCTCGGTAGTTGAACCCATTCCTTTGCATGACCTGTCTTTGTCACAGTAAATAGTTGAAACCACTTAGCATGAGTAGCAACTGCTTGAGCCTTCTTGTGTTTACTCATCCATGCTTGCTTACTGTGCCTGCTATGCTTAGAGTCGTGTCGGGTCTGATCCATCTGGGCGATGAATCGGAATGGTGTGTTCATGTCCTAGTGTGTGGGAGCTAAGTGTGTGAACATGATTCGGTAAAGGTAGCGATGAGAGGCCATGTAGGAGTACATGGCGGGTTGTCTCATTGGGACCGTCCTTAAGAACCGAGTTATGTGTTTGTTATCCAAGACAAGATACTACCGCACATTGGGATCCTTAATTGACCCTCTCGGCTTATTAATCGCCTTGATCTCTGTCCAGGAGTTGCAACAAGTTTCTGGTGTTTGTAGGATGTGCTGGCGGCCGTGCATAGCGCTGATCGGAGGGGTAGGCTATGGCGCGGTAGATGCACCATGGCCAGGTGTACCAAGCATAGTACCATCCGTCGAGGTGGGCTTGGGAACCCTGCACACATCGTTTGGGGCCGTGATGGAAACTTCGACCGGACTTCCATTGCGGGTTCAGTCTCAAATAGGCGATAAACCTGGACTAGAGTCTTGTGTGGTTAGTCAGGTCGTGGCCGACTCCCTTGCTAGGCTTCCGCTTGAAGGTTGCCGAGGTGCCCTTTTATGTGCACATAGCGATAAGTGGCGAGAGCAGGTGTGAAGAAGTATACCCCTGCAGAGTTAATTCATCTATTCGAATAGCCACGTCCGTGGATATGGACTACTTGGATTGCTTATGTGGTACATAGACAAGTGAAATGGATACTCTAAAATGCACAAGATAAGCGTGAGTGCTATGGATGGCCTTCTCGTAGGGAGACGGGAGTGGATCCATAGTAGTGTATTGATGTGGTGAATATGTGGACTCGTGTGCGCTTTCTCCTTTCAAAGAAAGATACTACTTGTAGTCGTAGTACAGGTTAGCCAAGAGTCAAATCTGGCTTGCTGCAATAAACTCCACAACCCTCTTTGTTGACAATGATGCATATGTACCTAGTTCTGATGTAAGTCTTGCTGAGTACCTTTGTACTCACGGTTGCTTAATTTATGTTTTTGCAGAGGAGACATCAGTCTCATTAGTGATTCTTATGACGTGAAGTTCGATGTTGACCGGGTTAGCTTGGGAATCCCAGACAGAGGTATGGCTCCTTTGGTAGGGTCGTTGTAGCTTTTCAGGCTCTTCTAGCCGCTTTTAATAGATGTCTGTACCCAGACATGTATCTTCCTCTTGTTGATGGTATGCTCTGAATGATGAGTCATGTGACCCTCTGCTTGTAACATCATATTATGTAAGGCTCTTCTGAGCCTTCTAAATAAATGTTGTGTTGTTGTATGGTTATGTTGTGCTGCCATAGTTGTATCTATGCATATCGGACATGTCGTGCATACGTGTGACGTGTAACGGTATGTATGGGATTCGACACCTAGTTGTGTGCCTCTAGTAGTACTCTTTACGGGGAAATGCCTCTTTGTGCTTCCACTGAGCCTTGGTAGCTTGCTACTGCTCCGGACACATTGATTGACCGGCGTGTATCCTTCTTTGCTGCTGTGTCTGTCCCTTCGGGGAAATGTCTCGCAGTGTAATGGAGTCCATGTTGCGTGCTATGGCTCGTCTACGCGCAGTTGATGACATTTATGTCCCACGGCGTAATGGAGTCCCTGTAGCTTGCTATGACTCGTCTACACACGCGGAGACCAACACCTGCATTGTTGGGTTACGTATGCCTGTCCCTGTACGGATGTGCCACTTGGGTTCTACGACTAGTCATGTCGACCCGGGTTCTTGGACATTTGAATGCTAGCGACATATTCACATTCGTGAGCCAAAAGGCGCAAATGGTCCCGGCCCAAGTAAGGTGGCAGCCGTGGAGATAACCGGGCGTGTGGCCGCAAAGTAATGTGAAGTGTTACATGCTAGATTCTTATGGCTTAGGATCGTGGTCCCGACAACAGTTTACTACATGGATTCTCTCAGAGAGTCAAATGCGCCTCAGGATTTGAGTCGTCTTCAGGATTTCATTGATAGGTATTGAATTCTTTGATGTTAATGCGTTGTGTTCATATCTGGTTCCAGAATTGAGTGTGTGAAAATTCATCTTCATTTGCAGTGTATTGTCAAAGAACATAACTTTAGGGGGGGAATAGGTTCGACCGCCAACTACCTCTGCAGCACGTGATCGTTTCTCCGGTAAGACAACGAAATCCATTATTTTCAGAAAATGCTAGTCAGATGTTCAAGTTTCTAAGTAAACCTCTTTCTATTTCTCTCCATAGAAAAAAAACAACTTACACCGGTTAGGTTGTTCCTAACAGGGCAAATACATGACTAATACTGTACAAAAAATTTCAGTGTCCTCAGCAACAACAAGGTACCAGCCTATGTGGATACTATGTTTGTGCACACATGATCAACCTATGCAGACATGCTGAATGTGGTGCCGATGCTGACAGAATAAAACCAGTAAGTTTACTTCTTAATTACTATCTTCTACTCCACACATATGTCACATTCTGATCTGAAAGTCATGCAGCTGATCTTCGAACCGATGACTTCTGAACCGCTCGCCGCCGATGAATTGTTGTCCGTTAGGAAATTTATCAGCACCTTCTTTGTGAAACACTACATCAAGCCCTCTAAAGACGACGCAGATTTCCGGAATCAACTCTCCTAAAAATAAGTACGCATTCATATAGTGTTATTAGCTAAACATATACACATGGATGCATTATTTTCCATGTGATCATGTCTTCGTATTTCGTACACTATGATTATGTACTGGATATGTCGGTTTAACAGTTGTGGAATTTAGCTATCATTTTCTCAATTGCATATTGTCGTGAATTATGATGAATCCTCTGCTTGTGGACACTATTCGTTCAATTGCATATTGTGGCGAATTATGATGAATGTTCCTCATCTGGACACTATTTGTCGATTGCATATTGTGGCGAATTTGCTATTTGCAGGGTGAATTAAATGCGATATTTTACAATAACCTGGCAATTTCAGCGCACACGGTTCAAGCAACTAAGCGTGTGCGGTCTAGAATGGAAAGCACACGCAACTCGTAGCGCAACCGCCTGTGATACACAGGAAAAGCACACGAGATATAATCTAAAACGTTGGTGATACATAAGAAATCGCAAGGGGTTTGCCACACTTGTACGTGTGTGTAGGAGCTACTCCATCGTTTGCGATAGCACTGTATCTCACACGTGAGCCAACAGGAAACCGTGCCCGATGCAAAGACGACCCCACGCGTACATTTTTCGAGAAACGTGTCCGATGATATTATATATGGTACACGGTTCCTAGATAAATCTCTTGTGCGAAGATGAAGATATCACACACAGTGTCTACAATGGCCTGTGTGGATTACTTAATGTTTCGCAAACGGTCAAAGGTCAAACTCCGTTTGTTTTCCATGAGCAATTAGATGCGTTCCACTCATCTTGGGCGTGTGTGATTGAACCCAAATCCCACACGTACGCCCAAAAGATTATGTGTGCAATCTGTTCCTGCACCGCACACGATTATATTTGGAGATCGTTTGCGTTCGTTGGCCACCATCGCCAACGGTTTTGCGGTGTCGTGTGGGATGGACCCCCCTATCGCCCACACATGCAAGGCGACGGTTTGGAACTACGTCGCGGAAAGGGGTTAAAAACCGTTTGTATAGCACGTCGCTGCACTAGTGTATGTTCTTGAGATCGAGGCCCGCGCGTACAATGCGGAGGTTGAAGCTGCCAGGTGGGCTGAGGAAGCTGCGCCAAGAGCCTCGGTGGGCTATCACTCAGACTATTATCCAGGCTACGGATGGTGATTACCAAGCTAGGCCAAAAGCCTAAGCTTGGGGAAGTACGTATTTCCACCGACATTATATTCATGTTCACACATTTCATTCCCGTTGTCAGTGTTCTTACTTTTTCATTGTATTATCCATGCTAGATTTATTTTCTTGCTTTCTTCTTGCGTATTTGAAAAACTTTGAGAAAACCCAAATATTTCCTACTCCTTTTCGGCTTTTCTTTCTAGTTTAATTTAATTGTAGTATCAAAAGAAAACCCAAAAAGATTTCTCGCTTCTTCTTTTACTTGTTGGGAGCTCTCTCGTGTAAATAGTTTTTCTCATTTTTGTTTTTCCCTCTTTAATTTGTTTTCTTCAAGAAAAGCAAAAACTCCAAAAATATTTCAGTGTGTTTCTCTGAAATTCTTTTCCTTTTATTTGAGTCGTACCAAGGAGAAGACCACAATGAAAATGTTGAGTGGCTCTCATATGCATCATTGTTAATCTAACAAAGAGCCCATGTTACTTTATCTTCTCCTCTTGAATAAAATGTTTGCAGATTCCAGCTTAGACCACGTCACTCTTGCACTATTATTATTTTCATATCATTCGGTCGTGCAAGTGAAAGGCAATAATGACGATATTTGATGAAGTGACTGTGGCAGAGAAAAGCGGGTATGAACTCAACTTGTTTTTGTTTTTGTAAATATGTTTAACCAAGTATCCATGATTCATCATATTATGATCAAACATGTTTGCAATGACAATTAGAGATTATAGTTGCTCATGCCATGTTTAAGTAGCTAGGAGTGGATAATGATTTATCTTGGATGTCAACATGCATTAAAATGATTGTGATGTGGTATGATCATATGGTATCCTCCTCTAAATGTTTCAAGTGGATTGACTTGGCACATGTTCACGCATGTAGTTGAATCAAAACCAACATAGCCTTCATGATATTTATGTTCATGGTGTCCATATCCTACTCACGCTAGTATTCAATATTTATTATTCACAATGCATGTTCATGACCGTTTTCGCTCTCTAACTGGCCGCTTCTCAATCTATTTGCTAGCCTTTGCCTGTACTAAGCGGGATACTGCTTGTGCAGCAAAATCCTTAAACCAAATTTATTCCAGATGAGTCCACTATATCTACCTATATGCGGTATTACCCTTCCGTTCCAAGTAAATTTGCATGTGCCACCTCTAAAAATTCAAATGAACATCTATTTTGTGTGCCTGGACCGCTCGTGGAGCGACAGGGGGCGGTCAGTGTCTACCATGTTAAGCGGGTTATTCTCATGATGAGTGTTTATTCACTCGTCCTTACACGAGGCAGTAATAGGGATTCCCAGTCCCGAAATCAAAAATTACAAATAATTAAACAAAACTCCCCCAGGAATGATGTTGGTATGGATGGTACCCATGGATTCGGCTAGCCGTGGCATGTGTTTGTTGGTGGAAGGGGGAGTAAACCTTTACTTTTACCGCTTGGGAACCGCCGCTAATGTGTTTAGCATGGAAGATATTGATAACTCTTGGTCGTAACGTTGACAGGAAGGGTGTACCTCCCAAAATTATATTTATCTCCGATTTAAGCTTTGAGCTCTGGCACCTCTGCAAATCCCTGCTTCCCTCTGCGAAGGGACTATCTATTTACTTTTATGTTGAATCATCACCTTCTCAAATAAGCGCCATACCTGAGAGCACTATTGTCATCCTCATGCATTGTGTATAATTAATGTTGGGTGCAGCATGACTGGATCTTTTCTACCATGAATTACAATGTTTAGTCGCTGCTTAAACTTTGTAGGTGCTCTGCATTTATGTTTTGCGGTCTAAGAAAGGGCTAGCGAGATACCACTGTTGTCATATTATATCACTATTGTTTTGACAAAGTGTTGGCGCTTGAGATATTTTATTATTGCTCGCTAGTTGCTTATGTCATTGATATGAGTTAATATAATTTTTAAGAGTTATTGCTAACATGGTTAGTCATAATCTTTGCTGAAAACCTGGGTGCTACTTAAGCATATATATGTAAACAAGAACAAAAGAGTTCGTAAAAGTTTTTCTTTATCACTTTCAGTTTGTCAACTGAATTGCTTGAGGACAAGCAATGGGTTAAGCTTGGGGGAGTTGATACGTCTCCGTCGTATCTACTTTTCCTCACGCTTTTTCTCTTGTTTTGGACTCTAATTTGCATGATTTGAATGAAACTAACCTGGACTGACGTTGTTTTCAGCAGAACTACCATGGTGTTGTTTTTTGTGCATAAATAAAAGTTCTCGGAATTGGATGAAACTTTTTGGAGATTTATTTTACAATAAATAAAAAATACTAGAGCCATGAACCACTGGAGGGGGTGCCCTGGTTGGGCACGATACACCAGGGCGCGCCACCCCCTCCAGGCGCGCCCTGGTGGGTTGTGCCCACCTCGGGGCCCCACTGACCCTAATTCCGACGCTATAAAATCCTATTTTCAAAGAAAAAATCAGAGAGGAAGTTTCATCGCGTTTTACGATACGGAGCCGCCGCCACCTCCTGTTCTTCATCGGGAGGCCAGATCTGGAGCCCGTTTGGGGCTCCGGAGAGGGGAATCTTCAGTCTTCGTCATCATCAACCCTTCTCCATCGCCAATTCCAAGATGCTCCCCACCGGGAGTGAGTAATTCCTTCGTAGGCTTGTTGGTCGGTGAGGATTTGGATGAGATTCATCATGTAATCGAGTTATTTTTGTTAGGGCTTGATCCCTAGTATCCACTATGTTCTAAGATTGATGTTGCTATGACTTTGCCATGCTTAATGCTTGTCACTAGGCCCCGAGTGCCATGATTGCAGATCTGAACCGTTTATGTTATCACCATTATATCTATGTTCTTGATCCGATCTTGCTAGTCATATGCACCTGCTATGTGTTATGATCTGTAAACCCCGGAGTGACAATAGACAGGATACTTTTCAATGATGACCGTAGTTTGAGGAGTTCATGTATTCACTATGTGTTAATGCTTTGTTTCGATTATCTATTAAAAGGAGGCCTTAATATCCCTTAGTTTCCTTACGGACCCCGCTGCCACGGGAGGATAGGACAAAAGATGTCATGTAAGTTCTTTTCCATAAGAACGTATGACTATTTACAAAATACATGCCTACACTACATTTATGAACTGGAGCTAGTTCTGTGTCGCCCTAGGTTATGACTGTTACATGATGAATATTATCCAAGGAGTTCACCGATCCAGTGCCTACGAGTTTTCCACATATTTTTCTTGCTAAGTTACTATTGCTACTGCTACTGTCACACTTGCTACAAAACTATTACTATCACTGCTACCGTTACTGTTACTGTTACTACTACTATCAAAACCATTATACTACTGTGCTACTGATCACTCTGCTGCAGATATTTAATCTCCAGGTGTGGTTGAATTGACAACTCAACTGCTAATACTCGCAAATATTCTTTGGCTCCCCTTGTGTCGAATCTATAAATTTGGGTTGAATACTCTACCCTCGAAAACTGTTGTGATCCCATATACTTGTGGGTTATCAATTAGCTACCCGTGCCCATCTGCTAATGAGAGTAACTCTTCAACTCATACATTGTTTAATTTCTCTTCACACATACCGAAGGATGAATGCTATGATGATTGCTATGATCCCTTGGATTCGTTTAAAATATCCCTTTTTGATGAACTTGATGCTTGCTATGCTTGTGGACATGATGCCAATATGAATTATGCTTATGGAGATGAACTTTATATAGTTCCTTATGTTAAGCATGAAATTGTTGCTATTGCACCCACACACGATAGTCCTATTATCTTTTTGAATTCTCCCAACTACACTATATCGGAGAAGTTTGCACTTATTAAGGATTACATCTTGCGTTTTACCATTACACATGATGATTTTGATGAATATAATATGCATGTTCTTGCTGCTCCTAATTGCAATTATTATGAGAGAGGAACCAAATCTTCACCTCTCTATGTTTCCAATACGATAAAATTGCAAGAAACTACTTATGCTATGTATTGGCCTTTACTTTGTGTGAATGAATTGTTCTTTTATGACATGCCAATGCATAGGAAGAGAGTTATACTTCGTTGTCATCCGGGTGGATCAATACTTAATTACAAATCATTGTTAATTAAAATTGGCTTTGATATACCTTGGGATCCGGGTGGATCAATTACTTGAGTACTATATGCCTAGCTTAATGGCTTTAAAGAAAGCACTACCAGGGAGACAACCTGGAGGTTTTAGAGAGTCATTTATTTCTGTTATGTGCTTTTAAAATAATTAAAAAAAATAAAGTGTGAAACTTAAAACTTTTTCAAAAGAAAAGTGAAAGTGAGAAGGACAAGCACCGTTGAACTTGGGGCTAGCCTTGAACTTTGTTCATGCCCATGGAAACTTTGTGAATCTTGATTATAGAAACTTTTCAACAAAAATAATTATACCTTTGTACAAATCCATTGTATTATAAAAATAATGCACCAAGAATTACCTTTAGGATGTCTAAATTGCTTGTTTGATATGTGCTCTGTAAAAACAGAAACTTTTGCTGTAGAGTTTGAATTTTCATATTTTACTGGAGCTTGCAAAAATTCTGAAATTTTTACACAATACTGTTATACCAATTCTTTATTACTTCCTAATTTTTCAGAATTTGTTGACTTACATAATTATACGTTCCATCTGCATCTTTACAGACTATCCTGTTTTTCACAGATTGTTGTTATAGTTGTGTGGATGAAGTGTTCGAAGATCAAGCAGGTGTCAATGTGAGAACAATAAGGAGAGGCAAGAGTTCAAACGTTGGGATTCCCAAGGTACACCAAGTAAATATTCAAGGAGACTCAGGCATCTAAGCTTGGGGATGCCCCGGAAGGCATCCCATCTTTCTTCTTCAACAATTATCGGTATGTCTCGGTTTTTGTTTTGTTCACATGATATGCGTAAATTCTTGGAGCGTTGTGTTCCTTTTATTTTCCTTTTGGCAATGCACGATGCTGGTTTGGGAAAGTCCATGGTTGATTTATAGAATGCTCTTTGCACTTCACCTTTATATTTTGAGTATGGCTTCATAGAATGCTTCATGTGCTTCACTTATATCATTTGAAGTTGGATGCCTGTTTCTCTACATATAGAAAACCTTTATTTGTAGAATGCTCTTTTGCTTCACTTATATTTATTAGATCATGTCAAGGTATTTTGTAGAAAGAATTAAACTCTCGTTCTTCACTTATATTTGTTTGAGAGTTAATAAACAGTGACGGTAATTTGCATGGGTTATAAGACTAGTCCAAAAATAATAGGTATTCAAGGAGTGATAATCAAAACCTTCATGTAGCACATTAAAGAGAAATTGTGGGTTAATAATATTGATGTGGTAATGTGAAAGGGTGGGAGTGCATCATTGCTGATTCGTAGAAGTGTCAGTATTCAGAGGTGTTAACTTCTTGTTTGTCTAAAAATTAAAAAGGCATGGTGAGGATGTGCGAGCATTTCTATTCCTCGTTAAAATCCTAGTGTTGTTTTGGGTTGAAGGCGCGCGATGGTTAACTCCTCCCAACGTCCTCCCTCGGGGCATGCGAGTAGTACTTTGATTTGTGATAAAACTAATAAAACTTTGCAATAAGTATATGAGTTCTTTATGACTAATGTGAATCCATGGATATACGCACTCTCACCCCACATATTTGCTAGCCTCTTTGGTACCGTGCATTGCCCATTCTCACCTCGGGGATCGGTGCAACTTTCGCCGGTGCATCCAAACCCCGTGACATGATACGCTCTGTTGCACATAAACCTCATTATATCTTCCTCAAAACAGCCACCATACCTGCCTATCATGGCATTTCCATAGGCATTCCGAGATATATTGCCATGCAACTTCCACCATCACTTCATATGACTTGCATTTCCATTGTCATATTGCTTTGCATGATCGTAAGATAGCTAGCATGATATTTACATGGCTTGTCCATTTGATATCTTTTGTTGTGCTAGATCATTGCACATCCTGGTACACTGCCAGAGGCATTCATATAGAGGCATATCATCCTATCAGTTTTTCATATCGAGTTGTAAGTAAATAAAAGTGTGATGATCATCATTATTAGAGTATTGTCCCAGTGAGGAAAGAATGATGGAGACTATGATACACAAGTCGGGATGAGACTCCGGACGAAAAAATAAAAATGGGGGAGGCCAAATGAGCTCCTCGTTGGGTTCGACACTCTTACTTATCGAAAAAGGCTACAAACGATCCCCTACACTTGTGGGTTATCAGCGGGCTTTGGAGGCGCAGCTGAGCGTCCCTCCACACCACCTGCGGGTGATGGCGCATCACCCCGAGGACTTCCTTGTCGTCTTCACGCAACCCGCCCGCCACGACAATGCAGTCCGCCGTGGCATCCTGCGTGTCAACGGGGCGGCCTTCTCCATCACCCCTTGGCACGAGAACGATGACACGGCCCACAGCACCTTCAACCTGCATGTCCGCTGCGTCATCAAAGACATGCCCATGCAGTACTGGTCGGTGGAGGGCGCTGAGGAGGTCTTCGGAGACAAGGTCCGTGACGTGGCTTGAGACAGCGTCGGTATTTCCCCAAAGAGGAAGGGATGATGCAGCACAGCTACGGTAAGTATTTCCCTCAGTTATGAAACCAAGGTTATCGAACCAGTAGGAGAACCAAGCAACACTATGTAAACGATACCTGCACACAAAGAACAAATACTTGCAACCCGACGCGTAAGAGAGGTTGTCAATCTCTCCACGGTAAAAAGATAGATTAGTTTGTATGAGATTGGATAAATAGATCACACAAGAACACAAAATAAAAGAAGCAAATAAAAAGTGCAGCAAGGTATTTTTGGGTTTTTGGAATAATAGATCTGAAAACAAAAACGACAAAAGATAGACTGGAAAGCAATATGTTGAAAGAATAGACCCGGGGGCCGTAGATTTCACTAGTGGCTTCTCTCATGAGTATAGCACACGGTGGGTAACCGAATTACTGTTGGGCAATTGATATAAGATCAAATAATCATGACGATATCCTAGTCAATGATCAATATATAGGCATCACGTCCAAGATTAGTAGACCAAAACAATTCTGCATCTACTACTATTACTCCACACATCGACCGCTATCCAGCATGCATCTAGTGTATTAGTTTCATGGAGAAACATAGTAATGCAATGAGAACAGTGACATGATGTAGACAAGATCTATTCATGTAGGAATAGAGCCCATCTTGTTATCGTTAATAGCAATGATACATGCGTGCCTCGCAGCCCCTTCTGTCATTGGGAGAAGACATCGCAAGATCGAAACCATCACAAAGAACCTCTTCCCATGGCAAGAAAAATTGATCTAGTTGGCCTAACTAACCCAAAGATTCGAAGAAGAAATACGAGGCTATAAATAATCATGCATATAAGAGATCAAAGAAGACTTAAATAATATTCATGGATAGAAATTGGTCATGAACTCAAAATTCTCGGATCCCAACAAACACACCGCAAAAGGTCATTACATCAAATAGATCTCCAAGAGACCATTTTATTGAGAATCAAAAGAGGGAGAGAAAGCCATCTAGCTACTGCCTACGGACCCGTAGGTCTATGGTCGACTACTCACGCATCATCGGAGAGGCACCAATGAGCATGATGAACCCCTCCGTGATGGTGTTGGATTGGATCTCGCGGTTCTGGAACTTGCGGCTGCTGGAAGTGTATTTTGTCGACTCCTCTAGGGTTTCTGGAATTTCTGAGAATTTATAGAGCTGACTGGCGGTGGAGGAGACCTCCATGGGCCCCACAACCCATCAGGGCACTAGGGGCCTTCGGCGCGCCCTGGTGGGTTGTGGGCCCCATGGGCCTCCCTCCAGGTGCTTCCTTGCCAATATGTTTTTGGGTTTTTGGTTTTGTAGATCTGAAAACAAAGATTGTAAAAAGGTATATCGGAAAGCAATATGTTGGAAAAGTAGACCCGGGGGCCGTAGGGTTTACTAGTGGCTTCTCTCATGAGTATAGCGCACGATGGGTGAACAAATTACCGTTGGGCAATTGATAGAAAATTGAATAGTCATGACGATATCCAAGGCGATGATAATTATATAGGCATCACGTCCAAGATAGGTAGACCGACTCTTGCCTGCATCTACCTCTATTACTCCACACATCGACCGCTATCCAGCATGCATCTGGTGTATTAAGTTCATGGAAAAACGGAGTAATGCAATAAGAACGATGACTTGATGTAGACAAGATCTATTCATGTAGGAATAGACCCCATCTGGTTATCCTTAATAGCAACGATACATGCGTGTCTTGCTGCCCCTTTTGTCACTGGGAAAGAACATCGCAAGATCGAACCCATCACAAAGCACCTCTTCCCATGGCAAGAAAAATCGATCTAGTCGGCCTAACAAAACCAAAGATTCAGAGAAGAAATATGAGGCTATAAGTAATCATGCATATAAGAGATCAAAGAAGACTCAAATAATATTCATGGATAGAAACTGATCATGAACTCAAAATTCATCGGATCCCAACAAACACACCGCAAAAGTTTACATCAAATAGATCTCCAAGAGACCATTGTATTGAGAATCATAAGAGAGAGAGAGGAAGCCATCTAGCTACTTCCTACGGACCAATAGCTCTATGCTGGACTACTCACGCATCATCGGAGAGGCACCTATGAGGAAGATGAACCCCTCCGTGATTGTGTTTAGATTGGATCTCGAGGTTCTGGAACTTGCGGCGGCTGGAATTGTGTTTCGTCGACTCCCCTAGGGTTTTCTGAATATTTGGGAATTTATAGGCATCAGAGGCGGTGGAGAGGGGCCCCGAGGAGGGTACAATCCATCAGGGCGTGCCGGGCCCCCCTGGCGTGCCCTGGTAGGTTGTGGTCTCGTCGGCCCACCTCTCTGGCACTTCTTTGGCACACTGGGTGTCTTCTGGTCCAAAAAAAATCTCCAAAAAGTTTCGTGGCAATTGGACTCCGTTTGGTACTAATATTCTGCGAAGTAAAAAACAAGCAAAAAACAGCAACTGGCACTGGGCACTATGTCAATACGTTAGTCCCAAAAAATGATATAAAGTTGCTATAAAATGATTATAAAACATCCAAGAATGGTAATATAACAGCATGGAACAATAAAAAATTATAGATACACTGGAGACATATCAGTCCGCGTTGACAGGCTCGACAGCCGCACGGTGGAGTGCGGCCACAGCAAGACGTTTGCCTGTAGGGTTTGGGTATGGGACATGGCGTTCATCCCTACCAAGCATACCTACTGGAAGCTTCCCTGCTGCGCCAGCCGCATCGAGGAGATGGACGACTTCTCGCCACCGGACCGACGGGTGCCCCTCCCACCGGGCGCAATTCGCTACGACATACTCATCCATGTCGATCGGGTGGAGGACTGAACTCCAAGATCGCCATGGTCATCGCACTCTACCCAGAGCGGCATGCCATCTTCCGACTCAATAACGACGACGACGGCCTACCACGAGTCTTCCCCGCCTCCTGGACCATGTGCATCGAGGATGGGCAGCAAGAGGAGCGTCACTGTCGTCAACCATGTGCCCCGATGGCTGACACTGGCTTCCGGGGCCTGCCCTCTGGTGGCACACACCGCGACCACGACGGAGACGAAGGAGGCAGCAGGCAGACCTGGAAGGAGATGCTTTTGGGGCGGGGTTGCGGCTCCTCGTCCAACACTACCGAGCCTAGCGCTGCTCACAAAGGGCGGTAGCGCAGCCGCTCGCTACCTGCCCGCAGATCCGGCAGCTCCAAGGGATACAGGCGCGCCAATGACCACCAGGAGGGGAAGGAGATAGCCCCCAAGCTGAAAGGGACTGGCAATTAGAGGCTTGCCAGTAAGATCATAGGGCCATCCTCGTCCTCTTCGGTCGATGTCAACCCCCAAGATGACGCCATCGCCTTCTTCGACAAGGCCAAGAGGCTGCTCTCGGTGCCGACGAGGGGAGACGCCACGGCTGCCCTCCTCGAGGCAGTGGTGGCGGCAGCAACAGCTGCGCCGCTCGACTTCTACGAGAAACTAATGCATCACAAAGAAAAGGAGAATGATCATGTGCCAGACGTCTTCGGCCCAACCCTGGTCGGACTGCACCACTCCCGGCTCAATTCAGCTGCAAGGCGCCGACGAACGCGACCATCATTGCGGTTCAACTGGGCAAGGTGACACAGTAGGTGCACCAACTGGAAATCAGGGAAGCCCAGGCGAGCTCCCCCGGCCAAGCGCAAGTCTGCACCCCCCAAGAGCAGAGCCACTTCGGTTCCCCCTCCCAGGCAGAGTGCGCGCCAGGCAGCCGAACACTGCTCGGTGTCGGTGGCCAATCGTTCTATGCTCCACCTCGTGCAGGGGCTAGGCATGCTAGGCACGTAGGAGAGAATGACCGCAAAAGTGGCGGAGGTGCTGATCCGCAGATTCGACGAGCCCCTCTCGGACGAGGACATCAACGCCATCGCTAAGCTCACTAGGATGGACAAGGAGGCGCTGCGTGTTGCGGCCGGCCTCAACGGGCCCGACGGAGTCGCTGAGGAGGCCATGGTGTAGTCATGTTAGCAACCTCTTTGTACCGTAGCTTCTGGCAGCGGCCAACTCTAGGCTGGCTTGAGTTAGGTTTACTTTCTCCTCATAGCTATGGTAGTTTGAGGATAAGTTCGAGTCGTCTTAATTTGGGGTCTATTGGTGGTCGGCGGCATTCCCCGGCGTGTTCGGTGGTGTCATTGTTCAATGGTAGTTTGTGTAGTTGTCGGAGCTGCTCGTCGTTTCCCCATGAGTGACAACAACTACATCCCCTCTGTCATGTGCTGGAACGTGAGAGGCCTAAACTCGCCAGCCAAGCGCGAGGTTGTGCGAGAGGTAGTAGTAGTGCACCGCACGGACATCTTGTGTCTTCAGGAAACAAAAATTGATGACTGGACACCGGATTTAGTTTGAGACATCGGCGGGTCAGCGCTTCAGTGTTGCACGGTGCTACCGACAATTGGAACGAGGGGTGGCATGGCCATCTTTTGGAACAAAGACTTAGTCTTCGTAGAAACTCACGCCGTAGGATAGTTTGCCATCTCCGTCAGAGTTACGACGGTTAATGATAAAGCATGCTTCTGGCTGACCACGGTTTATGGGCCAGCGGACGACGCTAGCAAGGACGACTTCCGGCCTTAGATCGCTAGACCTGCGCACCCCCCCCCCAGAGCCATGTTTGATCAACGGCGATTTAAACCTAATTTATGAGGCTAGGGATAAGAACAACCTCAACATCAATAGGCGCCTTTTTAAGCGATTTAGAGCGGCGATCGACACGGCGGGGCTACACCAAATCAAGTGTAGCAACAGTAGGTTCACGTGGAGCAACAAGCGTAGTACTCCCACTCTCGAGAGCATTGACAAATTCTTCTGTAATGTTCATTGGGAGGTGCTGTTCCCGCGCGTCATTCTCATGGCAGCTTCGACCGGCTGCTCGGATCATTGTCCCCTCCTCTTAGTCGATGCAGGGGAGCCCCGATGACGCCGGCCTTTAGATTTGAGGTGTTCTGGCCACGCTTCCTAGACACGGTATCCACAGCATGGGCACGTCCGACCGCCTCCTCCTGCGCTTTTAGACATCTCTACATCAAGATGGCGCGTACATCAAAGGATCTGTGCATCCGGAGAAATAGCCTATTTTGAGATGCCAAAATTCAGTTCCATATAGCCAGTGAGGTGATCCTGCGTCTCAATGTGGCTCAGGAGCATCGACAGTTGACGGCGGCCGAGATGGCGCTAGGGAAAGGGCTCAATCTTAGACTGCTTGGCCTGGCGGCGATTGAGTGATGTAGAAAGAGGCATCTTCTAGCTTGACTTGGTTGCGAGCGGGCGACGTTCCCACAAAGTTCTTCATGTCTAAGATATGCGCGAGGAGACGCAAAAACTTCATCCATGCGCTTAGAGTTAATGGTGATATCCTGACATCTCATGACGAGAAGGAAGAGGCCATCCATGACCACTTCGTCGACATCATCGGATCCACCCAACACCAAACCTCGGCGATCAACTGGGACCTGCTTGAGCTGCCGGCGATCCAAGGGGGAGGACTCGATAACCCGTTCACTGAAGATGAAGTTTGGACGGCAATCAAGGAGTCCCCTGCAGAAAAATCCCCCGAACCTGGTGGCTTCAACGGGACTTTCTTTAGATCTTGCTGGGGAATCATCAAAGAGGATATTATGCAAGCCTTCAACCAATTCTACAACCTGGCGGGGCGGGCTGCCTAATTCTGCTCTAGTGGCGCTCATCCCGAAGAAAGACGACACTGATTCCACCTCCGATTTCAGACCAATCAGCCTCATCCAGTTCATAGCAAAGTTGCTCGCCAAGGTGCTCTCCATTAGGCTTGCCTCCGTCTTGCAATCGATCATCACTCTAGCCCAGTCAGCATTTCAAAAGTCCAAGTGTCTACATGATAGTTTCATGTATGTTCGAAACTGCGTTAGGAATCTGCACCATAAAAAAATGGTTGTCCTTCGAAAGTTAGACATCTCCAAGGCCTTCGACAACATCTATTCACAGTACCTGTTGGAGCTCTTGACTAGGCTAGGTTTTAGTGCTCGATGGAAGGATTAGATCACTCTACTGTTTTCCACCTCCACCTCTGCTATCCTGCTTAAGGGAACGCCAGGAAAGCTGTTCGAGCATAGACGGGGACATAGACAGGGAGACCCCCTGTCCCCGCTGTTGTTCATAATCATGATCGATCCTATCTTCCGATTGTTGCACGCCGCGGAGAATCTGCACTTACTATCGCCGGTGCCAGACTGAGGGATGAAGCTTAGAGTTAGCTTGTACGTCGACGACACAATCATCTTCACAAACCCAATTAAGCAAGAGATCGATCGCGTGATGTCCATTCTTCATAGTTTTGGAGACACCTCGGGCCTACGCATAAACCCTACGAAGTCGACGGCGACCCCGATCTGCTACGACAACATAAACCTCGACGCAGCCCTGGAATCCTTCGGGGGGGCGATCGTAGGATTCCCCATCAGGTACCTTGGACTGCCTCTGACTACGGGCAGGCACCGGTTGGTCCATCTACAGTTCATCCTAGATAGGATTCGATCTAGGCTATCTAAGAAGCTGCTAAAGGAGATCGACAAGGCCAGGCGCAAGTTCCTGTGGGTGCATGACAGGCAGCTCACGGGAGGCAGCTACAAAGTGACCTGGAGCTGGGTGTGTTCCCCGTGCGACCTCGGGGGCTTGGGCGTTCTGGATATGCAATAATTCAGTCGCGCCCTCAGGTTGCGCTGGCTATGGCATGCATGGAGCTCCCCCAATCGGACTTGGGTGGGAATGGAGCCTCCCTGTGATGCCTCTAATCATGCGCTCTTCAACGCGATGACGACGGTCTCCTTCGGTGATGGCAGGACGGCTAGCTTCTCGCACAACTCATGGTTAGGCTCGCAACCTCTGAAGATCTGCTTCCCCCTTCTGTACCAGCACTCGCGTAGGAAAAACAGAATGGTCGCTCAAGCAATCACGATGACGCCTGGATTGGGGACCTCACTCACGGCAACACCAACAGCCTGCTCCACGACGTACTCAGTTTAAGTAGACTACTGGGGTAGCGACAGATAATTCTGCAAAGGGAGGTTAGGGACCAAATTCGGTGGGAATTTGGGAGCTCCGGCAAATACTCTGCTAGTTCTACCTATCGCATCCAATTCTTCGGGTCAACTGACACAAAATTCAGAGAAGTGATCTGGGACATTTGGGCACCGGTTAAGCTCAAAATCTTCGCGTGGCTGCTCCATCAAGACCATCTTTGGTGCAATGACCAGCTTTAACGGAGGGGATGGCCACATTCTTATGTCTGCCAACTTTGCTTGCGCCATCTTCAGTGCTCATACCACTTGTTCTGGCAATGCAACTTCTCGCAAGCAATCTGGAACAAGACAGCGTAGTGGCAAGGATGCAGTCCCCTGCATTTGCTGACATAGGTTAGCAGCCAGGGCTCCTTGGAGAAGACGGCGCACATGCTAGTTGATGCTCATCCAAGCTTCATAAAGGGGATGACGGCCATCACAATGCTGATCCTTTGGGAGATCTGGCAAGAGAGGAATCGCTGCACTTTCAATGGGAAAGAAGCCAGTGAGTGTGACGCGCTTCAAGCAATCAGAAGGAACTTTGATCTACGGAAACAAACTGGCGCTAGATGCATAGAGAGCCCCTTCCGGGATCCACTATGAGAATATTGATTTTGTAGGCCAACGGGCATGACCTTTTCTCATTCTTATTTTTCCTTCCTTGATCCTAGGATCTCCACTTTTGTCACTTATACCACCGCTCTCTGCTTATGATCAATAAAAATCAGCCACGGATGATCCTTTAAAAAAACACGCCTGAGGAAGGGGATGATAGGGTGGGACCATGTTGTCAGCGGCACAGAGGTGAGAAAAAGAAAGAAAATAAATAAACTGTGGGATGCACTACTTCTGCGCTGCACTTCTCATGCCCGTTGATGGGTCGGCCTGCTGATGTCGCCGCGCTGGCTTTTGCGCGCTCGGGCGAGAAAGAGGGATTGGGTTGCTGCTGGGTTGCTACGGTGCATCCCATAATAACAGTAAAGACTATGAAAATTAAATAGCGCATAGGAAAGTTTCTTGGCTAAAATAAAATATCAGATAGATTCCTAAAATACTATAAACACACAGGGAAAATATTACTGCTACTATATAAAAATAGAGAACATTTTTCCATCTCTAATGCAATTTTTGAAAACTTTTTTATGAAATAGGACCCAATAAAAATTATTATAACAGATAAAAAATAATAATAATAATTTCTTACTTTACAAAATCCCAAAATCAAATCCTACTAAATCCAAATAATATTCTTAGCACTTCCCAACTATGCTTAACGGGGGAGAAGTCATATTATCTCCACTGAAATATTTTGCCTTGAGTTGGAAAACACTTTGAATTAAACTCCAAAAGTTTTCAAATCATAATAAAATTGAACAAGTAGCGAAAAACACAAGCAACATAAAATCAATTATATCGACATTCCAAATCTTAAAATTTGGGATGTTACAAATCTACCCCCTTAAAATGAATCTCGCCCTCGAGATTCAAACAAGCTAGAAAGAAAGAGGCTAGGTTCGAGGTACTCCTTGAATATGCATTGATCGTATGAGCGTTTGGGGTGCCGCCACCCCTGTCATGGGTCTTCAAAAAAAATATTTCTTCTTCGTTGGCATCTTTCTAGTATAAGTACTAAACTCCTTTGAGATCCTGAACCGATTATCAAAAGAGTGGTCTTGCAATACCGTACCTTCCCGTTTGACACGTCTTGCGGAAATACTAAACAAATATCGATGCTCCCATGGTGGTCATCAATAATACTTATACGAGATTCCTGCAGAAAAGGGGATATTGGTTCATCCTCGCCGTACAACCTATTATTGGCAAAGATAGCCTTTTACAAGGGCCATACGTCATACCAGTCTAAGGTTTAGGCTTAACATCATCGTCTCTCTATAATAGGTATGTCACTCAAGACTTACCATCCCACATAACAAGAACTAATAATAAGAGTAAGTCAGTATGGTGATCAATCCATCCCACACCCAAATCTTTACCTCGTACATGGTTTAGCAAATCTCGCATTCTAACATTCGGTCATCCTCACATGCATTGCAGAATTTTCTCTTGATCACGAACTAGGATCGGATAATTCCATTGGTTCATCATGCCAAACAAAACAACTATCGTTCCCTTGAACTCTCAGGTTCGCATAATTTCTATAGAACGGTGTACCTTCCTCCAGGGTTCTTCCTTCAGCAAGATTGTGCTTGCTTCTTGGCGGGTCCTGGTGCTTGGGGTTAACTTGATCTCATCACTGGGTTGTATCATTCATAGGATATAGAGAGTATAGGGTCTAAGAGAAACACTACCCATATGCTCATGGTAGTAACACATCTCAAAATCAAACAAATCAAACAAATCACACAACACAAGCAAAACCTACAAGTAAGGTCATATCTGCAAGAGATATGATCTCATCATACTATGAGTGAATCGTTCGTCGAACTCAAGTTAGTAGTGGTGGTCTGCCAAATAGAACTCTAAAAGGGGAATCTACAATGGAAAAATGAAAGTATAAGTACAAGAGTAAAAACTAACAAGTAGAGGAAGGTTGCAAAATAAGTTTTTCACTCCTACGGCTTTTACTATTCCATTTTCTAGGGTCACGGCCTAGAGTCAATATGGGCTCTGATACCATCTGTAACTACCAAACCTCGAAGTATTTGAGTCTCTATGCTTACTGTGCTAGTTCCTGAATTAATAGCTAGCACACACAGTACAAGATGTAATATCAAGAATAAACCACATGTCATAATATTACATCGCATATCTAGAATTACAATATTACATACCTGCATTGCTCAAACCTAGCATACAAACAAAATACAGCGGAAAAGCAAATAAAAACTTCATGGAATCCATCAACACCACATGCAAATATTAAGTATAGACATTGTAACCCTACAACATATCACTCACTCGTCGTAGTAAAAAGCCTGCAACATAAAACGTTGCGGCCACGATGTGTTAATACTTTGAATGTATTGGCAAATCACACCCAAACTGTTATAACAGACCTACCATATCTATATGCAATGATATAACAAAAAGGAAATGCTTATGATTTTGTTTTGCAGAAAGCTGATTTTATCTTACTTCTACCTACTAGTCAAGTACTTAATCATTTATTACATCACAGTTGACTTATGGTTAAATTGGACCGCCTCCAATTAATCCACTTGGTCGCCTATGAGAGCCCCCGGGGATCATAGGATTACATAGTTGTTGTGATGAGAGCCCCTGGGGATCATGGTTAAACCCACTTCATATTGTTATTCATTAGAGATGATAAGATCTTCCAGAGGTTCCAGTCTAGTGCTCAAAATTGTCTATAACCGGTGACACGGCTAATCATGATTAGTTTTTACACCCTGGAGAGTTTAGTACGCTTTACCCACTAGCCCTACCCGAAGATTGAGACGAAGTATTTCAGAAGCAGTCACCTAGTCCCATAGGAGGCCCATCCCAACAATCATAACTACATCTGCTGGGACATCTGGGTAAGGTTTCCACAACTGATCAACTAAGCCAGAGCCCATATAGACAGTGGACATACATGGAAGCTACTTGATATGAAACATGTCCAACCTTTTTAAACCTGGGCGGATTTCCCCACCTTTCCTGAGTAATGTAGAGCCTCCCGGAGGATACATACTTGCCGACTGGTCATGACAAACCATTCTACCCAGATGATTCATTAATTAAACATTAGTATTGCAGAGCCTCCCGGAGGATACAATAAAATGCACGTGGTTACTTCATCCATTACTTAAATTTCGTTCACAACTTCCATGTATCACACAAAACCCAATCCACGTCTAACATAGCAAGGCTAAGCAATCACTACAATATAACGGTACCCAATATGGCAACAAGGATTATCAGGATCAGACTAAGCATATGGCTATCCTAACTGGATTTAGCATATCACAATAATCCTACACATGCATAATATAATAATGTGATATAGAACTATATGCATAGAAAATAAAGGATGAAGAATGATCAGAGGAGTAACTTGACTTATTCTTGGTTCTCAAATTCGCACTCTTCACAATAATTTGCGTCGCACTCCGCACAATCTATACGTTTCAAACAAAAAACCTAATCAATCACCAAAGCTCAAATAACACCAAAACAGAACCAACTGCAAGAAATCATTTTAAAATGCAAACAACAGTAGCATATCAATAGGTACAAATCATCTACATGCTAATAGAATCACAACGCAAAAAGAATCAACTGAATTGGATAAACGGGTTGAAAGATATGGCCTCCAGAATGTTCAACTTAAAAAAAAATTGTATAGTGTGTGAAATAATTGAAAGATGGAAACATACTGGTAAAATTGATAAGTATTGACAAGGGGTTCAATATGCAAAAAAGAATCACTCGAAAAAGTGCTATGATTTGCAAGATATGGCGATATAACGGTTTGAATTCAAATTTGAATAAATTAAAATTTAAACAGTGCAAAAGTGTGAAACTTTGATTTTTACTCTATTCTACTGATCAATACAAGTATGTAGGAAAAACAATCGATGAATTTGGATATACGGATCAAGAGATATGGCTAAATGAAAATTGCCCTAAAATCTATCAAAAAAATTGTGTTGTGTTGTGCTTGTGCCATGTGGCGCAATGTGGCTGGCTACAGTGTGTTTGCTAGGTGGCTTATATGACGGATGGTCGGCATATAACAGAAAATGGTTTGGCAGTTAAAAACAAATGGAGATCTAATCTCGGACGTACACAGTAGATCAGACGACAGAGGATTTGCTCACCGGAGAAACTGGATGAGCGGACGCACTTGGAGAAGAAGCTCGGGGCGGCTCGGAGCTGATGTGGGCGATGGCTACAGAGGGTATACAGCAACAGGGAGATGATTGACAGGTGCAGAGCGCGACACGATGAACTAGGTGACCACGGAGACGATTGGAGCTTGCCCCTGTTGCTGCTATGCTCGGCGGTTCTCCGAACGAACACTCGCGAGTCGGACTTTGCTAGTAAGCTCAACTTGTTGCTGTTTTGGCTAGGAAAAGAAGTCAAGGACGTGTGGTGGATTTCGGAAGAGATAATAGAGCAACCGGGAGGACTCGGGGTTCTCTTACAGTGATAGAATCAAGAGCTTATGGGTAGGCCTGCTGATGTCGTTGCGCTGGCTTGCGCACGCACGTGAGAGAACGAGGGATTGGGCTGCTGCTCGGTTGCTACGGTGCAACCCATAATAATAGTAAAGTCTGTGGAAATTAAATAGTACATAGGAAAGTTTCTTGGCTAAAATAAAATATCAGATAGATTCCTAAAATATTGTAAACACACAAGAAAAATATTACTGCTATTATATAAAAATAGAGAACATTTTTCCATCTTTAATGCAATTTTTGAAAACCGTTTTATGAAATAGGAGCCAATAAAGAGTATTATAAAAGATCAATAGTAGTAGTAGTAATAATAATAATAATAATAATAATAATAATAATAATAATTTTTGAGTTTATAAAATCCCCAAAACAAATCCTACTAAATCCAAATAATATTCTTAGCACTTCCCAACTATACTTAACGGGGGAGAAGTCATATTATCTCCACTCGAATATTTTGCCTTGAGTTGGAGAACACTTTGAATTTAAACTCCAAAAGTTTTCAAATCATAATAAAAATGAAGAAGCAACGAAAAACACAAGCAATACTTGTAACATCCCAAATTTTGGAATGTTATAATAAATAGTTGAATGATTGAATTGATTGAATGATTGTTTGAAACTGAGTGAAATTTGAAACTTTTTGAAACTTTTGAATGAGAGGGAATAAAATGACTTTCCCTTTTTGTTTTGAATTCAAATTCCATCCAATGCAAAACAATGAGAGAAGATGACATGACTTCTTCAAGTGATGGAATTAAAATTTTGGACTCTGAAAACTACTGAAAAATTTCTATTTTGGTATTTATTTCATTTGATTCTATTTTTGAATAAATTCAAATTCACTTGCCCAAATTCAAAAAAAATGAGAGGAGGAACATGACCCTCCAAACCAGGGATATTTTTGTGAAATATTTGAACCATAAATCCCATGGGGTTATTTGAAAAATATTTGCAAAAATAATAATAATAAAACAATTTAGGCATTTTCTGAAAAATAGTTTTTTTATGTATTTATTTGGGCGTGGAAAAATGTTCATCTTATTGCCTGTAGTTTTCTGATATTTTTAATATATAACACTTCCATGTTTCGGTTTGATTTGATTTTCCAAATCAAGTTTTTATTTCCTGTTTTTAATAAAAAGGGAAAGTTTCTTTTAATAGGAAAACCCGAGGCCCATTTGGAATAGTACCACGGCCCACTCCCCTCGCGCTTGACCGAATCCCCCTGGGATCGGCCACCGAGCCCCTTCCCGATTTGCTCACCCTCACTGACAGCGGGGCCCACGCCTGACTGCCTCCTCCCCTCGGTCATCCCCTTCCTTCTTTCTTCCCCTCCTTCCTTCGCCGGCGACCGCCTCAGATCCGACGGGATCTCGTTGATCCCCTTCCCTCCAACCACCCCGAGACCCCCTATAAAACTCCCACCCTCCCCATTGCTCGTTTTTCCCGAAAAAACTCCAAGCCCCCTTGCCAGAACGCCGCACCATCACCCTCGCCGGAGCTCTGCTCCACCCGAACCTCCGTGAGCTCGAGGAGCTCGTCACTGTCACCCTCTCGCCTCGCCGTCGCCACCAAACGTCGCCGGAGGCCGCCCGCCGTCTCCTGGACCCCTTCATCATCGCCGGGGGCCCCTAGAGCTATCGTCCGCAACCACCCCGAGCCGCCACCGCCGTCAACCTCGCCGGAGTTGACCTCCACCCCGCGGTGAGCACCCTGGGCCGTCCGATCTAAGCCAAGGGCCAGGATTAGAAGCCCCGTACCCCTTCGTTTTTTTTAAGAACCGGGCAATTTTTATCTTAGCCGAAACATTTTTTTATTTAATGCGCGTTCGCTCGTTTGCAACCGCGCGCGCACACCCTCAGCCACTCAGGAAGCGCCACGTGGCCCTGTTCGCTAGTTAGGTCTATTTGTTTACTGTTTTTAGTTTTCTGAAAACAGAGAAGTTTCTGATTGTAAAACTTGAATATCTCCTAGGATTTTTAGAGTTTTAATTTGATTCTTTTTGCATTGTGTCACAATTTTTGTCTAGTTTCTGTAGATATAAAATTTGACCATGTTTGAAATTTTTAAATTTGAATTCAAACACTAAATTGCTTATATCTTGAGTTTAAAAATAGATTTTGAGTTGATTATTTTTGCTACTTGTCAATAGTGACTTTATTTATCAGTAGGTATGATTTGGGAATTTTTAGAATATTTTAAATTAGGGTTTCAAGCAAAACAGATTCTGTTTTAGTTCCTTTTTAGGTTTATTCCTATTTCTTTTGTTTTTATTGTTTTAAATTTATTTTTCTTTTATATTAGTTGACAAGTTTTACTTGGTTTTCTGTTAGTTAAGAGTAGTATTTCATCAAGAATTATTTTATTTTATTTTGTTATTTTTACTAGCATGAAAATCAATTCTAGTTAAACCATAACTTGCAAATTGATTTCAATGCTAGTTTAATTTCCTATTGAAAATATTTTCTATAAATTATTTTGTAGTTTTATTATTCTGTTAACCTTAGTTTAGACCAGAAGCAATTTGTATTATAATTGAAATTGTTTGTGGTTTAACTCTAGGTTAATTTTGGTTAGGTCATAACAAGTGTTTAATGAAAACTTGACAATTAGTTCTTTTTGTTAAATAATTTTTTTTGAGAAAATACTTTATGTTATTTATTTGTTCTATATTTTTGTTTCTGTTATTTTAGTATTCTATTTGTTTTTCTTGTTGTTAAGTTTATTAACCAGAAAAACTTATGTTGTTAGTGTGTTGTTTTCATAGTTCTTAGTTGTTCTTCAAAAGTAATTCTTTTTGCTAGTAAAAATATTTGCTAAATACTTTTGTTAGATTTTTACCTAGTTGTTGTTTTGTTGCTATTGAAGATAGATTAATTGTAGGGAAAACTACACATGGTTGATTTGATGAAGTTTTGTTATTTTAACTTTTGTCTTAAGTATTTCCTTCATCACAACACTTTTGTGTTTTGTTTTTGTGTTGCTTTTGATTTGAAGTATTGATTGCTAGAAGTGGTTGCTTATGAGTGCAATGTTTGGCTATATAGATTTCATCGGAGAGTGACGAATAGTTCTATCAAGTTATTTCTGAGAGCGATATTTATCTTCATCAACCCTACCAGGCAAGTTCACTTTGACCATCTATTTCATACCTATGTTTTATTGCATGTAGTGACATAATTCAACAAATCCCTCCAGTAGTGTTATTGAATTCTTGTAGTTGAGTAGAATGCATGAGGTAGGAACCCACCACTTGTTACTAAAGCCCCGGGAACGCTAGTTATTTTAATGCTATGCTAAAGTAGACGGGGTCTGGTATGAGTGTTCGTGAGTGGTGTGAGAAGGAGGACTCCACGTCAAAATGACAACTTCATGAAGGCATCTTCAAGTCCTGCATCTTCAAGACCTCAAGACTTAGAGACTCGAGAAACAATTTTTGAATACACACTACTGGGTGAAGGATGGATTTGATGGGCACCCTGGAGTAACCAGTGGATGGCCGGGATGCATGGAGAAGCGGCATGACATCTTGCGGAAAGCTTCACCCAGACTCAAAGAGACGGATGAATACTTCATGCCCAGAAGCTTACCTGTGTAGCCACAAGTCATTATGGGCTCTGGCTTGGTTGATCTTTGTTATGACTCTGGCTGGGCAGTGCTACGAGATGTAGTCGACGTTAGGATTGGATGGGCACTGACAGTATTTAGGGAAACACTCTGAAAGACCATGTTTGTGGGCAACACTCTGCAGAGTTAAACCTAATCGATTAGCCATGTCCCCGGTTACGGACAATTTGAGCCTCTGGACTTGGATCTATCTCTAAACTCTCAACACTGGACTGATAATAATTTGTGGGCAACTTATGATGATTTTGGGTTATGAGACATCGGTTGGCGGAGCCATGTCATAGTAGATAACTCTACAGTGAAGGTTCTTGACACTCCTTTGTTGTAGGAAAAAGTAAATAAAACCACCTTTTATGCAAAACTCAGACACAGAGCCACAAAGCCTTATTGCATATAGAATAGTCTTTATCTTCTGTTCTTCTATGGTGATCTTGCCGGTACATTCAATGTACTGACCTACACGGCTGCAACGTCTTATGTTGCAGATATCTTTTCTACGACGAGTAAGAGTATGATTCAGGGTTACGGTCTACACTCAACCTGCCGCTGGTGTTTATTGGGACTCCACTCCCGTTGACTGTTTCCGCTGAGATTTTAAGGTATATATCAGTTTACGTTAATTACATGTGATTGCACTTTGATATATACATTGATGTACTGTGTGTGCTAGCATACTGATCCAGGGATGGCACGGTCACACAGAGGCTTGACTCGTTTTGAGTTGGGATGCTACAATAGTAAATCAATTCTATTAACATTCCAAATCTTAAAATTTGGGATGTTACAAATCTAACCCCCTTAAAATGAATCTCGCCCTCGAGATTCGAATGGGCTAGAAAGAAAGAGGCTAGGTTCTAGGTTCTCCTTGAATATCAATTGATCGTCTGAGTGTTTGGGTGCTAGCACCCTTGTCATGGGTCTTCAAAAAGAATCTTCCTTCTTCGTTGGCATCTTTCTAGTATAAGTACTACAGTCCTTTCAGATCCTGAACCGATTATCAGAAGAGTGGTCTTGCAATACTGAACCTTCATGCTTGACACGCCTTGTGGAAATACTAAACAAATATCGATGCTCTCATGAGGCGCTTCTTAGGAGGAGCCGATGAAAATTCAGGCAGTCCTCGGCGAACAGGGTCAAATAACGGGACGTCCGCTATGTAAAACCATTATGAGGCCCATGCGACGATGTCTTCCTTGGGAGTGCATGATGGATACCCGGTTCCGGCAATTTCGTACACCTCGGCCCCACCCACCTCATGGATGATGCCGCTTTGGAAGCGGGGGATGATGCAAAAGAACTTCTACCATAGGCCAAAGTGAGCCTCGCATCTGAGATACACCTCACAGGGGCGACGAATCCCGCAATGTGTAGAATGGAGTTGGGAGTAAGATGGTGGAGCTGGATCCCACAAAAAGTGAGTGGGCCACGGAGGAAGGGATGGATAGGAAATCCCAAGCATCGTAAGAGGAGGGGAACAAAACATACTATCTCTGTCCCGTATGGGGACGGATGCTTTTCAGCTTGAGCCTGGCCATCGATTGACGTCGGGTTAGCGCGTACGGGGGGCAGATCCGTGTCGGGAAGGTACCCCTGAGTCGCCAGTATGTTTAGGCCGAGGCGGACACAGAGCAGCTGGGCCACTCTCCTGGGAGAGGCCCATTTGGATGCGCAGAAGAGCTGGGACCATTGGCCATGTCGAAATTTCTCTGGAGAATGAAGGAAGGAGATGTGAGATCAAAATCACAATGGGCAGGAGTGGGCGTGCAGTTATTTTTCATACCCCGCACCTTGTTAAATAATAACCCATGGTTGGACGCTTTGATTACGGGTCATCAGGCCGCTCGCCTCCCTAAAGTGGTACGAGAATCGATAAAGATGTTGTAAAGGCATAATGGAGGGCCCCTGTCGGTGGACCACCAAAAGAGATCGGCCATCCGAAGTGTTAGGGCGTATTTCTCCCTTAGTTTTTTTGGTGATTGATGACAATGACATTGCGGACTAATCGTGTGCATTAAGCCTTTCACATAAATCATCATATGGCACAAGACGATTCGAGCCCCTCAGTGGATAATAGTGAAGATGGTTATTTTTCTGCGTTTCATTTTCGGTGGAATTGAGTCGTAGGAGAACCGTACTATTAAGAGGGGGTATGCATCGGAAAGGTTTGGGTGGAATCAACACATACACTTTCATTTGCACCCTTATTCCTTTCCCACATCAATGGAGTTGCTCCACTGTGCTCCTTGTCTTGGTCCTAAAAGTACCAAGCGGTTGTACCGCACTGGCAGGCAGTAGTACCGCTCTGGTAAGCGGTAGTACCGCTCTGGTAAGCGTTAGTACCTCCTACGGGCGGTAGTACTATTGTCCAGTGCCGTGCGTGGTACCACTGCCTCTGGGAGTCTCGACTTTTCGTGTCGGACTGTGCGGTAGTGGGGTCGGTAGTACCGCCTATAAGAGGTAGTACTGCCCGCCACTACCGCTCAACTACCGCTCCCTTTTCTGGACCAGAATCTCTGAGCGGATGTAGCGGCGACAGTACGGCAAGGAACTACCACTTATAAGCGGTAGTACCGCTCTAGAGAGCGGTAGTACCGCAGCAGTACTGCCTCTATTCCTGCTTCGGCCATTCGTCTGAGGGCCTCTGTACTGCAACCCCAACAGTAGTACCACTGGGGCGAGCGGTAGTACCGCTTCGGTGGCATTACCGGCTCGTGGCTCTATGCCATTGCACTGCACAGCAGGCACAACTGCCCAAGCGGTAGTACCGCTCCATTAGCCGTAGTACCGCTTGTGTGCATGCTGAGAGGGGGTTAGGGCAGGATTTTCCCCCCAATGTAAAAGGGTTTTTTTCCAAGAAGATTACCTCTTCCTTCCCTGAGCTCTATTATTGCTCCAAGCTCCATTTTCGCCCGATCTCTCTCCCTAGCCAACAAAAGTTGGTTATTCTCTAGGGTTTGGTTGAGAGGACCCCGATCTACACTTACACCAAGAGAAATTTGATTCCCCCACTAATCCCTTGCGGATCTTGTTACTCTTGGGTGTTTGAGCACCCTAGACGGTTGAGGTCACCTTGGAGCCACAATCCATTGTGGTGAAGCTTTGTGTTGGTTTTGGGAGCCTCCAATTAAGTTGTGTAGATTGTCCCAACCTTGTTTATAAAGGTTTGGTCGCCACCTTCAAGGGCACCACTAGTGTAATCATGGCATCTTGCATTGTGTGAGGGTGTGAGGAGAATACGGTGGCCCTAGTGGCTTCTTGGGGAGCATTGTGCCTCCACAGTGCTCCAATGGAGACGTACTTCCCCTCAAAGGGAAGGAACTTTGGTAACACATCCTCGTCTCCATCGACTCCACTTGTGGTTATTTCTTACCTTTACTTTGTGCAAGCTTTACTTGTGTGGTATCCTTTGCTTGCTTGTATTGTTGTTGTTGTTGTTGTTGTTGTTGTTAGCATCATATAGGTTGTTCACCTAGTTGCATATCCAGACAACCTATTTGTTGCTAAACCTAATTTGTTAAGAAAAGCTAAAAATGGGTAGTTGCCTATTCACCCCCCCCCCCTCTAGTCAACCATATCGATCCTTTCAATTGGTATCAGATCTTTGTCTCCTTATTAAGGGTTACCGCCCGAAGAGTATGGTTGACGATGGGGATAGGTTTGGAGACTTACCCGAGGCCAAGGAGTGAACGCGGTCACTTGCAAGGATTTAAATGAGGCAATTTCCTTGCTTAAATATTCTATGACGACCGAGGTCAAATCCTTTTTTAAAATTTTCCTTGATGGTCTCAAACTTTCTACCGATCCATTGCAAGTGGTTAATCCCACTGTCTCGGAGTCGGATGCCAACTTCGGTAAGGAGGGGGCTATCAGTAATAAGGCTAAGTTGCCTCAAGGAAAGAATGGGACAGGAACCCATGCCTCGGTTCCCCCTCTCCCGGTCTATGGAGAACCGGTCCCCACACCTCATATTAACAAGCTTGGTCCTCCCCCTAAGCTTGTGAAGAATGATTTTGTTAATTGGGTTTTTCGTATCAAGTCTCATTTGAATTACGCCTCAACTAATATTTGGAGAATCATTGAGCAAGGTTACTACCTGCATGATCCAAACAATCTCACCCCAAGAGAAGAGGCGGACAATCAATAAAATCACTCTGCCTTGTTCATCCTTCAAACCTCGGTGCCTCCTGAAGATATAGCTCACTTGCATCCCTTCACTCATGCGAAGGATTGTTGGGAACATATTGTCTCATTGTATAAGGGAATATCGAGTATTCAACGGTCCAACTTTGAGGTGGTTCTTGATGAGGCCGATGAGTTTGTGATGAATGAAGATGAGGATCCTCGTGAGCTCTACCAGAGATTCACAACTCCCGCGGTCTCACTTCAAGATCATGGGAGCAAGGATACGGATGACAATTGGATCAAGCGTAAGTTTCTCAAGGCCAACATGCCATTCAACAAGGCCATGCCCTTCGTGATCCGTCAAAGACCGGACTTCCAAACCTTGTCCTCAAGCGATGTGTTGGATGAATTTATTGCCATGAACATCTTGAACAAGACCGCCGACAATGCTCTAGCTCGTGTCCAACAGTCAAAGAAAGCCTCACCCAACCTTGATTTGAAGGCCAAGGCAATTCCGTAAGAAGAAGAATAGGAAGAAGAGAAGAGTTGCCCCAAAGACACCAAATATGCTTACCACGAGCACATGGCTCTTGCGTTAAGGCAATTTTGGGGCAACAAGAGAAACTCAAGGCCCAACTTCTCCAAGAACAACTCAAGTGGCTCAAAAGGAAAGCAACGTGTGAGGACTTGCTATAATTGTGGCAATGTGAGTCACTTTGTGGTGGATTGTCCGTATGATAAGAGGGAAGACAATGGTGACAAGATCATTCACAAAGACAAGGCCAAGTCCTTCCCCAACAAGAACAACTTAACCAAGAAGGTGCCTCAAAAGGGGTTGGTGGAACACGAAGAGTACATCTCCGATGATGATGATGAAGATGCAAGTGGTGAAGGAATGTGAAAGGACGTGGATGTCACCTAGAGGGGGTGAATAGGCACTTTAAAATAATTACGGCTAAGGCTTGAACAAATGCGGAATAAAACTAGCGTTTAATTTTCAAGCACAAAACCTAAAACAACTAGGATCACCTATGTGGACTAACAACTTATGCTAAGCAAGATAAACAACTAAGTGATAGTAAAATATATAGCATGAAACAATATGGCTATCACAAAGTAAAGTGCATAAGTAAAGAGCTCGGGTAAGAGATAACCGAGGCACACGAAGACGACAATGTATCCTCGAAGTTCACACCCTTGCGGATGCTAATCTCCATTTCGAGCAGTATGGAGGCACAATGCTCCCCAAGTAGCTACTAGGGCCACCGTAATCTCCTCACGCCCTCGCACAATGCAAGATGTCGTGATTCCACTAAGGGACCCTTGAGGGCGGTCACCGAACCCGTACAAATGGCAACCCTTGGGAGCAGTCACCGTACCCGTACACTTTGGTAACCCTTGGGTGCGGTCATCGGAACCCGTACAAATTGCTCGGGGCAATCTCCACAACCTAATTGGAGACCCTAACGCTTGCCCGGAGCTTTACACCACAATGATTGAGCTCCGAGGCACCACCAACCATCTAGGGCGCTAAAGCACCCAAGAGGAACAAGCTCTAGGGTACCAAGCACCCAAGAGTAATAAGCTTCTCAACTTTTCACTTCCACGTATCACCGTGGAGAACTCAAACCGATGCAACTAATGCAATGGCAAGAACACACGAAGTGGTCAAGTCCCTCACTCCCAAATCCCACCACAACAACAAAAGCTATGGAGGAATATGAGAGGAAGAACAAGGAGCTCACAAAGAACCCCAAGATCTAGATCCAAGGGGTTTCCCTCACATAGAGGAGAAAGTGATTGGTGGAAATGTAGATCTAGATCTCCTCTCTCTTTTCCCTCAAGAACTAGCAAGAATCATTGGAGGGATTGAGAGTTAGCAAACTCAAAGAAGGTCAACAATGGGGGAAGAACACGAGCTCAAAGGATAAGATCCATTGGGGAATAAGACCCCCTTTTATAGGTGGGAAAAAATCCAACCATTACCCCCTTAGCCCGCACATGAGCGGTACTACCGCTCGAGCGGAAGTGCTCCGCTGAGCAATGCAATGGCACGAAGCCACGAGGCGGTAGTGCCGCCGGAGCGGTACTACCGCTCGCCGGAGCATTACTACCGCTTATAAATGGAAGTGGAGCAGTAGTGACAGGCGGAATTACCGCTTGTAGGCAGTACTACCACATCATACTACCGTACCACTACCACCCAGTCCGACACGAAAAGTCGAGACTGCCCAGAGGCAACAGTAGTACCAGCGGAACTGGACAGGGGTACTACTGCCTATAGGCGGTACTACCGCTTGCTCAGAGCGGCACTACCGCTTGACCGGAGCGGTACTACCGCGGGAGAGCAACAAAGAACCAAAGAAAGCAGATGAATACAATAAATCCTGAACCGCCATAACTTTCGCATACGAGCTCCAAATTGAGCAAACTCAAGCTTGTTGGATAGAGGACGACAAGCTGGTTATAATAAGAAGAGGCAGTATAAGAATGGCAATGATATAGAGATGTGAAACCTCTATGAATGAAGAACCGACAAAGACTCCAACATCGAAAACATCATAGAAGATGCATATGAACTCCGTTTTTTATGAACTCGAGCTTCTCATGAATATGACCATAAGCTCTAAAACTCACAAAGAGAAACGCCAAACAAGAACCAAGAAATATGATGATGCCAAGAATGCAATGGTTTGAGCTCTCAACGAACGATACGATCAAGCTACTCACGTGAGAGCCCCCCTTGATAGTACGGCTATCGATCCTATAACCCGGTCTCCCGACTACCACCATGAGACCGGTAAAATAGAAAAACCTATCAGGGTCAAACATTTGCCTTGTGCATAGTCCACTTGAGCTAGATGATGACGATCTTGTCCTCCTCAAGATGGACCACCTTTCTTGATTACGTCGGCTCGATAAAGACTAGTAGAATTCTCCCCCATACTCCACTATGGGTGAGCCTCTCGTCGACACATCTTCACATGTCCATTATCACCATAATGGACGACAAGCTTCAAGCATGTGATGTCTTTGTGATGCTCCGCTTGAACTTGCACACCTCAACAGTGATGACGATCATAACTTGATGTCATCCTCCATGAGTTGTATGAGATCTTCCTTTTGATGCATGCCCATGGAAACATACCTAGACCCACAAGGAACACTCACAAAGATCATGGGTTAGTACACAAAGCGTAATGGACAGTACTTACCATACCATGAGATCACATGATCCCACTTGGTACATCTTCTACGCTTTGTGTGTTGGTCAACTTGAATCACTCTTTGCCTTAGTCTTGATCAACCTTGTATCTTATCTTCTCTCTTCATAAAGATGATATCTTGAAGGTAACCATGAATGTTCCCACAATCTTCTTCTTCAAGACATGCTTGCAATAAGCTCAACTCTCACATAACCAATCTTTGGATAAATCCTTGAATACCACCTTGGTCATCACATAAATTCCTTGAAACCAACAAATGGACTTCAAGAAATGCCTATGGACAAATCCTTGAAGTAAAACTCAAAGCAAGCATTAGTCCATAGGGATGTCATCAATTACCAAAACCACACATGGAGAAATGTGCTCTAATAGAATGGCGATGGCCACAGTGGCCATTGCAACTTCTTCCCCAACCGAGGTGTCTCTCTTCGACGCCCCCAACGAGAACCACATTGCCAAGTGCCTCATGGCCAAAGGCATCAACAAGGTAACCTCCAACATCAAAACATCCATCACTCATACTCCTTCTTTGTTGGATTGTGTGGATCAACATGAGGAGGTGAAGGTGGATGAGAATGAGTTTGACAAGTTCATGGGTAAACTCAAAGGTGATACCAAGAAGCACTTTGTTGCTCTATTGGAAAAACTTGGTGAGGCCAATGATATCAATGAGTCTCATGAGGAAACCATCTCTAAGATGGAAGGGCATAGTCGTGACTATGCCGATGAGATAGCGGATTTTTCCATTGCTCTTGAGGAAGAGCGGGGTCTTTGTTTGGTTCTTGAGGAGTCACACAACGATGACTTTGCTAAATTACGGAAAGATCATGATCATGCTCTTGTTCTTACTCGTGTGCTTAAATACGAAAAGGTTGCACTTGGGGTTGACCATGATAGACTTAAGGAAGAGTTTGACACACTTGACAAGGCTCACAAGGCTTTGAAGAGTGTTGATGCTTCTCTGAAGGAGTCTCATGATCAATTCCAAGTAAAACTCACTAAGGAGATAGCCACGTGTCCTCCTTTTGTTTTAATTGATAATGCCCATGCTACTACCCCTTGTTGTGAGCATGTGCACCTTGTGGAGGAGAATGCCAAGTTGAAAGAGCAACTTGAGAAAGGCCTTGTGACTTGCATAAAAGGTGAAAAGAACCTCAATGATCTTTTGAGCAATCAAAAAGAAGTTGTGGCAAAGGAAGGGCTTGAACTCAAGTCAAAGAAGAAGAAGAAGAAGAAGAAGAAGAAGAAGAAGAGCACACCAACCAACCTCTCCCGCTCAAGGAAGTCTTTGTCAAAGCAGGGGAGGATTCTCATGAGAAGAATAAGGACAAGGGTGTGTGTGGTAATGCCAAGAAGGGCAAGACCACCCCTTCCAACAAAGCTGGCGACTTTAACCCCTCTTATGTTTTCTGTCGTGCTAGTGATGGGCATGTTTATACCAAATTTGTTGGTTCTTCTAATGAGTACACTTAATGGTATATTTGGGTTCCTAAGACCCTTGTTACTAACATAAAAGGACCCATTAAAGAATGGGTACATAAATCCAAGCATTGATCTGTTGTAGGAGTTTGCTTCCGATGGGGTGTCATGGTTGCTCGATAGTGGAGCAACAAATCATATGACTAGGAGCAAGGACTTTGTGGTGGACATGCAACCAATCCCATCTATGCCCACCCATGTTCAATTCAGTTATTCTTCAACATCTAAGGTATTGGGTCTTGGCAAGGTGGTCATCTCTCAAGATTTATCTATTGAGATGGTCATGCTTGTTGAGACCCTTGCATAAAATTTACTTTCCATTTGTCAACTTGCACTCATGGGCTTTGCAACATTCTTTGATCTTGGTTTCGTGGCCCTTTTGTGGAGCAGAACTCTTAAAGTAGCCTTTGTTGGGCATGGCAAAAACGGTCTCTATCTACTTAACTTTTCAGAGAGACCCACTAAGATGGCGACTTGCCTAATGGCTAAAGTTGATGTGGGATGGCATTGGCATCGCCGGCTAGCCCATGTCAATGTGAGTTATTTGCAAAGTCTCCTCAAAGAAGATCTCGTTTGTACACTAACAAATGTGAGCTTTGCCAAAGACCGTGCTTGTATCGAAGGAAAGCTACATGAGACGGCTCACCGACCCACGACTACCATCTATTCTAAGAGGCCCTTGGAGCTCCTTCACATGGATCTCTTTGGTCCTCCATCCTTCGATAGTCTTGGGGGAAGAAAATATTGCTTGGTGATTGTGGATGATTACTCAAGATACACTTGGGTATACTTCTTCAAGAGGAAGAGTGAGACTCAACAAACCATCATCAACTTTGAAAATGAAGCTCAACGTCAACATGCGGCAAAGATATTGATGATTAGAAGTGACAATGGCACCGAGTTCAAGAACTACATCTTGAATGAGTTTCTTAGTGATGAGGGGATCAAGCATCAATACTCCGCACCATATACCCCTCAACAAAATGGTGTTGCGGATAGGAAGAACCGGATGTTGATGGATGCGACAAGGACCATTATGGTAGAATTCAACTCTTCGTACAACTTTGGGCCGAAGCCATCAACACCGCATGTCATGCATCTAATCGTCTCTAACTCCGCAAAGGCTTGAACAAGACTCCATATGAGATACTTACCGGTAACAAGCCCAACCTCAAGTACTTCCGGGTGTTTGGTTGTAAGTGTTTCATTCTCAAGAAAGGTGTTCGTTTGTATAAATTTGAACCTAGAGCTCAAGAGGGCATATTTGTTGGTTATGCCACAAACTCTCATGTGTACCGTGTCCTCAACAAGTCCAATGGACTCATTGAGGAGAAGTGTAACGTGGAGGTTAATGAAAATAATGGATCCCAAGTGAAACAAAGTGGTCTTTGTGATGTAGGTGATGAAATTCCTCCCCAAGCCATAAGAAGAATGGGAGTTGGTAAAATCCTCCCCATTGAGGAACCCCTTGTGGTTGAAGGGGAAGGACAATGTTCTACGCAAGTGGAACCATCACCAACGCAAGACCCACACGCTTCCGAAGAACGGAGTGAAGGCCCTCAACCAAGTGAACAAGATCAAGGGAAAGATCAACCTCATGATGATGGTGATTCACCAAGTGATGTCCAACATCAAGTTCATGCCCCCGAGCAAGCTCAAGATCAATAGCAAGCTCATGACGGCGCTCAAGATTGTCAAGATGGTGCTCCTCAACTTTCTATGGAGGAGCTATTAGAATGTCAAGCCGCTAAGATCGCTTCCAAGCTTAAACATCAACAACATGTTTTGCAGAATGTCTACATGAGCTTGAGTAAAGGGGTAACCACTCGTAAACAATTAACAAACTTTTGTGAGCATCACGTGTTTGTTTCTTGCATTGAATCCCTAAAGGTACAAGAGGCGCACGAGGACATGGATTGGCTTGAAGCCATGCATGATGAACTCAACAACTTCGAGCGCGACAAGGTGTGGCAATTGGTGCCACGTCCAAAGGAGAACCACAATGTCATTGGAACCAATTGGATCTTCAAGAACAAGCAATATGCGAACGGTGTTGTCACTCACAACAAGGAAAGATTGGTAGCACAAGGCTACTCCCAAGTCGAGGGTATCAAATACGGTGAAACCTTTGCTCCCGTTGCTCCCGTTGAATCTATTCACATGTTACTTGCATATGCATCTCATAATGATTTCAATTTGCAACAAATGGATGTGAAGAGTGCATTTCTTAATGGTCCTCTTAATGAGTTGGTTTATGTCAAGCAACCTCTGGGGTTCGAGGATCCCAAGTTCCCCAATCATGTATACAAGCTCGATAAGGCACTTGATGGCCTTAGACAAGACCCACGTGCATGGTATGAGCGCCTTACCGAGTTGATGCAAGACCATGGGTTTGAATTGGGAAAATTGATCCCACTCTTTTCACGAAGAAGGTTAAAGGGGATTTGTTCATATGCCAATTATATGTTGATGATATCATTTTTGGTTCTCCTAACAAATCTGTCAACGATGAGTTTGCTGCACTCATGACCAAAGAGTTTGAGATGTCTATGATGGAAGAGTTGAAGTTCTTTCTTAGATTCGAAGTCAAGCAACAAAGACAAGGAACCTTCATCAACCAAGCAAAATACACTCAAGACATGCTCAAAAGGTTCAAGTTGGATGATGTCAAGCCGGCCAAGACTCCTATGCAACTCAAGTGCCAACTTGACATTGATCCCAATGGTAAAGTCGTGGATCAAAAGGTATATCGCTCCATGATTGAATCCTTGCTTTACCTTTGTGCATCTAGACTGGATATTATGTTGAGTGTGGGAATTTGTGCATGATTTCAAACCTCACCTAAGGTAAGCCACTTTGTGGCGATCAAGTGTATCTTTCAATATTTGGCTCATACCCAAAACTTTGGCTTATGGTACCCCAAAGGTGCCTCATTTGATCTCATGGGATATTCGTACTCGGATTGGGCGGGAGACTGTGTGGATAGGAAGTAAACTTCCGAAGGGTGCCAATTCATTGGTCGCTCTTTGGTAAGTTGGTCTTCAAAGAAACAAAACTATGTTTCTGTCTCTACCATCGAGGCTGAGTATGTAGCCTCCGCAATTTGTTGTGCTCAGTTTCTATGGATGAGGCAAACTTTAAAGGATTACTGTGTCAATTGTGACAAAGTGCCTCTTTTTTGTGACAATGAAAGTGCTATCAAGATCTCCCACAACCCCGTTCAACATTGCAAGATGAAGCATATTGAGATTCGTCATCACTTCATCCGGGAGCATATCAAGCGTGGAGATATTGATCTTATATATCTCAACACTCATGAAAAACTTGCAGATATCTTCACGAAGCCATTGGATGAAGCAAGATTTCATGAGTTAAGGCATGAGCTAAATATCATTGATTTGAGCAATGTGGATTAAAGTATTGCACACCCCACCACACTCATCATTTTGTCTTGTTTAGATGTAGGCATGGATATAGGGGGAGTGTTGTTCTCTCAGTGAACTTTCCCTCCCCCCATTATGCATAAATCGACCAAGTCTTTCACATTAGCCATTTTTTATGGTACTTGTGCTTCAAAGACGAGTTTTAGTCATGGGCCCAAGGTTAAAATCGTCGCGGTGCCATACCAATTGACTCAAACATAGGTGGCTTCGGCCACCGCCCCCTCCTAGTGAGGTATTTTCTTTTTAGAGCTTGTTTTTTATTTGTGTCACTCCAAGTTTGCTCTTCTATCCAAATGTCATTTTGAACTTGGAGTGTCCCTTCCCGTTTACTAGTTTTTGTGTCTCCAACCTAAGCCTTTTCTCATCTATAAAATATTCCATTGCATAAGCTTCCCCTTTTATAGCTAGTTCTGCAAGTTCTACTTGTCCAGGTAGTACTACCACTGGAGCGGTACTACCAGGCCTCTTGTCACGCAGTAGTACTGGGGCGGTACTACCGCTCCCCCGAGCGGTACTACCCCTTGTGAGTGCGTGGAGGGGGGTATGAGGCGGACAGGGGAGTTCCCACTCCCCCATACCCATTCACCTCTTTCTCCCTCGCGGTTCCTCTCTCCCCAGGCGACTCCCTTGCTCCAGTGGCCGCCGCCGGACCATCGTTTTCGACCGTTCTTCCGCGTTTCCGACCAGTGGAGTCGATCCCCACCCTCTCCTCTTGCATTGGATGCCGGTATTGCCCCTGTTCTCCTCTCCTATGGTTCTATTTTTTGAATCTAGGCTTTAGGGTAATATGAGATGGATTCATCGATTTTTGGTCAAATCGATGCATGAGTAGACCATGGACGGCTGCTAGTTGAGTAGATTTGTAGTTTTATTGGAAGAAATTTGAATTTGGTATCACAGGTAGTACCGGATATGGCCCGCGGTTGTAGTTTCCCCGGCGACCTCCGCCTCGAGCGGTACTACCGCTGGCAGGAGCGGCACTACTGCTTGTGCTGCCAACTTCACACTACTTTCGATTCCACTTCAAGTCTACTCCTTCATTTCTTTTTGGCTTATGCAATTTGTTTACACCAGCTTTTCCCTCGCTCCGTGTTGTGGGTTCCAAGTGGTAGCGGCTCTGCTCATCAGGAGCGTCGGGTGAATCCAAGTGGTGAGGGTGGCTCTAAGTGATACCGCACTATCGCGATGACAGTACCAATCCCAGAGGACCAATAAGACTGCTACCAAATCTCACAGGGCTCCGTCAATGAGTGAGTTGCCAAGCAAAGAGTTATGTATTGTTCGCTGTTGCAACCCGTACGTCAACCGGCAAGATCAAGCTCTTCTCAACCATCCCTTCTGGACCAAGAAGCAAAGTTCGATTTATCATGATGTGCTCAAGAAGAAGAAGAACATGTTCGTTCCTCATGTCAAGTCCATTGATATGGACCATTTGCAGAAGAATGTCAGCTATTTTGGTGAAGTTCTTAGTTTGTGTGAGAAGCTGGATATTATCTAGCTCATGCAATTCAACAAGGATTTTGATGCAGAGGTGGTGGCCATATTCTTTGCTACGGTCCATCTCGATACTGATGAGGCAAGGACCCTAACTTGCATGACTAATGGAAGGAGACTGTCTGCCAAATGGAAGGAGTTCATGGAATTGTTGGGCTATGATGATCAGGGGCTCCATACCCCAATTGGTTTTCGTCCTCACACGAAGGTTACTTCCACGCACAAGAGTTCTCTCTGGCCCTTCTCCACTAAGAAGGTTTCTTCCACCACTGGCAACGCAACCTATGTGTTGTATCCATTTGTAGACATCATGCATCGCATCTTCAGGCACACGCTCTTTCCCCATGTTGGGAACTTGGATCATGTACACTCTCACCTGGTGGATATGCTGGTCTATTGTTAGGACATGAAAGTCTCAAAAGAGGTAGAGGTTTTGGATGTATCCCATGTCATGTGGTCGGAGCTTCTCTCGGCCATGACAGAGTGCAAGTGTCCCATTTATGGCCCCTATTTGATGCATCTTATTGAGAGGACCTGGGAATCCACCTTTCCAGAGGACTTGTTTGAGTGTGGTGAGTTGGTTCCTCATGAGATTGTGCAACTTAGGCTGAAGGAGAAGCGGAGTACTCATACTGCTCCTGAGATGGAGGTTCCCGAGGCAGATTATGAGGATGGGGATGAGGATGAGGATGAGAGTGGCGCTGACCCCAGTTACGCACCATCTGGAGTGCAACCATCTTGGGCTAAGAAGCTGAAGGAGAAGATGAAGAAGTTGTTCTGCATGTAGGCTCATGGTCAGTACACAGCACATGTGGCGAAGAAGAAGGCTAGGTGTCGTGACAAGCTTATGATGAGGCACATTGGGATGGAGGTGGCTAGCAGGTCCGAGGACAGGATCACTGATGAGGAAACATGGACTTCCAAATATTTCCCGTGGGACTTAGATGTTGATCGGCCTGGCCCAGTAGCTTCCAGCTCCAGCGAGTACGGGGAGTACTAATGCTGGTCTCACTAGGGCAGCCGCGTCCTATACAAACGGTTTTTACCTCCTTTCTGTGACGTAGTTTTAAACCGTCACCTTGCCTGTGTGGGTGATAGGGGGCCTATCCCACACGACATAGATAAATCGTCGGTGATGCCTCCGTCCGGTCACACACGCCAGGCAAAAATTGAGCGTGTGCGATTGGGAGGACCATCACAAACAGACATATTGCAGAAGTCGTGTGAGATGTGCTTTGCATACCACACATGGAATCACAAAGATACGTCTCCGTTCGTATTGCTCATCACAGACAATTTTCTGCATAACATCGTTTGTGATAGGGCTGGCCATCACACACGATAGTTATGATTATGTCGATTGCGTTATTCAATACATCACTCACGGTGCCTAGAAGAAACTGTTTGGCATAAGGCTGTCTTTCACACACACTTGTTATGTGAAAATGTTTGTGAAAGGGTGGGCTAACACACACAGTTGTCGACCGGAAGTCGTGTGTGACTGTTCACTGATCGAACACAACAACTTTTTAGAAACCGTGTGGGTTTGTTGAGGTCATCGCCCACTGTGTTGTCTTAGAAACCGTCTGCAATAGGAACCCCAATAATTAGCCTAATTTCTCTATTATTTATAATCCATTTAGTAATCAAATTAACATTTCATATCAAGCACGCAATATATTTCTTATTCGTACTATGGCAACTAGGATTTCATAATTGAATTACATCATGGTACAACATCTATAGGCATATACTACCTAGCTACCCAATTGCACAACAGGACAAAGTTTCAAATGCAACATCTAAAACCTTTGGAAAGTATCATCATAGACAGTAAATTGACAGATGAGTCTCGTCTAGATAACTGTTGAAGCGGAAGGAGAATATTGAGACTTCAATGATGTTGAAGGTCCTCGAAACTGTAGGCTTCCCCGCCCATCCTTCGTCCTCTTGAGGAAGACTTCAAGATTATACCACGGGTGTTGTATGAATACCTTCCTCGCCTCTTGACCATACATGTGGTTTGAGACGTAATCATCGATGAACTACCTTGAAAAGGACTGAAAACAAACATATGCTTAAATATCTTTTCTAAAATTTGAAATGGCGCAAAGGGAAAAGGACAAGGTGAAAGAGATGGTACCATCCTATAGTTGACTGATGTCTTCTTCATTGTGCAGACAAACATCTTGTTGTTTTTCATAGCTAGTTTCTTTATCTTAACAATCTTTCTGAGTTTCATGATTTGACTGATATTCAAGGACACCTCATTTCCCCACATGCAAAAAGGGTCGAGCAGTGGGTCTAAACATCTTACAGCAGGACCTACATGTGCAAGAACAAATTATTAAAAACCATAATATTAGAATGGTTCCTGCAATTGCACAATAATGTGCTATTAGCCAAAGGACCATGGATGTGCAAACCTCGATGGTAAACTTCAGTGCTCCCATTGTTTCCCCCTGCAACATATTTAAGATAGATATTGATCAGGTTATAAGTGATATTTGGCATACAATCAGTGAAATATGTTAATGAAAAATAAACACATTGCAGATTCAACAGATTAATTCGAGCCACATGGAAAAGCCATTTATCTAAACCAAACATGAGGAGAACTAGGAAATGTAGCAATTGTATATGTTTCACATGTATTTAGTACATTTAAATTCAATTTATTTCTCACATGCATATCAATACAAAATTGTACCAACAACAATCGAACATCACATTGTAGAATTGAACTAAATAGTTAAATGATCACCACAAGAAATAAACCAAATAGTTAACTAAGCACCACATTACACAATAGAACATACTAGAAGGTCAGATTGCAAGTAGCATTACATTGGACATTTCGCTGGAATTTCTAAATGAAAGGCAGGAGAAGCACATGCAACAGGTAAACCAAACATGCTTAACCGACCTAGCTAGCTGAACATATATAGGTCCTTAGTGATAAAGCTAAGAAAAACAAGCTATTCCTCATCGTCGGAGATATCGATGATGATGGGCTCCTTCAAATTGCAAGAGGGAGAGGCCTCCACATCGTGGGTGCACCCCTCGTAGTGGTGAGTGGCCTGATCCTGCCCCGGGACCAACATGTCGGCTCTGGAGCTGAGGTAAGCATGGGCACGCTGAGAAAACACCTCGTAGTCTTTGTCAAACGCACCTACTATGCCCTCGAGAAAAGACTAGGAGCTGTCATTTATAGCAGCCAACCGCGTGACAGTGTCCGCACGCGAGGTGTCGACGGTGGCCTCGATGGCGAGGTGCTCCTCCAAGTTCTGGGGGTCAGCACGCATGGAAACCATCATTGCCTAATCCGCGCGTGTAGCCGTGATTTTCTTCTCCGCTGCCAAATGCTCCTTGAGATCCTGGCTATACTACGTGCACCATGGCTTTTGGCGGTGATTATTTGGAGGATGGGGCGGTGATTTAGGTGGAAGGCGTCGCTCCAGCGGTCGGGCCATGTGGGATGGAAGAGGAGGGGTGAGAGAGAGAGGGTATTGGGGAGGTGTCGATTGCCTGACTAGATGGACGAGGCGAGTAGCAGGAAGGAGCGTCACCGGCGAGGAGGCGGCGCTGCAAGCAAGCAGTGAAGGTTTGAACTAGGAAAGGAACGATGAAACCGGGGAAATGTGGCTTTTGATTGGTACCGGGGGTGAGTGAGGTAGATATTTTCGTGATAGCCCAAAATTTACGTTCGGTACAGCGAAAAACTGGCGCGGAAAGTTTCATCGAACACATTCCCTTATTCAGAACTGTGTGTGATATCTAAACATCACAAATGAAGCATGTACTTTACCCCGTGTGTGATGAGCTTGAGCGTGCAAATTATTTAGAACTGTTTGCGAAATCTATACATCACAAACGAAGCCTGTACTTTAACCCGTGTGTGATGAGCTTGAACGTGCAAATTTTTGTGTCCAAGCTTCCGACGTCAGATTGGTACCGGGGGTGAGGGAGGTAGATATTTCCGCGGTAGCCCAAAATTTTCGTTCGGTGCAGCGAAAAACTGGCACGGAAAGTGTCATCAGACATAGTCCCTTATTCAGAACTGTATACGATATCTAAACATCACAAACGAAGCATGTACTTTACCCCGTGTGTGATGAGCTTGAACGTGCAAATTATTGAGAATTGTTTGCGATATCTATACACCACAAACGAAGCTTGTACTTTACCCCGCGTGCGATGAGCTTGAACGTGCAAATTTTGTCTCCAAGCTTCCGACGTAAGATTGGATACTGCATTACACACGGTTCGTGCCAACAAATTGTGTGTGATGTACTTGAATTCCATTTTCATTTGGAAGACGGAATGGGGATATGGTGGCAAATTTTGGTCCAGATTTTCCTGGTTACAATGGTCATCCACATCGTCGCATAATTTAACATCAATTGCTAATTTTGGTACTACACAGACGAGCCTACACCACAACCCGCACTTACTTAATCGAGCAATTAGACAGAGCTGGTTGACCTAAACATTACTCTAACAAAATACCAGTGCTGTAAACAAAGACTAATGTTCCGCCGTACGCTCGTCGATCTCCGCCAAATCCTCCATGACGAGCTCGCGCTCGATGACCTCCAGGGGAAAGGGATCCATGGCATCCATCGCCACATACTCCGCAAGAATCTTGCAGTCCGCGTCCGCCATCTCTTTGGAAAAGGCCGCCACGAGCCAGGTGTGGGCGGCTGTGGTTAGGGCCTTGACGACCTCCATCTCGGCTAGGGAGGCTACCGACGAATGCACGGCTGCCCGAGCGCTCTCGGCGATTGCCAAGTCTTCGAGCGTAGGTTGCCGACTGGTGTCGGAGAAGGTCGCTGCTATTTGTGCCGTGAGCGACACGAGCTGGGCCTGAGTGGCCTCGGCATAGGCGTGGCAACCGCCATCAGGGCTACGGCGGCCACCGAGGAACGAAGAGTTGTTGTGTCGTTCTCGCCATTTGCTATCCCGGTCGCGGATGTTGCTGTCGCCATCTCAGCTGCAGCAGAAGCCCTTTCGGCGGCTGCAGCCGCCTTGTTGCAGATTGCGGCCGCGCCCAAGGATGTTGTGAGCACGTTCATGGCTGATGCGGCCACGCTCGGGCCAGAGTGGGACACCGAAGTTGCGTTCACGATGCGGATCCACGTCCCCATCTTTCACCGGCGACGTTTGAATAGTATAGTGGTCTTGGGGAGTAAGTGTGACTGTGTGGTTGACGCGTCGGCGGTGGACTGAAGCCGATGAAGCTTCTGGCATAAGCCATATATGATGATTAGCCCAAGATATTTTATACCACATCACACACATTTCATGATCAAGAACTGTTTGCGATGTACTCAATTTTCATATTGTTTTGAAACAAAAAATGGGGTTACATCGACAATTGAAGGTGTTTGGATTGCAATAACATTTATCTGCGGTGAACGTGCAACAATAGGAGTGTTTGTTAAAATATGGATTTATTTTGCGTTTTTAGGCCTTTTTAAACATTTAAAGTGTTTTTTAGACCATTCATGTGCATAGTTCAAATATGAACTGCAGTTAAGCACGTGTTAGAGTGCAACTGAATGGGTTGAAAAATCATATATGTGTCACTAGATACATGTTTTGGTCCCATGCAAGGAATGGAAATGAATTTCAAACCTCTCAGTATTTTGGCTCGGCCGTAGACATTGCGAATCCGTGTTTTCAAATTCTAGTAAATCCGAATATCGTCAGAAGTTCATGAAACTTTGCATGGTGTCATGTCATGGCTCATGTGTGTTGTTGTTAAAAAATTGCCCAAGTTGGGACAAGTTTTGGCACAAACCTCTTACAAACCGAAGATTCTGACAAGAAGCCATGTGGTACCGATAGGGAACGTTCACCTTTTATGTGCGAAACAACATCCACCATCTCTTCTCACCTTGAACATATTTCTAGAGTCACAATAGAGCAACATGACTGTCGTGCTAAACTATGGAATTTTTCAGGGTTCGTTTGGCCTTTTTAATAGATTAATTGAGTTTTCTAGGCATTTAATGTGCATAATTCAAATTTGAACTACAACCACAAGGTCTAGCGCATGAAAATAGGTTGAAAAATCATATATGTTTCCCTGGATGCATGTTTAGGTCGCACGCAAGAAATGAGAATGAATTTCAAACATCTCAGCGTCTTGACTCGGCCGCAAACATTGGGAAACTTGGTTTTTAAATTCCTGTAAATCCAAACCTCGTCAGAAATTCATGAAACTTGGGCATGGTGTCATGACCTTGCATGTTGTGTGTTGTGGTAAAAAAATTGCCTAATTTTGGACATGTTTTGGCACAAGCCTCTTGCAAACTGGAGATTCTCACAAGAAAGCCACGTGGTTCCAATAGGGAATGTTCACCTTTTATGTGCGAAACAACATCCGTTGTCTCTTCTTGCCTTGAAGTTATTTATAGAGTCACCATAGAGCAACATGACTGTCGTGCTAAACTATGGAATTTTCAAGGGTTTGTTTGGCCTTTTTAATACATTAATTGAGTTTTCTAGGCATTTAATGTGCATAATTCAAATTTGAACTACAATCACAAGGTCTAGCGCATGGAGATAGGTTGAAAAATCATATATGTTTCCCTGGATGCATGTTTAGGTCCCACGCAAGAAATGAGAATGAATTTCAAACATCTCAGCGTCTTGGCTCGGCCGCAAACATTGGGAAACTTGGTTTTTAAATTCCTGTAAATCCGAACCTCGTCAGGAATTCATGAAACTTGGGCATGGTGGCATGACCTTGCCTGTTGTGTGTTGTGGTAAAAAATGGCCCAATTTTGGACAAGTTTTGGCACAAGCCTCTTACAAATCGGAGATCCTCACAAGAAAGCTATGTGGTTCCGATAGGGAACATTCACCTTTTATATGCGAAACAACATCCGCTGTCTCTTCTCTCCTTGAATTTATTTATAGAGTCACCATAGAGAAACATGACTGTCTTGCTCAATTATGGAATTTTCCAGGGTTCATTTGGCCTTTTTAATACATTAATTGAGTTTTCTAGGCATTTAATGTGCATAATTTAAATTTGAACAACAATCACAAGGTCTAGCGCATGAAAATAGGTTGGAAAATCATATATGTTTCCCTGGATGCATGTTAGGTCTCACGCAAGAAATGGGAATGAATTTCCAACATCTCAGCGTCTTAGCTCGGCCGCAAACATTGGGAAACTTGGTTTTTAAATTCCTATAAATCCAAACCTCGTCAGAAATTCATGAAACTTGGGCATGGTGTCATGACCATGCCTGTTGTGTGTTGTGGTGAAACATTGCCCAATTTTGGACAAGTTTTGGCACAAGCCTCTTAGAAACCGGAGCTTCTCACAAGAAGCTTTGTGGTTTCGATACAGAACATGCATGTCACATCGGCGGGTGAAACGACATCCGATGCCTTTTCTATCCTTGATTTTTTATAGAAACAACATAGACAAATAGGTGCGAAGTACAAAAATATGAATAAATGAAGGGACCATCTGGCTTTTTAATACATTAATTGAGTTTTTCGTGTACATAATTCAAATTCGACCTACAGTCACAAGGTCTATGTTGGGAAGGGCCTCGTCATATAAGCACAAAGATGTTGTGGTATTTTTCGTGTCCACTTTGAGAGAAGGCGCAACCATTATTAATAGCCAACAAAGGCATTTTGGAACAAAAAGTTGTCATGTTACCATCGCAAATGGGCGTATTATTTATAAATCGTGGACGTTCTACTGACTATTTACGTGTTCCCATGCGTCGCACTCTGTATTGGCTAGGAGGTAGCGTGCGGACAGGTGTGCGAGCAGTCCTCCGCACACTCATCGGGGATGCATGTCCTTTGACCGTCATCGCAAACGTTTCAGATTGAATACATGTATGCAGACCGAGGACAATGGATCCTTCGCCACTAAGCCAAGTCAAAATCTGGCGCGAAGGATTTTTTCATTGTGTCATCGCAAACGTTTGTGTATGATGACCCATGTGCTTAGTACAGACAATGAGTTCAGATTTGCATCTGTCATATTGGGTACATTGCCATTTGTCAAATTGGAAACATTGGCATTTGTCGATCTAGTAACATTGACATTTAACATCATTGTAACACTGACATTTGTCAAATTTGGCAGGAACAAAATCACTATTACGGTGCAATTTTGCAACTGAAATTCAGTAAACATAGATTTCATTCATAGGTTAAGCAGTGGTCTTTGTACAAAACAGTTCAACTAGACAGCTGAAACGAACAAACTTTTCCCCAATTTGCCAACCATATACTAAAATAGCTAGCTCAACTATATATACTAGCTAATTTAAAGTACGTGGTACGGTTCAACCATATCTATAGTAAGATGAACTGAACAAAATAGCCCCTAAATATTACTACAAAGGGGCTCCGTACTACTTCCAGCAGCATCTCCTCTGCCGAGCGCGTTCACTATGAGGCAGAGGAGGAGGATGTTGGGTTCTACCGTAGGTGCATCGCATGCAAATTAAAATTTCCTACGCGCAGAACATCCAAGAACATGCTACATAGATGGATCACACATCGTTACCACTAGATGCGCGGTGCCGTGCAGCGGAAGTAGAGTTAGGGTAGCGCGTCCGCGTGGTCCGTCTCATCCTCGTCCGATCTCCCTCGAACAGCCAGTCGCCGGATCCCACGTACAGGTTTGTCGGAGCGGCGCAAGTGCACCGCCTCTAACGCTATCCGCACATGCAGGAGGAACACCGTGCGGTGGACTGCTAGGTCCGATCACACAGTTCGGCGACGAGTGGAGGTGGCTAGTTGCAACACATGCAAAGCCCTAATGACGGCGCCGAAGCAATCAACCATATGGGTGTGCCGCACCTCCACTATATATAGGCATCCATCGCGGGCTCAACTCTTGGGCCTCGCACGGATCCTAAAGCCCACGTGTTCCTTCCCTTAAGTGCGCGACCCCTTAGGTTCTCGTTCACTTGGTCGCGAGTCAGATCACATCCAGCTCAACCAGTTGGTAGCGGCCTCTAGCAAAGTGTGCCGACTCCAAGTGTCTGATGAAGCTGGTTAGGCGAACCTGTACTTCACACTTGTGTTCCCATTGCCACACGATATATGTTGTTGTGCTCAAGGAGACATGGTCATCCTTGATGCCGCACGACCTCTTTCTCGTTCCGGTGAATCCGACCAACACTTTAGATTATCTCATAATCCTCATCGCATGGCCATGCTTATCCAGGTCGGATCACCCGAGGGGCCCAGAGTATATCTCTCCTCATCGGAGGGGCAAATCCCATCTTGGTCGACCACGTCTCGCAACATGGGTCTGGACAAGCCCGAAACCTACCTTTATAACTACCCTGTCACGAAGTAGCGTTTGGTCAGCCCAAAGCAAGTCTGTCACCATCCCGAGTACATGCGCCAGCTCAGGTCTTAGGACACAGAACGTATGTTGTACTAGAGACTCACAGATGTCCTATCGCTGCGTCTCATAGTTGGGTCTGTCCAACTCAGACCTTATGTCGACTCGGATCCGACTACGTCGAATCCGACCAGATCTTTCTAAGTCCATAGTATCCGGCTAGCATCCAATGCTACATGGTCAGTGAGACCGGACCATCCACCGTGTCATATGCTAGTCTAACTGGTTGCGCGTCCACACAACCCTTTCGACTAGGAACCATTTAGGACAGTCATCATACAATGCATAGTCTCACAAAAAGGTCACGTACTTGTTAATACACATAATTGATAATGTCCAAGGACTATCTTTATTCATAAACACATAGGAAATATCATCATACATGATTGCCTCTAGGGCATATCTCCAACAGTCTCCCACTTGCACTAGAGTCAATCAAATAGACATCGAATGCCCATAGCTCTAACATGCCCCTCATGCTTGGGTTGTGGAAGCGGCTTAGTCAACGGATCTGCAACATTTTCATCCGTGTGAATCTTGCATAAATTAGTACCACCATTCTTTACGAGCTTTCGTATCAGGTGATATTTTCGGTCTATGTGCCTGGTCTTGTGGTGTTGTCTCGGCTCCTTGGCTTGTGCGATGGCACCTGAATTATCGCAATACAGGTCCAACGGTTTTGCCCAGCCCGGGAACACACCAAGATCTTCCAGGAAGTTCTGAATCCAAACACCTTCCTTTGCGGCTTCACAAGCCGCAATGTATTCGGCCTCTATTCTGGAGTCGGCCACCGTATTTTGCTTGGAACTCATCCAGCTCACTGCTCCTCCATACATGACATACACGAATCCAGTTTGCGATCGACAATCATCCCTGTCGGTTTGGAAACTAGCATCAGCGTAACCCTTTACGCAGAGCTCCTCCTCACCTCCATAAACTTGGAACATCTCTTTAGTCCTTTTCAGGTACTTCAGGATAGTTTTCACCGCTGCCCAGTGACTCTCACCTGGGTCGGCCTGGTATCTGCTTGTTAAGCTTATTGCATAGGCAACATCAGGCCGAGTACATAGCATGGAAAACTTGATGGATCCTATTGCCGAAGCATACGGAATCCTACTCATCCGGTTTCGCTCATCAGAAGTCGTAGGACTCTGAGTCTTGCTTAGCCTTATACCATGTGAGATGGGCCAGAACCCTTTCTTAGCCTCACTCATGTTGAACCGCTTCAACACTTTGTCTATGTACGTGCGATGGCTTAAGCCGAGCAGCCTTCTCGATCAATCTCTATAGATCTTGATGCCTAAAATGTACACTGCTTCTCCAAGGTCTTTCATCGAAAACTCGCCATTCAATGATTCCTTGACTGAGTTCAGCATCGAAACATCATTTCCGATCAGCAGTATGTCATCCACATACAAGATCAAAAATACTACCGAGCTCCCACTAGACTTCTTGTATAAACAATAGTCCTCTTCGTTCTTGATGAAACCAAGGTCAACAATGACTTCATCCAAACGAATGTTCCAACTCCGAGCTGCTTGCTTCAATCCATAAATGGATTTCTTGAGCTTGCATATTTTACTAGCATTATTTGGATCGACAAAACCTTCAGGCTGTATCATGTATACATCCTCTTTTAAATTTCCATGAAGAAAAGTTGTTTTGACATCCATCTGCCATATCTCATAATCGAAATATGCAGCTATAGCTAGTATGATCCTCACTGACTTTAGCATCGCTACCGGCGAGTAGGTCTCGTCGTAGTAAATTCCTTGAACTTGTCCATAACCTTTAGCGACAAGCCGAGCTTTGTGGATCTGAACATTTCCATCCACATTGGTTTTCTTCTTAAAGACCCATTTGCAACCAATGGCAATTACGCCAGGTGGCGGATCAACCAAGTCCCAGACTTGGTTATCATACGTGGACTTTAACTCGGATCTCATGGCCTCCAGCCATGGCTCGGAATCGAGGCTCACCATCGCTTCCGCATACATGGTCGGCTCGTCGCTTTCTAGCAACAACACATCGCGCACTCTGCGCAATCTTTCCGACCTTTGTGGCTCCTGTGCCGATTCCACTATGGGTTCCCTGACCAACGCCGGTATGATCTCATCACCAGCCGAGTCGTCCCCGAGTGGCTCTCGAATTTCTTTGAGTTGCACCGTTCTCCCATTGGCTTCCCAACTGAGAAACTCTTTCTCTAGGAAAACCCCGTTCCGAGCAACAAACAATTTGTTCTAATCTCGGTTGTAGAAGTTGTATCCCAAGGTTTCCCTCGGATATCCCATGAATATGCATTTATCCGACTTGGGTGTAAGCTTGTCCGACATGAGTCGTTTGACAAATGCTTCACAACCCCAAATCTTTAGAAAAGACAAACTAGGACTCTTCCGAGTCCACATCTCATGTGGTGTCTTATCTACAGATTTTGATGGTACCCTGTTAAGTGTGAAAGCTGCAGTTTCTAGAGCGTATCCCCAGAATGACAAGGGTAAATCCGATTTGCTCATCATCGATCGGACCATGTCCAACAAGGTTCGATTTCTCCGTTCTGACACGTTGTTTCTCTGTGGTGTTCCTGGAGGTGTGAGCTGAGGTACTATACCTTGGCTTTTCAGATGATCATCAAACTCCTGGCTCATGCACTCACCTCCACGATCTGATCGCAAAAGCTTTATCGTCTTGCCGAGCTGATTTTCAACCTCGTTTTGAAACTCTTTGAACTTTTCAAAAGTTTTCGACTTGTGCTTCATCAAATAGATATATCCATTTCTACTCAAGTCGTCGATAAAAGTCATGAAGTACTGATAGCCACCTCTGGCCGTTGTGCACATTCGACCACACACATCACTGTGTATAAGCTCCGACAGCTCGGACGCCCTTTCGCAACTCTTTGCAAAAGGAGACTTAGTCATCTTGCCGAACAAGCATGATTCACATGTCTCGAACGACCCGAAGTCGGACAAAGTTAGGAGTCCATCATCATGGAGCTTCTTCATGCGTTTTAGACTAGTGTGTCCAAGCTGGCAATGCTAGAAGTAAGTTGGATTTATGTCATTAGGCTTATGCCTCTTGACATTCATGTTATAGACTGGTTCCGTTTCTAGATTCAAAATAAATAGCCCATCTACAATGGGTGCATAGCCGTGGAACATTCCATTCAAATAAAATGAACAACCATTGTCCTTTAAATTGAATTCATAACCCTGACTCATCAAGCATGAGGCACAAATAATGTTCCGACTAAGTGCGGGAATGTAATAACAATTATTCAATTCCAAAATAAATCTAGAAGGAAGCTTGAGCTGCATCGTGCCGACATCCAAAGCAGCAACTCTTGCTTTATTGCCGACCCTGATGTCAATCTCCCCTTGTGCCACACGCCTAGTTCTTATCAGCCCCTGCATCGAGATGCAAATATTAACAACCGATCCGGTATCAAATACCCAAGAGCTACTAGGTATGTCGGCAAGGTAAATGTCTATAACATGTAACAAGTGTACCTTTGCCTGAAGAAGCATTTCCGGCCTTCTTGCCATGCTCAGCAAGCCACTTGCTACAGTTCCTCTTCCAGTGACCAGTTTCCTTACAATGAAAGCAAATGGTCTTTGAGTCCGGTCCCGACTTCGGTGCAGCGGCGAAGACAACCTTCTCCCTGCCCTTTGCCTTGCCTTTTTTCTTGGACCAACTCTTCTTGAACTTAGCCGATTTCTGCACCATCAACACTTGATGCATGCCTTTCTTAATATCTTGTTCTGCCACCTTGAGCATCCCATGCAATTCAGTGAGCTTCTTATCCATGCCGTGCATATGATAGTTCGAAACGAACGTCCCATAGCTAGGTGGAAGAGAACCCAGAATTGCATCCGTGGATAGCTCATCCCCAAGTGGGAAGTCTAACGGATCCAAAGCTTGCACGTACCCGATCATCTTGATCACATGCGGGCTCAGTGGATCACCCTTTTTCAGCTTACAACCTGTCAAGGATTGCCAGACGTTGAACCTTTCGGTCCTAGCCTGCACCTGAAACATGCTCTTGAGACTCTCGATCATATCAAAAGCCTCAATGTTTTCGAAATGTTGTTGCAAATCGGGCTCCATACAAGCCAGCATGAGGCAGTTGATCTCGTTTGATTCATCAACGAGTTTCTAGTGGGAATTCTTGGTAGTGGCATTAGCATTATCGGCAGGTTCCTCTGGAAGTGGATCCTCTAGAACATGTTACTTTTTATCGTGCTTGAGAACAATTCTCAAATTTCTATACCAGGTGGTAAAGTTTGTTCCATTTAGTTTATCCTTTTCCAGAATCGATTTGAATGCAAAGTTGGGTTGACCAGGTGGTGTCATTGATCTACAACAGAAAATATGCAATCACTAAGCAATGTGTTTATGTAGAGTAATTCAAGCCTTAAATAGAACTACTCCCACTGAAGTCGGCATCCCTCCGCAAACTCTCAGTGATTCAGGATTTGACTAGCGCGAGCGACTAGTGAGCTTTAGCATCACTGCTAGTCAACTTGCCTATCCGGTAAGCACCTCCTTGCTAATCGTATCTCTATATGACTCCTGTCGGTCGGGTAGGTATCTTATACTCCGGCTCCCAACCTTCTTTGCCACAAGGCCCAAAAACGTTTTGATAGCCTTTGTCAAGTTAACCTGATGCAGTGCATGTTCGTGTCCGACACGAACCCTCCAGTTCAAGGACACCTAGTGGCACCTCAATTTTATGAGCCCGCCACTAGACGTACTTGGCGTGCGAAGGTGCAACATCCCAAATGACAATGTGCTTCATATTAACGAGGGATCTTTCTACCATTTTAACATGCATAGAAACAAGAAGCAATATCAATCACATATCAACATAAATATGTGAAATAGTATGGCTCCTTCATGGACATCCTTCCAGGCCGGCTCCAACTTCGATGACCAAGGCGGAACTCCATCTTGTTCGTCACACCGGGACACCAAAGCCTCGAACTTGATCTCTGTCCTCCAAGTACTACAACTAGTAATGAATTTTACAGAGAATCACAAGTCGACACGTAGGTCGTTATACAATATAATGACAGCACTTTCGCTCCTGCTGGCTGACAAATCATGGCACGCAGGTCATGTTAAATTACACACATGCATCACATACATATGAGCCATACTATTCACATCAAACCTACAAAACAAAGTTATGCATAGAATCGCATTCTACTGGTTTGTGTGATCGTGTACGAAATACAAGGTGCTACACACACGTTTTCAGAAATCACAGATCGAATCTGTACTCCGATCATGCCATATTTTCTGATATGACCGATCTCATCGATCATCGCGAACCCGATTTGGATTTACGTTTCACTTTTAACCCTGATGGCGGATACCGACCGGTAGGGGTAGGTTGTGTCACGACCTCGTCGATTCCGATTGACAGAAAACATAGCCTCAACGATCCCCATGTGCAGTTGATCTCATCAACTATGCACATAACCAATCTCATACACGACGACATATCTCATCTGCCGCCACCACATATCATATATGCATCCGATCTGAATCCAAATCCTATGACACTGATACCACTGTTGGGTTCTACCGTAGGTGCATCGCATTCAAATTAAAATTTCCTACGTGCAGAACATCCAAGAACATGCTACAGAGAAGGATCACATATCGTTACCACTAGACGCGCGGTGCCGTGCAACGAAAGTAGAGTTGGGGCAGTGCGTCCGCGTGGTCCGTCTCCTCCTCATCATATCTCCCTCGAATAGCCGGTCACCGGATCCCACGTACAGGTTCGCCGGAGCGGCACAAGTGCACCGCCTCTAACGGTATCCGCGCATGCAGGAGGAACACCGTTCGACGGACTGCTAGGTCCGATCACACAGTTCGGCGGCGAGTGGAGGTGGCTAGTTGCAACACATGCAAAGCCCTAATGAAGGCGCCGAAGCGATCAACCAGATGGGTGTGCCGCACCTCCACTATATATAGGCATCTGTCGCGGGCTCAACTCTTGGGCCTCGCACGGATCCTAAAGCCCACGTGTTCCTTCCCTTAAGCGCGTGACCCCTTAGGTTCTCGTTCACTTGGTCGCGAGTCAGATCACATCCGGCTCGACCAGTTGGTAGCGGCCTCTAGCAAAGCATGCCGACTCCAAGTGTCCGATGAAGCTGGTTAGGCGAACCTGTACTTCACACTTCTGTTCCCTTTGCCACACGATATATGTTGTCATGCTCAAGGCGACATGGTCATCCTTGTTGCCGCACGACCTCTTTCTCGTTCCGGTGAATCCGACCAACACTTCAGATTATCTCATAATCCTCATCGCATGGCCATGCTTATCCAGGTCGGATCACCCGAGGGGCCCAGAGTATATCTCTCCTCATCGGAGGGGCAAATCCCATCTTGCTCGACCACGTCTCGCAGCACGGGTCTGGACAAGTCCGAAACCTACCTTTATAACTACCCTGTCACGGAGTAGCGTTTGGTCGGCCCAAAGCAAGTCTGTCACCATCCCGAGTACATGCGCCAGCTCAGGTCTTAGGACACATAACGTATGTTGTACTAGAGACTCACAGATTACCTATCGCTGCGTCTCATAGTTGGGTCTGTCCAACTCAGACCTTACCTCCACTCGGATCCGACTACGTCGAATCCGACCAGATCTTTCTAAGTTCATATTATCCAGCTAGCATCCAATGCTACATGGTCAGTGAGACCGGACCATCCACCGTGTCATATGTTAGTCTAACTGGTTGCGCGTCCACACAACCCTTTCGACTAGGGACCATTAGGACAGTCATCATACAATGCATAGTCTCACAAACAAGTCACGTACTTGTTAATACACATAATTGATAATGTCCAAGGACTATCTTTATTCATAAACACATAGGAAATATCATCATACATGGTTGCCTTTAGGGCATATCTCCAACAGAGGAGCCTACCGACGAGCTGGAGGAGTCGAATTCGTCGCCTGCCGCTGCTGATACGTCTCCAACGTATCTATAATTCTTGATTGTTCCATGCTATGATATTATCTGTTTTGGATGTTTTATATGCATTAATATGCTATTTTATATTATTTTTGGGACTAACCTATTAACCTAGTGCCTAGTGCCAGTTTCTGTTTTTTCCTTGTTTTTGAGTATTGCAGATAAGGAATATTAAACGGAGTCCAAACAGAATAAAATCTTCGGAATGATTTTTCTTGGACCAGAAGAAACCTGCCAGACTTGGAGATGAAGGCAGGAGACCTGCCGGGAGGCGACAAGCCACCTGGGCACGCCCTAGGGGGGGCGCCCCCTGGCTTGTGGCCCCCCAGCAGGCCTCCTAACCCTATTCTTCGGCCTATAAATTCCCAAATATCCCCCCAATACCAAAAAGAGCCACGAAAATACTTTTCCGCCGCCGGAACCCTCTGTTCCCGTGAGATCCCATCTTGGAGCCTTTTCCGGTAATCTGCCGGAGGGGGATTCGATCACGGAGGGCATCTACATCAACTCCATTGCCCTTCCGATGATGCGTGAGTAGTTCACCTCAGACCTTCGGGTCCATAGCTAGTAGCTAGATGGCTTCTTCTCTCTCTATGTTCTTCAATACAATGTTCTTCATGATCTTCATGGAGATCTATCCGATGTAATACTCTTTTGCGGTGTGTTTGTCGAGATCCGATGAATTGTGGGTTTATGATCAGATTATCTATGAATATTATTTGAATCTTCTCTGAATTCTTATATGCATGATTTCATATCTTTGCAAGTCTCTTCGAGTTATTGGTTTGGTTTGGCCAACTAGATTGGTAATTCTTGCAATGGGAGAAGTGATTGGTTTTGGGTTCAATCTTGCGGTGTCCTCACCTAGTGACAAAGTAGGGGTAGCGAGGCACGTATTTGTATTGTTGCCCTCAAGGATAAAAAGATGTGGTTTTCATCATATTGCTTGAGTTTATCCCTCTATATCATGTCATCTTACCTAATGCGTTACTCTGTTCTTCATGAACTTAATACTCTAGATGCAGGCAGGAGTCGGTCGATGTGTGGAGTAATAGTAGTAGATGCAGAATCGTTTCGGTCTACTTGACATGGACGTGATGCCTATATGCATAATCATTGCCTTGGATATCGTCATAACTATGCGCTTTTCTATCAATTGCTCGACAGTAATTTGTTCACCCACCGTATTATTTTCCTTCAAGAGAGAAGCCTCTAGTGAAACCTATGGCCCCCGGGTCTATTTTCTATATTATATTTTCACATCTATAAACCAAAAATACTTTGTTGCAATCTTTTTACTTTTTTTTTACTTTTCGTTTTAGTAATCTTCTATATCTATCTCTATCAGATCTCATCCTTGCAAATAACCGTGAAGGGATTGACAACCCCTTTTCTGCGTTGGGTGCAAGTGTTTGATTATTTGTGTAGGTACATCTATTGGGGACTTGCTTGTATCTCCTACTGGATTGATACCTTGGTTCTCAACAACTGAGGGAAATACTTATCTACTTTGCTGCATCACCCTTTCCTCTTCAAGGGAAAACCAACGCAAGCTCAAGAAGTAGCGAGAAGGATTTTCGGCGCCGTTGCCGGGGAGATCTACATCAAGCCTACCAAGTACCCATCACAAACTCATCTCTTGCATTTACATTATTTGCCATTTGCCTCTCGTTTACCTCTCCCCCATTTCTAAAACGATTTTCAGAAAATACCAAAAAGATTTGCCTTTTTATTCGCCCTTCTTCCGTTCGTCTTTTCGTTTGCTTTTTGCTTGCTTGTGTGCTAGATTGCTTGCTTTGTCACGATGACTCAAGAGAATACCAAGTTGTGTGACTTTTCCAATACTAATAATAATGATTTTATTAGTACTCCGATTGCTCCCGCCACTAGTGCGGAATCTTATGAAATTAATGTCACTTTGCTTAATCTTGTTATGAAAGAACAATTTTCCGGCCTTCCTAATGAAGATGCCGCATCCCATCTAAATACTTTCGTTGAGTTGTGTGATATGCAAAAGAAGAAAGATGTGGATAATGATATTGTTAAATTGAAGCTATTTCCTTTCTCACTACAAGATCGTGCTAAAACTTGGTTTTCATCTTTGCCTAAAAATAGTATTGATTCATGGAATAAGTGTAAAGATGCTTTTATATCCAAGTACTTTCCGCCCGCTAAGATCATCTCCCTTAGGAATGATATAATGAATTTTAAGCAACTTGATCATGAGCATGTTGCACAATCTTGGGAGAGGATGAAACTAATGATTAGAAATTGCCCCGCACATGGTTTGAGTTTATGGATGATTATACAATTTTTTTATGCGGGATTGAATTTTGCTTCTAGAAATCTTTTAGATTCCGCCGCGGGTGGTACTTTTATGGAAATCACATAGGAGAAGCTACTAAACTCCTCGATAATATTATGGCAAATTACTCTCAATGGCATACCGAAAGATCTCCTACTAGTAAAAAGGTGCATGATATTGAAGAAATAAACACTTTGAGTGAAAAGATGGATGAAATAATGAAATTGTTTGCTAGTAATAGTGCTCCTATTGATCCTAATGATATGCCTTTGTCTTCTTTGATTGGAAATAATAATGAATCTATGGATGTGAATTTTGTTGGTAGGAACAATTTTTGTAATAACGCGTATAGAGGTAATTTCAACCCTAGGCCGTTTCCTAGTAATTCCTCTAATAATTATGGTAATTCCTACAAAAATTCTTATGGAAATTATAATAAGATGCCCTCTGATCTTGAGAATAATATTAAAGAATTTATTAGTTCACAAAAGGTTTTCAATGCTACGATTGAAGAAAAATTGCTCAAGATTGATGATTTGGCTAGGAACGTTGATAGAATTTCTCTTGAGATTGATTCTTTGAAAATTAGATCTACTCCACCTAAATGTGATATTAATGAGTCTTTAAAAGCTATTAGAACTTCTATTGATGAGTGTAAGGAAAGAACCGTTAGAATGCGTGCTAAGCGTGAATGGCTTGAAAAGATGTATTCTCGTGATAATAATGATGAAGATCTTAAAGTGATTGATGTGACTCCTATTGAATCTTTGTTTTCTAATACAAATCTTGATAAAGATGGGACTGGAGATAAGTCAACTTTAGTTAAAAGTCATCCCAATGATTCGGAGTTTATAGATCTTAATGCTAAGATTGATAAAAGTGGGATTGAAGAGGTCAAAACTTTAAATAGCAATGAACCCACTCTTTTGGATTTCAAGGACTTTAATTATGATAGTTGTTCTTTGATTGATTGTATTTCCTTGTTGCAATCCATGTTGAATTCTCCACATGCTTATAATCAAAATAAAGCTTTTACTAAACATATCGTTGATGCTATGATGAAATCTTTTGAAGAAAAACTTGAGTTGGAAGTTTCCATACCTAGAAAGCTTTACGATGAGTGGGAACCTGCTATTAATATTAAAATTAAATATTATGAGTGCCATGCTTTGTGTGATTTGGGTGCTAGCGTTTCCACGATTCCGAAAACTTTATGTGATGTGCTAGGTTTCCATGATCTAGATGATTGCTCTTTAAATTTGCATCTAGCGGATTCCACTATTAAGAAACCTATGGGAAGGATTAATGATGTTATTATTGTTGCAAATAGGAATTATGTGCCCGTAGATTTCATTGTTCTTGATATAGATTGCAATCCTACATGCCCTATTGTTCTTGGTAGACCTTCCCTTAGAACGATCGGTGCAATTATTGATATGAAAGAAGGAAACATTAGATTCCAATTTCCATTAAGGAAAGGCATGGAACACTTTCCTAGAAAGAAAATTAAATTACCTTATGAATCTATTATGAGAGCTACTTATGGATTGCATACCAAAGATGACAATACCTAGATCTATTGCGTTATGCCTAACTAGGGGCGTTAAACAATAGCGCTTGTTGGGAGGCAACCCAATTTTATTTTATGCTTTTGTTTTTTTGCTTCTGATCTTGAGTGTTTTTCACATTATTACCTCTGTAGTAATTGTGTTTTATTGTTTTAATTAGTGTTTGTGCCAAGTAAGACCTTTGGGATGGTTTACGGTGATTGTTGATTTGGTTTTGCTGAAAAACAGAAACTTTTGCGCTCAGTCCAGTAATTTTATAAATTCACCAGAGCGTAAATTGGATCTGAATTTTAAAAAAAAAATTGATATACAAATTTCCCAGATTGTCCTAATTTTTCATAATTTTTTGAGTTACAGAAGTATTCGAAGTCTACAGATTGCTACATACTGTTCTGTTTTTGACAGATTCTGTTTTCTTTGTGTTGTTTGCTTATTTTGATGTATCTATGGGTTGTATCGGGGCGTATGAACCATGGAGAAGTTAGAATACAGTATATATTACACCAATATAAATAAAGAATGAGTTCACAACAGTACCTAAAGTGGTGATTTATTTTTCTTATACTAACGAATCTCACGAGTTTTCTGTTGAGTTTTGTGTTGTGAAGATTTCATGTTTTGGGTAAAGATTTGATGGATTATGGAATAAGGAGTGGCAAGAGCCTAAGCTTGGGGATTCCCAAGGCACCCCAATCCATATTCAAGGATACCAAAGATCCTAAGCTTGGGGATGCCCCGGAAGGCATCCCCTCTTTCGTCTTCAATCCATCGGTAAATTTACTTGAGGCTATATTTTTATTCACCACATGATATGTGTTTTGCTTGGAGCGTCTTGTATGATATGAGTCTTTGCTTTTTAGTTTTCCACAATCATCCTTGCTGCACACATCTTTTGAGAGGGACACGCACTAATCGTGAATTTATTAGAATATTCTATGTGCTTCACTTATATCTTTTGAGCTAGGCAATGTTGCTCTAGTGCTTCACTTATATCTTTTTAGAGCATGGCGGTGTTTTATTTTATAGAAATAATTGAACTCTCGTACCTCACTTATATTATTTTGAGAGTCTTTAAACAGCATGGTAATTGGTTTAGGTTATGAATTTAGTCCTAATATAATGGGCATCCAAGAGGGATATAATAAAAACTTTCATATAAAGTGCATTGAATACTATGAGAAGTTGGATTCCTTGCATATAGTTTTGAGATATAAAGATGGTGATGTTAGAGTCATGCTAGTGAGTAATTGTGGAATGGTAAAAATACTTGTGTTAAAGTTTGTGATTCCCGTAGCATGCACGTATGGTTAACCGTTATGTAACGAAGTCGGAGCATGATTTGTTTAATGATTGTCATCCTTTGTGTGAGGGTCGGGAGCGCGTGATGGTTAACTCCTACCAACCTCTCCCCTAGGAGCATGCATCTAATACTTTGCTTCGATAACTACTAGATTTTTGCAATAAGTATGTGAGTTCTTTATGACTAATGTGAGTCCATGGATTATACGCACTCTCACCCTTCCACCTTTGCTAGCCTCTCTAGTACCGCGCAACTTTCGCCGGTGCATTAAACCCACCTTCCTCAAAACAGCCACCATACCTACCTATTATGGCATTTCCATAGCCATTCCGAGATATATTTCCATGCAACTTCCACCGTTCCATTTTTTATGACACGCACCATCATTGTCATATTGCTTTGCATGATCGTAAGACAGCTAGCATGATGTTTTCATGGCTTGTCCGTTTTTTGATGTCATTTGCTATGCTAGATCGTTGCACATCCCGGTACCCCACCGGAAGCATTCATATAGAGTCATATCTTGTTGTAGGTATCGAGTTGTAAGTAAATAAAAGTGTGATGATCATCATTATTAGAGCATTGTCCCATGTGAGGAAAGGATGATGGAAGCTATGATTCCCTCACAAGTAGGGATGAGTCTCCGGACTTTACAAATAATAAAAGAGGCCAATGAAGCCCAAAATAAAAAAAAGAGGCCAAAGATGCCCACCAAAAAAAAAGAGAAAAGAGAGAAGGGACAATGTTACTATCTTTTTCCACACTTGTGCTTCAAAGTAGCACCTTGATCTTCATGATAGAGAGTCTCCTATTTTTGTCACTTTCATATAATAGTGGGAATTTTTCATTATATAACTTGGCTTGTATATTCCAATGATGGGCTTCCTCAAATGGCCCTAGGTCTTCGTGAGCAAGCAAGTTGGATGCACACCCACTTAGTTTCTTTTTGAGCTTTCATACACTTATAGCTCTAGTGCATCCATTGCATGGCAATCCCTACTCACTCACATTGATATCTATTGATGGGCATCTCCATAGCCCATTGATACGCCTAGTTGATGTGAGACTATCTTCTCCTTTTTCCATACAACCTCCACCATATTCTATTCCACCTATAGTGCTATATCCATGGCTCACGCTCATGTATTGCGTGAAAGTTGAAAAGGTTTGAGAACATAAAAGGTGTGAAACAATTGCTTGACTTGTCATCGGGGGTGTGCATGATTTAGATACTTTGTGTGGGGAAGATGGAGCATAGCCAGACCATATGATTTTGTAGGGATAACTTTCTAAGGCCATGTTATTTTGAAAGGACACGAATGCTTGTTAGTATGCTTGAAGTATTACTGTTTTTATGTCAATATTGAGCTTTTGTTTTGAATCTTATGGATCTGAACATTCATGCCACAATAAAGAATATTACATGGATAAATATGTTAGGTAGCATTCCACATCAAAAATTATGTTTTTATCATTTACCTACTCGAGGACGAGCAGGAATTAAGCTTGGGGATGCTTGATACGTCTCCAATGTATCTATAAATTTTGATTGTTCCATGTTATTATATTATCTGTTTTGGATGTTTTATATGCATTAATATGCTATTTTATATTATTTTTGGGACTAACCTATTAACCTAGTGCCTAGTGCCAGTTTCTGTTTTTTCCTTGTTTTTGAGTATTGCAGATAAGGAATATTAAACGGAGTCCAAACGGAATAAAATCTTCAGAATGATTTTTCTTGGACCAGAAGAAACCTGCCAGACTTGGAGATGAAGGCAGGAGACCTGCCGAGAGGCGACAAGCCACCTGGGCGCGCCCTAGGGGGGGCGCCCCCCTGGCCTGTGGCCCCCCAGCAGGCCTCCTAACCCTATTCTTCGGCCTATAAATTCCCAAATATTCCCCCAATACCAAAAAGAGCCACGAAAATACTTTTCCGCCGCCGGAACCCTCTGTTCCCGTGAGATCCCATCTCGGAGCCTTTTCCGGTAATCTGCCGGAGGGGGATTCGATCACGGAGGGCATCTACATCAACTCCATTGCCCTTCCGATGATGCGTGAGTAGTTCACCTCAGACCTTCGGGTCCATAGCTAGTAGCTAGATGGCTTCTTCTCTCTCTATGTTCTTCAATACCATGTTCTTCATGATCTTCATGGAGATCTATCCGATGTAATACTCTTTTGCGGTGTGTTTGTCGAGATCTGATGAATTGTGGGTTTATGATCAGATTATCTATGAATATTATTTGAATCTTCTCTGAATTCTTATATGCATGATTTCATATCTTTGCAAGTCTCTTCGAGTTATTGGTTTGGTTTGGCCAACTAGATTGGTAATTCTTGCAATGGGAGAAGTGCTTGGTTTTGGGTTCAATCTTGCGGTGTCCTCACCCAGTGACAAAGTAGGGGTAGCGAGGCACGTATTTGTATTGTTGTCATCAAGGATAAAAAGATGGGGTTTTCATCATATTGCTTGAGTTTATCCCTCTACATCATGTCATCTTACCTAATGCGTTACTCTGTTCTTCATGAACTTAATACTCTAGATGCAGGCAGGAGTCGGTCGATGTGTGGAGTAATAGTAGTAGATGATGAATCATTTCGGTCTACTTGACACGGACGTGATGCCTATATGCATAATCATTGCCTTGGATATCGTCATAACTATGCGCTTTTCTATCAATTGCTCGACAGTAATTTGTTCACCCACCGTATTATTTTCTTTCAAGAGAGAAGCCTCTAGTGAAACCTATGGCCCCTAAGTCTATTTTCTATATTATATTTTCAGATCTATAAACCAAAAATACCAAAAATACTTTGCTGCAATCTTTTTACTTTTGTTTTGCTTTTCGTTTTAGTAATCTTCTATATCTATCTCTATCAGATCTCATCCTTGCAAATAACCGTGAAGGGATTGACAACCCCTTTTCTGCGTTGGGTGCAAGTGTTTGATTATTTGTGTAGGTACATCTATTGGGGACTTGCTTGTATCTCCTACTGGATTGATACCTTGGTTCTCAACAACTGAGGGAAATACTTATCTACTTTGCTGCATCACCCTTTCCTCTTCAAGGGAAAACCAACGCAAGCTCAAGAAGTAGCAGCTGCTGCCCTCCACCGCTCCTGACGCGCTTCCTCGAAGCGGCAGGCCTCGGCGTAGATCTCCTCATTCCGCACCATAGCTGCGGTGTCCACTGCGGCCACAACGGCGGTGAGCCTCTTTGCGTGCTCGACCTGGCGCTCCTCATCCTCATTTATGAAGTTGATGTAGCGCGCAAGGCCACTGACGCAAAAGCCGAGCGGCTGGGCTTCGGTGGCGGCCTCCTCCTCCCGCCTTCGGGCTGCGGTGGCGGAGCGGGTGATCGCCCCGGCGGCTGACGGTGGGGTGGCTGCCAAGGCGGACGATGGTGTGGGGGTGGCCAAGGCGGCCGCTGGTGGGATGGCGACAACGGCGGCCAATGATGGGGCGGCGGCCACGGCGGTTGTTGGCAGCAGCTGCCTTCGGGCAAAGGAGGCAGAGCGTGTGGTGGGTGGTGTGCGCACACCCAACAAGGACGCCACGCGCACTACGTGCTTCCAAGGACTGCGCCGCCGACGCGGTGCAGCCTCCCAGCTGGAGCTATCCTCTGGCGGAGTGGTGGAGCGACGATGACGAATAGGTGCCATTGACGATTGGGGGAGAAGCAAACTATGGAGAAGCTAAGGGCGGGGAGGGGATGAATGCGATGTGGAGTCGGCAGTCATGAGGGTTTATAAAGTAGACGGTCAAGCATTAGGGGTTTGGGGGATTCTGGCGAGCCGGGTGGGAAGCTTGCGCGGGAACCTGCGCGGTTGCACGGGAACGGGAAGGCCAAAAGAAACACCTGCACGCTCTTAAAGCGTGCACTGGAATCCTCTGGCGGCAACGCGGTGACAAGACGGGACAGAGGAGGGAGAAATGAAGTACACAAATGGTTAATAATAATAAAACGTTTGCATTTTATTACATAGCAAACGGTTATTCTATACGCACCGTCGCGAACTACTCTACGCATGAGGCGGTTGAGGCAGCCGCGGCGCGCTCTGCTCGCGTCCGTGCGCGCGCGCTCTTTTGGCGTCCCTCCACGCGCGAATGATCATGTACGCTTGGGGTCATGCATGCGGTTGCGCCGCCCACGACGCCACCATGCAGTATACGTGCGCCACCATGCAGTTAAGCGCTGCAAAAACTGCCATGCGGACGTGCCGAAATTCCAGGCCATCTAGCGCCCACCCTTTTATTCCTGTGGCAATTTACCTTCATCTCTTCCACCTTCCGATCGCGCCACACAACACAAGAAGCACACCCAAGGCGACAAATAATAGAGAGAGGATTCACATCTCTTCATTGCTTCAACCTTCCCGCACGGATCCAATGGCGGCTGCCGGCGCCGAGCAGTAGTTCGCCCTTATTGTCAAAGTGGACACCCACATCAGGAACATGGACCTATCGGTGGTGTACACTAATACGTCTCCAACGTATCGATAATTTATGAAGTATTCATGTCATATTTGCCTATGTTTTTACTATGGTTTTACGATTTATTGGGACTAACCTATTAATGGTTGCAAAAGTTCACAAGTTCTTGTTTCACATTTTGATGTGCAGGAATTAATTGGAAATTGTCGAAAAAACGCAAACCACGAACAGTTTTTAGAGATTGTCAATTTGAGCCCCGAAGACGACGTCAAATGGAAAAAGCTAAAACTAGGAAAGTGTGGGAAATTTTATGGCATTGATTGTGGAATCCAAATTTGTCCAAAATGGAGTTCGGATGTGATCTGTAGATCCGTTTTACTGAAGGCAAATATCTGGGTACAGAATTACGAGAATTGATGACGTGATTGAGTCCCACTCTTACCATATCTGATGTATTCGGCCAAGCCACGACTTTGAGAACTCATGAGGACTGTGAGGAGTCCTTAGAAAGGTTTTAGAGGTGCCCAAGAGCCATTGGATCAAGGGTCCATCCATCGGAGGGCCATAGAGCACCACAGAGGCACATATAAGGAGAGAAAAACCCTAATTTCGGGGGAGCCACCAAGAGCCAATTTGCCTCTCCCTTGTCAGCCGCCCAGAAGGGGAGAGGCTCCTCCATTGCAGCACCAAGACCAAGGAATAAAGGGGGGCAAGGGGCCGTCGCCCGTCGCCACCGCCGGCGCCGTGGCCGCCATCGCCTCCATCTCTTTGGGGCTGCACCTCTCCATGAACAACTCTTTATTTCTCACCATGATAATGTGTGAGTAATCCACCTCGGGGCTGAGGGTATGTACCAGTAGCTATGTGTTCAATCTCTCTCTCTCTCTCTTGTGTTCTTGAGATGTCACAATCTTGATGTATCATGGGCTTTGTTAATATAGTCGGATCATATGATGTTATTCCCTTGCTATCTTGTTGTGATGAATTGAATCTTTCCCTTTGAGATCTCGTTATGTTGGATTGAATTTTGGATTTGAGAACACTTGATATATGTCTTGCATATGGATGCCTGTGGTGACAATGGGGTGTTCTATTGATTCACTTGATGTATGTTTTGGTACCAAACTTGCGGATTCCCGAGGTGACATTGGGGTAATCTGTGCATAGGGCTTGATGCACGTTCTTGTCCTACGTTCTTCGATAGAAATCTTGGGGCACTCTATGAGGTTCTTTGTGTTGGATTGAGTATTATGAATCTGAAATTGTTTGATGCGTATCGTATAATTAACTCATGGATACTTGTGGTGACATTGGAGTATCTAGGTGACATTAGAGTTGGTTGATGCGTATCATATGGTGTTATCTTAGTACGAACTCTTAGATAGATCGATCGGAAAGGATAACTTATGTTATTTTAGTACGAACTCTTGGATAGATCGATCGGAAAAGATAACTTTAAGGTGGTTTCGTATCCTACAAACAATTTCTTCTTATGTTCTCCGCTAGATAAGAACTTTGGAGTGATTCGTCGTTGCACGTTGAGGGATGGTTATGTGATCCAATTATATTAGCATTGTTGAGAGATTGCACTAGCGAAAGTACGGACCCTAGGCCTTGTTTTCAAGCATTGCAATACCGTTTGTGCTCACTTTTGCCACTTTCTACCTTGTTGTTTTTATATATTTTCAGATTACAAAAACCTATATCTATCATCCATATTGCACTTGTATCACCATCTCTTCGCCGAACTAGTGCACCTATACAATTTTCCATTGTATTGGGTGTGTTGGGGACACAAGAGACTTTTTATTATTTGATTGCAGGGTTGTTTGAGAGAGACCATCTTCATCCTACACCTCCCACGGATTGATAAACCTTAGGTCATCCACTTGAGGTAAAATTGCTACTATCCTACAAAACTCTGCGCTTGGAGGCCAACAAACTCTACAAGAATAAAGTTGCGTAGTAGACATCAAGCTCTTTTCTGGCGCCGTTGCCGGGGAGGTGAGTGCTTGAAGGTATATCTTTAGATTTTGCAATTAAATCTTTAGTTTCTTGTTTTTCACTAGTTTGGTTTTATAAAAGAAAACTACAAAAAAATGGAGCTTAGGTTGCATCATTTGTATCGTCTTTATAATGTCTTCCGTGAAAGTAAGGATTCGGAAAATTGTGCTCAATTGGTAGAGGAAGAAATTCCTTCATGATGCTTTATGTGATAGTTATATTGTGAAATTCCTTCATGATGCTACTGAAAATTATTATGAGGGAGGAACATATGCTTGTAGGAATTGCAATAATATCAAGTTTCCTCCCTATGTGTTCAATGTTTTGAAGTCATGCTTGTTTTGCCTTCCTATGCTAGTTGATTCTTGCTCCCATAAAATGTTTGCTCACAAAATCCCTATACATAGGAAGAGGGTTAGACTTAAATGTGCTTGCCATGTGATTCATGATTCTCTCTTGCATATTTCAATTACTATTCCTACGTGAGCATCAATGAAATCAGCATGCCTAGCTAAAAGGCATTAAAGAAAAGCGCTTGTTGGGAGACAACCCAACACTTTTACTTTCTGTATTTGAGTGTTCACATGATTAAGCTAATGTAGTAATCATGTTTTGTGTCTTTTATTTCAATAATGTGCCAATTAAAGCCTTTGGGATGACTCACAAGATGAGTAGAATTGATGCTGAACCAAAACAGAAACTTTTGACTCCAGTACAGGAATTTTTATTTTTTACTGGAGCGTGATAATGATCTGAAATTTTTACACCGTGTTTATATACAAATTCTTAAGGTTTTAATATTTTTTCAGGATTTTTAGAGACAGGGAAGTATGGCTATACTACAGATCTTCACAGACTATTCTGTTTTTGACAGATTCTGTTTTGCATGCATAGTTTGCTTGTTTTAGTGTTCCCATAGCTTATATTCAGTGATATAAATTATGGAAATGATAAAATAAAGTAGGTATTATGTGAGAACAATTATAAATCTTGTCTTGACAGTACCTAAGTGAATGATTTATCATTATTACACTAACCCTTCTCACGAAGTTCCGTTAAGTTTTGTGTGATTGAAGTTTTCAAGTTTTTGGTGAGACACCAATATGAGGAGAATAAGGAGTGGTAAGACCCTAAGCTTGGGGATTCCCAAGGCACCCCCAAGGTAATATAAAAGGAATACTCAAGCGCCTAAGCTTGGGGATGCCCCTGAAGGCATCCCCTCTTTCGTCTTCAACATTATCGGTATATCTTACTTAGAGCTATATTTTTATTCGTCACATGATATATGTTTTGCTTGGAGCGTCATTATAATTTGTTTTTCTCTTTTAGGTGTTATTTATAATCTTGTTTTTCAATAAAAAGTTCCAAGAATTGCCTTAGGATGCTTGCATTGCATGTTTGATGTGTGCTGTGTAAAAACAGAAACTTTCTCTGTAGTGTTTGAATTTTCATATTTTACTGGAACGTGGAAAGTTTCTAAAATTCTTACACAGTGTTTTCATGTAAATTATTTATCACGTCCTAAATTTTAATAATTGTTTGAGTTACAGAAGTACACTGTTTTCATAAATTTCTACAGACTGTTCTGTTTGGACAGATTGCTGTCATAGTTTTATTATCTACTTATCCTATAGTTTCCATAGCCTATATTGGTAGATATAAATTATGGAAACAATAATAAACAGTAGATAATGTTCGAAAATTATTGTGCAACTTGTCTTGGCAGTACATGAAGTGTTGATTTGTTTTTATGTGTACTAACCTATCTCACGAGTTCTTTTCAAGTTTTTTGTGGATGAAGTTTTTTAAACTTAGGTGAAACCGGGATATGAGAGGATTGAACGAGATACAAAAGCTCAAGCTTGGGGATTCCCAAGGCACCCCGAGTAAATATTTCAAGAAGTATCAAGCATCTAAGCTTGGGGATGCTACGCATCTCACCTCTCTTCATCAAACAAATATCGGTTAGCCTATGTTGAGCCTAAATTTTTACTCGTTCACATGATATGTGTTATTCTTGGAGTGCTATTTTTCTTTTGTTTGTTGTTTGAATAAAATTCTCAGATCTGAAAATCTTTATTGAGAGAGAGTCCTCACATGGCTACTTTATTGTTTGACTACTTATTGATCTTCACTTATATATTTTGAGAGTAGTTTGATATTTACTCTTCTGCTTCACTTATATCCTATGAGTAAATTGTTGAATGAATTGAATACCATGAAGTTGAAATTATATCATGCCTAGTAGTATCTTCACATTGGGTTTAGAAAGTGAAATCTTTTGAAGCTTGACAACCACAATATTGGTCATACAAGCAATTCGTGAATGATTAGTATAAGGAAGAGAACTTTCACATACAAATATATTATCGTGGACATCTTCTATGATTGTGAATACTAATTAATTTATTTTCAAACTTGAGAAAATTAGTTGAAGTTGGACAAGGAAGTCAACATAATGAGTTATGGTTGTGCATATTTGCATAGAAGTTATATTGTTATGGATCCTCCAACATGTGGTGCTTGTTTAGAACCTTTTGCTAGCCAACACTTCATACTAAGTAGAGATACTACTTGTGCATCCCAATCCTTGAGCCAAGTTTCTTCCATAAGAGTCCACCATACCTTCCTATATATGGTATTTCACTGCCATTCCAAGTAAATTTGCATGTGCCACTTTTAAACATTCAAATAAACATCTGTTTTGTGTTCCTGGACCGCTCATAAAGCGACGGGGGGCGGTCAGTATCTTCCATGTTAAGCGGGTTATTCTCATGATGAGTGTTTATTCACTCGTCCTTAAACGAGAGGGGCGATAATAGGGATTCCCAGTCCCGAAATAAAAAAATGCAAATAATTAAACAAAACTCCCCCAGGAATGTTGTTGGTATGGACGGTACCCATGTATTCGGCTAGCCGTGGAGTGTGTTTGTTGATGGAGGGGGGGTAAACCTTTACTTTTACCGCTTGGGAACCGCCGCTAATGTGTTTAACATGGAAGATATTGATAACTCTTGGTCGTAACGTTGACAGGAAGGATGCACCTCCCAAAATTATTTTTATCTCTGATTTAAGCTTTGAGCTCTGGCACCGTTGCAAATCCCTGCTTCCCTCTGCGAAGGGACAATCTATTTACTTTCATGTTATTTACTATTCATGTTGAGTCAACTTCTTATTCCAACCTCAGTCTATTAGTTGGCAAGCATCATGTGGTGGGGAAAGATCTAAACATATATATCCAGTCAAATATATTTGATCATGACTTATTATTGTTGACAATTATCTCTATGATAAATGAGTTGGGAGGCGAAACATTAAGCCCCTATCTTTCTCTGTGTTCGATGGATGCCATTTGTTCTAAAAATATGCTTTGAGTACTAGCAATCATAGAAGACTATATGATGATTGAGTATGTGGAGCTCTTACTTAAATTTTGTTGAGAATAAGTTGAATTGCAATTGTTTGGTGACAAAGAACATAGGTTGTTAAGTTTCAAGAGAATTCATTGTTTGAACTATAACATGTGAATTGGTTGCTACTTTATCATGATGATTTTTATGAGAAAAAGTTGATGTTATGATGCTAGGAAAAGTGGTTGAAATTATCATTGATCAAACTTATGCACTATGCTATCATTCATACTTCATAAATTATTTCTTTTATCATTTACCTACTCGAGGACGAGTAGGAATTAAGCTTGGGGATGCCGATATGTCTCCAACGTATCGATAATTTATGAAGTATTCATGTCATATTTGCCTATGTTTTTACTATGGTTTTATGATTTATTGGGACTAACCTATTAATGGTTGAAAACGTGCACAGGTTCATGGTTCACACTTTGATGTGCAGGAATTAATTGGAAATTGTCAAAAAAACACAAAAGGAGTCTTGTTGGAGGAGGACTCTGACTTTCCTGAAATCTGTCCACGAACAGTTTTTAGAGATTGTCAGTTTGAGCCCCGAAGACGGCGTCAAATGAAAAAAGCTAAAATTAGGAAAGTGTGGGGAATTTTATGGCATTGATTCTGTACTCCAAATTCGTCCAAAATTGAGTTCGGATGCGATCTGTGGATCCGTTTTACTGAAGGAAAATATCTGGGTACGGGATTACGAGAATTGATGATGTGATTGAGTCCAACTCTTACCATATCTGATGTATTCGGCCAAGCCACGACTTTGAGGACTCATGAGGACTGTGGGGAGTCCTTAGAAAGGTTCTGGAGGTGCCCAAGAACCATTGGATCAAGGGTCCATCCATCGGAGGGCCATAGAGCACCACAGAGGCACATATAAGGAGAGAAAAACCCTAATTTCGGGGGAGCCATCAAGAGCCACGAATTTGCCTCTCCCTTGTCAGCCGCCAAGAAGGGGAGAGGCTCCTCCATTGCAGCACCAAGACCAAGGAATAAAGGGGGGCAAGGGGCCGTCGCCCGTTGCCACCGCCGGCGCCGTGGCCGCCATCGCCTCCATCTCTTTGGGGCTACACCTCTCCATCAACAACTCTCTATTTCTCACCATGATAATGTGTGAGTAATCCACCTCGGGGCTGAGGGTATGTACCAGTAGCTATGTGTTCAATCTCTCTCTCTCTCTCTCTCTCTCTCTCTCTCTCTCTCTCTCTCTCTCTCGTGTTCTTGAGATGTCACGATCTTGATGTATCATGGGCTTTGTTAATATAGTCGGATCATATGATGTTATTTCCTTGCTATCTTGTTGTGATGAATTGAATCTTTCCCTTTGAGATCTCGTTATGTTTGATTGAATATTGGATTTGAGAACACTTGATATATGTCTTGCATATGGATACTTGTGGTGACAATGGGGTGTTCTATTGATTCACTTGATGTATGTTTTGGTACTCAACTTGCGGATTCCCGAGGTGACATTGGGGTAATCTATGCATAGGGGTTGATGCACGTTCTTGTCCTACGTTCTCCGATAGAAATCTTGGGGCACTCAATGAGGTTCTTTGTGTTGGATTGAGTATTATGAATCTGAAATTGTTTGATGCGTATCGTATAATTAACTCATGGATACTTGTGGTGACATTGGAGTATCTAGGTGACATTAGAGTTGGTTGATGCGTATCATATGGTGTTATCTTAGTATGAACTCTTAGATAGATCAATCGGAAAGGATAACTTATGTTATTTTAGTACGAACTCTTGGATAGATCGATCGAAAAAGATAACTTTAAGGTGGTTTCGTACCCTACAAACAATTTCTTCTTATGTTCTTCGCTAGATAAGAACTTTGGAGTGATTCTTCGTTACACGTTGAAGGATGGTTATGTGATCCAATTATATTAGCATTGTTGAGAGATTGCACTAGCGAAAGTATGGACCCTAGGCCTTGTTTTCAAGCATTGCAATACCGTTTGTGCTCACTTTTGTATCATTAGTTACCTTGCTGTTTTTATATTTTCAGATTACAAAAACCTATATCTATCATCCATATTGCACTTGTATCACCATCTCTTCGCCGAACTAGTGCACCTATACAATTTTCCATTGTATTGGGTGTGTTGGGGACACAAGAGACTTTTTATTATTTGATTGCATGGTTGTTTGAGAGAGACCATCTTCATCCTACACCTCCCACGGATTGATAAACCTTAGGTCATCCACTTGAGGGAAAATTGCTACTGTCCTACAAAACTCTGCGCTTGGAGGCCCAACAAAGTCTACAAGAATAAAGTTGCGTAGTAGACATCATACACCAACGATTCGGTCATGGTGGAGAACTCCATCAACACGTTGGAGCAGCTGCTTGCTGAGGATGACAAGTACAAAGTGGTCAGCTTCGACCTCGAGTACACCAGCGATCGTGCCGGGCATGATTAGAAGGTTGTCGTCGCCCAGTTGTGCATGAGCCATCACGTGCTTGTCTACCACTACTGCCTGGTCACAAGGCCTTGCGAGCGTTTTGCCAGGGTTGTCAACACCCCCGACTACAAGTTCGCAATGGTGGACACCACCAACGATCTAAAGGTGCTCAAGACTTCGGGCTTGTCCTGCCAGAAGCTTGTCAACATCCAAGGTCAGTATAGGGTCGGGGGTGGCGAGAATAAGAAGCAGAAGGACTTCCTGGTTGACCTCGCCACGGCCATCATCAACCCCTACTACAGAGACATGAAGGCTGAGTGCGACAATGACAAATATGTCTGGCACAAGGCCTGGGTGAACGAAATGGATGAGGAACACATCAAATGCGCGGCCAAGGACACGTACACAAGCTACGAGATGTACAGGAGGATCGTTGACATGAGGAAGTGTCTCCTTCCTGCAGACGGCGAGGGATAGCCACAAGCAGAGCAGCGGCGGCAACCGTCGTCAGAAGAACAATATAATTTGATGATCATCTGCTTCTTGTAAATTTATATTGAGGAATGAACATGTGTTGTGTAGTCACTTATGTAATTGGATGTTCAAGTTGGTTATGCAACAATGTTGGTGTTTTGTAGACAGAGCATTGATGTTGTATAAACAGAGCAAATCACATCTCATAGAATTTTTTAGCGGCAACCATCTACCCACAACACACACAGCTTGTTAGGATGAATCGTTTGAGTTATTATTGGTCTTCCCACACAATTCTAATGAATGAACTATTTGCTCGGTATCACACACACCTTATGCTAACTCGTTTGTGTTCTACTGGATCAGCGCAAACAGTTTATCCGAGTGAATTATATGCCGTACTTCACACACATATGTGTTTTGTTAACTGTTTGTGTTATCTTGGCTAATCGCAAACAATTCAGAAGAACCAACTGTATGCCACGTATCGCTTATGTAAGTCTTTTCTAAATCATATTTGATGGTTCCGCCATCGCACACAATTTCCGTGATTGGCGACGGAGCTATAGCTATACCGTTTGCGATTGATGGATCGCACACAGTTTGGTCGAAGGGTCTTTGATTGATGTGTCATCTTTGGACCTTTCTGTAGTAGTGCTCATGCGTTACTACCACCTTGGGCCGTCGTAGTGCTCTTTGCCCTTTTGGTGTCTTCATGCCAAAGGGGGAGAAAGTTTAGGGATTTGACGAGTCACGAGTGTGTCTTAGTTGCTTGCTTTTTCGCTCGTGAACTCTTTTATCATTTGCTTTGGTTTGGTTTGTGTTTGTGAGACTTAAAGACCGAGTTGTATGGTGTGAGACATATGCTACCCTCTACTTATCTATGTATGTCTTAGTACTCTGGTAGTATGTGAGTTTATGCTTATCTTGTGCCCTATGTTTATGCTCACTTGCCATCTCTTGCATATATGCTTATCGCTCTTCATGTCATTGCAAGTATTGCCTGTCTATAAAATATAGGGGGAGTGTTGATCCTAGTGTGTGTGCTTTGCATTCGAAAAGCATATCTAAAATAGTGCAGACATCTAGGGGGAGCCCGTCTATATTTTGTAGATGTTGGGGTTTGCTTTTTATCTTATGATATCCCTTGTGCAAATCCCACGTTGTCATCAATCCACCAAAAGGGGGGAGATTGTTAGGGCATATTTCTCCCTTAGTGATTTTGGTGATTGATGACAATGTTGTTGCGGACTAATCGTGTGCATTAAGCCTTTCAGATAAATCATCATATGGCACAAGACAATTTGAGCCCCTCGGTGGATAATAGTGAAGATGGTTATTTTCTTGCGTTTCATTTTCGATGGAATTGAGTCGTAGGAGAACCATACTATTAAGAGGAGGTCCGCATCGGAAAGGTTTGGGTGGAATCAACACGTAAACTTTCATTTGCACCCTTATTCCTTTCCCGCATCAATGGAGTTGCTCTATTGTGCTCCTTGTTCGGTTCCTGAAAGTACCAAGTGGTTGTACCGTGCTGGCAGGCGGTAGTACCGCTCTTGTAAGCAGTAGTACCGCTCTCGTAAGCAGTAGTACCGCCTACAGGCGGTAGTACCATTGTCGAGTGTCGTGCGTGGTACTGCTACCTTGGGAGTCTCAACTTTTCATGTCGGACTGCGCGGTAGTGGGGTCGGTAATGCTGCGCGGTAGTATCGCCCGCCACTACCGCTCCCTTTTCTGGACCAGAATCTCTCAGCGGATGTAGCAGCGGTAGTAGGGCGAGGAACTAACGCTTATAAGCAGAAGTACCGCGGTACTGCCTCTGTTCCTGCTTCGGCCATTCGTCCGAGGGCCTCTATACTGCAACCCCAGCGGTAGTAACGCTCTGGCAGCACTACCGGCTCGTGGCTCTGTGTCGTTGCACTACACAGCAGGCACAGCCGCCCAAGCGGAAGTACTGCTCCGTCGAGTGATAGTACTGTTTGTGTGGAGGCCGAGAGGGGGTAACGGCTGGATATTTCCCCCACTATAAAAAGGGGGTCTTCTTCCCCAAGAAGATTACCTCATCCTTCCCTAAGCTCCATTGTTGCTCCAAGCTCCATTTTCGCCCGATCTCTCTCCTTAGCCAACAAAAGTTGTTGATTCTCTAGGGTTTGGTTGAGAGGGCCCCGATCCACACTTCCACCAAGAGAAATTTGATTTCCCCCACTAATCCCTTGCGGATCTTGTTACTCTTGGGTGTTTGAGCACCCTAGATGGTTGAGGTCACCTTGGAGCCACAATCCATTGTGGTGAAGGTTTGTGATGGTGTTGGGAACTTCCAATTAAGTTGTGGAGATTGCGCAAACCTTGTTTGCAAAGGTTCGGTCGCTGCCTCAAGGACACCACTAGTGGAATCATGGCATCTCGCATTGTGTGAGGGCGTGAGGAGAATACGGTGGCCCTAGTGGCTTCTTGGGGAGCATTGTGCCTCCACACCGCTCCAATAGAGACATACTTCCCCTCAAAGGGAAGGAACTTCGGTAACACATCCTCGTCTCTACCGGCTCCACTTGTGGTTATTTCTTACCTTTACTTTGTGCGAGTTTTAGTTGTGTGGTATCCTTTGCTTGCTAGTATTGTTGTTGTTAGCATCATATAGGTTGTTCACCTAGTTGCATATCTAGACAACCTATTTGTTGCTAAACCTGATTTGTTAAGAAAAGCTAAAAATTGGTAGTAGCCTATTCACCCCCCCCCCTCTCTAGTCAACCATATAGATCCTTTCACAAAGTAATTCGATGCTCGGATTGTTCGAAAAATAATCAGGATTTCGGATCCGCGTAACTCGCCTGCCAAGGCGAAGACATCTGGAGCCCGAGGGTCCTAAGAGTGTGTTTGTCCTTGGCAATTGGTGACAAGTTCAGGGGCTATTGAGGGTGTCCTGGAACAGGGGGTACTAAGTCGTGGTTTTTGGTCCTCATGAGCTGAACTAAGGGCCTGTTAAGCCATGATACTTGTGATCTGCGTTGGGTTTTTCCCCGAAGAGGAGGGGATGATGCAGCACAGTATAGATAAGTATTTCCCTCAGTGAGAACCAAGGATATAGAACCAATAGGAGGACCACACAACTCCCGTCTTCAGCATCTACACACAAAAGAGCAAACACTTGCACCTAACGCGGGCAAGAGGATTGTCAATCCCCTTGAACTCATTACTTGCAAGCAAATGAGTAGTGTAGATGATAGTTAATAAATGTAAATTGCAAAATAAATAAAAAGTAAATAAATGGAAGCAAGATAATAGTAGTGTTTGTAAATATATATATGTGAATAGACCCGGGGGGCATAGTGTTCGCTAGAGGCTTCTCTCATAAATAAAGCATATGGTGGGTAAACAAATTATTGTTGGGCAATTGATAGAAAAGCGCATAGTTATGCAATTATTCACGACAATGATCATGTGTATATAGGCATCACGTCCATAAACAAGTAGACCGGCTCCTTCCTGCATCTACTACTATTACTCCACTTCGAGAGCGCTTCTATCCTTGCCTCTCTAGGTATTAAGTTCATGCAAACAGAGTAATGCTTGGAGAACGATGACATGATGTAGACAAAGTAAACTCAATTAATATGAATGAACCCCATTGTTTTATCCTTAGTGGTAGCAATACAAATACGTGTCTTGTCCCCTACTTTCTCACTGGGATATAGAGCACTCCAAGATTGAACCCACTACAACGCACCCCTCTAACTGAAGATAAACCAACTTAGTTGGCCAAACTAAACCGATAGATCGGAGAGATTTGCGAAGCTATGATTATCATGCAAATAAGAATCAAATAAGTATTCAGAGATAACTCAAATTTTTTATCATAAATAATCTGAACATAAACCCACAATTCATCAGATCCCAACAAACACACTGCAAAAGAAGATTAATCGAATAGATCACCGCGAAGATCGCGTTGAACTTTGTATTAAAGATAAAAGAGAGAGAGAGAGAGAGAGAGAGAGAGAGAGAATAAGCCATCTAGGTACTAGCTATGGACCCGTAGGTCTGTCATGGACTACTCAAACATTACCATGGGAGCAGCAAGGATGATGTAGAGGCCCTACGTGATCGATCCTTCCTCCGGCAGGTGATAACCCACAAGTATAGGGGATCAATTGTAGCCTTTCTCGATAAGTAAGAGTGTCAAACCCAACGAGGAGCTAAAGGTAGAACAAATATTCCCTCAAGTTCTATTGACCACCGATACAACTCTACGCACGCTTAACGTTCGCTTTATGTAGAACAAGTATGAAACTAGAAGTACTTTGTAGGTGTTGTGGGATAGGTTTGCAAGATAATAAAGAACACGTAAATAAAAACTAGGGGCTGTTTAGATAAAGTAACAATTAAGTTAGTTTAAGGAGTGTGGAAAAGTGGTGGTAGGAGTTGCGGAATTGTCCCTAAGCAATTGACTACGTTACTAGACCGATAGCAAGTTTTATGTGGGAGAGGCCACTGCTAGCATGTCATCCCTTACTTGGAATTCTATGCACTTATGATTGGAAATATTAGCAAGCATCCGCAACTACTAACGTTCATTAAGGTAAAACCCAACCATAGCATTAAGATATATTGGTCCCCCTTCAATCCCGTATGCATCAATTTCTATGCTAGGCTGAAGCTGCTATCACCCTTGCCCTCCAATACATAGTCCTATCAATATACAACTAACCCTATGGTGTGATCCACGCGCGCGCTCATATGATGGGCACCAAAGGACAGCAACATAACCACAAGCAAATTAAACCAATCATAGCAATTCATCAATCACGGATAGGACAACAAAAATCTACTCAGACATCATAGGATGGCAACACATCATTGGATAATAATATGAAGCATAAAGCACCATGTTCAAGTAGAGGGTACAGCGGGTTGCGGGAGAGTGGACCGCTGAATATAGATGGGGGAAGGCGATGAAGATGTTGGGGAAGATGACGGAGGTGTTGGTGTAGATCGCCGTCACACGATGATTGCCCCGACGGCGTTCCGGCGCCATCGGGAGAGATGGGGAGAGAGCCCCCCTCCTTCTTCTTCTTCCTTGACCTCCCTCCTAGATGGGAGGAGGGTTTCCCCTCTGGTTCTTGGCCTCCATGGCAGCGGAGGGGCGGGAGCCCCTCCGAGATTGGATCTCTCTCTCTGTTTCCTTCTGTTTCTGCCTTCCCAGATTCTGGCCTTTCACCGTTTCTTAAATTCCCGGAGATCCGTAACTCCGATTGGGCTGAAATTTTAACACGATTTTTATCCGGATATTAGCTTTCTTGCGGCGAAAGAACGGCCCCAACCTCCTTACGGGGTGACCACAAGCCACCCTGGCGCGCCCTACCCCCCAGGGCGCGCCCCTATGGCTTATGGGCCCCTCGGGCACCGCCTTCTGTTGATTCCACTTCCCAAAATTCACATATATTCCAAAAAAATCTCCGTAAGTTTTTATCCCATTTGGACTTTGTTTGATATGGATTTTCTGCGAAACAAAAAACATGCAACAAACAGGAACTGGCACTGGGCACTGGATCAATATGTTAGTCCCAAAAAGTAGTATAAAAAGTTGCCAAAAGTATATGAAAGTTGTAGAATATTGGCATGAAACAATCAAAAATTATAGATACGATGGAGACGTATCAGCATCCCCAAGCTTAATTCCTGCTCGTCCTCGAGTAGGTAAATGATAAAAAAAGATAATTTTTGATGTGGAATGCTACCTAGCATAATCTTGATCATATAATGTAATCATGGCATGAATATTAAGACACGAGTGATGCAAAGCAATAGTCTATCATTTGACATAAAGACAATAGTACTTCAAGCATACTAATAAAGCAATCATGTCTTCTCAAAATATCATGGCTAAAAGAAAGTTATCCCTACAAAGTCATATAGTCTGGCTATGCTCCATCTTCATCACACAAAGTATTAAATCATGCACAACCCCGGTTTTAGCCAAGCAATTGTTTCATACTTTAGTATTCTCAAACTTTTTCAACTTTCACGCAATACATGAGCGTGAGCCATGGATATAGCACTACAGGTGGAATAGAATATGGTGGAGGTTGTGGAGAAGACAAAAGGAAGGAGATAGTCTCACATCAACTAGGCGTATCAACGGGCTATGGATATGCCCATCAATAGATATCAATGTGAGTGAGTAGGGATTGCCATGCAACGGATGCACTAGAGCTATAAGTGTATGAAAGCTCAAAAAGAAACTAAGCGGGTGTGCATCCAACTTGCTTGCTCACGAACACCTAGGCATTTTGAGGAAGCCCATCATTGGAATATACAAGCCAAGTTCTATAATGAAAAATTCCCACTAGTATATGAAAGTGACAATATAGGAGACTCTCTATCATGAAGATCATGGTGCTACTTTGAATCACAAGTGTGGAAAAAGGAATAGTAGCATTGCCCCTTCTCTCTTTTCTCTCATTTTTTTTGGTGGGCTTCTTTGGCCTTTTTTTTATTTGGGCTTCTTTGGCCTCTTTTATTTATTTGTAAAGTCCGGAGACTCATCCCAACTTGTGAGGGAATCATAGCTTCCATCATCTTTTCCTCACATGGGACAATGCTCTAATAATGATGATCATCACACTTTTATTTACTTACAACTCAAGAATTACAACTCGATACTAGAACAAAATATGACTCTATATGAATGCCTCCGGCGGTGTACCGGGATGTGCAATGATCTAGCGTAGCAATGACATCAAAAAAATGGACAAGCCATGAAAACATCATGCTAGCTATCCTACGATCATGCAAAGCAATATGACAATGATGGTGCGTGTCATAATAAACGGGACGGTGGAAGTTGCATGGCAATATATCTCGGAATGGCTATGGAAATGCCATAATAGGTAGGTATGGTGTCTGTTTTGAGGAAGGGTATATGGTGGGTGTAATGCACCGGCAAAAGTTGCGCGGTACTAGAGAGGCTAGCAATGGTGGAAGGGTGAGAGTGCGTATAATCCATGGACTCAACATTAGTCATAAAGAACTCACATACTTATTGCAAAAATTTATTAGTCATCGAAACAAGGTACTACACGCATGCTCCTAGGGGAAGGGTTGGTAGGAGTTAACCATCGCGTGATCCCGACCTCCACACAAAGGATGACAATCAATAAATAAATCATGCTCCGACTTCTTCACATAACGGTTCACCATACGTGCATGCTACGGGAATCACAAACTTTAACACAAATATTTCTACCAATCCACAATTACTCACTAGCATGACTCTAATATCACCATCTTTATATCGCAAAACTATTGCAAGGAATCAAACATATCATATTCAGTGATCTACAAGTTTTATGTAGGATTTTATGACTAACCATGTGAATGACCAACTCCTGTTAACTCTCTAAATAGATATAAGTGAAGCATGAGAGTTTAATTCTTTCTACAAAAGATATGCCCACGCTCTAACAAATATAAGTGAAGCAAAAGAGCATTCTACAAATGGCGGTTTTCTATGTGTAGAGAAACAGGCAATCCAAACTTCAAATGATATAAGTGAAGCACATGAAGCATTCTATAAAGCCATACTCAAAAGATATAAGTGAGGTGCAAAGAGCCTTCTATAAATCAACCAAGGACTTTCTCATACCAGCATGGTGCATTATTAAAAGAAAAATAAAAAGCACATGACGCTCCAAGATTTACGCATATCATGTGACGAATAAAAATATAGCTCCAAGTAAAATTACCGATGGTTGTTAGAAGAAAGAGGGGATGCCTTCCGGGGCATCCCCAAGCTTAGTTTCTTGGGAGTCCTTGAATATTACCTTGGGGTTCCTCGGGCATCCCCAAGCTTAGTCTCTTTCCACTCCTTATTCCTTCATCCATCGTGATCTCACCCAAAACTTGAAAACTTCAATCACACAAAACTTAACAAAACCCTCGTGAGATCTGTTAGTATAATAAAGCAAATTACCACTTTAAGTACTGTTGCAAACCCATTCACATTTTATTTTTGCATTGTAGCTACTGTATTATAACTTCTTTATGGCTTATACCACCGATAAAATTGATAGTTTATTTAAAACTAGCAAAACAATGCATCAAAAACAGAATCTGTCTTAAACAGGACAGTCTGTAGCAATCTGAACATTTACTATATTTCTGTAACTCTAAAAATTCTGAAAAATTAGGACAAAATAAACAATTTGCATATAAGTATTGTGTAAATTTTTTTAGAAACTTTTGACATTCCAGTAGAAAATGTAAAATTCACGCACTACAGCCAAAGTTTCTGTTTTTGCACTGCACACACCAAACAAGCAATCTAATCATCCTAAAGGCAAATCTTGGCACATTATTTTTATAATACAATGTATTTATACAAGGGGATAATTATTTTTGTTGAAAAGTTTCTGTAATTAAGATTCACAAGGTTTCCATGGGCATGAACAAAGTTCAAGGCATGCTCCCATTTTAACAATGCTCGTCTCTCTCGCTTTGACTTTTCTTTTTGAAAAAGTTTTAGGTTCCCCTCTTTATTTTTATTTTTTTAAACTATATAAAAGCACACAACAGAATAAAATGACTCTCTAAAACTTCTGGGTTGTCTTCCTGGCAGCGCTTTCTTTAAAGCCATTAAGCTAGGCATAAAGTGCTCAAGTAATAGATCCACCCGGATCCCAAGGTATATCAAAGCCAATTTTAATTAACAATGATTTGTAATTTAGTGGTGAGCACAAAGTAACATATATCATGCAACAACGAAGTCTAACTCTCTTCCTATGCATCGGCATGTCATAAAAGAACAATTCATGTACACCAAGTAAAGGCCAATGCATAGTATAAGTAGTTTCTTGCAATTTTATAATATTGGAAATATAGAGAGGTGAAGATTTGGTTCCTCTCTCATAATAATTGCAAGTAGGAGCAGCAAGCACATGCATATTATATTCATCAAAATCATCATGTGCAATAGGAAAACGCAACCCATCAATATAATCCTTAATAAGTGCAAACTTCTCCGATATAGTGTAGTTGGGAGAATTCAAAAAGATAATAGGACTATCATGTGTGGGTGTAATAGCAACAATTTCATGCTTAACATAAGCAACTATAGCAAGTTTATCTTCATAAGCATAATTCATATTGGCATCATGGCCACCAGCATAGCAAGCATCAAGTTCATCAAAAAGGGATATTTCAAACAAATCCAAGGGATCATGGCAATCATCATAGCATTCATCCTTCGGTAAGAACGAAGGGAAATTAAACAATGTATGAGTTGAAGAGTTACTCTTATTAGAAGGTGGGCACGGGTAGCTAATCCGCTCTTCCTCCTTTTGTTCTTCGCTCTCCTCCTCATCTTTTTCATCCAATGAGCTCACAGTGTCATCAATTTCTTCTTCAATAGATTCCTGCAAAATATTAGTCTCTTCTTGGATAGCGGAGACTTTCTCAATAAAAGCATTAATACCGGCATTATATTTATAATTCTCATAGCAATATCGAAGTATAGCAAGATTTTCAGATCTGTAAACTGCATCATCATAATTTTCATACTCCTCAAACAAACATTTAATTTCACAAGCACCAATAAAAGCAACGAATTCTTCTATTCTTTCCACATCATAGTAATCATATATACCATTAGCATAAGAAGCCAAGGTTTCATTATCATTAAATTTACATGAAAAGGGAAGGTGTGGAGCCTTCATCCTAGATCAACAAGTATAATCATATCTCAAGCATAAATTCCGAGCATACCAATGTAACATATGAATTTGATCCCATAACAGTTTCCCTTTTTGAGTCAAGCGATAATCCCTAAAGTATTCACGTTGATCCAACGTGTGTCCCATTATATAATTGAATGGGGTTTTCTCAGGATTATTAAAGTAGTGCATAATATCTTTCACATAATGAGCATCGAGGGTTTTAGGAGGTTCCCCATCTCCATGAGTAGCAAGTACACCTAATTTTTTTTGGTATTTCGTGTTCCATATCCATAGCTAAAGATAGAGAACAACTTAGAACAGCAAATAAAATCTACTTAGTGATAAAGCAAACAAGCACACACGAGAATATTCACCCCACGCTATTGCTACCCGGCAACGGCGCCAAAAAAAGGTCTTGATAACCCACAAGTATAGGGGATCAATTGTAGCCTTTCTCGATAAGTAAGAGTGTCGAACCCAATGAGGAGCTAAAGGTAGAACAAATATTCCGTCAAGTTCTATCGACCACCGATACAACTCTACGCACGCTTAACGTTCGCTTTATGTAGAACAAGTATGAAACTAGAAGTACTTTGTAGGTGTTGTGGGATAGGTTTGCAAGATAATAAAGAACACGTAAATAAAAACTAGGGGCTGTTTACATAAAGTAACAATTAAGTTAGCTTAACGAGTGTGGAAAGGTGGTGGTAGGAGTTGCGGAATTGTCCCTAAGCAATTGACTATGTTACTAGACCGATAGCAAGTTTTATGTGGGAGAGGCCACTGCTAGCATGTCATCCCTTACTTGGAATTCTATGCACTTATGATTGGAAATATTAGCAAGCATCCGCAACTACTAACGTTCATTAAGGTAAAACCCAACCATAGCATTAAGATATATTGGTCCCCCTTCAATACCGTATGCATCAATTTCTATGCTAGGTTGAAGCTGCTATCACCCTTGCCCTCCAATACATAGTCCTATCAACATACAACTAACCCTATGGTGTGATCCACGCGCGCGCTCATATGATGGGCACCAAAGGATAGCAACATAACCACAAGCAAATTAAACCAATCATAGCAATTCATCAATCACGGATAGGACAACAAAAATCTACTAAGACATCATAGGATGGCAACACATCATGGATAATAATATGAAGCATAAAGCACCATGTTCAAGTAGAGGGTACAGCGGGTTGCGGGAGAGTGGACCGCTGAATATAGATGGGGGAAGGCGATGAAGATGTTGGGGAAGATGACGGAGGTGTTGGTGTAGATCGCCGTCACACGATGATTGCCCCGGCGGCGTTTCGGCACCATCGGGAGAGAGGGGGAGAGAGCCCCCCTCCTTCTTCTTCTTCCTTGACCTCCCCCCTAGATGGGAGGAGGGTTTCCCCTCTGGTTCTTGGCCTCCATGGCAGCGGAGGGGCGGGAGCCCCTCCGAGATTGGATCTCTCTCTCTGTTTCTGGCTTCCTAGATTCTGGCCTTTCACCGTTTCTTAAATTCCCGGAGATCCGTAACTCCGATTAGGCTGAAATGTTAACACGATTTTTATACGGATATTAGCTTTCTTGCGGCGAAAGAAGGGCCCCAACCTCCTTACGGGGTGACCACAAGCCACCCTGGTGCGCCCTACCGCCCATGGCGTGCCCCTATGGCTTGTGGGCCCCTCGGGCACCGCCTTCTGTTGATTCCACTTCCCAAAATTCACATATATTCCAAAAAAATCTCCATAAGTTTTTATCCCGTTTGGACTTTGTTTGATATGGATTTTCTGCGAAACAAAAAACATGCAACAAACAGGAACTGGCACTGGGCACTTGATCAATATGTTAGTCCCAAAAAGTAGTATAAAAAGTTGCCAAAAGTATATGAAATTTGTAGAATATTGGCATGAAACAATCAAAAATTATAGATACGACGGAGACGTATCAGCAGGGCACTGGAAAAGGGCTCCAGATGAGATCGCGGCGGAACAGAGACTTGTGGCGGCGGAAAAAGTGTTTCGGTAGCTCCTCTGGGATTTTTGGAATATATGTGAATTTTTAGGACGGAGAGGGGCGTCGGGAGACGAGCGGGCATCCACAAGCTAACAAGGCACGACCACCCCCTCTGGGCGCGCCCTGTTGGCTTGTGGGGCCCTCGTGCGGCCCCCGACCTCCTCCCGAAGCTTCCACGTCTTCTTTTGGTCCAGAAAAATCATAAAAAAGTTTTGGGGCAATTGGACTTTGTTTGGTACTGTAAACCTGAAAAGCCAAAAACATGCAGAAAACAGCAACTGGCACTTGGCACTAGGTTAATAGGTTAGTTCTCAAAAATAATATGAATCAACAAATAAATGCCCAAAAAGTATCGTAGAATGATAATATTATAGCATGGAACAATCAAAAATTATAGATACGTTGGAGACGTATCAAGCCACCGCCTGAAGGACTTTGGGAGCGTCAAGACCTACTTGTGTGAAGAAAGGAAACCTCCGAAGACTTGGCATGCACCCTAATGATGGCTCCATATTCAGCATAACTATAACCAACCTAAAGATGTAACCTAGATCCCCCTGGGCACCTATATAAGCCTAGGGGTTTAGTCCATAGAAGGCGAAGTTACTCGCCTTAGGGTTTAGATCTTACACAATGATCTCGAGGTAGATCGTGAACCTGTACTCGATACCCCATCATCAATACAATCAAAGCAGGAGATAGGGTTTTTCCTCGTCGAGAGGGCCCGAACCTGGGTAAATATCGTCTCCCAACTATCCTTGTTACCATTGTTCTTAGATCCATACCTCGGAACCCCCTACCGGAGATTTGTCGGTTTTAGCACCGCCAGTTGTGTTTAATACGACCGCGGTCAGTTGTTGTGCCGCCGATAGGTAGGGTCATGGTGCACACCGGACGGACACGCGGCGCATCCGTCCCGCGTCCACATGGATGCAAAGTGGATGCAAATTTGGGCCTGAAATGAGCCTAGACAGACAGCAAGCAGACGACTTTTGGGTTTGGGTCGGCGCGTTGGGCCGGCATTTTCATCCGTTTGAACACAAACGGACACACCCGGATAGTTTGGGTTGGCCCGTTATAGTTGCTCTTAGGCCAACTCCTACGCATGACCCCAAATCGTCCGCTCGCGTCCGTTTGGGGTCAAATGGGCACAAACCTAGGCCCAAAGTGCGGGAGCAAATGGACAAACATCCTTTTTTTTATCCGTCGCTGACCCATTCTTGGCCCAAATTTCGGCCGCGTTTGCGCTGAAACAGACATGTGCGGACAGGCGGGGCGCGTGCCCTTGTCCTCCCCTGGCCCACCCGTCGGCGACACATAACTTTTCCTTATCTTCCCCTACACTGTCGAACCCTGCCCCTGCCCACCATACCCCTCCCCCTCCCCCCGCCATAGCCCCCCCATAGCCGGCACCACTGCTGCCATAGCCATCGGTTTTTTGCCTCTCGCCTCTTCGTCGGCGCGGTACTAGTAGATATGCGGCTGCTGACGCCGTCGACGGATTTGGCGCATCTGGCCGCTAGCGACTGCGCATTGCCATGGATTGGCCAGGTACTGGACCACACAGGCCCCGCAACGCCTCCGCGTCACATGTAGGTATTGACTTCGCCTCTAGCCGGTCGGATCTCTCCCATCGGCGGTTCGCCGACAAAGACACGCCCGACTGTCGCCCGGGCTCGGCGCTGGCCTAACGGCTTGTCGACAGACCGTTGCTGGGCATAAAGTGTGACGAGTGCACGCGGCAGGTCGTGCGCCGCGTTTCTACCACACTGGAACATCCCGGATGGGTGTTCTTCAAGTGCAAAAACGATGGGGTATGTGCTTCTTTTAATTCGGATACGCTCATCGGATTCGGCACAATTTCGGTAGCTAATACTTGTTCAAATTTCTGTGTAGTGATGCAAGTTTTGGTATAGGGAAGGAGAATACATCGATCTATTGATAGCATGAAAATTGATAGATGCTTGTGCACTCGTGGCTAGAATAGAGACTAGAGAGGAGACTAGAGGGGAAGCAATGTCTACTTCTTCGGTCGAAGAAGAAACAAGTGGGCAGGTTCTAGAATCCACAGATCAACAATGAAGACATAGAGAAAATATTAATCCAACTAGTGGGAGCAGTTATGGAAGTTGAATATCTTCTAAAATGTCTAATTTTTTTTTGATAGTTGGTCAAATGTCTAATTGTGGTTCTTGTTTTTTGTCTTGTTCTCGTAGCGAAGAATTAGTAAAATATGTACTCCAATGTATCAAAATATCGATGAATTGAATAAGGAAACAAAAATGTGTTTCAGTGGCCTAAATTGAAAGGGAGAATTGATTTTAACCCCCCTGTTCGCTCCACTTCGATCTTTCCCCCTTTGTTCGCTTGCCTTCCTCTGAGCCCCCCATTCCTGTGTAATTCTCGCTGATTGCCCCCGTGGCGTTGTTAACTGCTCAAGTAGCTAATAATGAAACAAAGCTGGACTTATTATATACCGATTTGACTAAAATGCCCTCGTACAGTTTCGGGTCCTGAAGACACGATACAGAGAGGTGTGCTGGGCCGTTCTTTTTCACTTCTCGCTTCCCTCCCCATCCGCGACCTAGCGAGGCGACCAGCCGCTAGAGCCGCGTCGCGCCAGCGTCCGTCGCCCCTGCTGCTCCACCGCATCCCCTCCCCCATCGGCGGCCCTCCATTGCTGCCGCAAGGTGAGGCAATCTTCCCGACTCCTGTTTTCCATGGATTTTGTGTGGTTTCTCTTGTACATTTGTCTAAATTCTAAAACCTAGAAACCCTAGGTGCTGAGAGATTGACACGGTGATTTGAGTGGGAGGCTATGTATTACAGCAGAAGTATACTATTTGTTTTGTGTGAAACATATCACAGTTGAAGCAAATCTTGTCATTCTTCATTTTGAGTTTTTTTGCAGCTGGGACATCCGAATGAGGTACAAAGATGCCTTTTAAACTGAAGGGTACTTCTATCAATTCGTATTTCTATTTGATGGTTATATACTAACAAATTTGTTAAACATGCAAAAAGGGGGTATCAGCAACAGCTACACAGAACTTGGGGGGGGCTAAGAGGGAGGCGAGCGAACAAAGGGGTAAAAGATCCAAGTCCAGCGAACAGGGGGGTGTTAAAATCAATTCTCCCAAATTGAAATGCAAATGAAAAAACAAATATGCATAGGGCCTCTAGCCAGCCGTGGCAGACCAGATGCGTCTGACCCGTTGGGCACACGACCAACGCAAAGAGAAAAACGGTCGGACGCTACCCCTTTGCCTGTCCCAAACGGACAAAATGCGGACAAAACGGACATCCGTTTGGGGTTGTAAGAGCTTCCCTTAGGCCAACTCCAACGCCCAACCCCAAATCGTCCGGTTGTGTTCGTTATGGCCCGAACGAACAAACGAGACGGTCCAACGCGCGACCCCATCTATAAAATATGTCTGTTTCTAGTCCGGCTTGACCCATTCTATGCAAATTTGATCGGGCTTTGCTGTCAAACGGACATAGCCGGACACACATACGTCATCTCATCGTCTGCCTCGGGCCCACGTGTCGGTCGTCCAACTATCTCCCAACGATCCCATTTAATCCAAACGAATGGGCGGGCCCGTCGGTCAGCCACCCAGCCCCCCCCCCCCCGCGTCCTTTTTCTATGGGTGAAGCCATAGAGTGGCCAGTCCACGACCACTTCCCCACCGCGTCCACGCCATTGTTCCCGCCTTGCCCGACACCAACCCCTAGCCTAGTGGCACCGCCCCACCTAGTTCTGCGCCGGCCGCCAACATGGGCTTTTGGAGTGGGTACCCGACAAGAAGGCCAAGCATGTCCATGAGGCGGGGTCGTCGTCTGCCTCGTCTGGAAGCACGGTCACCCACTACACCTTGTCGACCGCATTCTCGATCTCCCCTTCGGCGGCTCCTGCATGCTTCCATCCGTACGTCAAGGTGGACATCTGCTGCCAGTATTGGCAGACAGGCACCCCGCCGCCGTGGTCCGATGCCCACCTCCCCAATGGGTGTCATCTTAGCCCGGATCGGGTGCCCCCGGTCCCAACGAGCGGTCGCGCCCATCTCGAAGAGATCACCAGATGGCACGCACGGATCCCGCACCAGTTCCTCGCTGACCGACGCTATGACGTCAATTCACCGCTCTAAGACACATGGTTCCAAAACGAGCACGACATGTGCCGCCAAACTTTTTTTGCCGGCTATGCTCGTAGATCGCCCCGTGCGCCGCGTGTGCATGCACCAAGCCACCTAGAGTGTGCGGTCGCACGCTGGTGCGCGGCCTGACACCGACGGCCTCTCCCTCCCCGTCGTCGCCGCTGCGGCCACCTCCCACCATGTCGCCCGAGGAGGAGGAGCAGGTGGTGCGGGCCGTGATGGAGGACTCTGAGAGGGAGTTCAAGCACAACTAGGACGAGCAATGGGAGAGGCTAGAGGAGATGTTGGCGCTCTCGACCGCTGGAAATGTCTACGTGCCGGAGTTGGACATGATGCAAGAGGTGAAGTAGGAGGTGAAGGAGGATGTGATGGACGAGGCGATGGAGGATCGGCCGCCCAACCCGGTTTGGAACGACGCGTTGTACGAGCAGTCCTGGTCGTGGACGATCACCGTGCCATGCAGCCCGCCGCCGCCACCAGCACCGCACGCAGCGTGGGAGCCGTGGTCACCACCACCACTGCAGCCTGCACAGGACGTGCCCACCCCTTTTGAGGGGGTCATCGTCCCACCTCTGGACGCCGCCTTCGTACATCGACCTGACCAAGGACGACGAGGACGATGACGGTGGTACCTGAAGACGGCGACGGCATCAGCGGCCATGGAATCAGCGGCGCACAGACGATAGGTCTATTGTTTTTATGTTTTTTTAATTTCAACTTAAGTATAATGTGCGGACCATGACTATCGTGGACTTTTTAATTAAGTTTGCTATATATTTATGTATTAAGCTTTTTTGTAAAGCCTTTTTTGTTTTTTTAAAGTCCAACACAGACATATGTTTGGGTTGTAGCCATGCGATGGGTGCACCAACAGACGGACGGTCTGGCCCAAACTGGACAAGGTATCCGTTTTGCCGACCCAAACGAATAGAATCTAGACCAAACGGTTGTTTGTTTGGTGTCAACTGTTGAAGTTGGCCTTAGTACAACTCCAACGCACTGACGCAAACTATCTGGGCGTGTTCGTTTGGGTCGAAACGAACAAAAAAGTGGGCCGAACGTGGCGACCCAAAAGGACAAGCATCCGCTATTTGTCTGCGGGCGACCCATTTCGGGCCCAAATTTGGGTCACGTTTGCGTCGTCACGGACATGAAACGGACGCGCGCGATGCCCGTCCTTGTCCTCCTCCTGGCCCGTCAGTCGGTGGCACATTGGCCACTCCCCCTTCTTCCCATCGACAACTAGCACACCCGATCGCCCCACCCGCCGTTGCCGCCGCCCAGTTTAGGTGCCCAGGCCGGCTGCCTGCATCCACACCTCCCCCCGCAACGTGCCACCCGTCGACGGGCCCTACTCTGGCGTTTGGAAGACCGTTTTTTCCGCCATCGCAGCACCCCATCGTCGATGCCACCACGCCCTCGTCTCCCCTACCAGAAGCATGTAAGAGCTCGATTACCTCGCTTGTCAGACACCCGTCACGTTCGCCTCGACGCCTCTAGGTCAGCTACCTGGGCTCGCAGAGGCAGGATGGTCTTCGCCACCTGGCCTCTTCCAGAACGCCCGCAAGGTGTTCGACAGCTTGGCCCCAAGGTACAAATGGACTCTGACGACGAGTACTTTTTCCACAATTTCATTTGCGATTCGGAAGATTCTTCATCCAATGATGAGAAGATTGTGGCTGCTGCTTTGGTCGTCCATGACCACGTTAGTAGGTAGCGGCCGATGTTCAAGGGCTCGATCTCGGGGAAAACTCAGGCGTTGAATCGCAAGCGGGAGAGCAGCCATTGCCTACTATGACAGGACTACTTCGAGTCCCCAAAACCGCTTTTTCCACCACACCTATTCCGGTGCCGTTTTCGAATGGCTGGACATGTGTTCAACCGTATCTGGAAGGGGGTGGTGTACGATAAGTATTTCAAGTGCAAGCATGATGCCCTGGGAAAGATTGACTTCTCCTCTTATCAGAAATGCACTGCAATTATTCGGATGCTTGCGTACGGAGTACCCGGTGATCTCATTGATGAGTATTTCTGAATGAGTGAGTCCACTTCCCTAGAATCCATGTACATGTTTTCCAAGGCTGTGGTAGCAGTGTTTGTCCCGCAGTACTTGAGAGAGCCAACTGCTGCAGATACTGCCCGGTTATTGGCGATAAATGAAAGTAAGGGCTTTCCGAGAATGCTTGGTAGCATAGATTGTATGAACTGAGAGTGGAAGAACAGCCCTTCTGCTTGGCAGGGGCAATATATGGGTCATGTGAAAGCTTGCACTGTCATACTTAAGGTCGTGGCTTCACAAGATCTCTAGATTTGGCACTCTTTCTTCAACATGGTTGCTTGCCGTCGAGTACACCATTGTTTACCCGCGCTTGCTTTCTCCTGCCTGGAGCCGTTAGGTACGTCGTCGTGGAACTGCTCTCGCCTGCTCCTGCCTATACACCCGTCGATTACGCCGTCGACCCGTAGTGCAACCGCAATTGCTCGCTACTGCCGCCGCCGTGGCTTCCAGCCACTCCGAGCATGCACGCAGCCTTGTCCTTGCTCCCGAGATGCATTACAGTGCCCGCTTCGTGCCTCTCTCGTGACAGCGGCGGCCAGTTATGCATGAAGCTGCCAATACTATACGACATATATCACTAGTTTGTTGGACGGTTAACAGGTGCATCGCTCAATCTCGTATGTCTCTGGTTTGAATCCTATGCTTCCCTTTTTTTCTAAAAAGTGGGATCCACACTTTCTTTCTCCACTGACAAGTGGGCCGCACACACATGTTCTCCTTAACGCCACGCATCCCAGCCTTTTCTGTTTGGATACATCCTTAAGGTTAGAAACGTCCGGGATTACGAAGTACGGGGTATAAACTTCAGGGATTTGAAGTTGAAGGTTTATATTCAACGAGCTCTACAAACTTAAGGTTTAAATCAGACTTTACTCTGCCCGGCGTGAGAGCATCTCCAGCCATTCGGCCCCTCAAGGGCTTGAAATAGCGCCGCTTGGGGGCTAGCCAGCGATAAAATCGACCTGGGGGCCTCGGGTTCCCAGCCGCCCCCTCAAGGTCGCCCCTAGACGTCGTTTTTCAAATGAAAATATGTATGAAATTTGAAGAAAACGACTCGTTCTTTGACGAAATACATGAAAAAACTAAAAAACTACGCTGTCGCCGCCCTGAGCCTAGTTCATGCCGAGGGGCTGGTAGAAGGCGGTGTAGTCGCCGCCGTAGTCGTCATTGTCATCGCTGCCGTCGTCGTAGCCATCCTGCGTGCCGCCGTCCTTGCTGCAGCCCTACCCTGGATCGCCACTGCGGACGGGGGCGGTCTGCGCCGACGCCTCCTCGTCGTCGGAGAGGATGATGACGCCGCCTTCTTCACGGCCGCGGCGCCGCTCGGCGATCTCCTCCAGAGCGCGGCGCTGGCGCTCCATCTCCTCCCGCACGTAGTCGTCGCGGGACCATTTCAGGCCGGTGTCGAGGTTGGCGGCCATCTCGACATGCTCTTGTTTGACGACGACGGGCGTTGCCGGCATCTTCCTCGGCCTAACCAGGCGAAGGTGGCCGCCGCGGGGAGGTGAAGGTTGGCAGACCTCGTTTATGACGAAGTTGCCGCCGCGGCTGCGCCGGTGTTCCGACGTCTCCTCGGGCTCGGGCTTGACGGCGACGAACGGCGTCATACCGGAGGAGCGGGAGCGCGAGGACGACCCCGCCTTGCGCCTCGGCAGCCACGAGCCCCTGCTCCGGCGTGAGAAGGACGACGTCGGGTACTCCAGCGGCGGGTTGTTGCCGCCCTCGATGTGCTCGAGGACGGCGTGGAGCATGCGGCCGGGGACGCCCGGTCGTCGGAGTTGTGGCGTCCCCTTGGGGCCGGCAAGCCGTTGGTGGAGGCCAGCTGCTCTTCGTGGCGGCGCGCGAAGTACGTCGTCCAGAGCGGCAGGTTGTCGGGGGCGTACCTCTCTTGCTGCCGCGCCTCCTCCGGCAGTGACGCCCAGATACGCGCGATCTCGCCGCGCCGTTCCACGGCGGAGGGCGGCGGTGTGATGGGGACGCCGCCGGCACTCAGCCTCCCAGCGCCGGGCACGCGCATGTCGGGTGGCGTCGGATAGTTGGCCTCGTGAAGGACACGAGCCTCCAACTCGTGCAGCGAGCGCCGGCCGAAGCCGTTGGCAGCCGCTCCATCGCCGGGGAACCTCTCGGCCATCGGGGGGGGAGTTTCTTCGGGGGTTTCAGGTGATGGCGAGCGAGAGAAGGAGATGAGGAGGGAGGCGAGTGTGTGGCGTGCGGCGGCGAGGCGCGGCTTTTATAGCCAGGGAAGGGCGAGAGCGGTGCGAACGCGTGGCGGGAAACGGCGGGACGCGCGGCGGCTCACCATCACTACGCCGCGAGACCTTGGAATCCGGGGCATTGAACCGGCGCGGGAGCCAAGGCGACGAGGGAGGACAAAGTTTCTCGGGGCGCCCGGTCTCGCTGACTCGGCGGGTCCACGCGGGAAGAATTTGACGCAGTCTATTTTCGCGCCAAATTTCTTTCCTCCGACGCCCCAGGCGCCCCCGACGCGCTGGATTCAGCCTGGTGTTGGGGAACGTTGCATGGGAAACAAAAAAATTTCCTACGCACACACAAGATCTATCCATGGTGATGAGCATCTACGAGAGGGAGAGTAAATCTACATACCCTTGTAGATCGCTAAGCGGAAGCGTTTAAGAAACGCGGTTGATGTAGTCGAACGTCTCCGCGATCCAAATCGCAAGTCGTCCCTCGATCCGATCACGAACTAGCGCCGAACGGACGGCACCTCCGCGTTCAACACACGTACGGCTTGATGACGCCTTCACCTCCTCGATCCAGCGAGCGATGGTGAAGTAGTGGTTGAGTTCCAGCAGCACGACGGCGTGGTGATGGTGGTGAGGAACAATCTCTGCAGGGCTTCGCCAAGCGCTACGGAGATTATGACGGAGGAACTAGAGGGTTAGGGTTGCCGCACACGGCTTGGGGAAATCTTGATGTATTCCGGGTGCTAGCCCTGCCCCTCTATTTATATGTTGAGCCCTGGGGTCGAAACTTGGAGAAAGAGCCTCCTCAAAGTCGGTTTGGAACAAAAGGAAGAGTCCTTCTCGGATTCCAGTACCAAACGCCACGGTTCCCGGCGTCTGGCCCAGACGCCATGGGCCTCGGCGTCTGGCCCAGGGCCAGACGCCAGGGTTCCTGGCGTCTGGACCCTGCCCTCTGCAAAACTGCCTTTTGCTAACGCCCTGTGGGTCTCACCTCTTGGCCCAAACATATCGTCCAATATATCGATCTTTACCTCTCGGACATTCCGAGACTCCTCGTCATGTCCGTGATCTCATCCGGGACTCCGAACAACTTTCGGTCACCAACATAACAACTCAACTATACTTATATCGTCACCAAACGTTAAGTGTGTAGACCCTGCGGGTTCGAGAACTATGTAGACATGACCGAGACACCTCTACGGTCAATAACCAATAGCGGGACCTGGATGCCCATATTGGCTCCTACATATTCTACGAAGATCTTTATCGGTCGAACCTCTATGTCAAGGATTCAGTTAATCCCGTATGTTGTTCCCTTTGTTCTTCGGTATGTTACTTGCCCGAGATTCGATCGTCGGTATCTCTATACCTAGTTCAATCTCGTTACCGGCAAGTCTCTTTTACTCATTCCGTAATACAAGATCTCGTGGCTAACACTTTAGTCACATTGCTTGCAAGGCTCATTGTGATGTTGTATTACCGAGTGGGCCCTGAGATACCTCTCCGTCACACAGAGTAACAAATCCCAGTCTTGATCCATGCCAACCCAACAGACACCCTCGGAGATACCTGTAGAGCACCTTTATAGTCACCCAGTTACGTTGCGACGTTTGATACACACAAGGTACTCCTCCGATGTCAGGGAGTTGCATGATCTCATGGTCATAGGAACAGATACTTGACATGCAAAAAACAATAGCAATAAACTGACACGATCAAATGCTACGTTCTTAGTTTGGGTCTTGTCCATCCCATCATTCTCCTAATGATGTGATCCCGTTATCAAATGACATCTCATGTCAATGGCTAGGAAACCTTAACCATCTTTGATCAACGAGCTAGTCAACTAGAGGCTTACTAGGGACACAGTGTTGTTTATGTACCCACACATGTATTTGAGTTTCCAATCAATACAATTATAGCATGGATAATAAACGATTATCATGAACAAGGAAATATAATAATAACCAATTTATTATTGCCTGTAGGGCATATTTCCAACAGTCTCCCACTTGCACTAGAGTCAATAATCTAGTTCACATCACTATGTGATTTACATTGTAATGAATCGAACACCCATGCAGTTCTGGTGTTGTTCATGTTTAGCCCTTGGAAGAGGTTTAGTCATCGGATCTGCAACATTTAGATCCGTGTGTACTTTGCAAATATTTATGTCGTCCTCCTTGATGTAATCGCGGATGGAATTGAAACGTCGCTTTATGTGTCTGGTCCTCTTGTGAAATCTTGGTTCCTTGGCTAGAGCAATGGCACCAGTATTATCACAAAACAGAGTCATTGGGTTAAGCGCACTAGGCACTACTCCAAGATCTGTCATGAACTCCTTCATCCAGACACCTTCCTTCGCCGCCTCCGAGGCAGCGATGTACTCCGCTTCGCATGTAGAATCTGCTACCACGCTTTGCTTGGAACTGCACCAGCTAACCGCACCCCCATTAAGAATAAACACGTATCCGGTTTGAGACTTAGAGTCATCCGGATCAGTGTCAAAGCTTGCATCGACGTAACCCTTTACGACGAGCTCTTGATCACCTCCATAAACGAGAAACATATCCTTAGTCCTTTTCAGGTACTTCAGGATATTCTTGACCGCCGTCCAGTGTTCCATTCCTGGATCACTTTGAAACCTTCCGACCATACTTATGGCAAGGCTGACATCGGGTCTTGTGCACAGCATTGCATACATGATAGAGCCTATGGCCGAAGCATAGGGGATGACACTCATCTTTTCTCTATCTTCTGCAGTCACTGGGCATTGAGTCTTACTCAACTTCACACCTTGCAATACAGGCAAGAACCCCTTCTTGGACTGATCCATTTTGAACTTCTTCAAAACTTTGTCAAGGTATGTGCTTTGTGAAAGTCCTATCAAGCGTCTCGATCTATCTCTATAGATCTTGATGCCTAATATGAAAGCAGCTTCTCCTAGGTCCTTCATTGAAAAACTCTTGTTCAAATATTCCTTTACGCTTTCCAGCATTTCTATATTGTTTCCAATCAGTAATATGTCATCCACATATAATATTAGAAATGCTATAGAGCTCCCACTCACTTTCTTGTAAATACAAGCTTCTCCGTAAACTTGTATAAACTCGAACACTTTGATCACCTCATCAAAACGAAGATTCCAACTCCGAGATGCTTGCACCAGTCCATAAATGGATCGCTGGAGTTTGCAAACTTTGTCAGCATTCTATGGATCGACAAAACCTTCTGGTTGCATCATATACAACTCTTCCTTAAGGTAACCGTTAAGGAACGCTGTTTTGACATCCATCTGCCAAATTTCATAATCGAAAAAGGCAGCTATTGCTAACATGATTCTGACGGACTTAAGCATCGCTACGGGTGAGAAGGTCTCATCGTAGTCAACTCCTTGAACTTGTGAAAAACCCTTTTCCACAAGTCGAGCTTTATAGACGGTGACATTACCGTCCGCGTCCGTCTTCCTCTTAAAGATCCATTTGTTCTGAATGGCCTTACGCCCTTCAGGTAATACTTCCAAAGTCCATACTTTGTTTTCATACATGGATCCCATCTCGGATTTCATGGCCTCTAACCACTTCTCGGAATCCGGGCCCATCATCGCTTCTCCATAGCTTGTAGGTTCATCGTTGTCTAACAACATGACCTCTAAGACAGGGTTGCCGTACCACTCAGGAGCAGTACGCGTCCTTGTCGACCTACGAGGTTCGATAGCAACTTGATCCAAAGCTTCATGATCATCATCATTAACTTCCTCTTCAGCTAATGTAGGCTCCACAGAAACAACTTTCTGCACTGCGCTACTCTCAGGTTGAAGTAAAGGTTCAACAACCTCATCAAGTTCTATCTTCCTCCCACTCAATTATTTCGAGAGAAACTCTTTCTCAAGAAATGTTCCGTTTTTAGCGACAAACACTTTGCCTTCGGATCTGAGGTAGAAGGTATACCCAACTGTCTCTTTTGGGTATCCTATGAAGACGCATTTCTCCGCTTTGGGTTCCAGCTTTTCAGGCTGAAGCTTTTTGACATAAGCATCACATCCCCAAACTTTAAGAAATGACAATTTTGGCTTCTTGCCAAACCAAAGTTCATATGGCGTCGTCTCAACGGATTTCGATGGTGCCCTATTTAAAGTGAATGCAGCTGTCTCTAATGCATAACCCCAAAACGATAGTGGCAAATCGGCAAGAGACATCATAGATCGCACCATATCCAATAAAGTTCGATTACGACGTTCGGACACACCATTACGTTGTGGTGTTCCAGGCGGTGTCAGTTGTGAAACAATTCCACATTGTCTTAAGTGACTGCCAAACTCATAACTCAGATATTCTCCTCCTCGATCAGATCGTAGGAATTTAATCTTCTTGTTACGATGATTCTCAACTTCACTCTGAAATTGTTTGAACTTTTCAAATGTTTCAGACTTATGTTTCATTAAGTAAATATACCCATATCTACTTAAGTCATCAGTGAAGGTGAGAAAGTAACGATAACCACCGCGCGCCTCAATACTCATCGGACCACACACATCAGTATGTATGATTTCCAATAAGTCACTTGCCCGTTCCATTGTTCCAGAGAACGGCGTTTTAGTCATCTTGCCCATGAGGCATGGCTCACATGTGTCAAGTGATTTAAAATCAAGTGACTCCAAAAGTCCATCAGCATGGAGCTTCTTCATGCGTTTTACACCAATATGACCTAAACGGCAGTGCCACAAGAAAGTGGTATTATCATTATCAATTCTACATCTTTTGGCATCAATGTTATGAACATGTGTATCATTACTATCGAGATTCAATAAGAATAAACCCCTCACATTGGGTGCATGACCATAAAAGATATTACTCATATAAATAGAACAACCATTATTCTCTGATTTAAATGAGTAACCGTCTTGCAATAAACAAGATCCAGATATAATGTTCATGCTTAACGCAGGCACCAAATAACACTTATTTAGGTTCATCACTAATCCCGACGGTAATCGAAGAGCGAGCGTGCCGACGGCGATCACATCAACCTTGGAACCATTTCCCACGCGCATCGTCACTTCGTCCTTTGCCAGCCTCCGTCTATTCCGCAGTTCCTGTTTAGAGTTGCAAATAAGAGCAACCGCACCGGTATCAAATACCCAGGCACTACAACGAGGGTTGGTAAGGTACACATCAATAACATGTATATCATATATACCTTGTTTGTTGTTGGCCGCCTTCTTGTCAGCCAAATACTTGGGGCAGTTCCGCTTCCAGTGTCCAGTTCCCTTGCAATGAAAACACATAGTTTCTGGTTTGGGTCCAGCCTTGGGTTTCTTCACGAGAGGAGCAACTATTTTGCCACTCTTCTTGGAGTTACCCTTCTTACCCTTGCCATTTTTCTTGAAACTAGTGGTTTTATTGACCATCAACACTTGATGCTCCTTCTGAATTTCAGACTCAGCGGCTTTCAGCATCGCAAACAGCTCGGCGACTAACTTGTTCATCCCGTGCATGTTATAGTTCAACACGAAGCTCTTGTAGCTAGGTGGAAATGATTGAAGAACTCTGTCAGTGATAGCCTCTGGCGGAAGGGGCATCCCCAATTCAGCCAGACGGGTGGAGTACCCAGACATTCTGAGCACGTGATCACTGATAGACCCGTTCTCCTCCATCTTGCAAGCATAGAACTTATCGGAGATCTCATATCTCTCGATCCGGGCATTCTTCTGAAAGATAAACTTCAACTCCTGGAACATCTCATATGCTCCATGACGTTCAAAACGTCTTTGAAGTCCCGGTTCTAAGCCATACAACATTGCACATTGAACTATTGAGTAATCATCAGAACGAGCCTGCCAGGCGTTCACAACGTCTAGAGACTCAACTGGAGCGGGTGGATCACCAAGCGGTGCATCAAGGACATAAGCTTTCTGGGAAGCCGTAAGGATAATCCTTAGATTACGGGCCCAGTCCACAAAGTTACTTCCATCATCTTTCAACTTAGCTTTCTCTAGGAACGCATTAAAATTCAGGGGTGCTACTGCGCGAGCCATGATCTACAACATAAATATAGCAAAGACAACTTAGACTATTGTTCTAGATAATGAGTTTAGTTAATCATATTACTTAAAAACTCCCACTCAAATTGACATCCCTCCGGTCATTCGAGTGTAACATGATCCAAATCCACCAACTCAAGTCCGATCATCACGTGAGTTGAGGTGGTTTCAATGGTGACCATCTTCATGTTGATCATATCTACTATATGACTCATGTTCGACCTTTCGGTCTCTTGTGTTTCGAGGCCATGTATGTACATGCTAGGCTCGTCAAGTTTAACCCAAGTGTTCCGCGTGTGCAACATGGCTTGCACCCGTTGTATGTGAACGTGGAGTCTATCACACCCGATCATCACGGCGTGTCTCGAAACGACGAACTTTCGCAACGGTGCACACTCGGGGAGAACACAATTTATCTTGAAATTTAAGTGAGGGATCACCTTATAATTCTACCGTCGTCCTAAGCAAAATAAGATGCATAAAAGGATTAACATCACATGCAAATCATAAGTGACATGATATGGCCATGAACTTGTGCTTTTGATCTCCATCTCCAAAGCACCGGCATGATCTCCATCGTCACCGGCATGACACCATGATCTCCATCATCTTGATCTCTATCAACGTGTCGCCATGAGGTTGTCGCGCCGACTGTTGCTTCCACGACTATTGCTAACGTTTAGCGATAAAGTAAAGCATTACATAGTGCTTAATGATTGACACGCAGGTCATACAATAATTAAAGACAACTCTATGGCTCCTGCCAGTTGCCGTACTCATCGACATGCAAGTCGTGATATTCTATACAACACATGATCATCTCATACATCACATATATCTCATCATGTAATTGGCCATATCACATCACAACATACCCTGCAAAAACAAGTTAGGTGTCCTCTAATTGTTGTTGCAAATTTTACGTGGCTGCTACGGGTTTGCAAGAACCGTTCTTACCTACGCAAAACCACAACGTGGTGTAGTGATTGCTTTTTGATCTTCTAAAAGAACCCTCTTCATTGAAATCGATTCAACTAAAGTGAGAGAGACAGACACCCGCTAGCCATCTTTATGCAACGAAGTTACATGTCAGTTGAAGGAACCTGTCTCGCGTAAGTGTACGCGTAATGTCGGTCCGGGCCGCTTCATCTCACAGTACCGCCGAATCAAATATCAACTAGTAACGGCAAGCAATATGTATACACCCACGCCCACAACTCGTTTGTGTTCTACTCGAGATCTCATCTACGCATAGACCTGGCTCTGATACCACTGTTGGGGAACGTTGCATGGGAAACAAAAAAATTTCCTACGCACACACAAGATCTATCCATGGTGATGAGCATCTACGAGAGGGAGAGTAAATCTACATACCCTTGTAGATCGCTAAGCGGAAGCGTTTAAGAAACGCGGTTGATGTAGTCGAACGTCTCCGCGATCCAAATCGCAAGTCGTCCCTCGATCCGATCACGAACTAGCGCCGAACGGACGGCACCTCCGCGTTCAACACACGTACGGCTTGATGACGCCTTCACCTCCTCGATCCAGCGAGCGATGGTGAAGTAGTGGTTGAGTTCCAGCAGCACGACGGCGTGGTGATGGTGGTGAGGAACAATCTCTGCAGGGCTTCGCCAAGCGCTACAGAGATTATGACGGAGGAACTAGAGGGTTAGGGTTGCCGCACACGGCTTGGGGAAATCTTGATGTATTCCGGGTGCTAGCCCTGCCCCTCTATTTATATGTTGAGCCCTGGGGTCGAAACTTGGAGAAAGAGCCTCCTCAAAGTCGGTTTGGAACAAAAGGAAGAGTCCTTCTCGGATTCCAGTACCAAACGCCACGGTTCCCGGCGTCTGGCCCAGACGCCATGGGCCTCGGCGTCTGGCCCAGGGCCAGACGCCAGGGTTCCTGGCGTCTGGACCCTGCCCTCTGCAAAACTGCCTTTTGCTAACGCCCCGTGGGTCTCACCTCTTGGCCCAAACATATCGTCCAATATATCGATCTTTACCTCTCGGACATTCCGAGACTCCTCGTCATGTCCGTGATCTCATCCGGGACTCCGAACAACTTTCGGTCACCAACATAACAACTCAACTATACTTATATCGTCACCAAACGTTAAGTGTGTAGACCCTGCGGGTTCGAGAACTATGTAGACATGACCGAGGCACCTCTACGGTCAATAACCAATAGCGGGACCTGGATGCCCATATTGGCTCCTACATATTCTACGAAGATCTTTATCGGTCGAACCTCTATGTCAAGGATTCAGTTAATCCCGTATGCTGTTCCCTTTGTTCTTCGATATGTTACTTGCCCGAGATTCGATCGTCGGTATCTCTATACCTAGTTCAATCTCGTTACCGGCAAGTCTCTTTTACTCGTTCCGTAATACAAGATCTCGTGGCTAACACTTTAGTCACATTGCTTGCAAGGCTCATTGTGATGTTGTATTACCGAGTGGGCCCTGAGATACCTCTCCGTCACACAGAGTAACAAATCCCAGTCTTGATCCATGCCAACCCAACAGACACCCTCGGAGATACCTGTAGAGCACCTTTATAGTCACCCAGTTACGTTGCGACGTTTGATACACACAAGGTACTCCTCCGATGTCAGGGAGTTGCATGATCTCATGGTCATAGGAACAGATACTTGACATGCAGAAAACAATAGCAATAAACTGACACGATCAAATGCTACGTTCTTAGTTTGGGTCTTGTCCATCACATCATTCTCCTAATGATGTGATCCCGTTATCAAATGACATCTCATGTCAATGGCTAGGAAACCTTAACCATCTTTGATCAACGAGCTAGTCAACTAGAGGCTTACTAGGGACACAGTGTTGTTTATGTACCCACACATGTATTTGAGTTTCTAATCAATACAATTATAGCATGGATAATAAACGATTATCATGAACAAGGAAATATAATAATAACAATTTATTATTGCCTCTAGGGCATATTTCCAACACCTGGGTCCGCCGAAGTTAATTTCGGCCTAAACCGATGAAAAATGTGGTTCTAAGACGTCACTGGACCATTTTTTTAACGCAGACGATAAAAAGATAAAAAAAAAAAGGGGCGTGACGGGCTTGGGGGCGCGGCTGGATGCTCTGAGCACTCACCCAGCGTAGTGTCACCGTGCCGACAACGACCTCCCCTCCAACCCGATCCCCCCACGCCCGCTCAGACCAACCACGAGCCACTTCCAGCTGAGCAACCTCTCCCTCCCAGCACCAGCACCAGCACCAAGCTCCCGCCGCCTCCCGCCGGCCACTGTTCACCTTTTCCCCGTAACAGGCATAACTAGATCTCAGGGGGAAGAGAACAGCGTGCGTCCGCTGTCATTACTTTACTTTCACGCAAGAAGAAAGAAACTTGGCCAGATTGGTAGCAGCAAGACGAACGAAGAGGAATTGATAGTAGTAGATGCGTGCGCGTCGATGAGGATTCGGGGGCTGCCGATGAGCGGCGGCAGGGAGCTGGCGATCTCCGCCGTCTTCACGGCGCTCCTCGTCGTCTCCATCCTCTTTCTCCCTTCGCTCCTCCTCACCAGCGGCAGGCTCGGCCCGTCGTCCGCCAAGGAGTGGCCGTTCCTCGCGGCAGCCAAGGACGGCGGCGGCTACCCGGTGTCGTTCGCGTACCTCATCTCCGCGTCGACGGGGGACGCGGAGCGAGCGGCGAGGCTGCTGGCGGCGCTGTACCACCCGGCCAACAGCTACCTGCTGCACCTGGACCGCGAGGCCCCCGCCGAGGAGCACCGCCGGCTGGCTGAGCTGGTGTCCGGGCAGCCCGTGTACGGGTGCGTGGGGAACGTGTGGATCGCGGGGAAGCCCAACCTGGTCACCTACCGCGGGCCGACCATGCTGTCCACCACTCTCCACGCCATGGCGGTGCTCCTCCGCGTCGGCCGCCGCTGGGACTGGTTCGTCAACCTCAGCGCTTCCGACTACCCGCTCGTCACCCAGGACGGTCCGTCTCCGCACGAGCACGACACGAATTAATCTCCACTGCGACTGCGACTGCGATTATGCTGTGTGTGTGAATTAATTCTCAGTTTGGATTTGGTTCGTGTGGGTGATTTGCAGATTTGATGGAGGCGTTCTCGCGGCTGCCGAGGGATCTCAACTTCATACAGCACACCAGCCACCTTGGCTGGAAGATGTAAGAACCACTAACCAGTTTCTTCTTTAATACTGTACTAAGAATTTAACGGAGATGGATCAACGGGATGGTTGGGTTTAACAGAGTATTGAGTCGAATTTGAAACGCGGTAGCTCTGCAGAAAGAAGCGGGCGCGACCGGTGATCCTGGACACGGCGCTGTACGAGGCCGACCGGTCGGAGCTCCTCCGCCCGTCGCCCAACATCACCACCAACCGCCGGGGCCTTCCCACCGCCTTCAAGCTCTTCACCGGTAACATTCCACCACGCCCTTCATCTCAGCACCTAAACATTTCCCCAACCAACCTGCAAGAAATGCTAGAGATGTACTCCAGTAGTATGCGTGTTGTGTTGGCTACCGATAAGCATCACGTTTTTAGTCAATGGTTGATGATAGGTACGGGCCCGTACCATTATTTTGAGGTGTCCATGTGACGGCGATGCCATTGCTGGCATGTACCGCCTGGTTGTTGGCTCCGATAGTACTTCCGTTGGTCGTCTATAAGCAAATACTAGTAGTAGTACACGAGACGTCACGAGTGCTACTGACCTAGAGTGCGGATATAGGACAGTGGAGTAGTGGAGTACTATCGACGAGATTGGCATAAAAGGAATCTTGTCTCAAACTCCATCTAGTCAACGGATCGAGCACGGGCCTTGTGTGCTGCGTGCATTTGCAGACAGATCTGGATCAGAGAAGATGATTGTTTCCAATGCCATTTTGTGTGCTCTTGGTAGGCAATTCAGGCAGCACAGCGAGCCGCGAATGTGCTGGCGAAGCAAAAGCTCGAGTACCTTTTTGCTTTGACCGTCGATTGCTTCCAAGAAACGGCAGGTATGCCTGCCGACATCCAATCGTGCGGGCAGTACCGCCAGACAATTTTACTCTTCTTGATTGATGGCAACAGCGTCACAAAAACCAAAAGATTTCAGTGTCAAATTCTATAAAAACAACTACAGTAGTGATTGATGGACGCACGCGTGTGCATGTGCAGGGTCGGCGTGGACGATGCTGTCGCGGCGCTTCGCGGAGTACTGCGTGGTGGGGTGGGACAACCTGGCGCGGACGCTGCTGCTCTACCACGCCAACCTCGTCTCCTCGCCGGAGTTCTACTTCCAGACGGTGGCCTGCAACTCCCGCGAGTTCCGGAACGCCACGGTCAACAGCGACCTGCATTTCATCCGGTGGGACACCCCGCCCAAGCAGCACCCGCTCCACCTCGGCCCCAAGGACTACCGCCGGATGGTGCTCAGCAGCGCCGCCTTCGCCCGCAAGTTCAGGCACGGCGACCTCGTGCTCGACAGGATCGACCGGGAGATCCTCAAGCGCCGACCGCCGCCCCGCGACGACGACGACAACGACGACCATGATGATCACGCTGCCTCTGCTGCTAGGCACGGCGGGCGGTTCTTCAGCTACGGCGGGTGGTGCTCGGAGGGGGAGGTGGGGCTGTGCGCCAACCCCTGGGAACCCAGCAGGAAGGGGGCCATCAAGCCCGGCGCTGGGTCAAGAAGGCTCAGGGTCATGCTCAACAAGATGCTGTCCGGAAGAAACTTCAGGAAGCAGCAGTGTAGGTGATCCACGCTTCTGCCACGCCGTGTCTAACTCTGATGATCCGATCAAGTGTGTCATGTACATACAGAAAGAGAAAAAAGGGATACCATACCATGTTAAGGCAATTTTGGCTGAGATGGTGCAGTGTCGCATAGTAACAGAGGACGTGTAACAATAATTCATGGGCTAACACGATTACATTATTTGACACGATCAACCTTCTAAACAGACTGGCTGGTTCTTTAGGTTTTTCTGGTAGGTTTGCTGTTCCTGCTAGTGGTCGTAGTGGTGGTATTTGTATCTATTGGAAGAATGATATCAACTTGGAAATAAAGAATTAGTGGTCGTAGTGGTGGTATTTGTATCTATTGGAAGAATGATATCAACTTGGAAATAAAGAATTTTTCTCAGTATCATAGGCCAGTTCTTTTAACCCGATTATGGAGATTCTGGGTCTGAAAAATCAAAAGCCCAAAAGAACTCGTTTTGATTCTGTAGAATCGTCAAAATCAGACCACAATCGGCAGTGTAACTGAAAAGCGGCGTCGGAGGTCGATTCCTGCGCTTCTGGACATCCCACAAAAGAAAACGTTTGGGTTTTCAGGCTATACCCCTATTTCAGCAAGAAATTACGGGCAAAATACCCTTCCACAGCCCGACCGACCGCGGTCCAGAAAACGAATCGGCCCCGGTCGATCCCCTGCCCTCGCTCGATTCCCCCCACCCCATTCCTCCAGCCGCCGCTAGGGTTCCTCGACCCTCCGCCGCCACTCCTCCCTCGACGAACGGCGGCCAGGCCGGAGCCGACGATCGCGGCCCCGACGCGCTCATCCGGCCGTTGGAACCAGGGCTTCGCGCCGCCTCCTCCGACACCCATTCCGGCAGGCCCCGAGGTCCTCCGCCTCCTCCGCCTCGCCGGCTCCGACCCCCCTCCCTGCCTTCTCCGTCCTCCGCCTCCTCTGCCCGCCGGCTCCGACCGCCCTCCCCGCCTCCTCCGTCCTCCGCCGCCCCGACGAGCCCATCCAGCCGGCTGCTGCTGTCTTCTGTCCGCTGCTTCGGTGAGCCTCTCTTTTATTCTTCTCTGTACATGGAAGAGTGGATGGATAGATGGATGTAGATGATTTGTAGCTATTCATTGTACATGGAACAATGGATTGGTAGATGGATGTAGATTATTGGCTTGATTGATGAATGGATGCTGTTAGTTTATTTGTTAGATTATTCTCTGTACATGGAACCAGAGTTCTTCTCTGTACTGTGTAGGTAGATGATTATGCTATTTGTGAATGGTTCTGTTTTGCTAATGCTATGGGCTAATGAATAGACATTGTAGATGGAGAAAGAAAAGAAAATCAAGGCACCGAAAGCAAACTGGGACAGTGCGGCGCATACTATTTATATGGATGCGTGTGTAGATGGAGAAAGAAAAGAAAATCAAGTCATCTAAATCAAGACATTGTAGTACTATTTATACTAAAGAAAATCAACCATCGTCATTCTTCTTTGCGAAATGTCGTCGAAAGATCATTCGGTGTTCTCAAGATGAAATGGCGAATGCTCGGAGGCATACCACGGTACAAACCAGAGGCTCAAAAGATGATTGTCACTGCATGCATGTGTCTCCACAACTTCATTCGTGATAGCAAGTTGCATGATGAGCATTTTGACAAGTTTGACAATGATGCGTATGTGCAACCCCCATTGCCATTTACGGGCGCCAACGCTCTATCACCCGAAGATGATGGTACCATGGCCGCAACACGTGAGGCTATTGCTACCAGTCTTGTACCATGAGATTAGTTAATCTATTTGTACTGGAACTTCTTTTGTAGCAAAGGAAACGCGGAAACCTTCTTTATTGTAATATCTATCTATCTAAGATATTCATAAATCGTATTCATGCTCATATTTGACGATAAATTGTTCGAAACATCTAAGTGTTAGCAATCCAGCATGCAATTTTTGTTCAGGGGTGTTACAGACATTTCAGCATACAACTTGTCTCATAATCTCAGACCATCCTCTCAGAAAAGAACTCGACGGCTGATTCTGGGGGAAGTTTCCCAAAAGCTGATTCTGGAGAATCAAAAGCTAAAAAGAACTGGGCCTGACTCGGTTATCTCGCAGTCGGGAGAGACACAATGGCGCTTATCGTGCTTTTATGGAGAAGCCAACACAAGCCTAAGATACAAGAGCAACTCCAACCGACCCAAACAAACACACGCTTTGTCCGTTTGGGTCGGCTCGTCCGCCCCCTTTTGCAAATGGGTCGACCGTGCTCCCAACGCGCCGACCCATTTTTCGTCCGTGCACAGGCAATTTTTAAAGATAAAATGGCCGGCGGCCATACATCATGCCATCTACCATGCCAGCGTCCGGCATACATATGCCAGCCAACAAAAAGAATGCGCAGTTTTCAAGCTAGGCGCACTTGCCAGCGGGCCGACACACATGCCAGCATACAAAATAAGAATGTAGTTTGGACACACCATCTCAACCGTGGTCATGCCCGCACACCGCGGCATGGATCAATAGTCTTCGAAGCTCATCATGTCGGCTTGCATCTTCTCGAACCAAGACCGCTTCCTCGGAGAGATCGTGCTCAAGTCCACCTTCATGAGCTCGACCCCCTTCATCATATAAAGCGAGACGGACTTCTCTTGCTTTCGTGGCCTCGATCTCTAGCATCTTAGCTTGCTTCTCCGCCTCCAACGCTAGTTTCTTGTTTTGTATCTCCATGAAGGCCTTAATTTACTCCTCCTTGGCTTGCCGACGCTTCTCCTCTCTTGACTCTTTGTTGTCCATCATGCCTTGCAAAGTAGCTTGCAAGGCAAGGGACGCCGCCTCGTGCTTGTCCTCTTTCTTGGAGTTGGTCTTCCCCCGCGGCCGCTCCTTCTCGCCCTCACCGTGCTCTTCAACGGCTGCATGCCCTCCACGCGCCTTGATGGCAGCGTATTGCGCTTTGAACTTCTCTTCTCCACTGATGATCATCCAACAATGAGTGACGTTGAAAGACTTGCCCTCATAGTGGACCTTGAATGCTTCCAAAGCTTGGAAGGCCTACAAATGAGCAAACATGTCGGCATACCAAAATAAGCAAGGTAGGACAAAATCAATATAAGCAAGCATGTCGGTATACCATGTCTTTCATGACGATGCCGCTCACGAGACGGGCCTCGATGCCCTCAAGATAGGAACAAAACTTGTTGCACTCTTGTTGTATCACCCTCCAACGCTTGCCGAGAGAGACCCACCCACGCTTGCTCTTCATTTGGTATGGTTTAAACTTCTTGCGCTCGTGGAACTCGCGATGCACTCTTAGCCAAAATGCCGAAGCCTTTTGCTCGGCGCCTATCTTGGGGTCTTGGCCAATGTCTCTCCAACATTCAAACATGAGTTTGTCTTCCTTTTGTGTGTATGCTTTGGTCCGCTTGCTCTTCCGCTTCTTCTTTGCATTGGCTTGGGCTGAGAGCGGTTCCTCGAACAATGGCTCTCCCTCGATGTCCACTTCATCATCCTCTTCATCTAGGCCATAGTCTTTCGGGAACTCGTGCTTTAGCGGAAAGAGCCGCCCAAGCTGACTTGGTCCTCCATGAGGGGGTCGGCCATGCCTCCACTGTCATCACCAAATGTGGACCCAATGCCGTCGTGCCCGGCCATGAAGGGGTTGCGGCCATCTTGGCTTTGCGTCTCGTCGGGGTCGACGGTAGCGCCACCGCCACAGCCACCACCTTCGTAGATGAGGCCCTGCATGAATAGACTGTCCTCGTCTTCCGCAACCGACATTTTGTCAAACAGGTTGCGGGCGTTACCCATGGCGTCGGCTGGGAGCTCGCGGCGGCGTTTGCACGAACAGCCGGGGGACGATCCACCGCCCACAGGCACCGCGTTGAGGTCGATGCCCGCGGGTGCTGGCGTGGCAGGCGCGCCACGCTCACCTCCAGTTCACCGGAGCCCATAGAGTAGGACAAACGGGGGTTTGCGGGTGATGCCGCTAGAAGCCGTGCGCCGCCGGTGTGGTGGACATGCGTGGCGAGTCCAGCAGTGGGTGACGGAGCGGCGATGAGCCGGTGCTGGCCGCGACCACCACGGCAGCGAGCCCCTGCTGGCCTGGGTTTAACCCTAGCATCAGCAGGGTCTACATCGTGGCCTCGCGGACCAACATGTTGGTCTTGGGGGCGTTGGACTCTTGATCGAAGGCGGTGGCGATGGTGGACGCGGTCGTGGCCTCCTCCCACTCTTCTTGCTAGTGCCAGCGGTTCTTCCTCCTCAACGATTACACGGGGCGCTCCGCGGGCGTCAGCACCTTCTTCTTGGTCGGCGCCGACCCTTTTTGTGCGCCGCGGGGACTGACGGAGGCGACGCCGGCGGCGGCGTCGAGGGTCGGCGCGTCATCGTCCATGGCGCGCGGGGGGAGGGGGAGGGCGGGGGCGTTTTGGGAATATTTGAGGGAAATGGTGGGCGACATGCCACCGACTGGCGGGCAGGGGGAAGAGCGGGCGTCGCACGCGTCCGTCCAGTGTCCGCGCGGACGCAAATCAGGCCCAAAATTGAGCCTAGAATGGGTCGCGCGCGGACAAAAAACGGACGCGCGTCCGTTTGGGTCGGCGCGTTGGGCTTAGTTTTCTGTTAACGGACACAGGCGGACGAAATGGGTCGTCCTATTGGAGTTTCTCTAAAACGTGGGACACAATGAAACGGTTGCGAAGTGAGAACACACTGTCATGGTTGCGCATTGGAGACCTCAACAAGGTACTTCGGCCTAAGGAACAAATGGGACCAAATATACGCGATAGTGCACAAATTGCTTGGTTTCATAGATGCGGTTGATGTATGTGGATTGTCTGACTTAGGATACAAATTGAATTGGACTTTTGAGAGACGAGTTGCGGATGGCGACTATTGCCGAGTTTGCATGGACCGTGCTTTGGCCAGTCCAAGTTGGTCATCGAGGTTCCCCTTTGCTTCTGTGGAGCACCTGACGGCCTCTAATTCTGATTATAGTCCTACTAGCGAAAGGGTTCGTGCGTTGCAACGGGAGTGTTATGGATAGGTCAATCATGTCGAACCCGGTATTCGAGGAGCATGACGACGACGCAAATGACTACGTCACCAAGTTGCACTTCTTCGGCGCACACAAAGCAATTACCCAATCGCAAGATGTCTTGAACGATCGCATCGAGCAACTCGCCATCGACTTGCGTGAATCCGAGGTGCGCACGCGGGACTACCTCGACAGCAAGTTGTCAAGTCAAATGGAGGAGTTCCGTTCCTTCATGGTCAACCGCACTCCTTCAACATCTACATCGTCAAGGCGGCGCCACTCAAGTCGCCACTCATCGGAGTACTCCTCGGGCGCAAGTCCACATCGAGCACGTTCTCACCATCGAGACGATCGATCCGGTCCAAGCTCGCCACAAGATCGCCAACGTCAAGCTTCGGAGAATCCATTCCATGGGAATGGATTGCACGATCGCCTATGGGAGCGCGAACGACGTCATCAACAAGAGCACGAACAAAAACGACAATGCCATGAAGAAGAACAACGTCGTCGCCATGAACAAGCAATTGAAGCACAACATGCTCTACATGAAGCAACACGTGCCTTGGAAGAACGCAACCGCCAAGCACGCGAAGAACAAGAAGCACTTCGGCATGAACGTCAAGAAGAAGCCGCTCGCCAAGAGGAGCACCAAGAAAGAAGGAACCGAGTGCGAGGACCTCGTCAACGGCCTCAAGCATATCACGTCGAGCTCAATGATGACGAAGCCCGAAGGCATCCAAAACGTCAACTCGACAACAACAATGATGTACCTCCTCCAAGACAAGGGCATCACCAAAACAATCACAATGAAGAATAACGCTTCGGCAAGCTCAAGTTCACCATGCCTAAGTTCTCCGGAAGAAATGATCCCAAAGATTATCTCTCATGGGCACTCAAGGTTGACAAGATATTCCGTTTGCACAACTTTGAGGAAGAGAAGAAGATCGCCATGGCTTCCCTTGAGTTCCAAGACTACGTTCTCATTTGGTGGGAACAAGTGATTGAGCGAAGAAGAGAAAGAGGTGAACCTCCTATCACCACTTGGGCCCAAATGAAGGAACTCATGAGAGCTCGCTTCATGCCGACCCACTACAACCGTGATCTCTTCAAGAAGGTACAACTACTAAAGCAAGGCACCAAGTCGGTAGAAGAATACTACCAAGAGATGGAAATTGCTATGATACGAGCCAATGTCAAGGAAGATGACAAGCAAACAATGGCGCACTTCTTGAATGGTCTCAATTACCAAGTCAAGAAGATTATAGACTTTCAACCCTAATCCAACTTACTCGAGCTAGTGCATCAAGCGACAAAGGAGGAACGCCAAGTGCAAGATGACTACAAGTACTCCAAGTTCTCTTCCCAGACCTACGGCTCAAGTGCACAAGCTTCTCCGACCACATCGCCTTCAACTACGAAACTTCCAACTACTACCGGCGACAAGTCAAGTTACAAGGACAAGACGACTTCGTCAAGCCGCCCTCCTACAAGCAACTACAAGTCAAGAGCTTCATCCTCTACACCGACACCGGATTCTACCGTGAAATCAAGCTCCATCAAGTGTTTCACGTGCCAAGGCCGAGGCCACAAGACTTTCGAGTGTCCAACAAGATGCAACATGATCCTTCAAGACGATGGCACCTATGACTCTATGAGCGACGATGAGATGGAAGCATTAGATCACGTGGCCATGCATCGACAAGTCAATGAAGATGAAGATATGAAAATATATTGTGACAACGATCCGAGTCCCGCTCTCGTTGTTTCCAAGGTTTTGACTCTTCAACAACAACAAGACGAGGACTAACGTTGCCACATCTTCCACACAACAGAGGGCATCCAAGGCAAATCTGTCAAGGTCATCATAGACGGCGGAAGTTGCCACAATTTGGCAAGTGAGGACCTTTGTTCCAAACTACAATTGGTCAAGAAGAAGGATCCTCCCCCCTACAAGGCCAATGGTTTAGTGATCTCGGCACCCTCCAAGTTGACCACACCGTGCAAGTTTCCTTCAAGATAGGTGCTTATGAAGACACCTTGGAATTTGATGTGGTTCCCATGTCCGTTTGCCATCTACTCCTTTGGAAACCTTAGCAATTCGATCATGGCGTCATACACAACGGTCGGACCAATCACTATAGCTTCAAGATGAAGGGCAAGCAATATGTGCTTCAACCAATGACACCAAGTCAAGTGATCTCCGACAAGCAAGCTTCATCCCATCGTGGAGATAAAAGTGAGAGAGCGAACCACTTAAAAGAGAGTGAGAGCCACAAGCCAAACTTGAGTGACTCCACGATGAGGGACAAGAAAGATCTAGTTCTTTTAGCCACCAAAAGAGACTTGAGGGATGTGAGTGAGATCCCATCAAGTGTACTTCACTTTGTACTTGTGTGCAAAGATAACGTCGTCCGGACTAATGCTTCACAATATATTCCTCTTGTTTTGTCTCGTTTGTTGCAGGAATTCAAAGATGTGTTTCCCGATGAGCTACCTCTGGGACTACCACCAAAACGAGAGATCGAACACCACATCAACCTCGTACCCGGCGCACCACTTCCTAACAAGGCACCCTACCGCGTAAATCCCGAAGAGACTAAGGAGATACAAAGGCAAGTCCAAACGCTCCTAGATAAAGGGCGTGTATGTGAAAGATTAAGCCCTTGTGCGGTTCCGGTGATACTAGTACCTAAGAAAGATAGTAGTATGCGCATGTGTTCAGATTGCCGCCCTATCAATGCTATAACCGTTAGATATCTACCATCCTATTCCTCGCCTTGATGACTGATAACCCAAAAGTGTAGGGGGTCGTTTGTAGCCTTTTTCGATAAGTAAGAGTGTCGAACCCAACGAAGAGCTAAAGGTAGAACAAATATTCCCTCAAGTTCTATCGACTATCGATACAACTCTACGCATGCTAATGCTTGCTTTACCTAGAACAAGTATGAAACTACTTTGCGGGAATAAAACTAGAAGTATTTTGCAAGATAATAAAGAACGTGGAAATAAAAGTTAGGTGCTGTTTTAATAAAAGAACAATAAAAGTAAATAACTTGGTAGAAAGCTTTTTGTGTAACGCAAGAGAAAGATTGTCCCTAGGCAATTGAATATAATATGATAGATACTTGTCATATGCAATGAGGGAGAGACATACGCTAACACACTTTCCGTACTTGGATCATATGCGCTTATGATTGGAACTCTAGCAAGCATCCGCAACTACCAAAGTTCATTAAGGTAAAACCCAACCATAGAATTAAGTATCAAGTCCTCTTTACTCCCATACGCAACAATCCACCTACTCGGGTTTATGTTTCTGTCACTCAAGCAACCCACCATAGGCAAATCATGAACATATTGCAACACCCTACAACGGGAATTCCTCACGTTTGCGCGACACGGAGGGCACCATAGGACAACACCATATCAACATACAACTCACATCCATAACATCATACCACAATTAACCCATAGGACAAAAGAGATCTACTCAAACATCATAGGATAGCCAAATATCATTGGGAAATAATATATGGAGTTGAGCACCATGTTTAAGTAGAGATTACAACAGGGAAGAGAGGTGTTACACCGCTGCATAGAGGGGGAGAGAGTTGGTGTTGACGGCGACGAAGTTGTTGGAGTAGATCGCCGTCATGATGATTGCCCCGGCGGCATTCCGGCGCCACCGGGAGAGAGGGGGAGAGAGCCTCCCTCCTTCTTCTTCTTCCTTGGCCTCCCCCTAGATGGGAGGAGAGTTCCCCCTCTGGTCCATGGCCTCCATGGCGGCGGAGGGGCAGGAGCCCCTCCTAGATTGGATCTCCCTCTCTGTTCTCTTCTGTTTCACGTTCCTGTTTTCTGGCCGAAAACCGTTTCTTATATTCCCGGAGACCCGTAACTCCGATCGGGCTGAAATTTTGAGGGGATTTTTATCCAAAAATTAGCTTCCTTGCGCCCGAAGGAGAGCTCTAACCGACGTAACGAGATGAGCACAACCCACCAGGGCGCGCCTGGGCCCTGGTGTCTCGTGGGGGATGTGGGCCTCCGTTTGCGTTGATTCCACTTCTCAAAATTCACAAACATTCCAAAAAAATCTCCATAAATTTTTATTGTGTTTGAACTTCGTTTGATATGGATATTCTACCAAACAAAAAACATGCAACAAACAGGAACTGGCACTGGGCACTGGATCAATATGTTAGTCCAATAAATCATATAAAATGTTGCCAAAAATATGTGAAAGTTGTATAATATTGGCATGAAACAATCAAAAATTATAGATACGACGGAGACGTATCAATGACATGCTTGATGAACTTAGTGGTGCCACTATATTCTCTAAAATTGATTTAAAGAGTGGTTACTATCAAATACGCATGCAAGAGGGCGATGAGTGGAAAACGGCTTTCAAAACTAAATTTGGCCTATATGAATGATTGGTTATGCCAATGGGTTTATCCCAAACACCGAATAAATTTATGCATGTCATGCATTATGTCTTACGTCGTCTCATTGGATATTGTGTTGTGGTATACTTTGATGATATTCTTGTTTTTAGCGAATCTCTAGAGGAGCATGCTAAACATGTTAGGGAAGTATTGCAAGTACTTAGGAAGGAAAAACTTTATGCAAACATGAAAAAATGCACTTTTGGTGTTGACAAGGTTGTTTTCCTAGGATTTGTGGTATCTTCTATGGGTGTTCAAGTTGATGAAACTAAAATTGATGCTATTAAAACTTGGCCCACACACACCAATTTGCAGCAAGTGCGTATCTTCCTAGGACTAGCCGGCTTTTACCGTCGCTTTGTTAAGGATTTTAGCACAATTGCATCTCCTATACATGCTTTGAGCAAGAAGAATGCACCCTTTATTTGGGGACCATCGCAAGACACTGCTCCATGAGATTAAAAATTTGCTTACTCATGCACAATTGCTTGCCTTACCCAATTTCGACAACACCTTTGAAGTGCATTGTGACGCTATTGGAAATGGCATAGGTGGAGTGTTAATGCAAGAGAAGTGCCCAATTGCGTATTTTAGTGAGAAACTTTCCAGCTCTCAACTTAACTATCCCATATATGACAAAGAATTGTATGCATTGGTGAGAGTCTTACATGTTTGGGAGCATTATCTCCGTCCACATGAATTTGTCATTCATACCGATCATGATACTCTCAAGTATCTTAAGGGTCAAACTAAGTTGAACAAACGGCATGCTAAATGGAGTGAATTCATTGAGTCTTTTCCTTATGTCATCAAATACATTAAAGGTAAAGAAAATGTTATGGCAGATGCTCTTTCCCGCAAATGCATGCTAGTTACTCAACTTTAATTGAATGTCATTGGTTTTGAGCATATCAAAGATTTGTATGAGCATGATGTTTCATTTGCTACTTCATATGCTAAGTGCCATGTGAAACCTTGTTGGGAAAACTACTACATGAAAGATGTCTATCTTATGCGGGCTAACAAACTTTGTATACCCGAGTCTTCTCTTCGTTTGTTGCTTTTACAAGAGGCTCATGGTGGAGGACTTATGGGTCACTTTGGACGCGACAAGACATATGCCACCCTCTCCAAGAAGTATTTTTGGCCAAAGATGTTTCGTGATGTTGCACGCTTCACCAACCGATGCTCTACATGTCGCAAAGCTAAGTCAAAAGATCAATCCCATGGTCTTTACATGCTTCTTCCTATACCTTTTCAACCTTGGGAATACATTAGCATGGACTTTGTGTTTGGTTTGCCACGAACGAAAAATGGCCATGATTCCATTTTTTTCATTGTGGATAGTTTTTTCCAAAATGGCTCATTTCATTCCATGTCATAAGATCGGCGATGCTTCACATGTTGCAAATCTCTTTTGTAGGGACATCTTATGACTACATGGATTCCCCAAGACCATCGTGTCGGACCGCGACGTCAAGTTCCTTAGCTACTTTTGGAAGACTCTATGCGTCAAGCTCGGGATCAAGCTACTTTTGTCTTTGGCCTATCACCCACAAACCGATGGCCAAACAAAGGTGACCAACCGGACGCTCTCGATGCTTCTATGCATGTTGATCAAGAAGGACATCAAGGAATGGAAAGAATGCCTCCCCATCGCCGAGTACGCCTACAACCGCGCACGTCACTTCACCACCGGCGAGTCTCCATTCGAAGTGGTCTACGGCTTCAACCCTTTATCCCCATTGGACATACTTCCACTACCACTCCAAGGGCGCGTCAACATGGACGCAAGTGCAAGGGCAAGCTATATCAAGAAGATGCATGACGATACAAGGCGCATGATTGAACGTCAAGTGGAACGCGTAACCAACAAGAGTAACATCAACAAGCACCCTATGGTGTTCAAACCGGTGATCTTGTGTGGCTACACCTACGCAAGGATCGCTTCCCCGCCGAGCGCAAGTCCAAGTTACTTCCTCAAGCCGACAGATCTTTCAAGGTGTTGGCACGCTACAACGATAATGCCTACAAGATCAACATTCCACGCGACAAGTACAATGTGAGCGACATCTTCAATGTCAAGGACCTATCTCCTTTCCATGGTGATGAGGATCTCGATCCGAGGACGGATCTTTCCCAAGGGGAGGAGATAATGCGGAGCATCCCATGGTCATCCCCATGGACCCATCACCAACACCTCAAGCTCCAAGTGGTCCCATGACAAGAGCCCGCACACGTGCCATCGAATCCGAGGTGACATATCTCCTTAGTGAATTACCGTGTGACACTCGTGGAACTTGGATGCTACCTCAAGCGGAGGCTCTTTGCATACTTAGGTACCACGAAGGCGATCTCGAAGATGCTTGGAGTGAAGGACAAGCTACTACAAAGATGGACACGAAGACAGATGAGCAAGAGCACCAAAGGAAGGCCACGACACCTCCCAGGCCCCGGACATCCGGCCCACACCCTGGACATCCGGCCCCTGGAAGTCACAACAGTGCCAAGGCCAAGCTGAAGAAGCTACACATGCCGGACATCCGGCCTTCCGGCCCGGACATCTAGCCGGCCGAACACCACCCCGGAAATCCGGTGCCCCAGGACCAGAACCGCACAGGGTTCCAGCGCCAGAGCCCCGTACATCCGGCCCCCACGGCCCGGACATCCGGCACCCCCATGAAGCCCCAGACATCTGGCCTTCGGCCCGAACATCCGGCCCCTGTGAGGGCAGCTGCGGGCCAAACGCCATGTAACCCCTCCTTTTCCCCTCCACTCGCCTAGCACTATATAAAGGATCCCTCCTCCTCTTTTTAGGGTTAGCAATGGTTTGGCTCATAGATAGTTGAGCATTGCTCCTTCCATATCCTTCTCCTTTGGAGTTGCATACCTCCACGTGAGAAGATCCTATGGATGTCAAGTCCCCTTTTTAGGGAAGATACCAAGGGATTTCAAGGCCCCTCCTCCGGAGTGGGAAGACTCTCCATTACGTGTATCCTTCCGTTGACTTTTGGATCTTGTATCTCGTATGCTTTTATGGGTCTAGTGGATGTGTGATTTGGGAATCATTCTTGAGTGTTCTTGAGTTTTCTCTTGATTTCTCCCCTTTGCCCCTCCAAGTGTGAAAATATCGACCTCACTGGGTTTGCCACGTACTATCTTGGTGTCATGAGCCATGTTGATTCACACTTTGGAGTCTCTCCCTCCACTTTATAGCCAATTTCTGTTTTGATTTGACCTAATTTCAAAAATTCCCACAAAAATAGCCCGATCAAAATTTCTTGAATTCGTTGGATTTGAGGAGATTTTGTTGATTTGGGTTCGTCGATTTCGTTGTGGACAGGTAGATCTAGTTTTTTCCCCATCATCCCCATCAATTTCCACCGCCAAATCGCCCTAATTTGACAAAAAAAATCGAGTTCATCCACATCTCGTGGGCATCTCTAGATCAGATCTGGATCGGGAGGCCCGGACATCCGGCCCGACCCCCGGACATCCGGCTTGACGCAAACAGCAGGGCATCTTTGCCTCATTTTGTAGTTTTTCCTCCAATTTCCACCATTGTTCTTCCGCAACCACCACCATTTCTTCCGCAACCTTTTGCATTTGAGATTTTGAGTCGCGAGCTTGCCACTTCCTAAGGTGTTTCGGCTACTTCTACATTGACACCGCCGCTCATCATCGCCCCGGATCGTCGCCAACCACCTCTTCATTGACACTTCACCGTAAGCAAGGACGGTAATCGCGACGACACTCTCGTTTAGACCCTTGCCATTGCATTGTTACCCCGAGCCTATTTGCATTACTTGCCTATCGAGACTAGCCATTGAGTATTATCGGGCTACGCTACTTGTGCATTTTAGTGATACATACTCCGCATAGCTTCAATTGCGTGCATATATCATAGTATCATCTCTTGTGTTACAATAGTACCCGCATACATAATTTCTATCTTGGTGTGCACGTCCCATATTGTGACCATACATAATATCATCGCCAAAAGAAAGAGAAGCAAAGCTTTTAAGCAAGAGCAAAAGAGCAATAGCACCGCCAATTTTGCATATCATACTTGATCATCTTGGATCACTTGAGCGAGTGACACGTGCCTCATACATACATAGCAAAGTCGGGAATAGGAAGACGGCACGTTTGTTTCTTATAGGTTGTGCACAAGTTCGTATCACGCCAATTTAAGCAATCGTGCTAGCGTCTCTCTAGTGTTGTGCAACACGAGCTTTTTCCATGGACACCACATTTTGTGCTCATTTCTTGGTTGCACGACCCCACTTATCTATCCGTGTGTGTGTTTTTGTGTATACCCATTGCTATTGATCTACATTTTCTTACTTGCGAATTTGCGAATCTCTTTCAACATTATTGAATCTTATCATTCGAATTGCTTGAATTTTGTGCCACTATCCTAACCAAGCTACTCCATAAGCCTTATTTGTGTAGGTGTGAGAAGGATAATCCCCGGTACCAATTCTACTATTTCCTTATTTGCACATTGAGTGATCTTTGATCCATTGTCAACTTTTGGAACGGTAATTGGTTTTGTCTTCTCATTCTTCCACTTATATCTACTAGAGTGTTATGGATAGGTCAACCATGTCAAACCCGGTGAAAGGATCGATATGGTTGACTAGACGGGGGTGAATAGGCAACTACCACTTTTTAACTTTTGTTTAACAAATTAGGCTTAGCAACAAATAGGTTCGCTAGATATGCAACTAGGTGAGCAACCTATATGATGCTAACAACAATAACCATACAAGCAAGGAGATAAACAATACAAATAGCTTGCACAAAGTAAGGGTAAGAAGTAACCACAAGTGGAGCCAATGGAGACGAGGATGTGTTACCGAAGTTCCTTCCCGGTAAAGGGAAGTACGTCTCCGTTGGAGCGACGTGGAGGCACACTGCTCCCCAAGAAGCCGCTAGGGCCACCGTATTCTCCTCACGCCCTCACACAATGCGAGATGCCGTGATTCCACTAGTGGTTCCCTTGAAGGCGGCAACCGGACCTTTACAAACAAGGTTGGGGCTCTCTCCACAACTTAATTGGAGGCTCCCAACGAAACCACGAAGCTTCACCACAATGGAATATAGCTTCGGGGTGACCTCTTCCGTCTAGGGTGCTCAAACACCCAAGAGTAACAAAATCCACACAAGAAAGTATGGGGGAATCAATTTTCCTTTGGTGGAAGTGTAGATCTAGATCTCCTCCTTCAATCCCTAGCAAGACAACAAGTTTGGGTGGCTAGAGAGAGAGGTTGGGCAAGAAAGCTCAAGGGGCATCAATGGTGGAGAGAGAGAGGTAAGAGATAAGAGAGAGGTGGAAGAAGCACCTCCTTATATAGGCCCCCTCTTTTCCAACCGTTACTGCCAGAATTGCATGGAGCGGTACAACCGGAGTGGCGGGCGGTACAACCGGTAAGACCGGTACAACCGGCCAACCACCGCCCTACCACCGGATCACAACAAAGAGGTGGCCCGGAAGCAGCACCCCGGCCAGACCCCTAGACCAGGCAAAGTCCTAAGCGGTGCAACCGCTCGGGACCCCGGTTGTACCGGGCTATATGAAAATAGCGGTACAACCGGTCAACCACCGCCCTACCACTGGACCTCAACAGAACGGTGGCCCGGATGCAGCAGCCCGGCCAGAGCCCCGGACCAGGCAAAGTCCTAAGCGGTACCACCGCTTGGGACCTCGGTTGTACCAGGCTATATGAATATAGCGGTACAACCGGTCCAGGTCCGCCCAACAACCGGAGCTCAACAGGACCAAGTCCGGTTGTAGCCCGATGCTGGGCCGGTTCAACCGCCCAGAGCAGCCACCCTGGGTCACCCAACATTTGGCGGTACAACTGCCCGGGGCAGCGGTACAACCGCTAGGGACAACTCAGTGGCAGCACCTCCAGGGTATCACCTCTGAAGTGGTGGTCAAATTAGAAGCTTAGAGCGAGCAGTGCATTAGGTCGGGACAGTGGTGCACCTGGCAAGCAAGTAAGGAAAGAGGGGCCTCTCTCTCTATGATGCGGAGGAGTGAGTTGGGTGAAGACGGATGTGCGAGAGAACTGATTCACCCAAGACCTTCCAATGTGGATTCCCTCTTAATAGTACGGGATCCCTACGACCAAAGAGAATAAACACGTAGAGAACACCGTCTTCGATCTTTTCCGTTTGGAGGGACCACCTAACCGTCTTGCGTTCCACATACAATACCTGTATAACTTGACACACGGTTAGATCATAGTGAGTTGTCATCATCGCCAAAACACCAAGGTAAGAGAATGCCCTTACAATCTCCCCCTTTTTGGTGGATGATGACAACAACACGATTTGCATTGATGATCTATAAAATAAAATTGGAGCTCCCCCTCAATGTGTGCAACAGATGAGACCTGTGCAAGAATTGAAGCTCCCCCTTGATTTTATAGACCAACCAATGGGTAAAAATATAAGATGAAACATTAAAGAGCAATTTGAACGAGATAATAAGTAGAGGCTTTAATAGTAAGGGTACGATTAGTCTCAGACTCTACTTAAACACAAATAGTCTCCACACAAACCGATTAAAAGCAAATAAGAGTTCAACTGGAAGACGCAACAAAGAGAACAATAAACAACCACGCAACACCCATGCAAATCCCGTCATAATGTACTTTCTCCCCCTTTGGCATCAAGACACCAAAAAGGAAAACAGTGATGCTAACGCCCGAGACTCGGTAGATCTCCCCATTGGTATCGTACTCCTCGGAATCATCCTCATCAGAACCATGTCCATCATCACCATCATCATCAGCAGCAGCATCATCAACAGCAGCAGTAGAGGAGGAGGCAGCAGGCTGACCCGAGGTCTCATCATCAGTCCAAGAGCTATGTGCATAGATCCACTGCTCCTCAGGAGTGATTGCCTTCTCAGAACCACTGGCGGCCTCAAGATGGAGAGCCCACATAATCTGAATCTGTCTACGTCGGGCATGCTTCTTGTTGACATGGGCTTCATAGAGCTTCTTCTGAACATGAGTCTGGAGGCAGAAGGTCTTCTTAATCTTGTCAGATAGCTTGGAGACCCAAGATGGCTTGGCTCCTGCAGGGAGCTCAAAATCACTGTCACTGGAAGTAGCAAAGACATCCTCAGGGTTGTCGACTGGGACGAGAGGTGCAAGATGCTTCTTCTTCAGGAGTTGGTTGACCTCATGCTCAATGAGGTTGTCTGGGGAAGAGAGAGCCTCTCCAGGGCTACGAACTGCTCACACAGAGTTGAGGAAACACATGATGAAAGGTGCATAGATGGGAACTTTCCTGTAGCAGACCGTGGAGTACATCTCCTCCCACATCCATTTAGAGGCATCAAACGTGGCCCCAGAGCCAGCTTTCTTCTTCATGGCAACAAGCAGATCAACAAAGTATCCATGAATCTCATCTTGATTTCCAACCTTGGGCAGAAGAACATTCCGGAAGACACAGTGCAAAATATCATAGACCTGCCACAAGTTCTTAGAGGCTCCAGGAACCCCATGCCCGGGAATGTACAAGGGGGCTAAATAAACCTTATCCAGCGGAGTAGCCTGATCATGAGGACGGATGCCGCCATTCCCAGTGAGGCCGGTATCATCATAACCAAGTGCATTGCAAAAGGCACGCCACGGGACTTGGAAGAGCTCATCACGACACATGAAGGTAAGGGTACGAGCCTCATCAGTTCCAAAGTGAACAGTGGCATAAAACTAGTGGATGAGCTGCACATCAAACGGGCAGTTGATAGTCATGAGCTTGATCAGGTCAAACTCCTCACACAGTGCTAACGCCTCTCCAAAGTAATCCATGTTGTTCCTCCAGTACTCAATGTCAATAGTCCATTGCTTGGCAAACTTGTTCTTGTGATGTTCATAGAGCTCGTGCACAATCCGCAATTGCAACTCATGCCGGAACCGAGGAGAGGTCCACCCGGGAGCAATGGGAACCTCATAAGGGTTTTGAAACCGAATCCGTTCCCAATCAGGTTGCTTCCAGGAATGCACAGCCTTGGCAGTTTTTTGCTTGGCGACCAAGGACTTCCCACGGCGAGTGGGATTGGTGGGGATCACAACTTCCTCATTGTCAGACCCTTCAACAATCCTGCACCTGCGAGTACGTTTCCTGGACTTCTTCTGAGGAGCAGAACGAGAGCTGGAACCACCTGCAGACACACACACACGAGGAACACAGAAGAGAAACCCAGAAAAGATGAGAGGATTGTATGCAAAAGTAGGAATAAATTTGGTGTGAGGATAAGAAACAAGAAACAGGGGGGCAGGTATCAGGAAGTCCAGTTGAACCGGTCACCCAAGCGGTTGTACCGCAGCAGCGGTTGTACCGCTAATTAGAGCGGTTGTACCGCTGCTGGGAAACCAGTGGATCCGGATCTGAGAGATGCACCCCTCTTTGAGGTTTCTAATCATCACAGCTAATTGAAAATATAATATACGATCTCATCCCGTCAATAATTTTGACTAGAAAACACGGGAACCGAGCAATGCCCTAACAATGGAGGTTTTAAAGGAGAACCAAGAACAGGGAGGAACTGGGCATTACCGGCATCCATGGGAGGAGATCGGGGGAAGGAAGGGCCTCCACGGATCAGATCCGGGAGGAGGCCACGGATCCGGGGCGCCGGAGGCACTCCGGGGCAGTGGTGACGGCGGCCGGCGGCTAGGGCACCAGGGAGGAGTCGGGTACGAAGGGGAATAACTGAGTACCCCTTTGGCCCGGCCCTCCTAGTAAGTACCGGACGCGCAACCGGTTGTACCACTCCTAAGAGCGGTTGTACCGGTCTAGGTACAGGACCTGGGAATTAGCGGTTGAACCGCTGCAACCCCGGTTGTACCGCTAGGGCAGAACAACTAGAGGATTAGCGGTTGAACCGCTTTTCACACCGGTTGTACCGCCTGGCCACAGACACCACCACCAAGATATCAATGCGTACAATTGGAAAAGATGGGTTCCGAGATGAGAAAAGCTTGGGATAGAAAAAAAAGCAAGGGAGTATGGTGGGAAAAACTCCATGGTTGGAAGAAAACAAAACATAAAATAGAATAGCATGAAGAATGCCCACACCTAGGACTCAAAAATATCAAAAACACAAACTTAAGACACAAAGAAGAGCAAAAGGGGGCGGTGGCCGAGGCCACCTATGTTTGAGTCAATTGGTATGGCACCACGAAGATTTGAACCTTGGGCCCATGACCAAAACTCATCTTTGAAGCAGAAGTGTCATCAAAAATGACTAATGTGAAAGACTTGATCAATTTATGCATAATAGGAGGAGGGATAGTTCATTGAGAGAACTAGACTCCCCCTATTTCCATGCCTACACCTAAACAAGACATGATGATGAGTGTGGTGGGGTGTGCACTAAGTCAAGCCACATTGCTCGAATCAATGATATTTAGCTCATGCCTTAACTCGCGAAATCTTGCTTCATCCAGTGGCTTCGTGAATATATCTACAAGTTGTTCCTTAGTATAGAGATGAATAAGATCAATGTCTTCACGCTTGATGTGATCCCGGATGAAGTGATGACGAATCTCAATATGCTTTGTCTTGCAGTGTTGAACCGGGTTGTTGGAGATCTTGATCGTGCTTTCATTGTCGCAGTAAAGAGGCACTTTGTCACAGTTGACCCCATAATCCTTTAAGGTTTGCCTCATCCAAAGAATCTGTGCACAGCAGCTTGTGGCGGCTACATACTCGGCCTCAGTGGACGAGAGAGAAACACAGTTTTGTTTCTTTGAAGACCAACTTACCAGAGAGCGACCAAGAAATTGGCAGCCTCCGGAAGTGGACTTCCTTTCCACACGGTCTCCCGCCCAATCCGAGTCAGTATATCCAATGAGATCAAATGAAGCACCTTTGGGGTACCATAAGCCAAAGTTTGGGGGTATGAGCCAAATATCGAAAGATTCGCTTGACAGCCACATAGTGACTCTCCTTAGGTGCGGATTGAAATCGTGCACAAATACCCACACTCAACATGATATCCGGCCTAGATGCACAAAGGTAAAGCAGAGATCCAATCATGGAGCGATATACCTTTTGATCCACAGCTTTACCATTGGGATCACTGTCAAGTTGGCATTTGAGCTGCATAGGAGTGTTGGCCTTGGGAGAATTGAGCTCATCCAACTTGAACCTCTTGAGCATGTCTTGAGTGTATTTGGCTTGGTTGATGAAGGTTCCTTGGCTTCGTTGCTTGACTTCGAATCCAAGGAAGAACTTCAACTCTCCCATCATAGACATCTCAAACTCTTTGGTCATTAGTGCGGCGAACTCATCATTAAAAGCTTTGTTAGAAGAACCAAAGATAATATCATCTACATATAGTTGGCATACGAACAAGTTCCCATTAACCCTCTTAGTAAAAAGAGTGGGGTCGATTTTCCCAATTTCAAACCCATGATCTTGCAACATCTCGGTAAGGTGCTCATACCACGCACGTGGGGCTTGTTTAAGGCCATAGAGTGCCTTATCGAGAACGTATACATGATTGGGGAACTTGGGATCCTCAAACCCCGGGGGTTGCTTGACATACACCAACTCCTTAAGAAGACCATTAAGAAAAGCACTCTTTACATCCATTTGATATAATATGAAGTCATGATGAGAAGCATAAGGAAGCAGCGTGCAAATAGATTCAAGGCGAGCAACAGGGGCAAAGGTTTCACCGTAGTCGATACCCTCGACTTGGGAGTAGCCTTGAGCCACTAGTCTTGCCTTGTTGCGAATAATAATGCCATGTGCATCTTGCTTGTTCTTAAAGATCCATTTGGTTCCAATGACATTGTGATTCTCCTTTGGTCTTGGCACCAATCGCCACACTTTGTTGTGCTCGAAGTTGTTGATTTCATCATGCATGGCTTCAAGCCAATCCTCGTCTTCGAGCGCATCTTGTACCTTGAGGGGTTCAAAGCAAGAAACAAACACATGATGTGCACAAAAGTTTGTTAATTGACAACGAGTAGTTACCCCTCTTTTCAAGCTTCCGTAGACGTTCTCTAGGAGGTGTTGCTTGGTCTTAAGCTTGGAAGCAATCTTGGCAGCTCGTCTTTCAAGAATTTCCTCCATGGAAAGTTGAGGTTTGGTAACTTGACGAGCTTCGGTACTAGCACCGGCTTGCTCATGATCTTGAGCTTTAGCTTGACCTTGGTCTTGAGCTTGCACGGGGGTGTGAACAAGATCTTTACCATCATGTGAAGTAGAATCATCACTAGCAAGTTGATCTTGCCCTTGATCTTGATCACGGGGTTGAGGGCCTTCACTTTGTTCTTCGGAAGCGTGTGGGTCGTGCGTCGGTGATGGTTCCACTTGAGTGGAACATTGTCCTTCTCCTTCAGCCACAAGGGGTTCCTCAATGGGTAGGAAGTATCCCACACCCATTCTTCTTATGGCTTGGGGAGGAATTTCATCACCTACATCACAAAGACCACTTTGCTCCACTTGGGAGCCATTATTTTCATCAAACTCTATGTTACTCGTCTCCTCAATGAGTCCGGTGGACTTGTTGAGGACACGGTAAGCATGAGAGTTTGCAGCATAACCAACAAATATGCCTTCATGGGCTCTAGATTCAAATTTAGACAAATGAACACCTTTCTTGAGAATGAAACACTTACAACCGAACACTCGGAAGTATTTGAGGTTGGGCTTGTTCCCGGTAAGAATCTCATAAGGAGTCTTGTTCAAGCCTTTACGGAGATAGAGCCGATTTGATGCATGACACGCAGTATTGATGGCTTCGGCCCAAAAGTTGTACGGAGATTTAAACTCTGCCATCATGGTTCTTGCCGCATCCATCAATGTCCGGTTCTTCCTCTCCGCAACACCGTTTTGTTGAGGGGTGTAAGGCGTGGAATATTGGTGTTTTATCCCCTCATCACTGAGAAACTCATCTAGGGAGTAGTTCTTGAACTCAGTGCCGTTGTCACTTCTAATCATCAAAATCTTTGCTTCATGTTGACGTTGGACTTCATTTGTAAAGTTGATGACGGTCTGTTGGGTCTCACTCTTCCTCTTGAAGAAATATACCCATGTGTATCTCGAGTAATCATCCACAATGACCAAGAAATACCTTCTTCCTCCAAGGTTGTCAAAAGATGGAGGCCCGAAGAGATCCATGGGAAGGAGCTCTAAGGTCCTCTTTGAGTAGATTGTAGTAGTTGGACGATGAGCCTTTTCATGTAGCTTTCCTTCGATACAAGCACTGCAAGCACGATCTTTGGCAAAACTCACATTTGTTAGTCCAAGAATGTGATCCCCTTTGAGGAGACTTTGCAAAGATCTCATATTGACATGGGCTAGTCGGCGATGCCAAAGCCATCCCACATGAACTTTAGCCATTAGACATGTCGCGGTCTTAGTGGGTCGCTCCGAGAAGTTAATCACATAGAGACCGTTTTCGACATGCCCAACAAAGGCTACTTTAAGAGTCTTGCTCCACAAAAAGGGTCACGGTATCAATGCCAAAGAAGGTACTAAAACCCATGAGTGCTAGTTGACGAACGGAAAGTAAATTGTATGCAAGGGTCTCAACAAGCATGACTTTCTCAATGGTTAAGGTCGGAGAGATAACCACCTTGCCAAGACCCAATACCTTTGAGATTGCATCATCGCCAAAGGAGACTTGGGTAGCCACGGATGCATCGGTTCGAACATCCACCACCAAGTCCTTGCTTCCGGTCATATGATTTGTTGCTCCGCTATCGAGAAACCATGAGACTCCCCCGGAAGCAAAGTCCTACAATAGATCAATGCTTGGATTTAGGTACCCATTCTTGAATGGGTCCTTTCATGTTAGTGACAAGGGTCTTAGGAACCCAAATAGACCACTCAATATACTCATAAGAAGAACCAACATATTTGGCATAAACATGCCCATCACTAGCACAACACAAAACATAGGAGGGGTTAAAATCGCCGGCCTTGTTGGAGGGAGTGATCTTGCCCTTCTTGGCACTATCACTCACAACCTTGTCCTTCTTCTTCTCATGCGTAATGTTCCCCGCTTTGACAAATGTTTCCTTGAGCGCAGGAACCTGCGTGGTCTTCATCTTCTTCTTCTTTTTGGACTTGGGTGCAAACCCAACTCCTTCCTTTGCAACCACTTCCTTTTGATTGCTCAAAAGGTCATTGAGATTCTTCTCACCTTGGATACATGTCACAAGGCCTTTCTCAAGCTGCTCTTCCAGCTTAGCATTTTCCTCCATAAGATGTGCATGCTCACAACACGGGTTAGTAGCAGATGCATTATCAATTAGAACAAAAGGAGGACACATGGCAATTTCCTTAGTGAGTTTTACTTGGAGTTGATCATGCGACTCTTTAAGAGAAGCATGAACGCTCTTCAATGCCTTGTGAGCATTGCCAAGTGAGTCAAACTCATCCTTGAGTCGAGCATGGTCAACCCCAAGTGCAACCTTTTCAGATTTAAGTACACGGTTAAGAATGATAGCATGATCATAATCTTTACGTAATTTAGCAAGGTCGTCATTTTGTGACTCCTTAAGAGTCAAATGAAGACCTCGCTCTTCCTCTAGAGCAATAGAAAGATCTACTATCTCGTCGGCATAATCATGACTATGCCCTTTCATCTCCTCAAGATATTCTTGTTGAGACTCAATCGTGTCATTGGCCTCACCAAGTTGTTCCAAGAGAGCAACGAAGTGCTTCTTGGATTCTCCCTTGAGTTTGCACAGGAACTTGTCAAACTCATTCTCGCCCTCTTTCGCCTCCTCATTTTCATCCACACAATCTAACAAAGACGGAGTGGAAGAAATAGCAGTCTTAATGTTTGAGGTTTTGGCGTTGGAGGTTACCTTGGTGATACCTTTGGCCATGAGACACCTAGCAATGTGGTTCTCGTTGGGAGCGTCAAAGAGTGACACCTTTGTTGGGGTAATCGATGCAATAGCCACAGATGCCATTGCCATTCCTTCACCACTTGTGTCTTCGTCATCCACATCATCATCGGTGGCATACTCTTCTTGAGCCACCAACACTTTGTGAGGAGCCTTTTTGGTGAAGTTGGACTTGTTGGGAAAAGAATTGGCCTTATCTTTGCGGATGAGCTTGCCACCATTGTCTTCCCTCTTCTCATAAGAACAATCCACCACGAAGTGACTCACATTACCACAATTGTAGCAGGTTCTCACACGTTGCTTGCCCTTTGACCCGCTTGAGTTGTTCTTGGAGAAATTTGGCCCTGCGTTTCTCTTATTGCCCCAGAATTGCCTAGACGCTAGAGCCATATGATCATGGTAAGCATATTTGGTGTCCTCAGGGCAACCCTCTTCTTCTTCTTCTTCTTCTTCCTCTTGACTGACCTTGGCCTTCAAAGCAAGGTTGGGAGATGATTTCTTTGACCGTTGCACATGAGCAAGAGCATTGTCTGCGGTCGTGTTCAAGATGTTCATTGCAATAAATTCATCCAACACATCGCTAGAGGACAAGTTGTGAAAGTCCGGTCTTTGGTGGATGACGGCAGACATGGCCTTGTTGAAGGGCATGATGGCCTTCAGAAACTTGCGCTTGATCCAGGTGTCATCCACATCCTTGCTGTCGTGATCTCGAAGGGCAACGGCAAGAGTTGTTACCCTCCTATAGAGCTCACGCGGTTCCTCATCTTCTATCATTACAAACTCGTCTGACTGATCAAGCACGACCTCATAGTTAGACCGTTGAATGCTTGAGCTACCCTTGTACATGGAGACAATGTGTTCCCAACACTCTTTGGCAATAGTGAAGGGTCGCAGGTGATGTAGGCTTCGGTAGGAACTGCAGCTTGGAGTATGAACAAGGCGGAGGAATTTAGCTGTTTATCAGCCTCTTCTCTTGGAGTGAGGTTGCGTGGATCACGAGGATAGTATCCTTATTCAATGACTCTCATGAGTTGAATTGAGCTGTGATCCAAATGAGACTTGATACGAAAAACCCAATTAGCAAAATCATTCTTAACAAGTTTAGGAGGAGGACCGAGATTAACTATATGAGGTGGGTGCACCGGTCCTCCATAGACCAAGGGAGGAGGAACTGAGGCAAAGGTCCCCGACCCATTAATTCCTTGAGAACGAGTGTCCTTATCAGCACTAGCCCCCTCCTTACCGGAGTTGACATCCGATGTCGAGTTAGTGGGATTAGCCACTTGCACCGCATCGGTGGAAAGCTTAAGAGTCTCAAGGAATTCTTTAAACATGGATTTGACCTCGGTCGTCATGGAGGATTTAAGCGAGGACATGGCCTCATTTAAATCCTCACAAGAGACCGTGTTCACACCCATGGCCTCGGGGAGTTCAACCGGCCCGGCCCCGTCATTAACCATACTCTTCGGGTGGTGAAACCTTTCATAAAGATACGTTGCTCTGATACCAATTGAAAGGATCGATATGGTTGACTTGAGGGGGGGGTGAATAGGCAACTACCACTTTTTAACTTTTCTTTAACAAATTAGGCTTAGCAACAAATAGGTTAGCTAGATATGCAACTAGGTGAGCAACCTATATGATGCTAACAACAATAACCATACAAGCAAGGAGATAAATCATACAAATAGCTTGCACAAAGTAAGGGTAAGAAGTAACCACAAGTGGAGCCAATGGAGACGAGGATGTGTTACTGAAGTTCCTTCCCGGTAAAGGGAAGTACGTCTCCGTTGGAGCGATGTGGAGGCACAATGCTCCCCAAGAAGCCACTAGGGCCACCGTATTCTCCTCACGCCCTCACACAATGCGAGATGCCGTGATTCCACTAGTGGTGCCCTTGAAGGCAGCAACCGGACCTTTACAAACAAGGTTGGGGCTCTCTCCACAACATAATTGGAGGCTCCCAACGAAACCACGAAGCTTCACCACAATGGAATATGGCTTCGGGGTGACCTCTTCCGTCTAGGGTGCTCAAACACCCAAGAGTAACAAAATCCACACAAGAAAGTATGGGGGAATCAATTTTCCTTTGGTGGAACTGTAGATCTAGATCTCCTCCTTCAATCCCTAGCAAGACAACTAGTTTGGGTGGCTAGAGAGAGAGATCGGGCAAGAAAGCTCAAGGGGCATCAATGGTGGAGAGAGAGAGGTAAGAGATAATAGAGAGGTGGAAGAAGCACCTCCTTATATAGGCCCCCTCTTTTCCTACCGTTACTGCCAGAATTGCATGGAGCGGTACAACCGGATTGGCGGGCGGTACAACCGGTATAACCGGTAAGACCGATACAACCGGCCAACCACCGCCCTACCACCGGACCACAACAGAGAGGTGGCCCGGAAGCAGCACCGCGGCCAGACCCCTGGACCAGGAAAAGTCCTAAGCGGTGCAACCGCTCGGGACCCCGGTTGTACCGGGCTATATGAAAATAGCGGTACAACCGGTCAACCACCGCCCTACCACCGGACCTCAACAGAACGGTGGCCCGGATGCAGCAGCCCGGCCAGAGCCCCGGACCAGGCAAAGTCCTAAGCGGTACCACCGCTCAGGACCCCGGTTGTACCGGGCTATATGAATATAGCAGTGCAACCGGTCCAGGTCCGCCCAACAACCGGAGCTTAACAGGACCAAGTCCGGTTGTAGCCCGGTGCTGGGCCGGTTCAACCGCCCAGAGCAGCCACCCTGGGTCACCGAGCATTTGGCGGTACAACCGCCCGGGGGCAGCGGTACAACCGCTGGGGACAACTCAGTGGCAGCACCTCCAAGGTATCACCCCTGAAGTGGTGGTCAAATCGGAAGCTTAGAGCGAGCAGTGCATTAGGTCGGGACAGCGATGCACCTGGCAAGCAAGTAAGGAAAGAAGGGCCTCTCTCTCTATGATGCGGAGAAGTGAGTTGGGTGAAGACGGATGTGCGAGAGAACTGATTCATCCAAGACCTTCCAATATGGATTCCCTCTTAATAGTACGGGATCCCTACGACCAAAGAGAATAAACACGTAGAGAACACCGTCTTTGATCTTTTCCGTTTGGAGGGACCACCTAACTGTCTTGCGTTCCACATACAATACCTGTATAACTTGACACACGGTTAGATCATAGTGAGTTGTCATCATCGCCAAAACACCAAGGTAAGAGAATGCCCTTACACCCGGTATTCGAGGAGCATGACGACGACGCAAATGACTACGTCACCAAGTTGAACTTCTTTGGCGCACACAAAGAAATTACCCAATCGCAAGATGTCTTGAACGGTCGCATTGAGCAACCTGCCACCGACTTGCATGAATCCGAGGTGCGCACGCGGGACTACCTCGACACCAAGTTATCAAGTCAAATTGAGGAGTTCTGTTCCTTCATGGTCAACTGCGCTCCTTCAACATATTCATCGTCAAGGCGGTGCCACTCAAGTCGCCACTCATCGGAGTACTCTTCGGGCGCAAGTCCACCTCGAGCACGTTCTCACCTTCGAGACGATCGATTCGGTCCAAGCTCGCCACAAGATCGCCAATGTCAAGCTTCGGAAAATCCATTCCATGGCAATGGATTGCACGATTGCCTACGGGAGCGCGAACGACGTCATCAACAAGAGCACGAACAAAAATGACAACGCCGTGAAGAAGAAGAACGTCGTCGCCACGAACAAGCAATTGAAGCACACCATGCTCTACATGAAGCAACACGTACCATGGAAGAACGCAACCGCCAAGCGCGCGAAGAACAAGAAGCACTTAGGCGTGAATGTCAAGAAGAAGTCGCTTGCCAAGAGGAGCACCAAGAAAGAAGGAACCGAGTGCGAGGACCTCGTCAACGGCCTCAAGCACATCACGTCGAGCTCAATGATGACGAATCCCCAAGGCGTCCACAACGTCAACTCGACAACAACAATGATGTACCTCCTCCAAGACAAGGGCATCACCAAAACAATCACAATTAAGAACAACGCTTCGGCAAGCTCAAGTTCACCATGCCTAAGTTCTCCGGAAGAAATGATCCCGAAGATTATCTCTCATGGAAACTCAAGGTTGACAAGATATTCCGTTTGCACAACTTTGAGGAAGAGAAGAAGATCGCCATGGCTTCCCTTGAGTTTCAAGACTACATTCTCATTTGGTGGGAACAAGTGATTGAGCGAAGAAGAGAAAGTGGTGAACCTCCTATCACCACTTGGGCCCAAATTAAGGACCTCATGAGAGCTCGCTTCGTGCCGACCCACTACAACCGTGATCTCTTCAAGAAGCTACAACTACTAAAGCAAGGCACCAAGTCGGTAGAAGAATACTACCAGGAGATGGAAATTGCTATGATACGAGCCAATGTCAAGTAAGATGATGAGCAAACAATGGCGCACTTCTTGAACGGTCTCAATTACCAAGTCTAGAATATTGCAGACTTTCAACCCTACTCCAACTTACTCGAGCTTGTGCATCAAGCGACAAAGGCGGAACTCCAAGTGCAAGATGACTACAAGTACTCCAAGTTCTCTTCCAAAACCTACGGCTCAAGTGCACAAGCTTCTCCGACCACGTCGCCTTCGACTACGAAACCTCCAGCTACTACCGGCTACAAGTCAAGTTACAAGGACAAGACGACTTCGTCAAGCCGCCCTCCTACAAGCAACTACAAGTCGAGAGCTTCATCCTCTACACCGACACCGGATGCTACTGCGAAATCAAGCTCCATCAAGTGTTTCACGTGCCAAGGCTAAGGCCACAAGACTTTTGAGTATCCAACAAGACACACCATGATCCTTCATGACCCAGTTCCTTTCCATCACCAAAGAATTCACCTTGTAATCCAACACGAACAACAGCCCAAACGGCGGGGTTATGACCAAGAATATGCATTTTCATTCTGTGCTTCCAACTAGCAAAGTTTGTACCATCAAAATATGGACCTCTACGATGATAATTTCTCTCACTATACGCCATACTCTCCTAGGTTGTGAAACCAATGCAATGAAGACCAAAGCTCTGATACCACTTGTAGGATCCAAAGTATGTCTAGAGGGGGGTGATTAGACTACTTGACCAAATAAAAATCTAGCCTTTTCCCAATTTTAGATGTTGGCAAGTTTTAGCAATTATATCATGTCAAGCGCACCCTACACATGCAAGTCTAAGAGTATAGCAGCGGAAAGTAAAGACATGCACATGTAAGTAGAGAGAAGGGATAGGAGGATCAAACGCAATTGGAGATACGAAGATTTTTCCCGTGGTTCCGATAGGTGGTGCTATCATACGTCCATGTTGATGGAGACTTCAACCCACAGAGGGTAGCGATCGCGAGACTCCACGGAGGGCTCCACCCAAAAGGGTCCACGAAGTAGCAACCTCGTCTATTCCATCACGGCTTACGTCCACGAAGGACTAGCCTCAGTCGGGGTAGATCTTCACGAAGTAGGCGATCTCCTTGCCCTTACAAACTTCTTGGTTCAACTCCACACATGAAGACGGATGCTCCCAAGCGACACCTAACCAATCTAGGAGACACCACTCTCCAAAAGGTAATAGATGTGGTAACAATGATGAACTCATTGCTCTTGTGCTTCAAAAGATAGTCTCTTCAACACACAATCACTCTCTCACAGATTTGGCTTGGTAGAAGAGGTTTATTGGGTGGAAAGCAACTTGGGGAGGCTAGAAATCAAGATTCATATGGTTGGAGTGGAAGATCTTGATCTCAACACATGAGAAGGTGTTTTTCTCTCAGAAAAATGGATGAGGCAAGTGTTGGTCTGTTTTGAGTGCTTCCTCTGTGAGTGAGAGGTAGGTGGAGGGGTATATATAGGCATATCCAAAAATTCAACCGTTACAACATTATTGCCCAACTCGGTGAAACCGAAGCGAAAACTCGGTGAAACCGACTAGTGCAAAATATGGCAACTTTTGGCGTTTCGGTGAGACCGATATATAAATCTCGATGGACCGAATTGGCTGACCTAGGCAGTTTCCAAGAACTTGGTGAGACCGATTCCTAAAACTCGGAAATTCTGATTTTTTAGAAATGGGATACCAGTGAGTTGGTCACTGATTTCGGTTTCACCGAAATGGAAGTTGGTGTCACCGAGACATTAGGGTTTGGTTTAGAATCTGTCTAGGATGAAACTCCGTAGGGCCGATTTGGAAATATTGGTGACACCGAATTTGAGTGGTAGGGTTTAGACAGAGTATTTTGTGGGAGGATTTCATGGGTGTTTTTGGTGGCTAACTTTAAGCACTTGAGCAACCAGATCATCATAGATACCTCACCCCCTTTTAATAGTATTGGCTTTCCTATGGACTCAAGTGTGATTTCTCACAAAATGCAAAATGTAGAGTCTTGAAGCTTGTTGCCAATTGATGTTCCTTGCATCTAGGGGATTTTCACACAATCCTTTGCCAATCCATTCATTGAACTTTTCCTGAAATATACTTGGTGGAATCATTAGTCCAATGAAATATATGTTGTTATTAATTACCAAAACCACCTAGGGAGAGGTTGTGCTTTCAATGACTCAAGAAAAAGAAAAATAATAGCGAAGTAAAAGAAGACTCTTCTCAAAGGGAAGCAGAGATTAACATGTACCATAGCTCATTGATTAAAATAGAGATAAAGGTATTTTGAGAGGTGTACTTTTCCTGTCAACGGTTTACGACAAAGGTTTCCATCATCTTACATGCTAAACACATTAAGAGCGGTTCCCATGCTTTTTGAAAGCACATCCACTCATTTGGTAGTTTTGGTAATTTATTTCAACATACATGTTGTTGGACTAATGTTTTCCTTGAGTATATTTTTGAAAGAGCTCAACTTAGGCAAACCTTTGGATGTGGATGTGGACCCCTGAGGATGCTAAGTACATGTGTTGGTAAAGCTTCAAGACTCTACATTTTTTGTTAAGTGATTCATCACATTGTGTCCATAGAAAAGACAATACTATTAAAAGGGGAAGATGTTTTGATGATGGTCTAATTGCTCAAGTGCTTAGAGCTATTGCTCCAAAACCCTCAGCCACACTCTAACATTCATCTATGTCCAAAACCATAAAGTCCATCTCGGCCCCACCGAAACACATACAGTCAGACCCACCGAGGTACACTTGACATAGCCACTACCTAAACCCTAGCATCTCTTCAATCAGAATTTTTGAATGATTTTAGTCAGTGACACCAAAGTGTGGAAAGTGCTTAGGTCAGCTTACCTCGGTCTCACCGAGAGGTTTCATTCGGTCTCACTGAAAACCCTAAAGTTCAAACCTTTTGTACAGGTCGGTCTCACCGAGTGGTTTCACCCGGTCCCGCCAAAGTGTGCATAAAGGTGTGTAAAGGCTATATACCCCCACCCATCCACCAACTCTCAAAGAGCAACCAGTTCGAAGCTTACACTTTTCATGTCCATTTTTTGAGAGAACCACCTACACTTGTGTCGAGATCAGGGAGGGAGAGAGAGGGAGAGAGATAGAGGGAGAGAGAGAGGGGGGCGAGGGAGAGGGGGAGAGGGGGGAGGGCCCTTTTGACCAGGTCAGATCGCATGACTGATGACTGTTAACGGCCGTGTCGTCTATCTCATGCTGACGTGTCGTCCATTGGTGGGCCCAACTTGTCGTAGACCGGGTCAAATTTTAACCAAACACTCATCAGTGTTTTTTGAAACAGACATCCAAATTGTGGTGGTTATGAGCGAATTTTCAAAAATAGATAGTTTCTTGGAACTCTTACCCCCCCCCCCCCCCCAATATTGTTAGTTTTACGCTATATACTCTATCCCATGGTGTTGCTAAAGCCGAGGGCGGCACAAACAACATAATGGGTAGGGCACTCGTCATCAATGGTTGGTTGTTTGGGAGGGGTTGGGATACATGTGTTTTGGCCGCCACATGTTGGGGAAATTGTCGGTTGGGACTGCAGGAAAGTTTCATAGGTAGCTTGTGGTGGTGAATAGGGTTGGGCTAGGAAGGGGGGGAGGTGTGGTGGTCCATTAAACCCAAGTCAAGGTGTTAGAGATACGACATGCAAATCAAACGACGAAGAACGCAATCAACACAGGAGACACGAGATTTTAACGTGGAAAACCTCTCCAAGGCGAAAGGGAAAAAACACGGATGCCAGCCAGCGAACTTCACTATATCAGGAGAGATTACAAACGCCGGGGATTTACAACTGATCAACTTATCCCGTGCGACGGCTTACAAAAAGTATATATAACACAAGTGACGTAGGTCAATATTGATCCGTACCGCCCTCCGCTTCGGCCCAAGCCTACCAGCGAGAGGCCTTGCTCCGCTCGCCCGTCAGAAGTTAGACATTATCTTTATACTTGAATTTGGAGCATAACATAACACAAGCTATACACATTTCAGAGGAAATTGTAAAATTTGAACGAGATTTGAATTTGTATTCAGTTTTTCAAATATTTGTAATAAAAGATTCATAGTATGAGATTATTTTTCATACAAGCCTATGAACCAAAGAATGAGGGTGTGATTTGCGTTCCCCTTGGATTGCAGTCCTCCAATTTTTCCTCAAAAACAAACTTGTGCCCAAAGAGCCACCTGGGGGTTGGTGAAATTGCCAAAAAAAAGTGTTTGATTGTAATCCTATGCAGTGCTACTATTGGTATACATGTTTCTGCTTTCGACTTTAAAACCTCTGCAGAATTCAAAACTCGGGGTTCTTCAGTTTCTTGTCCAAAACTGGTCAGGAACCCCCCAACCATGTGTGATGGCCATTTCTCCATGCTGGTTTGAAGGCTTCAGCCGTTGACAGATAGAAGTGCTAACCCTGTCAATGTGAAGGAAATTCACCAAGGTCTCCGCCTTCATGAGTTCGTCAACATGTACGCAGATGAAAAATTAGAAGAATACCCCCACGCTGTCTCATGCAGGTGATACGCGCTCATAGGCCGTTCCTGTCAGGGAACTGTGATTTCGACCGTAGAAGAGATATAATAGTGCACCAGCCGCAAGCCATACAGAAACACGGATCCACGTGTGACTCCTGCAGTCGATGAATCAAAGAGTAAGACACAGATTATCTTCAGAAGTTGCTGCTATCACAACCCACGACAACCACGTTAGGAATTCAATTTGCAATAGCAAACCCCAAAGGTACCTAATTCCAGGTGACAATATACAACAACAACGAAGAGGTAAGAATGCAAGCACCCCTGATTTCATTAAGAAAACTAGTACATCAATGGTGTATACTCCGTACAAGCTATGTTACTTACCCGAGGTTCATAAGAAGGTACACGTTGATGAGGATGCAGCATATTGGAAGTATAGGTACAAACGGGCACATGAAACCTAAGAAACAACAAGACAATCTGAGCTTTCTTTAAATTATAAAATCAGGTTATCTAACTTCGAATAAAATGTGGCAAAAAAATAATATCCATGCTCATAGGTTACGTACCTTCAGTTTGTCGTGAAGACCACATGTCTTGTCCGATGCATGAAAGTATAATGGTAGCACCGAGCAAGAGCAAGCCACCTAAGGCACATGTTGTGCATCGTATGTAACTATAGAAAGTAGAAATTGATTGGGATTATTAATATGTTGCTTCTGAACAGGCTGATATTATTTTGGTATCAATGGTGGAATTATGTTTTATGTTACTGACTAGTCCGGTAAATAACGTTGCAATAAGAGTTTGTAGTTTTGTGTCCCAGCATGCCAGCACTGACTAACCTATTTTTGCATTGCATACATAAGATACTTGGGGTTAACTAGGCAGACAAATGACTGAATTATTACTTACAATGGCAAAGAGGAGAAAGAAACAGCTGGTACAAAGATGATGACCCCAAAGCAAACCATCACTATGCATCTTTTAGCTTTTTGTCGCCTTACCATATTGGCAACCTCGCTAGCAGTAAGTGCTTCATCAACTGATTGCATAAAGGAAGATTACATATATCAAAAGAATACTGGCACATATCATATCCTATCAGTAATCATGAAAGGAAAGCTAGGGGTGTAACACGATGTAGCTTGAAAGTGATGAACTATGTATGGTTAACAGGTAAGATATCTCGCAAGGAAATTTATGCATGAGGATTATGACGTAAAAGAAAAACAATACTGCAGGGGAGTTCAGCTTCAGCTAGCAGCTAATTTCTGTAGTGGATGCAAGCTGAGAAAAGCAGACAGAATGCATGATGGCTAAGGCTGTGTTTGGCATTGCAGTAGATCGTGATAATACCAATTTCCCAGCTAGCTTTTCTCTATTTACCATTTGGCTAACGAACTTTCCCTGCTTAAATGATTTTTTTATAGTAGATTATAAAATAAGTTCAGCAAGGTACAGTTCAGGTGTTCAGCAACCGCAAACTGAACCTAAATTAGGCATGTATAGAACATTCAGTTAGGTGAAGAAGACATCTAAATGCCAATATTTTTTGTGTTTCGCCCTATCGCTACTGCTGATTAAAATCAAATCACAGTACACAGGTGACAGTGTTTTAAAACATGTACAGAGATGATAATTATTTACATTACCATTGCCAAAAGGACCCTCCAAAATTTCCTCATCTGCCTCTGAATGCCCAGTGTGTAAAGCTAGTGATTCAAGTGAGGATGGATCAGCGCCTCCCATTGGCATATCATTTGGAGGAGCATATCTTACTATTAAAAGAGAAATCGCAACCATCGTAAATGCCAATAGTGTGCCCACGCTTACCTGAATAAACAGATCAAGAAAACAGTTATTACCTGGAGTAGCTCTCCACTTGGCAATGCTACCATTTTACATGGCCAGTAACATATTACCATCCCTGCCAATTGTGACACATCCATGAAAAAAGCAAGGATAGCCGCACATATCCCAGTCAGAATTGTGCTCAATGTTGGGACTTGAGTCCGTTGACCAACAGCTGAGAATATTGGGGGAAGCAGTCCATCTCTTGCCATGGCCATGACAATTCTTGGCTGACCAAAGACAAGAAATAGAATATAATCAGTTCTTGTTCCTGCTGTAATTTGCAAAATCTTTTGTTTCTCAGTAGAAATACAATAATGGTGTAACCTAAATATAAATAGAATTATTTATGACTTCATTGCAAGACCCTGACATTAAGAAGTTTCACTTGTTTCATTTCCTAGTCAACCTACATATCATGTGCCGGGAGAAGGTGACTGAAATGGCGATGGCATATACTGATGCTCTAATTTCTCATTTTTTTTTTATGTACCTGAGGGAGAATAGCGCCAATCAGTGCTGCTATGAGAGCAAGAACAGCCCCACTGGAAATGACATACCTGCATTTTCACAGAGATGAGTACGATGGAGTAATGCTCAGAACTGAAATACATACAATGTGTGATTATAATTGTCTTAACAGCCATGTCATGAGGCTCAAAGGGCTGCTGGCACTTACGCTGCCCATTGCATTCCATATTGATCAAATGCAGATGAAATAGGGGTGTCAGGATCCATTGCATAATATGGCACCAGACCGACAATAACAGCAGAAACCATCATGTAGAGGAAGCAGCACAATGACAAGGTCAAACCCATTCCCCATGGAAGATCACGTTGAGGATTCTTCACCTGGAAAGTACTTTGACAAATAAAAGATAATCATGTCACTGCACATTAACAGTCGTGTTCACTAAAGTACCAAAACTGTAAGAGAGAATTTACACCACAAAGGAACACGAATACTTCTTCAATGGTGAAAGAACAAAGGCCAACCTCTTCAGCTGTACTGGCAACTGCATCAAAGCCAATGTAAGCAAAGAAGAGGGTTGCTGATCCAGAAAAAACTCCACCTGCACCATTCGGGAAGTAACTGCATACCAAGAAGCAAATATTAGAGCCATACCCAGATGGGATTCTGTGCATTCCGATAGGCGATTTATAAACCTTAACTTTACCCTTTCGGAACATCGTAACCAGGCCAGCCATTCTGGAATCCTAACCATCCACCGGCGCAAATGACAAACAGCATAATTGCGACATTTGCAATGGTGATGACGCCTTCCACAAGTGAGCTCTGAATAGGACATCATTCATACTTTAATACTGTAAAACTGTAAGTCGATAATAGCCAGAAATTTCATGCCCTCCAAACTAAGTGCAATTATGGAATAAGACATTTACCTCCTTAATTCCCAGACAGAGTAATGCGGTGACTATGAGGACAAGAATGGCAGCACAAGGATCAACTGGGGTGTCAAGCCATTTAACATGTACTTGTGCTAAGAAGAAGGGCAACTTGTCTTGGCCACCAAAAAACAGAGCCTGAGAAACAAAAAATGGTATATGATTACTTATAGCGCACATACCGGAAGAGAGGTTAGTAGGGCATATTACCAAGTTTGGTGAGATGCCACGTGCCACTGATGATCCACCGATTGTGTACTAGAGAATCAAAGCCCAACCAATCAGCCAAGCGACACTGACGGTAGTTTGTCAAGAAGCAGTACATACAGAAGAGAAAAAGAAATGTAAACCAAGACGGCCAAATATGTAGACCGAGAGAAAGCAAGAAACTGATGGGATTGCACATTGCTAGTACCTCTCGCCAATGCAAATGTAGGAATAGTGATAAGCACTTCCTGCTGAAGGGAAGCGGCAAGAAAGCTCGGCATAACACAGGGCAGAAAGAGCAGCAGCAATGCCAGCAATTAGAAAGGAAAGAGTCAAGGCTGGTCCTGCATGCTCACGGGCCACCGTTCCTACCAGGACATAGATGCCGGCGCCGATGGTCGAGCCAACACCTAGCGACAGTCGATGTAACATAGTGAGCTAAGAAAATCATGTGTTGAACTGCCTGCATCGGAAACTCTGAAAGTAAAACCTCGATGGAGGCACAGAAACCCCTCGAAAAGGACTAAACTCTGAAACCAGTAACCTATGCCGCAGTTGGATCTGAAAACTCGAATCGGCATTGCGGTCGTATTTTCCTTTCTTTGTAGATGTAATAGTTGGTTCAGACCACCTTTTCTTGAGATATGGCCGCAAAATGTTACCCGAAGCAAACATCACCGCTAGATAACTACCGTAGACTCGACTGAACTAGCTATTGCCACCAACACAAGGCACCAATTGCCAAGAAAGAATTACAGAGAGAAAACAAGCTGCTGACTATTGATGTACCAAAAGCGATCCTAAGAGGGGAAAAGCAAAAGTCGTTTTACTCTCACAGCTGATGGACAGAAACGGCAATGTTTTCTGTTGCGGAGAATATAGTTGGCTAAAAGGTGAAGGAGACGAATGTACCAATGGCCGTGAGGTGGGGAACGGAGAGCGCCTTAGCGAGGCGTCGGCCATCCGCCGCAGCTGCGGAGGCCGCCGGCTTCCGGCGCGCCAGGCTCTGCAAATCCGACCAGGAGAGGCGGCTTCCCTGCTGCATGCCTGACCATCCAATTGCAAGGGGCTCAAGAGAGATGCTGCGACCGGTGGGAGGCGATGGGCGCTGACCAACCAATTTGCAATGGGCGCTGAGAGGAGACGATGGGATGACAGCAAGCGTATGACACAATTTCCTTATTATTATTTTTGTCTAACAATAATATAATCAAGATAGGCCAGCACGGTCAACCGGCGGGAGGATCTGATCGATAACAAAAATGCTAAACGTACGAAAGTTTACAGGTGTTTACACGCTGACTAGATATTTCTAAACCAACTAGCCTCTCCTTCCCTGAGTTTCAGGGGGTGGGCGCTTTGCTAGAGATACGGTAATAGTATTTTACAAACGATTACAAAAGGCCAGTGATAGGTGCCGGTGACCGGCTGAAATTTCGGCCGGTCGCACCGTACGATTTGTGAGTTTTAGCCGCACGAATAGCCTTTCAATTCTGCAACTGCTTCGTTAAAAAAAAAGGAAAAATGGCCATGCCGCATGTCATCGCTTGCAACCGTGATCCTCCGCAGAAAGCTGGCACCAGCTAAGACGTCGGCCGTCCTCGCCCGCTTGCCTTGCTGCCGGTCACCGCCCTCGTCCCCGGTGGTCGCCCTCGTCGCCGGTGGTCGCCCATGGCCGCCAAGACGGTCCCGGTGATCCAGCAAACAAAAAGTATGGTTCAGCAGAAAAACAAAAAAAACATGGTTTCACAAAAAGCAATGGCATGACCAACGAAACAAAAAAAAAATGCATGGTTCGAGCAAAACCAAAATGGATCCCGTTGCTAGATTGCAACAACAAAATTGTTCGGTCCCAACAAACAAAACTGGTTCCAACAAGAAAAAAATGGACGCCGCCGCCGGTCCCAGCACCGGTGACAGTATGGACAACCTGCAGCACCGGTGGCCGGCCATGATGCTCCAATGGCCGCGGGTTGCATCACCACGAGAGATCAGAAGTGATCGCACCACCATGGCTATGGCCGTGATTCCAGCCGTGATTCCGCTGGTTGGAGGAGATGCGGCATCTTCCATCACAAATATGTGTTGCGTCTACCTCTCATCCTCTTTTCCCTTAAAATCTCAGATCTCTTTCTGGGTTCTAAGCCCTAGCTACTTCCGGCCATCACAAATATATTCCGAAACCAATCATTTGCATTTTTATATAAAAAAAGGGTTGTTTATCTTCTCATATAGAGGCTGCTTTTAGTGGGAGTATTGTCGCTGCTTTTAGTGGAGAGTATTGTCGTTCAAACAGATGTATCTAGGTGTATAATAATACAGATCGGAAGGAGTACCAGTGATACTAATGCACGACATTAACTTTTCGGTGTGTAGTATCATAAGTTGGTATTTTAGATTTCTTTTACTTTTTTTCAATATATACTTCCTCCTTAACTCTTCTGTGTGTAGTATCATAAGTTGGTATTTTTTATTTCTTTTACTTTTTTTCAATATACTTTCTCCGTTTCAAAATATAAACTGTTAATGATTTAGTATAAAATTAGTACAAGCAACACTTATTTGGGACAAAGGGAGTACACAGTAACACATTATTTATTATAATATGATATCATGGTGTAATATTGTTGAACCGGTATGGGCCCAGCCCATCCTCTTGTCCCTTAGGGCCCAAGCCCATGTAGAGGACTGACCTAGAAGGAGTCAGTCAGTCCTCCGTTCCCATCCCAGCCGCCACACACACACACACACGGGAGACCAACTCATGCGAGGTACTGCTTCCCTTCTCGATCTCAACATGGTATCGAGCCAGGCGACGACGGCGACGGGGCGACATAGTACCTCGTCGGCAAGGCGGCGGGGGGGGGGGGGGGGAGGGTCAGGTGAGAGAGGAGGCTGCGTTTGCGCGCGCGGCGACAGCGCGGCGGGCAAAAGAGGAAGAGGAAGAAGGCGGCGGTAGATTTGGGCTGCGGGGAACTATTGCTGTTGGTGCCGCTGAACAGAGGAGGGACTGCAGCAGTTGCTGCTTGTGTGGCTGCTTCTTGCTGCTGCGGCAGAGGAAGAAAGTGGTGCAGCCCGCTGGAGTGCTCGATCTGTAGAAGGAAGAGCCCGGGCTGAACTGCTGGAGGGTGCTACTGCTATTTTGTTGACTCTGCAGCTTGCTCGTGAGGGGCTGTGAGTTGCTGCTTGATACGTCTCCAACGTATCTACTTTTCCTCACCCTTTTGCCCTTGTTTTGGACTCTAATTTGCATGATTTGAATGGAACTAACCCGGACTAACGTTGTTTTCAGCAGAACTACCATGGTGTTGTTTTTTGTGCAGAAATAAAAGTTCTCGGAATGGAACGAAACTTTTTGGAGAATTATTTCAGAATATATGTGAATTATTGGAGCCAAAATCCAACGAGGAGGGGGCCAGGGTGGCCAGCACCCACCAGGGCGCGCCAGGCCCCCTGAGCGCGCCCTGGTGGGTTGTGCCCACCTCGTGGCCCCACTTGCCCAAATTCCGCAACTATAAATTCCTATTTTCGGAGAAAAAAATCAGAAGAAAGTTTCATCGCGTTTTACGATACGGAGCCGCCGCCACCTCCTGTTCTTCATCGGGAGGCCAGATCTGGAGCCCGTTTGGGGCTCCGGAGAGGGGAATCTTCGGTCTTCGTCATCACCAACCTTTCTCCATCGCCAATTCCATGATGCTCCCCACCGGGAGTGAGTAATTCCTTCGTAGGCTTGCTGGTCGGTGAGAAGTTGGATGAGATTCATCATGTAATCGAGTTAGTTTTGTTAGGGCTTGATCCCTAGTATCCACTATGTTCTGAGATTGATGTTGCTATGACTTTGCTATGCCTAATGCTTGTCACTAGGGCCCGAGTGCCATGATTTCAGATCTGAACCATTTATGTTGTCATCTCTATATCTATGTTCTTGATCCGATCTTGCCTAGTCATATGCACCTATTACGTGTTATGATCCGTCAACCCCATAGTGACAATATTTGGGATACTTCGCGGAGATGACCGTAGTTTGAGGAGTTCATGTATTCACCATGTGTTAATGCTTTATTCCGGTTCTCTATTAAAAGGAGGCCTTAATATCCCTTAGTTTCCTTATGGACCCCGCTGCCACGGGAGGGTAGGACAAAAGATGTCATGCAAGTTCTTTTCCATAAGCACGTATGACTATTTACGGAATACATGCCTACATTACATTGATGAACTAGAGCTAGTTCTGTGTCGCCCTAGGTTATGACTGTTATATGATGAATATCATCCAACGAGTTACCGATCCAGTGCCTACGAGCTTTCCACTTATTGTTCTTGCTAAGTTACTATTGCTGCTGCTGCTGTTCCAACTGCTACAAAACTATTGCTACTACTGTTGCCGCTACTGTTACTGTCACTACTGCTATCAAACTATCATATTACTATGCTACTGATCACTCTGCTGCAGATATTTAATCTCCAAGTGTGGTTGAATTGACAACTCAACTGCTAATACTCTCAAGTATTCTTTGGCTCCCCTTGTGTCGAATCTATAAATTTGGGTTGAATACTCTACCCTCGAAAACTGTTGCGATCCCCTATACTTGTGGGTTATCAAGACCTTTTCCTGGCGCCGTTGCCGGGGAGCATAGCAATATTTGTTGAGTCACTTGGGATTTTTATCAATTTATCACTATGAAGAATCTGAAGGATACTAAGACCAAGATTTTTCCCTCTACTACGAGGGGAGGTAAGGAACTGCCATCACACTCTGCACTAGATTCACCTTCTGTTATGTGTAAGCTTGCAACACCACCACATGCTAGTAATCGTGATATGTCGCAAGTTATTGATGATGCTACCTCTGCTATGAATTATGCTAATGATGATGCTAGTACCATGCTTGATGATAATGTGCCACTGGGAGAATTTCTTGATGAACAAATTGCTAGAGCTAAAGAGAATGAAACTACTGAAATTGTTGAGACTGCTGAAACTGATGAAACCTATGAAATTGATGATGATTATGAAACACCTATTAGTCCTAGCTCTCCTAAGTTTGAAATGCCTAAGATACCTGAAGGTTGTGTTATGGACGAGGAGATAACTAGAGAAATTCTTTTTTGCAAGGATAGAGACGATCTTAAGAAATTGCTACGCAAGTATAAGGAAAAGACTTTGAATGCTAGAATGAAATGTGATCCTAAGTTTGCTACTTCACCTATCTTTGTTACCGATAAGGATTATGAGTTCTCTGTCGACCCAGAGTTAATCACTTTGGTTGAATCTGATCCTTTGCATGGTTATGAAACTGAAACTGTAGTGGCACACCTTACTAAGCTGAATGATATAGCCACCCTCTTTGCTCATGATGAGAAGATTTGCTACTATTATATCCTTAAGTTATTTCCATTCTCATTAAAGGGTGATGCTAAGAAATGGTACAATACTCTTACTCCTGGTTGTGTACGTAGTCCCCAGGATATGATCTACTACTTCTCTGAAAAATATTTTCCTGCTCATAAGAAACAAGCTGCCTTACAGGAAATATTTAATTTTGTGCAAATTGAAGAAGAGAGTCTCCCACAAGCTTGGGGGAGGCTTCTCCAGTTTCTTAATACTTTGCCTGATCATCCCCTCAAGAAAAATGAAATACTTGATATCTTTTATAATGGACTAACCGATGCTTCTAGGGACTTCCTAGATAGTTGTGATGTTTGTGTTTTCAGGGAACGAACTGTTGAACAAGCTAAGGAATTATTGAATAACATATTGAAGAATTATGATGATTGGACTCTTCCTGAACCACCGCCTAAACCCACTCCGAAGAAGAGGGGTATCTTATTTCTCAGTCCCGAAGATATGCAAGAGGCAAAGAAATCTATGAAAGAAAAAGGTATTAAAGCTGAGGATGTTAATAATTTGCCACCTATTGAAGAAATACATGGCCTTGACACACCACCACCTCCACAGGTGGTAGAGGTAAATTATTTATTAAAGTTTAATGAAAGTGACATTCCTCACAATAAACATCCTAGTTAATGCTTATATGAGTTTGACAACTATATTATGAAGCAAGATCATTTCAATGCCCATGTTCTGAAACAATTGAAATATAATTCTGATATGATTGCTCGCTTGAGTGACTTGCTATTTAGAACCAGTAATGATGTTAGAGGTGTAGGAAAGCATGCCTCTATGGTTCAAACTCAGTTAGAACAAGTTGCTAAGTCTCAAAAAGAATTGCTTGATGAAATGAATAATAATATGAATGATTTTGCTGCTAGAGTAGTAACTAGAGGAGGTAGAATGACCCAAGAACCACTCTATCCTGAGGGTAATCCTAAAAGAATTGAACAAGACTCTCAGAGAATTAATATTGATGCACCTAGTCCTTCTAAGAAGAAAAAGAAAAAGAAAAAGAAAAATGATAGGGCCTTGCATACCTCTAGTGAACCTGAGACACAAAAACCTCCTGATAATAATGATGTCTCTATTTTCGATGTTGAAACTCAATCTAGTAGTGAACATTCACCTAGTGATAATGAAAATGATAATCATGATGTTTACGATGATGCTCAACCTAGTAATGATAAAGAACCAGATAATGATGTTGAAATAGAGCCTGCTCCTGATCTTGATAACCCACAAACTAAAAATAAACGGTATGATAAAAGAGACTTTGTGGCTAGGAAACATGGTAAAGAAAGATAGCCATGGGTTCAGAAACCCATGCCATTTCCACCAAAGCCATCTAAGAAAAAGGATGATGAAGAATTTGAGCGCTTTACTGAAATGATTAGGCCAGTCTTTTTGCGTACCCGCTTAACTGATATCCTAAAGATGGCCCCTTATGCAAAGTATATGAAAGACATCATCACAAATAAAAGAAAGATACCTGAAGCTGAAATCTCCACCATGCTTGCTAATTATTCTTTTAAGGATGGAGTACCTAAAAAACTCAGAGATCCTGAAATACCGACTATACCTTGCTCCATTAAAAGAAACTATGTCAAAACTGCCTTGTGTGATTTGGGAACCGGTGTTAGTGTTATGCATTTCACCTTATATAAAAGACTTGATTTGAATAAACTCACACCTACTGAGATATCATTGCAAATGGCTAACAAATCAACGGCCATATTGATGTCTACTACGCAACTTTATTCTTGTAGACTTTGTTGGGCCTCCAAGCGCAGAGTTTTGTAGGACAGTAGCAATTTTCCCTCAAGTGGATGACCTAAGGTTTATCAATCCGTGGGAGGTGTAGGATGAAGATGGTCTCTCTTAAACAACCCTGCAATCAAATACAAGAAATCTCTTGTGTCCCCAACACACCCAATACAATGGCAAATTGTATAGGTGCACTAGTTTGGCGAAGAGATGGTGATATAAGTGCAATATGGATGGTAGATGTAGGTTTTTGTAATCTGAAAATATAAAAACAGCAAGGTAGCAAGTACAAAAGTGAGCACAAACGGTATTGCAATGCTTGGAAACAAGGCCTAGGGTCCGTACTTTCGCTAGTGAAATCTCTCAACAATGCTAATATAATTGGATCACATAACCATCCCTCAACGTGCAACGAAGAATCACTCCAAAGTTCTTATCTAGCGGAGAACATAAGAAGAAATTGTTTATAGGGTACGAAACCACCTTAAAGCTATTCTTTCCGATCGATCTATTCAAGAGTTCATACTAAGATAACATCAAGTTATCCTTTCCGTTCGATCTATCTAAGAGTTCGTACTAGAATAACACCATAGGATATGCATCAACCAACTCTAATGTCACGTAGATACTCCAATGTCACCACAAGTATCCATGAGTTAATTATACGATACGCATCAAACAATTTCAGATTCATAATACTCAATCCACACAAAGAACCTCAAAGAGTGCCCCAAGATTTCTATAGGAGAATGTAGGACAAGAACGTGTATCAACCCCTATGCATAGATTACCCCAATGTCACCGCGGGAATCCGCAAGTTGAGTACCAAAACATATATCAAGTGAATCAATAGAACACCCCATTGTCACCACGGGTATCCACATGCAAGACATATATCAAGTGTTCTCAAATCCAATATTCAATCCAACATAACGATATCTCAAAGGGAAAGATTCAATTCATCACAACAAGATAGTAAGGGAAACACACCATTTGATCCAACCATATTAACAAAGCCCGTGATACATCAAGATCATGACATCTCAAGAACACGAGAGAGAGAGAGATTGAACACATAGCTACTGGTACATACCCTCAGCCCCGAGGGTGGAATACTCCCTCCTCGTCATGGCCTCCGCCGGGATGATGAAGATGGCCACCGGAGATGGATTCCCTCTCCGATGGGGTACTGGAACGTCTCCAGATTGGTTTTTCGTCGATACAGAGAGTTGCGGCGGCGGAGCGGAGAGCCTAGGGTTATTTTTGGGGATTTCCGAATATTTGGGAATTTATAGGCATCGGAGGCGGTGGAGAGGGGCCCCGAGGAGGGCACAACCCATTAGGGCTCGTCGGGGCCCCCCTGGCACGCCCTGGTGGGTTGTGGTCTCCACGGCCCACCTCTCCGGCACTTCTTTGGCCCACTGGGTGTATTCTGGTCCAGAAAAAATCTCCAAAAAATTTCATCGCGATTGGACTCCGTTTGGTATTGATTTTCTACGAAGTAAAAAATAAGCAAAAACAGCAACTGGCACTTTGGCACTATGTCAATAGGTTAGTCCCAAAAAATGATATAAAGTTGCTATAAAATGATTGTAAAACATCCAAGAATGATAATATAACAGCATGGAACAAGCAAAAATTATAGATATGTTGGAGACGTATCAGCATCCCCAAGCTTAATTCCTACTCGTCCTCGAGTAGGTAAATGATAAAAACAGAATTTTTGATGTGGAATGCTGCATAACATGTTCATCACATTCTTTTCTTTTATATAGCATGGACATTTGGACTTGTAAATGATTCAAAGCAATAGTCTAGTTTTAACATAATGACTTCAATACTCAAGCATGTCAACAAGCAACCATGTCTTTCAAAATATCAACACTAAAGAAAGTTATCCCTAGCCCATCATGCTTAATCATTGATCCATTCATGAAACACACTCAAATATTAGCTATGCCCAATGCTCAAGTACGATCATAGTGCCCCCTAGTTGGTGCTTATAAGAGAAGATGGAGACTCAAAGTAAAAATAAAAAATGCATAAAGTAAATAGATAGGCCCTTCGCAGAGGGAAGTAGGGATTTGTAGAGGTGCCAGAGCTCAAGGTTTTAAATTGAGAGAGGAAAATTTTTGGGTGGCATGCTTTTCCTATCAACGAAAACGACAATGTAGTTCACAATACTTTCCATGCTAGATATATCATAGGCGGTTTCCAAACAGAAAATAAAGTTTATTCCTTTTTCCACCAAACTTTCACATTCCATGGCGGGCCGTATCCACAGTTGCCTTCCATACCAACACTTTCCAAGGAATTTATTATTTGACAACATAAAGTAAATATTTTTTTTTCTTTTTCATTTCGGGAATGGGCATCCCTATTACCGCCGCACTCTCGTGCAATGACAAGTGAATAAACACTCATCTTGAGAATAACACATCTAGCATGGAAAAATATTGGACACTCCCCACCGTTTCATGAGCGGTACGAGCACACAAAAGAGAAAATTTATTTTGAAAATTTAGAGATGGGACATACAAATTTGCTTGGAACGGCATGGAAATACCGCATATAGGTAGGTATAGTGGACTCATAAGGCAAAACTTGGTTTGAGGATTTTGGATGCACAAGTAGTATTTCTACTTAGTACAAATGGAGGCTAGCAAATAGATTGAGAAGCAACCAAACCAAGAAACGAAAATTCACATAAGCGAGCATTGAGCATAACTAACACCGAATAATGCACCATAAGTAGGATGTAATTTCATTGCATAACTATTGACTTTCATACTTGCATAGGGAATCACAAACCTTAACACCAATATTCCTACTAAAGCATAATTACTCACTAACATGACGCACATATTACTATCATCATGTCTAAAAACTATTACAAGGAATCAAGTTTAATTTATCCAATGATCTTCATGAAAGTTTTTATTATATCCTCCTTGGATATCTATCACTTTGGGACTAGTTTCATGTATTGCCATTGCTTTTTGACAAGCTCAAACAAATTTAAATGAAGCATATGAGCATAAAGATTTCATCTCTCAAAAAGGTATAAGTGAAGCATGTGAGGATTGACAAGCTACTCTCAAAAGATATAAGTGAAGATCAATGAGTAGTCAAACAATTAAGTAGCTATGTGAGGACTCTCTCTCTAAATAAAGATTTTCAGATCTAAGTATTTTATTCAAACAGCAAATTAAACAAAAATAGAACTCCAAGAATAGCACGCATCATGTGAACGAATAAAAAATTAGGCTCAACATAGGCTAACCGATAGTTGACGAAGAGAGGTGGGATGCGTAGCATCCCCAAGCTTAGATGCTTGAGACTTCTTGAAATATTTACTTGAGGTTCCTTGGGAATCCCCAAGCTTGAGCTTTTGTATCTCGTTCAATCCTCTCATATCCCGGTTTCACCTATTCTAAAAAACTTCATCCACACAAAACTCGAAAAGATCTCGTGAGATAGGTTAGTACACATAAGAACAAATCAACACTTCATGTACTGCCAAGACAAGTTGCACAATAATTTTCGAACATCATCTACTGTTTACTATCGTTTCCACAATTTATATCTACCAATATAGGCTATGGAAACTATAGGATAAGTAGATAACGAAACTATGACAGCAATCTGTCCAAACAGAACAGTCTGTAGTAATCTATTAAACTAGTGTACTTCTGTAACTCAAAAAATTATGAAAATTTAGGAAAAGCTAAATAATTTATATGATAACACTTTGTAAAAATTTCAGAAACTTTCCATGTTCTAGTAAAATATGAAAATTCAAACACTACAGAGAAAGTTTCTGTTTTTACACAGCACACATCAAACATGCAATGCAAGCATCCTAAGGCAATTCTTGGAACTTTTTATTGAAAAACAAGATTATAAATTACAACTAACATAAAATAAAAAAATATAATGAGGATCCAAGCAAAGCACATATTATGTGATGAATAAAAATATAGCTCTAAGTAAGATATACCGATAATGTTGAAGACGAAAGAGGGGATGCCTTCCGGGGCATCCCCAAGCTTAGACGCTTGAGTCTTCCTTGAATATTACCTTGGGGTGCCTTGGGCATCCCCAAGATTAGGTTCTTTTCACTCCTTATTCTCCTCATATCGGTGTCTCACCCAAAACTTGAAAACTTCAATCACACAAAACTTAACGGAACTTCGTGAGATGGGTTAGTGTAATAAAGATAAATCATTCACTTAGGTACTGTCAAGACAAGATTCATAATTGTTACCACATGATACCTACTGTATTATATCATTCCCATAATTTATACCACTAAATATAAGCTATGGAAACACTAAAACAAGCAAACTATCCATGCAAAACAGAATCTGTCAAAAACAGAACAGTCTGTGAAGATCTGTAGTGTAACCATATTTACATATCTCTAAAAATTCTGAAAAATTAGGAAAACCTTAAGAATTTGTATATTAAAACGTTGTAAAATTTTCATATCATTATCACACTCCAGTAAAAAATAAAAATTCCTGTACTGGAGTCAAAAGTTTCTGTTTTGGTTCAGCATCAATTCTACTCATCTTGTGAGTCATCCCAAAGGCTTCACTTGGCACTTTATTGAAATAAAAGGCACAAAACATTATTACTACAGTATCTTAATCATGTGAACACACAAAAACAGAAAGTAAAAGTGTTGGGTTGTCTCCCAACAAGCGCTTTTCTTTAAAGCCTTTTAGCTAGGCATGATGATTCCAATGATGCTCATATAAAAAAGGAGTAAATGAAACATGCAAGAGAGCATCATGAATCTCATGACAAGCACATTTAAGTCTAACACACTTCCTATGCATAGGGATTTTGTGATCAAACAATTTATGGGAGAAACAAATCAACTAGCATAGGAAGGCAAAACAAGCATAACTTCAAAACTTTGAACACATAGGGAGGAAACTTGATATTATTGCAATTCCTACACGCATATGTTCCTCCCTCATAATAGTTTTCAGTAGCATCATGAAGGAATTCCACAATATAACTATCACATAAAGCATTCTTTTCATGATGCACAAGCATAGAATTTTCATTACTCTCCACATAAGCAAATTCCTTCTCATTCATAATAGTGGGAGCATCAAATGAAACTCGAATACTATAAATTGTTTCCACATTAAAAGAGTAATGTTCAGTAAAAGGATATTCAAAATTATGGCAATAATTATCACTACTTTTTATAACATAAGTATCATCACAATAATCATCATAAGTAGCAACTTTGTTCTCATCACAGTCAAGTGAAACCTCTTCCAAAATAGTGGAATCATTACTAAATAAAGTCATGACCTCTCCAAATCCACATTTATCATTATAATAAAATTCAACACCCTCCAAAATAGTGGGATAATAATTATCTAAAGTTGACACTCTTCCAAACCCACTTTCATAAATATCACAATCATCATAAATAGGAGGCATGCAATCATCATAAGAAATTTGATCATTCAAAGTAGGGGAACTAAAAAGATCATCTTCATTAAGCATAGCATCCCCAAGCTTGTGGCTTGGCATATCATAAGCATAATCACTCTCATCATTAATAGTATGAATAGCACCAATAATATAATAGTCATAATTTACCAAGTTGGTGCCAAAAAGATCTTTAAGATTATAAGAAGTATCATTTTCTTCCCAATCATAGTCATCACAACAAGCAATAGGCATAACAAAATCATCATCAAGTGTATCATCTTCCACAATTATTTTTGATTCATCCTCGTGAGGCACAACAATAATAAGAGCAACATCATTTGGGAGAGATACCTTTTTACCTCTACTCTTTCTTCTTTTCTTCTTCTTCACCACATCATGTGTGGGTTTAATTAATTTTTTCGAGCTTCTTATTGATGAGATTGGTTGAATAGGGAGCTCCTCCTCGTCACCTATTACATCATGAGAGACAATAGGAGGGAAAGTGGAATTCTTTACGCTTTCATTAGTATTCCTTTTATATTCTATTGGTTTTCTCATCTTTCTATAGTTGGCAATATAAGCATTCTCATTGCAATTTACCATGCAAAACATATAGATATATTTTAGATTAGTTTCAATGTCGTCCGTGAGAATGAATACTTCAAACCAACTATTTTTATGTGTCAATTCTTCACTCCCCAAAAATAGAAAAAGCTCATCATAAAGTTCAAGGGTGATCAAGTCATTACAGTATTTGGCCATGATTTGATCATGAAAAAGTTTGCATTGGAAATTAAGATGACCAACTTTATTGCAAAGTTCACAAGTAATAGGACAAAGAGAACATAATTTTGTAGCAAATTCATCTATCACTTTGAGCAAAGAATGGGTTATATCATGTTTATGCTTCTTACAAAATCTATCATCCCTGTAAGGCACGTCTTCACAAACTTTATGCACTCCACAAAAATTGACATGCTTATAGGAAACATTTTTATCATGACTAGTGCAATCATCATTAGTATTTTGGATATTCATAGAGTTCATACTAACAACATTGCAATCATGCTCATCATTCAAGGAATTCTCATTAAGTATTTTCATAGTTTCTTCCTCTACCAATTGAGCACAATTTTCTGAATCCTTATTTTCACGAAAGACATTATAAGGACGAAACAAATGATGCAACCTAAACTCCATTTTTTTGTAGTTTTCTTTTATAAAACCAAACTAGTGAAAAACAAGAAACTAAAATATTTAATTGCAAGATCTAAAGATATACCTTCAAGCACTCACCTCCCCGGCAACGGCGCCGGAAAAGAGCTTGATGTCTACTACGCAACTTTATTCTTGTAGACTTTGTTGGGTCTCCAAGCGCAGAGTTTTGTAGAACAGTAGAAATTTTCCCTCAAGTGGATGACCTAAGGTTTATCAATCCGTGGGAGGTGTAGGATGAAGATGGTCTCTCTTAAACAACCCTGCAATCAAATAGAAGAAATCTCTTGTGTCCCCAACACACCCAATACAATGGCAAATTGTATAGGTGCACTAGTTTGGCGAAGAGATGGTGATACAAGTGCAATATGGATGGTAGATATAGGTTTTTGTAATCTGAAAATATAAAAACAGCAAGGTAGCAAGTAACAAAAGTGAGCACAACGGGTATTGCAATGCTTGGAAACAAGGCATAGGGTCCGTACTTTCGCTAGTGCAATCTCTCAACAATGCTAATATAATTGGATCACATAACCATCCCTCAACGTGCAACGAAGAATCACTCCAAAGTTCTTATCTAGAGGAGAACATAAGAATAAATTGTTTGTAGGGTACGAAACCACCTTAAAGCTATTCTTTCCGATCGATCTATTCAAGAGTTCGTACTAAGATAACATCAAGTTATCCTTTCCGTTCGATCTATCTAAGAGTTCGTACTAGAATAACACCATATGATACGCTTCAACCAACTCTAATGTCACCTAGATACTCCAATGTCACCACAAGTATCCATGAGTTAATTATACGATACGCATCAAACAATTTCAGATTCATAATACTCAATCCACACAAAGAACCTCAAAGAGTGCCCCAAGATTTCTATCGGAGAATGTAGGACAAGAACGTGTATCAACCCCTATGCATAGATTACCCCAATGTCACCGCGGGAATCCGCAAGTTGAGTACCAAAACATATATCAAGTGAATCAATAGAACACCCCATTGTCACCACGGGTATCCACATGCAAGACATATATCAAGTGTTCTCAAATCCAATATTCAATCCAACATAACGATATCTCAAAGGGAAAGATTCAATTCATCACAACAAGATAGTAAGGGAAACACACCATATGATCCAACTACATTAACAAAGCCCGTGATACACCAAGATCATGACATCTCAAGAACATGAGAGAGAGAGATTGAACACATAGCTACTGGTACATACCCTCAGCCCCGAGGGTGGAATACTCCCTCCTCGTCATGGCCTCCGCCGGGATGATGAAGATGGCCACCGGAGATGGATTCCCCTCTCTGGCAGGGTACTGGAATGTCTCCCGATTGGTTTTTCGTCGATACAGAGGGTTGCGGCAGCGGAGCGGAGAGTCTAGGGTTATTTTTTGGGATTTCCGAATATTTGGAAATTTATAGGCATCAGAGGCGGTGGAGAGGGGCCCCGAGGAGGGCACAACCCATCAGGGCACGCCGGGCCCCCCCGGGCGCGCCCTGGTGGGTTGTGGTCTCCACGGCCCACCTCTCCGGCACTTCTTTGGCCCACTGGGTGTCTTCTGGTCCAGAAAAAATCTCCAAAAAGTTTCGTCGCGATTGGACTCCGTTTGGTATTGATTTTCTGTGAAGTAAAAAACAAGCAAAAACAGCAACTGGCACTTTGGCACTATGTCAATAGGTTAGTCCCAAAAAATGATATAACGTTGCTATAAAATGATTGTAAAACATCCAAGAATGATAATATAACAGCATGGAACAAGCAAAAAATTATAGATACATTGGAGACGTATCACATACCTATCGGTACTTGTGAGGACGTGCCCGTTGTTGTTGCGAATGTTACTATCTTAACGGACTTTGTTATTCTTGAGATGCCCGAGGACGACAACATGTCGATTATACTTGGTAGACCCTTTTTGAATACTGCAGGGGTTGTTATTGATTGCAATAAAAGCAAAGTCACTTTTCATATCAATGGTAATGAGCATACGGTGCAGTTTCCGAAGAAACAGTTCCAAGTGAATGGTATAAATATTATTGAAGAATCTCCGACCATCACTATTGGAAGTTTTAAATTACCTCTACTTACTGCCAAAAAGAAATATGATATACTTATTGTCGGGGATATGCACATCCCCATTGAGGTAACCTAGTGTTTTACGAAAGTTCTTCGGTTTCATGCTAATCGGAAGTGGTTGTTAATAAGACTTGATCAACCTTATTAATGAATCATTTTTGAGAGGTATGAAGTCGATGAATTTAGTAAGCACACCTCTCTACTCCCACTTTTGATTTTCTGTTTTAGTTAGTCAAATAAAATAAAATGTCATGTTTATCCTGTTTTCTGTTTTCCCGTGCAATAAAAAATGACCCAAAAATAAAAATTCTCATAATGCCCTGAAAATTTAACACGATTGTTTTTCAAATATTTATGAATTTCTGGTGCAAATAACACCAGAGGGGGTGCACCTGGTGCCCACAAGACACCAGGGCGCGCCAGCACCCCCAGGAGCGCCCTGGCGGGTTGTGGCCCCCACGTGGCCCCCTCACTTATCTCTTTAGCCCACATCATCACCTACCTCCAGCAAAAAATCACCACAGCCACCATTTTTGTGTTCTTGCTCTCAAACCTGCGGATTTCGATCTCTTTGCTCGAAGCTCCGTTTTCGAAACTGTTTGGAGGGATTGCTACTTGGAATAAAAATGCAAATCTTTAGGAAGTTATCCTCCAAGAAAAATGCCAAGGGAGTCATTGGGGAATCATCGGACAATGACCTTCACACCCCAATAAAGGTGGAGGTGCGGCCGTGTGAATGGCCGCATGGTGCCTTCATGGAGGAGGCCGGATTCCATCAAGAGTTCGCTCAGTTTGTCGCAAACGTCGGGTTAACCGAGTTCCTCGCAGCTAAGTGTGACCAATATCACATCCTTACAAATTCCTTTGTGCAAAGCTTTCATTATCTAGGGAGGAACAACCCTCCTGAAGTGCAGTTTAATCTTTATGCTGAAACTTACACAGTGTCGCTAACTGACTTCTATAACATATGCTTGATTCCTTCTGATGAGGACTTGAGAGAACCTAGGCCATCTGAGTTTGAGGATTTTCTCCTCATGTTAACCGTGGGTGAGGATAGAGGCTTGTCGAGCGCCACTGCTACCAACTTGCAGTTTCCCTCAGTACATTATTTCGCTTTGGTCTTCGCTAAGTGTTTAACCGCTAGGGAGAAGGTTGGCGCACTCAGTGCCCCTAGCCTTGCTATTTTACGTCGCGCACTTTATGTTGATCACACCTTTAGTCTAGGAGCTATTATTGCTCGACGCTTACATCTTAACAAAACTAAGGGAAAGATACATGGTGGTATTTATGCTACTCGCTTAGCGAGACACTTTAGAATTCCATTTCGCCCACATGATTATCTCTTATCCCGAGTTTACCTTGATCATAAGTCACTGCAGGCTCACCAATTCCTTGATGTAACCGACTCTCCACGTGATATTCATTATAACCTAGTATTTAGCAAGGAAACACGTGATGTTATTCTGTTGCCTGCACCTGCTTTGTTTGATCATATTGCCAGGAACGGATACAGGATCATGCCAGATAACATTATAGCTTACCGGAACAACCTAGCAGCCGCTGAGGAGGAGCCCCGGGGGTGGGTGATAACCCACAAGTGTAGGGAATTAGTTGTAGCCTCTTTCGATAAGTAGGAGTGTCGAACCCAACGAGGAGCTAAAGGTAGAACAAATATTCCCTCAAGTTCTATCGACCACCGATACAACTCTACGCACGCTTAACGTTCGCTTTACGTAGAACAAGTATGAAACTAGAAGTACTTTGTAGGTGTTGTGGGATAGGTTTGCAAGATAATAAAGAACACTTAAATAAAAACTAGGGGCTGTTTAGATAAAGTAACAATTAAGTTAGTTTAATGAGTGTGGAAAAGTGGTGGTAGGAGTTGCGGAATTGTCCCTAAGCAATTGACTACGTTACTAGACCGATAGCAAGTTTTATGTGGGAGAGGCCACTGCTAGCATGTCATCCCTTACTTGGAATTATATGCACTTATGATTGGAACTATTAGCAAGCATCCGCAACTACTAACGTTCATTAAGGTAAAACCCAACCAAAGCATTAAGATATATTGGTCCCTCTTCAATCCCGTATGCATCAATTTCTATGCTAGGCTGAAGCTGCTATCACCCTTGCCCTCCAATACATAGTCCTATCAACATACAACTAACCCTATGGTGTGATCCACGCGCGCGCTCATATGATGGGCACCAAAGGACAGCAACATAACCACAAGCAAATTAAACCAATCATAGCAATTCACCAATCACCGATAGGACAACAAAAATCTACTCAGACATCATAGGATGGCAACACATCATTGGATAATAATATGAAGCATAAAGCACCATGTTCAAGTAGAGGGTACAGCGGGTTGCGGGAGAGTGGACCGCTGTAGATAGATGGAGGAAGGTGATGGAGGTGTTGGTGAAGATGACGGAGTTGTTGGAGTAGATTGCCGTCACACGATGATTGCCCCGGCGGCGTTCCGGCGCCACCGGGAGAGAGGGGGAGAGAGCCCCCTCCTTCTTCTTCTTCCTTGACCTCCCCCTAGATGGGAGGAGGGTTTCCCCTCTGGTCCTTGGCCTCCATGGCAGCGGAGGGGCGGGAGCCCCTCCGAGATTGGATCTCTCTCTCTGTTTCCTTCTGTTTCTGCCTTCCCAGATTCTGGCCTTTCACCGTTTCTTAAATTCCCAGAGATCCGTAACTCCGATTGGGCTGAAATTTTAACACGATTTTTATCCGGATATTAGCTTTCTTGCGGCAAAAGAAGGGCACCAACCTCCTTACGGGGTGACCACAAGGGTCCAGGGCGCGCCCTACCCACTGGGGCGTGCCCCTATGGCTTGTGGGCCCCTCTGGCATCGTCTCGCATTGATTCTTTTTCCCAAAAATCACATATATTTCAAAAAAAATCTCCGTAAGTTTTTATCGCGTTTGGACTTCGTTTGGTATGGATATTCTGCAAAACAAAAAACATGCAACAAACAAGAACTGGCACTGGGCACTGGATCAATATGTTAGTCCCAAAAATAGTATAAAAAGTTGCCAAAAGTATATGAAAGTTGTAGAATATTGGCATGAAACAATCAAAAATTATAGATACGATGGAGACGTATCAGCATCCCCAAGCTTAATTCCTGCTCGTCCTCGAGCAGGTAAATGATAAAAAATATAATTTTTGATGTGGAATGCTACCTAGCATAATCTTGATCATATAATCTAATCATGGCATGAATATTAAGACACGAGTGATTCAAAGAAATAGTCTATCATTTGACATTAAGACTTTAATACTTCAAGCATACTAATAAAGCAATCATGTCTTCTCAAAATATCATGGCTAAAAGAAAGTTATCCCTACAAAATCATATAGTCTGGCTATGCTCCATCTTCATCACACAAAGTATTAAATCATGCACAACCCCGGTTTTAGCCAAGCAATTGTTTCATACTTTAGTATTCTCAAACTTTTTCAACTTTCACGCAATACATGAGCGAGAGCCATGGATATAGCACTATAGGTGGAATGGAATATGGTGGAGGTTGTGAAGAAGACAAAAAGAAGGAGATAGTCTCACATCAACTAGGCAAATTAATGGGCTATGGAGATGCCCATCAATCGATATCGATGCAAGTGAGTAGGGATTGCCATGCAACGGATGCACTAGAGCTATAAGTGTATGAAAGCTCAAACTGAAAACTTAGTGGGTGTGCATCCAACTTGCTTGCTCACGAAGACCTAGGGCAATTTGAGGAAGCCCATCATTGGAATATACAAGCCAAGTTCTATAATAAAAAATTCCCACTAGTATATGAAAGTGACAATATAGGAGACTCTCTATCATGAAGATCATGGTGCTACTTTGAAGCACAAGTGTGGAAAAAGGAATAGTAGCATTGCCCCTTCTCTCTTTTCTCTCATTTTTTTTGTTTTTTTTTGTTTTTTTGGTGGTCTTCTTTGGCCTCTTTTTTTATTTGGGCTTCTTTGGCCTCTTTTATTTTTTTGTAAAGTCCGGAGACTCATCCCAACTTGTGAGGGAATCATAGCTTCCATCATCCTTTCCTCTCATGGGACAATGCTCTAACAATGATGATCGTCACACTTTTATTTACTTACAACTCAAGAATTACAACTCGATACTAGAACAAAATATGACTCTATATGAATGCCTCCGGCGGTGTACCGGGATGTGCAATGATCTAGCATAGCAATGACATCAAAAAACGGACAAGCCATGAAAACATCATGCTAGCTATCTTACGATCATGCAAAGCAATATGACAATGATGGTGCGTGTCATAATAAACGGAACGGTGGAAGTTGCATGGCAATATATCTCGGAATGGCTATGGAAATGCCATAATAGGTAGGTATGGTGGCTGTTTTGAGGAAGGATATATGGTGGGTGTAATGCACCGGCGAAAGTTGCGTGGTACTAGAGAGGCTAGCAATGGTGGAAGGGTGAGAGTGCGTATAATCCATGGACTCAACATTAGTCATAAAAACTCACATACTTATTGCAAAAATTTATTAGTCATCGAAACAAGGTACTACACGCATGCTCCTAGGGGAAGGGTTGGTAAGAGTTAACCATCGCGCGATCCCGACCTCCACACAAAGGATGACAATCAATAAATAAATCATGCTCCGACTTCATCACATAACGGTTCACCATACGTGCATGCTACGGGAATCACAAACTTTAACACAAGTATTTCTACCATTCCACAATTACTCACTAGCATGACTCTAGTATCACCATCTTTATATCGCAAAACTATTGCAAGGAATCAAACATATCATATTCAGTGATCTACAAGTTTTATGTAGGATTTTATGACTAACCATGTGAATGACCAATTCCTGTTGACTCTCTAAATAGATATAAGTGAAGCATGAGAGTTTAATTCTTTCTACAAAAGATATACCCACTCTCTAACAAATATAAGTGAAGCAAAAGAGCATTCTACAAATGGCAATTTTCTATGTGTAGAGAAACAGGCAATCCAAACTTCAAATGATATAAGTGAAGCACATGAAGCATTCTATAAAGCCATGCTCAAAAGATATAAGTGAGGTGCAAAGAGCCTTCTATGAATCAACCAAGAACTTTCTCATACCAGCATGGTGCATTATTAAAAGAAAAATAAAAAGCACACGACGCTCCAAGATTTACGCATATCATGTGACGAATAAAAATATAGCTCCAAGTAAAATTACCGATGGTCGTTAGAAGAAAGAGGGGATGCCTTCCGGGGCATCCCCAAGCTTAGTTTCTTGGGAGTCCTTGAATATTACCTTGGGGTACCTCGGGCATCCCCAAGCTTAGTCTCTTTCCACTCCTTATTCCTTCATCCATCGTGATCTCACCCAAAACTTGGAAACTTCAATCACACAAAACTTAACAAAACCCTCGTGAGATTCGTTAGTATAATAAAGTAAATCACCACTTTAAGTACTGTTGTGAACTCATTCCAAATTCATATTAGCATTATATCTACTGTATTCCAACTTCACCATGGTTCATACCCCCCGATACTACCCATAGATCCATCAAAATAAGAGAACAATGCATAGAAAACAGAATCTGTCAAAAACAGAACAGTCTGTAGTAATCTGAACATCTACCATACTTATGTAACTCCAAAAATTCTGAAAAATTAGTAAAACATAAAAAATTTGCATATAAGTACTGTGTAAAAATTTCAGTAACTTTTGACATTCCAGTAAAAAATGTAAATTCACGCACTACAGCCAAATTTTCTGTTTTTGCACTGCACACACCAAACAAGCAATCTAATCATCCTAAAGGCAAATTTTGGCACATTATTTTTATAATACAAGGGATTTATACAAGGGGATAATTATTTTTGTTTAAAAGTTTATGTAATTAAGATTCACAAATTTTCTGTGAGAATGAACAAAGTTCAAGGAGCTCCCCCACTTCAACGGTGCTCGTCTTTCTTACTTTCACTTCCCTTTTTGAAAAGTTTTAGGTTCCCCACTTTATTTTTTTCTTTTTAAACTATATAAAAGCACACAACAGAATAAAATGACTCTCTAAAACTTCTGGGTTGTCTCCCTGGCAGCGCTTTCTTTAAAGCCATTAAGCTAGGCATAAAGTGCTCAAGTAATTGATCCACCCGGATCCCAAGGTATATCAAAGCCAATTTTAATTAACAATGATTTGTAATTTAGTAGTGAGCACAAATTAACATATATCATGCAACAACGAAGTCTAACTCTCTTCCTATGCATTGGCATATCATAAAAGAACAATTCATGCACATCAAGTAAAGGCCAATACATAGCATAAGCAGCTTCTTGCAATTTTATCACATTGGAAACATAGAGAGGTAGAGATGTAGTTGCTCTCTCATAATAATTGCAAGTAGGAGCAGCAAGCACATGCATATTATATCTATCAAAATCATCATGTGTAATAGTAAAAGGCAACCCATCTATATAATCCTTAATAAGTGCAAACTTCTCCGATATAGTGTAGTTGGGAGAATTCAAAAAGGTAATAGGACTATCATGTGTGGGTGCAATAGAAACAATTTCATGTTTAACATAAGGAACTATAGCAAGTTCATCTCCATAAGAATCATTCATATTGGCATCATGGCCACAAGCATAGCAAGCATCAAGTTCATCAAAAAGGGATATTTCAAACGAATCCAAGGGATCATGGCAATTATCATAGCATTCATCCTTCGGTAAGAACGAAGGGAAATTAAACAATGTATGAGTTGAAGAGTTACTCTCATTAGAAGGTGGGCATGGGTAGCTAATCCGCTCTTCCTCCTTTTGTTCTTTGCTCTACTCCTCATCTTTTTCATCCAATGAGCTCATAGTGTCATCAATTTCTTCTTCCATAGATTCCTGCAAAATATTAGTCTCTTCTTGGATAGCGGAGACTTTATCAATAAATTGATCAATATGGGCATCATATTCATAATTGGCATAACAATAACAAAGCATAGCCAAATTTTGAGATCGGTAAACAGCATCATCATAATCTTCATACTTTTCAAACAAAGCTTCAATTTCATAAGCACCCTTAAATGCAACAAACTCTTCTATTTGTTCCACATCATAGTAATCATATATACCATTAGCATAAGAAGCCAAGGTTTCATTATCATTAAATTTACATGAAAAGGGAAGGTGTTTAGCCTTCATCCTAGAGCAACAAGTAATATCATATCTCAAGCATAGATTCCAAGTATACCATTTCAACATATGAATTTGATCCCATAACAGTTTCCCTTTTTGAGTCAAGCGATAATCCCTAAAGTATTCATGTTGATCCAACATGTATCCCATTATCAAGTTGAATGGGGTTTTCTCGGGATTATCAAAGTAGTGCATAATATTTTCCACATAATGAGCATCGAGGGTTTTAGGAGGTTCCCCATCTCCATGAGTAGCAAGTACACCTAATTTTTTTGGTATTTCATGTTCCATATCCATAGCTAAAGATAGATAACAACTTAGAACAGCAAATAAAATCTACTTAGTGATAAAGCAAACAAGCACACACGAGAATATTCACCCCACGCTATTGCTCCCCGGCAACGGCGCCAGAAAAAGGTCTTGATAACCCACAAGTGTAGGGGATCAGTTGTAGCCTCTTTCGATAAGTAGGAGTGTCGAACCCAACGAGGAGCTAAAGGTAGAACAAATATTCCCTCAAGTTCTATCGACCACCGATACAACTCTACGCACGCTTAACGTTCGCTTTACGTAGAACAAGTATGAAACTAGAAGTACTTTGTAGGTGTTGTGGGATAGGTTTGCAAGATAATAAAGAACACGTAAATAAAAACTAGGGGCTGTTTAGATAAAGTAACAATTAAGTTAGTTTAACGAGTGTGGAAAAGTGGTGGTAGGAGTTGCGGAATTGTCCCTAAGCAATTGACTACGTTACTAGACCGATAGCAAGTTTTATGTGGGAGAGGCCACTGCTAGCATGTCATCCCTTACTTGGAATTCTATGCACTTATGATTGGAACTATTAGCAAGCATCCGCAACTACTAACGTTCATTAAGGTAAAACCCAACCATAGCATTAAGATATATTGGTCCCCCTTCAATCCCGTATGCATCAATTTCTATGCTAGGCTGAAGCTGCTATCACCCTTGCCCTCCAATACATAGTCCTATCAACATACAACTAACCCTATGGTGTGATCCACGCGCACGCTCATATGATGGGCACCAAAGGACAGCAACATAACCACAAGCAAATTAAACCAATCATAGCAATTCACCAATCACCGATAGGACAACAAAAATCTACTCAGACATCATAGGATGGCAACACATCATTGGATAATAATACGAAGCATAAAGCACCATGTTCAAGTAGAGGGTACAGCGGGTTGCGGGAGAGTGGACCGCTATAGATAGATGGGGGAAGGTGATGGAGGTGTTGGTGAAGATGACGGAGTTGTTGGAGTAGATCGCCGTCACACGATGATTGCCCCGGCGGCGTTCCGGCGCCACCAGGAGAGAGGGGGAGAGAGAGCCCCCCTCCTTGTTCTTCTTCCTTGACCTCCCCCCTAGATAGGAGGAGGGTTTCACCTCTAGTCCTTGGCCTCCATGGAAGCGGAGGGCGGGAGCCCCTCCGAGATTGGATCTCTCTCTCTGTTTCCTTCTGTTTCTGCCTTCCCAGATTTTGGCCTTTCACCGTTTCTTAAATTCCCGGAGATCCGTAACTCCGATTGGGTTGAAATTTTAACACGATGTTTATCCGGATATTATCTTTCTTGCGGAAAAAGAAGGGCACCAACCTCCTTACGGGGTGACCACAAGGATCCAGGGCGCGCCCTATCCCCTGGGGCGCGCCCCTATGGCTTGTGGGGCCCTCGGGCATCGTCTCGCGTTGATTCTTTTTCCCAAAAATCACATATATTCCAAAAAAAATCTCCGTAAGTTTTTATCGCGTTTGGACTTCGTTTGGTATGGATATTCTGCGAAACAAAAAACATGCAACAAACAGGAACTGGCACTGGATCAATATGTTAGTCCCAGAAATAGTATAAAAAGTTGCCAAAAGTATATGAAAGTTGTAGAATATTGGCATGAAACAATCAAAAATTATAGATACGACGGAGACGTATCAGTGGGATGCTCAGGTGCCGCCTCCACCTCACTACAACTTGGGACCAGATGGCTACTACGGATGGTGATTACCAAGCTAGGTCAAAAGCCTAAGCTTGGGGGAGTACGTATTTCCACCGACATTACATTCATGTTCACACATTTCATTCCAGTTGTCGGTGTTCACACTTTTTCATTGTAATATCCATGCTAGATTTGTTTTCTCGCTTTCTTCTTGTGTGTTTGAAAAACTTTGAGAAAATCCAAAAATATTTCCTACTTCTTTTTAGCTTTTCTTTCTAGCTTAGTTTAATTGTAGCATCAACAGAAAACCCAAAAAGATTTCTCGCTTCTTCTTTTACTTGTTGGGAGCTTTCCCGTGTAAATAGTTTTTATCGTTTTGTTTTTCCTCTTTAATTTGCTCTCTGTGAGAAAAAACAAAAACTCCAAAAATATTTCAGTGTGCTTCTCTGAAATTCTTTTCTTTTTATTTGAGTCGTACCTAGGAGAAGACCACGATGAAATTGTTGAGTGGTTCTCATCTGCATTATCGTTTATCTAACAAAGAGCCCATATTACTTTGTCTTCTCCTCTTGAATAAAATGTTTGCAAATTTCAGCTTAGTCCACGACATTCTTGCACTATTATTATTTTCTTATCATTCGGTCATGCAAGTGAAAGGCAATAATGACGACATTTGATGAATTGACTGTGGCAGAGAAAGGCGGGTATGAACTCAACTTGTTTTTGTTTTTGTAAATATGTTTAACCTAGTATCCCTTGATTCAGCTCATTATGATCGAACATGTTTGCAATGACCATTAGAGATTATAGTTGTTCATACCATGCTTAAGTAGCTAGGAGTGGATAATGATATATCTTGGGTGTCAACATGCATTAAAATGGTTGTGATGCGGTATGATGATATGGTATCCTCCTCCGAATGTTTCAAGTGGCTTGACTTGGCACATGTTCACGCATGTAGTTGAATCAAAACCAACATATGTTCATGGTGTCCATATCCTACTCATGCTAGTATTCAATGTTGATTATATGTAATGCATGTTCATGACCATTTTCACTCTCTAGCTGGCCGCTTCTCAATCTAATTGCTAGCCTTCGCATGTACTAAGCGGGAATACTGCTTGTGCATCAAAACCCTTAAACCAAGTTATGCCAGATGAGTCCACTATATCTACCTATATGCGGTATTACCCTGCCGTTCCAAGTAAATTTGCATGTGTCACCTCTAAAAATTCAAATGAACATCTGTTTTGTGTGCCTGGACCGCTCATGGAGCGACAGGGGGCGGTTAGTATCTTCCATGCTAAGCGGGCTATTCTCATGATGAGTGTTTATTCACTTGTCCTTACACGAGAGGGGCGGTAATAGGGATTCCTAGTCCCGAAATAAAAAATAAAAAATAATTAAACAAAACTCCCGCAGGAATGTTGTTGGTTTGGACGGTACCCGTGGATGCGGCTCGCCATGGAGTGTGATTGTTGGTGGAGGGGGAGTAAACCTTTACTTTTACTGCTTGGGAACCGCCGCTAATTTGTTTAGCATGGAAGATATTGATAACTCTTGGTCGTGACGTTGACAGGAAGGGTGTACCTCCCAAAATTATACGTATCTCTGTTTTAAACTTTGAGCTCTGGCACCGCTGCAAATCCATGCTTCCCTCTGCGAAGGGACTATCTATTTACTTTTATGTTGAGTCATCACCTTCTCAAATAAGCGCCAGACCTGAGAGCACTATTGTCATCCTCATGCATTATGTATAGTTGATGTTGGGTGCAGCATGAATGGATCTTTTCTACCATGAATTACAATGTTTAGTCTCTGCTTGAACTTTGGAGGTGCTCTGCATTTATGTTTTGCGGTCTCGGAAAGGGCAAGCGATATACCACTATTGTAATCTTTGCTGATAACCTGGGTGCTACTTAAGCATATATATGTAAACAAGAACAAAAGGGTTCATAAAAGTTTTTCTTTATCACTTTCAGTTTGTTAACTGAATTGCTTGAGGACAAGCAAAGGTTTAAGCTTGGGGGAGTTGATACATCTCCAACGTATCTACTTTTCCTCACCCTTTTGCACTTGTTTTGGACTCTAATTTGCATGATTTGAATGGAACTAACCCGGACTAACGTTGTTTTCAGCAGAACTACCATGGTGTTGTTTTTTGTGCAGAAATAAAAGTTCTCGGAATGGAACGAAACTTTTTGGAGAATTATTTCAGAATATATGTGAATTATTGGAGCCAAAATCCACCGAGGAGGGGGGCCAAGGTGGCCAGCACCCACCAGGGCGCGCCCTGGTGGGTTGTGCCCACCTCGTGGCCCCACTTGCCCTAATTCCGCCACTATAAATTCCTATTTTCAGAGAAAAAAATCAGAGATAACGTTTCATCGCGTTTTACGATACGGAGCCACCGCCACCTCCTGTTCTTCATCGGGGGGCCAGATCTGGAGCCCGTTTGGGGCTCCGGAGAGGGGAATCTTTGGTCTTCGTCATCACCAACCTTTCTCCATCGCCAATTCCATGATGCTCCCCACCGGGAGTGAGCAATTCCTTCGTAGGCTTGCTGGTCGGTGAGGAGTTGGATGAGATTCATCATGTAATCGAGTTAGTTTTGTTAGGGCTTGATCCCTAGTATCCACTATGTTCTGAGATTGATGTTGCTATGACTTTGCTATGCCTAATGCTTGTCACTAGGGCCCGAGTGCCATGATTTCAGATCTGAACCGTTTATGTTATCATCTCTATATCTATGTTCTTGATCCGATCTTGCCTAGTCATATGCACCTATTATGTGTTATGATCCGTCAACCCCATAGTGACAATATTTGGGATACTTCGCGGTGATGACCGTAGTTTGAGGAGTTCATGTATTCACCATGTGTTAACGCTTTGTTCCAGTTCTCTATTAAAAGGAGGCCTTAATATCCCTTAGTTTCCTTATGGACCCCGTTGCCACGGGAGGGTAGGACAAAAGATGGCATGCAAGTTCTTTTCCATAAGCACGTATGACTATTTACGGAATACATGCCTACATTACATTGATGAACTGGAGCTAGTTCTGTGTCGCCCTAGGTTATGACTGTTATATGATGAATATCATCCAACGAGTTACCGATCCAGTGCCTACGAGCTTTCCACTTATTGTTCTTTCTAAGTTACTATTGTTGTTGCTGCTGTTCCAACTGCTACAAAACTATTGCTACTACTGTTACCGCTACTGTTACTATCACTACTGCTATCAAACTATCATATTACTGTGCTACTGATCACTCTGTTGCAGATATTTAATCTCCAGGTGTGGTTGAATTGACAACTCAACTGCTAATACTCTCAAGTATTCTTTGGCTCCCCTTGTGTCGAATCTATAAATTTGGGTTGAATACTCTACCCTCGAAAACTGTTGCGATCCCCAATACTTGTGGGTTATCACTGCTGTGTGCGTTACAAAGCAAAAAAAATCCGTTGACTTGTTGTTGTGTGCTTGGTGTTGTGGTGCTTGTGGTGGTGCTTGGGAAAGAAGACTTGTTGAGGCTGAGTTCTGCTGCTGCTGTTGAGTAGATGAAGTGTGTAGTCCTGAGGGTTGTTGTTGCTGATTATCCCGCCAAACGATGGCTGAACCAAATGCTCTGGCTAAGGCTTGCAAGAAGCTTGCTACGATCCTCGTGCAGTCCAACTCTGGGGCCATCCTTCCTCGACAGAAAGTGCTTCAGAAGCTCAAAATGTCACCCCTGGACATGAAGCTGGAGAGGGCCACAAATTATTTGAGTTGGTCCCGGAGGGCATTGCTGGTTGTGGAACAGAAGGAACTTGATGGGCACTTATTGGGTGCGGTTGATGAACCAGGAGACAAGACTACCGCAGAGGGAAAGAGGTGGAAGGTCATAAACTCCGTGCTCGTTGGCTGGTTGTTGAACTCAGTGGTGCCCTCCAATGGACGCTCTGTGGAGGGACTATCCACGTCCGCCGAGATATGGAAGACTCTATCCACCCAATACTCAGGCAAGGGTAATTTCATGTTAATTGCTCAGATTGAGGGGAAAATCAGCCAGCTGTGCCAAGGTGATGACATGTGAGTGATGGCCTATGTGGCAGAGTTGCAGGCTCTGTGGGCGGAGCAGGATAACTGTGATCCTCTGGAACTTTATGATGCAGCTTGCATCAAGTCAAAGCGCAAGTGGATTGCACGCAGGTGTGTGCTGGAACTATTGGAAGGGCTCAGAGGTTGCTTTCATGGCACGGGAGATTCCTGTTGCACCAACCTCTCCTGCCAACTATTGAGGAGACTATTGCAGCAATGTCTCAAGAGGAGGTGAGGCTGTCTCTTGAGCATGCAGACATGAAGGTTGTGTCGGCTTCGACATTTGCAGTCACTGAGCGCATGGAGTGGGGAGATCCCAACAAATGTCATATTTGTGGGGAGGAAGGTCATTAGAAGAGGGAATGTCCAACTCGTGGTAGAGGCAAGGGATATTACAGAGGGGGAACTGGCAGAGGCAGGCATGCTAGAGGTAGAGGTGGATACCCAGGGAACTCAGGGGGTCAACTTTCTAGGGGCAGAGGTGGCTACTCAGGAAACTCGGGGGGTCAGAGGGCGCATATGGTAATTGAAAGGGACACTGGGATGTCACAGGGCGAGGGAGTTGATTTGGCTGCCTATGGAGACTTTGCTCACTGGGCCTCCACTGATGAAGGTAATCCGACAAAGGCATCTCTTATTCCTAATGAGAGTGCTTTAGAGTGGGTCCTAGACTTTGGAGCATCTAAGCATGTTGCGGGTAATTCCTGTGTGTTTGAGTCTTACCATAAGCATGCTCCTACTCACAAGGGCACTATACAAACTGTCGATGGTACAAATCAGCCTGTTGATAATCCCCAAGTGCAAGGAATCATCGTAGCAATTTCCAAAGGTGGAAGTGATAAGTATGGAGTGTCGAACCCACAAGGAGCTAAAGGTAAGATCAATATTCTCTCAAGTCCTATCTGCCACTGATACGACTCTACGTACGCCGAACGTTTGCTTCCAACTAGAAACGAGAAACAAAATTACGTTGTGGGTATGAAGAGAATAGCTTTGCATGATATCGGAGAACTAAAATAAAAAATAGGTGCTATTATCATAAAGTTAGAATATATTACAAATAGCGAGTGTGGAATAATGATGGGTCGGTGTACGGAATTATCCTAGGCAATTGTTAACAAGATCGGTAATCATTATTGCAATTTTATATGAGGGAGAGGCATAAGCTAACATACTTTCTCTACTTGGATCATATGCACTTATGATTGGAACTCTAGCAAGCATCCGCAACTACTAAAGATCATTAAGGTAAAACCCAACCATAGGATTAAATCATCAAGTCCCCTTTATCCCATACGCAACAACCCCCTTACTCGGGTTTAAGCTTCTGTCACTCTAGCAACCCACTATAAGCGAATCATGAACGTATTGCAACACCCTACAGCGGGAATCCTTCACGTGTGCGCGGCACGGAAGGCACCATAGGACAGCACCAAAATAAACATACAACTCAAACCAATCTAGATCATCAATCAACCCATAAGACAAAAGAAATCTACTCAAAACATCATAGGATGGCAACACATCATTGGATCATAATATGTGGCATAAAGCACCATGTTCAAGTAGGGGATTACAGCGGGATGCGAGAGAGTGGACCGCTGAAAAGATATGAGGACGGTGATGAAGAAGGTGATGTTGATGAAGACGATCACCGCGGCGATGGTTCCCCCGATGGCACTCCGGGGTCACCGAGAGAGAGGGGGAGAGGGTCTCCCCCTTGTGCTTCCTCCTCCATGGCCTCCCCCCTAGGTGGGGAGAGGTTCTCCCTCTGGTCCTTGGCCTCCATGGTGATGATGGCCCCTCCGTCTTCCTCCTCCATGGTCTCCGGTGATGGTGACCCCCTCCGGCAGGGTGCCGGAGAGGGCCAAGATTGATTTTTCATGGCTACAGAGACTTGCGGCGGCAGAACTTCTAATCTAGGGTTCTTTACGGGGACTTGGGTATTTATAGGAGTATTTGGCGTTGGTCCCACGTCCAGAAGGTTCCCGAGGAGGTGACAAGCCAGAGGGGCGCGTCCTAGGGGGGGCGCCCCCCACCCTTGTGGATGCCTCGGGCTTCCTCTCCGGTATCTTTTCACTCCAGTATTTTTTATATTTTCCAACAATATTCTCCGTAAATTTTCAGCCCATTCCGAGAACTTTTATTTCTGCACAAAAACAACACCACGGTAGTTCTGCTGAAAACAGCGTCACTCCGGGTTAGTTCTAATCAAATCATACCAAAATCATAAAAAATTGTTGTAAACATGGCATGAATACTTCATAAATTATAGATACGTTGGACACGTATCAGCATCCCCAAGCTTAATTCCTGCTCGTCCTCGAGTAGGTAAATGATAAAAGAAATAATTTATGAAGTGTGAATGCTAGCAAGTGCACAAGTTTGATCAATGATAATTCCAATCACTTTTTCTAGCATCAATATAAACCATAAACAGTAGCTCATCTCATAAAACTTCTCATGATCAAGTAACAAGCTATTCACATGTTAAAGTACAGACCAGAAAGTTTCTTGAAAACTAACAAACCATGTTCCTAGTCATCGAACAATTGCAATTCATCTTATTTTCAGGAAGGGTCTATATAAGAGCTTTGATTTAGCAAATTCCACATACTCAACTATCATATAGTCTTCCATGATTATTGACACTCAAAGCATATTTTTAGAACAAATAGCACCCATCAAACACAGAGAAAGATAGGGGCTTAATGTGTCGCCTCCCAACTTATTTATCATATAGATAATTGTCAACAATAATAATTCATGATCAAATATATTTGTATGGATATATATGTCTAGATCATTCCCCAACACATGACGCTTGCCAAGAGAAAAAGGCAAAATATAGGAAGTGGTGAAGATCACCATGACTCTTGCATAAAGGTAAGTACTAGAAAGTAAAAGATAGGCCCTTCGCAGAGGGAAGCAGAGGTTGTCATGCGCTTTTTGTTTTTGGATGTGCAAACCCTTAATGCAAAGGAACGTCACGTTGTATTGCCCTTTGTGATAGCAACCATTATTATGCAGTCCATCGCTTTTATTTCTTTACCATCACAAGTTCGTACAACGCTTATTTTCCTTTACAATAAAGGATCATACATATTTAGGAGCAATTTTTATTGCTTTTTTGCACCGATGACAACTTACTTGAAGGATCTTACTCAATCCATAGGTAGGTATAGTGGACTCTCATGGCAAAACTGGTTTAAGGGTGTTTGGATGCACAAGTAGTATTTCTACTTGGTGCGGAAGTTTTGGCTAGTATGAGGTGGAAGCAAGCACCACATGTTGGAGGATCCATAACAATATAACTTCTATACAAATATACCCAAACATAACTCATTACGTTGTCTTCCTTGTCCAATTTCAACTAATTTGCTCAAGTTTGAAAATAATTAATGAGCTCACAATCATAGAAGATGTCCAAGATAGTATTTTTATATGTGGAATCTCTCTTCCTTCAATATTCTTTCATGAATTGTTCAAGTGACCAATGCGGTGTTTGCTAACTTTCAATAAATTTTACCACCTATACTTATTAGGTGTGAAGTCATTACTCCCCATGGGATAGGTATATGAAGCATATTTAATTTCAGATTTATGATATTCAATTCATTCAACCATTTACTCATAGGGTATAAGTGAAGCACGAGAGTGAATGACAAACTACTCCCGAAAGATATAAGTGAAGATCAATGTGTAGTCAATTAGTTTAAATAGCCATGTGAGGACTCTCTCTTATTAAAAATTTCAGATCCAATGATTTTATTGAAACAGCAAACAAAATAAAATGGCATTCCAAGGATAGCACACATCATGTGGACGAATAAAAATTTAGGCTCAACATAGGCTAACCGATAATTGTTGATGAAGAGAGGTGGGATGCGTAGCATCCCCAAGCTTAGATGCTTGAGACTTCTTGAAATATTTGCTTGGGGTGCCTTGGGAATCCCCAAGCTTGAGCTTTTGTATCTCGTTCAATCCTCTCATATCATTGTTTCACCTATTCTCAAAAACTTCATCCACACAAAACTCGAAAAGAACTCGTGAGATAGGTTAGTACACATAATAGTAAATCAACTCTTTACGTACTGCCAAGACAAGTTGCATAATAATTTCAAACATCATCTACTTTTTACTATCATCTCCACAATTTATATCTACCAATATAGGCTATGGAAACTATAGGATAAATAGATAACGAAACTACGACAGCAATCTGTCCAAACAGAACAGTCTGTAGAAATTTATGAAAACAGTGTACTTATGTAACTAAAAAAATTATGAAAATTTAGGACATGCTAAATAATTTATATGACAATACTATGTAAAAAATTCAGAAATTTTCCATGTTCCGGTAAAATATGAAAATTCAAACACTACAGCAAAAGTTTCTGTTTTTACACAGCACACATCAAACATGCAATGCAAGCATCCTAAAGCAATTCTTGAAACTTTTTATTGAAAAACAAGATTATAAATGACTCCTAACAGAGAACAAGAAAATAAAATGACGCTCCAAGCAAAACTGATATTATGTGACGAATAAAAATATAGCTCCAAGTGAGGTTACCGATAATGTTGAAGACGAAAGAGGGGATGCCTTCCGGGGCATCCCCAAGCTTAGTTGCTTGGATCTTCCTTGAATATTACCTTGGGGTGCCTTGGGCATCCCCAAGCTTAGGGTCTTGCCACTCCTTATTATCCTCCTATCGATATCTCACCCAAAACTTGAAAACTTCAATCACGTAAAACTTAACGGAACTTCGTGAGATGGGTTGGTATGATAAAGAGCAAATCATTCACTTGGGTACTGTCAACGATAAGATTCATAATTTTTCTCGCATAATGTCTACTGTAAATTATCATTTCCACAATTTATATCACTTAATATAATCCATGGAAATGCTAAAACAAGCAAACTATGCAAACAAGGGAGATTCTGTCAAAAACAGAACAGTCTATAATGATCTGAACAATGACCATACTTCTGCAGCCCCAAAAATTCTGAAAAAATAGGACAACCTAGGAAATTTGTATATCAATCATGTGTAAAAAAATCAGAAGCTTTTGACTCTCTGGTGAATTTATAAAAATTCTGGACTGGGCACCAAAGTTTCTGTTTTTGCACAGGATCAAGTCAACTATCAACCACATCATCCCAAAGGCATTACTTGGCACTTTATTGAAAGAAAACATATAAAACATAGTTACTACAGTAGCATAATCATGATAACACACAAAAACAGTAGGGGTAAATATTGGGTTGTCTCCCAACAAGCGTTTTCCTTTAATGCCTTTTTAGCTAGGCATGACATTTTAATGATACTCTTCCAAGCCTAATTCCGATGATAATTTTATCCATACTCTAAAAGATATAAGTGAAGTTCATAGAGCATTCTACAAAGCCATACTCAAAAGATTTAAGTGAAGCGCATGAAGCATTCTACAAATCAATGAAGGACTATCTCATACTAGAAGGGTGCATAAAAGGAAAAGAAAAACACTAAAGACGCATATCATGTGAACAAAACAAAAATCGAGGTATACCGATAATTGTTGAAGAATAAAGATGGGATGCCTTCCGGGGCATCCCCAAGCTTAGATGCTTGAGTCTCCTTGAAATATTTACTTGGGGTGCCTTGGGCATCCCCAAGCTTGAACTCTTGTCTCTCCGTATTCTTCTTATATCGATACCTCCTCGATCTTCGAACACTTCATTCACACAAAACTTAACAAAACCCTCGTGAGATCCGTTAGTATAATAAAGCAAAATACTACTTTAAGTACTGTTGTGAACTCATTCCAAATTCATATTAGCATTATATCTACTGTAGTCCAACTTCACCATGGTTCATACCCCCCCGATACTACCCATAGATTCATCAAAATAAGAGAACAATGCATAGAAAACAGAATCTGTCAAAAACAGAACAGTTTGTAGCAATCTGGAAACTTCGTATACTTCTGTAACTCAAAAAATTCTGAAAATTTAGGACAAATTAAACAATTTATATAGAAGTACTGTGTAAAACTTTCAGCAACTTTTGACATTTCAGTAAGAAATTTAAATTCATGCACTACAGTCAAAGTTTCTGTTTTTGCACCGCACATAGCAAACAAGCAATCTAATCATCCTAAAAGCAAATCTTGGCACATTATTTTTATAATACAATGGATATATACAAGGGGATAATTATTTTTGAGAAGCTTCCATGAAAAATTCTACATTGTTTTCATGAGCATGAACACAAGTGTTCAAGGTCGACCCTCACTTCTCCAATGCACAACCTTCCAATCACTTCTCTTTTTGAAAACTATCTTAGGCATAAGAGGCAAGTAATTCTTTTTGTATTTTTCATTATTTAAATTTTTTTTGTTTCACCCACAACTAAAGAAAGCAAAAAGGGAAAACAAAATCTACTTAGTGAAGAAAGCAAACAAGCACACACGAGAATATCAACCCCACGCTATTGCTCCCCGGCAACGGCGCCAGAAAAGAGCTTGATAATCCCCAAGTGCAAGGAATCATCGTAGCAATTTCCAAAGGTGGAAGTGATAAGTATGGAGTATCGAACCCACAAGGAGCTAAAGGTAAGATCAATATTCTCTCAAGTCCTATCTTCCACTGATACGACTCTACGTATGCCGAACGTTTGCTTCCAACTAGAAACAAGAAATAAAACTACGTTGTGGGTATGAAGAGAATAGCTTTGCATGATATCGGAGAACTAAAATATAAAAATAGGTGTTTTTATCATAAAGTTAGAATATATTACAATATATTACAAATAGCGAGTGTGGAATAATGATGGGTCGGTGTGCGGAATTATCCTAGGCAATTGTTAACAAGATCGGTAATCATTATTGCAATTTTATATGAGGGAGAGGCATAAGCTAACATACTTTATCTACTTGGATCATATGCACTTATGATTGGAACTCTAGCAAGCATCCGCAACTACTAAAGATCATTAAGGTAAAACCCAACCATAGCATTAAAGCATCAAGTCCCCTTTATCCCATACGCAACAACCCCCTTACTCGGGTTTAAGCTTCTGTCACTCTAGCAACCCACTATAAGCGAATCATGAACGTATTGCAACACCCTGCAGCGGGAATCCTTCACGTGTGCGCGGCACGGAAGGCACCATAGGACAGCACCAAAATAAACATACAACTCAAACCAATCTAGATCATCAATCAACCCATAAGACAAAAGAAATCTACTCAAAACATCATAGGATGGCAACACATCATTGGATCATAATATGTGGCATAAAGCACCATGTTCAAGTAGGGGATTACAGCGGAATGCGGGAGAGTGGACCGTTGAAAAGATATGAGGACCGTGATGAGGAAGGTGATGTTGATGAAGACGATCACCGCGGCGATGGTTCCCCCGATGGCACTCCGGCGCCACCGAGAGAGAGGGGGAGAGGGTCTCCCCCTTGTGCTTCCTCCTCCATGGCCTCCCCCCTAGGTGGGGAGAGGTTCTCCCTCTGGTCCTTGGCCTCCATGGTGATGATGGCCCCTCCGTCTTCCTCCTCCATGGTCTCCGGTGATGGTGACCCCCTCAGGCAGGGTGCCGGAGAGGGCCAAGATTGATTTTTCGTGGCTACAGAGACTTGCGGCAGCGGAACTTCTGATCTAGGGTTCTTTACGGGGACTTGGGTATTTATAGGAGTATTTGGCGTTGGTCCCACGTCTAGAAGGTTCCCGAGGAGGTGACAAGCCAGGGGGGCGCGCTCTAGGGGGGGCACCCTTGTGGCTGCCTCGGGCTTCCTCTCCGGTATCTTTTCACTCCAGTATTTTTTATATTTTCCAAAAATATTCTCCGTAAATTTTCAGCCCATTCCGAGAACTTTATTTCTGCACAAAACAACACCACGGTAGTTCTGCTGAAAACATCGTCAGTCCGGGTTAGTTCTAATCAAATCATACCAAAATCATAAAAAATTATTGTAAACATGGCATGAATACTTCATAAATTATAGATATGTTGGAGACGTATCACCTGTCGTAGGGGTTGGCACAGTCAAATGCACTTCAACCATCTCCTTATCGTCAGTTTTACATGTGCCAGCTTTTCCTGTCAATTTGGTCTCTTTCAGTGCTCTCATTGATCAAATAGACTGTCGTGTGATTCTTGACAAGTTCGGTTGCTTGATTCAGAAGCGACAGACGAGCCAGACGGTTGGGACTGACACCAGGCGTAGGGGGCTCTCGTACATCGACCAGGAGGTGCAACCGGACTTGGTGTGTGTTGCGACCATGGAGGACAAGGAGAAGCAGGTGATGATTCATCACTATAGGATGGGTCATATATCTTTTGATAAGATGATTAGAATATTTCCGGGTGTTATGTGTGGAATAGGCAAGGGCAAGTTGACATGTGATGCTTGCGAATATGCAAAACACACACGAGCCTCATATGTGAGTAAGGGGCTTAGGAGCATATCTCCTTTTATGCTCATTCATTCGGATGTATGGACTAGCCCAGTAGTGTTAATGAATGGAAAGAAGTATTTTGCTACCTTTATTGACTGTTATTCTCGTATGACTTGGATTTATTTGATGCGTCACAAGGATGAGGTGTTTAACTGTTTTTAGAACTTCCATGCTCTTGTAAAGAACTAGTTTCAGGTGCAGGTCAATGTGCTCAGGACTGACAATGGTACAGAGTATGTGAACAATATTTTTGAGGCTTTCATGGCTGACCAAGGGATTCTTCATCAAACTTTGTCCGGACACACCTCGGAATGGAGTGGCCGAAAGGAAGAATCGTCATATTCTTGAGGTTGCTCGGCCGTTAATGTTTACCATGAATGTGCCTAAGTTCTTATGGGATGAAGCAGTTATGACAGCCGCATACCTGATCAACCGGACACCTTCCAGGATACTAGGTATGAAATATCCGTCTGAGTTGCTCGTTGGAGATAATAAGTTTGTTGTTTCCCCAAAGCTGGTTGGCAGTACTTGCTTTGTTCGTGATCACCGACCATCTGTTGGAAAGCTTGATCCTCGAACAGTGAAGTGTGTATTTCTGGGATACTCCTCTAGTCAGCAGGGGTATAAATGTTGGTGTCCCTCTGAAAAACGCAGATTTGTGAGTATGGATGTTACCTTCAGGGAGTCTGAGCCATTCTATGGTGCGCCGACTGATCTCAGTCTGTTGTTTGCAGAGCTTGACCACCTACATCATGTGCAAGATGGTCAAGAAGGGGAGAAGGATGTGTCTCATACTCAGGGTGATCATGTGGGCAATAACACTGATAATGATGTGCAAGTTCAGATCCAATCAGTAGTGGGAACAATTCCGGTTAGTACTCTCACTGATGATGATGTGCAGGTTCATGTCGAGCCAACTGTCGATACAATTAAGATTGGTGCTCTTCAGGTTCCTGTTCGGGATCGATGGTAGACGAACACCCTGGTGTACTCTCGACGGCAACCACACGTGCAAGGGGAGCAGCAAGGCAGTGGAGCAAGAGTGCGGCGGGGGCAAGGGTGCGGGGGGGGCAGCAAGGCAGTGGGGCAAGAGTGCAGGGGGAGCAGCGAGACAGTGAGACAAGCTCATCTGACACAGTGAAGCTGCCCATTGCATTGCGAAAGGCTACACGCGAAGCGGCAAGAAAGGGTGAAGTAGCGAGGAAGGCTCTACCAAAGGATGATGCTTGTGATGATCTTCATATTGGCAATTTTGTGTCTTATAAGGCTTTGTCACCCTCATATAAGGCGTTTGTTGCCTCCCTTCAAACTATGTCAATTCCAAAGGATTGGAAGGCTGCAAAGCAAGATCCGAAGTGGCGTGAAGCGATGATAGAAGAGTTGGAAGTACTGAGGAAAAACAAGACATGGGTGCTCACCACATTGCCGGCAGAAAAGAAAGCAGTGAGTTGTAAGTGGATCTGCACAGTGAAGCAGAATCCTGAAGGGAAGGTGGAACGGTATAAGGCCAGATCGGTTGCCACAGGATATAGTCAAACTTATGAAATTGACTATGATGAGACGTTTGCTCTCGTGGCAAAGATGAACACGGTAAGGATATTGGTCTCCCGTGCTGCAAACTTTGGGTGGAAGTTGCATCAATTAGATGTCTAGAATGCCTTCTTGCATGGTGGGTTGCAGGAAGAAGTGTACATGGAGATACCATCAGGTTTTGGTACTTCAGAGACTACGGGGAAGGTATGCAGGCTGAAGAAATCCTTGTATGGACTGAAGCAATCACCAAGGGCATGGTTCGATAGGTTCAGACGTGTTTTTCGTGGTATGGGGTATGGTCAATGTAACGGTGACCACACGATGTTCTACAAGCACTCTGATCGGAAGATCACCATTCTTGTTTATGTGGATGACATTATCATCACTCGAGATGATAAGGAGGAAATAGAGAGATTGAAGGGTTGTTTGAGCAAGGAGTTTGAGGTAAAGGATTTGGGTAACCAAAAATACTTCCTTGGCATTGAAGTGGCTCGGACAGAGAAGGGAATCTCTTTGTGCCAACGAAAATACACCTTGGATCTCTTGAGTGACATGGGCATGATGGGATGTCGTACTGCCCCTACTCCGATTGAACAAAATCACCAAGTGACGGCACAATTAGGAGAGCTAGTGAATAAGGAAGATTATCAGAAATTGGTTGGGTGGTTGTTGTACTTGTGTCATACCAGGCCTGACATTACGTATGCTATGGGGGTGGTGAGCAGATACATGCATGAACCAAGGAGTGGTCATCTTGATATTGTGCACAGAATCCTGAGATACTTAAAGGGGACTCCGGGTAAAGGGTTGTGGTTTGGGAAGAGTGGACATCTTGAGGTGGATGGCTATAGTGACTCTGACTGGGCCAGTTGTCAAGATGGTAGAAGATCAACTTCTGGCCACTACGTGTTTGTGGGAGGAAATTTGGTGTCATGGAGAAGCAAGAAACAACCGGTTGTGTCTAGATCAACAACAGAAGCTGAGTATATAGCATTATCTCAAGGGTTGTGTGAGATGCTCTGGGAGTACCTACTAAGCGAGTTGAAACTTTTGAGGAAGGGAGCCTTGAAGGTGTTGTGTGACAATCAGTCAGCTATAGCCATCGCTAATAACCCAGTTCAACATGATAGGACAAAGCATGTGAAAATTGATCGCTTCTTCATTAAGGAGAAACTTAATGCCGGGATCATCAGCCTTACTCATGTCAGCTCTGGACATCAGTTTGCAGATTGTTTGACAAAGGGACTCGGAACAAAGAACTGTAACTTGGCATGTGACAAGATGGGAATGATATATATCTACCACCCATCTTGAGGGGAGTGTTGAACCGGCATCAACCCAGCCCATCCTCTTGTCCCTTAGGGCCCAAGCCCATGTAGAGGACTGACCTAGAAGGAGTCACCCAGTCCTCCCGTTCCCATCCGAGCCACACACACACACACACACTGCTTCCCTTCTCAATCTCAACAAATATTAAAGCATATTTTTTTACATTTAATTATATATCATCTCAGCCAAATTGCCCCCACTAGGAGAGGTATTAGATGTGAAGGACATCCAGAGACAGGGAACTGAGTCAGACATCCTGGATTAAGCAAATAATCAGACTCTTGGGATAACAGGATACATACACAAAAATAAACACGGGAATCAATGCATGGTTTCCATGAGAATTGATGTCATAGTAGTTTCTTTTTTCAATCAGAATTTCTTGTGTTAGTCAAACAACCAGAATAAAGTTGGAGGCGATCAATTTTGTGTTAGTCATCAAACAGGCCTCCATAGTACTCCCTCCGTTCCTAAATATAAGTTTTTTTTAGAGGTTTCACTAGGGGGCTACATACGGAGCAAAATAAGTGAATCTACACTCTAAAGTATGTCTATATGCATCCGTATGTAGTCTTCTAGTGAAACCTCTAAAAAGACTTATATTTAGGAACGGATGGAGTATCTCACAGAAGAGCATTTCCAATGACTTACGGACGAATGCCAAATCATGCGCGTTGTTCCACTTCCACCTGTACTCTTTAGGTTACATACAATGCCTCGGTCGGGTAGTACACCTCTCCACTAACTAATGGTACGTAGCACTCCTGTTGCCCGAAGGTGGGAAAGCCTGTCGCCTTCGTGGATTCTGGAAATTCCCCTCATCCTCTTCGCCGCCACCGGGGATTTGTTTCGAACTTTTCCGTTTATCTCCAGAATCCGCATTGATTGCCCTGGCCACTGCATTGTCCTTTCTTCTCTCAGATCTAACCTCTCCAAATGAAATATTCTTTCTAGCTTCGGCGTAATCAAAGGCCTTCAGCTGGTCATTAAATTCTAGTTCGTCCGGTGCTTGGTGCTTCTGTTGAAGGTCTCTGCTCTCATTGAGGGATCTGAAGCGTTCCTCGACGCCAGATGAAAGCTCAGGAGGGGAGCTAGACACATTAGTGTCTCCAGGTTTGCACTCGCTCTGTCCATCCACGTTGCCATTTTCTGGGTCATCTGTTCCAGTGTCCAGCTGAATCACTTCCTCCATCTGAGAAGCAGGATCATCGCACATGATTTCCAGTTCAGGTTGCACCGATTTTGCTAATGGAAGGCCAGTGGCTGGAGGATTTGCACCACCTGCAAAATGATGGAAAGGCAGTACCACGGAAGACTTGATCTTCTCCACCTTGCTTTTACTCTGCATTTGTAATACAAGCCAAACAAAGTCAAGCATTACTAGGGAAAGCTAATGGGGAAAAGTGCTTTCTGTTGCACCCAAAAAACAGAACAAAGATAACATCATATATTGCAAATTAGTGAGCTTATAAAAACCTGAAGTCACATAATGAAGACAAGTCACCAACCTTTCCACAGTAAGAACTTTGGTACAAATTTCAAGTAGCATCTATACTGAGACATTTACCCCATGCGGCAATAGGGACTACAGAGGAAATTCACGAAAAGAGGAGACTATTCCATATATTGCCCCTTAATTAATTGAGTAAAGTGGGAGCTCTTGGTATATCTCTTTGGAACAGAAGTCATAACTAATTTATTTACATGCACTTATTTTCCAACGGTACCACAGGTATCCCCCGTAGGTAAGAGGTTGGGGTATACCCACAGTTCAAACACAATTAGTAAATTAATTCAAGATCTCCATCACTTGTTAATTCCAGTGGGGAAAGAGAAAAAAAAGGACAGAACAGAAACATCCAATACCTGGTCACTTGAAAATCCTGGAAATAGATTTGGCCTTCTTGCGGAAGAGGGCTTTCCTAACAGAGCACCAAAAGCCGTAGGTCTCTTCGATACTTGAACTGTTGCCTTTATTACCTGAACAATGGAGTTGTTTAGATACTGATACAGCAGAAGAAATATAGCAAACAAAGGCAAATGATTCTCTTACTTGCTGCTGACCACCATCGCTCGGTATCACTGTATCTGCTTGCCCAGTAGCGCCTGGCAACGCCCCAAAGCTCTTGATTTCAGGTCTGATGTTATCTAGTTGCAAATTACCTAAAGAAGCTCCGCTTGTAACATTCCCGGTACAGAAAGAAGCAGTATGGGCATTTGTAATCACTGTGGGAGCTACATCAGGTTCAGCAATCAGCTGAAGAATACTTTCATTACTATCAGCATCGACGGCAGGAATCATTTCAGTGTCTTCACTGCCGTTCTTCGCTTCTGCCGCCATTAACTGCACAAAATGATCCATTAGTATGAAAAGTAGCCCAGATTCCTTAGTACATCTCTGAGGTAGTTCCTACAAATTGCAACAGTAAAGTAATGATAATTGATTAGTTTCACATTGATCACCAGAACTACCTCTTCCAGCCTTCCTATCTTCAGTTGCTCAGCTATACTTTCAAAAGCATCGGCATTTGCGACGGCATTCCTTATGATAGTAATGACATGTCCGAGATGGTGCTCAAGAAATTTATTTTTTGACTTCACTGTTCTTTTTAACCTCCCAGAAGTCACGGGCATCTGCTTGGCTGTAGTCCAAATTCAAAGGATAAATTAGGCAGGCTAACAAACGCATGTAAGCAATATACATAGATTAGGAAAGAGCAGTACCTATTTCAAGTAGAGTCTTATTGGGTAATATATAACCAGTGCTCTCATCCTCAGCACGAGCGACACCATCTCTCCATTGATATAGACCCTGTGATGGAAAAGAAACTCCATGAGGCATGGTAGAAATGATTTCATTTCAACTTATAACTGAGTATCAGGTAGTCATAAATAGCAGTCCAGCACCTTAGGCAAGCAGATGCATAAAACACAAAACAGAACAGTGTCATCAAATAAAATTAAGATGTCTTTTCATTAAGGTAGATCATCTGGAGTTAAAGAAACCAGGCACAACTTACAAAAGTGTAGTATAAATAAGAAAGCATCCACAAGGACCGAACTATGGGGTCTGGAAGAACTGTGTTCATTTTCAGCAAAATGCACTGTATGTGTCCAAGTGGGAAAAACTTATCAAGGATCAAAATGCCAGTATCAAGAAGAATCACAAACACTTCAAACAGGAAAAGTACTTACAGCAAGAACTGCCAGCTGCCTTGCACTCAAGTCATTTTCTTTCAACCTGCAATTACACAAAAAATGACATTACACTGCTTGAATGGTTTCTAGAACAAAAACATGGTAAACCAAGAGAAATACAAACCCATGTATGTAAAGGTATGATGAATCAGTCAGCAGCTCCTTCTCATATAGTTGCAAGCAAATTTCATTGCTGCGCTTGCAAACCTGCAGTAATGGCAGACATCTGATTACTTGCTTGTATGCTCTACGGTCCACACAAGTTCAGGTACTGAAGTCATTATACAATTACTGAAGTCACTAAGTCAATCCATAAGTAACAAAAGTGGTAGCAAAAGAATGTGCTTGTGTTCCTTGACACACAAGTTTACATCAGTTCAAGGCACACATTCTGAAATTCAAGCACACAGTCAATTGCATCAGATGCTGCATAGAAGTTGTCAACCACAAAAGCGATTGCTGGCAGAGGCAGAGAATACCAAACAATGCATGTAAAAGGAACTTGACCATCAAACAAGCAAACGAGGAAAGACTAGCAAGCAAAACAAAACAAAAAACATTACCTCCAAAAGTAGATCATCACCTGAAGACTCATTCACCAATCGCAATCGCATCAAGTCATATATGTACAGCAGATAGTGTGTATCTTCTCTAGCATACCTGAAACGCATAGTCACAATCAGACACACTTGATGGACATATTTAGTGAGGGCAGAGTAAATAAGAAATGGAGGAACCAAATGAGGCCATCCAAAGCTAATCCAAGAGGAATTCAAAGCACTGTACTTGGTCATTTCATCAGGAAGTGGCCTCAGCCTCCAATCTGCACTCTGATATCTGCAAGAGATGTATATCTTAGTCATGTTCTTCAGAATATAATTCGTGACATGGTAAATATAAGAAAAATGTACTCTAGAATGAGAAGTAGTATATACTCTTTGTTTGCTGTCACTCCACAGAAATATTGCAGAAGATGCTCCAGGCTGTTGCGGTCCATTTGTAAGATTCTTGAAGCCTATTTGCATTTTGATGAGAAGATCAAGCTTTAATTTATAGAAAACCAAAACGGACATTTTAACTAAAGAATTTAAGCATAAAAGAAAACAATAACTGAACTGGATGCTAGGGCCATGCTGCTGTTTATCTATGCTGAATCATACCTGCCCTGTGTCGAAAAGGTTGCACACGTATATTCCAAAGTCTCTTTGAAGCCATATTATATCACGACCTGCCCCATGCATTACCTATTTTCCCATGAGAGCGATCAGAAACTGGACTTTGTGAACAATAGCAAGAACACATGTATACAGAAAGAGCAAGGTGTACCTTCTTCTTAGTTGGATCTTGAAAAACTTCTCTCAAGTTCTCACCGAGATAATTGCGGAGCTTAAGAGTGTCTACAATAAAGTCCTCAGTTCTAGTTGAAATCTGCATCAGGCAGGTGAGACCCTGAAAAGACCTATAGTGGTTGTGTTCCAAATCAACCTGAAAACAGAAAAATAAATGGAAAATGCTTTAAGATGGTAATTACAGTACCCTGACACCCAAAAAATCAATTGTATACAGTGACAATAGTTAGCAGTACACAGTACTCCCTCTGTAAACTAATATAAGAGTGTTTAGATCACTAAAATAGTGATCTAAACACTCTTATATTAGTTTACGGAGGGAGTAGTTAGGAAGCAAAAGAAGACTGCAAAGCATGCTACATTTTGTGTAACCTGCAGCAGAAGTTGTGAATTTGCGTTCTTGGATGCTTTCTACACTGACAATGGAGAAAAATATGTAGGGAGGCAGAAACAACTGTTGGCAGCAAAGGTGGAGTATTTAATATTTACAGCATGTCATATGTATATGAGTATTTAATCCTCAACGTCCATGCTTTAACAACTCTAGTAGGCAGGAAAGGCCGAACTTCCCACATAGATCTAGCACTGCAATGAGAATTGTGACTCTGGTACTAATAGCAATGTAATTAGACTTCTGAACATTTTATAGTAAAACACAATCAACAGAATCAAAAGTATACTGCAAGTTGCACTTCATACGGTCAACCAGACAACTACTTGAGTCGTGAGGCATAAGCAAGAACAATACTGCATTTCTATGAAGTGGAAGCAAGAAAATATTGAGATACTGCTAGTACTGTTACTTACAGCAAACTCAGTTGCACTCTTCAGCTTTGCCGCCAACACTTCCAAGCTTTTCCGGTCTTCAACAAATGTAAAAGGGGTGTCATCTAAAGCAGGTGGCTTTAATGGTTCACTTTCAGGAACACGCCTGTCAAATAGTTGCTCCATGGGGAGTTTTTCCTGCAATGAGACAACAGCGTCACAACTCTGCTCAAATATAATAAATACATGCAGAATAATGAAAACAGCACTTCCCTCCAATTTCTCTGACAGAAACACTGATATTAGATTGATTACACCGCCCATTCTTCGTTCATCCATACCCATGTTATTTTCTTTCCCAAAAAAAATTCACACAATCTCGTATGGCAGTCTCCACTACCTAAAGCATTTCAATAGTCACGTACCACCTAATTAAGGCTTTATACTCCAAATGTTGGGAAAACTAATCACCGTCCATGTGCAGCTTGATAATCTTCCAAATGATATAAATAAATTCTCTACTGCATGATTCACTAAACAATAATGGCTCATTTGGTACCTTCAATGGACGATTTCATCATAAATTTCTGAACAGATTAATCTAAAATTGTTGAGGGGGAGGTGTGATGTGAGATTAGAACAAACATGTGCAGAAGCACTAACCAGTGGGTGTATGGCACGGGCACCATCATCGCTGCGCTCAAGGAAGGCATGGTCGAATGGCTTGCTGGTGTTGTCCACCACAATGCGGTGCACGTCCTGCGGGCGTGGGATGGTGGGGATGTGGAAGGGCACCTTTGGCTTTGGCCCTGATGCTGCAGCCCTATCCATGGTGGCCATCCTCACCGAACCAGAAGGTCCAAAGGCCTCACTTCTGCCAACTCCTTCCTCTCCCTTCTTCTTCTTCTTGCCGTAGACAACCTGGAACCCGTCCCCAGTCATCTCTTCTGCCGCGACCTTCCGGCCTTGGGCCTCCTCCTTCTCCCGCAGCGACTTGAACTCGTCCGCGGAGGCGGCGAACATCTCGAGCAGGTCGTCATTGCGGGCGACGAGCCAGTCGTAGGCGTCGTCGAGGTCCTCAGTGGGGAAAGGCGGCTGCTGCTGCTGCTGCTGCTTGGGGAGGAGCGTGGAGGCCGCGAGGACGCCCAGGGAGGACTCGGCCCTGGCGGCGGCGGCGGCGACGGGGGACTTGAAGGAGGGGAAGTTGTTGTAGAAATGGAAGTCGCGGGCGGGAGGGATCGCGCGGGAGCGGGCCGACAGTCGCGCGGCGGCGGAGGCGAGGGGCCCCGACGAGGCCTCGACGGCCACGGCCGACTTGTTCTGCTTCCACGGCGGCGGCGGGTGAGGGGCCTCGTCCGCTTCCATGGCGAGTTGGGTGGGGAAAGTGGTGCTAGCGGTTTAGGGTTTATGGCACAAGAAGAAGATGGGAGCGGCCTGTTGCGAGTTATGTGTGAGTTTCCGCCTCCTTTTCTATTTGTTTTTCTTTTTGGCTTGATTTTCGTGCTGAATTTCCGCATCCTTCCTGTACGCGGTTCTGGTGCTTTACGGTTCGAGGACACGAGTGCGTACGGTGAGATTACATTTTGAGATCCGATCTTCGCTCCACTCCAGGAATTGTGGATTTGGTGGTTATTTTCTCCAAATCAAGGCCCTCTCTTTACTAGATCAATAAATGAAGAGAAAGGTAAGATGTTCAAAAAAAATGAAGAGAAAGGTAAGACAACTTTCCGAAGCCCTACACCCTTATGAGCAGTAAATTTAAAATAAAATCAAAAATATTAGGGAATCAAAGATGAGCAAACTTTTGATGTTCTTGTAAATTTCAGCCACAATTAACACTCGAGAGCCCTCATAAAAAAAATACTACTTAAAAATGCATATAAACTTTGAACACTGGTATTTTTAGGTGAGGTCCCCTCGAATGTTATTTGAGGTTGAAAATTTGCAAGAACGACGATTGTTTAATCATGTTTGTTTGATGTTCCAAAGTTTCAGATTTTACTTATTTGAATTTACTCTTCATAGAGGGTGCAGGGGCACCCGAGTGTCGAAAGTCCTGTCTCATAAATGAATCAAACAAATAATTTTCGAAACTCACTTCTTCCTCGTACACTCGGGCGTGCTTGGATACCAAATGGGTGCCCAGCAAGCTCGCCACCCCACGATGCAACCTTAGCTTTTTTCTACCGGACCCTCCCCTTCCCACCCGTTTTTCCGTCATAGCGGGACATTTCTCGCTCAAGCTCTCTCTTTTAAAACTAGATAACGCCCACCTCACATTCGCCATGACACCCTATCTTCTTTACACCATACTTACCCATGAACCGTCAATGAGGAATCCCTGCCAATCACCCGTGTTTGTGTCGATCCGCCACCACCATCAAGGGATAGGAGGCGTGAGCCACTCATGATGCCCCTCGAGCAAAGATTGCATATCCGATATCTCCTAAGCCATTGACATGTTGTAACATACAGTTGAATGTCGCTCATTACCATGAAAAAAATGTGATGGTCGTTGTTGGGCGTGCAACTAAGACGCCATTGTCACCGTTATTAACGCTTGAAACAACCAACAATGAATTTGCCCTTCTATCCTAACCAGAAAATGTACAAGAATGTCGTGCATTACCATGAAACAAAAAATATGATGTCTATTGTTGTCAGTTGTATGATTGATGATTGTATATGGCACTGAATGATAATAAGAAAGGAAATATCTCATCAATGCTTGATTGATTGTGATTTACTTTTACTATATGATAATCAATCTCTGATCAAACAACACCTGAGTGAAGAATTAATAGGAAATATCTCATGACAAGATTCAACAAAGCGGCATTAATATCACAAGACTCCGCACTAGTGGCGGGAGGAGCAATCGGAGTATTAATAAAATCATTATTATTGGTATTGGAAAAATCACACAATTTGGTATTTTCTTAAGTCGTCGTGACTACGCAAACAAGATTGCAAGCAAACAAGAGATCTAACGAGAAAAAGGCAAACGAAAAAGAGGGCGAATAAAACAACAAATTTTGTGAAGTGGGGAAGAGGAAAACGAGAGGCAAATGGCAAATAATGTAATTGCAAGGAGATGAGATTTGTGATTAGGAACCTGATAGATGTTGATGATGTCTCCCCGGCAACGGCACCAGAAATTGGCAAGTTGACGGGAGACTACTTTCGTACCTCCTCCTCGGCAACGGCACCAGAAGTTCCTTTGACGTGCCTTGAGACTGCGTCGGTATTTCCCCAAAGAGGAAGGGATGATGCAGCACAACTACGGTAAGTATTTCCCTCGGTTATGAAACCAAGGTTATCGAACCAGTAGGAGAACCACGCAACATTATGTAAACGGTACCTGCACATAAAGAACAAATACTTGCAACCCGACGCGTAAGAGAGGTTGCCAATCTCTCCACGGTAAAAAGATAGATTAGATTGTAGTAGATTGGATAGATAGATCGCACAAGAACACAAAATAAAAGAGGCAAATAAAAAGTGCAGCAAGGTATTTTCGGGTTTTTAGAATAATAGATCTGAAACCAAAAAGCGGCAAAAAATAGATCGGAAAGCAATATGTTGGAAAAGTAGACCCGGGGGCGTAGGTTTCACTAGTGCCTTCTCTCATGAGTATAGCACACGGTGGGTGAACACATTACTATTGGGCAATTGATAGAAGATCAAATAATCATGACGATATCCAAGGCGATGATCATTATCACGTCCAAGATTAGTAGACCGAAACGATTCTGCATCTACTACTATTAATCCACACATCGATCGCTATCCAGCATGCATCTAGTGTATTAAGTTTATGGAAAAGCGGAGTAATGCAATAAGAACGATGACATGATGTAGACAAGATCTATTCATGTAAGAATAGATCCCATCTTGTTATCCTTAATAGCAACGATACATGCGTGTCTCGCTGCTCCTTCTGTCACTGGGAGAGGACATCGCAAGATAGAACCCATCACAAAGCACCTCTTTCCATGGCAAGAAAAATCGATCTAGTTGGCCTAACTAAACCAAAGATTCGAAGAAGAAATACGAGGCTATAAGTAATCATGCATATAAGAGATCAAAGAAGACTCAAATAATATTCATGGATAGAAATTGATCATGAACTCAAAATTCATCGGATCCCAACAAACACACCGCAAAAAGTAATTACATCAAATGGATCTTCAAGAGACCATTGTATTGAGAATCAAAAAAGAGAGAGAAAGCCATCTAGCTACTGCCTACGGACCCGTAGGTCTATGGTGGACTACTCACGCATCATAGGAGAGGCACCAATGAGGATGATGAAGCCCTCTGTGATGGTGTTAGATTGGATCTCGCGGTTCTGGAACTTGCGGCGGCTGGAAGTATTTTTCGCCGACTCCTCTAGGATTTCTGGAATATTTGGGTATTTATAGAGCTCACAGGGGTCCCGAGGCCACCACAATCCACTAGGGCGCGTAGGGGGCCTCTAGCGCGCCCGGGTGTCTTCTAGGCCCCCTGGGCCTCCTCCCGGGTGCTTCTTTGGCTCACTGGCTTTCTTCTGGTCCAAAAATAATCTCCAAAAAGTTTCATCGCGATTGGACTCCGTTTGGTACTGATATTCTGCGAAGTAAAAAACAAGCAAAAAACAGCAACTGGAACTTGGCACTATGTCAATAGGTTAGTTCCAATAAATGATATAAAGTTGCTATAAAATGATTGTAAAACATCCAAGAATGATAATATAACAGCATGGAACAATAAAAAATTATAGATACGTTGGAGACGTATCAATGCCCAGCCCGTCCCTGAGAAGTACCCGTTCTTCGCGGCGTACTTCTATTGCGGGCTGGCTCCCCCCTTCTCTGCTTTCTTTGTAGATCTGATGTTGACTTACGGTTTCTGCCTGCTCGATTTCACACCGAACACGGTGACCACTCTGTCCGTTTTCGCACATTTGTGCGAAAACTTCATAGGGATAGTCCCCAACGTCTCCCTTTTTCGCCATTTCTTCTAGCCCCGTATAGAGGGCGAGGACGCCATTTCCGGCAGCATCACATGGATCCCTCGCGCCTCCCACAAGGAAGCGTATCCCCCGGCTCCCTGCACAAGAAGTGGGAAGAGTGGCAGGGGATTGGTGCTATATCTCCGACAAGGAGGCACCGCCCTTCTGCAAGGTCCGGACGTCCAAGCCCGTTCGCAAGGACGAATGGAGCGTCGTTACTCTAGATGACGAGAACCTGGAGGTAGCGCTCGCCCGTCTGCTTCGGCTGAGGGCTGCCGGGCTCACCATAGAGATGGTGGGCTCAGATTTCTTGGCCAGGCGCATTGCCCCTCTCCAGGATCGGCAGTGCTTCGCCTGGCCGTACACCGGCCCCGCCAACATCATGCGGATTCGTCCGGACCTTGACGGCGACCTGACGTATCTGCAGCTCGTCTACTCGCGTCACTAGCTCTTCCGCACGGAGGGCAAGTTCATACTGTCGGCGTCAGTCGTCCCGCTCTGCAACAACTCCCGCAGGGACGCGATCGTTGCGATGATGCTGGCATGCAACGCGCACGGGGTGGACCCCAAGTGGGCGTTGCCGGCAAAGGAGGTGGTGTAGGCGTGGTTCGACACCTTGTCGGAGGCGCGCATTCAGGATGAGGGGCCGATGGTCCGCGCTACCACCGAGGCAGAAGTTGCGTTCATCGGGTGCCGCGCCATGGAGGCAGGCCTCGTCGCGAGCGGCAGCGGCCTGGGCGTGGCTGCGCCTGACGACGAGGAGGAGGAGGCTGGTCACGAGGAGGAGCGCGGCGACGAACCGCCAGCGCAGGTCTTGTCGGAGGAACACGCCGGCACCGATGTTGTCGGGGAGTCAGAGCTCCAGGAGCCCCCGGTCCGCGACACTCCAAGGTGGGCGCGACTGCTCTGCATGGCCGGCAGTGGAGAACCGGTCCGTCGCGACAGGGTCTCACCGGTCACCGAGGACGATGAAGAAGAGGAGGAGGAAGACCCCGTCGCCAATGTCTCCAAACCACGAGGGAGGAGCCGGGTCGCGGCGGCGCGTGCGGGAAACGCTCCTGCCGAGGTGGCTGGGCCCGTGCATGACCTCGCCGCCCGTCGGCAAGGGAGGTGGGATCTGTCCACCTTCAGCTCGGGGGGAGGAGGACGAGGAGTAAGTGCCACCCCTCCAGATTCGCCTCGATTCTCGTTTCTCTTGCTCCTTCCTCCATTTTTTGCATCCCTGCTAAATTCTGTTGTTTGTCGGTTTTGTAGGATGGAGGGACCCTGGCGCAGCGCGTGGCCAAGAGGACTGGGCCTGCAGCTGACGCTGGAGGTACGACGAGCGCGCTGCCCCGGCGGGCTGCCTCGCCGGAGCGGGAGGTCGTTGATCTCGACTCTCTTCCCAGCCCCCTATCAACAACGAGGGATCGACCGGAGGCTACGCGGGAGGGCTCGACCCCTGAGGGGAGCCCGCCGGCGAAGGACCCCACAACCGAGTCCGCCCGCGGCGCGGATGCGCAAATGGGTGTGGGTGCCGGCAGCCAGGCAACACTGGGGGACACGGTCGGAGAGGGCGAGGTGCTCCCTCAACAAGAACCCATGGGTAAGCTCCCTTCGTTACCATGGCGCCGGTCCTCTTTATCCTTTTTGCCATCTTGAACTTCCTCTGAGCTCCGTTCTCTCTTCTTTTTTTTGTTTGAAGACCTGCCACCGTTGGAGGATCATGGTGTCGATGTCGACGTCGAGGAGATCGCCAAGGAGGCGGCCGACGAGGCCAGCCGCGTCGCAGCTGAGGAGGACAGCGCTTGTCGTGGTCTCAGGGACAACGACAAACGAGTCCTTGAGGGGCCGGACCCAGAGACGGCGGCCGGCACCACCCCTGCCGCAGGAATGTTAGGGGCGGGCATGTCTTTCGTGCTGGGCGCCGCCGGTCCATCTTCGTCGGCGGAGCCTCCTCTGAGCCGATACCTACGGGTGAGTGACTTGAAGGTCGTTAGTTTCCCCGGCGACGCCATCCTCAGGGCTTTCTCCAAGGAGGTGGCAGTGGACGAGGCGGTCGCCACCCCCGGAGGAGATGTGGTGGTCGATCCGTTTGGCGGAAGTGACGAGGCCAAGGAGCACGCCATCCTGGCGTCCTTGAGCAAAAGCTTCCAGAAGCTGCAAGCGCACTATGCCAGCCGTTCGGAGAGGCTGGACCGCCGGGAGGTCCTTCTCGCGGCCGCTGAGGAGAGGTTTCGGGCGCTCCACGCCGACACGCAAGCATGGTTTACCACGACCCGCAAGGAGATCGGCGACCAGCTGGTCGAGCTCAACCAGGCCGAGGCCGATTTCATCAACCGGCGGGCCGAGGCTGAGAAGATATGGCTGGAGGCTGACGAAGACATCGCCAAGCAGGACGCAGAGCCGAAAGCGCGCAAGATCTCCCTTGACTGCCAAGAAGAAGAGCTCGCGGCCCATGAGAAAAAACCTCGCTGATAAGCTTGGGGCTGAGCTGGGTAAGCAGGTCCAGGTCCTGGAGCTGTAGCACAAGGCTGCACTCGAGCAGCAGGCTACTGAGTATGTCGGTAAGCTCCAGGAGGCCGCGACCGCTGCCGAGGCTGCCCAGCTTGCCAAGGCCGAGCTAGAGAGCAAGGTACGGCAGATGGAGCCGGACCTCACTGCTTCCTGGCAGGAGATCTTGGGGTTGAAGGAGGGCGCCCAGAAGGATACCCAGGCCTTGGCGGAATTGCAGGTTGCGCTCGGTGGCAAGCCCAGGGACCTGGAGGTCGCTGTGGCCGCCAACTCCGACCTGCGCGCAAGGGTAAGTGCCCACGAGGACAGCCTCAGGACCGCTCATGCCAAAATGCGCAGCCTGCTTGAGGATCTCAAAGAAGAGAGGACCCTGCTTGCTTCTGCCGCGCGGTCCTCCAACGAGTTCCACGAGATCGTCCGTCTATGGATGGCGCAGCTTGCCGACCTTGCCGGGAAGCTCTCCGCCCAGCTGGCGAAGATGGGCTTGGAGGAGTGCGCCTTCTCCAGCGACGGCTCATAAGCGGCGAGCGCGAGGCTGTATGTCTTCTTCGGGAGGCTCGTTGGTGCCCTGGCGAAGTACGAGGCGGGGCGGGCAGACGACTTCCTTCAAGGCTGTCGCGAGTTGTGTCGCGGAGTTCTCCACAAGGTTTTGGTGAAGGTCGCCTACCACAACCCTGGCCTTGACCTGACCAAAGTTCTGTCCAGGATGCCAAAAGGCTTCGACACCAGCGAGCTTGACGCGCTCGTCGCTCCCATCTCCGACAAGGCTGGCTCCGTGACCCTAAACCACTGAGCTTCTGCTCCTGTGACATTGGTGCCATGTTTGCCCAAGATTAATATTGTGAACTTGCTTATATTTGTAACGTACTTCATTCGCCAGCGCGGGCGCTTTCTTCCCCTTAACGCGATCTCGAATTTGTATGCTTTTAACCCCTTCGCTTCGTCGGGGATGCCTGCTAGTGCGCACATCCCATCCGTCACGCTTTTTCAGAACAGGTCCCTTAGCACCCTACTGGGGATGCCGCCGCTGGCGAGCCCCTCTTGCCGTCCCTGCTGCGGCTGCTTGGGATGTTGAGCGGACTCAAAACGTCCAAGCACACAGGCAGTTTTGACAAGGGTCCCTAGCGTGCAGGTTTTCTTATACAAACGTCGATCTTGTCTCAGGAAAGGATTTTGGAAGTCTTAAATCAGTTTTCACAACTTAGCTTTGCAAAGCGATTGGTGTCCGTCCACCCCTCTTCCCCCGGGAGGACTTGAACGCGGGGGTCCCTGTCTCCTTTTGAGAAAAAAGGAAAGAGAGAGATACAGGGAGCGATAGGAACTCCGGCATTTCTACGATCGCTTCGCGTAAGCGGAGAACGACCACAAGGTTTCATGCGGCGTATGTAAGATCAAGCGTGCAATTTTGACGAAAGGTTCTGGAATACTTATCTTTATAGATAGAGCGCGCGCCCATCGCCCGCCTTTGTACTAAGGTTTACACGCCTTGGAGGGAGACTTTGTACAAAAGGGGGGGGGGGTCACCGGGAGGCCCGGTAACCGCGCCTTGCGGGTGGTGCCTTGCGAGGACGCTCATTACCGCACGAGTTTAGCACCTGAGTGCCGCCCCTGGTCGCCAGGCGGCTCGTGTCGGGCCTAGCGACTTGCACCACCCGGCAAGGTCTTGGCGGCCCTGCTATTCTTACTTCTGACGGCTGAAGTCTCCAGTGAGTCATCAACGGGCATGCTGCACCCCGCGGCGCGCTTCCCGGATTCATCACGAGTCTTGCCGGAGGCCTTATCCTTGTTCTTTCCCCCGGGAGCTTTGCCAGCAGGAGCGAGTGCCTCGCCAGCAGATGCTGCCACTGCCTCCCGATAGAGCTCTTGTCGACGCAGAGGACCGCGTCTTTCTTGTCAGCATGGACGGTGATGATGCTCATCGGCCCCGGCATCTTGAGTGTGTTGTAGGCATGGTGAGACGCCGCCATGAACTTCGCCAGTGCCTGGCGGCCTAGGATCCCATTATACGGCAGCGACATCTTGGCGACGTCGAAGACGACCCTCTCTGTCCTGAAATTTAGCGCGCTGCCGAATGTGACCGGGAGGGTTATCTTTCCCTTTGGCTGATATCTTCCTCTCTCCACTCCTTGGAAGGAGCCCGTCGGTTTGAGGTCCGAATCGGGGATCTGCAGCCGCTTGCTCACATCGGGCGAAATCAGGTTCAGGCCCGCCCTGATACGTCTCCAACGTATCTATAAATTTTGATTGTTCCATGCTGGCATATTATCATTCTAGGATACTTTTTGGGTATCTATTTACCAATTTATAATATTTTTGAGCACTAACCTATTCACCTAGTGCCCAGTGCTAGTTCCTGTTTTCTGTGTGTTTTTGCCTTTTCAGAGTTACAATACTAAACGGAGTCCAATTGCACGAAACTTTTTGGTGATTTTTTCTGGACAAATACAAGACCTAGAAGCTTCAGAGGAGGGCCAGGAGAGGCACCAGGGCCCCACCACATATCCAGTCGCGCCCCCTAGGGGGGGGGGCGCGGCCAGATGTGCGGTGGCCCCCTGGAGCGCCTCTCGACGTCGTTCTCTGTCCTATAAATTCAAAAATACCCTAGAAACACCAGAAGCGCTCCCGAAACACTTTTCCCGCCGCCGCAAGTCTCTGTTCCGATGGGAGGCCATCTACACCTCCGTTCCGGCACCTTGCCGGAGGGGAGATCGATCAGGTAGGGCCTCTTCATCAACCTTGCTGCCCTCACCATGATGTGTGAGTAGTTCACCATAGACCTACGGGTCTGTAGGTAGTACCTAGATGGCAATCTCTCTCTCTTGATCTTCAATACAATGTCATCGCATATTTGCCTTGATCTATCCGATGTAATCCCTTTGTATGGTGTGTTTGTTGGGATTCGATGAATTGTTGGGATTACTATGATTCTTATTTGCATGATCATCATAGCTTCGCAATGCTCTCCGATCTATTGAGATAGTTTGGCCAACTAGATTGATATTTCTTCGGTGGGAGTGGTGCATTGTAGTAGGTTCAACCTGACGAGTTTATATATCCCAATGACAGAAGGGGACAAGTTGCGTCTTTGTGTTGTTGCTACTAAGGATAAAACGATGGGGTCTATTCACATTAGTTGAGTATACTTTGTCTACAAGATGTCATTGTTCTCCAAGCATTACTCCGTTTGTCATGAACTTAATACGTAGAGAGGCAAGCATAGAAGCGCTCTTGAAGTGGAGTAATAGTAGTAGGTGCAGGCAAGAGTCGACCTATTTGCTTATGGACGTGATGCCTATATACACATGATCATTACCGTGAACATCGCATAATTATTCGCTTTTCTATCAATTGCCCAACAGTAATTTGTTTACCCACAGTATGCTTTGCTTATGAGAGATGCCACTAGAGAACTCTACGCCCCCCGGGTCTATTCACTTATAAATTCACAAACACTATCATTACCTTGTTTTTATTTATTACCTTTTATTTTATTTTGCACTTTACTATCATCTACAATTATCTACACAACTCACTTGCTTGCAAATAACGAGATCAAGGGGATTGACAACCCTCTTGTCGGCGTTGGGTGCAAGTTGTTTGTTCTTTTGTGTGCAGCCGCTGAAGACGGTTGAGGATTGGTATTCCTATTGGTTCAATAAACCTTGGTTTCATAACTGAGGGAAATACTTACCCACTTTGTGCTGCGATTACCCGTTCCTCTTCACGGAAAACCCAACGCAGATCACGAGTATCAGGAAGGATTTCTAGCGCCGTTGCCGGGGAATACCATCACCAACTATCAAGTAACTTCACACAAAATTTCATTCACTTGTTTTTCTTTTTATTTGCTGTTATATTTAGTTTGTCTCATAAAAATCGAAAATACAAAAATATTTACTTTTGCTAGTTACTAGTTTGTTACTAGTTTGCTTTACTTGCTAGTTTACTTGTCTTGCTTGTTTTGCTTGTGCGGTCACCATGTCTCAAGATACTACTAAGATGTGTGACTTCTCAAATACTAATAATAATGATTTTATTAGTACTCCTATACCACCCGCCACTAGTGCAGAGGCATTTGATATTAATGCTGTATTGCTCAATCTTGTCATGAAAGATCAATTTTCGGGAAGTCCTAATGAGGATCCCGCATCACATCTTAATACCTTTGTTGAATTATGTGATATGCAAAAGAAAAAGGATATGTATAATGATATTGTTAAATTAAAATTATTTCCTTTTTCACTAAGAGACAAAGCTAAAGCTTGGTTTTCATCTTTACCTCATAATAGTATTGGAACATGGGATAAGTGTAAAGATGCTTTCATTGCCAAGTATTTTCCTCCTGCTAAGATTATCTCCCTTAGAAATCAAATAATGAATTTTAAACAGAAATATCAAGAACATGTTGCTCAAGCTTGGGAGAGAATGAAATTGATGATAAGAAATTGTCCAACTCATGGCTTAAACTTGTGGATGATTATCCAAAATTTCTATGCTGGACTAAACTTTGTGTCTAGAAATCTTCTAGATTCTGCCGCAGGTGGTACCTTCATGGATGTGACCTTGGGAGAGGCCACAAAACTTTTGGACAACATTATGACAAATTATTCTCAATGGCATACCGTAAGAGCTCCAACTGGTAAGAAGGTAAATTCTGTTGAAGAAATCGCTACTTTGAGTGAAAAAGTGGATGCTCTTATGAATATGGTTGCTAATAAAAATGCTAATGTTGATCCCAATGATATGCCTTTGTCTACTTTGATTGAGAAAAATAATGATGCTATTGATGTGAACTTCATCTCGCGAAATAATTTCAACAACAATTCTTATAGAGGAAATTTCAATGCTAGACCGTATCCCGGTAATTCCTCTAACAACTATGGAAATTATTATGGTAATTCATATGGCAATGCTTCTACAAATTCTAATAGGATACCTTCTGATCTTGAGAATACAATTAAAGAATTTATCAATTCTCAAAAGGTTTTCAACACTACGGTAGAAGAAAAGTTGCATATGATTGATACTTTGGCTAAAAACATGGATAGAATTGCTCTTGATGTTGAAACTCTTAAAAATAAGTCTTTGCCACCCAAGCATGATTTTAATGAGACTATTATATCTATCCAATTATCTATTAATGAAAGTAAGGAGAGGACTGCTAAGTTGAGAGCTAAGCGAGAATTCTTAGAAAAAGCTCCTCCACTCGGTTTTTACCGGAATCATGATTAAGATCTTAAAATGATTGGTGTTTCTCCTATTGAATCTTTGTTTACATCTCTGAATATAAATGATAGAAGGACTGGAGATGAGTCAACTTTAGTTAAGGAGCATCCCGTGTGCTTGGAGGGTGATGATTCCATTATTAGCTCACCCAATGCTTATGAACAAAACAAAGCTTTTACCGAACATATAGTAGAAGCTATGATAAAAGCTTATGATGAGAAACTTGAGCTTGAAATTTCTATTCCTAGAAAATTGCATGATGAGTGGGAACCTACTATCGAAATAAGGATAAATAAATATGAATGCAATGCTTTGTGTGACCTTGGTTCTAGTGTTTCAACTATACCCAAAACTTTATGTGATGTGCTTGGTCTCACTAATATTGAAGAGTGTTCCCTAAACTTGCATCTTGCGGATTCTACCATCAAGAAACCATTAGGTAGAATTAATGATGTGCTTATTATTACAAACAAAAATTATGTGCCTGTAGATTTCATTGTGCTTGATATTGATTGCAATCCTTCTTGTCCCATAATACTTGGAAGGCCATTTTTACGAACTATAGGTGCAATTATTGATATGAAAGAGGGAAACATACGATTCAATTCCCATTAAAGAAAGGGATGGAACACTTCCCTATAGGAAGATAATTAAACCACCTTATGAATCAATCATGAGAGCTACCTACGGGTTGAGTGTCAAAGATGACAACACTTGAAACTATGCATTATGCCTAGCTAGGGGCATAAAACAATAGCGCTTGTTGGGAGGCAACCCAATATGTATCTTTATTTTTGTTTTCACTTTTTGTTTCTGTGTGATAACATGATTTTTGCCTCTGTAATGATTATGTTTTTATGTTTTAATTAGTGTTTGTGCCAAGTAAAGCCTTTGGGATGACTCACAAGATGAGTAGAAACGATGCCGAATCTGAAACAGAAGCTTTGACTCCAGTACATGAATTTTAATTTTTTATTGGAGCGTGCTAATGATCTAAAATTTCCACACAGTATTTCTATACAAATTCTTTACGTTTTCCTAATTTTTCAGAATTTTTAAAGTTACAGAAGTATGGGCTCTTTACAGATTACTACAGTGTTCTGTTTTAAACAGATTCTGTTTTGTCTGCATAGTTTGCTTGTTTTGATTATGCCATGGACTATATCGGGGGGGGGGGGGTGTAAGCCATGGGAAAGTTAGAATATAGTACCTATTATTCAAAAATGAATTTGAATCAATTTATCACAGTACCTCAAGTATGCAATATGTTTCTTATACTAACGGATCTCACGAAGTTTTGTTGAGTTTTGTGTGATTGAAGTTTTCAAGTTTTGGGTGTGATCACGATGGACTACGGAATAAGGAGTAGCAAGAGCCCAAGCTTGGGGATGCCCAAGGCACCCCAAGTATAATTCTAAGGAGACTCAAGCATCTAAGCTTGGGGATGCCCCGGAAGGCATCCCCTCTTTCGTCTCAATCCATCGGTATGTCACTTGGAGCTATATTTTTATTCATCACATGATATGTATTTTGCTTGGAGCGTCGTTTGCTTTTGTTTGCTTTTACTTTCAGTTTGTCACAATCATCATTTTCTGGACACACCTATTAGAGAGAGACACACCTTCATGATAATTTTTTATAGTACTCTATGTGCTTCACTTATATCTTTTGAGCTAGGCAGTTGCTCTAGTACTTCACTTATATCTTTTTGAGCACGGTGGCGTGTAGATTTTATAGAAATAATATACTCTCGTTCTTCACTTATATTTGTTTGAGAGCTGAGTAATAGCGACGGTAATTTGCATGGGTCATAAGACTAGTCCAAGAATATTAGGTATTCAATGAATGGTAATCAAAACCATCGTGTAGCACATGTTGAGAAGTTGTGGGTTAATGACATTGATGTAGTAATACGAAAAAGGTGTGAGTCCAAAAAATTTAATTCGTTGAAGTGTCGAGATTAAGAGGTGTTAACTTGTTATTCATCTAAAAATTAAAGAGGCATGGTGATGATGTGTGAGCATTTATATTCCTCGTTAAAATCCTAGTGTTGTTTTGAGTCGGGGGTGCGCGATGGTTAACTCCTACCAACCTCCTCCCTCAGGGCATGCAAGGAGTACTTCAATTTATGATAAAACTAATAAAACTTTTCAATAAATATGTGAGTTCTTTATGACTAATGTGACACCATGGACATACGCATCTTCACCTTCTCATATTTGCTAGCCTTTTCGGTACCGTGCATAGCCCATTATCACCTCGAGGATTGGTGCAAATATTCGCCGGCGCATCCAAACCCCGTGACATGATATGCTCTGTTGCACATAAGCCTCATTATATCTTCCTCAAAACAGCCACCATACCTACCTATTATGGCATTTTCATAGCCATTCCGAGATATATTGCCATGCAAATTCCATCGTCACTTCATATGACTGGTTCGTTCATCATCATAATGCTTTGCATGATCATATAGAGCTGACATAGTATTTGCGGCAAAGCCACCGTTCTTTGTATTTTTGATACATGTCACGCTAGATCATTGCACATCCTGGTACACTGCCAGAGGCATTCATACAGAGTCATATCTTCCTATCAGTTCTTCATGTTGAGTTGTAAGTAAATAAAAGTGTGATGATCATCATTATTAGAGCATTGTCCCAATGAGGAAAGGATGATGGAGACTATGATTCCCCCACAAGTCGGGATGAGACTCCACACGAAAAAATGAAATAAAAATGGGGGAGGCCAAATGAGCCCACCATATATAAAAAAAGAGAAAATGGGGGAGGTATATAGAAAAAGAGAAAAGCCCACCATATAAAAAATGAGAGAAAAGAGAGAAGGGACTTTGCTACTATCCTTTACCACACTTGTGCCTCAAAGTGGCACCATGTTCTTCATATAGAGAGTCTCCTATGTTGACACTTCCATATGCTAGTGGGAATTACCTTTTCATATAATAAACTTGGCTTGTATATTCCTATAACGAGCTTCCTCAAATGTCTGTGGTCTTCATGAGCAAGCAAGTTTGATGCACACCCCACTTAGCTTCAGTTGAGCTTTCATACACTTATAGCTCTAGTGCATCATTTGCATGGCAATCCCTACTCCTCGCATTGATATCTATCGATGAGCATCTCCATAGCTCGTTGGTATGCCTAGTTGATGTGAGACTATCTTCTCCACTTTTTACCCCTTTGATACCTACCACCATATTCTATTCCACCTATATGCTATGTCCAATGGTTCACGCTCATGTATTGCGTGAAGAATAAAAAGTTGATGCATATTGAAAAAGTACGATCCAATTGCCTGACTTGGACACCGTGGTGCTTAACATTTGTATCTATGTGGTGAAGACGGAGTCATGCCTTGCTAATATAATAAGATGAATAGGGGTAAACATTCTTTTAGGATCGTATACTTTGAAAAATCAATGATTTTGTTTCTTATACTTATAAATATTACTATGTTGATGTTTGTTATTTCATCATTTCTCAATGAACATACACACCAAAGATTACATAATGGGTAGCATGTCACATCAAAAATTCTGTTTTTATCATTTACCTACTCGAGGACGAGCAGGAATTAAGCTTGGGGATGCTGATACGTCTCCAACGTATCTATGATTTTTGATTGTTCCATGCTGACATATTATCATTCTAGGATACTTTTTGGGTATTTATTTACCAATTTATAATATTTTTGAGCACTAACCTATTGACCCAGTGCCCAGTGCCAGTTCCTGTTTTCTGCGTGTTTTTGCCTTTTCAGAGTTACAATACTAAACGGAGTCCAATTCCCAAGAAACTTTTTGGTGATTTTTTCTGGACAAATAAAAGACCTAGAAGCTTCGGAGGAGGGCCAGGAGAGGCACCAGGGCCCCACGACATATCTGTTGGAAATATGCCCTAGAGGCAATTAATAAAGTGTTTATTATCATATTTCTCCGTTCATGATAATGGTTTATTATTCATGCTAGAATTGTATTGACCGGAAACTTAATACATGTGTGGATAATAGACAAATACTGAGTCCCTAGTAAGCCTCTACTAGACTAGCTCATTGATCAAAAGATGGTCAAGATTTCCTGACCATGGACATGAGTTGTCATTTGATAACGGGATCACATCATTAGGAGAATGATGTGATGGACATGACCCAACCGTCAGCATAGCATATGATCGTTCAGTTTAATGCTATTGCTTTCACTATGTCAAATACACGTTCCTCTGACCATGAGATCATGCAACTCCCGGATACCGTAGGAATACTTTGGGTGTATCAAACGTCACAACGTAACTGAGTGATTATAAAGGTGCACTATAGGTATCTCCGAAAGTGTTTGTTGAGTTGGCATGGATCAAGATTTGGATTTGTCACTCCGACTATCGGAGAGGTATCTCCGGGCCCTCTCGGTAATACAGCATCACAGAAGCCTTGCAAGCACCGTGACTAAAGAGTTAGTTGCAAGATGATGTATTACGGAACGAGTAAACAGACTTGCCGGTAACGAGATTGAACTAGGTATTGGATACCGACGATCGAATCTCGGGCAAGTAACATACCGCCGGACAAAGGGAACAACGTATGTTGTCATATGAGGTTCATCGATAAAGATCTTCGTGGAATATGTAGGAACCAATATGAGCATCCAGGTTCCGCTGTTGGTTATTGACCGGAGAGTCGTCTCGGTCATGTCTACATCATTCCCGAACCCGTAGGGTCCGCACACTTAAGGTTCGATGACGATATAGTATTATATGAGTTATGTGATTGGTGACCGAAGTTTGTTCGGAGTCCCGGATGAGATCACGGACATGACGAGGAGTCTCGAAATGGTCGAGAGGTAAAGATTCATATATTGGAAGGCTATATTCGGACGTCGGAAAGGTTCCGAGTGATTCGGGTATTTTTCGGAGTACCGGGGAGTTACGGGAATTCACCGGGAGAAGTAATGGGTCTTATTAGGCCATACGGGAAAATTAGAGGCAGGCCACGTGAGGAGGCGCGCCCCCCCCCCCCTTGCCCAAACCGAATTGGACTAGGGGAGGGGGCGCAGCCCCCTCTTTCCTTTCCCTCTCCCTTCCCCCTTTCCTACTCCGTATGAGAGGTGGAATCCTACTAGGACTAAGGAGTCCTAGTAGGACTCCCCACACTTGGCGCACCCCTAGGGAGCCGGCCTCCTCCCTCCCTCCTTTATATACGGAGGAGGGGCACCCCTTGGAGACACACAATTGTCCCATAGCCGTGTGCGGTGCCCCGATCTCCGTTTTCCACCTCGGTCATATTTTCGGAGAGCTTAGGCGAAGCCCTGCCGGAATCACTTCACCGTCACCGTCGCCACGCCGTCGTGCTGACGGAACTCATCTACTACCTCGACGTCTTGCTGGATCAAGAAGGCGAGGAACGTCACCGAGCTGCACGTGTGTAGAACTCGGAGGTGCCGTACGTTCGGTACTCGATCGGTGGAGCTCGAAGGATTGTTCGACTACATCAACCGCGTTGTGAGACGCTTCCGCTAAACGGTCTACGAGGGTACGTAGACACACTCTCCCCTCTCGTAGCGATGCATCTCCATGGATAGATCTTGCGTGAGCGTAGGAATTTTTTTGAAATTCATGCTCCGTTCCCCAACAGTGGCATCCGAGCCAGGTCTATGCGTAGATGTGATTTGCACGAGTAGAACACAAACGAGTTGTGGGCGTGGGTGTATACATATTGCTTGCCGTTACTAGTTGATACTTGATTCGGCGGTATTGTGAGATGAAGCGGCCTGGACCGACATTACGCGTACGCTTACGTGAGACAGGTTTCACCGCTACGTGCACTCGTTGCATAAAGGTGACTGGCGGGTGTCTGTCTCTCTCACTTTAGTTGAATCGGTTTCAATGAAGAGGGTTCTTTTAGAAGATCAAAAAGCAATCACTACACCACGTTGTGGTTTTGCGTAGGTAAGAACGGTTCTTGCAAACCCGTAGCAGCCACGTAAAACTTGCAACTACAAAGTAGAGGACGTCTAACTTGTTTTTGCAGGGTATGCTGGTGATGTGATATGGCCAAGACATGATGTGATATAAGTTGTTGTATGAGATGATCATGTTTTGTAAATTGTCAGGCAACCGGCAGGAGCCTTATGGTTGTCTCTTTATTGTATGCAATGCCAACGCTATGTAATTGCTTTACTTTACCGCTATGAGTTAGCAGTAGTAGTAGTAATAGCAATAATTGGCGAGACGACCACGACGCTATGATGGAGATCAAGGTGTCACGACGCTACGATGGAGATCAAGGTGTCAACCCGGTGACGATGGAGATCATGACGGTGCTTTGCTGATGGAGATCAAAAGCACAAGACGATGATGGCCATATCATGTCACATATATTGAATTGCATGTGATGTTAATCCTTTTATGCATCTTATTTTGCTTAGGACGACGGTAGCATTATAAGATGATCCCTTCACTAAATTTCAAGATAAGTGTTCTCCCCTAGTATGCACCATTGCGAAGGTTCGACGCTTCTAAGCACCACGTGATGATCGGGTGTGATGGATTCTTTCGTTCGCATACAACGGGTGTAAGCCAGTTTTACACACGCAGAATACTTGGGTTAAACTTGACGAGCCTAGCATGTACAGACATGGCCTCGGAACAGAAGAGACCGAAAGGTCGAACATGAGTCATATAGTAGATATGATCAACATGAAAGATGTTCACCATTGATAACTAATCCACCTCACGTGATGATCGGACGTGGTTTAGTTGATGTGGATCATGTTACACTTAGACAACTTGAGGGATGTTAATCTAAGTGGGAGTTCTTAAGTAATTTGATTAATTGAACTTCAATTATCATGAACATAGTCTAAATAATCTTTGCAATTTTATGTTGTAGATCAAGAGATCGCGCTGTAGTTCCCCTGTTTTTATTATGTTCCTAGAGAAAACGAAGTTGAAAGTTGATGGAAGCAACTATGCGGACTAGGTCCGTGATCTGAGGATTGTCCTCACTGCTGCACAGAAGCTTATGTCCTTAATGCACCGCTCAGTGAAATACCCCTACGGCTTCGTCTGAGGACGTTATGAACGTCTGGCAGACAAGAAAAGATGACTACTCGATAGTTCAGTGCGCCATACTTTACGGCTTAGAACCGGAGCTCCAAATATGTTTTGAGCAACACGGAGCATATGAGATGTTCCAAGAGCTGAAAATTTGTTTTTCAAGCTCACACCCGGGTCGAGAGGTATGACACCTTCGACAAGTTCTATAGCTACAAGATGGAGGAGAACAGCTCCGTTAGTGAGCATGTACTCAGAATGTCTGAGTACTTCAAACACTTGAATCAAGTGGGAGTTAGACTTCCGAATAAAGTGGTGATTGATAGAGTTCTCCAGTCACTATCACTAAGCTACTGGATCTTCGTGATGAACTATAAACATGCAAGGGATAGAAGATCCTTAAGCTATTCGCGATGCTACAATCTGCGGATGTAGAAATCAAAAAAGGGAGCATCAAGTGTTGATGGTTAATAAGACCACTAGTTTCAAGAAGGGCAAGGGAAAGAAAAGGGAACTTCAAGAAGAACGGTAAAACAGTTGCCACTCACGCGAAGAAACCCAAGGCTGAACCAAACCTGAGACTTAGTGCTCCCATTGCAAAGGGAAATGTCACAAGGAGCGGAACTTCCCCAAAGTAACTGGCAGATAATAAGACTGGTAATGTCAACAAAGATATTTGATATACATGTTATTGATGTGTACCTTACTAGTACTCGTAGGAGCACCTGGGTATTTGATACTTGTTCAGTTGCTTGCAACTTGAAACATGGAGCTTCGGAATAAACAAGGGCTAGCTAAAGAACGAGGTGACGATGTGCATTGGAAGTGTCTCCAAGGTTGATGTGATCACCATCGCCACGCTCTCTCTACCTTCAGGATTAGTGATGAACCTAAATAATTGTTATTTGGTGCTTGCGTTAAGCATGAACATTATATCTGATAGTGTTTATTGCAAGACGGTTATTCAATTTCAGAGAATAATTGTTATTCTATTTGGATAATATCATTGATGATCATGCACTTAAAATGAAAGGTTTATTGAATCTTGATCGTAGTAATACATATGTTCATAACACGAATGCCAAAAGATAATGATAGTACCACATATTTGTGGCACTGCCTCTTAGGTCATATCAGTGTTAAACACATGAAGAAACTCCATGCAGATGGGTTTTTGGAATCTCTTGATTATGAATCATTTGAGACATGTGAACCGTGCCTTATTGGCAAGATGACTAAAACTCCGTTCTTCGGAACAATGGAGCGATCAACCAACTTATTGGAAATAATACATATCGATGTATGCGGTCCGATGAGTGTTGAGGCGCGCGGTGGATATCGTTATGTTCTCACGTTCACAGATGATTTGAGTAGATATGGCTATGTCTACTTGATGAAGCATAAATCTGAAACATTTGAAAAGTTCAAAGAATTTCAGAGTGAAGTAGAGAACCATCGTAACAAGAAAATAAAGTTCTTACGATCTGATCGTGGAGGAGAATATTTGAGTTACGAGTTTGGCAATCACTTAAGACAATGTGGAATTGTTTCACAGCTCACGCCACCTGGAACACCACAGCGTAATGGTGTGACCGAACGTCGTAATCGTACTCTATTAGATATGGTGCGTTCTATGATGTCTCTTACCAATTTGCCACTATCATTTTGGGGTTATGCATTAATGACAGCTGCATTCACTTTAAATAGGGCACCGTCTAAATCCGTTGAGACGACACCGTATGAACTATGGTTTGGAAAGAAACCTAAGCTGTCGTTTCTGAAAGTTTGGGGCTGCGATGCTTATGTCAAAAGGCTTCAGCCTGATAAGCTTGAACCCAAAGCGGATAAGTGCGTCTTCATAGGATACCCAAAGGAGACCGTTGGGTACACCTTCTACCACAGATCCGAAGGCAAAGTATTCGTTGCTAAGAATGGATCCTTTCTAGAGAAGGAGTTTCTCTCGAAAAAAGTGAGTGGGAGGAAAGTAGAACTTGATGAGGTAATTGTACCTCCTCTGGATAGTAGTACGCCACAGAAAGAAATTTCTGTGACACCGACACAGACCAGAGAGGAAGTAGATGATGATGATCATGAAGCTTCGGATCAACTTGCTACAGAGCCTCGTAGGTCAACCAGGACACGCTCCGCACCAGATTGGTACGGCAATCCTGTCTTGGAGGTCATGTTGTTAGACAACGGTGAACCTACAAACTATGAAGAAACGATGGCGAGCCCGGATTCCGACAAATGGCTTGAGGCCATGAAATCCGAGATTAGATCCATGTATGAGAACAAAGTGTGGACTTTGGTAGACTTGCCCGACGAATGGCGAGCTATTAAAAATAAATGGATCTTTAAGAAGAAGACGGACGCTGATGGTAATGTCACCGTCTATAAAGCACGACTTGTTGCTAAAGGTTATCGACAAGTTCAAGGAGTTGACTGCGATGAGACTTTCTCACCCGTAGCGATGCTAATATCTGTCAGAATTATGTTAGCAATTGCCGCATTTTATGATTATGAAATCTGGCAAATGGACGTCAAAACGGCATTCCTTAATGGATTCCTTGAGGAAGAATTGTATATGATGCAACCGGAAAGTTTTGTCGATCCTAAAGGTGCTAACAAAGTATGCAAGCTCCAGCGATGCATCTATGGACTGGTGCAAGCATCTCGGAGCTGGAATACTCGCTTTGATAAAGTGATCAAAGCGTTTGGGTTTATGCAAGTTTATGGAGAAACTTGTATTTACAACAAAGTGAGTGGGAGCTCTATAACATTTCTAATAAGTATATGTGATTGGAAATGATGTAGAATTTCTGGAAAGCATAAAGAATTAATTGAAAGGAGTTTTTCAATAAAAACCTGTTTTTGAGTTATCCACGGTTTGGGCATCGAGATCTATAGAGATAGATCAAGACACCTGATAAAAGATTTTCACACACCTTGATGAGATTTTGAAGAAGTTCAAAATGGATCAAGTCAAAAGAAATAAGTTCTTGGCTGGTGTGAAGTGGAGTAAGACTTGAAGATCTAGGTAAAGGTTGTTTACATGTTAGGCATCAAAATCTATAGAGATAGATTGAGACGCCTCATATGACTTTCACAAAACATATACCTTGACAAGATTTTGAAGAAGTTCAAAATGGATCAGTCAAAGAAGGAGTTCTTGACTGTGGTGAAAGGTGTGAAGTTGAGTAAGACTCAAATCTCGACCACGGCAAAATAAATAGAATGGATGAAGGTTATCCCCTATGCCTCGGCCGTAGGTTCTATAAAGTATGCCAAGCTGTGTGCCTTGCCATGTGTCTGGCAAAAGAGGTACCAAAGTGATCCAGGAGTAGATCACTGGACAGCGGTCAAATTATCCTTAAGATGACTAAGGAAGAATTTCTCAGGAATAGAGATGATAAAGAGTTCGTCGTAAGGGGTTACGTCGATGCAAGCTTTAAACACTGATCCGAAAGACTATGAGTCTCCGACCGGATAAGTATAGTGGGGAAATCTTTTGGAGTAGCTCCAAACAGAGTGTGGTAGCAGCATCTACATATAACATAGAGATTTGCCAAGAACACACGGATCTGAATATTGCAGACCCGTTGACTAAAACCTCTCTCACAAGCAAAACATGATCAGCTTTAGAACTGATTAAGTGTTAATTACATGGAGATGTAATCTAGATTATTGACTCTAGTGCAAGTGGGAGACTGTTGGAAATATGCCCTAGAGGCAATAATAAATTAGTTATTATCATATTTCCCCGTTCATGATAATAGTTTATTATTCATGCTAGAATTGTATTGACCGGAAACTAAATACATGTGTGGATAATAGACAAATACTATGTCCCTAGTATGCCTCTACTAGACTAGCTCGTTGATCAAAAGATGGTCAAGGTTTCCTGACCATGGACATGAGTTGTCATTTGATAACGGGATCACATCATTAGGAGAATGATGTGATGGACATGACCCAACCGTCAGCATAGCATATGATCGTTCAGTTTAATGCTATTGCTTTCACTATGTCAAATACACGTTCCTCTGACCATGAGATCATGCAACTCCCGGATACCGTAGGAATACTTTGGGTGTATCAAACGTCACAACGTAACTGGGTGATTATAAAGGTGCACTATAGGTATCTCCGAAAGTGTTTGTTGAGTTGGCATGGATCAAGATTGGGATTTGTCACTCCGACTATCGGAGAGGTATCTTTGGGCCCTCTCGGTAATACAGCATCACAGAAGCCTTGCAAGCACCGTGACTAAAGAGTTAGTTGAAAGATGATGTATTACGGAACGAGTAAAGAGACTTGCCGGTAACGAGATTGAACAAGGTATTGGATACCGACGATCGAATCTCGGGCAAGTAACATACCGCCGGACAAAGGGAACAACGTATGTTGTCATATGAGGTTCACCGATAAAGATCTTCGTGGAATATATAGGAACCAATATGAGCATCCAGGTTCCGCTGTTGGTTATTGACCGGAGAGTCGTCTCGGTCATGTCTACATCATTCCCGAACCCGTAGGGTCCGCACACTTAAGGTTCGATGACGATATAGTATTATATGAGTTATGTGATTGGTGACCGAAGTTTGTTCGGAGTCCCGGATGAGATCACGGACATGAAGAGGAGTCTCGAAATGGTCGAGAGGTAAAGATTCATATATTGGAAGGCTATATTCGGACGTCGGAAAGGTTCTGAGTGATTCGGCTATTTTTCGGAGTACCGGGGAGTTACGGGAATTCACCGGGAGAAGTAATGGGCCTTATTGGGCCATACGGGAAAAGGAGAGGCAGGCCATGTGAGGAGGCGCGCGCCCCCCCCTTGCCCAAACTGAATTGGACTAGGGGAGGGGGCGCAGCCCCCTCTTTCCTTTCCCTCTCCCTTCCCCCTTTCCTACTCCGTATGGGAGGTGGAATCCTACTAGGACTAAGGAGTCCTAGTAGGACTCCCCACACTTGGCGCACCCCTAGGGGGCCGGCCTCCTCCCTCCCTCCTTTATATACGGAGGAGGGGCACCCCTTGGAGACACACAATTGTCCCATAGCCGTGTGCGGTGCCCCGATCTCCGTTTTCCACCTCGGTCATATTTTCGGAGAGCTTAGGCGAAGCCCTGCTGGAATCACTTCACCGTCACCGTCGCCACGCCGTCGTGCTGACGGAACTCATCTACTACCTCGACGTCTTGCTGGATCAATAAGGCGAGGAACGTCACCGAGCTGCACGTGTGTAGAACTCGGAGGTGCCGTACGTTCGGTACTCGATCGGTGGAGCTCGAAGGATTGTTCGACTACATCAACCGCGTTGTGAGACGCTTCCGCTAAACGGTCTACGAGGGTACGTAGACACACTCTCCCCTCTCGTAGCGATGCATCTCCATGGATAGATCTTGCGTAAGCGTAGGAATTTTTTTGAAATTCATGCTCCGTTCCCCAACAATATCCAGCCGCGCCCCCTAGGGGGGGCGCGACCAGATATGTGGTGGTCCCCTCGAGCACCTCCCGACGTCGTTATCTGGCCTATAAATTCACAAATACCCTAGAAACACCAGAAGCACTCCCGAAACACTTTTTCCGCCGCCGCAAGTCTCTGTTCCGATGGGAGGCCACCTACACCTCTGTTCCGGCACCCTGCCGGAGGGGAGATCGATCACGGAGGGCCTCTTCATCAACCTTGCTGCCCTCACCATGATGTGTGAGTAGTTCACCACAGACCTACGGGTCCGTAGGTAGTACCTAGATGGCAATCTCTCTCTCTTGATCTTCAATACAATGTTCATCGCATCTTTGCCTTGATCTATCTGATGTAATCCCTTTCTATGGTGTGTTTGTTGGGATCCGATGAATTGTGAGTTTATGTTCAGATTATTCATGAAAAGTATTTGAGTTAAACCTGATTATTATGATTCTTATTTGCATGATCATCATAGCTTCGTAATGCTCTCCGATCTATTGAGATAGTTTGGCCAACTAGATTGATATTTCTTGGGTGGGAGTGGTGCGTTGTAGTAGGTTCAACCTGACGAGTTTCTATATCCCAGTGATAGAAGGGGACAAGTTGCATCTTTGTGCTGTTGCTACTAAGGATAAAATGATGGGGTCTATTCACATTAGTTGAGTATACTTTGTCTACATCATGTCATTGTTCTCCAAGCATTACTCCGTTTGTCATGAACTTAATACGTAGAGAGGCAAGCATAGAAGCGCTCTTGAAGTGGAGTAATAGTCATAGGTGCAGGCAGGAGTCGGCCTATTTTCTTATGGACGCGATGCCTATATACACATGATCATTGCCGTGAACATCGCATAATTATTCGCTTTTCTATCAATTGCCCAACAGTAATTTGTTTACCCATTGTATGCTTTGCTTATGAGAGATGCCACTAGAGAACTCTACAGCCCCCGGGTCTATTCACTTATAGATTCGCAAACGCTATCATTACCTTGATGTTATTTATTACCTTTTATTTTATTTTGCACTTTACTATCATCTATAACTATCTACACAACTCACTTGCTTGCAAATAACGAGATCAAGGAGATTGACGACCCTCTTGCCGGCGTTGGGTGCAAGTTGTTTGTTCTTTTGTGTGCTGTCGCTGAAGACGGTTGAGGATTGGTATTCCAATTGGTTCGATAAACCTTGCTTTCATAACTGAGGGAAATACTTACCCACTTTGTGCTGCGATTACCCGTTCCTCTTCACGGAAAACCCAACGCAGATCACGAGTATCAGGCCCCACTATCGACCAACATCTTCGTGACTCTAAGGTTGCGAATCGTTGGTGGGTCAAACAATAGCACGCACCCGACCGCAGTGACGCGATCAGGGTGGTCCTCAACATCGAAGATGATGGGAGTGTTGGACCATTTGAGGGGCTTCCTCGCCTCTGCCACTGGCTCCGCCGCATTGACTTCACAGACCCATTGCTTGAGCTGTCTGTGGGAGGAGTGCAAAGATGCGCCCCCGCCAACACACATAGCATCCATGGCCTTCTGGAACTCTTGCTTGTCAGATCCCTCTTCATCTTCGTCATTGTCATCATCATCGTCGGATTTGTCGCCTCGGCCTCTAGCAGGTTTTTCCTTCTACTGTTTGGCATTGCCGCGGCGGTCGCCTCGACCGTTGCGGTTCTTCTTGTCGGGTCCACCGGCACCATCTCGGCCCTTCTCCTTATCGCGCCTTTCGTACTCTTGCTTCTGCTTCTCAACAAACTGTTCTACTTGGCGGCATTCGTTGATGTCGTGGCCTTTGGTGAGGTGGATCTTGCAGTAGGGCTTGCCGGTCTTCTAGCCTGCCGCGGCCTCATCGTCTCTGGAGCACACGACAACGTCCTTGCTGGGCTCCTTGGACTTGGCCTTCTTGCCGGCGTTAGGCTTGATGGAGGTCTCGACAGCCATTACTGCCTTGCCTTTGCGTTTCTTGTTGCGCTTGCGTCCCTTCCTCGAGGAGGCAGGTGTGTTCTCGTCGTCGTCGGAGTCGACCTCCGTGCCAACATCCTCCCCCGGGAGCCTCCTCCCTTCCTCACCCCGCGCGCACTTGTCGGCCAGAGCGTAGAGCTCGGTGACGTCCCGCACCTTGTTGATGCTCATCTCCTCGCGCATGCGGTGATTGCGTACATTCGTGTGGAACGCAGCAATCACCGCGGCGGGGTGGATGTCCGGAATGTTGTGCTGCACGCGGCTGAATCTCTGGATGTACTTGCGAAGGGTCTCGCCGTCCCGCTGGGGGAGCACGTGCAGATCGCTGGGTTGCCCCGGGAGCTTGTGGCCCCCGTGGTAAGCCTCGACGAACTGATTGCACAGGTTTGCCCAGGAAGAGATGGACCCCTTTGGCAAGTTCATTAGCCAGCTCCTCACGTTGGGCTTGAGTTCTAGCGGAAAGTAGTTGGCTAGCACCTTCTCGTCTTGTCCCCCGGCAGCCTGCACCGCGATGGTGTAGATGCCTAGGAACTCCGACGGGCTAACCGCACCGTCGTATTTGTCTGGCAACTCTGGCTTGAAGGCCCTACTGGAGGGCCAACGGACTTGCCGTAGTTCACGGGTGAACGTCGGGCATCCGACTTCACAAGATAAGCTACCCGGTGCCCCGGGCGTGGGCTCGTCGATGGCTGGGTCCGCGTGACCATTGGATTGGCGACGCGCTTCCCGCCATCTTTTGATGGCGGTGCGCGCGTCCTCCTTGCGCCTGTCCTTTAGGACTTGGCGTTGGTCTTGCTTCAGCCGCGGGTACGTTGACGCTTGAGATACTTCGTCTTGCACGTCGGTGCAGCGGGAGGTCCACTGCTGTCGTGGGGGCGACTACACCTTGTGTGCCCCGCCGGCGTCGCGTCCGGCGGTGGGTTCTATGGGAGCCGCGCGCCGCGCGCGCGAGGAATGTAACGCCCAAGATGCGATCCTATCCTTATTTTGGCTCGAGGGCCTCGACAGGGATAGAAGCGCATCTCGTCGTTTCGCAAGAATGGATATCATTACAAGTACATGTAAAGGAGAGATGAGTATATGGAATTGGCTTATACTCGCCACAAGCTAAATCAAGTTCACATCAATACAACAACATATACAATCATCATACAGAAGAGCAGGGTCCGACTACGGACGAAATCAAACGATAAAATGACGTCCATCCTTGCTATCCCAGGCTGCCGGCCTGGAACCCATCATATGACCGATGAAGAAGAAGAAGAACTGCAAATCAAACAAGCATCGCTCTCACGTTAAAGCATCACATTACCTATACCTGCAACTGTTGTTGTAGTAATCTGTGAGCCATGAGGACTCAGCAATCTCATTTCCAAGGGTATCAAGACTATTAAAGCTTAATGGGTGAGGTATGGTTAAGTGGTGAGGCTGCAGCAAGCACTAAGCATTTATTTGAGTGGCTAACTTACGAGTACAAGAATAAGGGGGGATGATCGTCGCATAAACGGACGTGAACTAGTAATGATCACTAAGTGATCCTGAACACCTACTTACGGTCAAACATAACCCCACCGTGTTCTCTCTCGGTTAGAAATTCACGAGAAGAGACAGTCACGGTTACACACACGGTTGGTGTATTTTATTTGAGTTTACTTCAAGTTTTCTATGACCGGATGTTAAACAAATTTCCAAGTTGCCACATAACCGTGGGCACGACTCCCATGAAAGATTTAACCCTACAGGGGTGCTCCAACTCATCCATCACAAACTAACCACAAGCTGCGTTGGAACTCCTCAATCGCGGGATAAACCCGTAGTATTTGTGGAATCCCGATGGAAAATCTCAACCTCGAGATAGCCCGAAGTGTCCTCGAGATCCCGCGCACAAGGCATTCAAGAAAGGTAAAACAAATCCAGCAAGACCGCCCGACGTGTCGACGAACCCGATAGGAGTCGCGTATCTCGTTCTCAGGACACGACGGATAAGCGAAGCGTACGGTGGCCTGATAGACATCTCCCGAGTTGCCCTGGGTTGGCCCCGCACGGTGCTCTAGTTTGGACCAACACTCATGAGGAGCACTGGCCCGGGTTGTTGATTAAAGATCCTCGGGTTAATTACTCCCTATGCAGGTTTATTAGTTATTAGGCAAATGTAGTACCAATGTTGGGCCTTGCCAGAAGAGTTTTATCCCAAAACGAAAACCAAGGGGGTCCCCATAACAACCCCGAGCATGTTAGGAGCGCTCAATATGAAACATAACATCGGTACACAAGTAACTAGGGCGGCAAAAGTGGAACAAAACACCGAGCAAAAGGCCAAGCCTTCCACCTTTTACCAAGTATATATGTGCATTAAATTAAATAGCAATAATATTGTGATAGCTCAAAAACATCCATGTTGGCACATGGAAACAATTGCACCTGCAACTAGCAACGCTATAAGAAGGGTTGAGCAAGCGGTAACATAGCCAAATAATGGTTTGCTAGGATGTGGAGGGTTAGAGGCTTATCATGGCATTTTGGGAGGCTTGACAAACACGTGGTAGGTAACGAGACAGATCGATAGAAACGAGACAACTAGCATGGCAATGATAGTAGTGGTATCCAGGGAAATGGTCATCTTGCCTGAGATCCCGCTTGGAAGAAGAACGAATCCATGAAGAAGACGATCCAACGTAGTCGAACGAATCCTCACACATCGAACGCTTTCAGTACTCTATCGAGAAGAAGCAATCCGGAAACAACAATCAACACATGATAAACACCACAACACGTTCATGTTATGATGTGCACACCAATATGATGCGTGTCCATTTAAATATGCAAGGCATGGCAAAGCACAACAATCATACACTACACATTAAGTGAAGCTTAATATGCAACGAGTTGCATATTGACAAAACTCCACATTCGAATTATTGAGTTCACTCTCGTTTATTTACACGACAAGTTTAAATGTTGTTTATCATGGGTGGTCATGGCATAAGGTGAAGATGAAATTAAGCAATTTTAAATGGAGAGGGAGAACATACATACAACAAAATAATAACTCTCCAGATTATGAGAAATGTGGTTAATGTTGTTTAACTAAACAATCATTTTAAATGTCGTTTATCATGGCAAGAGGTGAAGCATGAACAACTACATCAACTAGGCATTTTAAATGAGGCCGGAAGCAACATATATCATTTCCAAAAGAACCTCATATACAAATTATGAATTTTGTCCAGATCTGTCCTAACACAATTTTATATTTGTTAAACAGCAAAATAAAGTGTTCCATGTGATTCTACACATTTTTCTAGTCAAGTTACATATGTGGATCATCTTAAACGGAGCTACGGTTAAGTAGTTATGAAATAAACCATTTTAACATGGCATTTATGCAAATTAATTCAAACAGCAAGTTTAAACATTTTAAACAGGTTTGAAAGTGTGATATTATGAATCTACACAAAATTCTGGTCATTTTTCATATATAATTCATTTACATCCAATGCGCGGTTATTTGTATGTAGGCATTTTAAAAACATGACATTTCCCAAAATATGCAATGCACTGGAAAAAATAGCTAAATCCTAAAACATACACGGGCCGAATTGCATCACTCTGCAGTGGCCCGGGAGGATTTGGCCCAAGCGGCTGAGTGTGTGTGCGTGTAAAATGAAAGAAAAACAGGGCAAAAGTTTGGTATTCGTGGGACTCGAACCCAGCATCTCCTGGTTGAAACCGAGTGCTCTGACAAGCTCGGCTGGGCTTCCTTGTGTGAAATATTAGCTTTTTTTTTTTGAGGGGTTTGTGTGAAATATTAGCTGAGGTGTGCAACAAAAACTAACAAAGTGGCTGGTTTTTTTCTCCACGAACAGAAGCAGGCAATGACAGAGCAAGGCATGGCGGATCTAGCGGATGCGGACCTGCGGCGTGCGGGAACTGGTCGGGGATGGCGCGGACAGAGGGGGTCGAGGGCCAGCAGGGTCATGGCGGCACCGGATCGGCCGGATCCAGTCGCAAGGTGAGACTAGAGACGAGCGGAGGCGCGGTGGGGTCGCGGAGCTCCAAGGCTGCTCCCAGACGAGCTCCTGACGAAGAAATACAGTGGCAGCGACGATTAACAAGGTCGCACGCAGGGACGAAAAAAATGGAGAGCGAGGGGAGCGCGGGCAACCTCGGGAGGCTGGCGTGGAGGTCCAAGGCAGGGCAGAGCGGCGAAGCACGGGCGTCCATGGCCAGCGGCATGGTACTTGGGGACGGCAGTCTACGTCGTTGACGAATGGATCCGGGACGACGCTTGCGGGGCGAGGCGACGGACCGTTGGTTCCGTCCGGAGCAGCGCCGGCTGAAAGAATGCTTGATGGCGACTCAGCTCCATGGCGGCTCGGGCATCGGGGCTCCATAACCTCTGACGAACACACACAAACAGAGAGATACGTGAGAGGGATAGAAGAAAGAAAACAAGTGCGAGAATCAGAGGAAGGAGGGCGCGAGGCAAGCTACATGAGGGCCGGCCTGGTCGGCTACTTAGGCGAGGAGGAGGCTGGCGCGCAGGTGTGGGGCTTGAGGAGCTCCTGTTGAAATAAGAGATGGGCCTAGGCCCATAAGACAATTTCAAAAAAATCTCTAAGGGTCCATGTAGGTGGCATGACAAGGGGTGCTGGGAAGTTTAGTCCCAGCCCGCTAGTGGAGAGGGAGTTGGACCTCCTTATAAGGGTTTCTCTTCTACATGCTATTGGAGCATGAGAAGAGAAGAAGCCCTCGCACACTCCTCCTCCGCCGCCCGCCTCGCCTCGCCTATTGGAGGGTATAACCTGTTTATCCCGCTCCTGCTTATTTTAGTCTTAGCAGTACTGGCTATATGTGTAGATTCTTCTACTATATGTGTTTTGCATGCTAGTCTGCTTTGTAATCAGTATGTCAGTAGTCTAGTCAATGCCATGCTAGTGATTATTTCGTGGATTAATCTTATCGAAAAATTGCCTATTTCCTCAACAATCCAAAAACCTAATGTATGTAGGAATTTTTCGAGTAATGGTTTTGCTGCTGCAGTGAAAGCGGACAAGTTTACCGGTACATACTTTAAGCGTTGGCAGACCAAAACCACCTTATGGCTCACGGCCATGAACGTGTTCTGGGTAGCCAGTGTCACTCCTACGGGAACGATCACTCCTGAACAGGAGAAGGCGTTCAAGGAGGTCACTGTCTATTTTCTCGGAGCAGTTCTGAGCATGATCGGAGATAAGTTGGTTGACGCATATTTACATGTGCGAGTTGCCAAGGACTTGTGGGAGGCGCTCGAATCTAAATTCGGGGCCACCGATGGTGGGAGTGAGATGTATGTTATGGAGCAGTTCCATTATTACAAAATGGTTGAGAACCGTTCTGTGCTGGAACAAGCTCATGAGATAATATGCATTGCTAAAGAACTTGAGGTTCTTAAGTGCGATTTACCGGGCAAATTTGTCGCGGGGTGTATAATCGCTAAGCTCCCTAATTCCTGGAGGAACTTTGCTACTACCCTGAAACATCAGAGGCGTGAATTCTCAATAGAGGATGTCATCGGCCATCTGAGTGTTGAGCAGAACTCGAGAGCAAAGGACTCGCATGGAAAAGGGGTCGAAAGCTCTTCTGTCGCCAATATGGTACATCAGAAGAACTTCAATTCCCACAATCCCAAGGGAAAGAATTCTGCCCAACAGAATACCGACTTTAAGAAGAAGGGAAATAAGACCTTCAAGAAAAACAAGAAGGGAGAGGGCTGCTTCACTTGTGGTTCGGAGGAACATTAGGCCAACAAGTGCCCAAACAAGTACAAGAAGCCAGGGCCGGATAACAAGTCTGCCAATATGATTGTGGGAAACAATGAAAGTGGTGCATCTGGGTACGGTAATTTATTTACTGTATTTTTCGGTTTGTCAATCCACCGATTGGTGGGTGGACACACGTGCAAATATTCATGTGTGTGCTGACATTTCATTGTTCTCTTCTTACCAGGTCACAGGTCGCGGGTCCATATTGATGGGGAATGGCGCGAGTGCTTCTGTTCTTGGTGTTGGCACGGTCGATCTGAAGTTTACTTCGGGAAGGATCGTGCTGCTGAAGAACGTGCAGCATGTCCCTGCCATCAAGAAGAACCTCGTTAGTGGCTCCCTTCTGTGTAGAGAAGGGTTTAAGTTGGTCTTCGAGTCTAATAAAGTAGTTGTTATGAAATATGGACTTTTCGTTAGAAAAGGTTATGAATGCGGAGGTCTGTTCCGCCTTTCCCTTGCAGATTTTTGTAATAAGGTCATGAACAATATTCATTCGAGTGTTAATGAATCTGAAGTTTGGCATTCACGTCTTTGTCACATTAGTTTCGGTGCTATGTCGCGGCTAGCAAAACTGAGTTTAATCCCGAGTTTCACATTAGCCAAAGGGTCTAAGTGCCATTTGTGTGTGCAAGCAAAGCAACCTCGCAAGCCTCACAAGGCTACGGAGGAGAGACACTTGGAGCCATTAGAACTCATACATTCTGATCTCTATGAGATGAATGGTGTGTTGACTAAAGGTGGAAAGAAATACTTCATGACATTGATAGATGATTCAACTAGATATTGCTATGTGTATCTATTAAATACTAAAGATGAGGCTCTACACTACTTTAAGATCTATAAGGCAGAAGTTGAGAACCAACTTGAAAAGAAAATTAAACGAGTCCGGTCTGATCGTGGTGGAGAGTACTTCTCTAATGAGTTTGATTCTTTCTATGCGAAACACGACATTATTCATGAGAGGACGCCTCCCTATTCACCCCAGTCAAACGGGGTTGCCGAATGGAAAAACCGTACTATAACTGATTTGGTTAACGCCATGTTAGATACATCGGGTTTATCCAAGGCATGGTGGGGGGAGGCTATATTGACTTCGTGTCATGTCCTGAATAAGGTTCTGACAAAAGATAATGAGGTCACTCCATATGAGCAGTGGTCAAAGAGAAGGACACCACTCTCCTATTTACGTACTTGGGGTTGCTTGGGAAAGTCAATGTGCCGATCCACAAAAAGCGTAAGCTTGGGCCAAAGACCGTGGACTGCGTTAATTTGGGCTACGCTAAGAATAGCGTTGGCTATAGGTTTCTAGTAGTGAGATCTGAGGTACCTGACATGAAGGTCGATACAATTAAGTCTAAGGATGCTACATTCTTTGAGGATATTTTTCCCATGAGAGATATGCAAAGCACTTCTAGACAAGAATCCGAGGAGACTCCTGAGCCTGCCATTCCTATGGAATATTATGAACAAACACATGATGAAAATCCTGAGGAGGATGATGAGGAAACCCTTGGTAGGGGCAAGAGACAAAGGACTGCAAAGACCTTTGGTGATGATTTCCTTATGTACCTTGTGGATGATAATCCCACTTCTATCGTAGAAGCCTATGCATCTCCTGATGCTGACTACTGGAAAGATGCGGTTCGTAGCGAGATGGATTCCATCATGGCTAATGGAACATGGGAAATTACTAAGCATCCCTATGGTTGCAAACCATTGGGATGTAAGTGGGTGTTCAAAAAGAAGCTTAGTCCCGATGGTACGATAGAAAAGTACAAGGCTAGGCTTGTGGCCAAGGGCTATGCCTAGAAAGAAGAAGAAGATTTCTTCGATACTTATTCACCTGTGGCCAGACTGACCACCATTCGAGTACTACTCTCGTTGGCGGCCTCGCATGGTCTTCTCGTCCATCAAATGGATGTGAAGATGGCTTTCCTGAATGGAGAGCTAGACGAGGAAATCTATATGCAACAACCAAATGGTTTTGTGATAGATGGTCAGGAAGGAAAGGTGTGTAGGTTGCTGAAATCTTTATATGGCCTGAGACAAGCACCTAAGCAATGGCATGCGAAGTTTAATACAACTCTGACATCTGTTGGCTTCGTGGTTAATGAAGCTGAAAAATGTGTATACTATCGCCATGGTGGGGGCGAAGGAGTTATACTGTGCTTGTATGTTGATGACATACCGATATTTGGAACCAACCTCAAAGTGATTGAGGAGGTTAAGTCTTTTCTGTCACAGAACTTTGAGATGAAGGACCTTGGAGTGGCTGATGTTATCTTGAACATCAAGCTGTTGAGAGATGATGAGGGTGGGATTACACTTCTACAATCCCATTATGTTGAGAAGATTTTGAGTCGTTTTGGATATCCAGACTGCAAATTTTCTCAAACGCCATATGATCCTAGTGTGCAGATTCGAAAGTTCAAAGGCACTGCTATAGATCAATTGAGATACTCTCAGATTATTGGTTCACTCATGTATCTAGCTAGCGCAACGAGGCCTGCCATCGCGTTTCCTGTGAGCAAACTGAGCCGGTTTGTGGAAAACCCGGGTGATGTACATTGGCATGCTGTTGAAAGAATTATGCGCTATCTGAAAGGTACTATGAACCACGGACTTCACTATACCGGATACCCGTCGGTACCTGAAGGGTATAGTGATGCAAATTGGATCTCTGATGCTGATGAGATGAAGGCCACTACTGGGTATATGTTTACCCTTGGAGGTGGTGCTGTTTCCTGGAAGTCTTGCAAGCAAACGATCTTAACGAGATCGACCATGGAAGCAGAATTAACAGCATTAGACACATCTGGTGTCAAAGCACAATTTCTTTGAGATCTTTTGATGGACTTGCCAGTGGTTGAGAAGCCGGTTCCGACTATCCTTATGAACTGCGATAATCAGACGGTTATCGTCAAAGTAAAGATTTCAAAGGACAACATGAAGTCCAACAAACATATAAGAATGAGACTGAAAGCTGTCAGAGGTTTGAGAAACTCCGGAGTGATAGCGTTGGATTATATCCACACGGCTAAGAATCTGGCAGATCCCTTCACTAAAGGGCTATCGCGTGTTGTGATAGACAGTGCATCGAGGGAGATGGGTATGAGACCCACATGAGTTGCCATGGTGGTAACCCAACCTATGTGATCGGAGATCCCGTGTAGTAGGACCTGGGAAAACAAGCCATTGGTGAACTGAGGAGAGTAACTTTACTAACCCGCTCCGTTGGAGATGCAATACTTTCGGATACTGTATGGTAGGATGACTACTGTCTTAATGTGTTCTAAAGCTTATGTGCAAGCAAGATGCTGTCCTACAGAGCGATCTTTGGAGGAACACACCTATATGAGTTTGACTGCTGGTCATAGTCTATGAGATTGGGGTGATCTCTAGTAAGCTCATGAATAGGCCAGGAGTGTGACTAATATGCTCCACCCGAGGGGTCAGCCTTCGGTAGCCTAGTACTAGTAAGACATGTGGTGAAACTTCTTTACGCCAAACTGGCAATTCAAGGCATAGTCCATTGTTCAGTTGTAAAGGAGTGTAGCTACTTGCTCTAGGTGAAGCTCAACCTTAACCGGTCTTCACTGAAATACTGGTATATCGAAACAGTGATTGGAACAGAGGACATAATGGGCCATCGAGATCTCGTGGGGGATTGTTGAAATAAGAGATGGGCTGATGCGGAGCATCCCACCATCATCCCCATGAAGACTACTCCATCAAGCCAACCACCAAGTGGCCCTATGACGAGAGCCCGTGCACATGCCATTACAAACGAGGTGACATCTCTCCTATATGATTTCCCCTTTGATGTCCTTGGGACTTGGATGCTACCTCAAGCAGAGACTCTTTGCATGATGAGGTACGATGGAGATGGCCTAGAGGGTGCTCGGAGGGAAGTACAAGCTCCCATGGGAATGGACACGGAGAAGGATGGACAAGAGCAACGAAGGGAGGCAAGTCCACCCTCCAGGCCCCGGACATCCGGCCAAGGCCCCGGACATCCGGCCCCTGGAGGCTCCACCAGCGCCAAGGCCAGGCTCCAGGCGCCGGACGTCCGGCCCACAGCCCCGGACATCCGGCGACTCCTCCCCAGTGCCCGGACATCCGGCCCATAGCCCCGGAAATCCGGCCCCTACGCAACAGAACCGAACGAAACGTGACGCCGCCAGCCCGGACATCCCGCCCAAGCCCAGACATCTGGCACCTCCTGAAGCCCCAGACATCCGGCCTCCGCCCCAGACATCCGGCGTGGGGCACCCGCGTCCACGGCTCTCTGACCAGCACCAGGCCGGACATCCGGCCCATGCCCCGGACATCCGGCGGCTCCCGAAGCCCCGGACATCCGGCCCCTGGCCGGACATCCGGCGCCTGCCTGCGCGCATGGACGGGCCCGAGGCCCATGTACCCTCTCTCTCGCCCCTTTTCCACTAGCACTATATAAAGGACCCCTTTCCCTCTTTCTAGGGTTAGCTTAGGTTTAGCGAATACACTTGTTGGCCTAGCTCCATTATCTCCCTTCCCTCGTGGAGTGATTCCCCTCTACGTGAGAAGATCCGGAGTGATGCTAAGGCCCCTTTAAGGGAAGATCCCCTCGGGATTCAAGACCTCCTCCTCCGGAGCGAGGAGACTACCGTTACGTGTATCCTTCGGTTGTTTGTGGACCGTGATTCTCATGTACTCGGGTGATTCTAGTGGATGTGTGATCGTGGATCGTTCTTGAGTGTTTTCCTCTTGTGATTTCCCCCTCGTGTTCTTCGTGTTCTTCGTGTTCACTCACAAATCCACCTCCAATTCGTGAAAGATCAACGCACCCGGGCGTGCCCCGTATCATATTGGTATCAAGAGCCAAGGTTGATCACGAATTTGGAGTCTCCCCCACCGTTTTCTAGCCAATTTTGTTTTCTTTTGACCTAATTTCGAAAATCCCCCACAAAAATAGCCCTACCAAATTTCTTCGATTCGTTTGATTTGAGGAGATATTGTTGATTTGGATCCGTGGATTTCGTTGTGGACAGGTAGATCTAGCTTTTCCCCACTATCCCCATCATTTTCCACCGTCAAATCACCCCAATTTTGCCGTTTTTTTTCGTGTTCATCCTCTAGTTCGTAGGGTTCCTGTGATTGAATCTGGATTCGGGAGGCCCGGACATCCGGACCGCCGGACATCCGGCCCAGGCAGCTCGGACATCCGGCCCCTCGAGAATAGCAAAGCTGTTTTGCCTCCGGTTTTGACAGATTTTGTTCTTTTCCGCCATTTCTTCCGCAACCCATTCGCATTTGAGATTTTGAGGTGCGAGCATTGCTACTTCTCGAGCATGCGTTGGTTTTCCCTTGAAGAGGAAAGGGTGATGCAGCAAAGTAGATAAGTATTTCCCTCAGTTGTTGAGAACCAAGGTATCAATCCAGTAGGAGATACAAGCAAGTCCCCAATAGATGTACCTACACAAAGAATCAAACACTTGCACCCAACGCTATAAAGGGGTTGTCAATCCCTTCACGGTTACTTGCAAGGATGAGATCTGATAGAGATAGATAGAATAGATTGCTTGAACGGAAAGTAAAACAAAAGTAAAAATAATGCAGCAAGGTATTTTTGGTATTTTTGGTTTTAGATCTGAAAGTATAAGATGGAAAATAGACCCGGGGGCCATAGGTTTCACTAGAGGCTTCTCTCATGATGGCAAATATTACGGTGGGTGAACAAATTACTGTCGAGCAATTGATAGAAAAGCGAATAATTATGAAGATATCCAAGGCAATGATTATGCATATAGGCATCACGTCCGTGTCAAGTAGACCGAAACGATTCTGCATCTACTACTATTACTCCACACATCGACCGACTCCTGCCTGCATCTAGAGTATTAAGTTCATGAAGAACAGAGTAATGCATTAGGTAAGATGACATGATGTAGAGGGATAAACTCAAGCAATATGATGAAAACCCCATCTTTTTATCCTCGATGGCAACAATACAATACGTGCCTCGCTACCCCTACTTTGTCACTGGGTGAGGACACCGCAAGATTGAACCCAAAACTAAGCACTTCTCCCATTGCAAGAATTACCAATCTAGTTGGCCAAACCAAACCAATAACTCGAAGAGACTTGCAAAGATATGAAATCATGCATATAAGAATTCAGAAAAGAGTCAAATAATATTCATAGATAATCTGAACATAAACCCACAATTCATCGGATCTCGACAAACACACCGCAAAAGAGTATTACATCGGATAGATCTCCATGAAGATCATGAAGAACATGGTATTGAAGAGCAAAGAGAGAGAAGAAGCCATCTAGCTACTAGCTATGGACCCGAAGGTCTGTGGTAAACTACTCACGCATCATCGGAGGGGCAATGGAGTTGATGTACATGCCCTCCGTGATCGAATCCCCCTCCGGCAGATTACCGGAAAAGGCTCCAAGATTGGATCTCACGGGAACAGAGGCTTCCGGCGGCGGAAAAGTATTTTCATGGCTCTTTTTGGTATCCAGGGAATATTTGTGAATTTATAGGCCAAAGAATAGGGTTAGGGGGGCTGCCGTGGGGCCACAAGCCAGGGGGCGCCCCCCTAGGGCGCCCCCCTGTGGCTTGTCGCCACACGGTGGCTCCCCTGCCTTCATCTCCAAGTCTTCTGGGTTGCTTCTGGTCCAAGAAAAATTATTCCGAAGATTTTATTCCGTTTGGACTCCGTTTAATATTCCTTATCTGCAATACTCAAAAACAAGGAAAAAAACAGAAACTGGCACTTGGCTCTAGATTAATAGGTTAGTCCCAAAAATAATATAAAATAGCATATTAATGCATATAAAACATCCAAAACAGATAATATAATAGCATGGAACAATCAAAAATTATAGATACGTTGGAGACGTATCAAGCATCCCCAAGCTTAATTCCAGCTCGTCCTCGAGTAGGTAAATGATAAAAACAGAATTTTTGACGTGGAATGCTACCTAACATATTTATCCATGTAATATTCTTTATTGTGGCATGAGTATTCAAATCCATAAGATTCAAAACAATAGTCTAATATTGACATAAAAACAGTAATACTTCGAGCACACCAACAAGGCAATCGTGTCCTTTCGAAATAACATGGCCTTAGAAAGTTATCCCTACAAAATCATATGGTCTGGCTATGCTCCATCTTCCCCACACAAAGTATCTAAATCATGCACAACCCCGATGAACAAGTCAAGCAATTGTTTCACACTTTGTATGTTCTCAAACCTTTTCAACTCTCACGCAATACATGAGCGTGAGCCATGGATATAGCACTATAGGTGGAATAGAATATGGTGGAGGTTGCAAGGAAAAAGGAGAAGATAGTCTCACATCAACTAGGCGTATCAACGGGCTATGGAGATGCCCATCGATAGATATCAATGTGAGTGAGTAGGGATTGCCATGCAACAAATGCACTTAGAGCTATAAGTGTATGAAAGCTTAAAAAGAAAACTAAGTGGTCGTGCAAGATGAAAAATTCCACTAGTTATATGAAAGTGACAAAATAGGAGACTCTCTATCATGAAGATCATGGTGCTACTTTGAAGCACAAGTGTGGAAAAAGATAGTAGCAATTGTCCCTTCTCTCTTTCTCTCATTTTTTTTTCCTTTTTATTTATTTATTTTGGTGGGCATCTTTGGCCTCTTTTTTTTATTTGGGCTTCGCTAGCCTCTTTTATTTTTTGTAAAGTCCGGATACTCATCCCAACTTGTGAGGGAGTCATAGCTTCCATCATCCTTTTCTCACACGGGACAATGCTCTAATAATGAAAATCATCACACTTTTATTTACTTACAACTCAAAAACAAAATTACAACTCGATACCTAGAACAAAATATGACTCTATATGCAATATGAAGGTGATGGTGCATGTCATGAAAAACGGAACGGTGGAAGTTGCATGGCAATATATCTCGGAATGGCTATGGAAATGCCATAATAGGTAGGTATGGTGGCTGTTTTGAGGAAGGTGGGTTTGATGCACCGGCGAAAGTTGCGCGGTACTAGAGAGGCTAGCAATGGTGGAAGGGTGAGAGTGCGTATAATCCATGGACTCAACATTAGTCATAAAGAACTCACATACTTATTGCAAAAGTCTATTAGTTATCAAACAAAGCATTGGACGCATGCTCCTAGGGGAGAGGTTGGTAGGAGTTAACCATCGCGCGCTCCCGACCCTCACACAAAGGTTGACAATCATTAAACAAATCATGCACCGACTTCGTTACATAACGGTTCACCATACGTGCATGCTACGGGAATCACAAACTTCAACACAAGTATCTCTTCCAATTCACAACTACTCACTAGCATGACTCTCATATTGCCATCTCCATTATCTCAAAACTATATGCAAGGAATCAAACTTCTCATAGTATTCAATGCACTTAATATGAAAGTTTTTATTATATCCCTCTTGGATGCCCATTATATTAGGACTAAATTCATAACCTAAACAAATTACCATGCTGTTTTAAGAAACTCTCAAAATAATATAAGTGAGGTACGAGAGTTCAATAATTTCTACAAAATATAACACCACCGTGCTCTAAAAAGATATAAGTGAAGCACTAGAGCAACATTGCCTAGCTCAAAAGATATAAGTGAAGCACATAGAGTATTCTAATAAATTCACGATTCAGCGTGTCCCTTTCAAAAAGAATGTGTGCAGAAAGGATGATTGTGGCAAACTAAAAATCAAAGACTCATATCATACAAGACGCTCCAAGCAAAACACATATCATGTGGTGAATAAAAATATAGCCTCAAGTAAATTTACCGATGGATTGAAGACGAAAGAGGGGATGCCTTCCGGGGCATCACCAAGCTTAGGCTTTTTGGTATCCTTGAATATAGATTGGGGTGCCTTGGGCATCCCCAATCTTAGGCTCTTGCCACTCCTTATTCCATATTCCATCAAATCTTCACTCAAAACTTGAAAACTTCACAACACAAAACTCAACAGAAAACTCATGAGATCCGTTAGTATAAGAAAAATAAATCACCACTTTAGGTACTGTTGTGAACTCATTCTTTATTTATATTGGTGTAATATCTACTGTATTCTAACTTCTCCATGGTTCATACCCCCCGATACAACCCATAGATACATCAAAATAAGCAAACAACACAAAGAAAACAGAATCTGTCTAAAACAGAACAGTCTGTAGCAATCTATAGACTTCGAATACTTCTGTAACTCCAAAAATTCTGAACAATTAGGTCAATCAGGGAAATTTGTATATAAATCTTGTGTAAAAATTTCAGATCAAAAGAACGTTCCAGTGAATTTATAAAATTCCTGGACTGAGTGCAAAAGTTTCTGTTTTTCAGCAAAATCAAATCAGCAAACACCGTAGACCATCCCAAAGGTCTTACTTGGCTCAAACACTAAGAAAAACATGAAAACACAATTACTACAGAAGTAATAATGTGAAAAACACACCAAAACAGAAACAAAAAACAGAAAGCAAAAATAAAATTGGGTTGCCTCCCAACAAGCGCTATTGTTTAACGCCCCTAGCTAGGCATAATGATTTCAATGATGCTCACATAAAGTAGTAATTGAAATATGCAAGAAAGCATCATGAATCTCATGACAAGCATATTTAAGTCTAACCCACTTCCTATGCATAGGGATTTTGTGAGCAAACAATTTATGGGAATAAGAATGAACTAGCATAGGAAGGCAAAACAAGCATAACTTCAAAACTTTGAACACATAGAGAGGAAACTTGATATTATTGCAATTCCTACAAGCATATGTTCCTCCCTCATAATAAATTTCAGTAGCATCAAGAAGGAATTCAACAATATAACCATCACACAAATCATTCTTTTCATGATATACGAGCATGCAATCATCATAATGAATTTGCTCATCAAAACTTGGGGGACAAAAAATATCATCTTCATCAAACATAGTATCCCCAAGCTTGTGGCTTTGCATATAATTAGCATAATTGACATTAATAGAATTTATAGTAACATCATTGCAATCATGCTTTTCAATCAAGGGGCTATCATGAATCACCTTAGAAATTTCTTCTTTCAACACTTCATCAAAAATTTCAGATTCATGATTTTCAAACAAAACTTCATAGAGATAATCAAGTGCACTCAACTCACTAGCAATTGGTTCATCATAATTTGGTCTTTTGAAAAGATTAGCAAGTGGATGAGGATCCATATCAATAGATTTTTAGCAAGCGAAGATGCTTGCAAATAGAAGGCACTTGGCAACACAAGCAAACAAAAAGCAAACAAAAAGACGAACGGAAGAAAGGCGAATAAAAAGGCAAATCTTTTCGAAAATCATTTTAGAAGTGGGGGAGAGGAAAATGAGAGGCAAATGGCAACTAAAGTAAATGCAAGAGATGAGTTTGTGATGGGTACTTGGATGGCTTGATGTAGATCTCCCCGGCAACGGCGCCAGAAATCCTTCTTGCTACTTCTCGAGCATGCGTTGGTTTTCCCTTGAAGAGGAAAGGGTGATGCAGCAAAGTAGATAAGTATTTCCCTCAGTTGTTGAGAACCAAGGTATCAATCCAGTAGGAGATACAAGCAAGTCCCCAATAGATGTACCTACACAAAGAATCAAACACTTGCACCCAACACTATAAAGGGGTTGTCAATCCCTTCACGGTTACTTGCAAGGATGAGATCTGATAGAGATAGATAGAATAGATTGCTTGAATGGAAAGTAAAACAAAAGTAAAAATAATGCAGCAAGGTATTTTTGTATTTTTGGTTTTAGATCTGAAAGTATAAGATGGAAAATAGACCCGGGGGCCATAGGTTTCACTAGAGGCTTCTCTCATGATGGCAAATATTACGGTGGGTGAACAAATTACTGTCGAGCAATTGATAGAAAAGCGAATAATTATGAAGATATCCAAGGCAATGACTATGCATATAGGCATCACGTCCGTGTCAAGTAGACCAAAGCGATTCTGCATCTACTACTATTACTCCACACATCGACCGACTCCTGCCTGCATCTAGAGTATTAAGTTCATGAAGAACAGAGTAACACATTAGGTAAGATGACATGATGTAGAGGGATAAACTCAAGCAATATGATGAAAACCCCATCTTTTTATCCTCGATGGCAACAATACAATACGTGCCTCGCTACCCCTACTTTGTCACTGGGTGAGGACACCGCAAGATTGAACCCAAAACTAAGCACTTCTCCCATTGCAAGAATTACCAATCTAGTTGGCCAAACCAAACCAATAACTCGAACAGACTTGCAAAGATATGAAATCATGCATATAAGAATTCAGAAAAGTCTAAAATAATATTCATAGATAATCTAAACATAAAACCACAATTCATCGGATCTCGACAAACACACCGCAAAAGAGTATTACATCGGATAGATCTCCATGAAGATCATGAAGAACATAGTATTGAAGAGCAAAGAGAGAGAAGAAGCCATCTAGCTACTAGCTATGGACCCGAAGGTCTGTGGTAAACTACTCACGCATCATCGGAGGGGCAATGGAGTTGATGTAGATGCCCTCCGTGATCGAATCCCCCTCCGGCAGATTACCGGACAGAGGCTTCCGGCGGCGGAAAAGTATTTTCGTGGCTCTTTTTGGTATCCAGGGAATATTTTTGAATTTATAGGCTGAAGAATAGGGTTAGGGGGGCTGCCGTGGGGCCACAAGCCAGGGGGGCGCGCCCCCCCTAGGGCGCACCCCTGTGGCTTGTCGCCACACGGTGGCTCCCCTGCCTTCATCTCCAAGTCTTCTGGGTTGCTTCTGGTCCAAGAAAAATTATTCCGAAGATTTTATTCCGTTTGGACTCCGTTTAATATTCCTTATCTGCAATACTCAAAAACAAGGAAAAAAACAGAAACTGGCACTAGGCTCTAGATTAATAGGTTAGTCCCAAAAATAATATAAAATAGCATATTAATGCATATAAAACATCCAAAACAGATAATATAATAGCATGGAACAATCAAAAATTATAGATACGTTGGAGACGTATCAAGCATCGCCACTTCCTAAGGTGTTTCGGCTAATTAGGAGTGGTTCTTCATCGACATCGCCGCTCATCATCGCCCCGGACCATCGCCAACCAACTCTTCATTGACACCTCACCGTAAGCAAGGACGGTAATCGCGACGTCACCTTTCCCTATACCCTTGCCATTGCATTGTTACCCCCGAGCCTATTTGCGTTACTTGCCTATCGAGACTAGCCATTGAGTATTGCCGGGCTACGCTACTTGTGCACGTTAGTGATACATACTCCGCATAGCTTTAATTGCGTGCATGCATCTTAGTATCATCTTTTGTGTTACAACATAGTACCCGCATACATAATTGCTATCTTGGTGTGCACGTCCCGCATTGTGACCATACAAATCTTCATTGCAAAAGAAAAGAGAAGCAAAGCTTTTAAGAAAGAGCAAAAGAGCAATTGCATCGCAAGTTTCGCATAGCATACTTGATCATCTTGGATCACTTGAGCGAATGACACGTGCCGCATACACATATAGCAAGTCGGGAATAGGAAGACGACACTTTTGGTTCATTGTAGGGTGTGCACAAGTGCGTATCGTGCCCATTGGAGCAATCGTACTACTGTCTCTCTAGTGTTGTGCAACGAGAGCATTTTCCGTGGATTCCACATTTTGGCTCATTCTTGGTTGCATGACCCCAATTTTCTTCCGTGTGTGTGTTTCCGTGTCCCATTGCTATTGATCTACATTGTCTCACTTGCGAAGTTTATGAATCTCTTTCAACATTTTTGAATCTTATCTTTCGAATTGCTTGAAATTTGTGCCACTATCCTAACCAAGCTTCTCCATAAGCATTATTTGTGTAGGTGTGAGAAGGACGATCTACGGTACCAATTTTACTATTTTCATACTTGAACATTGAGTGATCTTGATCCACTTTCAACTTTTGGAACGGTAATTGGTATTGTCTTCTCACTCTTCCACTTATATCTTGTTGAGTGCTATGGATAGGAACATCATGTCAAACCCGGCCTTCGAGGAGAATGAAGACGACGTGAACAACCACGTCACCAAGTTGCACTTCTTCGGCGCGCACAAGGCAATTACGCAAGCTCAAGATGTCTTGAATGACTGCATCGACCAACTCGCCTCCAACTTGCGTGAATCCGAGACACGCACAAGAGAATACCTCGACACCAAGCTCTCAAGCCAAATGGAGGAGCTCCGGTCCTTGATGGTCACTCGTGCACCTTCCTCATCTACATCGACAAGGAGTCGTCACACAAGTCACAACTCAACGACGTACTCTTCTGACGCAAGTCCACAAGCGCGTCATCACCGTCGCGACGAACACTCCAGCCCAAGTTCTCCGCAAGATCGCGTCCGCGCTCGAGAACGTCGCCGCCAACAAGAACAAGACGCGTTGGAGCAAGAACATCAACGCCAAGATCAAGAACAACGACGCCGAGAAGAAGAACACCATCGCCGTCATGAACGAGCGCTTGAAGCACATCACGCTTTACAAGAAGCTACTCGTGCCTTGGAGGAGCGCAACCGCCAAGCTCATCTCAAGCAAGAAGCACTTTGCCAAGCACATCAAGAAGAACTTCGTCGACAACGACAAGAAGAAGCCAATCGCCAAGAGGAGCATCAAGAAAGGCGCAACCGAGTGCGTCCACCTCGTCGCCGTCCTCAAGATCATCGCGTTGACCCCGACCATGAAGATGAGCAAGGGCAAGATCAATGTCAACAAGCTCAAGGCAACGACAATGAGGATCCACCTCCAAGACAAGGATTTCGACATCACAACCACAATGATGAACAACGCTTCGGCAAGCTCAAGTTCACAATGCCAAAGTTTTCTGGAAGCAATGATCCCGAAGACTACTTGTCATGGGCCCTCAAGGTTGACAAGATCTTTCGCCTCCATAACTATGATGAAGAGAAGAAGATCGCCATGGCTTCCCTTGAGTTCCAAGACTATGTCCTTATTTGGTGGGAACAAGTGATTGAGCGGAGAAGAGAAAGAGGTGAACCTCCTATCAACACTTGGGCCCAAATGAAGGACCTCATGCGAGCCCGTTTTGTGCCTACACACTACAACCGGGATCTCTTCAAGAAGCTACAACAACTCAAGCAAGGAACCAAGTCCGTAGAAGAGTACTACCAAGAGATGGATATTGCTATGATCCGAGCCAATGTCAAGGAAGATGACGAACAAACAATGGCACGCTTCTTGAATGGCCTCAACTACCAAGTCAAGAAAATTGCCGACTTCCAACCATACTCTAACATTCTCGAATTTGTGCATCAAGCAACCAAAGCGGAACGACAAGTGCAAGATGACTACAAGTACTCCAAGTTCTCCTCCAAGACCTATGGCTCAAGTGCTCAAGCTACTACGACAACGACACCTTCAACTATGAAATCTACAACACCTACCGGCGACAAGTCAAGTTACAAGGACAAGACGACTTCGTCAAGCCGACCAACGTCAAGCACATACAAGCCGAGGGCTTCATTATCTACCCCAACACCGGATGCTTCCGCCAAGACAAGCTCCATCAAGTGTTTCACGTGCCAAGGGCGAGACCACAAGACCTTCGAATGCCCAACCAAACGCAACATGATCCTCCTCGACGATGGCACCTATGACTCTATGAGCGACGACGAGATGCAAGCTTTGGAGCAAGTGGCCATACACCGCCAAGTGAATGAAGATGAAGATTCGCAAATCTTTTGCGACAACGATTCGAGCCCCGCTCTCGTTGTCTCCAAAGTTTTGACGCTTCAACAACAAGAAGACGAGGACCAACGGTGCCACATCTTCCGCACCAAGGCGGGTATCAAAGGAAAGTCCGTCAATGTCATCATCGACGGATGGAGTTGCCACAACTTGGCAAGTGAAGACCTTTGTTCCAAGCTACATTTGGTCAAGAAAAAGCACCCTCGGCCCTACAAGGTCCAATGGCTTAGTGATTCCGGAACACTCCAAGTGGACCACACCGTGGAAGTTTCCTTCAAGATAGGCGCTTATGAAGATACTTTGGAGTGTGATGTGGTTCCAATGTCCGTTTGCCACCTCCTACTTGGTAGACCTTGGCAATTCGACCATGGCGTCACACACAACGGCCGGACAAATCAATATAGCTTCAAGATGAAGGGCAGGCAATATGTGCTCCGCCCAATGACGCCAAGTCAAGTCATCACCGACAAGCAAGCTTCATCCCATCGTGGAGATAAAAGTGAGAGAGTGATCCACCTCAAAGAGAGTGAGTGCCACAAGCCAAAAATGAGCGACTCCACGATGAGGGACATGAGAGATATAGTTCTTTTAGCCACCAAAAGAGATTTGAGGGATTTGAGTGAGAGCCCATTGACCGTTCTTCACTATGTACTTGTGTGCAAAGATGAAGTCGTTCGGACTAACCCTTCACAACATCTTCCTCTTGTGTTATCTAAGTTGTTGCAGGAATTCAAGGATGTTTTCCCCGATGAGCTATCTCCGGGATTACCACCAAAATGAGGGATCGAACACCGCATCGACCTCATCCCCGGAGCACCGCTTCCTAACAAGGCTCCCTACCGCGTCAACCCCGAAGAAACAAAGGAAATACAAAGGCAAGTCCAAAAACTCCTAGATAAAGGGCATGTACGTGAGAGTTTGAGTCCTTGAGCGGTTCCGGTCATTCTAGTGCCTAAGCATGATGGTACTATGCGCATGTGTTCCGATTGCCGTCCTATCAACGCTATCACCATTCGATACCGTCATCCCATTCCTCGCTTAGATGATATGCTAGATGAAATTAGTGGTGCCACTATATTTTCTAAGATTGACTTAAAAATTGGTTACTACCAAATTCGCATACAAGAGGGTGACGAGTGGAAAACCGCATTCCAGACTAAATTTGGTCTCTATGAATGGTTGGTCATGCCCATGGGCTTATCCGAAGCACCGGGTACTTTCATGCGTGTTATGCACTATGTTTTGCGACCCCTCATAGGATATTGTGTTGTGGTCTACTTTGATGATATTCTTGTCTTTAGCAAGTCTCTTGAGGAGCATGCTACACATGTTTGTGATGTTTTGCAAATCCTTAGGAAAGAGCAACTCTATGCAAACATGGAGAAATGCACATTTGGTGTTGAGAAGGTAGTTTTCTTGGGCTTTGTAGTATCTTCTAAGGGCGTTCATGTAGATGAAACTAAGATTGATGCTATTAAAACTTGGCCCACACCAACGAATTTGCAACAAGTGCGAAGCTTCCTAGGACTAGCCGGTTTCAATCGCCGTTTTGTGAAAGACTTTAGCACCATTGCTTCACCTCTTCATGCTTTAAGCAAGAAGATTGCACCATTCATTTGGGGTCCTACACAAGACACCGCTTTCCATGAACTTAAAAATTTGCTCACTCATGCACCTTTTCTTGCTTTGCCCAACTTTGATAAAACATTTGAAGTGCATTGTGATGCTAGTGGTAATGGAATAGGTGGTGTGCTTATGCAAGAGAAGCGTCCTATCGCGTACTTTAGCGAGAAACTATCCGGCGCTCAACTTAACTACCCCATCTATGACAAAGAATTGTATGCTTTGGTGAGAGTTTTGCACGTGTGGGAACACTATTTGCGACCACATGAGTTTGTTATCCATACCGACCATGTAACGCTTAAGTACTTGAAAGGTCAAACCAAGTTGAACAAACGTCATGCTAAATGGAGTGAATTTATTGAGTCCTTCCCTTATGTCATCAAATATATCAAGGGTAAGGAGAACGTTGTGGCGGATGCTTTTTCCCGCAAATGCATGCTAGTTACCCAACTTGAATTGAATGTTGTTGGTTTTGAGAACCTGAAAGACTTGTATGAGCATGATGCCTACTTTGCTAATCCTTACGCTATGTGCCAAGTGAAAACTTGTTGGGAGAACTATTATATGAAAGATGGCTATCTTATGCGTGCTAACAAATTGTGTATACCCGAGTCTTCTCTTCGTTTGTTGCTTTTGCAAGAGGCTCACGCTGGAGGACTTATGGGTCACTTTGGACGCGACAAGACGTATGCCACGCTATCCAACAAGTACTTTTGGCCCAAGATGTTTCGCGATGTTGCACGCTTCACCAACCGATGCTCTACATGCCGCAAATCTAAGTCAAAAGCTCAATCCCATGGTCTTTATATGCCTCTACCTATACATTTCCAACCTTGGGAAGACATTAGTATGGATTTTGTGCTTGGTTTGCCACGAACAAAAAATGGCCATGATTCCGTTTTTGTCGTTGTGGACCGATTTTCCAAGATGGCTCATTTCATTCCATGTCACAAGATAGACGATGCTTCATATATTGCGAATCTCTTTTGTAGGGACATCTTGCGTCTACATGGCGTCCCCAAGACCATTGTCTCGGATCGCGACGTCAAATTCTTGAGTTACTTTTGGAAGACATTATGCGCCAAGCTCGGAATCAAGCTTCTTTTCTCTTCGGCATACCATCCTCAAACGGATGGACAAACGGAAGTGACGAACCGGACACTTTCTACCCTACTTCGCGTGTTGATCAAGAAGAACATCAAGGAATGGGAAGATTGCCTACCCATCGCCGAGTACGCCTACAACCGCGCAAGTCACTCCACCACCGGCAAGTCTCCGTTCGAAGTGGTTTACGGCTTCAATCCTTTGTCCCCATTGGACATCCTACCTCTACCTCTACAAGAGCGCGTCAACATGGACGCTAGTGCAAGGGCAACCTACATCAAGAGGATGCATGAAGATACAAGGCGCACAATTGAACGACAAGTGGAACGCGTCACCAACAAGAGCAACCTCAACAAGCATCCCATGGTCTTCAAGTCTGGTGATCTTGTTTGGATACACCTTCGCAAGGACCTCTTCCCCAACGAACGCAAATCGAAGCTACTTCCTCGAGCCGACGGCCCCTTCAAGGTGTTGGCCCGCTACAACAATAATGCCTACAAGATCGACATACCACGCGACAAGTACAACGTGAGTGACACCTTCAACGTCACAGATCTATCCCCTTACCATGGTGATGAAGATCTTGATCCGAGGACGGATCTTCCCCAAGGGGGGGAGATGATGCGGAGCATCCCACCATCATCCCCATGAAACCATCAAACCAACCACCAAGTGGCCCTATGACGAGAGCCCGTGCACATGCCATTACAAACGAGGTGACATCTCTCCTATATGATTTCCCCTTTGATGTCCTTGGGACTTGGATGCTACCTCAAGCAGAGACTCTTTGCATGATCAAGTACGATGGAGATGGCCTAGAGGGTGCTCAGAGGGAAGTACAAGCTCCCATGGGAATGGACACGGAGAAGGATGGACAAGAGCAACGAAGGGAGGCAAGTCCACCCTCCAGCCCCCGGACATCCGGCCCCTGGAGGCTCCACCAGCGCCAAGGCCAGGCTCCAGGCGCCGGGCGTCCGGCCCACAGCCCCGGACATCCGGCGACTCCTCCCCAGTGCCCGGACATCCGGCCCACAGCCCCGAAAATCTGACCCTACGAAACAGAACCGAACGAAACGTGGCGCCGCCAGCCCGGACATCCGGCCCAAGCCCGGACATCCGGCGCCTCCCGAAGACCCGGACATCCGGCCTCCGCCCCAGACATCCGGCGTGGGGCACCCGCGTCCACGGCTCTCTGACCAGCACCAGGCCGGACATCCGGCCCATGCCCCGGACATCCGGCGGCTCCCGAAGCCCCGGACATCCGGCCCCTGGCCGGACATCCGGCGCCTGCCTGTGCGCATGGACGGGCCCGAGGCCCATGTACCCTCTCTCTCGCCCCTTTTCCACTAGCACTATATAAAGGACCCCTTTCCCTCTTTCTAGGGTTAGCTTAGGTTTAGCGAATACACTTGTTGGCCTAGCTCCATTATCTCCCTTCCCTCGTGGAGTGATTCCCCTCTACATGAGAAGATCCGGAGTGATGCCAAGGCCCCTCTAAGGGAAGATCCCCTCGGGATTCAAGACCTCCTCCTCCGGAGCGAGGAGACTACCGTTACGTGTATCCTTCGGTTGTTTGTGGACCGTGATTCTCATGTACTCGGGTGATTCTAGTGGATGTGTGATCGTGGATCGTTCTTGAGTGTTTTCCTCTTGTGATTTCCCCCTCGTGTTCTTCGTGTTCTTCGTGTTCACTCACAAATCCACCTCCAATTCGTGAAAGATCGACGCACCCGGGCGTGCCCCGTATCATGGGCCCAGGGCCCATAAGACAATTTCAGAATAATCTCTAAGGGCCCATGTAGGTGGCATGACAAGGGGTGTTGGGAAGTTTAGTCCCACCTCGCTAGTGGAGAGGGAGTTGGACCTCCTTATAAGGGTTTCTCTTCCACATGCTATTGGAGCATGAGAAGAGAAGAGGCCCTCGCGCACTCCTCCTCCGCCGTCTGCCTCGCCATGCCACGCCTCGTCACGACGTGCCGCGTGTTGCGGGATTGAGCCGAGCCGAGCTCATACCTACGCGCTTAATTTTGTCGGTGGATCGTGGGCTACCGACTCGGACGTGGGTCCAGCCCACGTCTCTCTACCCGGACGCCGCCTACATAAGCAGGGCTTCGGCCAACTCTAGCCGCCACGAGATCAGAACTCATCTGCCTCCACGCGCGCCGCACGTCATTCCTTTTGCTGTTGTTGCCGCCGGCGACTCGTCCCGTTCGCCGCGTACACGGCCGACGGGAGAGTAGGCCTCCGAAACCCCGCCTCTCTGGATCCTGTACGGGAGAGGGGCGATTAAGTTTTTGGGGAGCGACTACGCGACTGCCCGCCTCCGTCCGACTACTTCCTCTACGTCCGCATCGCCTTCGTCGTCATCACCATGTCGTCCCCAACTGACATCGACCGCGCTGCTGCTGACAAGCGTGAAGCCGACAGGAAGGCGGCCGAGGACGCTGCCGCCGCCAACGCCGCGGCTACGGCCAACTGGCCTATTGGAGGGTATAACCCATTTATCCCGCTCCTGCTTATTTTAGTCTTAGCAGTACTGGCTATATGTGTAGGATTCTTCTACTGTATGTGTTTTGCATGCTAGTCTGCTTTGTAATCAGTATGTCAGTAGTCTGCTAGTGATTATTTCGTGGATTAATCTTATCGAAAAATTGCCTATTTCCTCAACAGCTCCTCTCCTTGGGCAGGGCGCAGGTGGAGCTCGAGGGGCTGGAGATCTAGCCTCCTACTCGATCTGGAGGTGGGCACGAGGATCAATCAGATCTAGAGAGAAGATGGAGGCTGCGGGTTGGGTCGGCGCTGAAACCAAGGGGGAAAAGGGGGCGGCGGCGAGGGAGGATGGGACAGCTCCCTAAAATCGAGGGTTGGACCTCTATTTATAGTCTAGGGTCTAAATGCGGTTTAATTGGTGCCCTTCGATTTAGATCGGATGGACAAGAGAAATAGGTTAGGAAGTCCAATTGAAAAACCGTGGGGTATTATAGGGATGATCCGGTCTTAATGGTCATCTCCATGTGTTTCGGGTTTGGGGAAGTTATCGGACGTGCGCGAGGGTGCGTGCACTGTGCAGAGGGCTAAGCATTTAGAAGAGAGGGAAGATGGGCAGCCCGACATTAGTTTTGAAAATCGAAACACGTCTACGATTTGACCGGCTATAGTGCCGCTATAGGTTTAACAGTACGGGTATCGAACGGACTCTGAACGCGACGAAATTTGGCAGGCGGTGTACCTACACTATATTAAGACCACACGCCAACTTTCGACCTATTCTGAGAATACTTTATACACACTTTTAAAAACAATATTTTAAAGATGCCGCGGGCGCGTGCTTGTGTGATTGGTCTCGAAACGGTCGACGACATGAACGGAGAGAACCGGCGACTACGAACGGATGCAAGTTTTTCAAAAATGCTGGCAACAGAGTGTCGATGCAATGCGGATGATGCCATTATGAATGCGACCAACAAACGAATCACACGACGGTAGCGAAATAAAACGGGAATCTTCTGGAGCGTCGGTCTCGGGCTGTTACAAGGAATCCGCCGCATCTGGTTTGTCGTTGTTGGTGAAGCTCAGCAGGCTTTGTATGGTCGCCCTCCACTCCTCCATCACCTCCGGCGCGGGCGGAAAGTTTAGCAGGAGCTGGGCCTGTGCCAGAGCTTCTCCCGCGGTTTTGAGGACCGGACGGGGTGATACGTCTCCAACGTATCTACTTTTCCTCACACTTTTGCCCTTGTTTTGGACTCTAATTTGCATGATTTGAATGAAACTAACCCGGACTGACGCTGATTTCAGCAGAACTACCATGGTGTTGTTTTTGTGCAGAAATGAAAGTTCTCGGAATGGAACGAAACTTTTTGGAGAATTATTTCAGAATATATAAGAATTATTGGAGCCAAAAACTACCGGAGAAGGGGGCCAGGGTGGGCAGCACCCACCATCTTCAACCATCGATGCCAGGTGACACGTGCGACATCCACTTCATACTTACAAAGGTGAATCTTCGCCTTTACACGTGTCATCTTGTGCCCTTCGAGGATGGTATACTACATGACCCCTCTCTCGTGTGCATGCATAGGTGTGAGCGGAGCTACACATTCATCGAGAAGGAGTCCATGCTCAAGAGTACGACTACACCATCTTCGAGGGAAGCTTGGAAGCGGAGGCGGAAGAAGACGGAGCTGCAGAAGTCTACAGCGGCCGGACGACCGGAAGCCACCGGACGTCCGATACTCTATAGCGTCCGGACGACCGACGCCTTCCGGACGCCCGACAACCTCCAGCGCCAGGACGACCGACGCCCTCCGGAAATCCAACGCCACCTCGACCGCACCGAATTGACGGAAATACGAAGACCTCCGGACGACCGAGCCACGGACGTCCGACGCCCTCCGGACGTCCGGTCCTTCGCGAGCCGTCGGACGTCCGACAACCTCCGGACGTCCGGCACCGCCTGTGCGCAGCAGTGGGCCTTTGGCCTTGTATCTCTCTCTCACTTACCCCTTCGTGGCTAAGATTATATATACTCTTCCCCTACCTCCTTCCCAGGGTTAGCAAAGTGATAGCTCATTCATACATGAGCTTTGCTCCTTCCTCTACTTCTCTCATGGAGACCGTGGCCTCCACCGGAGAAGATCCCTAGAGGATGTCAAGGCCCCTATCAAGGGAAGATCCGTCTACGGATTCAAGGCCCATCTCTCCTAGAGATATGGATGAACTACCCATGTATCTTTATTTCCATTGTTGTTCTTGGATCTTGATGCACCTCTTGTATTGCTTGTGATTTGAGGAGTACTTGGTGTGGATCTTGTCCAATAGAGTGTTTTTCCTTTGATTCTCTCCACGTTTTCCCCTCGTGTTCTTCGTGTTCATCGTGTTCTTTCTAAAATCCACCTCCAATTCGTGAAGATCGGGTCACCCTCGGGTTTGCCCCGTATCATATTGGTATCAAGAGCCACGTTGCCACAAATTTGGAGCCCTACCCCCCCACTTTTCTTGCATTAGTTCATGTTTTTCTTCCCAATTTCAAAAATCTCCACAAAAAGAGCCCCAAATTTTTTTCTTGTGATTTGTTGTTCTAGTGAGTTTTTGTTGATTTTGATCCGTGGATCTAGTGTTTGGCAAGTGGATCTACTTCCCTTGGCGTTCCCTAGCCCCAACTTTTCTTTTTCCCCTTCAATTTCGAGCCCAAAATCATCAATTTTCGCCCAAAATCGCGTCCCGGATCTCAGATCCCGAGCTGACCCAGACCCTTCGGACGTCTGACCATTTCCGGACGTCCGGACCCCTCCGAAGCCTCGGGCGTCAGACAGCCTCCGGACGTCCGGAACCCCTAAACAGACCCGAAATCTCGGATTTCCGGCCCGTCTGGACGTCCGACCCCCAGATGTCCGTCACTTCTCGGACGTCCGTAACCTGTAGAAACTGACTCGGCTGGAATTTTGTTTCGGCCATAACTAATTCATCCGAACTCCGATTTGGATGTTCTTTAGCTTGTTTTGTAGCTATTGACATCCACCATCCCGCAAAATTAGTTCCACCATCATTTGACACCATCATAGTTTTCAAATTTTGGCAAGTTTGCCTAGGCTCTCCACCACATCATCTGCAATACCACCATAGACTTTCGCAACCTTACCCATTTTGGTTACCATTGCATTTGTGGCTGCTTGAGTTGTGATTTGAGTCTCCTAAGGTGTTTCGGCTACTTAGGGACGGTTACTTCTTCTTCAACCATCGGTGACTTGTATCGGTCCATCATCTACATCGACCACCGACGTTCGGCATCGACGACGACCATCCATCCTTTGAGACCATCTTCAACCGGAAGCAAGGCCGGTTTACCCCGACTTCGTGAAAGGTTAAGTGTGACGAAGGTATACATTCCGTCATACACTTTTCCTTCCTTGCCATTACATCTTGATAGCCCCACCATCTTTGTGAATACCTTCATACCTATTGAGACTAGCTATCCGAGTATTGTCGGGCTTCGCGAAAACTTGTGCACCATAGTGATACTATATCATATTGTTGCATCATTGGAAATATCATATAGTGCAATTGCTTGCTCCCGTGCATATCTTGTGATACTTTTCTCATATATTTGGTTGAGGCTCAATAAGAATAGTGGAAAGGAAGAGAAGAGTCAAAAAAGAAAAAAGAAAAAAAAGCTTCTAAGCAAGAAAGAAAGATCAAAGCTTATAAGCATAGAGTTGAGCATGAAAAGAGATACTTGTGCATGAGGATACATGGAATAGGAACGTTTTGCTTGCATGAATAGGATTGGTGCCAAGTGGTGAATCGTGCCCAAACGTGCAATCAAGCTAGCGTCTCTCCTAGTGTTTGTGCAACAAGAGCTTAGTCTTCGTTAGGCAATTTTGTATTGCTCATTCCTATAGTTGCACAAGCCCCATTATCCCACCGTGTGTGTTTCTTTATTGCCTTCCTCTATATTTGTGATCACTTGCTTTGCATTTTGAGTCCTTTGGATTTATTTCAACTTTTACAATATCTTGGACTTCAATTTGCATGAATTTGTGCCACTAACCCTACCGAGCTCCACTATAAGCCATTTGTGTAGGTTGTGAGAATTGGACAAGGTTTTTCACCAAGTGCACTCTTTTCCTTGCTTACATTGTGGTCTTTTGAGATCCATCCACAACTTCGGAAAGAGGTAACTTTGGTATGTTCATTCCATCTCGTTCTCATGCCTTCTCGAGTGCTTCCATGGATAGGGACGGCGCATCTCCTTCGGTCTACAACAACAATGACGAGTTCGATGCCATGAAGAAAACCATCGACGCCAATATGGATGCTCATTTGGAGGAGCTCAAGGCCCTCATCAAGAACCGCACGAGATCTTCATCATCTTCGAGAAGACGCTCAAGTGCACATGCTTACGAGCTACCATCTCCGGCAAGATCAAACCGGCATCGACACCATCAACGACATGAATAAATAACGACGCCAACATCAAGGCGTCCAACAAAGAACATGCGTGAAGGTCACGAGCTTGACACCAACCACGGCTCGATGACTTCACCAACTACCTTGGCATCTTCGCCAAGCGACTTCAAGGCATCTTCGCCTTTGGATATGCGGCCTCTTCGCCGACAAGCACCTCAAGAGAAGCTCCCCAAGCTCAAGTCCGCGACTTCCACGAGCTACTACGACCTCGACATCAACCACGAGATACCTTTCTTTGGGAGTCAAGACCCCGAGGAGTATCTCGATTGGGAGCGCAAGATGGACTACTACCTCAAGCTACTTCAAGTCCCTTCCGAAGATCAAGTGAAGTACGCCACAAGAAACTTCCACGGTGACGCGTCGACATGGTGGCTTCACACATCTTCGACGAGCTTCGACATGAGTTGCTCCAAGTTGAAGAAAGCGTTGCGGCGAGAGTTTGTGCCTTCTACATACACGGAACATCTTCACCGCCACTTGGAGAACACCATACAAGGATCCATGTCTCTCAATGAGTACTTCATGAAGATGAAAAAAGCCTTGCGACGAGTCGGTGTGGACGACCCCATTTGGATGAAGTTCCACTTCATGATGGGATTGAACAACGACATCGCTAAGACTATCTTTCACAACAACTATGAGTCTCCCGACGACATCTACGTTGGTGCTCTCAAGGCGAAACAAGAACTCAAGGCCAAGGCTACTCGACCCCGAGCACACTTTGCGACGACCAAGCTCCACGACGACGAGCATGAGGATGGTACCACCAAGATGTCCAAGCCCGACGAGCTCCAAGACGAAGCTCCCAAGTTCGACTTCACCGCCATACCTCTTTGTGGCATTGACGATGTCGAGTCTACCACGACTCTTTTTGAAGACGGTGCGGCGACGACCACAACTACGGAGCCACTCAAGGAACATGCTTTGGCGGCGAGCGACAAGGTGGCGAGCAAGGATGATGCTTCCATCTTCGGAGGAGAGAGTGATGATTTGCCATCTTCGGCCTTCATCCACGGCGACGATGACGTGATGGTTGAGCATGGGAGTTTCCCTTCGACCACGGCGGCGTTTGGACATGAGTTGAGAGACTTTTGCCACCACATTGAGAGTGAGAGTGCCTTCACTACTTGCCCCATATATGATGAGTTGCCCCAATTCCCATGTGAGGAGAGCCACAAACCCCACCACTTGAGTGACATGAGTGACTCCACCATATGTGAGTTTGAGTGCATACCTTGAGGGAGTATGTGAGCCACCACATAGAGAGAGTGAGGTAGTTGATAGGGCATGTGAGGCCATTTTTATTTCTAACAACTTAACCTCTACCTCTATTGTGTCTTCTCATTTGGTGCTAGGTTCCATACACGATGACGCGCCGATCCTTGATGACTTCGTCCTTCCTTTGGACAAGGCGATGGCCATGGTGAAATATTATGCACCCCCACATGGTTCCATCATGATGAAGATGACCATGAGTTGGTCTTTGTCACCTCACCTACACCACATGTGTGGAATGAAAAAGGTAACATAGGTGAAGGTGATGCTCTTGTCCCACTAGTGGACATTGATTGCTTGCATGATGCCGATCCACCTATTGCCATGCTTCATGATTATGCGACTTCCTCATGTGATGAATTGCCCATTTATGATGTGTTTGACGATTCTCATGTGGAGTCTATTACTTGTGATGCCATGTTGCATAGGATTTCTTGCGAGAACTCTATAGGTCACATCATGTTTGACAATCCGCTTGACTTGTCATATGCTATGCATGAGATCACCCATATTGCATCTTTGCAATCTCATCGTAGTAACTATGCATATGCCATTAAAATAAATCCAATTTGCACATATGGCATAGATGACAAGCCCATGGTTATTGGCATTTGCTTTTCTTGTGATGACATTGCCATGCTTCCTTTGCATCATTTGCGCAATAATTGTCATATGTCATGCCATGATCACCATGCTTTGGATGTGCATTGTTTTGGATGTTGTCCATACTGTCCATATTATGCTTCCGCTATTGCACATGAGGAGACCCCCATAGTTTCCTCATACACATTAGGAGATTTTGATCCATCCTACACTTTGCATGATCCCCACAATTGTGCGCACACTATGCTTGCCATTGATATGAATGACATGCTTGTGCCACGTACTTGCTACAATTTGCGTCCCAATCATGTTGAGCATAATACCTATCGTTGCATGATGGATGACATATTCCTATACCATGCCTCAAATTTCTTTGAGCATTGCTTATTTTGTGCTAACTCTCACGTACACATACACATCATGATGGATGATGTGTACATTTACCACGCACACACCTTGTTTCGTGTGTCTCCTTCTTGTGTAGGTACACATGATTCTTCGTCAACCTCGCAAGCGCACGAGTTGACGAAAAGAGCTCTAGAGAGAAACGAAGACTTGTGCCACCATGGAGTGCTTAACCTCCACCCACCCTCTTTGCGCAAATACTTCGCGCATTTCTTCTACATGGCCCTCACATGGTTATGGGTTATTGTCCATTATATATCCTTTGCCCATATTGCCATGTTCACTTTGCATGATATGCTCATTTCTATGCCCTTGCCATGCATTAGTGACCCATGCTTTGCACCTCACATGACACTTGCTTATATGACTTGTATGTGTGTTTGCAAGCTTGGTGGAGATATGTCTTGTCTTTGCCATGTTCCTTTTGTGTGCCATGATATTGTTGATTCTTGTGTTGGGAGAGTCATATTGACCAATTGCTCTTTACACAGGACTTCTCGCCAATACTATGATTATGCATTTCTCATTATTTGCTTGCGTGCTTGTGATATGTCATGTGCATTGCCTATGCCCACTATTTGCTCACATGACATGATTGACATGATTTCCTCTAGTATGTTGCATTCTCGCACTACTAGTTTGCATGACATGATCACTATGCTTGCTTATGTTGCATCACCAATGTGCTCCTTTTATGCGGTTGATGACAACCATTGCCATGCTTCGCACATGATTGATATTGCTTGTTGTCATATGTCTCCATTTGTTGCCTCTCTCATGCTCGCTTTACCATGTATTGAGTGCAACCATGCTATTAATTTTGCTAATGAGATTGCCCCCATAGCTTTCTCTCATATTGTTGGAGCTTTTGACATCTTTCATGTGAAGCATGCTTGCCTTCCCTCCTTGCACCATATGCCTAGTGCCATGAATATCGACATTGTTGCATCATATTATTCATGCACTTGTGATTCTAATGGTTATGTGCAAGAGGAGAGAACCATCATGATGGATGATGTGTTTGTCTACCATGCACATACATTGTTTCCTTTGTTGTGTGTATGTGTAGGATACTTCGACTACATGTCAACTTCCACTTCACGTGAGTTGACGATTTGAGCTCTTGAGAGCGATCCACTCTACACCGACGTGTTTCTACATCGCACTTGCTTGCGCATCAGCATTGTGTCAGACGCACAAGGTCGCGCTTTTGAGGTGACATCCTTCTTGAGCATGGATATTGTGGCTCATACTACTTGTGTTGCTTGTACCATGACATATATTGGTCATCTTGGACCACTTACTTGCACACATGTTAGTTTTATTGCTTTTCCTCACGATTACTACATTGCCATGCCTCATGACATATTTTCCTTGTGTGTTGCATCCAACTTGTGGATTGTTCGCTCTTATCATATGCTTGGTAGCAACAATGTCCATTCTTCACATTTGCCTTGCCACATTGTTTGCTACATGCTTGACTTGATTGCCTCACACATGATGACCAATTGCTCTTTCTATTGTGTTGAGTGCCACACTATCTTCACTACACCATATGCACATTATGCTTGGATTGCCTTGCACTTTGGATTACCCCAAGTGTATAGACACTTCATTTTACTTGGTGTTGTGAATGATTCCTATGCCTACCATAGACCTTTTGTTGATTGCTTTGTGCATGCGTGCTATGACCTTGCGGTAGATGCTTGTTATATTGTCACACATATTTGCATCCCTAACTCACCTTTGCATACTTGTTTCCATGATTGCATTGCTTGTGCTACATTTGTATGCTTACATGCCATGACACAATCCCTTGTCACACCATATGTTATGCATGATGACAACACTTGTGCGGTGATTCACCACTTGAATGCTTGGTTTTGCACTCACGCTAACCACATTTGTTTTCCAAGTGTTTGTCATATTTGCTCCTTTTGAAGGGATTCCTAGGCGGTGAGACATTGGAGAGTGCCCCTTTCGAGCTTGATGATGATGAGTGCTTGGTGATCGTCCACTTCTACTCGGCGACGCCATCTCCTTTCCATGGTGATTTGGATTTTGATCCGAGGACGGATCTTTCCCAAGGGGGAGGGGATGATACGGAGCATCCTACGGACATCACCATGACAAGAGTCCCTTTGCCAGGTGACACATGCGACATCCACTTCATACTTACAAAGGTGAATCTTCTCCTTTACACGTCTCATCTTGTGCCCTTCGAGGATGGTATACTACATGACCCCTCTCTCATGTGCATGCATAGGTGTGAGCGGAGCTACACATTCACCGAGAAGGAGTCCATGCTCAAGAGTACGACTACACCATCTTCGAGGGAAGCTTGGAAGCGAAGGCGGAAGAAGACGGAGCTGCAGAAGTCTACAGCGGCCGGACGACCGGAAGCCACCGGACGTCCGACACTCTACAGCGTCCGGACGACCGACGCCTTTCGGACGCCCGACAACCTCCAGCGCCCGGACGACCGAGCCACGGACTGACAGAAATCCGAAGACCTCCGGACGACCGAGCCACGGACGTCCGACGCCCTCCGGACGTCCGGTCCTTCTCGAGCCGTCAGACGTCCGACAACCTCCGGACGTCCGGCACCACCTGTGCACAGCCGTGGGCCTTTGGCCTTGTATCTCTCTCTCACTTACCCCTTCGTGGCTAAGACTATATATACTCTTCCCCTACCTCCTTCCTAGGGTTAGCAAAGTGATAGCTCATTCATACATGAGCTTTGCTCCTTCCTCTACTTCTCTCATGGAGACCGAGGCCTCCACCGGAGAAGATCCCTAGAGGATGTCAAAGCCCCTATCAAGGGAAGATCTGTCTACGGATTCAAGGCCCATCTCTCCTAGAGATTTGGATGAACTACCCATGTATCTTTATTTCCATTGTTGTTCTTGGATCTTAATGCACCTCTTATATTGCTTGTGATTTGAGGAGTACTCGGTGTGGATCTTGTCCAATAGAGTGTTTTCCCCTCGCGTTCTTCGTGTTCATCGTGTTCTTCCTCAAATCCACCTCCAATTCGTGAAGATCGGGCCACCCTCGGGTTTGCTCCGTATCACTCTACCCTCGAAAACTGTTGCGATCCCCTATACTTGTGGGTTATCACGGGGCAAGGCGTGGGTAGCACTCTTACTCCTGGCAATGCTAGAAGGAACGCTTTCCCATGTCATCGCCCACCGTTTGCCCTCGCCCGAGAGGGGGTCGTGGAGCTCGGCCCTGTGCCCCTAGGGAGCAGCGCACGAAGGCCCCGTCCGCGCGAGGTTCCGGTTCGCCATCTCTTGGGCGTGAGTCACGGTCATCTTGCGAGGGGCGCAACTGAGGTCCGGTCGCAGCCACTGTGGCCGCGGCTACTGCCCTGGCCGCCGCAGCGGCGTCGCCCTCGGTCACCGCCGGCACGTTTCGTGCTACCACGGCGGCGGGGTCTGGGTCGTGGTTCGCGGAACTCTGCGCAGTGTTGTGGCTATGCTTATCGGCGGGGTGAGCACGATGGTCGCTGCCATCGGTGGCTTGGGATGGCAGCTTGGATGTGGTCGCGGCGGGTGTCGCCGCGCCCTTGGCCTTCTTGGGCGCCATGGGAATCGGCGAAGGCACGCAGAAACGCCAGTGAAGATGCACGCACAGGAGGTGCCCCCCTACCTGGTGCGCCAAAGATGTCGGGGGTGTGATTCATGACGATCTATGGGACCAGCGGGGTCCCTTTATGGTTCGCAGGGGCATCGAGTGCACAAAGAGCATCAGCCGGCCATGACTACGCGCAGGGTTTATACAGGTTCGGGCCGCTCGGGAGCGTAAAACCCTATGTCATGTCTGTGTGTTTGTATATCTGGGTCCAAATACAGGGGAGCAGCCACCCGGCAAGGATGCTCGAGAGGTGCTGCTACGTGTGCAAATGGACAGGGTGTCGACCTTTGTCAAGGTAGCCATGGGCCTCCTTTTATAGTTCAAGGGGTTTCCACAAAGGCTACAATGGTCATTTACTAGGTGTACAGTGCGCTCTTACAGCTACCGGGGCTGTCGTCAGAGTGGTAGTGGGAAACACCTAACTCTGACGGACTAGGACATGCGCATTGAATGCGCCATGAGTTGGCGCGCTGGCGACGTTTCCCGGCAAAGTACGACATCCAGTTCACTCGGACAAACTGTTTGCGTTGATCCAGCAAGAACACAAACGAGTTACCATAACAAGGTGTGTGTGATACCAGGCAAATAGTTCATTCATCATAATTGTGTGGGAAGACCAATATTAACCCAAACAATTCATACCGACAAGCTGTGTGTGTTGTGGGCAAACAGTTGCTGCTAAACAATTGTATGAGATGTGATTTGCTCTGTTTGCACAACATCTATGCTCTGACTACAGAACACCAACATTATTGTTGCATAACCAACTTTAACATCCAATTACGTAAGTGACTGCACAACGCATGTACATTCTCAATATAAATTGACAAGAAGTAGACGATCACCAAATCATATTGTTCTCCTGACGACGGTTGCCGCCACTGCTTTGCTTGTGGCTATCCCTCGCCATCTGCATGAAGGAGGCACTTCCTCATGTCAATGATCCTCCTGTACATCTCGTAGCTTGTGTATGCGTCCTTGGCCACGTACATGTTGTGTTCTTCATCCAGTTCGTTCACCCAGGCCTTGTGCCAGACAGACTTGTCCTTGTCACAATCAGCCTTCATGTCTCTGTAGTAGGGGTCGATGATGGCCGCGACGAGGGCAACCAGGGATTCCTTCTGCTTCTTCTTCTCGCCTCCCCAGACCTTGTACTGACCTTGGATGTTGACAAGCTTCTGGCACGATAAGCCTGAAGTCTTGAGCACCTTGAGATCGTTGGTGGTGTCCACCGTTGCGAACCTATAGTCGGGGTTGTTGAGAAACCTGGCGAAACGCTCGCAAGACCTTGTGGCCAGGCAATAGTGGTAGACGAGCACGTGATGGCGCACGCACAACTAGGCGACGACAACCATCTGATCATGCCCGACACGACCGTCGGTGTACTCGAGGTCAAAGCCGACCACTTTATACTTGTCATCCTCAGCAAGCAGCTGCTCCAACGTGTTGATGGAGTTCTCCACAACGATTGGGTCATTGGTGTACACCACTGAGAGGTCCGTCTTCCTGATGTGGGTGTCCACTTTGACAATAATGGTGAACTACCGCTCGGCGCCGACAACCGTCATTGGATCCACACGGGAAGGTTGAAGTGATGTGCATCCTCTCTCTATTATTTGTCGTCGTGGGTGTGCTTCTTGTGTTGTGTGTCGCAGTCGAAAGGTGGAAGAGATGAAGGTAAATGGTCACGGGAATAAATGGGTGGGCGCCAGACGGACTGGAATTTCGGCACGTCCGCATGGCAGTTTTTGCAACGCTTAACTGCATGGTGGCGCACGTATAACTGCATGGTGACGCCGGGTGCGGCGCAACCACATGCATATGGTGCCCCAAACGTGGAGGGACGCCGGCAGAGCGCGCGCGCACGAACGCGAGCAGAGCGTGCCGCGGCCGGCTCATGCGTAGAGCAGTTCGCGATGGTGCATACAGAACGGACGTTTGCTATGTAATAAAAGGCAAACGCTTTTTCATTATTAACCGTTTGTGTACTTGTCATTTCTCCCTCCTCCGTCCCATCTTGTCACCGCGTTACTGCCCGAGGATTCCAGTGCATGCTTTAGGAGCGTGCATGCGTTTCTTTTGGCCTTTCCATTCCCGCGCAACCGCACAGCTTCCCTCGCAAGCTTCCCGCCCGGCTCGCCGAAATCTATCAAACCCCCAATGCTTGGCCGCCTGCTTTATAAACCCTCACGGCCGACGTCTGCACACCGCATTAATACCCTCTCCCCGTAGCTTCTCTAATTTGCTTCTCCCCCAATCGCCAATGGCACCCATCCGCTGTCGTCGCTCCGCCACTCCGGCAGAGAACAGCTCCAGCTGGGAGGATGCACCGCGTCGCGACGGAGTCCCCGGAAGTGTGTACTGCGCGTGGCGTCCTTCTTGGGTGTGTGCACGCCAGCCACCACATGCTCCCCCACCGTTGCCCGAAGGCAGTTGAAGCCAGCGATCATCGTGGCCGCCACCCCATCACCGGCAGGTGTTGTCGCCACCCCACCAGCGGCCGCCTTTGCTGCCACCCCACCGTCAGCCGTCGAGGCCATCACCCGCTCTGCCACCGCGGCCCAAAGGCGGGAGGAGGAGGCCTCCGGCAATGCCTTGCCGCTCGGCTTTTGCGTCCGTGGCGTTGTGCGCTACATCAACTTCCTACACGAGGAGGAGGAGCACCAGGTCAAGCATGCAAAGAGTCTCACCGCCGACGTGGCCGCAGCAGATGCCGCAACGATGGCACAGAATGAGGAGATCTATGCCGAGTCCGCCGCTTCGAGTAGGCGCATCAGGAGCAACGGAGGGCAGCAGCGGCACGCAACGGATTCGACTCCTCCAGCTCGTCGATAGGCTCCTCCTCCTCTGCCTCTTACTGAACGAGCTCGGCAGAGGAGAGCCTGCTGGAAGTAGTATAAACCCCTCCATAGTACTAGTATTTAGGGACTATTTTGTTCAGTTCATCTAACTATAGATATGGTTGAACTATACCACATACTTTAAATTAGCTAGTATATATAGTTGAACTAGCTATTTCAGTACGTGGTTGGCAACACTTGGGGAAAAGTTTGTTCGGTTCGGTTGCCGAGTTGAACTGTTTTGTTTAAAGAAAACTGCTTAATCTATGAATGAAATCTATGTGTACTGAATTTCAGTGGCAAATTGCACCATAATAGTGATTTTGTTCCTGCGAAATTTGACAAATGTCAGTGTTACAATGATGTTAAATGTCAATTTTACTAGATCGACAAATGCCAATGTTTCCAATTTGACAAATGGAAATGTACCCAATACAAAAAATGCAAATCTAAACTCTTTGTATGTACTATGCACACGGGTCATCATACATAACCGTTTGCGATGGCGCAATGAAAAAAATCCTTCACGCTAAATTTTGACTTGACTTAGTAGCAAAGGAACCATTGCCCTAGGTCTGCATACAGGTATTCAATCTGAAACGTTTGCGATGACGTTCAATGGACACGCCTCCCCGATGAGCATGCGGAGGAATGCCCGCACGCCTCCCGTCTATTCAAACACCTGTCCGCATGCTACCTCCTAGCCAATACAGAGTGCGACGTGTGGCAACACGTAAATGGTTAGTAGAATGTCCATGATTTATAAATAATACGCCCGTTTGCGATGGTAACGTGACAACTTTTTGTTCCAAAATGCCTTTGTTGGCTATTAATAATGTTTGTGCCTTCTCTCAAAGTGGACGCGGAAAATACCACAACATATTTGTGCTATATGACGAGGCCCTGCCCAACATAGACCTTGTGACTGTAGTTCAAATTTGAATTATGTACATTAAATGCACATAAAACTCAATTAGTGTATAAAAAGTTAGACGAACCCTTAATAATTTCATATTTTTGCAGTACACACCTATTGGTCTATGTTGTTTCTAGAAAAAAATCAAGGAGAGAAGAGGCATCGGATGTCGTTTCACCAGATGTGACATGCATGTTCCCTTTCGGAACCACGTAGCTTATTGTGAGAAGCTCCGGTTTGTAAGAGGCTTGTGCCAAAACATGTCCAGGTTGGTATTTTTTTACCACGACATATGTGTGCCTTGTCATGACACCATGCTAAGTTTCATGAATTTCTAACGAGTTTTGGATTTACGGGAATTTAAAAATCAAGTTTCTTGATGTTTACGGTTGAGCCAAGACGTTGAGATGTTTGAAATTCATTCCCATTTCTTGCATGGGACCTAACACATGCATCCAGGGACACATATATGATTTTTGAACCCAGTTTAGTGCACTGGACCTTGTGATTGTAGATCAACTTTGAATTATGCACATTAAATGCACATAAAACTCAATTAATGTATTAAATAGCGAGATGATCCCTTAATTTATTCATATTTTTGCACTTCACACCTATTTTTCTATGTTGTTTCTATAAAAAAACGAGGAGAGAAGAGGCATCGGATGTCGTTTCAGCCAAAGATGTGACACATGCATAATGTTCCCTGTCGAAACCACAAAGCATCTTGTGAGAAGCTCTGGTTTGTAAGAGGCTTTGTGCAAGAACATGTCCAAGTTGGACAGTTTTTTACTACAACATATGTGTGCCTTTATCATGACACCAGGCCAAGTTCATGAATTTTTGACGAGTTTTGGATTTACATGAATTGGAAAACCAAGTTTCTCAATGTTTGAGGCCGAGCCAAGACACTGAGATGTTTGAAATTCATCCCCATTTCTTGCATGGGACCTAAATATGCATCCAGTGACTCATATATGATTTTTCAACCAATTTTCATGCACTAGACCTTGTGATTATAGTCAAATTTTAATTATGCACATTAAATGGCTTGAAAACTCAATTAATGTATTAAATAGGCCAAACAAACCCTGGAAAATTCTATTGTTTAGCACGACAGTCATGTTGCTCTATGGTGACTCTAGAAATAAATTCAAGGCGAGAAGAGACAGTGGATGTCATTTCGCACATAAAAGGTGAACGTTCCCTATCGGAACCACATGGCTTTCTTGTGAGAATCTCCAGTTTGTAAGAGGCTTGTGCCAAAACTTGTCCAAAATTGGGCAATTTTTTTACCACAACACACAACAGGGCCAGGTCATGACACCATGCCCAAGTTTGACAAATTTCTGACGAGGTTTGGATTTGCACTAATTTAAAAACCAAGTTTCCCAATGTTTGCGGTCGTTCCAAGACGATGAGATTATTGAAATTCATTCCCATTTCTTGCGTGGGACCTAAACATGCATCCAGGGAAACATATATGATTTTCAACCTATTTTCATGCGCTAGACCTTGTGATTGTAGTTCAAATTTGAATTATGCACATTAAATGCCTAGAAAACTCAATTAATGTATTAAAAAGGCCAAACGAACCCTGGAAAATTACATAGTTTAGCACGACAGTCACGTTGCTCTATGGTGACTCTAGAAATAAATTCAAGGCGAGAAGTGACAACGGATGTTGTTTCACACATAAAAGATGAATGTTCCCTATTGGAACCACATGGCTTCTTGTGAGAATATTCGGTTTGTAAGAGGTTTACCACAACACACATGAGCCATGACATGACACCATGCAAAGTTTCATGAATTATTGACGATATGTGGATTTACTGGAATTTGAAACACACGAATTCTCAATGTCTACGGCAAGCCAAAATACCGAGAGGTTTGAAATTCATTTCCATTTCTTGCATGGGACCAAAAGATGTATCCAGTGACACATATATGATTTTCAACCCATCCAGTTGCCTCTAGCATGTGCTTAACTACATTTCATATTTGAACTATGCACATGAAATGTCTAAAAAACTCTTTAAATGTTTAAAAAGGCCCAAACAACCCTGAATAATTCCATATTTAACAGACACTCCTATAGTTGCATGTTCACTTGCAATCCAAACACCTTCAATTGCCAATGTAACCTCATTTTTCGTTTCAAAACAATATGAAAATCAAGTACATCGCAAATAGTTCTTGATCATGAAACGTGTGTGATGTGGTATAAAATATCTTGGGCCAATCCTCATATATATAGCTTACCCGGAAGCTTCATCGGCTACAGTCCACCGCCGGCGCGTCAACCACACAGTCACACTTGCTCCCCAAGACCACTGTACTGTTCAAACGTCACCGGTGAAAGATGAGGACGTGGATCCGCATCGTAAAGGCAACTTTGACGACCCACTCCGTCCCGAGCGCGGCCGCATCAGCCATGAGCGCGCTCACAACATCCCTGAGCACGGTCGCAATCTCCGACAGGGCGGCTGCAGTCGCCGAAAGGGCAGCTGCTGCAGCTGAGATGGCGACAGCAACATCCACGAACGGGATAGCAAATGAAGAGAACGACACAAGAGTTGTCCGTTCATCGAGGGCCACCGTAGCCCTGATGGCGGCTGCCCACGCCTATGCCGATGCCGCCCTGATGACCCACAAGTATAGGGGATCAATCGTAGTCCTTTCGATAAGTAAGAGTGTCGAACCCAACGAGGAGCAGAAGGAAATGACAAGCGGTTTTCAACAAGGTAATTTCTGCAAGCACTGAAATTGTAGGTAACAGATAGTTTGATAGCAAGATAATTGGTAACGAGCAAGTAACGATAACGGTAAATAAGGTGCAGCAAGGTAGCCCAATTATTTTGTGGCAAAGGACAGGCCAGAACAATCTCTAGTAATAGGCAAAGTGTTCTTGAGGGTACACGTGAATTTCATCTAGTCACTTTTATCATGTTGGTTTGATTCGTGTTCGCTACTTTGATAATTTGATATGTGGGTGGACCGGTGCTTGGGTGTTGTTCTTACTAGAACAACCTCCCACTTATGATTAACTCCCTCGCAAGCATCGGCAACTACGAGAAAAGTATTAAGATAAAATCTAACCATAGCATTAAACGTTTGGATCCAAATCAGCCCCTTACGAAGTAGCGCATAAACTAGGGTTTAAGCTTCTGTCACTCTAGCAACCCATCATCTAATAACTACTCCACAATGCATTCCCTTAGGCCCATGAATGGTGAAGTGTCATGTAGTCGACGTTCACATGCCACCACTAAGGGAATCACAACATACATATCATCAAAATATCGAACACATATCAAATTCACATGATTACTTGCAACATGAATTCTCCCGTGACCTCAAGAACAAAGGTAACTACTAACAAATAATAATCATGCTCAAGATCAGAGGAGTATTAAATAGCATAATGGATCTGAACATATAATCTTCCACCAAATAAACCATATAGTAATCAACTACGCAAGGTAATCAACACTACTAGTCACCCACATGTACCAATCTGAGGTTCTGGTACAAAGATTGAATACAAGAGATGAACTAGGGTTTGAGAGGAGATGGTGCTGTTGAAGATGTTGATGAAGATTGGCCAAAGATGAGAGGGGTGTTGGTGATGACGATGGCTTCGATTTCCCCCTCCGGGAGGGAAGTTCCCCCGGCGGAATCGCTCCGCCGGAGGGCAAAAGTGCTCCTGCCCAAGTTCCGCCTCGAGGCGGCGGCGCTTCATCCCGAAAGTCCTCCTCTTATTTTTTCTATGTCAAAAGTGATTATATACTAGAAGATGGGCACCGGAGGTGGGCCGAGGAGGGCACAACCCACCAGGGCGCGCTCAGGGGGGCCTGGCGCGCCCTGGTGTCTTGTGCCCACCAGGGTGGCCCCCTCCGGTAGTTCTTTGCTCCAGTATTTTTTATTAATTCCAAAAATAATCTCCGTAAAGTTTTAGCTTCATTGGAGATGTGTAGAATAGGTATCTCTGATGTGCTTTTCTTGGGTCCAGAATTCCAGCTGCCGTTATTCTCCCTCTTTGTGTAAACCTTGCATATTATGAGAGAAAAGGTATTAGAATCACTCCCTAAAGCATTATTATTCAACAAAACATAATAAATAACAGTAGGAAATCATGATGCAAAATGGACGTATCAACTCCCCCAAGCTTAGACCTCGCTTGTCCTCAAGCGAAAAACCAAAATTGAAAAGCATGTCCACATGGTTTGAGAGAGAGGTGTCGATAAAAACAAAATACGGACATAGAAGCATCATGCTTATTATCATAACAGCAACAAACTCTATCATAAAACTTATTCATATATTTTCATCATATAGCTTCTCATGCATAAGTAACAATTCATCACAACATAGAAGTATAAAGCATAAACCTTATTGAAAACCAACAAACTATGTTCTCAGTCAACTTTGCAACTACAATTCATCATATTTTCAGGAAGGGTCTCATGGCGTATCCTTTTGGCAAGTCCACATACTCAACCATCATTTAGTCTTCTATGATTGCTAACACTCACAACATACCCATGAGCAAAAAGTTTTAACCGGACACATAGGAAGATAGGGGCTTATAGTTTCGCCTCCCAACGTATTCACCTCAAGGGTGATGTCAACAATAATAACTCATGCCCACCCATATCCAACTGGATATATGTGCCTAGATATTTCCTCACCACATGATGCTTGCAAAAGTAAAAGTAAAAAGGAATAGGGAAGAATACTTTGACTCTTGCATAAAAGTAAATACATAAAAGTAAAATATAGCCCCTTCGTAGAGGGAAGCAGAGGTTGTCATGCGCTTTTTGGTTTGTATGCCCTATCCCTTAATGTAAAAGAATGTCACGCTATATTGCCCCCTATGATAGCAACCTTTATTATGCAGTCCGTCGCTTTTATTACTTTGCCATCATAAGTTCGTATAGCGCTCAATTTTCTCTTACACTAATTGATCAAAACACTTTTAGAAGCAATTTTTATTGCCTTATTGCACCGATGAAAACTTACTTGAAGGATCTTACTCGATCCATAGGTAGGTATGGTGGACTCTCAAAGAATGAATTTGGCTTTGGGTTTTTGGATGCACAAGTAGTATCTCTACTTAGTGCGGAATTTTTGGCTAGCAAAGATATTGGGCAAGCACCACATGTTGAAGGATCTATGACATTATAACTTCTATGTGAATATAAACAAGCATAAATCATTACGTTGTCTTCCTTGTCCAACGTCAATAGTTTTGAAATATAATATTTAATGGGGGCTCACAATCATAAAAGATGTCCAAGATAGTGTATTTGCATGTGAATCTTCTCTCCCCTTATTAATTCTTTCATCAGTTGCATCATTGACCAATGCTATGTTTGTCAATCTCCAATAAATTTTACTACTTATACTTTTCCTTATGTGATGTCATCACTCACCATAAGATTAGCATATGATTCTTTTCATTTATTTCTCTTTTCTTTTATTTTGATTGCAACAAGAAAGTAAAGAAGCAAAAACTCAAACTAAACTTTATTATATAACTCTCACTCGATTACATAGATAGATCACGAAACTAACACTCGAAAATAGACCATACTAAACTTTTATTCAACTAGAGCAAAGGAAAACTAAAGACCGAACTAAGATAGATAAGGGTGAATAAAAGTGATGGTGATACGATACCGGGGCACCTCCCCCAAGCTTGGCTCAAGCCAAGGGGAGTGCCCATACCCGTGTGCTCAAGTCTCCTTTGGTGGTGGTGATGAAGTGTCAGGCTTCAAGCTCAATAGGTACTCTAATTTGCGGATGACTCTCTGAAGGGTGATGATGTGCTCCTCTAGCAAAATATTTTCACGAGTAAGAAATTTAATCTGAACACGAACCGCTTCAAAAGCCCTAAAAGCTTCAATTTCAGCGGGAGTGAGATGATTGTAATAAGGTTGAAGAATATCTTCTTCTTCCCCCTCTTCTGTTATCATGGATTGCCCCCCTTCTGGAGCTTGATCCTTCATAGCCTCCTTGCCCTTGTCTTCATTATTGGCTTCTTTTGGCTCCTCTCTCTTCAGCTCCATCTTCATCAGCCAAGCATCTTCTTCTACTTTATTGGAGGAGGGAGAAGACATGATGCCTGGCTTGGTAGATCCGATAGGAAAATAGCAAGAAACAAGAACAGAGAATTTTTCTGCGATGCGGTGGTCAAAACAGTCGGGGGTATCTATAGAGAATTTTTATTCTTGGAAAACAAGCATATGGAAGGAAAACGGAGTCAGGAAGGTGTCCGAGGTGGGCACAACCCACCAGGGTGCGCCCAGGGGGGCTGACGCGCCCTGGTGTATCGTGCTCACCTCGATCACCTTCCGGTTTATTTCTTAATTCCCAATTTTTTCTAATATTCCAAAACTGACAAAAAATATTTTTGCGGATTTTTCGGAGTCCGTTTACTTACCGTATCACGTACCTCCTATTTTTTAGAATTCTGGAGTGTTCCGGAAGGTTTCTTTTATGTGTTCCTCCGGTGTCATGGTTTGGATAACATTGCTTTCAACGTTAATAGGCGTACCTGAGATATAGTGCTTAATTCTTTGTCCATTGACCACCTTTGGGTTAGTACCTTCGGCATTATTAATATTGATAGCTCCAGAAAGATAAACCTCTTCGATAATATATGGTCCTTCCCATTTGGAGAGAAGCTTACCTGCAAAAAATCTTAAACGAGAATTGACCAAAAGAACATTCCCTCATTTGGATTCTTTTGTCATGCCATCTTTTTACTTTTTCTTTGAATAGTTTGGCATTTTCATAGGCTTGGGTTCTCCATTCATCTAGTGAGCTAATATCAAATAGCCTCTTCTCACCGGCAAGTTTGAAATCATAGTTGAGTTTTTAATTGCCCAAAATGCTTTATGTTCTCATTCTAGAGGCAAATGACATGCTTTTCCATATACCATTTTGTATGGAGACATACCCATAGGATTTTTATAAGTTGTCCTATAAGCCCAAAGTGCATCATCTAATTTCTTAGACCAAATCTTTCGAGACCTATTGACAGTTTTCTGTAGTATCAAACTTATTTCTCTATTGCTAAGTTCAACTTGACCACTAGATTGAGGATGATAGGGTGATGCAATTCTATGGTTAACATCATATTTAGCAAGCATCTTACAGAAAGCACCATGAATAAAATGTGAACCACCATCGGTCGTTAAATATCTAGGGACTCCAAACCTCGGGAAGATAACCTCTTTAAGCATTTTAATGGAGGTGTGGTGATTAGCACTACTAGTTGGAATAGCTTCTACCCACTTTGTGACATAATCAACAGCAACCAAAATATGAGTGTACCCGTTAGAGGAAGGAAAAGGTCCCATATAATCAAAACCCCAAACATCAAATGGTTCGACAACAAGTGAATAATTCATAGGCATTTCCTGATGCTTACCGATATTACCAACTCTTTGACATTCATCACAAGACAAGACAAACTTACGGGCATCCTTGAAGAGAGTAGGCCAATAAAAACCAGATTGCAATACCTTGTGAGCAGTTCTATCTCCCGCATGATGTCCTCCATAAGCTTCGGAATGACATTTCCGTAGGATTTGTTCCTGTTCATGCTCAGGTACACAACGTCTAATAATACCATCTACTCCTTATTTATAAAGATGTGAGTCATCCCAAAAGTAGTGTCTTAAATCATAGAAGAATTTTTTTTCTTTTGTTGGTATGTGAAGCTAGGTGGTATATATTTAGCAACAATGTAGTTAGCATAATCAGCATACCAAGGGGTGTTTTGAGAGACACTTATTGCAGCTAACTGTTCGTCAGGGAAACTATCATCTATAGGTAGTGGGTCATCAAGAATATTTTCTAACCTAGACAAGTTTTCAGCTACGGGGTTCTTAGCTCCCTTCCTATCAACGATATGTAAGTCAAATTCTTGAAGCAAGAGAACCCACCTAATGAGTCTAGGTTTAGCATCTTTCTTTTCCATAAGATATTTTATAGCAGCTTGATCGGTGTGAACAATAACTTTGGAGTCAACAATGTTGGATCTAAATTTATCACAGGCAAACACAACTGCTAAAAATTCTTTTTCAGTAGTAGCATAATTCCGTTGGGCACTGTCCATAGTTTTACTAGCATAATGGATAACATTCAATTTTGTATCAACTCTTTGTCCTAGAAAAACACCAACAACATAATCACTAGCATCACACGTAGTTTCAAAAGGCAAGTTCCAATCAGGTGATTGAACAATTGGTGCAGAGGTTAAGGCTTTCTTGAGTGTTTCAAAGGCTTCCACACAATCATCATAAAAAACAAAAGGGATATTTTTTTTGCAAAATATTAGTAAGAGGTCTAGAAATTTTAGAGAAGTCTTTAATGAACCTCCTATAGAAACCAGCATGACCAAGGAAACTTCGAATACCTTTAATATCTTTAGGACATGGCATTTTCTCAATTGCATCAACTTTAGCTTTATCCACCTCAATGCCTCGTTCAGATATTTTATGCCCCAAGACAATACCTTCATTAACCATAAATTGGCACTTCTCCCAATTCAAGACGGGATTAGTTTGTTCACATGTCTGCAAAACTCGATCAAGGTTGCTTAAGCAATCATCACAAGAAGTCCCATAAACGGAAAAATCATCCATGAAAACCTCCACAATCTTTTCACAAAAATCATAGAATATAGCTGTCATACATCTTTGAAAGGTAGCAGGTGCATTGCATAAAACAAAAGGCATACGTCTATAAGCATAGGTTCCAAAAGGGCAAGTAAAGGTGGTTTTCTCTTGATCGGATTGTGACACGGGTTTTTGAGAGAAACCAGAATATCCATCCTGAAAACAAAAGTGTGTGTGCTTAGATAATCTTTCTAGCATTTGATCGATGAAAGGCAGAGGGTAATGATCTTTTCTAGTAGCTTTATTTAACTTTCTAAAATCAATTAGCATTCTATAGCCAGTGACAATTCTTTGTGGAATGAGTTCATTTTTATCATTAGGAACAACGGTGATACCTCCTTTCTTAGGGACACAATGAATGGGACTTACCCATCTACTATCAGCTATGTGATAGATTATACCTGCTTCCAGAAGCTTTAATATTTCAGTTCTTACCACTTCTTTCATCTTAGGATTTAATCGCCATTGATGATCAACAACGGGTTTAGCATCAGGTTCCATATTAATCTTGTGCTGACATAGAGTGGGACTGATACGCTTAAGATCATCAAGAGTATATCCAATCGCAGCCTGATGCTTCCTTAGAACTTTTAATAATCTTTCTTTTTCTTGTTCTGAAAGGTTAGCATTAATAATAACATGATATATCTTTTTCTCATCAAGATAAGCATACTTCAAAGTGTCTGGTAATTGTTTCAATTCAAACACATGATCACCTTTAGGTGGAGGAGGACCTCCAAGGGTTTCAATAGGCAAATTGTGTTTCAGGAGAGGTTGTTGTTTAAAGAAAATTTGATCTATTTCATTTCTTTCACGCAAGTGCATATCATTTTCATGGTCAAGCAAATATTGTTCTAATGGATCGGTAGGAGGTACGACAATAGAAGCAAGACCAATTATTTCATCCTTTCTAGATAACGCTTTATCGCGACGTTTCAGGAGAGGTTGTCTACTAAACTTGGAAAAATTAAACTCATGAGACACACCACCAAAACTGACACCGACAGTTTGTTTCTCACAATCTATATTAGCATTGACGGTGCTCAAGAAAGGTCTACCAAAGATAATGGGACAAAAGTCATCTTGTGGGGAACCAAGGACTAGAAAATCAGTAGGGTATTTTACTTTCCCACCCAAGACTTCAACATCTCTAAGAATCCCAAGTGGTGTGATGTGTCTCTATTGGCAAGTTTAATAGTAACATCAATGTCTTCTATTTCAGCAGGTGCTATTTCATCCATAATTTCTTGGTATAAGGTAAAAGGGACAGTGATACGTCCATTTTGCATCATGCTTTTATATCGATATTTATTGCATTATGGGCTATTAATACACATTATGGTACAATACTTATGCCTTTTCTCTCTTATTTTACAAGGTTTACATGAAGAGGGAGAATGCATGCAGCTGGAATTCTGGACTGGAAAAGGAGCAAATATGAGATACCTATTCTGCACAACTCCAAAAGTCCTGAAAATCTACGGAGAATTATTTTGGAATATATCAAAAATATTGGGCGAAAGAAATACCAGAGGGGACCCACCAGGGAGTCACAAGCCAGGGGGGCGCGCCCTACCCCCCTGGGCGCGCCCATGTGGCTTGTGGGCCCCCTGGCAGGCCTCTGGTGCCCATCTTCTGCTATATGGAGAGTTTTGACCTGGAAAAAAATCAGAAGAGAGCTTTCAGGACGAAGCGCCGCCGTCTCGAGGCGGAACCTGGGCAGAACCAATCTAGGGCTCCGGCGGAGCTGTTCTGCCGGGGAAACTTCCCTCCCGGAGGGGGAAATCGAAGCCATCGTCATCACCAACGATCCTCTCATCAAGAGGGGGTCAATGTCCATCAACATCTTCACCAACACCATCTCCTCTCCAAACCCTAGTTCATCTCTTGTATCCGATCTTTGTCTCAAAACCTCAGATTGGTACCTGTGGGTTGCTAGTAGTGTTGATAACTCCTTGTAGTTGATGCTAGTTGGTTTACTTGGTGGAAGATCATATGTTCAGATCCTTAATGATAATTAATACTCCTCTGATTATGAACATGAATATGCTTTGTGAGTAATTACGTTTGTTCCTGAGGACATGGGATAAGTCTTGTTATAAGTAATCATGTGAATTTGGTATTCGTTCGATATTTGGATGAGATGTATGTTGTCTCTCCTCTAGTGGTGTTATGTGAACGTCGACTACATGACAGTTCACCATTATTTGGGCCTAGAGGAAGGAATTGGGAAGTAATAAGTAGATGATGGGTTGCTAGAGTGACAGAAGCTTAAACCCTAGTTTATGCGTTGCTTCGTAAGGGGCTGATTTGGATCCACCTGTTTCATGCTATGGTTAGATTTATCTTAATTCTTCTTTCGTAGTTGCGGATGCTTGCGAGAGAGGTTAATCATAAGTGGGAGGCTTGTCCAAGTAAGGACAGCACCCAAGCACCGGTCCACCCACATATCAAATTATCAAAGTAACGAACGCGAATCATATGAGCATGATGAAAACTAGCTTGACAGAAATTCCCATGTGTCCTCGGGAGCGATTTGCTTTATATAAGAGTTTGACCAGGCTTGTCCTTTGATACAAAAAAGATTGGTCCACCTTGCTGCACCTTTGTTACATTTGTTACTTGCTATCCGTTACGAATTATCCTATCAGAAAACTATCTGTTACCGATAATTTCAGTGCTTGCAGAGAATACCTTACTGAAAACCGCTTGTCATTTCCTTCTGCTCGTCGTTGGGTTTGACACTCTTACTTATCGAAAGGACTACGATAGATCCCCTATACTTGTGGGTCATCAAGACTCTTTTCTGGCGCCGTTGCCGGGGAGTGAAGCGCCTTTGGTGAGTGGAACTTGGTAAGGAAAAATTTATATATTGTGCTGAAATTTACTGTCACTTGTTACTATGGAAAATAATCCTTTGAGGGGCTTGTTCGGGGTATCTTCACCTCGACCGGAAGCACAAAGAGATGCTCCTCAACCTACTGCACCTACTGAAAATATTTATTATGAAATTCCTTCGGGTATGATAGAGAAACTGCTAGCTAATCCTTATGCAGGAGATGGAACACTACATCCTGATTTAGATCTAATCTATGTGGATGAAGTTTGTGGATTATTTAAGCTTGCAGGTTTGCCCGAAGATGATGTCAAGAAGAAGGTCTTTCCTTTATCTTTGAAGGAGAAGGCATTGACATGGTATAGGCTATGTGATGATATTGGATCATGGAACTACAACCGATTGAAATTGGAATTTCATCAGAAGTTTTATCCTATGCATCTGGTTCATCGTGATCGGAATTATATTTACAATTTTTGGCCTCGTGAAGGAGAAAGAATCGCTCAAGCTTGGGGGAGGCTTAAGTCAATGTTACATTCATGCCCCAATTATGAGCTCCCAAGAGAAATTATTGTTCAGAATTTTTATGCTCGGCTTTCTCGTAATGATCAATCCATGCTCGATACTTCTTGTGCTGGTTCCTTTATGAAGAAAGATATTGAATTCAAATGGGACTTATTGGAAAGAATTAAACGCAACTCTGAAGATTGGGAACTCGACGAAGGTAATGAGTCAGGTATAAACCTTAAGTTTGATTGTGTTAAATCCTTTATAGACACCGATGCTTTTCGTGAATTTAGCACTAAATATGGACTTGACTCTGAGATAGTAGCTTCTTTCTGTGAATCTTTTGCTACTCATATTGATCTCCCTAAGGAGAAGTGGTTTAAATATCATCCTCCCATTGAAGTGAAAGTAGTTGAACCTATTAAAGTTGAAGAAGAAACCATTACTTATAATGTTGATCCTGTTGTTCCTACTGCTTATATTGAGAAACCACCTTTCCCTGTTAGGATAAAGGAACATGCTAAAGCTTCAACTGTGGTTCGTAAGAGTTGTACTAGAACACCTACGCCCCCTGAACAAATTAAAGTTGAACCTAGTATTGCTATGGTTAAAGATCTCTTGGTTGATAATATTGATGGGCATGTTATTCATTTCTGTGATGAAGCTGCTAGAATTGCTAGACCCGATGCTAAAGATAAACATAGACCTGTTGTTGGCATGCCTGTTGTTTCTGTTAAAATAGGAGATCATTGTTATCATGGCTTATGTGATGTGGGTGCTAGTGTGAGTGCAATTCCCTTCACCTTATATCAAGAAATTATGAATGATATTGCACCAGCTGAATTAGAGGAAATTGATGTTACCATTAAGCTGGCTAATAGAGATACTATTGCAACAATTGGGATTGTTAGAGATGTTGAAGTCTTGTGTGGGAAAATAAAGTATCCTACTGATTTTCTTGTTCTTGGTTCCCCACAAGATGATTTTTGTCCCATTATATTCGGTAGACCCATCTTGAATACTGTTAATGCTATGATTGATTGTGAGAAAGAAACTGTTACTGTAAGTTTTGGGGATGTGTCTCATGAGTTCAATTTCTCTAAATTTCGTCGACAACCCCATGACAAGGAATTGCCTAGTAAAGATGAAATTATTGGTCTTGCTTCTATTGCTGTGCCTCCTATTGATCCTTTAGAACAATATTTGCTAGACCATGAAAACGATATGCATATGAATGAAAGGAATGAAATAGATAAGATTTTCTTTGATCAGCAGCCTATTTTAAAACACAACCTGCCTGTTGAAATACTTGGGTATCCTCCTCCACCCAAGGGTGATCCCGTGTTTGAGCTTAAACAATTGCCTGATACTCTGAAATATGCTTATCTTGATGAAAAGGAGATATATCCTGTTGTTATTAGTGCTACCCTTTCAGAGCATGAAGAAAAGATATTATTGAAAACTTTGAGGAAGCACCGTGCTGCTATTGGATATACTCTTGATGATCTTAAGGGCATTAGTCCCACTCTATGTCAGCATAAAATTAATATGGAGCCTGATGCTAAACCAGTTGTTGATCACCAATGACGGTTAAATCCTAAAATGAAAGAAGTGGTAAGAAATGAAATATTAAAGCTTCTGGAGGCAGGTATAATTTATCCTATTGCCGATAGTAGATGGGTTAGTCCCATTCATTGTGTCCCTAAGAATGGAGGTATTACCGTTGTCCCTAATGATAAAAATGAATTGATCCCGCAAAGAATTGTTACAAGTTATAGAATGGTAATTGATTTTAGGAAATTAAATAAAGCTACTAGGAAAGACCATTACCCTCTACCTTTTATTGATCAAATGCTAGAAAGACTATCCAAACATACACATTTTTGCTTTCTAGATGGTTATTCTGGTTTCTCTCAAATACCTGTGTCAAAAGAGGATCAAGAAAAGACCACTTTTACTTGTCCTTTCGGTACCTTTGCTTATAGACGTATGCCTTTTGGTTTATGCAATGCACCTGCTACCTTTCAAAGATGTATGATGGCTATATTCTCTGACTTTTGTCAAAAGATTGTTGAGGTTTTCATGGATGATTTCTCCGTTTACGGAACTTCTTTTGATGATTGCTTGAGCAACCTTGATCGAGTTTTGCAGAGATGCGAAGAAACTAATCTTGTCTTGAATTGGGAAAAGTGCCACTTTATGGTTAATGAAGGTATTGTCTTGGGGCACAAAATCTCCGAAAGAGGTATTGAGGTTGATAAAGCTAAAGTTGATGCTATTGAAAAAATGCCATGTCCTACGGATATCAGAGGTATAAGAAGTTTCCTTGGTCATGCTGGTTTCTATAGAAGGTTTATTAAAGACTTCTCTAAGATTTCTAGGCCTCTCACTAATCTTTTGCAAAAAGACGTTCCATTCGTTTTTGATGATGATTGTGTAGAAGCATTTGAAATTCTTAAGAATGCCTTGATTTCCGCACCTGTTGTTCAACCACCTGATTGGAAATTACCCTTTGAAATTATGTGTGATGCTAGTGATTATGTTGTTGGTGCTGTTCTAGGACAAAGAGTTGATAAGAAATTAAAAGTTATCCATTATGCTAGTAAAACTCTAGACAGTGCTCAAAGAAACTATGCTACCACTGAAAAGGAATTTTTAGCGGTTGTGTTTGCTTGTGATAAGTTCAGACCTTATATTGTTGATTCCAAAGTAACTATTCACACCGATCATGCTGCTATTAAATACCTTATGGAAAAGAAAGATGCTAAACCTAGACTTATTAGATGGGTTCTTCTGCTACAAGAATTTGATTTCCATATTATTGATAGAAAGGGTGCTGATAACCCCGTAGCAGATAACTTGTCTAGATTGGAGAATGTTCTTGATGACCCACTACCTATTGATGATAGCTTTCCTGATGAACAATTAGCTTTCATAAATGCTTCACGTAATGCTCCATGGTATGCTGATTATGCTAATTACATTGTTGCTAAATTTTTACCGCCTAGTTTCACATACCAACAAAAGAAAAAGTTCTTCTATGATTTAAGACATTACTTTTGGGATGATCCACACCTTTATAAAGAAGGAGTAGATGGTGTTATTAGACGTTGTGTACCTGAGCATGAACAGGAACAGATCCTACGCAAGTGTCACTCCGAGGCCTATGGGGGACACCACGCTGGAGATAGAACTGCACACAAGGTATTACAATCTGGTTTTTATTGGCCTACTCTCTTCAAGGATGCTCGTAAGTTTGTCTTGTCTTGTGATGAATGTCAAAGAATTGGTAATATTAGTAGACGTCAGGAAATGCCTATGAATTACTCTCTTGTTATTGAACCATTTGATGTTTGGGGATTTGATTATATGGGACCTTTTCCACAATCTAACGGGTATACTCATATTCTAGTTGCTGTTGATTATGTTACTAAGTGGGTAGAAGCTATTCCAACTAGTAGCGCTGATCATAACACTTCTATTAAAATGCTTAAAGAAGTTATTTTCCCTAGATTTGGAGTCCCTAGATATTTAATGACTGATGGTGGTTCACACTTTATTCATGGTGCTTTCCGTAAATTGCTTGCTAAGTATGATGTTAATCATAGAATTGCATCTCCCTATCATCCTCAGTCTAGTGGTCAAGTAGAATTGAGCAATAGAGAAATTAAATTGATCTTGCAGAAGACTGTTAATAGATCCAGAAAGAATTGGTCTAAGAAACTTGATGATGCATTATGGGCTTATAGAACTGCTTATAAAAACCCTATGGGTATGTCTCCGTATAAAATGGTTTATGGTAAAGCATGTCACTTACCTCTTGAACTAGAACATAAAGCTTATTGGGCAATTAAAGAGCTCAACTATGATTTCAAACTTGCTGGTGAGAAGAGGTTATTTGACATTAGCTCACTAGATGAATGGAGAACCCAGGCCTATGAGAATGCCAAGTTGTTTAAAGAAAAGGTTAAGAGATGGCATGATAAAAGGATACAAAAGCGTGAATTCAATGTAGGTGATCATGTCTTGCTATACAATTCTCGGTTAAGATTTTTTGCAGGAAAACTTCTCTCTAAATGGGAAGGGCCTTACATTATCGAGGAAGTATATCGTTCCGGTGCCATCAAGATCAACAACGCCGAAGGCACGAATCCTAAGGTGGTAAACGCGCAAAGAATCAAACATTATATCTCAGGTACTCCCATAAATGTTGAAACCAATATTATTAATACCATAACTCCGGAGGAGTACATTAGGGAGACCTACCAGAACATTTCAGACTCCGAAAAGGAATAGGTATGTGGTACGGTAAGTAAACCGACTCCAAAACCTTTTCAACATCAATTTTTCTCCGTTTTGGAATATTTAAAAAATTAGGAAAATTTAAAGTAGTCTGAAGAGTGCACGAGGAGGCGACAAGCCAGGGGGGCGCGCCCTACCCCCCTGGGCGCACCCCTGTGGCTTGTGGCCGCCTCGTGTACCCTCCGGACTCCGTTTTCTTGTGGTATTCTCTTTCAGGTCGGTAAAAATTCATTATATAATCTCCCGAAGGTTTTGACCTTCGTATCATGACAATACTTCATGTTTTCGTTTTGAGCTGTTTTTGCAGCAGATTTTGATCAACATGACGTCCCCAAGTGCTTCGAAGGACAAGTTCTTCGAGAAGGTCATCAACCCCTACCTTGCGGAGGTGCTGTGACACCCTCAAACCATTGAGATGCATGAGGGGGTGCTGCACATCCGTGATGTTGAGGGGCCAAAGAAGACCGGAAGCGTGGATACAAGGCTCGAAGCAATGGAGCAACAAGTCTTCAAGTGCCAAGGGATGGTGGAACGAGGACTCAATGCCAATCACATGATGATCGCGGAGTTTACCCATAAGCACAAGCTGGACGCCAAGGACATCAGGGAGCACATCTTCAAGCTTTACGAGAAAATCGAGCATCTCCAAGCCCAGATCTATGACCTGCAAAACCAAAACCGTGAGTATGAATACAGATTTAAGAAAATGAGTTTGGCTGCAGATTTGAGGATCCCGGAGACTCGTTCATCTTTTTACGATGGTGAGCCTATGCCTTGGAAGACGGAGGACAAGCTTCCAACCTCATCAACAACTCCAACATCACGACCTCCTAAGAAGGACAACTAAACACATGGGTATGGGCACTCCCCTTGGCTTGTGCCAAGCTTGGGGGAGATGCCCCGGTATCGTATCACCATCACATCTTTTACTTTTATCGTTTTTCTTAGTCTGATCCTTTTGGTTATATCTTGATCTAGTAGAATAAAGTTTTTAGTGTGATCTACTTTTGAGTTTTGCTTTATGTTCCCCCTATGTAAGCAAGTCTGAGAGTTATATAATAAAGAGTAGTTTTGAGTTGAGGGCTTTGCTTGCTTGCTATGATCTTGAGGAAAAGAAATAGAAAGAAGTATAAAATAAAAGCAAAGAATATATATGATGATCTTATGGGGGGTGATGACTTCACATATTAGAAGTATGTCGATTGAAATTTGTTGTGAGTTGACAAACATAGCTATTGGTCATTGTTGCAATTAAAAGGAAGTAATAAAGAAAGAGAGGTTCACATATAAATATATTATCTTGGACATCTTTTATGATTGTGAGCACTCATTAAAATATTATATGCTAAAAAGTTGATGTTGGACAAGGAAGACAACGTAATGAGTTATGTTTGCTTATTTCCGAATAGAAGTTATATGGTTTTAGATCCTTTAACATGTGACGCTTGCTTCCACCCCATATGAGCCAAAACTTCCGCACCAAGTAGAGATACTACTTTTGCATCCAAACACCCTTAACCCAGTTTTGCCATAAGAGTCCACCATACCTACCTATGGATTGAGTAAGATCCTTCAAGTAAGCTGTCATCGGTGCAAGCAAAATTGCTCTCTAAATATGTGTGATCTATTAGTGTGAGGAAAATAAACTTTATACAAACTTGTGATATGGAAGAAATAAAAGCGACAGACTGCATAATAAAGTTCTTTATCACAAGGGGCAATATAAAGTGACGTTCTTTTGCATTAAGGGATTGCGCATCCAACTATAAAAGCGCATGACAACCTCTGCTTCCCTCTGCGAAGGGCCTATCTGTTACCTTTACTTTCTAGTACTTACCTCTATGCAAGAGTCGTGGTGATCTTCACCACTTCCTTTATTTCGCCTTTATCTCTTGGCAAGCGTCATGTGTTGGGGAATGATCTAGACACATATATCCACTCGGATGTGGGTGAGCATGAGTTATTTCTGTTGACATTACCCTTGAGGTAAATAGTTGGGAGGCAATACTATAAGCCCCTATCTTTCTCTGTGTCCGATTGAAGCTTTGACCTCATAGGTACTGCGTGAGTGTTAGAAATTATGAAAGACTAAAAGATGATTGAGTATGTGGATTTGCTTTACAAGCTCTTATATTGACACTTTCCTACGATTATGATAAATTGGAATTGCTTCAATGACTGAGATCATAGTTTGTTGGTTCTCAATAGAGTTCTTGATTCATACTTTACCTTGTGAATGAATTGTTACTTTAGCATAAGAAATTATATGTCAATATATGTTGCTGTTCTAAAGATAATCATGATGCCTTCTTGTCCGTATTTTATTTTATCGACACCTCTGTCTCTAAACATGTGGGCATATTTATTGATTTCGGCTTTCGCTTGAGGACAAGAGAGGTCTAATCTTGGGGGAGTTGATACGTTCATTTTGCATCATGGTTTTATATCGATATTTATTGCATTATGGGCTGTTAATACACATTATGGTACAATACTTATGCCTTTTCTCTCTTATTTTACAAGGTTTACATGAAGAGGGAGAATGCCGGCAGCTGGAATTCTGGACTGGAAAAGGAGCAAATATGAGATACCTATTCTGCACAACTCCAAAAGTCCTGAAAATCTACGGAGAATTATTTTGGAATATATCAAAAATATTGGGCGAAAGAAATACCAGAGGGGACCCACCAGGGAGTCACAAGCCAGGGGGGCGCGCCCTACCCCCCTGGGCGCGCCCATGTGGCTTGTGGGCCCCCTGGCAGGCCTCCGGTGCCCATCTTCTGCTATATGGAGGGTTTTGACCTGAAAAAAAAAATCAGAAGAGAGCTTTCGGGACGAAGCGCCGCCGTCTCGAGGCGGAACCTGGGCAGAACCAATCTAGGGCTCCGGCGGAGCTGTTCTGCCGGGGAAACTTCCCTCCTGGAGGGGGAAATCGAAGCCATCGTCATCACCAACGATCCTCTCATCGAGAGGGGGTCAATCTCCATCAACATCTTCACCAGGACCATCTCCTCTCCAAACCCTAGTTCATCTCTTGTATCCGATCTTTGTCTCAAAACCTCAGATTGGTACCTGTGGGTTGCTAGTAGTGTTGATTACTCCTTGTAGTTGATGCTAGTTGGTTTACTTGGTGGAAGATCATATGTTCAAATCCTTAATGATAATTAATACTCCTCTGATTATGAACATGAATATGCTTTGTGAGTAATTACGTTTGTTCCTGAGGACATGGGATAAGTCTTGTTATAAGTAATCATGTGAATTTGGTATTCGTTCGATATTTTGATGAGATGTATGTTGTCTCTCATCTAGTGGTGTTATGTGAACGTCGACTACATGACAGTTCACCATTATTTGGGCCTAGAGGAAGGCATTGGGAAGTAATAAGTAGATGATGGGTTGCTAGAGTGACAGAAGCTTAAACCCTAGTTTATGCATTGCTTCGTAAGGGGCTGATTTGGATCCACCTGTTTCATGCTATGGTTAGATTTATCTTAATTCTTCTTTCGTAGTTGCGGATGCTTGCGAGAGAGGTTAATCATAAGTGGGAGGCTTGTCCAAGTAAGGACAGAACCCAAGCACCGGTCCACCCACATATCAAATTATCAAAGTAACGAACGCGAATCATATGAGTATGATGAAAACTAGCTTGACAGAAATTCCCATGTGTCCTCGGGAGCGCTTTGCTTTATATAAGAGTTTGACCAGGCTTGTCCTTTGCTACAAAAAGGATTGGGCCACCTTGATGCACCTTTGTTACATTTGTTACTTGCTATCCGTTACGAATTATCCTATCACAAAACTATCTGTTACCGATAATTTCAGTGCTTGTAGAGAATACCTTACTGAAAACTGCTTGTCATTTCCTTCTGCTCCTCGTTGGGTTCGACACTCTTACTTATCGAAAGGACTACGATAGATCCCCTATACTTGTGGGTCATTAGATAGCACTCACACTAGCACCCAAATCTCATAAACCATGATAGCAATGATCCCCTATTTTGACTGAGACAACATGCATGCCTTCTATGGGTCTACGTTTATCTTTTTCATCGGGTTTAGCAATTCTAGCAGCTTCATCACAGAAGTAGATAACATGCCCATCAATATTTTCTATCAAGAGATCTTTAACCATAGCAACACTGGGTTCTACTTTAATTTTTTCAGGGGGCTTGGGTGCTCTAATATTACTCTTACGAACCACAGTTGATACCTTAGCATGTTCCTTTATCCTAATAGGGAAAGGTGGTTTTTCAATATAAGCGGTAGGCACAACTGGATCAACAATGTAAATGATGGTTTCATCTTTAGCTATGACCGGTTCTTTAATTTCTTCTTTAATAGGGGGATGATATTTAAACCACTTCTCCTTAGGGAGATCAACATGAGTAGCGAATGCTTTACAGAAAGAGGCTACTATCTCAGAGTCAAGTCCATATTTAGTGCTAAACTTGTGAAAAGTATCGGTATTCATAAAAGATTTAACACAATCAAACTCAAGCTTTATACCTGACTCATTACCTTCGTCGAGTTCCCAATCTTCAGAGTTGTGTTTAATTCTTTCTAAGAGATCCCACTTGAATTCAATAGTCTTCTTCATATAAGAACCAGCACAAGAAGTATCGAGCATTGCTACTTCTTGAGCATGCGTTGGTTTTCCCTTGAAGAGGACAGGGTGATGCAGCAAAGTTGATAAGTATTTCCCTTAGTTGTAGAGAACCAAGGTATCAATCTAGTAGGAGATACAAGCAAGTCCCCAATAGATGTACCTACACAAATAATCAAACACTTGCACCCAACGCTATAAAGGGGTTGTCAATCCCTTCACGGTTACTTGCAAGGATGAGATCTGATAGAGATAGATAGATAGGATTGCTAAAACGTGTCGGTGCACTAAGGATTGGGTCCTTTAGTACCCCGTACTTGTGCACGGGCAGTTGTAGCCACACCTGCGGCAAGGCCTGCCGGGAGACAACCAAATGCGAGTTCATAAAGTCAAGAAGGCATCCAAGACAAGGCAACAATCAGAAGATAGAAGACTGGAGGCTGGAGCCCCGGCAAGATCTTGCCGGGATGGCTTGCAGCCCCGGCAAGGCTCGCCCCCGGCAAGCCCTCGCTGCCCTGTCACCGCTCCAGTGCGGTCACCAGCTTGTCTTTTAGCTGTTGTCCTCCTGGTAACGTGTCAGGTGCTAGCGGTGGATGGGCTTAAGCGGTGCGATGGGACGGCCCCTTTTTCCAGCCCCAAGACGCTAAGGGACACCTCAACGGTGCATTTAATGCACTTGTCCTAAACCGTCAGTGTTAGGTATGATAACACTGTAGCTACTTTTACACCTCATGTATGCACTGTGCGCCACTGTTGGTGACCCCTTCGAATGTATAAAAGGAGGCCCAAGGCGTAGCTACAGGGGGATCGGATCCTTTTCAGCCCATTCTGCATGCGTAGCTGCTGAGTACTGTAGCGCTCCCAGAACTTGAGCTAGAACACACCTAATATAACCAAGCAGGAGTAGGGTTTTACGCATCTTTGCGGCCCGAACCTGGGTAAAATTCCTGCGTATTGATCATCAGATTTGCTCTCTGTACAAACCCTTCCCCTTGCCGAATCGTTAAGGGATCCTCGCGATCCCATAGGTGTCGTTTCTTCGACATCTTTGGCGCGCCAGGTAGGGGGCAATAGAGGTTGTGCGGACCTGATCTGGTGATTAGCGCGCCAGTTCTTCATCATCTTCGTCGCCATGGCCCCCAAGAGGAAGGGTTTCACGGCGGTTGGTCCATCCACGTCCGCTGCGCCTGTGCTTACATGCACGGGCGACGGCGTCGACGCGGGTGGAGGAGGAAGTAGAGATCCAGAGCTTCCACGACGCTCTGGTGATCGTCGCCAGGCGAGCGGCGTCATTCGCACCGCTGGATCCAGGGATGGAGCTGTGCTGCCAGCAGGCGGTGCAGCGAACTCCAGAGATGGAAGGGCGCCTTCCAAGACGCCCACACCAGCGCACGTGCCGCGACCTTCTCAGGGCGCGCGCGACGAAAGTCGCCGTGATGTTGGTGGGTCCCAGCGTCCCCATGGAAAGTCTCCTGAGCATCAACCTCGGGATGTGCGAGACCAGCATGCATGCCCGCATGCTGGTGGAAGCGGTGTACGGTCGTGGGACCGTGATGTAGCTCCTTCCAACATAGTTGGGAGTCAGAGCACATCACGTTCCTCGCACCTGTCGCCGCTGCCTACACGAGCAGAAGCGCTAGCACGTGCACATCTGCTTCTGAACTTCCCTCCTGCTGCGGACAAGCTCGACGAATGGAGAGCTGCCATTCAGAGCCTCGTCGGCCTCGCCAACGAAGATAAGCCGGAGCAGGCGGAGCCCTCGCGGCGGCAGTCCATCGAGCCGGCACGCGTCGGCGGTGAGAAGACTGTGGGCGGTACAACTACGGTGTACTCTCCCCCACAGCGGCAGCAGCGGACGCTGACTCGACGGGTCGACACCCGTGATGACGATTCCATGGCGTCGTCCGATCCGCGAACTCGCCGCGATCAACGTCAAGTTCTTCGGGAGCGAGGCAAGGAAGACGCTCGAACTACCATCGAGCGCCGTCGGGAAGCGCGCCATCAATCTGATAAGCATGTGGACCCACTGTAGATAAGCCTGCGCCGGGGTATCCTGTCGATCTACCTTACGAGGTGGGTTGTCCAGCGTTTACCCGCGAGCTGCGGCGAGTCCAGTGGCCCAATTCCCGCACGTTCAAGCCGGAGGTCCCGGAGAAATATGACGGCAAGACCCACCCCTCAGAGTTCCTGAGCATCGACACCATTGCGGTGCAGGCTGCCGGGGCTCGTGACGACAAGATACTCGCCAACTACTTCCCGTTGGTGCTTAAGCCCAACGTCAGGTCGTGGTTGATGCACCTGCTGGAGAATTCCATTTCTTCCTGGGCAGATTTGTGCCATGAGTTTGTTGGCGCCTTCACTGGAGGCGACCAAGCTCCTGGTCAGGAAAGCGATTTACATCTCATCCCCCAGAAGGAAGGCGAGACTTTGCGCAAGTACATCCAGAGGTTCAGCCGCATACATCACAACATTCCAGACATTCATCCTGCCGCTGTTATCAGCGCGTTCCATCAGAACGTGCGCAACCGCAGGATGCGGGAAGAGCTGGCGATGAACAAGATCAGGGATGTTGCCGAGCTTTATGCTCTGGCAGATAAGTGTGCCCGGGCTAAAGAAGGGAGGAGACTCCCCGGCGAAGATGCTGGTGCAGGGGTCGACTCTGGAGATGATGACACCGCCGCTCCGGCAAAGAAGGGCCGACGGCGTAACAAGAAGCGCAAGGGCAAGGCTGTGCTTGCCATTGAGGGATCCGGCAACCCCGGTACCGCCAAGAAGGCCAAGGTTGACGACCCCGGCAAGGATGTTGCCGGGTGCGCCTCCTGCCAAGCCTTGGCGGCTGCCGACAAGCCAGACGGTTCCGGCAAGCAATACTGCAAGATCCACCGCACCAAGGGCCACGATCTCCAAGACTGCCGGCAAGTTGAGCAGCTTGTCGAGAAGCAAAAAGCCGAGTACGAGAGGCGAGACAAGGAGAAGGCCCAGGATGGCGCCGAGGGGTCCGGCAAGAAGCGTGGTGGCCGAGGAGGTCACCGCGGCAAGGCCAAGCAACAAAAGGACCGGCCCGCTCGAGGCCGCGACAAGCAAGAGGGGGGTGATGATGACATAGAGGAGGACGATGAATCCAGTGAGCAAGAGTTCCAGAAAGTTATGGACGCCATGTGCGTTGACGGAGGTGCCTCGTTGCATTCTTCCCACCACCAGCTTAAATATTGGGCGCGTGAGGTTAACGCGACTGAGCCATCTATCGGCGCCCGGAAGCCTTTGAAATGGTCCAACACGCCTATCATTTTCGACGTTGAGGATCACCCAGATCGCGTAACTGCGGTTGGGTGTTTGCCATTGTTGGTCTCACCAACGATTCGCAACCTCAAGGTGACGAAAATGTTAGTTGACGGTGGGGCCGGTTTGAACTTGATCTCACCCGAAGTAATCAAGAGATTGCAAATTCCTGATGGAGATCTCGAGGAAACGGGCTCGTTTCAAGGGGTCAATCCAGGAAGGAGCCAGCCCAAGGGGAAAATCACGCTGCCGGTGACATTTGGCAGTGACCTGAACTTCAGAACTGAGAAAATCGTGTTTGACGTCGCCAAGATTCCGTTGCCATATAATGGGATCCTTGGCCGCCCAGCGCTGGCCAAGTTCATGGCAGCATCGCACTACGCCTACAATGTGCTGAAGATGCCTGGGCCGATGAGCGTTATCACTGTCGGCTCCGACAAGAAGGACGCGCTTATCTGCACCGATCAACTCTACCGGGAGGCAGTTGCAGCATATGCCGCCAAGGCACTTGCTCCTGCCGCTGAAGCTCCCGGGGGGAAGAAGACCGGCAAGACCTCCCGCGCACACTCCGGCAAGCGCACCTCTTCGGAGTGCTGCGCTCCCGTCGAGGATGTGCCAGAGAGTTCCACCGGCAAGAGCAAAAAGTCCAAGGCTGCTCCGCCAGAGACCAAGAAGGTGCCCGCCAAGGAGGATGGTACGGGAGGAACTTTCACCATAAGTTCCAACCTCGACAGCAAATAGGAAAGCGCGCTTGTTGCCTTCCTGCGGGCGAATGTCCATGTGTTTGCATGGCAACCATCTGATATCCCCGGTGTTTCCAGGGAGGTGATTGAGCACCACCTTGCCGTCTGTCCACACGCGCGACCCGTCAAGCAAAAGGTCAGGAAGCAAGCTTTGGAGCGGTAATAGTTTATTGCCGAAGAAATTAAGAAGTTAGAAGCAGCAGGCTTGGTTAGAGGAGTACTTCATCCAACATGGTTGGCCAATCCAGTTGTAGTGCGCAAGGCGAATGGAAAATGGAGGCTATGTATTGACTATACAGATATCAATAAAGCTTGTCCAAAAGATCCTTTTCCCTTGCCGCGCATCGACCAGATTGTGGACTCCACTGCCGGCTGCGACTTGCTGTCATTCCTTGACGCCTATTCAGGCTATCATCAGATTTTCATGGCCAAGGAAGATGAAGAGAAGACCGCATTTATCACCCCATGTGGTACGTACTGCTTCTTGCGTATGCCTTTCGGGTTGAAAAGTGATGGTTCTACATTTGCAAGAGCGGTCCAGATTGGTTTTGAGCCCCAGCTACATAGAAATATGGAAGCTTACATGGATGATATAGTGGTCAAAACCAAGGATAAGGCAACGCTCATATCGGATTTAGAAGAAACATTTGCAAATCTGCGCAAGATCAACTTGAAGCTCAACCCTGAGAAGTGTGTGTTTGGTGTCCCATCCGGCAAGCTTCTCGGATTCTTTGTATCTCAGTGTGGAATTGAAGCGAATCCCGACAAGATCTAAGCAATTGAGCGAATTGAAGCGCCAAGACGTGTCAATGATGTGCGTCGTCTTGCCGGCTGCGTTGCTGCTCTGAGTAGGTTTATCTCAAAATCTGCTGAGCGCGCCCTGCCCTTTTTCAAAATCTTGAAGAAGGCGGGTCCAATGAAATGGACTCCGGAAGCGGAGGCAGCGCTGCAGGATTTGAAGAAGTACCTCTCCTCTCCGCCAGTACTAGTCGCGCTAAAACTACAAGAGCCATTGCTGCTATATCTAGCGGCAACGAATCAAGTGGTAAGTGCTGCGCTAGTGGCAGAGAGAGAAGCTGATGAAGAAGCAGCGCCAGCGGCAGGACCGCCAAATGACGAGCTGGGATCTTCCCCGGTAGAGCCTGGTGCCGACAAGGTTGAATCTGCGCAGTCAAGACAAGCAATACAGAAGAAGAAGATGGTGCAGCGCCCGGTCTATTTTGTCAGCTCCCTTTTGCAGGGGGCTAGGTCAAGATATTCTGGTGTGCAGAAGTTGCTCTTCGGCCTCCTTATGGCCTCGAGGAAGCTGCGCCGCTACTTTCAGGCACACGAGATCACCGTTATCACTCGCTTTCCATTACAGCGGATTTTGCGGAACCCAGATGCTACCGGCAGGATTGTGGAGTGGGCTTTGGAGCTGTCAAGCTTTGGTCTGAAGTTTGAAAGTACTTCGACCATCCAGAGCAGGGCCTTGGCGGAGTTCATTGCAGAATGGACCCCAACGCCAGATGAAGAAGTTCCAGAGTCAACTCTCCCCGGCAAGGAAACAAATCAAGAATGGATCATGTATTTTGATGGGGCTTTCTCGCTGCAAGGCGCCGGTGCTGGCGTGCTGCTTGTCGCACCCACCGGAGAGCACCTCAAATACGTGATTTAGATGCATTTTCCCCGGGAGAGGTCAACGAACAATACTGCGGAATATGAAGGGTTGCTTGCAGGTCTCAGGATCGCGGCAGACCTTGGAATCCAGAAGCTTATTGTCAGAGGTGATTCTCAACTTGTCGTCAAGCAAGTCAACAAAGATTACCAGAGCCCATTGATGGAAGCTTATGTAGATGAAGTGAGGAAGTTGGAAGAGCATTTTGACGGCCTGCAAATGGAGCACGTTCCTCGTGCAGAAAACAGCACTGCTGATGGCCTGTCAAAATGCGCTGCTCTCAAGTTACCTGTGGAACCAGGAACTTTTGTGCTTCGACTGACTCAGCCATCCGTGACACCATCAATGGGACAAGAGAAGAGAAGAAAGTTGAGTTCCGGCAAGTACTTCCCGGCAGAGCTCCCAGAAGCCGACGGCAAGGAAGTTGCCGGGAACAACGCCCAGCTTGCCGGTGAGCGACAGCCTCCGGCAGGGCCTTAGGCTCTTGCCGTCAAGACAAACGCTCCCGCCAAGCTTGCCGGGGAACAGCAAGCTCCGGCAGGGTCTCAGGTCCTTGCTATCGAGACAACTGCTCCTGCAGCAGAAAATTTGCCTTTAGTCCTTGCCGTGGAGCCTCAGGTTCCAGCATGGGCACAGCACATCGTCCATTTCCTTCAGACAGGAGAACTCCCCGAAGAGCAGGAAGAAGCAGAGAAAGTAGCCCGTCGGTCTAAAATGTACTAGTTTGTGGACAATGCCCTGTACAGAAAGAGGCCGAATGGTGTGAAATTGAAATGCATTCCTCGGGAGGATGGACTGGAGCTGTTGGCAGAGATACATGGAGGCACATGTGGCTCCCACATAGGATCAAGAGCTCTTGCCGGCAAGGCATTCCGGCAAGGTTTCTTTTGCCCCACTGCTCTCCAGGATGCAACTGCGCTAGTAACCATGTGTGAAGCATGCCAGTTTCATTCGAAGAAATTGCATCAACCAGCTCAAGCTCTTCAGACAATCCCTCTCTCCTGGCCATTCTCGGTCTGGGGGCTCGACATCTTGGGCCCTTTTCCCCATGCTACCGGGGGCTTTGAATACTTGTACGTTGCAATTGACAAGTTTACAAAGTGGCTGGAAGTGGAAGCAGTGAGGAAGGTGACAGCACAGTCAGCCGTCAAGTTCTTCAAAGGAATAGTTTGCCGCTTTGGTGTACCAAACAGGATTATCACCGACAACGGCACACAGTTCACGAGCCGCACCTTCATGCAGTATGTCCAAGACCTTGGCGGCAAGATCTGTTTTTCTTCTGTTGCCCACCCGAGGAGCAACAGCCAGGCGGAAAGGGCTAATGCTAAAGTGTTGCGAGGCCTCAAGACGAGGACTTTCGACAGGCTACGCAAGTGCGGAAGGCGCTGGGTTGATGAGTTGCCGGTGGTTCTTTGGTCAATCAGGACGACACCGAATCAAGCTACCGGCCAGACACCCTTCTCCCTAGTATATGGGGCGGAAGCAGTTCTCCCCATGGAACTCACATACGGGTCACCTCGAGTGCTCACTTATGATGAGCTCGAGCAAGAGGAGCTGCGGCAAGATGACGTTGTGCTCCTTGAGGAGGATCGTCTCCAGGCTGCTGTGCGAGCTGCACGCTACCAGCAAGCTTTGCGCCGCTACCATAGCCGCAAGGTTCATGCCCGGAGTCTTGAGGAAGGCGAGCTTGTTCTTCGGCGCGTTCAGTCGGCCAAGAATTCCAACAAGTTGACGCCGAAGTGGGAAGGCCCTTATCGGGTAGTACGAGTCACCAGGCCTGGCGCAGTCCGCCTGGAGACCGAAGACGGTATTCCGGTGAGCAACTCCTGGAATATCGAGCATCTTCGTAAGATCTATCCATAAGGCGTGGTTGCCGGGCCCCCCGGCAACCACCTTTTGTACAAGTCTTGCCGCTGTAGCATGTGATCCTTTGTACAAAGCCAGGCGCAGACCCTGTGCATAGTTGAATAAAGCCTAAGTGTTTTGCAAATCTTGTTGATGTTCATGTTTATTTACATGCATGTGTATCTCAGATATTGTATTACACCTGCTTCCAGCAAGTACTAACGAACCGCCAAGGTTCCATATCTCTATTTTCTCTTCTTTCTTTTCTCAAAGGACAGAAGGTTCCCTCGCATGCAAGTTTGCCGAGGGGATAGGATGGTATGGATACCGACAGGCGATGTTCAAGGTTGACATCTTGCTGGAAGAAGTACTGCGACGAAAAGCTAAGTTGCAGAAACTTTGAACAAATTTTTCTGTTTTGTTATTCTCCTTAAACGATTTCAATTCTTGTATGGAAAACCTGCACGCGAAGGAACCTTGTTGTGATTGGTTGCGCCCTTATCCTGTTTCGAGTCCGCTCAACAGTTTAGGTGGCTGCACTGAAAACACCAAGGTCTCTTGCCAGTAGCAACACCGCCAGCAGGCTGCTAAAGTCCCGCACCTAGCACTTGCGGCAAGGGTGCGCGCGCCGGCAAGTTTCTAATTAAGCGTAGGGCGAATACATACAGGAAGAAATTAAACAAGGGGAATAGCATAGCATTCATCCAGAACATAGCAAATCATATTAAAATAGTAGCTACCGCGATTCTAACATAAGGCAATATTGTCTTTGACATGGAACGATGGCGGCAAAGAGGGGGAGAAGCAGCTAATCCCGGCGATCGCCTTCGACTCTCTTGACTTGGCTTACCCTGTCGACGATGGGCGCGACAAGTTCTTCTGCCGCCTTGAGATCTGCATCCTTCGGCAGGCGGTCAAGGACGTTGGCGAGGTTGATGCCGGGGTTCCTGTGCACCACCTTGACAAGCACCTTGCGGAGGACATCCTGGCAGAGCTTGCGTGATTCGCTGGCCAGATGGGCTTTTCGGTCTGAATGGAGCTGCTCCAGAGCTCCGAGCACACGGTCGAAGAACATGGTCACCTTGGCGCTCGGGGACACCCTGTCGTCAAGAGGCTGCCTGTGATCTTCCAGACCCATGGTAGACAGTTGTGCGGCAAGCTTCTCCGCGACGTCGACAAGCTTCTCAGTCCAGATTTGCACTCCCTGCACATAGTCGTTGTGGGCAGCAGCAGCGCTCCTGACCAGCTCTTCCTCGTCCCGGAGACTTTTGACCAGAGCTTTCTCGCGAGTCTTGGCAGTCCCCAGAGTCTCCTCCAGTGTGGACAGTTTCAGCTTTAGATCAGCGATGGATTCGTTGGCTGTGGAGAGTTCTTTGGTCTTGTCGTATACGGCAACTTGCGTCTCCATCAAGCTGTGGAGAGCTTTGTCTCTCTCGGTCTTGAGCGTTGAGATCTGCTTGCCGTGTTCCTCAAGATCTGCCTCCAGCTTCTTCACCCCGTCGGCGAGCTTGTCCTTGGCGGCCTCTGCAGCTCTGGCGGCATTGACGGCCTCCTTCAGCTTGCCGACGTGATCTGCAGTCAGAGCCTCAAGGGCCTCTTTGTGCTTCAGCTCCAGATCCTGGGTCCGTTGCGCGACAAGCCTTTCAATCTCCCCGTCCTTGGCGCGGAGCTTGTCGGCGAGAGCCTTCTCGCGGGCGGTGAGGTCATCATCATGCGCCTCAAGCCCGACGCGAAGTTCCCTCAATCGTGCTTCCTCTGTGGTAACCTGTTGCTTGGCATCCTCCTGTGCCTTCTCCACGTCAGACTGCTTTATGAGGAGATCGTTCCATCTCTGACTCAGGTGCTCTTCGCCAGTCCTCAACTCCTGGAAAGCTTCGGCAAACCAGGCCTGCGTCTCCTCAACGCGTTTCTGGAGATCTGCCTCAATCTTGTCGGCAACCGCGGCCCTGGAGTCTAGTTTCTCCTTCCGGACGCGGTGGAGTGCTTGGAGCTTCTGATAGTTGTCGTCCATGGCCTTGAGGAGCTTCTCTTCTTTAGATTTGCTGCTGCTGGCGCTTGGTTCATCGACGACCTCGAGCCCGGCGGCGGCAATGGCGTCTTCATTGAAGACTTCCCCTTCAGTTGGCGCCCTAGTGCTTGCCATGCCTGGGATGCTGACGAACAAGTTGTCGCCAATCTTGAGGTATTTGCTTGACGACGGAGCTTTGGATGTTGGTGGCTGTTCCTCAACAGCCGCCTCCCCGGCGGCTGGGGGCTCTGTGTCCGGCGTAGCGCCTGGCGCTCCTGCGGCAGGGATGCCGTCAGTACGGTCACTAGACTCCTCGCCGGCCCTCTCGGCAGATTCCTTGGCGGCCTCTTCCTCTGCAACCCTGGCAGCTTCGGCGCTGGCATCCTTGGCGGCCTCGGCAGCAGCGTTCTTGGCGGCTTCGGTGGCAGCATTCTTGGCGGCCTCCTCGGCGGCAAGCCTGCCGGCCTCGGCGGCAGCATCCCTGGCGGTCTCCTCGATGACGGTGTCAACGTCCATTTGCTCTGCCGAGGGAATGTCTAGGGGCCAAGAAAGCAAAACAAGATGAGATTGAGATGGAAGTTCAAGAAGACAAAAAAGAAGGAAAACGGAATGACAAGTACCTATGCCAATATTGGTTGCCGGCGTAGAGCTGCCGGTGCCCATGCTTGCCGGCTCCTCCTCGTCGCGATAGAGAACGCTAGAGGAAGTCCTTGGCGGCGATCCATCTCTAGGCGGCGTGGTTAACGGAGGCGGTATATCAGGGGTGGCCTCTGATGGTTCTCCTTGTCGCTGCTCTCCTCCTGCACGCCTAGCGATGTCAGCAGTAAAGATGCACACCCCGACAGTTGCCAGCGGAAAGTGAGTAATAGACTCACGCTGGGGGCTGCGCCGGGGGCTGAGTCGAGGGCCGCGTCGCGGGCTGGGCTCTGGGCTGATGGTAATCGTCTCCGGCGCACCTGAGGTGCTTGCCGGCGGTTCCTCGCCCGTCGAGGTCTTCGCCCTCTTCGCCATCCTCTGCACCAGAGTTTCTGTGTCCCTGCGGAGACAGGCAAAAGCAAAACAAATGAGATGAGAAAAACCAAAAACTTAGAAAGTAAAGGACGCGGCAAGATCCTTACTCTTCTTCTTCTTGTCCCGAGCTAAAGGCAGAGAGGTCGAAGTCGACTTCCGCCACGGGAGGAGGTGGGGGGTGCTCCTGGGTCGCTTGGCTACGGCAGGCGCAGGTTGCTGAAGAGCTCCTTGCCGCTGCGTGGCCTTGCTGGCCGCCCCTTTGCCGGGGGCTGCACTGCTCGAAGAAGCTTGGCGGACCGGGACCCCAGAAGCGGCGCTCCGAAGGACACGCCTACTCCTTGGTTCAAGGGTCGGGACACCTCAACGGAGCATTTAATGCACTTGTCCTAAACCGTCAGTGTTAGGTATGATAACACTGTAGCTACTTTTACACCTCATGTATGCACTGTGCGCCACTGTTGGTGACCCCTTCGAACGTATAAAAGGAGGCCCAAGGCGTAGCTACAGGGGGATCGGATCCTTTTCAGCCCATTCTGCATGCGTAGCAGCTGAGTACTGTAGCACTCCCAGAACTTGAGCTAGAACACACCTAATATAACCAAGCAGGAGTAGGGTTTTACGCATCTTTGTGGCCCGAACCTGGGTAAAATTCCAGCGTATTGATCATCAGATCTGCTCTCTGTACAAACCCTTCCCCTTGCCAAATCGTTAAGGGATCCTCGCGATCCCATAGGTGTCGTTTCTCCGAAAAAACGAAAAGTAAAACAAAGCTAAAAAGAATGCAGTGAGGTATTTTTGGTATTTTTGGTTTATAGATCTGAAAATATAATATGGAAAATAGACCCGGGGGGCATAGGTTTCACTAGAGGCTTCTCTCATGAAGGAAAATAATACGGTGGGTGAACAAATTACTGTCGAGCAATTGATAGAAAAGCGAATAATTATGAAGATATCCAAGGCAATGATTATGCATATAGGCATCACGTCCGTGTCAAGTAGACCGAAACGATTCTGCATCTACTACTATTACTCCACACATCGACGGACTCCTGCCTGCATCTAGAGTATTAAGTTCATGAAGAACAGAGTAACGCATTAGGTAAGATGACATGATGTAGAGGGATAAACTCAAGCAACATGATGAAAACCCCATCTTTTTATCCTCGATGGCAACAATACAAATACGTGCCTCGCTACCCCTACTTTGTCACTGGGTGAGGACACCGCAAGATTGAACCCAAAACTAAGCACTTCTCCCATTACAAGAATTACCAATCTAGTTGGCCAAACCAAACCAATAACTCAAAGAGACTTGCAAAGATATGAAATCATGCATATAAGAATTCAGAGAAGATTCAAATAATATTCATAGATAAGCTGAACATAAACCCACAATTCATCGGATCTCGACAAACACACCGCAAAAGAGTATTACATCGGATAGATCTCCATGAAGATCATGAAGAACATGGTATTGAAGAACAAAGAGAGAGAAGAAGCCATCTAGCTACTAGCTATGAACCCGAAGGTCTGTGGTAAACTACTCACGCATCATTGGAGGGGCAATGGAGTTGATGTAGATGCCCTCCGTGATCGAATCCCCCACCGGCAGATTACCAGAAAAGGCTCCAAGATTGGATCTCACGGGAACAGAGGCTTCCGGCGGCGGGAAAGTATTTTCGTGGCTCCCTTTGGTATCCAGGGAATATTTGGGAATTTATAGGCCGAAGAATAGGGTTAGGAGGGCTGTCGTGGGGCCACAAGCCAGGGGGGCGCCCCCCCTAGGGCGCGCCCTGGTGGCTTGTGACTCCACGGCAGGTCTCCTGCCTTCATCTGCAAGTCTGCTGGGTTTCTTCTGGTCCAAGAAAAATCATTCCGAAGATTTTATTCCGTTTGGACTCCGTTTAATATTCCTTATCTGCAATACTCAAAAACAAGGAAAAAACAGAAACTGGCACTAGGCTCTAGATTAATAGGTTAGTTCCAAAAATAATATAAAATAGCATATTAATGCATATAAAACATCCAAAACAGATAATATAATAGCATGGAACAATCAAAAATTATAGATACGTTGGAGACGTATCAAGCATCCCCAAGCTTAATTCCTGCTCATCCTCGAGTAGGTAAATGATAAAAACAAATTTTTTGATGTGGAATGCTACCTAACATATTTATCCATGTAATATTCTTTATTGTGGCATGAATATTCAGATCCATAAGATTCAAAACAAAAGTCTAATATTGACATAAAAACAGTAATACTTCGAGCATACCAACAAGGCAATTGTGTCCTTTCGAAATAACATGGCCTTAGAAAGTTATCCCTACAAAATCATATGGTCTGGCTATGCTCCATCTTCCCCCCACAAAGTATCTATATCATGCACAACCCCGATGACAAGTCAAGCAATTGTTTCACACCTTTTATGTTCTCAAACCTTTTCAACTCTCACGCAATACATGAGCGTGAGCAATGGATATAGCACTATAGGTGGAATAGAATATGGTGGAGGTTGTGAGGAAAAAGGAAAAGATAGTTTCACATCAACTAGGCGTATCAACGGGCTATGGAGATGCCCATCAATAGATATCAATGTGAGTGAGTAGGGATTGCCATGCAACGGATGCACTAGAGCTATAAGTGTATGAAAGCTAAAAAAGAAAACTAAGTGGTTGTGCATATGATGAAAATTTCCACTAGCTATATGAAAGTGACAAAATAGGAGACTCTCTATCATGAAGATCATGGTGCTACTTTGAAGCACAAGTGTGGAAAAAGATAGTAGCATTGTCCCTTCTCTCTTTCTCTCATGTTTTTTCTTCTCATTTTTTTTATTTTGGTGGGCATCTTTGGCCTCTTTTTTTTATTTGGGCTTCATTGGCCTCTTTTATTATTTATAAAGTCCGGAGACTCATCCCAACTTGTGAGGGATTCATAGCTTCCATCATCCTTTTCTCTCACGGGACAAATGCTCTAATAATGAAAATCATCACACTTTTATTTACTTACAACTCGATACCTAGAACAAAATATGACTCTATATGAATGCTTACGAATGCAAGGCAATATGAAAATGATGGTGCATGTCATGAAACACGGAACGGTGGAAGTTGCATGGAAATATATCTCGCAATGGCTATGGAAATGCCATAATAGGTAGGTATGGTGGCTGTTTTGAGGAAAATATATGGTGGCTGTTTTGAGGAAGGTGGGTTTAATGCACCGGCGAAAGTTGCGCGGTACTAGAGAGGCTAGCAAAGGTGGAAGGGTGAGAGTGCGTATAATCCATGGACTCAACATTAGTCATAAAGAACTCACATACTTATTGTAAAAGTCTATTAGTTATCGAAGCAAAGTATTAGACGCATGCTCCTAGGGGAGAGGTTGGTAGGAGTTAACCATCACGCGCTCCCGACCCTCACACAAAGGTTGACAATCATTAAACAAATCATGCTCCGACTTCGTTACATAACGGTTCACCATACGTGCATGCTACGGGAATCACAAACTTTAACACAAGTATTTCTTCCAATTCACAACTACTCACTAGCATGACTCTTATATTACCATCTCTATATCTCAAAACTATATGCAAGGAATCAAACTTCTCATAGTATTCAATGCACTTAATATGAAAGTTTTTATTATATCCCTCTTGGATGCCCATTATATTAGGACTAAATTCATAATCTAAACCAATTACCATGCTGTTTAAAGACTCTCAAAATAATATAAGTGAGGTACGAGAGTTCAATTATTTCTATAAAATAAAACACCACCGTGCTCTAAAAAGATATAAGTGAAGCACTAGAGCAACATTGCCTAGCTCAAAAGATATAAGTGAAGCACATAGAGTATTCTAATAAATTCATGATTAATGCGTGACCCCCTCAAAAGATGTGTGCAGCAAGGATGATTGTGGCAAACTAAAAAGAAAAGACTCATATCATACAAGACGCTCCAAGCAAAACACATATCATGTGGTGAATAAAAATATAGCCTCAAGTAAATTTACCGATGGATTGAAGACGAAAAAGGGGATGCCCCTTCCGCCAGAGGCTATCACTGACAGAGTTCTTCAATCATTGCCACCTAGCTACAAGAGCTTCGTGTTGAACTATAACATGCACGGGATGAACAAGTCAGTCGCCGAGCTGTTTGCGATGCCGAAAGCCGCTGAGTCTGAAATTCAGAAGGAGCATCAAGTGTTGATGGTCAATAAAACCACTAGTTTCAAGAAAAATGGCAAGGGTAAGAAGGGTAACTCCAAGAAGAGTGGCAAAGCAATTGCTCCTCTCGTGAAGAAACCCAAGGCTGGACCCAAACCAGAAACTGTGTGCTTTCATTGCAAGGGAACTGGACACTGGAAGCGGAACTGCCCCAAGTATTTGGCTGACAAGAAGGCGGCCAACAACAAACAAGGTATATATGATATACATGTTATTGATGTGTACCTTACCAACTCTCGTTGTAGTGCCTGGGTATTTGATACCGGTGCGGTTGCTCATATTTGCAACTCAAAACAGGAACTGCGGAATAGACGGAGGCTGGCAAAGGACGAAGTGACGATGTGCGTGGGAAATGGTTCCAAGGTTGATGTGATCGCCGTCGGCACGCTCGCTCTTTGATTACCATCAGGATTAGTGATGAACCTCAATAATTGTTATTTAGTGCGTGCGTTAAGCATGAACATTATATCTGGATCTTGTTTATTGCGAGACGGTTACTCATTTAAATCAGAGAATAATGGTTGTTCTATTTTTATGAGTAATATCTTTTATGGTCATGCACCCAATGTGAGGGGTTTATTCTTATTGAATCTCGATAGTAATGATACACATGTTCATAATTTTGATGCCAAAAGATGTAAAATTGATAATCATAATACCACTTTCTTGTGGCACTGCCGTTTAGGTCATATTGGCGTAAAACGCATGAGGAAGCTCCATGCTGATGGACTTTTAGAGTCACTTGATTTTGAATCACTTGACACATGTGAGCCATGCCTCATGGGCAAGATGACTAAAACGCCGTTCTCTGGAACAATGGAACGGGCAAGTGACTTGTTGGAAATCATACATACTGATGTGTGCGGTCCGATGAGCATTGAGGCGCGCGGTGGTTATCGTTACTTTCTCACCTTCACTGATGACTTAAGTAGATATGGGTATATTTACTTAATGAAACACAAGTCTGAAACATTTGAAAAGTTCAAACAATTTCAGAGTGAAGTTGAGAATCATCGTAACAAGAAGATTAAATTCCTACGATCTGATCGAGGAGGAGAATATCTGAGTTATGAGTTTGGCAGTCACTTAAGACAGTGTGGAATTGTTTCACAATTGACACCGCCTGGAACACCACAGCGTAATGGTGTGTCCGAACGTCGTAATCGAACCTTATTGGATATGGTGCGATCTATGATGTCTCTTGCCGATTTGCCACTATCGTTTTGGGGTTATGCATTAGAGACAGCTGCATTCACTTTAAATAGGGCACCATCGAAATCCGTTGAGACGACGCCATATGAACTTTGGTTTGGCAAGAAGCCAAAGCTGTCGTTTCTTAAAGTTTGGGGATGTGATGCTTATGTCAAAAAGCTTCAGCCTGAAAAGCTGGAACCCAAAGCGAAGAAATGCGTCTTCATAGGATACCCAAAAGAGATATTTGGGTATACCTTCTACTTCAGATCCGAAGGCAAAGTGTTTGTCGCTAAAAACGGAACATTTCTTGAGAAAGAGTTTCTCTCGAAAGAATTGAGTGGGAGGAAGATAGAACTTGATGAGGTTGTTGAACCTTTACGTCAACCTGAAAGTAGCGCAGCGCAGAAAGATGTTTCTATAGAGCCTACATCAGCTGAAGAGGAAGTTAATGATGATGATCATGAAGCTTTGGATCAAGTTGCTATCGAACCTCGTAGGTCGACAAGGACGCGTACTGCTCCTGAGTGGTACGACAACCCTGTCTTAGAGGTCATGTTGTTGGACAACGATGAACCTACGAGCTATGGAGAAGCGATGATGGGCCCGGATTCCGAGAAGTGGTTAGAGGCCATGAAATCCGAGATGGGATCCATGTATGAAAACAAAGTATGGACTTTGGAAGTATTACCTGAAGGGCGTAAGGCCATTCAGAACAAATGGATCTTTAAGAGGAAGACGGACGCGGACGGTAATGTCACCGTCTATAAAGCTCGACTTGTGGCAAAGGGTTTTTCACAAGTTCAAGGAGTTGACTACGATGAGACCTTCTCACCCGTAGCGATGCTTAAATCCGTCAGAATCATGTTAGCAATAGCTGCCTTTTTCGATTATGAAATTTGGCAGATGGATATTAAAACAGCGTTCCTTAACGGTTTCCTTAAGGAAGAGTTGTATATGATGCAACCAGAAGGTTTTGTCGATCCAGAGAATGCTGACAAAGTTTGCAAACTCCAGCGATCCATTTATGGACTGGTGCAAGCATCTCGGAGTTGGAATCTTCGCTTTGATGAGGTGATCAAAGCGTTCGAGTTTATACAAGTTTACGGAGAAGCTTGTATTTACAAGAAAGTGAGTGGGAGCTCTATAGCGTTTCTAATATTATATGTGGATGACATATTACTGATTGGAAACAATATAGAAATGTTGGAAAGCATGAAGGGATATTTGAACAAGAGTTTTTCAATGAAGGACCTAGGAGAAGCTGCTTTCATATTAGGCATCAAGATCTATAGAGATAAATCGAGACGCTTAATAGGACTTTCACAAAGCACATACCTTGACAAAGTTTTGAAGAAGTTCAAAATGGATCAGTCCAAGAAGGGGTTCTTGCCTGTATTGCAAGGTGTGAAGTTGAGTAAGACTCAATGCCCAGTGACTGCAGAAGATAGAGAAAAGATGAGTGTCATCCCCTATGCTTCAGCCATAGGCTCTATCATGTATGCAATGCTGTGCACAAGACCCGATGTCAGCCTTGCCATAAGTATGGTCGGAAGGTTTCAAAGTGATCCAGGAATGGAACACTGGACGGCGGTCAAGAATATCCTGAAGTACCTGAAAAGGACTAAGGACATGTTTCTCGTTTATGGAGGTGATCAAGAGCTCGTCGTAAAGGGTTACGTCGATGCAAGCTTTGACACTGATCCGGATGGCTCTAAGTCACAAACCGGATACGTATTTGTTCTTAATGGGGGTGCGGTTAGCTGGTGCAGTTCCAAGCAAAGCGTGGTAGTTGATTCTACATGCGAAGCGGAGTACATCGCTGCCTCGGAGGCGGCGAAGGAAGGTGTCTGGATGAAGGAGTTCATGACAGATCTTGGAGTAGTGCCTAGTGCGCTTAACCCAATGACTCTGTTTTGTGATAATACTGGTGCCATTGCTCTAGCCAAGGAACCAAGATTTCACAAGAGGACCAGACACATAAAGCGACGTTTCAATTCCATCTGCGATTACATCAAGGAGGACGACATAAATATTTGCAAAGTACACACGGATCTGAATGTTGCAGATCCGATGACTAAACCTCTTCCAAGGGCTAAACATGAACAACACCAGAACTGCATGGGTGTTCGATTCATTACAATGTAAATCACATAGTGATGTGAACTAGATTATTGACTCTAGTGCAAGTGGGAGACTGTTGGAAATATGCCCTAGAGGCAATAATAAATTAGTTATTGTTATATTTCCTTGTTCATGATAATCGTTTATTATCCATGCTATAATTGTATTGATTGGAAACTCAAATACATGTGTGGGTACATAGACAACACTGTGTCCCTAGTAAGCCTCTAGTTAACTAGCTCGTTGATCAAAGATGGTTAAGGTTTCCTAGCCATAGACATGAGATGTCATTTGATAACGGGATCACATCATTAGGAGAATGATGTGATGGACAAGACCCAAACTACGAACGTAGCATATGATCGTGTCAGTTTATTGCTATTGTTTTCTGCATGTCAAGTATCTGTTCCTATGACCATGAGATCATGCAACTCCCTGACATCGGAGGAGTACCTTGTGTGTATCAAACGTCGCAACGTAACTGGGTGACTATAAAGGTGCTCTACAGGTATCTCCAAGGGTGTCTGTTGGGTTGGCATGGATCAAGACTGGGATTTGTTACTCCGTGTGACGGAGAGGTATCTCAGGGCCCACTCGGTAATACAACATCACAATGAGCCTTGCAAGCAATGTGACTAAAGTGTTAGCCACGAGATCTTGTATTACGGAACGAGTAAAGAGACTTGCCGGTAACGAGATTGAACTAGGTATAGAGATACCGACGATCGAATCTCGGGCAAGTAACATACCGAATAACAAAGGGAACAGCATATGAGATTAACTGAATCCTTGACATAGAGGTTCGACCGATAAAGATCTTCGTAGAATATGTAGGAGCCAATATGGGCATCCAGGTCCCGCTATTGGTTATTGATCGTAGAGGTGTCTCGGTCATGTCTACATAGTTCTCGAACCCGCAGGGTCTACACACTTAACGTTTGGTGACGATTAGTATAAGTTGAGTTATTTTGTTGGTGACCGAAGGTTGTTCGGAGTCCCGGATAAGATCCCGGACATGACGAGGAACTCCGGAAGAGTCCGGAGGTAAAGATTGATATATGTGATAATAGTGTTTTGATCTCCGGAAGGGTTCCGGAATTCATCGGAAGGAGTTCCGGATGTTTACCGAAGTGTTCGGGTGCAGCAACACTTTATATGAGCCAAAGGGGTAAAGCCCACGAGGTATTGGAAAGTGCAAAAGGAAGTTTTGCTGCTGCCTTAAGCGGTACTACCGCTGGTAAGGCAGTACTACCGCGTAAGCGGTACTACCGCTCATGTGAAAGCGGTACTACCGCTCAAGCGGTACTACCGCTCGTGAGCGGTACTACCGCTTGTACGCGATACTGCTGGAATCCGAGTTAGACTCTTTCCGTGCGGGCCAAACCGACCTTGTGCGGGCAAAACCGACCTTGTGGAGGCTTTCTCTCCAAGTTTAGACCCCAGGGCTCAACATATAAATAGAGGGGCAGGGCTAACACACGGGACACATCAAGATTTCCCAAGCCGTGTGTCAGCAACCCTAACCCTCTAGTTCTCCTGTCATAATCTCCGTAGTGCTTGGCGAAGCCCTGCAGAGATTGTTCCTCACCACCATCACCACGCCGTCGTGCTGCTGGAACTCATCCACTACTTCATCATCGCTCGCTGGATCGAGGAGGTGAAGGCGTCATCAAGCCGTACGTGTGTTGAACGCGGAGGTGCCGTCCGTTCGGCACTAGTTCGTGATCGGATCGAGGGACGACTTGCGATTTGGATCGCGGAGACGTTCGACTACATCAACCGCGTTTCTTAAACGCTTCCGCTTAGCGATCTACAAGGGTAGGTAGATTCACTCTCCCTCTCGTAGATGCTCATCACCATGGATAGATCTTGTGTGTGCGTAGGAAATTTTTTGTTTCCCATGCAACGTTCCCCAACACATACCCCCCGATACAACCCATAGATACATCAAAATAAGCAAACAACACAAAGAAAACAGAATTTGTCTAAAACAGAACAGTCTATAGCAATCTATAGACTTCGAATACTTATTTAACTCCAAAAATTCTGAAAAATTAGGACAATCAGGGAAATTTGTATATCAATCTTGTGTAAAAATTTCAGATCAAAATCTCGTTCCAGTGAATTTACAAAATTCCTGGACTGAGAGCAAAAGTTTCTGTTTTTCAGCAAAATCAAATCACAAACACCGTAGACCATCCCAAAGGTCTTACTTGGCTCAAACACTAAATTAAACAAGAAAACACAATTACTACAGAGGTAATAATGTGCAAAACACTAAAAAACAGAAGCAAAAACAAAAGCAAAAGAAATAAAATTGGGTTGCCTCCCAACAAGCGCTATTGTTTAACGCCCCTAGCTAGGCATAACGCAATAGATCTAGGTATTGTCATCTTTGGTATGCAACTCCTCAATTGCACACTTGTAAACCCCAGGAGATTCTTTGGTTTTATCAATAATCATACTCCTAGGCAAGAAGTCAAGAAATTCACTTGTAGCAATTGGTTCCCGGACAATATTAATAAAGTTAGGGTGAACGCTTATCATCTTAAGATCTTCATCCCCTCTACTAGAGGATTCACCCTTATTCTTAGGAACATAAACAAACTTGGCAGTCTTAGAAAGAGGAAATTTTGGAGTGGTTTGAACAGAGGCAAAAGCGGAACCCAAGTTGGTAATAATGTCCTCTAGCTTTCCAATTCTAGAGGAATCTTGATCCAATTTTTCATTAACTATGGGTTCTTTTTCCCTTAGGTTTTTTAGAGTAACTCCTACCTTAGAGATCCATATTGAGTGATATGATTATGGATCTTTTTATCCAAGTTTTCAATGAGCTCTATAGTAGCAACTTTATTTTCAATGATATCAAGCCTTCGCATCATATGTTCCAAAGTTAAGATTGTTTCATTAACCATGAGCGGGGGTAAACCTACCAAATTTGTCATAGCATTATAAGAATCAAAGGTATTGCTTCCCAAGAAATTCCCTCCCGTAATGGTATCCAAAACATATCTATTCCAAGGAGAAACACCCACATAAAAATTGCGAAGGAGAACGGTAGTAGATTGCTTACGAGTAGATCTATTTTGAGCATTGCAAATTCTATACCAAGCATCTTTTAAGTTTTCTCCCTCCCTTTGCTTAAAATTAAGAACTTCATGCTCGGGAGTACTAGCGATAGTAGCAAGGCTAGCCATGAGTTTAAGCGACCTAACACATAAACAAACAAAAAGCAAACGAAAAGACGAACGGAAGAAGGGCGAATAAAAAGGCAAATCTTTTTGGTATTTTCTGAAAATCGTTTTAGAAGTGGGGGAGAGGAAAACGAGAGGCAAATGGCAAATAATGTAAATGCAAGAGATGAGTTGTGATGGGTACTTGGTAGGCTTGATGTAGATCTCCCCGGCAACGGCGCCAGAAATCCTTCTTGCTACTTCTTGAGAATGCGTTGGTTTTCCCTTGAAGAGGAAAGGGTGATGTAGCAAAGTAGATAAGTATTTCCCTCAGTTGTTGAGAACCAAGGTATCAATCCAGTAGGAGATACAAGCAAGTCCCCAATAGATGTACCTACACAAATAATCAAACACTTGCACCCAACGCTATAAAGGGGTTGTCAATCCCTTCACGGTTACTTGCAAGGATGAGATCTGATAGAGATAGATAGATAGGATTGCTAAAACGAAAAGTAAAACAAAGGTAAAAAGAATGCAGCGAGGTATTTTTGGTATTTTTGGTTTATAGATCTGAAAATATAATATGGAAAATAGACCCGGGGGCCATAGGTTTCACTAGAGGCTTCACTCATGAAGGAAAATAATACGGTGGGTGAACAAATTACTGTCGAGCAATTGATAGAAAAGCGAATAATTATGAAGATATCCAAGGCAATGATTATGCATATAGGCATCACGTCCGTGTCAAGTAGACCGAAATGATTCTGCATCTACTACTATTACTCCACACATCGACCGACTCCTGCCTGCATCTAGAGTATTAAGTTCATGAAGAACAGAGTAACGCATTAGGTAAGATGACATGATGTAGAGGGATAAACTCAAGCAATATGATGAAAACCCCATCTTTTTATCCTCGATGGCAACAATACAAATACGTGCCTCGCTACCCCTACTTTGTCACTGGGTGAGGACACCACAAGATTGAACCCAAAACTAAGCACTTCTCCCATTGCAAGAATTACCAATCTAGTTGGCCAAACCAAACCAATAACTCGAAGAGACTTGCAAAGATATGAAATCATGCATATAAGAATTCAGAGAAGATTCAAATAATATTCATAGATAAGCTGAACATAAACCCACAATTCATCGGATCTCGACAAACACACCGCAAAAGAGTATTACATCGGATAGATCTCCATGAAGATCATGGTATTGAAGAACAAAGAGAGAGAAGAAGCCATCTAGCTACTAGCTATGGACCCGAAGGTCTGTGGTAAACTACTCACGCATCGTCAGAGGGGCAATGGAGTTGATGTAGATGCCCTCCGTGATCGAATCCCCCTCCGGTAGATTACCAGAAAAGGCTCCAAGATTGGATCTCACGGAAACAGAGGCTTCCGGCGGCGGAAAAGTATTTCCGTGGCTCCCTTTGGTATCCAGGGAATATTTGGGAATTTATAGGCCGAAGAATAGGGTTAGGAGGGCTGCCATGGGGCCACAAGCCAGGGGGGCGCTCCCCCTAGGGCGCGTCCTGGTGGCTTGTGACTCCACGGCAGGTCTCCTGCCTTCATCTCCAAGTCTGCTGGGTTTCTTCTGGTCCAAGAAAAATCATTCCGAAGATTTTATTCCGTTTGGACTCCGTTTAGTATTCCTTATCTGCAATACTCAAAAACAAGGAAAAAACAGAAACTGGCACTAGGCTCTAGATTAATAGGTTAGTCCCAAAAATAATATAAAATAGCATATTAATGCATATAAAACATCCAAAAAGATAATATAATAGCATGGAACAATCAAAAATTATAGATACGTTGGAGACGTACCAAGCATGGATTGATCATTATGAGAAAGCCGAGCATAAAAATTCTGAATAAGAACTTCTCTCGGGATGCCATGATTGAGGCACGAATATAACATTGACTTAAGCCTCCCCCAAGCTAAAGCGATGCTTTCTCCTTCACGAGGCCAAAAATTATATATATAATTCCAATCACGATGAACTAGATGCATGGGATAAAACTTTTGATGGACTTCCAATTGCAAATGATTCCAGTTCCACGATCCGAGATCATTACATAGCCTATACCATGTCAATGCTTTTCCCTTCAAAGATAAAGGGAAAACCATCGTCTTAGCTTCATCTCCGGGTAAACCTGCAAGCTTAAATAATCCACAAACTTCGTTCACATATAATAGGTGCATATCAGGATGTTCAGTTCCATCTCCTGCATAGGGTTTAGCAAGCAGTTGTTCTACCATACCCGAAGGAATTTCATAGCCAATATCTTCAGTAGGTGCAATAGGTTGAGGGGCAACTAATTGTGGTTCCGGTCGAGGTGAAGATACCCCGAACAAACCCCTCAAAGGATTGTTTTCCATAGTAGAAAGTAACAATAAATTTCAGCACGTAGTATAAGTTTTTCCTTACCGATTTCTACTTACCAAGAGCGCTTCACTCCCTGGCAACGACGCTAGAAAAGAGTCTTGATGCCCACAAGTATAGGGTATCAATCGTAGTCCTTTTGATAAGTAAGAGTGTCAGACCCAACGAGGAGCAGAAAGAAATGACAAGCGGTTTTCAGCAAGGTAATTTCTGCAAGCACTGAAATTGTAGGTAACAGATAGTTTGATAGCAAGATAATTGGTAATGAGCAAGTAACGGTAACGGTAAATAAGGTGCAGCAAGGTAGCCCAATCCTTTTGTTGCAAAGGACAGGCCAGAACAATCTCTAGTAATAGGCAAAGTGTTCTTGAGGGTACACGGGAATTTCATCTAGTCACTTTTATCATGTTGGTATGATTCGTGTTCGCTACTTTGATAATTTGATATGTGGGTGGACCGGTGCTTGGGTGCTGTTCTTACTTGAACAACCTCCCACTTATGATTAACTCCCTCACGAGCATCCGCAACTACGAGAAAAGTATTAAGATAAAATCTAACCATAGCATTAAACGTTTGGATCCAAATCAGCCCCTTACGAAGTAGCGCATAAACTAGGGTTTAAGCTTCTGTCACTCTAGCAACCCATCATCTAATAACTACTCCACAATGCATTCCCTTAGGCCCATGAATGGTGAAGTGTCATGTAGTTGACGTTCACATGACACCACTAAGGGAATCACAACATACATATCATCAAAATATCGAACACATATCAACTTCACATGATTACTTGCAACATGACTTCTCCCGTGACCTCAAGAACAAAGGTAACTACTCACAAATAATAATCATACTCAAGATCAGAGGAGTATTAAATAGCATAATGGATCTGAACATATAATCTTCCACGAAATAAACCATATAGTAATCAACTACGCAAGGTAATCAACACTACTAGTCACCCACAGGTACCAATCTGAGTTTCCGGTACAAAGATTGAATACAAGAGATGAACTAGGGTTTGAGAGGATATGATGTTGTTGAAGATGTTGATGAAGATTGGCCTCCCAAAGATGAGAGGGGTGTTGGTGATGACGATGGCTTTCCATTTCCCCCTCCGGGAGGGAAGTTCCCCCGACGAAATCGCTCCGCCGGAGGGAAAAATTGCTCCTGCCCAAGTTCCGCCTCGAGGCGGCGGCGCTTCGTCCCGAAAGTCCTCCTCTTATATACCATAAGATGGGCACCGAGGTGGGCCAAGGAGGGCACAACCCACAATGGCGCGCTCAGGGGGGACCTGGCGCGCCCTGGTGTCTTGTGCCCACCAGGGTGGCCCCCTCCGGTAGTTCTTTGCTCCAGTATTTTTATTAATTCCAAAAATAATCTCCATAAAGTTTCAGCTTCATTGGAGATGTGTAGAATAGGTATCTGTGATGTGCTTTTCTTCGGTCCAGAATTCCAGCTGCCGGTATTCTCCCTCTTTGTGTAAACCTTGCATATTATGAGAAAAAAGGCATTAGAATCACTCGCTAAAGCATTCTTATTCAACAAAACATAATAAATAACAGTAGGAAATCATGATGCAAAATGAACGTATCACGCCCACGCCCAGCTCGTGTCGGTCACCGCACAAATAGCAGTGGCCTTCTCCGACACCGGTCGGCAACCTACGTCCGAAGAGTTGGTAATCGCCAAGAGCGCTCGGGCAGCCGTCCATTCGTTGGCAGCCTTCCTAGCCGAGATGGAGGCCGTCAATGCCCGGACCGCGGCTTCCCACACCCGGCTCATGGTGGCCTTTACCAAAGAGATGGCAGACGTGGACTGCGAGATGCTTGCGGAGTATGTGGCGATGGATGCCATGGAGCCCCTTCCCCTGGAGGTCGTCGAACGCGCGAGCTGGTCATGGAGGATGCGGCGGAGATCGATGAGCATCAGGCGGAAAATTAGTCTTTGTTTAGAGCGATGTTCTTTTGTTAGAGTAATGTTAAGGTCAACCAGCTATGTTTAATTGCTCGATTAAGTAAGTGCGGGCTATGGTGTAGGCTCTTTTGTGTAGTACCCAAATTAGCAATTGATGTTAAATTATGTGATGACGTGGATGACCATTGTAACCAGGGAAATCCAGACGAAAATTTGCCGCCATATCCCCATTCCGTCTTCCAATTGAAAATGAAATTCAAGTTCATCACACACAATTTGTTGGCACGAACCATGTGCAATGTCGTATCCAATCTTACGTCGGAAGCTTGGAGAAACAAGTTTGCACATGCAAGCTCATCACACACGGGGTATAGCACATGCTTTGTTTGTGATGTATAGATATCGCAAACTGTTCTAAATAATTTGCATGTTCAAGCTCATCACACACGGGGTAAAGTATGGGTTTCGTTTGCGATGTTTAGACATTGCACATAGTTCTGAATAATGGACTGTGTCTGATGATACTTTGCGCGCCAGTTTTTCGCTGCACCGAACAGAAATTTTGGGCTACCGCGGAAATATCTACCTCCCTCACCCCCTGTACCAATCAAAAGCCACATTTCCCCTTTTTCCTATCCAATCTTACATCGGAAGCTTGGAGTCAAAATTTTGCACGTTCAAGCTTATCACACACGGGGTATAGCTCAGGCTCATTTGTGATGTGTAGATAACGCAAACTATTCTGAATAATATGCACCTTCAAGCTCATCACACACGGGGTATAGCACAAGCTTCGTTTGTGATGTATAGATATTGCAAACTGTTCTGAATAATCTGCACGTTCAAGCTCATCACACACGGGGTAAAGCACAGGTTTCATTTGCGATGTTTACATATCGCGCACAGTTCTGAATAAGGGACTGTGTCTGATGATACATTCCGCGCCAGTTTTTCGCTGCACCGAACGGAAATTTTTGGCTACCACGGAAATATCTACCTCCTTCACCCCCGATACCAATCTAAAGCCACATTTCCCCTTTTCCTCGTTCCTTTCCTAGTTCAAACATTCACTTCTTGCTTGCAGCGCCGCCTCCTCGCCGGCGGCGCTCCTTCCTGCTGCTCGGCCTCCTCCATCTAGTCAGGTAATCCACACCTCCTCAATACCCCCTCTCTCCCACCCCCTCCTCCTCCATCCCACATGGCCCGACCGCCAGCGCGACACCTTCCACCCAAATCACCAGCCCATGCTCCAAATAATCGCCGCCGAAAGCCATGGTGCACGCAGTATAGCCAGGATCTCAAGGAGCATTTGGTAGCGGAGAAGCAAATCGCGGTTGCACGCGCAGATGACACTAGTGCAGAAAAGCCTAGCTATGACTTGGCAAAAATGGCCTTGCTGGCGTGGACACCCGACGACACTAATATGGCGCCACAGTTAAAAAAAAGTGGTGGCGTTGGAGCCGACGCCAGCAGTATTGGTAATACCTATGGCGTCAGATTATGTTGTACGCTGACATTATTATCTGTATCTATGGCATATGCATTATTCCAACGACACAAATAGTGAAAAACGTGGCAGACGTTGTAACTTATCAGCACGCCATTACTTAATTTGTAATCATTGGGAAATCGCTGCCGCGACAGCGGGAAACAGCAGCGTTCACATGGCAGAATAAGGTAACAAGTAATTAACGACAATTCAAAGACATTCAAGATAATTTTAAAGTACGATAACATAGAACCACACACCAGACATGTAGCTGATCGAGCTAGTAGTATTGTAGAACCCAACAACATAGCTAGGTAGTTGACATTATCCTATTACATATCGGCATAAGGATCATTAACGTATTTCTTCGACGGATCCACGAGAGACATAGGACCGTCAGCATCAAGCCCCTGCTTTCGAAGGCGAGCTTTTATCTCCTCCGGGCCGGTATGTGCGCCACCGTTGAAAACCCCGCATGGTCGATGTCATCTTTGTTAAGGATGGTAGCAAACTTCACCTGTATGTGTCTGAACTCGTCTCTATTATTTCCCAGGCTAATTTCCTCCATTTTCTTCCCCCATGCGACGACGTCTTGATACGTCTCCGTCGTATCTACTTTTCCTCACACTTTTGCCCTTGTTTTGGACTCTAATTTGCATGATTTGAATGAAACTAACCCGGACTGACGCTGTTTTCAGCAAAATTACCATGGTGTTGTTTTTGTGCAGAAATAAAAGTTCTCAGAACTGGACGAAACTTTTTGGAGATTTATTTTAGAATAAATAAAAAATACTGGAGCCAAGAACCACCAGAGGGGGGGCCGTGGCTGGGCAAGATACACCAGGGCGCGCCAGCCCCCCAGGCGCGCCCAGGTAGGTTGTGCCCACCTCGTGGCCCCACTAACCCTAATCCCGATGCTATAAAATCCTATTTTTGGAGAAAAAATCAAGGAGAAAGTTTCATTGCGTTTTACGATACGGAGCCATCGACACCTCCTGCTCTTCATCGGGAGAACAGATCTGGAGCCCGTTTGGGGCTTTGGAGAGGGGAATCTTCGGTCTTCGTCATCATCAACCCTTCTCCATTGCCAATTCCATGATGCTCCCCACCGGGAGTAAGTAATTCCTTCGTAGGCTTGCTGGTCGGTGAGGAGTTGGATGAGATTCATCATGTAATCGAGTTAGTTTTGTTAGGGCTTGATCCCTAGTATCCACTATGTTCTGAGATTGATGTTGCTATGACTTTGCCATGCTTAATGCTTGTCACTAGGGCCCGAGTGCCATGATTTCAGATCTGAACCGTTTATATCTATGTTCTTGATCCGATCTTGCTAGTCATATGCACCTATTACGTGTCCTGATCCGCAAACCCCGGAGTGACAATAGTCGGGATACTTTCCGGTGATGACCGTAGTTTGAGGAGTTCATGTATTCACCGTGTGTTAATGCTTTGTTCCGGTTCTCTATTAAAAGGAGGTCTTAATATCCCTTAGTTTCCTTATGGACCCCGCTGCCACGGGAGGGTAGGACAAAAGATGTCATGCAAGTTCTTTTCCATAAGCACGTATGGCTATTTATGGAATACATGCCTACATTACATTTATGAACTGAAGCTAGTTCTGTGTCGCCCTAGGTTATGACTGTTATATAATGAATATCATCCAACGAGTTCACCGATCTAGTGCCTACGAGTTTTCCACTTATTGTTCTTGCTAAGTTACTACTGCTGCTGCTACTGTTCCAACTGCTACAAAACTATTGCTATCACTACTACCGTTACTGTTACTGTTACCACTGCTATCAAACTATCATACTATTGTGCTACTAATCACTCTACTGCATATATTTAATTCCCAGACATGGTTGAATTGACAACTCAGCTGCTAATACTCTCAAATATTCTTTGGCTCCCCTTATGTCTAATCTAAAAATTTGGGTTGAATACTCTACCCTCGAAAACTGTTGCGATCCCCTATACTTGTGGGTTATCAAGACCTTTTTCTGGCGCCGTTGCCGGGAGCATAGCTATATTTGTTGAGTCACTTGGGATTTATATCAATTGATTACTATGAAGAATCTGAAGGATCCAAAGACCAAGATTTTTCCCTCTAAGACGAGGGGATGTATGGAACTGCCATCTAGCTCTGCACTTGATTCACCTTCTGTTATGAGTAAGCTTGCAACACCACCACATGCTAGTAATCATGATATGTCGCAAGTTATTGATGATGCTACCTCTGCTATGAATGATGCTTATGATGATGCTAGTACCATGCTTGATCATAATGTGCCAGTAGGAGAATTTCTTGATGAACAAATTGCTAGAGCTAAAGAGAATGAAATTACTGAAACTGATGAGATTGCTGAAAGTGACGAGGACCTTGAAACTGATGACTGTGAAACACCTATTAGTCCTAGCTCTCCTATATTTGAAATGCCTAAGATACCTGAAGGTTATGTTTTAGATGGAGAGATAGCTAGAGAAATTCTTTCTTGCAAGGATAAAAACGATCTTAAGAAATTGCTATGCAAGTATAAGGAAAAGACTTTGAATGCTAGAATGAAATGTGATCCTAAGTTTGTTACTTCACCTATCTTTGTTACCGATAAGGATTATGAATTCTCTATCGACCCAGAGTTAATTACTTTGGTTGAATCTGATCCTTTCCATGGCTATGAAACTGAAACTGTAGTGGCACATCTTACTAAACTGAATGATATAGCCACCCTTTTTGCTAATGATGAGAAAATTCGCTACTATTACATTCTCAAGTTATTTCCGTTCTCATTAAAGGGTGATGCTAAGACATGGTACAATACTCTTACTCCTGGTTGTGTACGTAGTCCCCAGGATATGATTTACTATTTCTCTGAAAAATATTTTCCTGCTCATAAGAAACATGCCGCCTTACAGGAAATATTTAACTTTGTGCAAATTGAAGAAGAGAGTCTCCCACAAGCTTGGGGGAGGCTTCTCCAATTTCTTAATGCCTTGCCTGATCATCCTCTCAAGAAAAATGAAATACTTGATATCTTCTATATTGGACTAACTGATGCTTCTAGGGACTTCCTAGATAGTTGTGCTGGTTGTGTTTTCAGGGAATGAACTGTTGAACAAGCTGAGGAACTATTGAATAACATATTGAAGAATTATGATGATTGGACTCTTCCTGAACCACCGCTCAAACCCACTCCGAAGAAGAGGGGTATCTTATTTCTCAGTCCTGAAGATATGCAGGAGGCAAAGAAATCTATGAAAGAAAAATGTATTAAAGCTGAGGATGTTAAGAATTTACCACCTATTGAAGAAATACATGGCCTTGACACACCACCACCCCCATAGGTGGTAGAGGTAAATTCTCTATTAAAGTTTGATGAAGGTGATATCCCTTACAATAAACATCCTAGTTAGTGCTTATATGAGTTTGACAACTACATTAGGAAACAAGATCACTTCAATGCAAATGTTCTGAAACAATTGAAATATAATTCTGATATGATTGCTCGCTTGAGTGACTTGTTATTTAGAATTAGTAATGATGTTAGAGGTGTAGGAAAACATGCCTCTATGGTTCAAACCCAGTTATAACAAGTTGCTAAATCTCAAAGAGAATTGCTTAATGAAATGAATAATAATATGAATGACTTTGCTGCTGGAGTAGTAACTATAGGAGGTAGAATGACCCAAGAACCACTCTATCCTGAAGGTCATCCTAAAAGAATTGAACAAGACTCGCAAAGAATTAATACTGATGCACCTAGTCCTTGTAGGAAGAAAAAGAAAAAGAAAAATGATAGGACTTTGCATACCTCTAGTGAACCTGAGATACAAAAACCTCCTGATAATAATGATGTCTCTGTTTCTGACGCTGAAACTCAATCTGGTAATGAATATTCACCTAGTGATAATGAAAATGATAATGATGATGTTCATGAAGATGCTCAACCTAACAATGATAAAGAACCAGATAATGATGTTGAAATAGAGCATGCTGCTGATCTTGACAACCCACAACCTAAAAACAAACGTTATGATAAAAGGGACTTTGTGGCTAGAAAACAGGGTAAAGAAAGAGAGCCATGGGTTCAAAAACCCATGCCCTTTCGACCTAAACCATCTAAGAAAAAGATGATGAAGAATTTGAACGCTTTGCTGAAATGATTAGGCCAGTCTTTTAGCGTACCCGCTTAACCGATATCTTAAAGATGGCCCCTTACACAAAGTACATGAAAGACATCATCACTAATAAAAGAAAGATACCGGAAGCTGAAATCTGCACCATGCTTGCTAATTACTCTTTTAAGGATGGAGTGCCTAAAAAACTTGGAGATCCGGTGTCGGATTTCGGGCTCCGCAAAACCCAAAGAGGTTCGAACACAAGGGCGTGTGCGAAGATACCCACCAACTTTGACCTCAAGCTCGCAGCTCGATAGCCTAGCCCGACAAACTCACTCGATTGCGGGGAAGAAGATTAGCACACGAGGATTTACCCAGGTTCGGGCCGCTGCGAAGCGTAAAACCCTACTCATGCCTTTTGGTGGATTGCCTCACGAGGAGGTTGGTGGATGAACTAGTACAGTGGTGAGTCACCTCGCGAGGGTGCTTGATACGTCTCCAACGTATCTATAATTTTTGCTAGTTCCATGCTGTTATATTATCATTCTTGGATGTTTTACAATCATTTTACTACAACTTTATATTATTTTTGGGACTAACCTATTAACCTAGAGCCCAGTGCCAGTTTTTGTTTTTTCCGTGTTTTTGAGTTTTACAGAAAAGGAATATCAAACGGAGTCCAAACGGAATAAAAATCTACGGTGATTTTTTATGGACCAGAAGAAGGCCAGGGAGCATTGGAGTTGGGCCAGAAGAGCCATGAGGCCACCACAAGCCTGGGGGGCGCCCCCCCTAGGGCGCGCCTCCTGGCTTGTCGTCGCCTCCTGGCCCCCCTTGACTTGTTTCCGACGCCAAAAATTCTTATAAATACAGAAACCCCCAGAAACAAACCTAGATCGGGAGTTTCGCCGCCGCAAGCCTCCAGAGCCACGAAAAACCAACCGGGAGCCCATTCCGGCACCCTGCCGGAGGGGGTAACCATCACCGGAGGCCATCTTCATCATCCCGGCGGTCTCCATGACGAGGAGGGAATAGTTCACCCTCGGAGCTGAGGGTATGTACCAGTAGCTATGTGTTTGATCTCTCTCTCTCTCGTGTTCTTGAGATGGCACGATCTTGATGTACCGCGAGCTTTATTAATATAGATGAGTCATATGGAGTTTTTCCCTCTCTATCTTCTTGTGATGAATTGAGTTTTCCCTTTGAAGTTTTCTTATCGGATTGAGTCTTTAAGGATTTGAGAACACTTGATGTATGTCTTGCGATGGGATATCCGTGGTGACAATGGGATGTTTTATTGATCCACTTGATGTATGTTTTGGTTATCAACTTGCGGGTTCCGTGACCTTGGGAATCTATGCATAGGGGTTGGCACATGTTTTCGTCTTGACTCTCCGGTAGAATCTTTGGGGCACTCTTTGAAGTTCTTTGTGTTGGATTGAACATGATGAATCTGAAATTGTGTGATGCATATCGTATAATCAAGCCCATGGGTACTTGTGGTGACATTGGAGTATCTAGGTGACATTAGGGTTTTGGTTGATGTGTATCTTAAGGTGTTATTTTAGTACGAACCCTAGGGCTGTTCGTGACACTTATAGGGATAGCTCATACGATTGATCGGAAAAGATAACTTTGAGGTGGTTTCGTACCCTACAATAATTTCTTCGTTTGTTCTCCGCTATTTGTGACTTTGGAGTGAACTCTTTGTCGCACGTGAGGGATTTACATATGATTCAACTATGTTAGTATTGTTGAGAGAACTTGCACTAGTGAAAGTATGAACCCTAGGCCTTGTTTCTAAGCATTGCAATACCGTTTGTGCTCACTTTTATCATTAGTTACCTTGCTGTTTTTATATTTCAGATTAAAAAAATCTATATCTACTATCCATATTACACTTGTATCACCATCTCTTCGCCGAACTAGTGCACCTATACAATTTACCATTGTATTGGGTGTGTTGGGTACACAAGAGACTCTTTGTTATTTGGTTGCAGGGTTGTTTGAGAGAGACCATCTTCATCCTACGCCTCCCACGGATTGATAAACCTTAGGTCATCCACTTGAGGGAAATTTGCTACTGTCCTACAAAACTCTGCGCTTGGAGGCCCAACACGAGTCTACAAGAAGAAGGTTGCGTAGTAGACATCAAGCTCTTTTCTGGCACCGTTGCCGGGGAGGTGAGTGCTTGAAGGTATATCTTTAGATCTTGCAATTGAATCTTTTAGTTTCTTGTTTTTCACTAGTTTGGTCTATAAAAGAAAACTACAAAAAATGGAGTTTAGTTTGCCTCAATTGTCTCGTCTTTATAAAGTCTTTCATGAAAATGATGGAAAGGAAAATTGTGCTCAAGTGTTAGAAGAAGAAGTTATTAAAATGTTTGGCACTAAATCTTTGAGTGATGAGCATGATTGCAATGTTGTTAGTATGAATTCTCTGAATATCCATAGTACTAATGATGATTGCACTAGTCATGATAAAAAGATTTCTTATAAGCATGTCAATTTTTGTGGAGTGCATAGAGTTTGTGAAGACATGCCTAAAAGGGGAGATAGATTTTGTAAGAGGCATAAGTACTTAGAAACTAAATGGTTGCAAGAGAGGCTATATGTTTGTGCTGAAAGACTTAACATTTCTCGCCGTCCTTGTGAACTTTGCAATGAAAGTGGTCATTTTAATTTCCAATGTGAATTATTTCATGATTGAATTGTGTCCAAAAATTGTGATAACCTCATTACCCTTGAGCATCATAATTAACTTAGTCTATTTTTGGGGTATGAAGAAATGAAACATAAAACTAAGGATGTTCCAGCTTGGGTTCTCATGAAAATGATTGATTTTGATCTAAATGAAATCTATATGTATTGCGCGGTAAATTGCATTGAGAATCCTTATATTGCCAATTACTTAAAGACAAGAAAACAAATAGAAGATGAAGAGAATACTAATGAAGGGGAAGAGGTTTCCCAATATCCTCCTATTTTTTCTTATGATGAATCAGGTAACGAGGGGGAGCTTTTTATTCAACCAACCTCTTCAAAAAGAAGCTTGGAGGAATTAAATAAACCCATACATAATGCGGTGAAGAAGAAGAAAAGAAGGAAAATTAAAGGTAAAGAGGTATCTCTCCCAAATAATGTTGCTCCCATTATTGATAGGCCTCATGAGAATGAATCAAAAATAGTTGTGGAAGATGATACACTTGAGGATGATTTTGTTATGCCTATTGCTTGTTGTGATAATTATGATTGGGGAGATAATGATACTTCTTATAATCTTGAAAATATTTATGGCACCAACTTGGAGGGTGATGATAATAATTGCTATACTATTGGTGCTATTCATACTATTAATGATGAGAGTGATTATGTTTATGATATACAAAGCCACAAGCTTGGGGATGCTATGTTTGATGAAAATGACATGTTTGAGAATTTATTTGCTGCAATTAATGTTTGTCCCAAGCTTGGGGATGCTATGCTTAATGAAGATGATCTTTTTATTCCCCCTACTTTGAATGATCAAATTTGTTATAAAGATTGCATGCCTCCTACTTATGATGATTATTGTGATGATACTTATGCGATGAAAAAGAGTGATGATTACTATTATGATACTTGTCATAATTATGAATATCCTTTTACTGAATATTACTCTTTTAATGTGGAACCAATTTGTAGTATTCAATTCTTTTATGATACTCCCACTATTAGTCATGAGAAGAAATTTTCTTGTGTGGAGAGTAGTAAAACTTCTATGCTTGTGGATCATGAAGATAATGCTTTATGTGCTGGTTATATTGTGAAATTCCTTCATGATGCTACTAAAAATTATTATGAGGGAGGAACATATGCTTGTAGGCATTGCAATAATATCAAGTTTCCTCTCTATGTGTTCAAAGTTTTGAAGTTATGCTTGTTTTGCCTTCCTATGATAGTTGATTCTTTCTCCCATAAATTGTTTCCTCACAAAATCCCTATGCATAGGAAGTGGGTTAGACTTAAATGTGCTTGTCATGAGATTCATGATGCTCTCTTGCATGTTTCAATTACTATTCTTATGTGAGCATCATTGAAATCATCATGCCTAGCTAAAAGGCATTAAAGAAAAGCGCTTGTTGGGAGACAACCCAACACTCACTACAACAAGAACCCCCCTATAGCAACGCATAGTTAGCAACGTTTTAAAAATGCGCTGCAAAATGCCAGCTTTACAACGAATATATGCGTTGGAACGCCATCCGTAGCCGGCTATAGAAAAGAGCGACGAATATCATGTGTTGGAGTCATGCGTAGCTATGCGTTAAGAAGAGGGAGGCACGCATAGTCAGTTGTCCTCCCATGAGTAGTTATGACTCATGGGCCCCAGAATAAAATAATAATGTTTACATATTATTTAATCATATGGGTAAATTATTTTCTCTGTTCTTTTGCAGTAAGACGTGTGATATAATATAAGAATTATTATATTGTATAGATTACCTAAAAGTCTTACCTAAAAAAATAGATTACCTAAAGTCTATCGAGAGAATACTCCGCCGCCCAGCAATCCCACCTCCCGCCGCCGCCAAGAAATCTCACCTACCCCCGCCGTCCCAAGCAGCCAAGCTCCACCTCAATCCCGACGCGCCGTCCCCCATATCGCACGCCCGGCCGTCGAGCTCCCATCCGCCGCCGCCCTCCAAGCTCCCTCATCTTGCTACGCCGCCGCCGATCCATCTCACCTTCGGCCGCGCGCCGCTGATCCATCTCACCTTCGGCCGCTGCCCCCAAGCAGTGAAGCTCCTCATCCCAGGCGCGCCGTCCCCTCTGTACTGCACGCCCAACCGCCCAAACCCCCTCCTCCGCCACCCTCCCTGGCTCCCTCCACCTAGCCGCGTCGCCGACTTGCCGTGCTGACACCATCCTCCCTGGCTCCCTACACCTAGCTGCGTCGCCAACCAGCTGTCTGCCAATCGCCGCCTCACCGAAGCTGCAACGACGAAGCGCCCCTGCATAGGTAACCTTTGTTAGAGTAATCTTACCCTGGTCATGACAAGTTTGTAGTTGAGTTAGTATCCATGAAGGATTAGTAGTTAAACAGAATACGTACTAGCTAATTGGTCTAGTTTGTGTCCTATACGTGTGTGAGCTAGCTATAATGCTTTGCACGTCATTTTTCATCTCTTGTCTGACAGTCATTTTTTCCGCTGGTTTGGTGAATGTGAAAGATAACACTATGGAAAAGTAACACCTGAACTGAACTTGATGCCACTATAGTCGATTCAGTATATCCATCTAGCATAATCATTTGCATCCGTTGTTCAAGAAAAAAGATCTTATTTGTAATTTCGTATTTTATATACTGTAACGATGATCAATGTTATAAGAAGCCTATACTGTTATAAGAAGCTTACTGTTCCACTTAAGTCAGATTTCAGTATATAACAGAGTATACATGTTTTCTTGTATGATGTAAAATATTAAATTTCAAATAACTTTGCTACTTTACTGTTATTTCGATAAAATCGGAAACCATTAGATGGTTCCACAAGCCAAGGCAAATGTATATGGTTATACCCTGACAATTATAGAAATGGTCTAAATGTCTGAATAGCAATGACTACACAAAGTATTTAATGTACAAGGGACGAAACTAGAAAAAAATGATAGATGATTCATGCGTATGGTATTGTTTCACTGGTACATGGCATTAGTTGATGTATGTTATGTGAAACTAAGTGTATGTATATAATACAGCTGATATATTGAGCTGAGTGTTCTTGAAAAAAATTGAGTTGAGATGGTAGGGGTGTATAATATATCCGAGATCAGCCGTCGGTGTAGCTATTTCATATTAACATCTCAATGTTGTTCAAAGTGGATGAAACCTTGAAGTTTATCAACTTCATGTTGGAGACTTTCTACTGTACATCTTTTTAGATCCTACATGTCCAGTTTTATTAGCCTGTAGTAGTGTAGTTTTCAAAAAGGTTATTGTAGTGCACTTTTGTTCATCATGTGGTCCTATTACTATAGAACGTATCCTTCTATTGGCAAACTGATCAAGCCCCTTGGGAAATATTTGGATGATATGCATGTCCCTGTTGGTTGAGAGAAAATTTGATTGTTAGGGTAGTACGACCCTGTAAGGACTCTGAGAAACATGATGCGATTTTATTCTTTTCTTTTCTGAATTTCTGTCACATCTGTACCCCCGACCAGCCATATAACAATTGCCGCCTAACCTACACCAGCACCAAAGACGCGCCCCTGCATAGGTAAGCTTCTCGCCCTCTTCATCTCTCATATGATCTTGTCTGCTTAATCTTTGGAAAATATTTATGTCACTGATGATGCAGTTTGCTAGACAAAGTCTAAGTTTGATATTTTTATGGTCTGCTTATGCTTGTTAGACATAACTTATCTTGATCAGTAACTGGAAATTTGGATTAATTAGGATTCAACCTTGCAATGACAACTGAACTCTTTATTGCAGAGTGGGTATGGATGTAGAAATCAGCAAGGTACTTTTGCGTTATCCTAGAGCAAGGTACTTTATTGCAGAGTGAGTTGGATTATTATAGAAAATTTTCTGTGGTGCTATTCAAATGTGAATGGCTTAATAGTGCTAAAGAAAAAGAAGTGAAAAAAGATAGGTTTGGTCGTACGCTTGTTAATTTTTCACAGCAAGTCCATAGTGGTGAGAAGATAGAGCATGAGCCTTTTGTATTTGCCAATCAAGTTGACCAAGTTTTCTATACGAAAGACCATACAAATCCTGGGTGGTCATTTGTGACGAAGGTGACTCCTCGAGACAATTTTGACATGGGTGAAGAATGGAATGATATAGAAAGTGAACCTTATCATGTCAGTAATCTGGGGGAACTTTTTGATACTGTGCATGAGAATGAAAGGTGGACTAGAAGAGATATAGATGGAACAACTGTAGATCCTATTACAAGTTCTGATCCTGAAGCTTTGGAACTAAATGAAAGGTTTGCTTCTAACGTCTTGTTTTGCCCTGCTAGGTTTGAAAATTCTAGCTTATCTTTACAATACTATGAGATCTACAATTTTGTTAATGAAACATAATATTTCTGTAGCTGATGCTGGGGGTGAAGTTAATTTGAGAGTAATGCCAATGTTGCTGAACAATCATTCAAAGGAAATGTCGTTGAAACGTCGCCGTCGAAGCATGTTCCTTAACTTCAATCTATCAGATACAAGTAGCCAAGGAAATACCTCAGTTTGTTAGCACACCTACTTGTCCAAGTCCAGATGAGGGGCATGCATCCTTTTTAGTATTTGCCACCATTTCTGCTACCTGTTAAGCTTCACTGCCCCATGTATATTTCTCCTTGCTCAGTTACTGTTAGGATTCAGTGGTAAATTGTCAGATGTGGCGCATTCAATGTTGAATGTACTAGATTTTTTGATTTCTCATGAATTTGAACACCGTTTGTTTTCTCATGAATTTGAACACTGTTTATTTTCATTTTGTTTTGTATCTAACATCTCATATATATTTGGGATGCCTAATTTGTCATATTGGTGAACAGAACAGCAAAATCATTTGAATTTAAATTATATATAAACTATGTATGAATTATTTAATTCGAGGGGCGAACCTGCGATCTCATGGTCACCATTTTTCTATACACATTTTTAACATTTTTGAAATGTTTGATTAACATTTTTAAAATACAAGATTTAATATATTTTTAATACATGCTCAACATTTTTCCCTATACATACACACTTTAAACTTTTTCAAATGCTTGATTAACAATTTTTCTTTTTACATTCAACATTTTCCGAATGCTTGATTAACATTTTTCAAATACTTGTTCAAGATTTTTCAAATACCAGTTCAACACTTTTCAAATACATGTTCAACATTTTTTAAAATGTTTTTTTAGAGTTTTTTGTAATATATATATTTAAAATATTTTTAAATATAAACAAAAGTAAAAAAGAAAGCAAAAAACGAAAAAAAAATGCGACCACCCGTGTGAGTGGGCCGGCCCATCCCGTAGGCCCTTCAGCGAGTTCGAAGGTGGACTCTCTGAAGGCGAGACATAGGGACGCCCCAAGGGCCATGCCTCCCCGAGGGGAGGAGGAGGAGAAAAGGGCCATATAGAACCCATCTACATAGGCTGGGATGTCGGATGGCTGCTAGCGATTGTCCCCGTCGCACAGGAGAGGGATGGTATTGCGGAGCCTTCGACCGTTGGCCATTGGAATTTGGAAGTAAGCGGTGTTCGCATCGCCCTATAGTACCCAGCGTTGGGTAACCCTCTGGCGCCAGTAAGCCTCCTTATCTCAACCTCCATAACTATCACATCGAAGCATTAAGCTTCGACTCCGTAGCTTTCCCCCTTTTGTAGGGGTATTGGCACACGAAGCGGCGACAGTGCGCCCCGCGTCAAGTGGTGATGAACTCCCCACTCCCCCATGCGCCGAGCGTTAAATCGTGCGTGGGGATCGAGGGGATGCCTGTTAATTACCGTGTGCGTCGATACGCACGATCTATTTCGATGGGACATGACTGTGGTGAGCCCTCAAAACACGACCGCACGTGTGTTGACCAAAAGCGTCGGGGGGAGGGGATGTGGTTGGGTGGGCCCTCGGATAAGACCAGCTTGCGTCACTAGACCCTAGCCAGATTGTCATCGGGACTTGAACGCGAAAGCTTGTTGCTATGGAATGATAGCGCGGGAACGTTTCTGACGAGCAGTACTTTGGCATGAAAACGTCCAAATGCTTGTCATTTGCCGGAAACTAAGGTGGACCCACAACAATCTTAGGGTATCTATATAAACCGAGGGGTAGGGCTCGTAGGGGGCACACACCAATCTCAGGGATAGATCCTTTCTACCCATCCGAAAGCAATAACCGCACAAGCAGGGTTGGGTTTTATCTCTCCGGAGATCCCGAACCTAGGTAAAAGTTGTGTCCTTGTTACTATCATCTCTAGATTCTTATTTCGGAGCTCCCTACACGAGATCTGATGGATTCGACACTGTCAATGGTTGATCGGGCATTGAAGAGAGATGGGATCTAGATGGGGCTAGAGGAAGAAGACCCGACCGATTTCTTGGTCCGCAATAGACCCATGTTGCGCTCGCGTCTCTCTTGAAGTAAGGGCGGTGTTGCAAACCAATGTATGGGTAGGATTGTTGCGCGCCACATGATCACATTCTGATCGGACAATCGCATAAGCAGTCGACACACACTCAGTTATCAGCCATGTGAGGCCAAAGAGTTTTCATATTTTTTTAGACTTATAATATTTGTCCACATGCCAAAAAATACTCCCTCCATAACTTATTGTAAGACTTTTTTTGACATTGTCATAGTTTTATATTAAGTTACGGTGGTAGGAAAGTAGTATATGTTATTTAATAATCTATTTTATTTTAATAGGTTTATTCATCATACTTAAAAAAGATTTGAGAGTACTGTCGGACGAAATGCTAGTGCAGGTCGAAGCTATTTCAACTCCCTCCATTTTTCCTATTCCCTCCGTTGCTTCCCTCCATTTTTTCTATTTCCCTCCAAATTAAGCTAACTGCCCCCAAAATCCTCCGCACCGTTCCCCATCTATCTCAACAGCACAAGTCGTGCTGAACACAAGTCATGGGTTTCTTCTCTTCCCAAACACCTCTGCCGGCTGGCGGCGGCAGGCGATTCTCCACCATCTCTCCGATTGCAGGTCAGTGCCTCCTTCCCATGGCCTCTCTCTTGCATTCGACCTCCTACTGGGCTGATCGGTCCGGCCACCGCGTTCGCGCGCCTGTAATTGCCCCGCCATAACGCGGAACGACGCCGCGTCCTCTATTCCGGGGTCTTCAACCGGATCGAGTCATCGAGGGCAGCCGCCGGACCCAGCAACCGGGGAAGCAAGCGTTGGGTGGGTTGGGTCGTCGAGGCAACGCAGGCGTTCGATCGCTGCTGCCATGTCTCCCTTGCCTTGCCTTCATACAAATCGGGTTGGATGCAGAATCGGGTTGACTAGAATCAAAGGCATGAAATCAGGCAACTAATTAATTAGTTAACCCACGGCCACCATACCACGCTTCGTCTATTTGGGCTGCGTTCCGCCTGTCGATTTGCGTTCCGCCTGTCGATCCTGCCACGCTTGATTAAATTTACAATGTTTTTAACTTTATGTTTTGGTTTCCTCATGGAGCAGATATGACTCGAAGTAAACTTCATGTTGTTGAATGCAATGATGAATACATGACGGAGGAACATATTGAACATGAGAATGCCATTCGTAAAGATGCTGATTCATCTCATGTTCAACCATCATCTTGTAATGGCGACGGAGGCTTGGCTGATAGTGATGATGAAGAGGACCAGGATGACACTGCTGCTAATGAACAAGGTAATTACCTTTTGTTACTCTGCTAGATATTCTGAAAAATTAGAATCAACAATTGCACTGCCATCTTCTACAGAGCAGAACCGAATGGCAACTTTTTAGTTTTGATGGTGTGTAGTGTGGCTGTAAGGATGATGATAATCGGAACAACTAAAATTAAACCATGTACTATATGGAATAATGGGAAGCATTGCGCTTCCTACTATTTACTTGGCTAGCTACACTAACTGTTGGGCAAAAGGCTTCAGCAAGCAACAGTACACTGCATCCTGTCTTTGCACTGCCGTAAGATTCACTTCTTGTGTATTACTGGATGCTCTGTATACTGGTGAATAACACTGTCAGTTGTTCCTCAGACTACAGACCAAAAGATCGATTGTTCACATAGTTGTTTATGTGTGATTAACTATAAGTGTTTTGGGAATTTATCCATGATTAAATGATAATGGAGAAACAACCAAGCGTGGCAGGACAAGGCTAAAAGAAATATGGAATCTTCCAAAAGGGCAGAGAATTGTGGTCCAGTGCAATGAGCTAAACCAGCCAGTTGGAAAAGAAGCTGGACGTCTTGCGAATTTTCTTGGCACGGTTGCTAGGAATGGAAAATTGTGTAGTTTGAGCTACAAGGACTGGAGAAAACTAATAGGAGAGAGAGAAAAAAAGACCAATGAACAAAGAAACAAAAGGGATATACTAGCGCAAGTAAAGGTACATCTGGAATACATCAAATCACTTTTGCCAACATCGTTATGCTTTATGTACTAGCGTTATCGTAACCATAGTTTTGTTTGAAATGTAGATGAGGTTTCTTTAGCCTTCTCGCTTGGAAAAGTATATATTAAAAAAATTGGAGATAGATGGAGGGAACATAAGTCAGATCTGAAAGCACTGTATTTTGATGCAAATAAGAGCATGGAAGCGAATAACACCAATGTTCCAAAGGGTGTGATTAAGGATCAGTGGATTACTCTGGTCAGTAATTGGATGACCCCAAAGGCACAGGTACATATACACTTGCCAGATTTGTTATGTACATATTGCTCAGTCATGGTACGAAATTATGAAAATACATGTGCATACATTATATAATTGTTTGACAGGGGATAAGTGAGACAAATAGGAACAACTGTGCGATGAGGAAGTCGAAACACACGGCTGGAACTAAGAGTTTTCCACGAGTTAGAGAAGAGATGGTCAGTTTATGAGAACTCGAACTATATGCATCTAAATCCCATTTGTACTGCAGGTCTTTAATAAATTAACCGTTTGACCAATAGAGACTAAAGGATCCGGAAAAGAAGTACCCACACAGAGCTGTCTTATACATGCATACACATAAGCACAAAAGCGACAAGAAAATGAATGAACAAGTGGTATAATATTGACTCTTTTATCTAAAATTATAATGTTGTTTACCACATTGTTCTGACATACAGTATTCATGTATATAGGTTGATTTGAAGAAACGTATAGCGGCGAATCCAGATTTAGTAGATACTAGTAGAGGAAAGACAGCATGGAAAGGAGATGTTTTGAATGCAGTACTTGGCGAAGACAAGCCTGGACATGTACATGGCCTCGGACTAGTTCCGAATCCAAATCAAGTCTTTGATGTGTCAACTTCACGCCACTTTCAGAATATACACCTTAGTTCATTGGAGGATACATCGAATGAAGATATTTTGGCTGTCAGACTTAAGATGGAGAAGTTGGAGAAAAAAGTGGAAAACTAAGATGCCGAAATTCTGGAACTAAAAGGGAAGACAAAAAACTCTGAAGGACAGGTAAATTCAAAGAATTTCTCCATTATTCAATACATGTACTAATTCTTAGGTTTTAGTTACAGGGTTCTTTGGATCAGATATCTAAATCTCGAGATGTTCCTTCTATTGCCAAGACAAATTCAAAAAGAAAAGTATGTGTCTTTAGAAAGGTTTAATAATTTTTTTGATGCCATTTTACGAGTATGTTCTTAATCTTGTTTGGTTTCAATCGACAGAGAATTTATGGCGACGGTCATAGTGAACAACTTGGTACTGTTGGGAATAATGTGATGGTAGTGTATGGATGCATTAATATATTTCTGTTTGCTTTTTATAGAAATTAATCATCTCTTGCCATTCATTACAGAGCAAGGAAACATTTCTCGATGACAGGGAGATGCAACCATCATACAAACGTCCTGCTGTGGATAAGGTATGCTCATTTATATATTGTTTGGAATCGAGCATGGTTGAGTAGCAATTAGAATTACTCGCACATTTTGCAGTATGCAGGTTTATTATTGTTCTTGGCAATTTTATAATATATCTTTTGTCACAGAACAATGAATCTTTCGTCCACGATGAAAATGTGCAACTAGAGAAGGAAAACACTAGTGTAGATAAGGTTAGTAACTCCTTCCTTTCTGAAGTTATTACCAATGTCAAGAATCATGAGAAGATTACCATAAGAACTTTCATGCTGATACACCAATGAAATCAAATCTAAAACACCATATACTCCTTGCGTAGTGTTGTTGCTTCTTTTCATTATGTGCTTATCTTCTATATGCTTATTTATTCACAGCTCTGAATCCATTTCAAAACTAGCAAAATATATTTATCTTTACAATGATCTTCATTATTGAACACATGTACTAATTGTTAGGTTCTCGTTACAGGGTTCTTTGGGTCAGGAGTCTACATCTCAAGATGCACTTTGTGTTGGCAAAACAAATTCAAAAAAAAAGTATTTATCTATCGAATCTTCTAATAATATGTTGAAGTCATTTAAATAAATATGATCATTTTCTTTTTTTGGTTTCAATCGACAGAGAGTATATAGCAATAGTCGTAGTCAACAACTTGGTACCGTTGGGCGGCAGAATAATGTGATGGTAGTGTATGGATGCATCAATATATATATGTTTGTGTTTATAGAAATTAATCATCTCTTGCCATTCATTACAGAGCAAGGAAAACTCTCTCTATGACATGGAGATGCAACCATCAAACAAACGTCCTTCTAAGGATAAGGTATTCTCATTTATATACTGTTCGGAGTCCAATATGGTTGAGCAACAATTAATTGTTACTTCCTCTTCTCATGGTAGGAATGTTTATTATAGTTCTTCCGAATCTTATGATATATCTTTTGTCACAGAACAAAGATACTTCTATCCATGATGAACATGTGCAACAAGAGAAGGAATACACTAGTGCAGATAAGGTTAGTGCAGTCCATATCTTGTAAACTTCTAAGGCTTCTTTTCACTATGCATCTCTGCTCTCCTGCTTCAAGAAATTTATTGCACATTTCCAGCGCATACTCATGCTAGAAATAAAGTCTGACATAAATATCAGTTTAAATGTTGAGTAGAAATATCTGAGATATGAATCTAAGAGATAAAATGCAGTTAGTTTCACCAAGTTGAAAATCTCTGCACATTGCTATTTCAGCCCTTCGTTTGCATAATGTTGCAGACCTTGTACATGAAAAAACAATTAAACTGCTGTGTAGATTTGCTAAAAAATACATTGCTAGCAGCAGTAGTTCTTAACATAACAGAGAGTATAAGTGGCATTATAGATGTAGTCTTCTTGCACAACAATCTAATGCATGACATGACATGCCATCACTTACTCAAAAAATATGCTTGCACTATTAAATTGATCTCCAACTTAACAACACGCCTCAACGGGTTAAAGAATACTCTACGTATACGGCAGATTCTGATTCATCATGTGTACATCTATATTCAGTTTTTGCTTCTGAAATTGTTCTGATTATTTTGTATATATCTTGACATTAGCATGGTGGCCAGAACGCTAGTAAGATCTCAAGAGGAGCTAATGCAACAAAGCATGCCAATGTATGACACAAATTTTCTAAATCTTATTCTTCTCTGTTTCGGTTCTTACGCTTCAATTATATTGCATACTAATGTTGGACAAAATATATTCTACAGAAACAAAAATGCAGTACAACAAATTGCCTGGGTGCCGACTCGATAGATGTATGGGTATTAAGTTTATGTTCTGCATGATTATCTGCAAGTTTTAAATTGCTTATATTAGAAATTGTGTTCTCGTTTACGAATAGGTTGGCACTGTAGTCTTTTTGAAGAGCTTGGGAAATCCAAGCAGGAATGTTGCTCTTGGTACGCTCCAAAGCATTGACCCAGAATATAAAGTTGAGGGTGTTAATCTTGGTAACCAATTCTGGGCAGTGCGAGTTGATGCTACATTAGCAAAATCTGATCAGTTGATACGACCACTAGAAAAGGTCAACATTATTGGTCATGCATCAGGATTTATTATCGCGTGGCCTTCAACCTTTGTATGTTGCTCCTCCTTTAATTTTGCTGCTCTTAACCATATTTTCTCTACAATAAGTTACTAATCTTATTTCTTTATTTTTGTAGATTGCTAAGATAAATTGATGATGTATGGCCCAGATGTTGATTGCAAGGTGGACAATGGGGCTGCTATTCGATAGTCTTATGTAGTGTTTTAGGATGTCCTTTCTAGTGTCAATGTTTCAAACATTATGTTTTAGAATGGTTGAGGCGTTGATTGAAACGTCCAGGCTCAGGCAACTATGTAGTATCACTTATTGTAACCTTTGGATCATGTTACTTGTAATGCAACAAAGTCAATTTAATATATGAGACCTTTATGTTTATTATATTGTGGCTCCATGCATTGTCAGCTTTGACCATGTTATTGTAGATGACAATATATGAAATGCCATTAGTAGTTCATGATAGAGCAACGCTTCTATACGTTGCAAGGATCTGTTTATCTTCATTTGAATATGCTTTCGTACAGGGTCATCAGCAACACATATGAACTGTTGTTAACGTCTAGTTCTATACGTTGCTAACCTGCAACGTTTTTTCACACTGTTTACCAACACATTTATATACGTTGTTATAGACTCTTCCAACGCCACCAACGACAACGCATATTAATCCGTTGGTGTAGCCCTTAGCAACACATATATGGGCATACAACAACGCATCGATGCGTTGCTATAGGGGGGTTCTTGTTGTAGTGACTTTTCCTTCCTGTTTTTGTGTGTTCACAAGATTAAGCTACTGTATAATCATGTTTTATAGCTTTTGTTTCAATAAAGTGCCAAGTAAAGCCTTTGGGATAGCGTGGATGATAGTTGACTTGCTTCTGTGAAAAAATAGAAACTTTTGCTCTCAGTCCAGGAATTTTGTAAATTCACTGGAACGTGATTTTGATCTGAATTTTTTACACATGATTGATATACAAATTTTCTATTTTTTCAGAATTTTTAGAGACAGGGAAGTATGGTTACACTACAGATCTTCATAGACTGTTCTGTTTTTGACAGATTCTGTTTTGCATGCATAGTTTGCTTGTTTTAGTGTTTCCATAGCTTATATTTAGTGGTATAAATTATGGGAATGGTAGAATACAGTAGGTATCATGTGGGAACAATTATGAATCTTGTCTTGACAGTACCAAAGTGAATGATCTTTGTTTATTATACTAACCCATCTCACGAAGTTCCGTTAAGTTTTGTGTGATTGAAGTTTTCAAGTTTTGGGTGAGACACCGATATGAGGAGAACAAGGAGTGACAAGAACCTAAGCTTGGGGATGCCCAAGGCACCCCCAAGGTAATATCCAAGGAATACTCAAGCGCCTAAGCTTGGGGATTCCCCGGAAGGCATCCCCTCTTTCGTCTTCAACATCATCGGTATATCCTACTTAGAGCTATATTTTTATTCGTCACATAATATGAGTTTTGCTTGGAGCGTCATTTTATTTTCTTGTTCTCTGTTAGGTGTTATTTATAATCTTGTTTTTCAATAAAAAGTTCCAAGAATTGCCTTAGGATGCTTGCATTGCATGTTTTGATGTGTGCTGTGTATAAACAAAAACTTTTGTTGTAGTGTTTGAATTTTCATATTTTACTGGAACGTGGAAAGTTTCTGAAATTTTTACACAGTGTTGTCATATAAATTTTATAGCATGTCCTAAATGTTCATAATTTTTTGAGTTACAGAAGTACACTGTTTTCATAAACTTTTATAGACTGTTCTGTCTGGACAGATTGCTGTCATAGTTTTGTTATCTACTTATCCTATAGTTTCCATAGCCTATATTGGTAGATATAAATTTTGGAAATGATAGTAAACAGTAGATGATGATTGAAATTATTGTGCAACTTGTCTTGTCAGTACCCAAGTGTTGATTTGTTATTATGTGTACTAACATATCTCACGAGTTCTTTTTGAGTTTTGTGTGGATGAAGTTTTTGAGAATAGGTGAAACCGTGGTATGAGAGGACTGAACGAGATACAAAAGCTCAAGCTTGGGGATGCCCAAGGCACCCCAAGTAAATATTTCAAGAAGTCTCAAGCATCTAAGCTTGGGGATGCTACGCATCCCACCTCTCTTCATCAACAATTATCAGTTAGCCTATGTTGAGCCTAAATTTTTATTCGTTCACATGATGCGTGCTATTCTTGGAGTGCTATTTTTTTCTTTCGCTTGCTGTTTAAATAAAATACTCAGATCTGAAAATATTTATTGAGAGAGAGAGAGAGAGTCCTCACATAGCTACATAATTGTTTGACTACTCATTGATCTTCACTTATATCTTTTGAGAGTAGCTTGTCATTTCTTCTCATGCTTCACTTATACCTTTTTGAGGGATGAAATTTTTATGCTCATGTGCTTCATTTAAAATTTGTTTGAGCTGGTAAAAAAAAAGCAATGACAATATATGAAACTAGTCCCAAAGTGATAGATATCCAAGGAGGATATAATAAAAACTTTCATGAAGATCATGGGACAAATTAAACTTGATTATTTGTAATAGTTTTGAAACATGATGATAGTAATATGTGAGTCATGTTAGTGAGTAATTATGCTTTAGTAGGAATATTGGTGTTAAGGTTTGTGATTCCCTATGCAAGTACGAAAGTCAATAGTTATGCAATGAAGTTACATCCTACTTGTGGTGCATTATTCGGTGTTAGTTATGTTCAATGCTCACTTATGTGATTTTTCGTTTCTTGGTTCGGTTGCTTCCCAATCTATTTGCTAGCCTTCATTTTTACTAAGTAGAAATACTACTTGTGCATCCAAAATCCTTAAACCAAGTTTTGCCTTATGAGTCCACCATACCTACCTATATGCGGTATTTCCATGCCGTTCCAAGCAAAAATTTGTATGTGCCATCTCTAAATCTTCAAAATAAATTTTCTCTTTTGTGTGCCCGTACCGCTCATGAAACGGTGGGGAGTATCCAATATTTTTCCATGCTAGGTGGGTTATTCTCACGATATGTGTTGATTCACTATCATTCACGAGAAAGTGGCTGGTATTCGGGATGCCCAGTTCCATGCTCAAAAATCAAATCAAAATATAATGAAACAAAACTCCCCAGAATTGTTGTTTGTATGGACGGTACCCGTGGATTCGGCTCGCCGTGGAGTGTGATTGATTGGTGGAGGGGGAGTAAAAACTTTACCATTCTGTTTGGGAACCGCCTATAATGTATCTAGCATGGAAAGTTTTGTGAGCTACTTTGTCATTTTCGTTGACAGGAAAAGCATGCCACTCAAAATATTTTTCTCTCTCAATTTAAACCTTGAGCTCTAGCACCCCTACAAATCCCTACTTCCCTCTGCGAAGGGCCTATCTATTTACTTTATGCAATTTTTATTTTTGCTTTGAGTCTCCATCTTCTCTTATAAGCACCAACTAGGGGGCACTATGATCGTACTTGAGCATTGGGCATGGCTAATATTTGAGTGTGTTTCATGAATGGATCAATGATTGAGCATGATGGGCTAGGGATAACTCTCTTTAGTGTTGATATTTTGAAAGACATGGTTGCTTGTTGATATGCTTGAGTATTGAAGTCATTTTGTTAAAACTAGACTATTGCTTTGAATCATTTACAAGTCCAAATGTCCATGCTATACATAGAAGAAAAGAATATGATGAACATGTTAGGCAGCATTCCACATCAAAAATTCTGTTTTTATCATTTACCTACTCGAGGACGAGTAGGAATTAAGCTTGGGGATGCTGATACGTCTCCAACGTATCTATAATTTTTTCTTGTTCCATGCTGTTATATTATCATTCTTGGATGTTTTACAATCATTTTACTACAACTTTATATTATTTTTGGGACTAACCTATTAACCTAGAGCCCATTGCCAGTTTCTGTTTTTTCCGTGTTTTTGAGTTTTACAGAAAAGGAATATCAAACGGAGTCCAAACGGAATAAAATTTACGGCGATATATTATGGACCATAAGAAGGCCAGTGAGCATTGGAGTTGGGCCAGAAGAGCCACGAGGCCACCACAAGCCTGGGGGGCGCGCCCCCTGGCTTGTCGTCGCCTCGTGGCCCCCCTTGACTTGTTTTCGACGCCAAAAATTCTTATAAATACAGAAACCCCCAGAAACAAACATAGATCGGGAGTTCCGCCGCCGCAAACCTCCAGATCCATGAAAAACCAATCGGGAGCCCATTCCGGCACCCTGCCGGAGGGGGTAACCATCACCGGAGGCCATCTTCATCATCCCGGCGGTCTCCATGACGAGGAGGGAGTAGTTCACCCTCGCGGCTGAGGGTATGTACCAGTAGCTATGTGTTTGATCTCTCTCTCTCGTGTTCTTGAGATGGCACGATCTTGATGTAGCGCGAGCTTTATTAATATAGATGACTCATATGGAGTTTTCCCCTCTCTATCTTCTTGTCATGAATTGAGTTTTCCCTTTGAAGTTTTCTTATCGGATTGAGTCTTTAAGGATTTGAGAACACTTGATGTATGTCTTGCGATGGGATATTCGTGGTGACAATGGGATGTTTTATTGATCCACTTGATGTATGTTTTGGTGATCAACTTGCGGGTTCCGTGACCTTGGGAATCTATGCATAGGGGTTGGCACATGTTTTCGTCTTGACTCTCTGGTAGAATATTTGGGGCACTCTTTGAAGTTCTTTGTGTTGGATTGAACATGATGAATCTGAAATTGTGTGATGCATATCGTATAATCAAGCCCATGGGTACTTGTGGTGACATTGGAGTATCTAGGTGACATTAGGGTTTTGGTTGATGTGTATCTTTAGGTGTTATTTTAGTACGAACTCTAGGGCTGTTCGTGACACTTATAGGGATAGCTCATACGATTGATCGGAAAAGATAACTTTGAGCTGGTTTCGTACCCTACAATAATTTCTTCGTTTGTTCTCCGCTATTTGTGACTTTGGAGTGAACTCTTTGTCGCACGTGAGGGATTTACATATGATTCAACTATGTTAGTATTGTTGAGAGAACTTGCACTAGTGAAAGTATGAACCCTAGGCCTTGTTTCTAAGCATTGCAATACCATTTGTGCTCACTTTTATCATTAGTTACCTTGCTGTTTTTATATTTTCAGATTACAAAAATCTATATCTACTATCCATATTACACTTGTATCACCATCTCTTCGCCGAACTAGTGCACCTATACAATTTACCATTGTATTGGGTGTGTTGGGGACACAAGAGACTCTTTGTTATTTGGTTGCAGGGTTGTTTGAGAGAGACCATCTTCATCCTATGCCTCCCACGGATTGATAAACCTTAGGTCATCCACTTGAGGGAAATTTTCTACTGTCCTACAAAACTCTGCGCTTGGAGGCCCAACACGAGTCTACAAGAAGAAGGTTGCGTAGTAGACATCAGTGCTCGGGTGGTGTTTTTGTCCGTCACCTTCTATGGAGCAGCCTAGCCTCTATTTATAGTGGCTCGGGTCCTCCTCCCCTACCGCAATGGCGGGAAGGGATCTGATACATCTCCAACATATCTATAATTTTTGATTGTTCCATGCTATTATATTATCTGTTTTGGATGTTTTATATGCATTAATATGCTATTTTATATTATTTTTGAGACTAACCTATTAATCTAGAGCCTAGTGCCAGTTTCTGTTTTTTCCTTGTTTTTGAGTATTGCAGATAAGGAATATTAAACGGAGTCCAAACGGAATAAAATCTTCGGAATAATTTTTCTTGGACCAGAAGCAACCCAGAAGACTTGGAGATGAAGGCAGGGGAGCCACCGTGTGGCGACAAGCCACAGGGGCGTGCCCTAGGGGGGGGGCGCCCCCTGGCTTGTGGCCCCACGGCAGCCCCCCTAACCCTATTCTTCGGCCTATAAATTCACAAATATTCCATGGATACCAAAAAGAGCCACGAAAATACTTTTCCGCCGCCGGAAGCGTCTGTTCCCGTGAGATCCAATCTTGGAGCCTTTTCCAATAATCTGCCGGAGGGGGATTCGATCACGGAGGGCATCTACATCAACTCCATTGCCCCTCCGATGATGCGTGAGTAGTTTACCACAGACCTTCGGGTCCATACCTAGTAGCTAGATGGCTTCTTCTCTCTCTTTGCTCTTCAATACCATGTTCTTCATGATCTTCATGGAGATCTATCCGATGTAATACTCTTTTGCGGTGTGTTTGTCGAGATCCGATGAATTGTGGGTTTATGTTCAGATTATCTATGAATATTATTTGAGTCTTTTCTGAATTCTTTAATGCATGATTTCATATCTTTGCAAGTCTCTTCGAGTTATTGGTTTGGTTTGGCCAACTAGATTGGTAATTCTTGCAATGGGAGAAGTGCTTAGTTTTGGGTTCAATCTTGCGGTGTCCTCACCCAGTGACAAAGTAGGGGTAGCGAGGCACGTATTGTATTGTTGCCATCGAGTATAAAAAGATGGGGTTTTCATCATATTGCTTGAGTTTATCCCTCTACATCATGTCATCTTACCTAATGCGTTACTCTGTTCTTCATGAACTTAATACTCTAGATGCAGGCAGGAGTCGGTCGATGTGTGGAGTAATAGTAGTAGATGCAGAATCGTTTCGGTCTACTTGACACGGACGTGATGCCTATATGCATAATCATTGCCTTGGATATCTTCATAATTATTCACTTTTCTATCAATTGCTCGACAGTAATTTGTTCACCCACCGTAATATTTGCCATCATGAGAGAAGCCACTAGTGAAACCTATGGCCCCCGGGTCTATTTTCAATCTTATACTTTCAGATCTAAAACCAAAAATACCAAAAATACCTTGCTGCATTATTTTTTACTTTTGTTTTAATTTCCGTTCAAGCAATCTATTCTATCTATCTCTATCAGATCTCATCCTTGCAAGTAACCGTGAAGGGATTGACAACCCCTTTATAGCGTTGGGTGCAAGTGTTTGATTCTTTGTGTAGGTACATCTATTGGGGACTTGCTAGTATCTCCTACTGGATTGATACCTTGGTTCTCAACAACTGAGAGAAATACTTATCTACTTTGCTACATCACCCTTTCCTCTTCAAGGGAAAACCAACGCATGCTCGAGAAGTAGCAAGAAGGATTTCTGGCGCCGTTGCCGGGGAGATCTACATCAAGCCATCCAAGTACCCATCACAAACTCATCTCTTGCATTTACTTTAGTTGCCATTTGCCTCTCGTTTTCCTCTCCCCCACTTCTAAAACGATTTTCCAAAAAGATTTGCCTTTTTATTCGCCCTTCTTCCGTTCGTCTTTTCGTTTGCTTTTTGTTTGCTTGTGTGCTTGATTGCTTGCTTGGTCACGATGTCTCAAGAGAATACCAAGTTGTGTGACTTTTCCTATACTAATAATATTGATTTTATTAGTACTCCGATTGCTCCCGCCACTAGTGCGGAATCTTATGAAATTAATGCTGCTTTGCTAAATCTTGTTATGAAAGAACAATTTTCCGGCCTTCCTAGTGAAGATGCCGCATCCCATCTAAATACTTTCGTTGAGTTGTGTGATATGCAAAAGAAGAAAGATGTGGATAATGATATTGTTAAATTGAAGCTATTTCCGTTCTCACTACGAGATCGTGCTAAAACTTGGTTTTCATCTTTGCCTAAAAATAGTATTGATTCATGGAATAAGTGTAAAGATGCTTTTATTTCCAAGTACTTTCCGCCCGCTAAGATCATCTCCCTTAGGAACGATATAGTGAATTTTAAGCAACTTGATCATGAGCATGTTGCAGAATCTTGGGAGAGGATGAAACTAATGATTAGAAATTGCCCCGCGCATGGTTTGAGTTTATGGATGATTATACAAATTTTCTATGCTGGATTGAATTTTGCTTCTAGGAATCTCTTAGATTCCGCCGCGGGTGGTACTTTTATGGAAATCACATTAGGAGAAGCTACTAAACTCCTAGATAATATTATGGCAAATTACTCTCAATGGCATACCGAAAGATCTCCTACTAGTAAAAAAGTGCTTGCTATTGAAGAGATTAATACTTTGAGTGAAAAGATGGATGAATTGATGAAATTGTTTGCTAGTAAGAGTGCTCCTATTGATCCTAATGATATGCCTTTGTCTTCTTTGATTGGAAATAATAATGAATCTATGGATGTGAACTTTGTTGGTAGGAACAATTTTGGTAATAACGCGTATAGAGGTAATCTCAATGCTAGGCCGTTTCCTAGTAATTCCTCTAATAATTATGGTAATTCCTACAGCAATTCTTATGGAAATTATAATAAGATGCCCTCTGATCTTGAGAATAATATTAAAGAATTTATTAGTTCTCAAAAGGGTTTCAATGCTATGATTGAAGAAAAATTGCTCAAGATTGATGATTTGGCTAGGAACGTTGATAGAATTTCTCTTGAGATTGATTCTTTGAAAATTAGATCTATTCCACCCAAGCATGATATTAATGAGTCTTTAAAAGCTATGAAAATTTCTATTGATGAGTGTAAGGAAAGAACAGCTAGAATACGTGCTAAGCGTGAATGGCTTGAAAAAGTGTGTTCTCGTGATAATATTGATGAAGATCTTAAAGTGATTGATGTGACTCCTATTGAATCTTTGTTTCTAATGTAAATCTTGATAAAGATGGGACTGGAGATGAGTCAACTTTAGTTAAAAGGCGTCCCAATGATTCGGAGTTTATAGATCTTAATGCTAAGATTGATGAAAGTGGGATTGAAGAGGTCAAAACTTTAAATAGCAATGAACCCACTCTTTTGGATTTCAAGGACTTTAATTATGATAGCTGCTCTTTGATTGATTGTGTTTCCTTGTTACAATCCATGTTGAATTCTCCTCATGCTTATAATCAAAACAAAGCTTTTACTAAACATATCGTTGATGCTATGATGAAATCTTTTGAAGAAAAACTTGGGTTGGAAGTTTCTATACCTAGAAAGCTTTATGATGAGTGGGAACCTAGTATTAAGATTAAAATTAAAGATTATGAGTGCCATGCTTTGTGTGATTTGGGTGCTAGCGTTTCCACGATTCCAAAAACTTTATGTGATGTGCTAGGTTTCCGTGAATTTGATAATTGTTCCTTAAATTTGCATCTTGCGGATTCCACTATAAAGAAACCTATGGGAAGGATTAATGATGTTCTTATTGTTGCAAATAGGAATTATGTGCCCGTAGATTTCATTGTTCTTGATATAGATTGCAATCCTACATGTCCTATTATTCTTGGTAGACCTTTCCTTAGAACGATTGGTGCAATTATTGATATGAAGGAAGGAAATATTAGATTCCAATTTCCATTAAGGAAAGGCATGGAACACTTTCCTAGAAATAAAATAAAATTACCTTATGAATCTATTATGAGAGCTACTTATGGATTGCATACCAAAGATGACAATACCTAGATCTATTGCGTTATGCCTAGCTAGGGGCGTTAAACAATAGCGCTTGTTGGGAGGCAACCCAATTTTATTTTTGCTTTCTGTTTTTTTGTTTCAGTTTTGGTGTGTTTTGCACATTATTACTTCTGTAATAATTGTGTTTTCTTGTTTAAATTAGTGTTTGATCCAAGTAAGACCTTTGGGATGGTCTACGGTGTTTGCAATTTGATTTTGCTGAAAAACAGAAACTTATGCTCTCAGTCCAGGAATTTTGTAAATTCACTGGAACGTGGTTTTGATCTGAAATTTTTACACACGATTTATATACAAATTTTCCTGACTGTCCTAATTTTTCAGAATTTTTGGAGTTACAGAAGTATTTGAAGTCTATAGATTTCTACAGACTGTTCTGTTTTAGACAGATTCTGTTTTCTTTGTGTTGTTTGCTTATTTTGATGTATCTATGGGTTGTATCGGGGGGTATGAACCATGGAGAAGTTAGAATACAGTAGATATTACACCAATATAAATAAAGAATGAGTTCACAACAGTACCTAAAGTGGTGATTTATTTTTCTTATACTAACGGCTCTCATGAGTTTTCTGTTGAGTTTTGTGTTGTGAAGTTTTCAAGTTTTGGGTAAAGATTTGATGGACTATGGAATAAGGAGTGGCAAGAGCCTAAGCTTGGGGATGCCCAAGGCACCCCAAGCCATATTCAAGGATACCAAAAAGCCTAAGCTTGGGGATGCCCCGGAAGGCATCCCCTCTTTCGTCTTCAATCCATCGGTAAATTTACTTGAGGCTATATTTTTATTCACCACATGATATGTGTTTTGCTTGGAGCGTCTTGTATGATATGAGTCTTTGCTTTTTAGTTTGCCACAATCATCCTTGCTGCACACATCTTTTTGAGAGAGACACGCTGAATCGTGAATTTATTAGAATACTCTATGTGCTTCACTTATATCTTTTGAGCTAGGCAATGTTGCTCTAGTACTTCACTTATATCTTTTTAGAGCACGGTGGTGTTATATTTTATAGAAATTATTGAAATCTCATACCTCACTTATATTATTTTGAGAGTTTCTTAAAACAGCATGGTAATTTGTTTAGGTTATTAATTTAGTCCTAATATAATGGGCATCTAAGAGGGATATAATAAAAACTTTCATATTAAGTGCATTGAATACTATGAGAAGTTTGATTCCTTGCATATAGTTTTGAGATAATGGAGATGGTAATATGAGAGTCATGCTAGTGAGTAGTTGTGAATTGGAAGAGATACTTGTGTTGAAGTTTGTGATTCCCGTAGCATGCACGTATGGTGAACCGTTATGTAACGAAGTCGGAGCATGATTTGTTTAATGATTGCCAACCTTTGTGTGAGGGTCGGGAGCGCGCGATGGTTAACTCCTACCAACCTCTCCCCTAGGAGCATCCGTCTAATGCTTTGTTTGATAACTAATAGACTTTTGCAATAAGTATGTGAGTTCTTTATGACTAATGTTGAGTCCATGGATTATACGCACTCTCACCCTTCCACCATTGCTAGCCTCTCTAGTACCGCGCAACTTTCGCCGGTGCATCAAACCCACCTTCCTCAAAACAGCCACCATATATTTTCCTCAAAACAGCCACCATACCTACCTATTATGGCATTTCCATAGCCATTCGAGATATATTGCCATGCAACTTCCACCGTTCCGTTTTTCATGACACGCACCATCACCTTCATATTGCATATAGAGTCATATTTTGTTCTAGGTATCGAGTTGTAATTTTCTTTTTGAGTTGTAAGTAAATAAAAGTGTGATGATTTTCATTATTAGAGCATTGTCCCGTGTGAGAAAAGGATGATGGAAGCTATGACTCCCTCACAAGTTGGGATGAGTATCCGGACTTTACAAAAAATAAAAGAGGCCAGCGAAGCCCAAATAAAAAAAAGAGGCCAAAGATGCCCACCAAAATAAAAAAAATGAGAGAAAGAGAGAAGGGACAATTGCTACTATCTTTTTCCACACTTGTGCTTCAAAGTAGCACCATGATCTTCATGATAGAGAGTCTCCTATTTTGTCACTTTCATATAACTAGTGGAATTTTTCATCTTGCACGACCACTTAGTTTTCTTTTTGAGCTTTCATACACTTATAGCTCTAAGTGCATTTGTTGCATGGCAATCCCTACTCACTCACATTGATATCTATCGATGGGCATCTCCATAGCCCGTTGATACGCCTAGTTGATGTGAGACTATCTTCTCCTTTTTCCTTGCAACCTCCACCATATTCTATTCCACCTATAGTGTTATATCCATGGCTCACGCTCATGTATTGCGTGAGAGTTTAAAAGGTTTGAGAACATAAAAAGTGTGAAACAATTGCTTGACTTGTTCATCGGGGTTGTGCATGATTTAGATACTTTGTGTCGGGAAGATGGAGCATAGCCAGACCATATGATTTTGTAGGGATAACTTTCTAAGGCCATGTTATTTCGAAAGGACACGATTGCCTTGTTGGTGTGCTCGAAGTATTACTGTTTTTATGTCAATATTAGACTATTGTTTTGAATCTTATGGATCTGAATATTCATGCCACAATAAAGAATATTACATGGATAAATACGTTAGGTAGCATTCCACATCAAAAATTCTGTTTTTATCATTTACCTACTCGAGGACGAGCAGGAATTAAGCTTGGGGATGCTTGATACGTCTCCAACGTATCTATAATTTTTGATTGTTCCATGCTATTATATTATCTGTTTTGGATGTTTTATATGCATTAATATGCTATTTTATATTATTTTTGGGACTAACCTATTAATCTAGAGCCTAGTGCCAGTTTCTGTTTTTTCCTTGTTTTTGAGTATTGCAGATAAGGAATATTAAACAGAGTCCAAACGGAATAAAATCTTCGGAATAATTTTTCTTGGACCAGAAGCAACCCAGAAGACTTGGAGATGAAGGCAGGGGAGCCACCGTGTGGCGACAAGCCACAGGGGCGTGCCCTAGGGGGGGCGCCCCCTGGCTTGTGGCCCCACGGCAGCCCCCCTAACCCTATTCTTCGGCCTATAAATTCACAAATATTCCATGGATACCAAAAAGAGCCACGAAAATACTTTTCCGCCGTCGGAAGCCTCTGTTCCCGTGAGATCCAATCTTGGAGCCTTTTCCGGTAATCTGCCGGAGGGGGATTCGATCACGGAGGGCATCTACATCAACTCCATTGCCCCTCCGATGATACGTGAGTAGTTTACCACAGACCTTCGGGTCCACACCTAGTAGCTAGATGGCTTCTTCTCTCTCTTTGCTCTTCAATACCATGTTCTTCATGATCTTCATGGAGATCTATCCGATGTAATACTCTTTTGCGGTGTGTTTGTCGAGATCCGATGAATTGTGGGTTTATGTTCAGATTATCTATGAATATTATTTGAGTCTTTTCTGAATTCTTATATGCATGATTTCATATCTTTGCAAGTCTCTTCGAGTTATTGGTTTGGTTTGGCCAACTAGATTGGCAATTCTTGCAATGGGAGAAGTGCTTAGTTTTGGGTTCAATCTTGCGGTGTCCTCACCCAGTGACAAAGTAGGGGTAGCGAGGCACGTATTGTATTGTTGCCATCGAGGATAAAAAGATGGGGTTTTTATCATATTGCTTGAGTTTATCCCTCTACATCATGTCATCTTACCTAATGCGTTACTCTGTTCTTCATGAACTTAATACTCTAGATGCAGGCAGGAGTCGGTCGATGTGTGGAGTAATAGTAGTAGATGCAGAATCGTTTCAGTCTACTTGACACGGACGTGATGCCTATATGCATAATCATTGCCTTGGATATCTTCATAATTATTCGCTTTTCTATCAATTGATCGACAGTAATTTGTTCACCCACCGTAATATTTGCCATCATGAGAGAAGCCTCTAGGGAAACCTATGCCCCCCGGGTCTATTTTCCATCTTATACTTTCAGATCTAAAACCAAAAATACCTTGCTGCATTATTTTTACTTTTGTTTTACTTTCCGTTCAAGCAATCTATTCTATCTATCTCTATCAGATCTCATCCTTGCAAGTAACCGTGAAGGGATTGACAACCCCTTTACAGCGTTGGGTGCAAGTGTTTGATTCTTTGTGTAGGTACATCTATTGGGGACTTGCTTGTATCTCCTACTGGATTGATACCTTGGTTCTCAATAACTGAGGGAAATACTTATCTACTTTGCTGCATCACCCTTTCCTCTTCAAGGGAAAACCAACGCATGCTCGAGAAGTAGCAGGATCCCACAACGGCCAAATTCGAAAGGGGACAAGGAGTACACCTTATCCTGACGAAAGGTGGTCTTCGCCTGCAAAGTAGCCGGTGGTGATGCAGAGGTGGGCTCGGTGTTGACATCCGTCCTGCCGGGCTCGTGGTCTTGGTCTTGTTGCGCCGGAATGGAAACCTTTGGGGGTGCTTTGGGAACCTGCGTACGTCCTTGCCTCCTTTGCACCAAAGAGGGAGCTGTCTCCTCTGCGTGCGCTGGTGCCCGCCTGGCCTGGCTTGCATCACCCCCGGCCTCCCGAGGCTGAGCGTTGCATAGGGATCTCCGCCCCTCGGGAGGCGACCTGGGGAGGCCTCCTCCCTCCGAGGGTGTTGGCGCCGCCCCCCCTCGCGAGCGCGGTGCTCTCGCGAGGGCCTTGTCTTGAGTGAGACCGCGCTGGGCCGTGCTTGGCTGTCGAAGTGGGCCATGCCCTGGGTCGCAGGTAGGCAAGTCTGGGTACCCCCGTTCCCAGGACGCCGACATCCGGGAATACCAACTATACCTTGCTCCATTAAAAGAAACTATGTCAAAACTGCTTTGTGTGATTGGGGAGCCGGTGTTAGTGTTATGCCTTTCTCCTTATATAAGAGAGTTGATTTGAATAAACTCACACCTACTGAAATATCATTGCAAATGGCTGACAAATCAACTGCCATACCTATTGGTATTTGTGAGGATTGCCCGTTGTTGTTGCAAATGTTACTATCTTAACGGACTTTGTTATTCTTGAGATGCCCGAGGACGAGAACATGTCGATTATCCTCGGTAGACCCTTTTTGAATACTACAGGGGCTGTTAATTGATTGCAATAAAAGCAAAGTCACTTTTCATATCAATGGTAATGAGCACACTGTGCACTTTCCAAAGAAACAATTCCAAGTGAATGGTATAAATGTTATTGAAGAATCTCCGACTATCACTATTGGAAGTTTTCAATTACCACTACCTACTGCCAAAAAGAAATATGATATACTTATTGTTGGGGATATGCATATCCCCATTGAGGTAACTTAGTGTTTTACGAAAGTTCTTCGGTTTCATGCTAATCGGAAGTGGTTGTTAATAAGACTTGATCAACCTTATTAATGGATCATTTTTGAGAGGTATGAAGTTGATGAATCTAGTAAGCACAACTCTCTGCTCCCACTTTTTATTCTCTATTTTAGTTAGTCAAATAAAATAAAATGCCATGATTACCCCATTTTCTATTTTCACTGTGCAATAAAAAAATGACCCAAAAATAGAAGTTCTCAGAATGTCCTGAAAATTTGATACGATTTTTTTCTGAATATTTCTGAATTTCTGGTGCAAATAATACCAAAGGGGGGTGCACCTGGTGCCCACAAGACACCAGGGCGCGCCAGCACCCCCAGGCGCGCCCTGGTGGGTTGTGCCCCCCACGTGGGGCCCCTCACTTATTCCTTTAGCCCACATCATCCCCTACCTCCAGAAAAAAAACACCACAACCACCATTCCTGTGTTCTTACTCTCAAACCCTTGGATTTCGATCTCTTTGCTCGAAGCTCCGTTTCCGAAAATGTTTGGAGGGATTGCTACTTGGTATGTGACTCCTCCATTGCTCCAATTAGTTTTTGATTTAGTGGGTTATTTTTAGAGTAATTAGCTACTCTTGGTGCTACTGTAGATGAGCTTGCATGTTGAATTATTAGAGTTCTAAGTAGTTTGAATGCTTAATATGGCCTCTATGCATGCTTAGGAGTAGTTACTATCAATCTTACAAAGTTTTGTTCACAAAAATTTTGTGGACTAAAATTTTTCAGAAATTTATTTTAGGAATAAGATGGATTTCTTTAGGAAGTTTTCCTCCAAGAAAAATTCCAAAGGAGTCATTGGAGAATCATCGGACAATGACGTTCACACTCCAAGAAGGGTGGAGGTGCGGCCGTGTGAATGGCCGCATGATGCCTTCATCGAGGAGGCAGGGTTACATCAAGAGTTCCCTCAATTCGTTTCAAACGCTGGGCTGACCGAGCTCATCGCAGCTAAGTGTGACCAATATCACATCCTTACAAATTCCTTTGTACAAGATTTTCATTTTCTGAGAAAGAATAATCCTCCTGAAGTGCAGTTTAATCTTTACGCTGAAACTCACAAAATGCCGCTAACTGACTTTGCAACATATGCTTGATCCCCTCTGATGGGGAATTGAGAGAACCTAGACCAGCGGAGTTTGAGGATTTTCTCCTCACCTTAGCGGTGGGTGAAGATAGAGGCGTGTCGAACACTACTGCTACCAGTCTGCAGTTTCCTTCAGTGCATTACTTTGCCTTGTTTATTGCAAAGTGTTTAACCGCTAGGGAGAAGGTTGGCGCACTTAGTGCCCCCGACTTTGCTATTTTACGCCGTGCACTGTATAATGATCACACTTTCAGTATGGGGGCCATTATTGCACGTCGCTTACACCTTAACAGGACTAAGGGAAAGATACATGGTGGTATTTATGCTACTCGCTCAGCGAGACACTTTAATGTTTAGATTCGCTCACATGATTATCTTTTGTCCCATTATCTGGATCACAATTCATTGCAAGATCACCAATTTCTTGATGCAACTTATTCTTTCCATGACATTCGCTAAAACTTAGTGTTCAGCGTCGAAACTCGTGATGTTATTCCGTTACCTGCACCTGCTCTGTTTGATTCTATTGCCAGGAATGGATACAAGATCATGCCAGATGATATTACAGCCTACCAGAACAATCTAGCAGCTGCTGAGGAGGAGCCCCAGGGGTGGGACGCTCAGGTGCCGCCTCCACCTCACTTGAACTTGGGACCGGATGGCTACTACGGATGGTGATTACCAAGCTAGGTCAAAAGCCTAAGCTTGGGGGAGTACGTATTTCCACCGACATTACATTCATGTTCACACATTTCATTCCAGTTGTCGGTGCTCATACTTTTTCATTGTAATATCCACGCTAGATTTGTTTTTTCGCTTTCTTCTTGTGTGTTTGAAAAACTTTGAGAAATCCCAAAAATATTTCTCACTTCTTTTCAGTTTTTCTTTCGAGCCTAGTTTAATTGTAATATCAAAAGAAAACCCAAAAAGATTTCTCGTTTCTTCTTTTGCTTGTTGGGAGCTCTCCCGTGTAAATAGTTTTTCTCGTTTTTGTTTTTCCTCTTTAATTTGCTTTCTTCAAGAAAAACCAAAAACTCCAAAAATATTTCAGTGTGTTTCTCTGAAATTCTTTTCTTTTTGTTTGAGTCGTACCAAGGAGAATACCACGATGAAAATGTTGAGTGACTCTCATATGCACTATTATTAATCTAACAAAGAGCCCATGTTACCTCGTCTTCTCCTCTTGAATAAAATGTTGCAGATTCCAGCTTAGTCCACGGCACTCTTGCACTATTATTATTTTCTTATCATTCGGTCATGCAAGTGAAAGGCAATAATGACGATATTTGATGAATTGACTGTGGCAGAGAAAAGCGGGTATGAACTCAACTTGTTTTTGTTTTTGTAAATATGTTTAACCTAGTATCCTTGATTCAGCATATTATGATCAAACATGTTTGCAATGACCATTAGAGATTATGGTTGTTCATGCCATGCTTAAGTAGCTAGGAGTGGATAATGATTTATCTTGCATGTTAACATGCATTAAAATGGTTGTGATGTGGTATGATGATATGGTATCCTCCTCTGAATGTTTCAAGTGGGTTGACTTGGCACATGTTCACGCATGTAGTTGAACCAAAACCAACATAGCCTTCATGATATTTATGTTCATGGTATCCATATCCTACTCATGCTAGTAGTCAATGTTTATTATATGTAATGCATGTTCATGACCGTTTTCGCTCTCTAGCTGGCCGCTTCTCAATCTATTTGCTAGCCTTCACCTGTACTAAGCGGGAATACTGCTTGTGCATCAAAATCCTTAAACCAAAGTTATTCAAGATGAGTCCACTATACTTACCTATATGCGGTATTACCCTGCCATTCCAAAGTAAATTTGCATGTGATATCTCTAAAAATTAAAATGAACATCTGTTTTGTGTGCCTGGACCGCTCATGGAGCGACAGGGGGCGGTCAGTATCTTCCATGCTAAGCGGGTTATTCTCATGATGAGTGTTTATTCACTCGTCCTTACACGAGAGGGGCGGTAACAGGGATTCCCAGTACCGAAATCAAAAATTACAAATAATTAAACAAAACTCCCCCAGGAATGTTGTTGGTTTGGACGGTACCCGTGGATGCGGCTAGCCGTGGAGTGTGATTGTTGGTGGAGGGGGAGTAAACTTTTACTTTTACCGCTTGGGAACCGCCGCTAATTTGTTTAGCATGGAAGATATTGATAACTCTTGGTCGTGACGTTGACAGGAAGGGTGTACCTCCCAAAATTATATCTATCTCTGTTTTAAAACTTGAGCTCTGGCACCTCTGCAAATCCATGCTTCCCTCTGCGAAGGGACTATCTATTTACTTTTTTGTTGAGTCATCACCATCTCAAATAAGCGCCAGACCTAAGAGCACTATTGTCATCCTCATGCATTGTGTATAGGTTATGTTGGGTGCAGCATGACTGGATCTTTTCTACCATGAATTACAATGTTTAGTAGCTGCTTGAACTTTGGAGGTGCTCTGCATTTATGTTTTGCGGTCTCAGAAAGGGCTAGCGAGATACCATTATTGTCATATTGTATCATGATTGTTTTGACAAAGTGTTGGCGTTTGAGATATCTTATTATTGCTCGCTAGTTGCTTATGTCACTGATATGAGTTAATATAATTTCTAAGAGTTATTGTTGGCATGGTTAGTCATAATCTTTGCTGAAAACTTGGGTGCTACTTAAGCATATATATGTAAACAAGAACAAAAGAGTTCGTAAAAGTTTTTCTTTATCACTTTCAGTTTGTCAACTGAATTGCTTGAGGACAAGCAATGGGTTAAGCTTGGGGGAGTTGATACGTCTCCGTCGTATTTACTTTTCCTCACACTTTTGCCCTTGTTTTGGACTCTAATTTGCATGACTTGAATGAAACTAACCCGGACTGACGCTGTTTTCAGCAGATTTATCATGGTGTTGTTTTTGTGCAGAAATAAAAGTTCTCGGAACTGGACGAAACTTTTTTAAGATTTATTTTAGAATAAATAAAAAATACTGGAGCCAAGAACCACCAAAGGGGGGCCCCTGGCTGGGCAAGATACACCAGGGCGCGCCAGCCCCCCCAGGCGCGCCCTGGTGGGTTGTGCCCTCCTCGTGGCCCCACTGACCCTAATTCCGACGCTATAAAATCCTATTTTTGGAGAAAAAAATCAAGGAGAAAGTTTCACCGCGTTTTACGATACAGAGCCGCCGCCACCTCCTATTCTTCATCGTGAGGCCAGATCTGGAGCCCGTTTGGGGCTCCGGAGAGGGGAATCTTCGGTCTTCATCATCATCAACCCTTCTCCATCGCCAATTCCATGATGCTCCCCACCGGGAGTGAGTAATTCCTTCATAGGCTTGCTAGTCGGTGAGGAGTTGGATGAGATTCATCATGTAATCGAGTTAGTTTTGTTAGGGCTTGATCCCTAGTATCCACTATGTTCTGAGATTGATGTTGCTATGACTTTTCTATGCTTAATGCTTGTCACTAGGGCCCGAGTGCCATGATTTCAGATCTGAGCCGTTTATGTTATCACCATTATATCTATGTTCTTGATCCGATCTTGCAAGTCATATGCACCTATTACGTGTTCTGATCTGCAAACCCCGGAGTGACAATAGTCGGGATACTTTCCGGTGATGACCGTAGTTTGAGGAGTTCATATATTCACCGTGTGTTAATGCTTTGTTCCGGTTCTCTATTAAAAGGAGGCCTTAATATCCCTTAGTTTCCTTATGGACCCCGCTGCCACGGGAGGGACAAAAGATGTCATGCAAGTTCTTTTCCATAAGCACGTATGACTATTTATGGAATACATGCCTACATTACATTTATGAACCGGAGCTAGTTCTGTGTCGCCCTAGGTTATGACTGTTATATGATGAATATCATCCAACGAGTTCACCGATCCAGTGCCTACGAGTTTTCCACTTATTGTTCTGGCTAAGTTACTACTGCTGCTGCTACTGTTCCAACTGCTACAAAACTATTGCTATGACTGCTACCGTTACTGTTACTGTTACCACTGCTATCAAACTATCATACTACTGTGCTACTGATCACTCTGTTGCAGATATTTAATCCCCAGGTGTGGTTGAATTGACAACTCAGCTACTAATACACTCAAATGTTATTTGGCTCCCCTTGTGTCGAATCTATAAATTTGGGTTGAATACTCTACCCTCGAAAACTGTTGCGATCCCCTATACTTGTGGGTTATCACGTCTGAGTTCTTTTTAAGATGTTATCCCTCCCGTATGTACTCCTCCATGTGGTGGACGACGTAGTAGCCATATATATCACCGTTTTTCGGTTGCTGCATGCAACAAAAGTCAGTTTTGTGGCCGAAGCATACCGCTTTAAATTTGTCAAACTTCCGATATCCCTCTTTGATCACTCCTTCCCGTCTGGCATACTCGAAGGGTGCTTCATCCAGGACCTTCTTGATGCCTCTGTAGTCTTTTTTCACTTTCCTCGTCGAATCCAAGAAATAAGTATCGGCGAACTTGGGGGTAACAACAATGAGGACACAATGTTCTCTGCGTAAAAAATCAAGTTAATGGTTTTACGTGGAAGCATGCACAACGAGATTGTACGAAATAAATACATATACAATATGTAGCTAGACAAAATGACTTACTTCAGATATAGGGCATGAGAATGCAGTCTTTGTCCATGTTGGCAATCAGGAAGTCTGTCAAATACTTCTGCATAGCTTGTCGGCACTCAGGGTGATTGACGTTGGTCTTGTGCATGAGGTAGGTGAGGGAGTCCGGGATTAAGGGGTCCTCGGGCTGTTGGCTTATCTCTTATGGTCCAGCCCGGTGGGCTGCCCTGTGGCATCGTCAGGAAGGCCGGACTACAGAATGACCCTAGGCTTAGGGGGAATATTCCGAAGACTTGGTGTGTCCTCCAAGGAAGAATGGGCGTATCTATGCCCGGATGGAAATCGACCATGTGTAACCCTAGGTACCCCTGGTGTCTATATAAACCAGGGGGCTTAGTTCGTAGAGGGACAAGTCAACTCATATAGGGTTTAGCTCATCCGATCTCAAGGTAGATCGACTCTATAACCTTCATACCCATCAATACAATCAAGCAGGACGTAGGGTTTTACCTCCTCAATAGGGCCCGAACCTGGGTAAACACCGTCCTCCTTCGTCTCCTTTTACCATCAATCCTAAATCCATAGTTCAGGACCCCCTACCCAAGATCCGCCGGTTTTGACACCGACCTTGGTGCTTTCATTGAGAGTTCTGCTGTGAGATCACCTGTGGATTGATGGCTCGCCTAATCATCAGCGAACAGGCCCGTAACGAGGACATCTTCATCCCCGGACAAGTCTTCGAATTCGGCTGCGTGGTATTGCATGCTGACTCGACCGGCCATCTAGGCCAGATCAAAAATTTCGCCCACGGTTAGGAGATTAGGTTCGGGAACCTAGAGTTCACCGCTGACTCCCGTGGCGATCTGTTCCTTGCGGAGCCCTCGGTTTCGTCCGACGGACCCGAAAATCTCGGAGCTTTAACTCCGGGCCCCCCTATCTGACTCGACTCTTGGACCTATCTCCGCCGAAGGTCCGGCCTTGAGCCCGAACTCATTGATAGTACCTGAATATCAGGGTTCGGCCTGTGCCAAACATGCCCATCTCGAAGACACCTTGAAACTTAGCTCCAAGGGCTCTCAGGAAACTAATCTGGTCGTCCTCTCGTGGTTGAACGAGGCTCTAGACTGGATCCAGTCGATGGCAATCGAGGATGATCGTACCTCGACCCACGTTCTGGTCGACCTAGAGGCCGGTTACGGGGAATTTTGCGGCCCACCCACCGCCCACTTAGTAGCCACTGTCGAGGACTTAACTGACATGTTGGACTACGTCTCCGAGGAGGCAAAACACATGGATGAGGAGATCGGCGACCCCACCCCCATAACCACCGGGCGGTGGACAGCCACCTCGTCCTACGATGTCTATATGGTGGATACCCCTAACGATAGGGACAACCACACCCCCAGGAGGAACGGCGAAAAATCCGGCAAAGCGTCAAAGCGCCGGAAACAATGCAAGCGATCGAAGACAAACAAGGGAAGGGAAGCCAGCACAGGCATTGGGGAAATTGACACCCCGGAGGACCTCGGTGACCTTGAAGCCCCCGAGGAGCCGCTAAAGGACCCGAAAGGCTAACGGATCAACAAGATGCCCAGAACCTCAATGATTCCGAGGATGATAACTACCTCCCACCCGATGAGGAGGAGGAAAGCCTCGAAACCGAAGACTTCACCGTCCCCGAAAACCCCAAGGACCAAGAATGATTCAGGCAAGATCTCATAGCCATCACTCGAAGCTTAAAGGCAAAGCAACAGCAGCTCAAAGCCGAACAAGACCCCATGAACAATAGATGGACCAAAGTCCTGGCAGCCGAAGAAGGGTTCGGCATTGAGCGGCCCGACCAACACAAGAGTTACCCGCGCCGGCGCCTATTGCCACAATTCAACGACGAGGCCCTTGAGCCCGAATCTCCCAGGCGCGCCCAGTACGACCATACGGACCGCCCCCCTAGAGGACAGGACAGGGTGGCTAGACACGCCGAATACTGGCCCACGTCACCTTGTAGGAGGGGAAAGGGGCCAATACAGCCTGAAGATCAATACGATCTACGGCAGGACCTGGACTATAGGGCAAGTCGCACTAGATCCATTTACGGATCTAGGGGATGATACGTCTCCAACGTATCCATAATTTTTGCTTGTTCCATGCTCTTATATTATCATTCTTGGATGTTTCACAATCATTTTATAACAACTTTATATCATTTTTTGGGACTAACCTATTGACATAGTGCCAAAGTGCCAGTTGCTGTTTTTGCTTGTTTTTTTACTTCGTAGAATATCGTACCAAACGGAGTACAATCGCGACAAAACTTTTTGGAGATTTTTTCTGGACCAGAAGACACCCAGTGGGCCAAAGAAGAGCCAGGAAGGTGGGCTGTGGAGGCCAGAACACACCAGGGTGCTAGGGGGCCTCCGGCGCGCCCTGATGGGTTGTGCCCTCCACGGGGCCCCTCTCCACTGCCTCTGATGCCAATAAATTCTCAAATATTCGGAAAACCCTAGGGGAGTCGACGAAACACAATTCCAGCCGCCGCAAGTTCCAAAACCTCGAGATCCAATCTAAACACCATCACGGAGGGGTTCATCTTCTTCATAGGTGCTTCTCCAATGATGCGTGAGTAGTCCACCATAGACCTACGGGTTCGTAGGCAGTAGCTAGATGGCTTCCTCTCTGTCTCTTTTGATTCTCAATACAATAGTCTCTTGGAGATGTATTTGATGTAAACTGTTGCAGTGTGTTTGTTGGGATCCGATGAATTTTGAGTTCATGATCAGTTTCTATCCATGAATATTATTTGAGTCTTCTTTGATCTCTTATATGCATGATTACTTATAGCCTCGTATTTTTTCTTCGAATTTTTGGTTTAGTTAGGCCAACTAGATCGATTTTTCTTGCCATGGGAAGAGGTGCTTTGTGATGGGTTCGATCTTGCGGTGTCCTTTCCCAGTGACAGAAGGGGCAGCAAGGCACGCATGTATCGTTGCCATTAAGGATAACAAGATGGGGTCTATTCCAACTTGAATAGATCTTGTCTACATCATGTCATCGTTCTTATTGCATTACTCCATTTTTCCATGAACTTAATACACTAGATGCATGCTGGATAGCGGTCGATGTGTGGAGTAATAGTGGTAGATGCAGGCAGGAGTCGGTCTACTTATCTTGGACGTGATGCCTATATAATGATCATCGCCTTGGATATCATCATGATTATTTGATCTTCTATCAATTGCCCAATAGTAATTTGTTCACCCACCGTGTGCTATACTCATGAGAGAAGCCACTAGTGAATCCTACGGCCCCCGGATCTACTTTTCCAACATATTGCTTTCCGATCTATCTTTTTTGCTTCTTTGTTTTCAGATCTACTATACCAAAAACCCAAAAATATATTGCTGCACTTTTTATTTTCTCTTCTTATTTTGTGTTCTTGAGAGATCTATCTCTCTGTCACATCCCTAGTCTTCCCTTGCTTGTGCTAGCTAAGTTGTGCATCATGTTTAAATTTGCATCAACATGAAATGGGGATTAACAGAAACCCTAGCACCTCACCTGAATTAAACCAATTCAAATGCTTGTGTTTTTTAATGAATCCAAAATGCCCATAAAAAATGCCCACTATTTCTGATAAATGTTGGCAACAACATATCAGGGGTGCATTTTAATTATTCAACAACTTTGGCATTTTAGTTAATCCAACAGAGCCTCTGAAGTCAATAAATAAAGCACTATAAATACTACAGTCATTCAAAAATGTTGAAATCTTTTGTGGGGGTTTGGAATATTCAAACTAGGCTCTGCAAAATAATTCAGCAATTTTGAGCCAAAGGTTGTGGCCCTAACAAAATAAAAAAAATGTCAGAAAAATAGAAAACAGAAACAAATAAAAAAGGAAGAGGCTTACCTGAGGCCCAGTCAGGCCGGACCACCTGGCCCAGCGACATCGTCGTCCTGCTGGCGTCCAGGAGGCCGGGCGTGTGGCCACCGCGCGCGCACGGTGGAGCTGCCACGCAGCTCCCCGCCTGCCTGCCTCCCCCGTCGTGCTGGCGACGCGGATAACGTCGCCGCTGCCGCCTGGATTGAGCCGCCCCTCATTTCTCTCCTCTCCCCTCTTCCTCGCTCTCTGCTCGCCATGGCCGCAGCTCGCCGCCGCTCGCCGCCGTAGAACTGCTCCCTCAGCGCCTCCCCCTCGCTTCTGAGCCGCCCAGTAGCTCCGCGTGGTTCCCCTCGTCCTCTCCAGCAAGCCACACGCTGCCAGGAGCTCTCCATCGCCGCCCCAAGCTCGTCTTCCTCCTCTGGTCAACCGAGGTCGCCGCCGTCGATTCGCCGTCTCCAGAGCCTCCCCGACCTCGCCACCAGCGCCAAAAGAACCGCTGTGAGCCCTAGGTCCCATTCCTTCCCCTCTCGCGATTGATTGCTTGTCGTAGCCCCCGAATCGCCTGAGTCCGAGAGCCCCTCACCGCCGGCATTGGCATTGCCGTCGTTATGGCCGTAGGAGCTCGAACCTGAGCGCATGGTTGTGCTCAGGAGGTCTCCAGGAGCGCGTGTGTGCCTTCGGTTTCCTTCCTAGCCGTCTGTAGCGTCGGCTCTGAGTTTTCCCGAGCTCCGGCAGCCGCACGGGTCGCCGCCGATGAGCATCTCGGCGCCCCCACAACCAGCTAACCCCGTAGCTAGATGCGGCCCAGTGCGGGCGTCACTCCGGTGGCCTCCGCGTGCCCAGCAGCTACCTGTAGCGTGATTCCGGCGACGCGCCGCCGTCATTTTGGTCGCCACCGGCGAGTCTCAGGTGGGGGCCGACGTGGTTAGTCATTAGGAGCTAATCTTTTAAATTATTAGGCTTAATAGACATTGACAGTGGGCCCTGGCTGGGGTCAAAGCCAGGGTCAACTCGGGTTTAACCCCTGAATCAATGACATGTGGTCCCCACATGTTAGTGACTCTAAATGGCCCTGGGTCACTGACCAGTGGACCCCACTGGTCAGGTTTGACCTGGCAACGGCCAGCTGACCTGCTGACGCCCTGCTAATGTCATGCTGACGCAATAATGATTTTTTGATTTAAAATTATTCCAGATAATGGATAAAACTTCTAAAATTCATAGAAATTAATCTGTAGCTCAGATTGAAATAATTTATATATGAAAAATTATCAAAAAAATCCAAAGAATCCGTTGGTGCTATTATCATGCATGCTAGAGCAATCTAAATAGAAGAACATTGACATTTTGCAATAATGCAATATGTGGAATATCACATGGAGTACGATTTTGAACCTATATTCAACTCTACTCCATTTAACTCTAATGATAGATGCATTAGCTCCTTCATATCACATTGCCATGTCATGATCATGCATCATATTGTTGCACTTGCCGTGTATTGATTGTTACTCCGTCTATGTAGCGGTAGGTTCTGCTCCATCGGATACCCTCGAGTATCCCCCCTGAAGGAGAGTACCTCCCGGCCAACCTAGAAGGCAAGCAACCCCATTGATCATATCGATAACATCCCACTCTCTCGCTCCTGCTCTCGTTTATTGCATTAGGACAAATGCTTCTACTGTCTATCTGTTGCGGTAGTTGAACCCATTCCTCTACATGACCTGTCATTGTCACAGTAAATAGCTAAACCAAGCAACCTAGCATACCTGGTAGATGCTTGAGCCCTGATGTGCTTTACCTGCGTTGCTTGCTATGCTTAGAGTTGTGTCAGGTCTGATTCATCTGGGTGGTGAACCGGAGTGAAACAGTGTTGTTCTGATGTGATGAACTAAATGATGAACCCGATTTGGTAAAGGTAGCGATGAGAGGCTATGTAGGAGTACATAGCGGATTGTCTCATTGGGACCGTTCTTAGGAACTGAGTTCCGTGTTTGAGATCCAAGAATAGTTACTACCACATGATGGGCCCTGAAATATGATCCCGCTCAACTTATCAACCACCTAGTCCTCTGTCCAGGAGTTGCAAGTTGTTTCTGGTGTTTGTAGCCATGCTGGAGGCCGTGCGTAGCGCTGACCTTAGGGGTGGGCTACGATGCGGTAGGTAGTGGCACGGTGTACCAAGTGGCACCCGAACGGTGGGCATGGGAACCCTGCGCACATCGTTTGTGGCCGGAGTGGAAACTTCGGCCGGACTTCCGTGCGGGTTTAGTCTCAAATAGGCGATAGCCTGGACTAGGGTCTTGTGTGTTTGACGGTCGTGGCCGACTCCCTCGCTGGGCTTCCGCTTGAAGGTTACAGAGGTGCCTGTTTTTATGAGCACACAGCGATAAGTGGCGAGAGCATGTGTGAAGAAGTGCACCCCTGCAGGGTAATGAATCTGTTCGAATAGCCGCGTCCTCGAATATGGACTACTTGGAGAACTTATGTTGTTCATAGATAACTTGATGGTTACTCTTAAAAGTCTCAAGACAAGTGTGAGTACCATGGATGGCACTCTCGTGGGTGACGGGAGCGGATCCATGGTGGTGTATTGATGTGGTGTTAGTGGACTCGTGTGCGCTATCTCAAAACTTGTTCAAAGAACTGGTAGTCGTAGTATAGGCTAGCCAAGAGTCAAAGCTGGCATTGCTGCATGAACCCCACCACTCCCCTTGTTGAAACATGAGCATGAATAGCTTAGGTCTGCTTTAAAGACTTGCTGAGTACGATTGTACTCATGTTTGCTTAATAACTGCTGCAGATGAGAACATGGACCCATCTGGTGGGTTCTATCTAGACGTCGACGACGCCGAGTAGCTGGTATCCCAGCTACGATCTGATGCCCTGGGATGGGCTGTAGATAGTCAGGCTTTATGCCTTTTACCTTTCATCTGTCTGTACTCAGACAGCTTTAAGCTTCCGCTTGGTTTGTATGAACATGTTTGTATGACTTGAGTGTCGGGTCATGTGACCCCTACCTGTATGAACATATTATGTAAGGCTCTTCTGAGCCTTCTAAATAAATGTTGTGTTGTTGTATGGTTATGTTGTGATGCCATAGTTGTATCTATGCATATCGGACATGTCGTGCATACGTGTGACGTGTAATGGTATGTATGGGATTCGACACCTAGTTGTGTGCCTCTAGTAGTACTCTTTACGGGGAAATGCCTCTTTGTGCTTCCACTGAGCCTTGGTAGCTTGCTACTGCTTCGGACACATTGATTGACCGGCATGTATCCTTCTTTGCTGTTGTGTCTGTCCCTTCAGGGAAATGTCTCGCAGTGTAATGGAGTCCATGTAGCCTGCTATGACTCGTCTACGCGCAGTTGATGACATTTATGTCCCACGGCGTAATGGAGTCCCTGTAGCTTGCTATGGCTCATTTACACATGCTGAGGCCGACACCTGCATTGTTGGGTTACGTATGCCTGTCCCTGTACGAATGTGCTACTTGGATTCTACGACTAGTCATGTCGACCCGGGTTCTTTGACATTTGAATGCTAGCGACATATTCACATTCGTGAGCCAAAAGGCGCAAACGGTCCCGGCCTAGGTAAGGTGGCAGCCGTGGAGATAACCGTGCGTGAGGCCGCAAAGTAATGTGAAGTGTTACATGCTAGATTCTTATGGCTTAGGATCGGGGTCCCGACACTCTCCTATCTATCACTACCTAATCTTTATTTTTACCGTAGAGAAATTGACAACCTCTCTTTCGCGTCGGGTTGCAAGTATTTGTTATTTGTGTGCAGGTGCTGCTTGTTGGGTGGTGGTGATCCTCCTACTGGTTCGATAACCTTGGTTTCATAACTGAGGGAAATACTTACCGTCGATGTGCTGCATCATCCCTTCCTCTTTGGGGAAATACCGACACAGTCTCAAGCCACGTCAGGGGACGCTCCCCCGCTAGACGGGATGGCTACCAATCGTGGCTCGACCGCAATCACAGAAGCCGGGAACAATACTGGGGCCAGCCAACAGCCGACTTCCGGCGTGGCGTAGCCCGGATCAGAGGCGCCGTGTACCCACTGTGTTTCACAGACGAGGTCATGCAGCACCAGTTCCCTGAAGGGTTTAAACCCGTAAACATAGAATCATATGACGGAATGACGGACCCGGCCATGTGGATCGAGGACTTCCTCCTTCACATCCATATGGCCAGAGGAGACGATATCCATGCCATCAAATACCTACCACTCAAACTGAAGGGACCAGCCCGGCACTGGTTAAACAGTCTCCCCAAAAACTCCATTGGGAGTTGGGAGGAGCTTGAGGATGCCTTTCGGTCTAACTTCCAAGGCACTTACGTCTGTCCCCCAGACTCTTCCGACCTAAGCAATGTCATCCAGAAGGCTGGCGAATCAGCCAGGCAGTTCTGGAATCGGTTCCTGACTAAGAAGAACCAGATCGTCGACTGTCCGGATGCTGAGGCGATAGCCTCATTCAAACACAACATCCGGGACGAATGGCTAGCTCGCCAGCTCGGCCAGGATAAGCCGAGGACAATGTCTGCCCTCACCTCACTTATGACCCGCTTTTGCGCGGGCGAAGACAACTGGCTAGCTCGCCGAAGCCACAATCCCGAAGACCACGGCACCTCTAAAGTGCAGGACGGTAACGGAAAGCCAAGACGCAACAAAAATAAATGCCACCATAGCAATGGCAACTCAGAAGACACGGCCGTAAATGCCGGTTTCCGCAATTCAGAACACGAACAACGGAAGAAGCCCTCTAAAGGGAACAGGGACGGACCTACCGCTTTGGACAAAATCATGGATAGGCCCTGCCAGATCGACGACACACAAGACAAGCCAGCCACCCACACCAACAGAAACTGTTGGGTGTTCAAACAAGCCGGCAAGCTCGCAGCCGAGGAACAGAGCAAGAGCCCGCGCAACGAGGACGATGAAGAACCTCGCAGGCCGAGCAATGGCGGGCAAAAGCAATTCCCTCCCGAGGTCAAAACTGTGAACATGATATATGTCACACATATACCAAAAAAGGAGAGGAAACATGCCCTTCGGGAGGTCTACGCCGTAGAGCCCATAGCCCCGAAGTTTAATCCGTGGTCGGCTTGCCCGATCACCTTTGATCGTAGGGATCACCCGACCAGTATCCATCATGGAGGCTCGGCCTCCCTCGTTCTAGACCCCATCATCGATGGGTACCACCTCCCTAGAGTCCTTATGGACGGAGGAAGCAGCCTTGACCTGATTTACTCAGACACAGTAAAAAAGATGGGTATCGACCCTTTGAGAATTAAACCTAGCAACACTACCTTCAAGGGAGTCATCCCTGGCATCGAAGCACACTGCTCGGGTACCGTGACACTGGAAGTAGTGTTCGGCTCGCCCACAAACTTTCGTAGCGAAGACTTGATATTTGATATCGTGCCATTCCCTAGCGGCGATCATGCACTGCTCAGTCGTACAACGTTCGCTCGCTTTAACGCCATTCCCCACTACGCATACCTGAAGCTCAAGATGCCTGGGCCAAAGGGGGTCATCACCGTCAACGGCAACACAGAACATTCACTCCGGACTGAGGAACACACAGTAGCTCTAGCGACCGAATTCCAGTCCGGCATCGAAGCCCCAAGACCCCAACCAAGCGACAAGCTGTGACATGCGAACAAGCGGGTTCGAGCACGACCCGATTGCCCGGAACAATCTCTGTTCATCACAAATAGGGACACGCCTCCCACAGCACGACCCTGCTACCCGTCAGGTACGTACCGAGAAGGCACAATTTCGCGCTTAAAATACCATGGACAGCTACGCGGGGGGGGGGGGGGACCCTATCAAAACCGAGTGGTTGGTTCGACCGAACTACTCTCAACAAAGCAGGCGTCGAGCTCATGCATGTCTCGGCGATTAAACATGTACCTCTCTCACAGGTACGTTTGCCGATTATAACCATCTTTAAAGGAGCACGCTACTTTTCAAGAGCAAAGGAGCGGAGGCGCACCGGGATACGTCAAGGACATCAAGCCGCCTATCAAGAACCCCAAGCGAACCTCCCCCTTCTATACATTTGTTTCTAAAGCAAAATACCTATAACAGTTGTGTCCGTAGTATGAATTGTAAAAATTCACCATATATAAAGATCATATTTTACGGTCTGGTTATGGCATTTTATAAAGTGTTTCCTAACCCCCCCGCCTCCGGAAACAAAAACTGTTCGGAACATGTTTGGTGCAATAGGCTAATAAACTGGGGGCTTAGCTATAAAGCTCGTCCCAAGCATCGTCCTGGCATTATCCTTTATATGTCCGGCGTCTCGGATTTCTGCATTATATGCATCGGTTCCGAATTATGTCTTAGATCAAAGGTTGGGTTGCCCGGCTCCTGTGCTTACCCCCTTACGTTCCGTCCGTTCGGTTAAAAGGGTAAAGGGAGAACCACTACGATTGTATTTCCAGCTCGCCTTGTCAAGTACCTCAGTGGAGAAAGCCGAAAATCGACCGTCATAATAAGCGAGAACCGGTCTGCAATCCGAGCACAAGTGTCAAGGTAAAAATCAATAGAGATTATTCCGTGTCATACGAGGGGTTTACATTTTCGCAAGCCATGTGGTAATGGTTTTTTACCTCGGTATACCCGAATATCACAAAACACTGGGGGCTAGTAACCAGGCCCCGCAGTCAAGCTCCTTCGACTAAGAGAAAGTACTAAAGCCACATAGTCTGATTGCCTTGTTCCCATCTCTCGCACTACCGCCCCCGGGTTCCGATAGTTTGGCTAAGGATAATACTGCGGATGACGGAACACCTCTTGTAATAATTACATGGGAGCTAAAGCCGCCGACTGGCAACTTTCAGTTTCAAAACGGTCGCATCGGAGTCAAAATAATACAAACACCAAGGCATGATAAACCATGCATACACATTATAAAACGAAGTGTTCATCAGACATACAATAAATGCGTTTATTCGAAAACTGCATCCTTAGGGCATTGGGTCTCTACCGACCGAGCACCCTGCATCGCAGTGGCGAAGTACAGTTCAGGGCGCCTATGCTCCTTCCCAGGCGGCGGGGGCGCTGTATCCATCTCGAGCGGCTTCATCCCTGGCCAGTGCATTATAGTCCTTGCAAAGGCCATCCGCGCTCCCTCAATGCATACAGAGCACTTCCCGACCTCAATGCGGGAGGAGGCATCACAAAGCTTCTGCACCAGGCTGAAATAACTGCTCGGTAGGGGCTTTGAAGGCCACAACCGAATACAGAGGTCCTTTAAAGCCGCCTCCGTCATTCGATGAAGCTCCATTAGCTGCTTCATCTGATAACTGAGAAGGGGATGGGGCTCGGGGGTCTGAAATTGCGCCCAGAACAGCCTCTGTTCCGCATCCCCGTCCTGAGCCGCAAAATGCTTGGCCGGGTCCGCCGCACTCCTCGGAAGGTCCGTAAAGGTGCCTGAGGAACACCACATCCGTGTAAGACGAGCAAACCTGTTACCACCAAAGGCACATTGCAGTAAGTACGGCTTACCATCCATGATCATCTTGACTTGGCGGAGTTCTTCCTCAAAAGACCGCCTATCTACATGCTCCGATTTAAGCTTGGAAGATAGTGTGGATAGCTCGGCCGCTTGGTCCCTGGTTTTTTGCTCAAGAGCCTCGCACTTAGTGCTTGCGTCTTGGAGCTCTTCCTGCACCTCCGCCACCCGAGCCTTGTGCATCTCATTGGCAACCTTCAGGGAGCTTAGCTCGGCAGCCGCCTGCTCGGCCGCCATCCTATGATCGGCGGCCTCCTGCTTGGCCTTCTCAAGCTCAGCCTTGAGGTTCTCGACCTCGGAAGTAACGACTGCAAATACAATGGAAGGCCAAATTTCAGGAATTGAAAACTCGAGAACCTCAATCAATGAGGATTAGACAGGGTCTCTGAGATAAAATTCCAACTTACTTTGCATTTCATCAAACCACTTGTTTAGATGGTCAAGCTCCTCGTCGGAGCTCTTGAGCTTCCGATTGAGCTCGGCCAGCTCCACGTCATGGACAGCCACCGCCGATGACGAGGCCTGCAAATCAAACTGATGTGAGACACACCTCCAAGCTATTGGTCCTAGACCCTTTTTCTCCAGATCATCTTCGGTACCGATCAATTCCCCAAAAACTCAGATCATTTTTGCTCGGAACCTGAGTTTTCTTTGATCCCTGGGTAAGTTTCTTAAACTCACCCAGGGATCGGGGGCTACTATACCTATGCGGAATATATATAGCTCACAAACAAATTTTGCTTAGAGAAAGGAGCATTACATGGCTTACCTTGAAGCCCGTCAAAAGACTGCCGAAGGCCTCTTTCAGTCCGCTATCAACGGACTAAATGCCTTGCAGAACGGCACCCATAAGGATGCGGTGGTCTTCGGCGATGGCGGAGCTACGCAAGGCCTCCTCCATTGTGGCTGGCCACCCGATTATGGCCTGCCCCGTTGAGGGCGGCACCGGTGGCGGCACCGTGGCTCCTCCTTCTTGAGAAGGTACAGTCGCCGATATCGGAGACTTGGTGGTCTCCGAAGCCGTCTTCGGAGGGAGCTCCGATGACTCACGGCCTCCGTCTTCATTTATCGGGAGGGGCTCGGCCTCCTGGTCTTCGGTCACCGAGGTCTGAGCCTCGGTCATGACCTCCTCACCCTTAGTATTCGGCTGAGGAGGGGTCCGCCGGGATATCACCTCCATGGTCTCTTCGGCGGCCTGGGGAGGAGAAGTGCGGGACGCAGTTCCGCTTTCCGCCAGCTCGGCTGGCGGAGGATCTCCCTCTGAGACCTGTTTGTTTGGGAGATCGCGGACCGGGCTGCAATATGGAAGACATTTGTCCGGTCAGTAATAGAAACCTTGTATAAGCAATGTATTCGGAATCGGTACCTCTGGGCCGTGGGCTTAGCCCTGGTTGTCCTCCGGGGGATCCTCTCGAACGCCTCGGATTCCTCATCGGAATCCAGGCTGACGTCGGGCAGGGTCACCTTGGCCCTGCAGGGTCTCTTCGGGGAGGGGGGAGCTGGGTCCTCCTCGACATCCACAGATGCCACCCTCTTCCTTGGCTGGGGGGAATCGATTTCCCCCCTCCCCTCGTCTGCTCCTCCTCGTGAGCGGAGGAGGCTTGGGTCTCCCCGGACCTAACGTCCGGAGGGCCTCTTGGGCGAAGACCATCTCAGGTCTCCTTCTTCTCGCCTTTCTTCTTCTTATCCTTCCTCTCCGACACCAAATACGGTGCCTTAACCAGCATCGCCGTCAACAGGGTCAACCTGGGGGCTTCGGGCAGTGAGGCAGGGATGTTGATCCGCATGGCCTTAGCTAGCCAGCCCTATGGAAACCACGGAGGGAGAGGTTAAAATCCTCGCTAAAAGATTGAACCTGGAGATAAAAATTGAAACTTTACCTTGAGCAGGGGGTGTTCGGCGTCCAGGCCGGTGTCTTCCTCCTTGGCCGGCCACTCCTCCTAAGGCTTGAACAATGCCTTTCACAACTTCTCCCGAATAGTGCGGTAGAGCTTGCGCACGGTGGGTGGGTCGTCAGACTTGTAAGCCCACATCAGTGTGGCCCGGAGCTGGCAAGGAAGGAGGCGGTGATGAAGCATGACCTGGACCACGTTGGTCAGGCCGACGTTCGCTTCCAGCATCTTCCCGATGCGATCCTACAGCACCTTCACCTCTGTGGCCGACCCCCAGTCCAGCCCTTTCCTGATCTAGGGGGTCAGCCTCGCGGGAGGTCCAGATCTGAATTCAGGAGGGGCCGCCCAATCTACGGCACATGGCTCGGTGATGTAGAACCACTCCTTTTGCCTTGTTTTGATGGTGTCGATGAAGGTGTCCTCCGGCCACTCGACCCGTGGGAGCTTGATGAAAACCGCCCCCCCCCACAGTCCGCGTGCTGGCTGCTTACGATCTTCGGCTTGACATTGAAGACCTTCAGCCATAAGCCGAAATGCGGCTGGACCCGCAAAAAGGCCTCGCAGACGATGATGAAGGCCGACATGTGCATGATGGAGTTCGGGGGAAGGTCATGGAAGTCCAACCCGTAAAAGAACATCAAGCCCCTTACAAAGGGGTGCAATGGGAAGCTCAGTCCCCGGATGAAGTGGGGAATGAACACCACCCGCTCCTCGGACTTTGGCGTAGGGACTACTTGGCCCTCTTCGGGGGCGCGGCGGGCGACGTCAACCGGGAGGTAGCCGGTGCGCTTCAGTTCCTGGATGTTGTCCTCGGTGACGCACAACGCCTCCCACTTGCCTTGCAAGCCTGAACCAGCCATGGCCGTGCTCGGGGAAGAGGGATGTGTGTCTTGGGAGGGGCCGAAGGAAGGCTAGATCTGTGCGCTCGGAGCAGGGAAGGTTTGAGAGAGCAAATCTGGGGAGCGTGGAAAGGCAATGAAGATGCTTTCCCCCCTTTTATGAAAGGCCATAATACCATGTGTCCCCTTACTGCGTCGTGGACTACGCCGGTTCCCAAAGCGACCGTCCCGTTATGCGCACATGGGATATCCCAAATCATTGATCATATCCCGTAAAAAATGGAGCACAATCTTCATGTCGATTGGACGTGCCAATAAAGAGGTGGCCTCGAACCGCGAATCGAGTTTTTGTAACTGGTTAAGTGACCATGACCCGCCTGAGCCTTTCGTCAGGAAAGTTGTCAGGGTGGGCATTATTCACACTCAGGCGTTTGGCCTTCGAGGCTAAGCAAGTCATGTTCGGAAAGCAGGGTGTCATCGGTAGCCGAGCTAAGGGTGGTCAAAGCATAAAGGAAAGAAAGGAGCTCGCCCTGCAAGCCGAACACTCTGGACGTGCGGAGCAGCTGGAAGTTCTGAAGACCAGCGTTGGAGGCTAGTTCGGGGGCTACTAAGGGAGTCCGGGATTAAGGGGTCCTCGGGCTGTTGGCTTATCTCTTATGGTCCAGCCCGGTTGGCCGCCTTGTGGCATCGTTTGGAAGGCCGGACTACAGAATGACCCCAGGCTTAGGGGGAATATTCCGAAGACTTGGTGTGTCCTCCAAGGAAGAATGGGCATATATATGCCCGAATGGAAACCGACCATGTGTAACCCTAGTGTCGGGGTACACAAACAGGGGTGTTTATTTCCCCCTGACTTGTGCACGGACGATGAGCCTCCGACCCAATAGCCCAAGCCTGCCGGGGAAAACCGCAACCCCGTCAAGACCTGGCCCAAGCCAGAGAAGCCGCTCTAAGTATGATCAAGGAGCACATCAAGAAGACCAAGACCCCAACAGAGGCAGCCTACACTGGCTAGCAACGCCGGCAAGCTTAATGCAACGGCCCAGAAGGGGCCCAAACCGCTCCATCCATGTCCCCGGTGCCTGCCGGGGACCGAGGCACACACGTCTTCAAGAAGACCCGGCAAGCCACCCCCCGGCAGGCGCGAGTCGATCGGCCACCGCTCCACCGCATCGCAACGCCAGTCACTTGTCGATGCGGTGTCGAGCCCTCAGGTGGCTAAGTGGCTCTCACTAAGCACGTGGCGACGCACCGGAAGACAGATTATATCCATATGACACCCGTCCAGAAGCATGTCAAGACACTAAGCACTAGACGGCCAAGCGGTGGTAGAAGCTTGCCAGGGATGCGCCCCCGCACGCCACCTAGGCTAGCATTTATGGCATTTTGTCCCAAGTGCCAGAGTTAGGTATGATAGCATTGTTACCTATCTAATCATTAGGTAATGTCTGTTTTTCCAGTGTGGTTGCCCCTTGACCTATAAAAGGAGGCCCAAGGCAACCTAGCTCAAGATTTCGGACCTTTGGACACTTGTACTAGCGTAGCAGCTCACCCGAAGGCAACCCTTGCCGGGTTTGAGCGCAGCGTGTGCTTCGTGTTCCCTAAGATCAATCCACCAAAGCAGGAGTAGGGTTTTACGCTTCTCAGCGGCCCGAACCTGGGTAAAACACCAGCGTCCCATCGTCATGCCGTCTCATGGTCTCTGCTCTTTGTGCAACGTGACCTCCCTCGCCGAACCACAAGGGACCGATGGTCCCATAGGTGATCGTGTGCATCATGCCCCAACATCTTTGGTACGCCAGGTAGGGGGTTGCGTAATTTGCGCGAACCTGAGTTCGTGAGTAGCACGTCGATCTTCATCACCGTCTTCTTCATCCATGGCTCCCAAGAAGAAGATCGGCGCGACCGCGCATCCTTCCACTTTGAAGGCTCCCTCGCACACAGTCGCGGGCGCCACTGGCATCGCGACGGCGGCGAGTGAGGTGGGCACCGTGGGTGACGCGACTGGCGCAGGTGGCGCCACCATCATGTCCCTCACGGCCTAAGCTGGAGTGAGGAGCACCGAAGAGGAGCAAGCCCGCCCAATCCTAGGGAGGCACAGCGCAATCTGGCAGAAGAAAAGAAAGAGGTACATGGCTATGCTCCTCTCCCCTATCCTTCCCCGCCTGAGATCAGCTCTGCCCAGGAGTGGCGCTGCCAATGTCGATACGCTTGCATGAGGCTTAGTCCCGCATTTTCCCTGCCAAGGGTAAAATCCCGAGCCGAATGCTAGAGCGAATCCATCGGTTAGCACCCCCGGCAGGCGAACTACGGTAAGTCCCCGCTCACCAACGCCTCCGTTCCATTGGCCGTGACGGGACCGTTGGACGCAAAGGAAGGGAGAGAGGGCTCAACCATTTATGCTTGCTCCCCCGTTTTTCGATTAGTTGTGAATGTTTACGTTAACCCGACAGGCTCGAGCCGAGGATTGCACTCACAACTAACGGGCTTCCTAGTTCCTCCATTTGCCCTTCTTCGCTTCCTCTTCATCTCAGGGCAATGGCTGGAACACGCATATGTGTTCACCTATAAAGGCGAAGGGGAGAGGCGGCCATGAATGGAGGAAGGGACGATGAACGCGAATAAATACGTGCCAGAACGGAAGAGGAACCGTGACAAAAGCTAAGTTGACATGATTATCAACTTTCATTAGAGTTCACATTGGCATATCCCCTCGTCAACCGAAGGTTTCGTATGACAAGTCTTGTGTGTGATGGAACCTTACTGTATTTGTTTGCGCCCATGTTTTGTTTCGAGCCTGCTCAATGAAACATGCGGCATGATCAAACACCGCCAAGGAAAAACTCACCGGCAGCATGTCTTTGCCAGCAAAATGCTAAGGATCCGTTCCTCAGAGCAGTCGCGGCAGCACGTTGTTGGCGGGTAACCTGAACGCGCAAGGAAAACAACCATACGATCGCCAGTAGGGAAGCGAAGGGGATAGCATACGTTTCCATAAAAACATCAGTTTAGCAAGCATTAAAACAAAGATAGTGCATGCCCTAATACGAGATACCTATTGTGTCTTAAGTACAAGACAACATGACAACAAGGAAGGCTCAAAGTTAACCCCAGTGGCTCCCATGTGTCCTTGGGACTGCGAGGACCCTGTCAGCAAGGGGACCGACCTTCTTCACGGCAGCAGAGGTGTCGGCGCCCGACGGCAACTTCTTGAAACCGTCGAAGAGGTCGAGCTCCGGGTGGAAGAAGGCGAGGTTGCTCAGGACCAGGAAGAGGGCATCGCGTGCCAACTTCCGGGATTCATTAGCGAAGTAGGTAGCCCTGTCATCCTCGTACATCTTCAACCCCTCGATCAGGCCTTCGAACAAGAGTGTCAGCTTGACGCTTGGAGGGTGAGTGGCGGTGGCGGAAGCAGTTTCTTGGCTTGAGGAGGAAGATGAAGGAAGGTGAAGTGGACGCGAATGAGCAGCGCCCCTGCACGTTCCCTTTTTTAAGGAAACCGCGTGGGGGCTGGATCTTCGCTATCTTTTTGGAGAAATGCCATTTCTTTTACTGGCAACGGCTACTATTACACGACCCCATGACCTGCGGTAATTACGCGGAGTGGACGTGGGTTTGACAAGTCATTGCGACCAAAGACGTGAGGGCAGTATTTCCTCGACGTGTGTCCGTGCATTGTTTGGGGCCTAACCCAACGATGCCAAGCGACACGTATGGCTCAGGCCCGGGTGCTTCTGTCGGGGTACACAAATAGGAGCGTTTATTTCCCCCTGACTTGTGCACGGATGACGAGCCTCCGACCCAATAGCCCAAGCCTGCCGGGGAAAACTGCAACCCCGTCAAGACCTGCCCCAAGCCAGAGAAGCCGCTCTAAGTATGATCAAGGAGCACATCAAGAAGACCAAGACCCCGGCAGAGGAGCCTACGCTGGCTAGCAACGCCGGCAAGCTCAACGCAACAGCCCAGGAGGGGCCCAAACCTCGCCAGCCACGTCCCCGGTGCCTGCCGGGGACCGAGGCGCACACGTCTTCAAGAAGACCCGGCAAGCCACCCCCCGGCAGGCGCGAGCCGATCGGCCACCGCTCCACTGCATCGCAACGCCAGTCACTTATCGATGCAGTGTCGAGCCCTCAGGTGGCTAAGTGGCTCTTGCTAAGCACGTGGCGGCGCACCGGAAGACATATTATATCCATATGACACCCGTCCAGAAGCGTGTCAAGACACTAAGCACCAGACGGCTAAGCGGTGGTAGAAGCTTGCCGGGGATGCGCCCCCGCACGCCACCTAGGCTAGCATTTATGGCATTTTATCCCAAGTGCCAGAGTTAGGTATGATAGCACCGTTAGCTATCTAATCATTAGGTAATGTCTGTTTTTCCACTGTGGTTGCCCCTTGACCTATAAAAGGAGGCCCAAGGCAACCTAGCTCAAGATTTCAGACCTTTGGACACTTGTACTAGCGTAGCAGCTCACCCGAAGGCAACCCTTGCCGGGTTTGAGCGCAGCGTGTGCTTTGTGTTCCCTAAGATCAATTCACTAAAGCAGGAGTAGGCTTTTACGCTTCTCAGCGGCCCGAACCTGGGTAAAACACCAGTCTCCCGTCGTCGTGCCCTCTCATGGTCTCTGCTCTTTGTGCAACGTGATCTCCCCCGCCGAACCACGAGGGACCGATGGTCCCATAGGTGATCGTGTGCATCCTGCCCCGACACCTAGGTACCTCTGGTGTCTATATAAACCAGGGGGCTTAGTTCGTAGAGGGACAAGTCAACTCATATAGGGTTTAGCTCATCCGATCTCGAGGTAGATCGAGTCTGTAACCTTCATACCCATCAATATAATCAAGCAGGACGTAGGGTTTTACCTCTTCACGAGGGCCCGAACCTGGGTAAACACCGTCTCCGTCGTTTCATGTTACCATCAATCCTAGATCTATAGTTCAGGACCCCCTACCCGAGATCCGCCGGTTTTGACACCGACAGTAGGGGTCTGCTACCGTGACATCCTTGTTGAGCTCACATTTGGGAGTGTAGGCAGCATTTATTACCCATAGGCATACTAAGGAAGAACTAAGCTTCATTAGACAGAGTATGTTGAAGATGTCTTCGAACGACACATAGAATATTTCCGTGGGGAAATCATTGCACAAACCAAGTTTTGGTGGCACCATCACTGAAAAAATGGGGCGAAATACACCTCCACTAGAGAATGCATACTTCTCCCTAGATAGAACTATGTCATGCAGAATCCTCAATTCTGTCTGCAGAAGATCGATGAGCTCCTTCGAAAGGATGGGTTCACCTGGGGAATGGTAATTCTGCCATTGAACGACAAGCCGGACTTTTTTACTCTTCTGAACTAGCTGGCTGGTCGCATTGGCCTTTGTCTTATTACCTGGTTGCTTTCTCTTCTTGTTGCGTGTCGGGTTAGGCTGGCTGGCTATATTGTCTGGCAATGCATTTGTGAGTGTCACATTGAGTGTGTTTGGACTCAGCATTGCTCCCCTGTGTGGTGGCACCTGTGTGTATGGTGGCATGAAGTCCTCATTGAACAAACTCTTCTGGCAAGGAACAACGCGTTCCTTTTGAACAAGTAGATCAGACATAGAGAATGCTTCGACAGGACCAGCAGACATAGGCCCATCAAGATTGCACATGCTGGGAGCTGATTTCTGATATTCGTGAATCAGGAAGTATCGATTAACAAGTAGATTCTTCTCATCGCCCAAATCACCACCATTGACATGGTCCTGATGACCGCCCAAATCCCCACTATTGCCATGGCCCTCACCGCCGGCATCCCCACGATTAACATGGTCCTCATCGCCGACAACCACATTGTCATTGTCCTCACCGACATGGACATTGTTGTTGTCCTCATCACCAACATGCACATAGTTGTTGTTACAAACTTCTGGTTGAATTTGACCCAAAGAGATGGTCCTCGTCCACATGTGTTGTCATTGTCCATCTGTTGTGTGGTTCTGCATACTACCTTGCTAGTTCTTCTTCTAATTTCCTTGTTTGGTGATCCGTGGTAAATTCCCCTATCAAATGATCATAATGGTACCGCCCCCTGACATAGTTATATTCGAGGGGGGTCCTTGAATTACGCAAAGTTGTTTGGGATGCCCTTTGCTGCAAGTGCAGCGTCCTGCTTGTCCCATACAGGCTTCTTCCCAACAAAACCACGGCTGCCGAGGGTGTGGTTACTTAATGTCCTTGATAGCATTTACTTCCCCCATGACGATTGGGTCATTATTGAGTTCTCTTGATTTTGCATCTTGAAAATGTTCCAATCATCTACACTAATGGTAGGCCACTTCTGCTGGATCTCGGAGATATCTATGTCGGGTTTCGTTGCAATCTCTTTTCTTGCTGCAGATTTCCAAGAACTCAAATTCTTCGAGAACTTATGGATTGCATGGTTGTTTACCTGATTCTTTGGCTACGATAGGTTGTCATACTCGTCAGGAAACTTGAATCTTGCGTGCACCCTTCTTATGAGGAGTTCTCGCAGATTAGCTTTGTCCATATCCCTTTAATTTGTCTCATTGATGGAGCAAACTTCTCGAAGGATGACACCTAGGGCTTTGTCGTAGTGAGCAGCGGCTTTCTGCGGACTAACAGGCTTGCCAGTCTAGTTAACTCGTGTGACGAAAAGCCTGTCGGTGCCAATAGCATTTTGGCTCCTAGGTTTCCGCTGCTTCTTGGATTTTGAAACATGCTCGTTCACCTCCACCCCTTAATCATCAGGAGAATACTAGTTAGTATCCTCTTCATTAGTGCCCTTATCAGGATTACCCTTCGTACCAGGAACACTTGTGTAGCCACTTCCTGTCACGTAGAAGTCATCTGGATTAACATCCCCATAATCTTCCTCGCCATGCTCGTCCGTAAATGCATCTTCGCCGTTTGCCGAATGTGTCCAAGAAGAGCCGGCCATGTCGTTCGTTCGATTGGACATCTATAGAAACAAATAGGACATATACTTATTAATTCATATAAAAATACAAAATTTCGGTATGACCTTTGCTAAAAATTGGACATATTGGCTGCCAGAAATTTGACAAAACAGAAATTAATCAATATTTCGCCAAAACATTGGCAACCCATGCATTCCTTGCAAACAATACACAAGTAACCACATTTCCTTCGAAACAAAATTTGGAGCAAAACACCTCACAATGTTACACTACAACAAATTTACTCCAAAATGATGTGTAGCAATTCTAACCCATATGTGTATGAACTCTAAAATAAGGAATTACCAGCGGAATCGAGGTGTTGGAACCGACGGGGCCGGTGGCACGACGGCGGGGGAGGGAGTACACGCGTCGCGGCGAGGTCGAGGCGATTGGGGGCGACTGTGGCTTGAGCAGCGCGGCGACAGGAGGGGCTGGTGGGCGACGACGGGGGACGGGGTAAATGTAACAGCCCGAGACCGACGCTCCAGACGCCTTCCATTTATTTTGAGTTTCGCCGTGTGTTTCGTTTGGTTGTCGCATTCATCATCGCATCATTCGCATCATCTACATAGCATCGAGACTTCGCCGCTGTCATTATTTGAAAACTTGCATCCGTTCGTAGTTGCCGGTTCTTCCCGTTCTCGCCGTTGACCGTTTCGAGGCCAACCACACACACACGCCCACGGCATCGCTAAAAATATTGTTTTAAAGCACGTATAAATATTCTCTAAATGGGTCGAAAGTTGGCGTGCGGTATTTTTGTATTGTAGGTAGACCACCTGCCGAATTTCATCGCATTCGGAGGTCATTTGATACCCAAACGGACAACTATAGCGGCACCGTCATCGGTTAAATCGCAGACATTTTCGGTATTATAAAACTTGTGCCGGGCCGCAAACCTCTCTCTTCTCAGCCCATGAACCCCCTACACAGCCCAACTAGTCACCTCTAGCCCAGCTAGCCTCCTATAGCCCAGCTAGCTTACTCCGCTTCCGGACTGTCCGATCAAGACCGAACGGTCCGAAAACGGACTAAAAGCCTCAAACCCTAGCCACACTTGCTATAAATAGACCCCTAGCCTTCCATTTCGGGCAACCCTAGCCGATTGCATCGTTTTCTGCACGCCCCAATCCCCAGTTGCCTGTCTCCCACCTCCTCCAGCGCCATCGGCTTGCCCTGGCCCGCGCAAGGCCCGCTCGTGCCCATCCGGGCCCGAATCCGCCGCCGCTGCCCGCAACAGCCGCCTCCCGCGAGCTTGTTTGTAACATCCCAAATTTTGGAATGTTATATTAATCAATTGCATGATTGATTGTTTGAATGATTGTTTGAAATGGAGTGAAAATTTGAAACTTTTAAAAACTTTTGAGTGAGAGGGAATAAAAGGACTTTCCCCTTTGTTTTGAATTCAAATTTCATCCAATACAAATCAATGAGAGAAGATGACATGACTTCTTCAAATGATGGATTTGAACTTTTGGATTTGCAAAAACTATTGAAAAATTTCTGGTTGGAATCCATTTCATATTTGGCTCCATTTTAAGGTTTGAATGAATTCAAATTCACTTGCCCAAATTCAAAATTTCTGAGAGGAGGGACATGACCCCCCAAACCAGGGATATTTTTTGTGAAATATTTGAACCTTAAAACCCAGGGGGTTATTTGAAAAATATTTGCAAAAAAGGAATAAAACCAATTTAAACATTTTCTGAAAAATCTTTTCTGTAAAGTATTTATTTTGGTCGTGGAAAAATGTTTATCTTATTGCATTTATTTTTTTGATCATTTTGGTATATAAATCTTCTATATTTGACTTTATCTTCACTTTCCTTTTCATTGTATTGTTTCCTGTTTTTGAAAAAAGGAAAAATGCTCTTTATTAGGAAATTCCCCCGAATCCCAATAGGAACAGGACCGGCCGAGGATCCCTTCGCCAGATCCGAATCAATTCGGATTGGCTGCCCGATCGCCTCGCCCTCCCCTTTCTTCCACTGACGCGCCGGGCCCACTGGCTGTTTTCCTTCCCGAGCGTTCTTCTTCCTCCTTCCTTCTTTCCTCCTTCCTTCGCTGGAGCTCTTCGCTGCCGCCGGCAACCACCGGAGCGCCGCCCCCAAGCACCACCGCGCCTCTGCCTCGCCGTCGCCATCGCCGGAGCTCCCCTCTCCCCTCTGTAAGTCACGGCGATGCCCTCCTCCGTCCGATCTGATTTGAACGTCTAGGATTAGAAACCCCGTACCGTTTCGGTTTAATAAAAAGAACCGTCGGTTTTCTTTTAGTTATTTTAGACCGAAGCGTTTTCCTTTTATTTGTGCATGTTCGCTCGTTAGCACCCGCAAGCGCACGCCCATAGCCAATGGCATTCGGCCACGTAGCCTGTTCACTATTTAAGTTTTTCTTTTATTTTCTGTTTTCTGTTTTAAAAACAGAATAGTTCTGTTTTTGTTTTTGCTTTATCCTTTAGGATATTTAGAGTTTTTATTTGATTCTTTTTTGCATTACGTCACAATTTTATTTTAGTTTCTGTAGATATAAAGTTTGACCATGTTTGAAAATTTTAAATTTGAATTCAAACATATTTGCTTCAAACACTAAATTGCTTATATCTTGAGTTTAAAAATAGATTTTGAGTTGATTATTTTTTTCTACTTGTCACTAGTGACTTTATTTAACATTAGGTAGAATTTGAGAATTTTTAGAATATCTTAAATTAGGGTTACAAGCAAAACAGATTCTGTTTTAGTTCTTTTAGGTTTATTTCTATTTCTTTTGTTTTAATTGTTTTAATTTATTTTCTTTTAGACTAGTTGACAAGTTTTACTTTGTTTTCTGTTAGTTAGAAGTAATATTTCAACCAAGTTTATTTTATGTTATTTATTATTTTGATAGCATGAAATCAATTCTAGTTAAATCATAACTTGCAAATTGATTTCAATGCTAGTTTAATTTCCTTTTGAAAATATTTTTATAAGTTGTTTTGTAGTTTTATTATTCTGTTAACCTTAGTTTAGACTAGAACCAATTTGTATTATAATTGAAATGGTTTGTGGTTTAACTCTAGGTTAATTTTGGTTCGGCCATAAGAAGTGGTTAATGAAAACTTGTCAAATAGTTCTTTTGTTAAATAAAGGTTTATGAGAAAATACTTTCTATTATTTATTTGTTTTATATTTTTTTTGTTTTCTGTTATTTTAGTATTTTTGTTGTTTTTCTTGTTGTTAAGTTTGTTAGACAACACTTATGTTGTTAGTGTGTTGTTTTCATAATTTTTAGTTGTTCTTCAAAAGTAATTCTTTTTGCTAGTAAAATATTTGCTAAAATACTTTTGTCAGATTTTACTTTGTTGTTGTCTTGTTGCTATTGAAAATATGATTATTTGTAGGGAAAACTACTTTGGGTTGTTTTGATGAAGTTTTGTTGTTTTAACTGTTGTCTTAAGTATTTCCTTCCCCACGACCTTATTGTGTTTAGTTTTGTGTTGTTTCTTGTTTAATAGTATTGATTGTTAGAAGTGTTTGCTTATGAATGCAATGTTTGACTATATAGATTTCATCGGAGAGTGATGAATAGTTCTATCAAGTTATTTTTTTTGAGAGTGATATTATCTTCATCAACCTTACCAGGCAAGTTCACATTGATCATATTTTACCTAAGGTTTTTATTGCATTAGTTCAACCTCCTCCACCATTGCATACAAAGTAGGTACTTGGAAACTTGGTTCTTGAGTAGTATCATGTGGTAGGCACCCATAAACCCTTGTTACTTTGGCCAGGGACGTTATATTTATTTTGCTATGCTTGTAGTAGACGGGGTTTCGTTGAGTGTTTATCATGAGAGTTGTGAGACTTAATTGATGATCAAGACCTCAAGACTTCAAGAATGATTTTTCAAGACCTCATGATGCAATATACCTCTGGGTGGATGATGGTTGCACGGCGCCCTGGAGAAACCAGTGGTTAGCCTAGGTGTTGCTGGAGAAGTGCCAGTATTCACGCGGAAAGGTCCACCCAGGCACAAAGAGATGGATGGATACTTGAAGACCCGAGGCTTACGTGCACAGCCACAAGCCATTATGGGCTCTGGCTTGGTTGGGCATCGTGGTGACTCTGGACGGGCGGTGCTACGAGATGTAGAAGAACGGTAGGATTGGATGGGCACCGACAGTGGCTCAGAGGAACCCTTTGGAAGACCATGTTTTGATCATCTTGTTCTCAAACACCCTGAAGTGCGAGGACTTCAACGGAGGCGATCAAATCTTGTGGGGAACGTGTGCAAAACTCTACAGAGTACCAAACCTAATCAATTAGCCATGTCCACGGTCATGGACAACTTGAGCCAAAGAAACTGAAACTATCAGGAACTCTCAACACAAATAATATTAATGAAGTGGGTGTTATTGTTAACTTGGGTATGAGAATTGGTTGGTGGAACCTTCTCATTAATCAACCAACATTGTAGTAATAATTTTTCTTTTGCCCCCTCTCTTGTTGTAGGAAAATTTTGCTTTATGCAAAACTTAAACTTACAGCCCCACCTGCCAAATATGCATATAGTATAGATGATATTTTTTCACCCCTCTCTCTTGTGACTTGCCGCATATTCAATATGCTGACCTACACGGCTGCAACGTCTTATGTTGCAGATACTTTTCTACGACGAGTAAGAGTACGATTCAGGGTTACGGTCTGCACTCAACCTGCCGTTGGTGTTTATTGGGACTCCACTCCCGTTGACTATTTCCGCTGAGATTTTAAGGTATATATCAGTTTTACGTTATTTACATGTGATTGAACTTTGATATATACATTGATGTACTGTGTGTGCCAGCATACTGATCCAGGGATGGCACAGAACACACAGAGGCCTGACTCGTTTTGAGTCGGGACGCTACAGAAATGGTATCAGAGCACATGTTGACTGTAGGATGTGACCCTAGGAAATGGCTTAGAAATATGAAGACCTTGATAGGAACAAATTTTATTCTCCACTACTCTCATAATCTTCTTAATCCTTTTACTGAACCTTCCTTATTTCAAACTATAGATGGAGAGCTACATCCTGAACAAAAGAGAGGACTACGAGGATGTTCTCGAAGGTCCATTCCTCATGGAGCTGGTACAGATGATGAAGCTGCCGATACTTGAGATCAAGGTGAACAAGAGGAAGTCTGGATTCTGGGGCGTCAGAACTAAAGTTTTTGGACGTAAAGAAGACCCCAAGACTGAAGACATCAACTATGGCACATTGAACCATGAATGTGAGATGGGCATGAACACTGCTGTCCATGACGCTATCGCACGCTTGAGCTATCGTCATCGTGCTGAGTTAGGCACCCACTACTTTGGAAGGCTTGGAGGGCGGAAGCCTAATGGAGCATACATCATTCTGACAGATGAACAGAAGAAGAAGTGTTCACCTGTACTGGTGTATAATCAAGAACTGGAGCACTACATCAAGACCCTTCAAATGGACCTTCTCTCAGAATTATTTGAGAACGAAGCACTTCGTGAGAACCTCAAGGCCGAGAAGCTAAAGGTAGCCAATCTGAAGAAACACGATCCTGAGATTCAGAAGCTTCGTCAAGACTTGAAGAACAGTCAGGCCATGGCACATGCTGGTGATGTTGAAATCCAGAAGCTCAAGAACCAACTCCTGGAACTATAGGGGCGCCACAGGAAACTCCGCATCAACAGGGATAATTTGGCAGAAGAACTTGAGAAGATCAAGCATGACCAGAAGAAGCCCAGTGACGATGAAGACATGATATAAACTAGCTTAGTAGTAGCCCCACCATGAGAGAATAAAAGATGAACGTTTTTTGCGATTTGTGTGATCGACCATACCAACCTTATGTGGGTGGCGATACTATAGTATTGATTGAACTTTATGAATGTGTGGACTTGAGATTTTGATGTTTTGTGTCTTTGAGTTGTTTGTATCCTTTCCCTCTCTCTCTTACCCGTCTCCTCCCCAAAACCTTGAACCCAATAGATGGCGTATGAAGCTGGACTTGTATTCTCCGGACCAATGACCCAGCTGGAGGCTAAAATATGGATTCAGAACATGGAGAACCACTTCAGGAGAAAATTGATTACAAGGAAGTATGAGGTTCCGCACGCTCTTCAGTACTTTACCCAAAGTGCTGCTATCTGGTGAAAAATGCATCACGCCATACAAGGGTTTAATGGAGCAAAAACTTGGGAAGAATTCAAGAAGACTCTGTTAAGATCACGTCTCATTCAGAATCACTGTGATAACCCAATGAAGAAGCCTTGTGCATGCAAGATCTATGGAGAGATAGGACACACCCAGGAAGAACACAAGGATGGATGCCCTCATTGTGAAAAAAATCACCCAGCTGAGGAATGCCCAACTAGACAGGTGACATGTTTCTTTTGTGAAGGAACCACTCATTTTCCGGCACAATGTCAACTCTACCCCAAGGTACAAGAAGTCATGAAGCAGCAGAAGGAAGCAATGAAAGAAGCCCTCGGGAAAAAGTTAGAAGAACCCAGGATGATGGGAGACATACCAGACCCAATCATAGATATCAAGTCATGTTATTCATGTGGAGAAGAAGGACATATCTCTCAAGATTGTCCGAACGAGTATCTGGGAGACTTCCCGACAAAAGAAGTGCAATACAATCCTAAGGAGATAGAAGTGATGATCAACCTGGACAAGAAGAAAGGCCAAGTAAGTGGAGGCACCAGATGTTTGCATTGTAGCTTGGAGAGGCCCCACTGTTTTTGAAAGAAGTATGAGACAAGCATCAGGAAAGGAACCCAACCCAAGAAGAAGAAAAGGACTCCGTGGTTTTCTACACGGAAGGATCTGAGCCACATCACTTGTCATCGGTGCAACAAGACCGGACACTACTCCTATACCTGCCCGGAGAAGAAGGCTAAACATGAGTAGTTTGAGTTTTGGATTTTGGAAGTAATAAATGTAATAGGAAGCACTGCTTTTTTTCTTGAGGTTATGAAGTTGGATTATGTAACGGAAGTCCCAAAGATTGTAATAACTTCATGCATCAATAGAATTTATTGTCATGAATTTCTATGTTGAATTGTATGAGTTGTTACTCTATAAACAAAGATCTCGGACCATTTTTCGAGGATATGAGAAAATATGGTCTATGCAGGCATATGTACATTTCATTTTAAGTGTGGTAGTAACCGGTAAAACCACAGGATCCAAGGAAAAAGAAAGTACCGTTCAAGCCAAGGAGTCTGACACAATGAAATCATGTGAAGGTAATGCTGGACCATATCAAACTATGTGGATGACAACATTTGTAATAAAGTACTTTTAGAAGTTGGAGCTTTGAGAATAGAACGAGGATGGAATGAAGGAATGATTATGATGAACCAATACTTATTGTTAAACAAACCAATGGAAAGGAAAATGAATTCCACCGAGTGGAATCTGGACAAGAATAAGTCCGTGATTTATTTTGATTACCCCAAGAGTATGATGGAATGAATTGAAGATAATGTTGGAATATGAAACTCTAGTAACCCCAAGGGTGAGTTAAAGATGTACAAGTAATCAAGTGAGCCCACAAACCACAGACCGCAGGATTGATAAGGATTAAGCTCTACCTTTATGAAGGAAGGAACTTGGAAGCTATGACAGATCAGCAGACGTTTTCTTAGGAGAATACGTAAACCTGAGAGTTGTGAAGAAACGATAGTTTGTGTGTTCATCTTGCAGAATCAATGGATTTATCCGAACTTCGTTCGTGGACAAGAGAAATTCTGCAGTGCTTGTGAGGAAGCCCAAGTGCTAGAATACGAGATTCGCTAAACCTTATACAGAGTAATGATTTGGGTGCGGAATGGATTGATCACCATGACGACTTACTCGTATCATTCGCTCTTGTTATTCGGAATGGTAAATCTGAGAGACTTACCCATAGTAAAGAGACGACGATCTTTGAAGCTTTTGTTTTAAGCCTTAGAATGGTATGATGAAGACCCCTTGTACTTGGCAGTTGTTACCAAACGTAGGAATTTTACGGTGAGGATGAAGCCAAGACCCATTTCACTATAGGATAACCACTGATGGTAGACCACCATGAGATCATCGATAAGTTATTTAGAATGATCACGAGACTCATCAGTTAAGGAGGCCCAGTAACGGAAGAACTTTGTATTGACCAAGAAAGCACTGTAATTTTGAAGGAAACGTTATGAATATAATGGAAGAGCAACACCACAGGAGTTACTATGGAGAATGTGAGGAGACAAATATTGCCAAGGACCCCAGAGGATTGTCATAACTTTTGAGGGACCTGTAACTCTCATTTTAAGTGTGGTAGACCCAACACTTTCAGGTCAATGGATTTGCTAGGAGACCCCAAACCCTAACCTTTTCTTTCTAGCCCTTTTCGAATCTCGAGGACGAGATTCATTTTAAGTGTGGTAGGTTTGTAACATCCCAAATTTTGGAATGTTATATTAATCAATTGCATGATTGATTGTTTGAATGATTGTTCGAAATGGAGTGAAAATTTGAAACTTTTAAAAACTTTTGAGTGAGAGGGAATAAAAGGACTTTCCCCTTTGTTTTGAATTCAAATTTCATCCAATACAAATCAATGGGAGAAGATGACATGACTTCTTCAAATGATGGATTTGAACTTTTGGATTTGCAAAAAACTATTGAAAATTTTCTGGTTGGAATCCATTTCATATTTGGCTCCATTTTAAGGTTTGAATGAATTCAAATTCACTTGCCCAAATTCAAAATTTCTGAGAGCAAGGACATGACACTCCAAACCAGGGATATTTTTTGTGAAATATTTGAACCTTAAAACCCAGGGGGTTATTTGAAAAATATTTGCAAAAAAGGAATAAAACCAATTCAAACATTTTCTGAAAAATCTTTTCTGTAAAGTATTTATTTTGGCCGTGGAAAAATGTTTATCTTATTGCATTTATTTTTTTGATCATTTTGGTATATAAATCTTCTATATTTGACTTTATCTTCACTTTCCTTTTCATTGTATTGTTTCCTGTTTTTGAAAAAAAGGAAAAAGGCTCTTTATTAGGAAATTCCCCCGAAGCCCAATAGGAACAGGACCGGCCCAGGATCCCTTCGCCAGATCCGAATCAATTCGGATCGGCCGCCCGATCACCTCGCCCTCCCCTTTCTTCCACTAACGCGTCGGGCCCACTGGCTATTTTCCTTCCCGAGCGTTCTTCTTCCTCCTTCCGTCTTTCCTCCTTCCTTCCGGGCCCACTGGTCTCACATGAAAAGTATTTTTGTTTTCTGTTATTTTAGTATTTTTGTTGTTTTTCTTGTTGTTAGGTTTGTTAGACAACACTTATGTTGTTAGTGTGTTGTTTTCATAATTTTTAGTTGTTCTTCAAAAGTAATTCTTTTTGCTAGTAAAATATTTGCTAAAATACTTTTGTCAGATTTATTTGTTTTATATTTTTTTATATACTCTAGGTTTATTTGTTTTATATACTCTAGGTTTATTTGTTTTATATTTGTTTTATATACTCTAGGTTTATTTGTTTTATATTTTTTTGTTTTCTGTTATTTTAGTATTTTTGTTGTTTTTCTTGTTGTTAAGTTTGTTAGACAACACTTATGTTGTTAGTGTGTTGTTTTCATAATTTTTAGTTGTTCTTCAAAAGTAATTCTTTTTGCTAGTAAAATATTTGCTAAAATACTTTTGTTAGATTTTACTTTGTTGTTGTCTTGTTGCTATTGAAAATATGATTATTTGTAGGGAAAACTATTTGGGTTGTTTTGATGAAGTTTTGTTGTTTTAACTTTTGTCTTAAGTATTCCTTCGCCATGACCTTATTGTGTTTAGTTTTGTGTTGTTTCTTGTTTGATAGTATTGATTGCTAGAAGTGTTTGCTTATGAATGCAATGTTTGACTATATAGATTTGATCGGAGAGTGACGAATAGTTCTATCAAGTTATTTTTCTGAGAGTGATATTATCTTCATCAACCTTACCAGGCAAGTTCACATTGATCATATTTTACCTATGGTTTTTATTGCATTAGTTCAACCTCCTCCACCATTGCATACAAAGTAGGTACTTGGAAACTTGGTTTTTGAGTAGTATCCTGTGGTAGGCACCCATAAACCCTTGTTACTTTGGCCAGGGACGTTATTTTTATTTTGCTATGCTTGTAGTAGACGTGGTTTCGTTGAGTGTTTATCATGAGAGTTGTGAGACTTAATTGATGATCAAGACCTCAAGACTTCAAGAATGATTTTTCAAGACCTCATGATGCAATATACCTCTGGGTGGATGATGGTTGAACAGCGCCCTGGAGAAACCAGTGGTTAGCCTATGTGTTGCTGGAGAAGTGCCAGTATTCACGCGGAAAGGTCCACCCAGGCACAAAGAGATGGATGGATACTTGAAGACCCAAGGCTTACGTGCACAACCACAAGCCATTATGGGCTCTGGTTTGGTTGGACATCGTGGTGACTCTGGACGGTCGGCTCCGGCGAAGGAAGGAGGATAGAAGGAAGGAGGAAGAAGAACGCTCGGGAAGGAAAACGGCCAGTGGGCCCAACGCGTCAGTGGAAGAAAGGGGAGGGCGAGGCGACCGGGCGGCCGATCCGAATTGATTCAGATCTGGCGAAGGGATCCTAGGCCGGTCCTGTTCCTATTGGGCTTCGGGGGAATTTCCTAATAAAGAGCCTTTTTCCTTTTTTTCAAAAATAGGAAACAATACAATGAAAAGGAAAGTGAAGATAAAGTCAAATATAGAAGATTTATATACCAAAATGATCAAAAAAATAAATGCAATAAGATAAACATTTTTCCATGGCCAAAATAAATACTTTACAGAAAATATTTTTCAGAAAATGTTTGAATTGGTTTTATTCCTTTTTTGCAAATATTTTTCAAATAACCCCCTGGGTTTTAAGTTACAAATATTTCACAAAAAATATCCCTGGTTTGGAGGGTCATGTCCCTGCTCTCAGAAATTTTGAATTTGGGCAAGTGAATTTGAATTCATTCAAACCTTAAAATGGAGCCAAATATGAAATGGATTCCAACCAGAAAATTTTCAATAGTTTTTTGCAAATCCAAAAGTTCAAATCCATCATTTGAAGAAGTCATGTCATCTTCTCTCATTGATTTGTATTGGATGAAATTTGAATTCAAAACAAAGGGGAAAGTCCTTTTATTCCCTCTCACTCAAAAGTTTTTAAAAGTTTCAAATTTTCACTCCATTTCAAACAATCATTCAAACAATCAATCATGCAATTGATTAATATAACATTCCAAAATTTGGGATGTTACATTCTTGCGCCCATGGCCTTCAGCCGAGCACATCATCACCGAAGCCCTTTCCCGGAGCGCCGTCCCGGCCGATCGCCGAAGGACCTCGCCGCGCCGGAAGCCACCGTCGCTGGCCAGGTCGACCCCGAGCGCCGCCCCTCATTCCCTACTCCTTCCTCCCCGTCTCACCTCTCTCTCTCTCTCTCTCTCTCTCTCTCTATTGTAGCAAAACCGTCGTCGCCATGTATCTGGAGCTCGCGCCCGTCGTCGCTGCGTGCCCGCAGTCGCCAGAAATGGACGGATCCGGCACCCCCGACCTTAGATCCGCTCATTCCCAGCCAGATCCCGCTGCTAGCCGCCTCGTCCCCGCCTCCTTGCGCCGCTGCCATGGCCTCGTGCTCCTGGAGAGCACGAGAGGACGAAGATGCCCGCTCGCCTCGCTCGCCGTGCATTGACCGTGGGGTGGGCCATGACCTCACCTCCCCTCGGTCCACAGGCAGGCCAGCTCCGCCCGCGGCCCAGGCGTGCCCCAACCCAGCTCGCCTCGTGCGGCCTCCTCTCAGATCCGGGCCAAGCCCATGGTGAGCCTCGGTTTGCCCATCCCCATGCCACTATATGTCGCTACTGCGCATTATAGCTATGATGCGCCCATGTGCCACTGTTGGGCCAGTCAGATTCGGCCTAGTAGTGTTTTTTTATGTCCAGCGAATTTATCTATTTAGTAGAGAATTACAGATTTGCAGAAAACCCCCTAAACATCATGCATACCATAACTCTCAAACCGTGCATCGTATGAAAAAACTTTATATATGAAAAATGATCAGAATTTCGTGTAATCTAATAATATCCAACTTTCACACATGTAAAAAAATATTTATCTTGCTGTTACCATGTATTTTGCGTATATGCCATGTTAAAATGGTTTTTATCATAACTAAATAACCGTAGCTCCGTTTAAAATGATCAACATATGTAACTTGACTAGAAAAATGTGTAGAATCTCATGGCACACTTTATATGTTTAAAAACTATAAAATATGCTTAAGACAGATCTGGACCAAATTCATAATATGCATATGAGGTCGTTTTGGAAATGCTATATGTTGTTTCCAGCCTCATTTAAAATGCCTAGATGATGTACTTGTGTATGGTTCACCTCTTGTCATGATAAATAACATTTAAAATGATTGTTTAGTTAAACAACATTAACCACATTTCTCATAATATGGAGAGTCATTATTTTGTTTTATGTATGTTCCCCTTCTCCATTTAAAATTGCTTTAATTCCATCTTCACCTTATGCCATGACCACCCATGTTAAACAACATTTAATATTGATGAGTACCTAAACGAGAGTGAACTAAATGATTCGAACGTGGAGTTTCATCAATATGCAACTCGTTGCATATTAGGCTTCACTTAATGTGTAGTGTTTGATTCGTGCACCTTGCAATGCCATGCCATGCATATTTAAACTTGACATGCATCATCATTGCTTGCGCATCATGTCATGCATATGTTGTGGTGTTTATCATGTGTTGATTGTTGTTTTCGGATTGCTTCTTCTCGATAGAGTTCCGAAAGCGTTCGGTGTGTGAGGATTAGTTCGACTACGTTGGTTCGTCTAGTTCACGGATTCGTTCTTCTTCCATGCGAGATCTCAGGCAAGGTGACCATTTCCCTGGATACCACTACTATCATTGCCATACTAGTTGTTTCGTTTCTATCGCTATGTCTCGCTACCTACCACTTGTTTGTCAAGCCTCCCAAAATGCCATGATAAGCCTCTAACCCTCCACATCCCAACAAACCATTGTTTTTCTATGTTACCGCTTGCTCAGCCCTTCTTATAGCATTGCTAGTTGCAGGTGCAAGTTGTTTCCATGTGACAACATGGATATTTTGAGATATCACAATATTATTGTTATTTAATTTAATGCACGTTTATACTTGGTAAAAGGTGGAAGGCTTGGCCTTTTGCTCGGTGTTTTGTTCCACTTTTTCCACCCTAGTTACTTGGGTACCGGTGTTATGTTCCATATTGAGCGCTCCTAACATGCTTGGGGTTGTTATGGGGACCCCCTTGATTTTCGTTTTGGGATAAAACTCTTCTGGCAAGGCCCAACATTAGTTTTACCATTCGCCAACCTAAAAAAACTTGCATAGGGACTTTGCGGACCCCGTGGTTAATTAATCAACAACCCGGGCTAGTGCCCTCATGAGTGTTGGTCCAAACTTGTCAACCGCCAGTGGCCGCCAGGGGCAACTCTGCGATTGGCCTACTGGAAGTTTGGACAATCCGGTCGTGTCCTGAGAACGAGATACGTGGCTACTATCGAGTTCGTCGACACGTCGGGCGGCCTTGCTCGATTTGTTTTACCTTTCTCGAACATCTTGTGCACGGAATTCTGAGGATACTTTGGGCTATCTCGAGGTTGAGGTTTTCCACCGGAATTATGAGGATACTACGGGCAATCCCGTGGTTGAGGTTTTCCACGCAGCTTGTGGCTAGTTTGTGATGGATGAGTTGGAGCACCCCTGCAGGGTTAGATCTTTCTGAAAGCCGTGCCCACGGTTATGTGGCAACTTGGAAATTTGTTTAACATCCGATCATAGAAAACTTAAAGTAAACTCAAATAAAATACACCAACTGTGTGCGTAACCGTGACTGTCTCTACTCGTGAGTTCTGAACCGAGAGAACACAGTGGGGTTATGTTTGACTCATAAGTAGGTGTTCAGGATAACTTAGTGATCATTACTAGTTCACGTCCGTTTATGCGTAGATCACCCTTCTTATTCTTGTACTCGTAAGTTAGCCATTCAAATAAATGCTTAGTGCTTGCTGTAGCCTCACCACTTAACCATATCTCACCCATTCAGCTTTGCTAGTCTTGATACCCTTGGAAATGAGATTGTTGAGTCCCTGTGGCTCACAGATTACTACAACAATAGTTGCAGGTACATGTAATGCGATGCTTTGACGTGAGAACGATGATTGTTTGATTTGGAGTTCTTCTTCTTCATCATCGATCATAGGATGGGTTCCAGGCCGGCAGCCTGGGATAGCAAGGATGGATGTTTCTTTTATCGTTTATTTTCGTCCGTGGCCGGACCCAGCTCTTCTGTATGGTGATTGAAGGTATTTTTGTATTTGAGATCATCATGATTTAGCTTGTGGCGAGTGTAAGCCAATTCCATATACTCATCTCCTCTTTACATGTACTTGTAACGATATCCATTCTTGCGAAACGACTGATACGTCTCCAATGTATCTATAATTTTTGATTGTTCCATGCTAATATATTATCATTCTAGGATACTTTTTGGGTATTTATTTACCAATTTATAATATTTTGAGCACTAACCTATTGACCCAGTGCCCAGTTCCAGTTCCTGTTTTTTGCATGTTTTTGCCTATTCAAAGTTACAGTACCAAACATAGTCCAATTGCCACGAAACTTTTTCACGATTTTTTCTGGACCAATACAAGACCTAGAAGCTTTAGAGGAAGGCCGGAAGGTGCACCAGGGCCCCACCACATATCCCACCGCGCCACCAGGGGGGCACGGCCAGATATGTGGTGGCCCCCTATGCGTCTCCTGACGTCGTTCTCTAGCCTATAAATTCACATCTACCCTAAAAACACCAGAAGCGCTCCCGAAACACTTTTTCCGCCGCCGCAAGTCTCTGTTCCGACGGGAGGCCATCTACACCTCTGTTCCGGCACCGTGCCGGAGGGGAGATCGATCACGGAGGGCCTATTCATCAACCTTGCTGCCCTCACCATGATGTGTGAGTAGTTCACCACAGACCTACGGGTTCGTTGGTAGTACCTAGATGGCAATCTCTCTCTCTCTCTTTCTCGATCTTCAATACAATGTTCATCGCATCTTTGCCTTGATCTATCCGATAATCCCTTTGCACGGTGTGTTTGTTGGGATCCGATGAATTGTGAGTTTATGTTCAGATTATCCATGAAAAGTATTTGAGTCAAATCTGATTACTATGATTCTTATTTGCATGATCATCATAGCTTCGTAATGCTCTCCGATCTATTGAGATAGTTTGGCCAACTAGATTGATATTTCTTCGGTGAGTGGTGCGTTGTAGTAGGTTCAACCTGGTGAGTTTCTATATCCCAGTGACAGAAGGGGACAAGTTGCTTCTTTGTGTTGCTGCTACTAAGGATAAAACGATGGGGTTTATTCATATTGATTGAGTTTACTTTGTCTACATCATGTCAATGTTCTCCAAGCATTACTCTGTTTTACTTAATACTCTAGATGCATGCTGGATAGCGGTCGATGGGTGGAGTAATAGTAATAGGTGCACGCAGGAGTCGACCTATTTGCTTATGGATGTGATGCCTATATACACATGATCATTGCCATGAAAATCGCATAACTATTCGCTTTTCTATCAATTGCCCGACAGTAATTTGTTTACCCATTGTATGCTTTGCTTATGAGAGATGCCACTAGAGAACTCTACGCCCCCGGGTCTATTCACTTATATATTCACAAACGCTATCATTACCTTGCTGTTATTTATTACCTTTTATTTTATTTTGCACTTTACTATTATCTACACAACTCACTTGCTTGCAAATAACTAGATCAAGGGGATTGACAACCCTCTTGTCGACGTTGGGTGCAAGTTGTTTGTTCTTTTGTGTGCAGCTGCTGAAGACAGTTGAGGATTGGTATTCCTATTGGTTCAATAAACCTTGGTTTCATAACTGAGGGAAATACTTACCCACTTTGTGCTTCGATTACCCGTTCCTCTTCACGGAAAACCCAACGCAGATCACGAGTATCAGGAAGTATTTCTGGCGACGTTGCCGGGGAATACCATCACCAACTATCAAGTAACTTTGCACAAAATTTCATTCACTTGTTCTTCTTTTTATTTGCTGTTATATTTAGTGTGTTTCAGAAAAATCAAAATACAAAAATATTTACCTTTGCTAGCTACTAGTTTACTTCTTTGTTTACTTCACTAGTTTGCTAGTTTGATTGTCTCGTCTCTAGTTTGCTTGCTTGCCTAGCTATGCTATCTTTATATTTATGACAAAATAACATAAAGTAAAAAAGCAAAGATAAAGATAAATGGATCCTCATCCACTTGCTAATCTTTTCAAAAGGCCCGATCATGTTGAAACAATTGCTAGTGAGAGTTCACTAGATTATCTTTATGAGGTCTTGCTTGAAAATCATGAATCTAAAAATTGTGAAATTTATAAAGAGATTCATGATAGCTCCTTGAATGAAAAGCATGATTGACATGTTGTTAGTATGAATTCTCTAAATATCCATGATGCTAATGATATGCAAAACCACAAGCTAGGGGATGCTATGCTTGATGAAGATGATATTTTTTGTCCCACATGTTTTGGTGAGCAAATTTATTATGATGATTGCATACCTCCTATTTATGATGAATGTGGTGATGACACGTATGCTATAATTGGTAATGATAACCATGAAACTTGTCATCATTATTTTAATATTCAATTTCGTTATGATAATCAAGTGTCACATTATAGTTAATTTGTTGAGTTTGCTCCCACTACCATGAATGAGAAGGAGTTTGCTTATGTGAAGAGTGATAAATTTTCTATGCTTGTAGATCATGAAAAGAATGCTTATGTGATAGTTATATTGTGAGGTTACTTAATGATGCTACAGAAAATTATTATGAGGGAGGAACATCTGTTTATAGGCTTTGCAATAATATCAAGTTTCCTCCCTATGTGTTCAAAGTTCTGAAGTTATGCTTGCTTTGCCATCCTATGCTAGTTGATTCTTGCTCCCATAGATTGTTTGCTCATAAAATCCCTATGCATAGGAAGTATGTTAGACTTAAATGTGTTTGTCACATGTCTTATGATGCTCTCTTTGTGCTTTAACTCTTGTCTTTTATGTAAGCATCATTATTATCCTAAGCCTATCTTGATGGCTATAAAGAAAGAGCTTGTTGGGAGACAACCCAATAGTTATCATTTATTTCTATTTATTTTTAATAACATTATTATTTCCTCTGTAATGATTATGTTTTTGTTTTTAAATTAGTGTTTGTGCCAAGTAAAGCCTTTGGGATGACTCACAACATGAGTAGAATCGATGCTGAAACAAAAACAGAAACTTTTGACTCCAGTATAGGAATTTTCATTTTTTACTAGGGCCCGATCTTGACCTGAAATTTTAACACAGTATTTCTATACAAATTCTTTATGTTGTACTAATTTTTTCAGAATTTGTAGAGTTACAGAAGTATGGTCTCTTTATAGATTGCTACAGACTGCTCTGTTTTAAACAGATTTTGTTTTGCTTGCATAGTTTGCTTTTTTTGATTATGCCATGGACTATATCGGGGGGTGTAAGCCATGGGGAAGTTAGAATACAATACCTATTATGGAAAAATGAATTTGAATCAATTTATCACAGTACCTCAAGTATGCAATATGTTTCTTATACGAACGGATCTCACGAAGTTTTGTTGAGTTTTGTGTGATTGAAGTTTTCAAGTTTTGGGTGTGATCACGATGGACTACGGAATAAGGAGTAGCAAGAGCCCAAGCTTGGGGATGCCCAAGGCACCCCAAGTATAATTCTAAGGAGACTCAAGCCTCTAAGCTTGGGGGTGCCCCGGAAGGCATCCCCTCTTTCGTCTCAATCCATCAGTATGTCACTTGGAGCTATAGTTTTATTCATCACATGATATGTGTTTTGCTTGGAGCGTCGTTTGCTTTTGTTTACTTTTACTTTCAGTTTGTCACAATCATCATTTGCTGAATATACCTATTTGGGAGAGACACACCTTCATGATAATTTGCTAGAATACTCTATGTGCTTCACTTATATCTTTTGAGCTAGGCAGTTGCTCTAGTACTTCACTTATATCTTTTTTAGCACGGTGGCGTGTAGATTTTATAGAAATAATATGCTCTCGTTCTTCACTTATACTTGTTTGAGAGTTTAATTAATAGTGACGGTAATTTGCATGGGTCATAAGACTAGTCCAAGAATATTAGGTATTCAATGAATGATAATCAAAACCATCGTGTAGCACATATAGAGAAGTTGTGGGTTAATGACATTGATGTAGTAATATGAAAAAGGCGTGAGTCCAAAATTGTTGATTCGTAGAAGTGTTGAGATTAAGAGGTATTAACTTGTTATTCATCTAAAAATTAAAGAGGCATGGTGATGATGTGTGAGCATTTCTATTCCTCGTTGAAATCCTAGTGTTGTTTCGAGTCGGGGGTGCGCGATGGTTAACTCCTACCAACCTACTCCCTCGGGGTATGCGAGGAGTACTTTGATTTGTGATAAAACTAATAAAACTTTGCAATAAGTATGTGATATGACTAATGTGATACCATGGACATACACACCTTCACCTTCTCATATTTGCTAGCCTCTTTGGTACCGTGCATAGTCCATTCTCACCTCGAGGATCGGCGCAAATATTCGCCGGTGCATCCAAACCCTGTGACATGATACGCTCTGTTGCACATAAGCCTCATTATATCTTCCTCAAAACAGCCACCATACCTACCTATTATGGCATTTCCATAGCCATTCCGAGATATATTGCCATGCAAATTCCATCGTCACTCCACATGACTAGTTGTTTCATCATCATATTGCTTTGCATGATCATATAGAGCTGACATAGTATTTGTGGCAAAGCCACCGTTCATCATATTTTTGATACATGTCACACTAGATCATTGCACATTCTGGTACACTGCCAGAGGCATTCATACAGAGTCATATCTTCCTATCAGTCCTTCACGTTGAGTTGTAAGTAAATAAAACTGTGATGATCATCATTATTAGAGAATTGTCCGAGTGACGAAAGGATGATGGAGACTATGACCCCCCCCCCCCCACACACACACACAAGTCGGGATGAGACTCCATACAAAAAATGAAATAAAAATGGGGGAGACCAAATGAGCCCACCATATAAAAAAAGAGAAAATGGGGGAGGCAAAAAAAGAGAAAAGCCCACCATAAAAAATGAGAGAAAAGAGAGAAGGGACTTTGCTACTATCCTTTACCACACTTGTGCCTTAAAGTGGCACCATGTTCTTCATATAGAGAGTCTCCTATGTTGACACTTCCATATGCTAGTGGGAACTACCTTTTCTTATAATAAACTTGGCTTGTATATTCCGATGACAGGCTTCCTCAAATGCCCGAGGTCTTCATGAGCAAGCAAGTTTGATGCACAGCCCACTTAGCTTCAGTTGAGCTTTCATACACTTATAGCTCTAGTGCATCATTTGCACGGAAATCCCTACTCCTTGCATTGACATGTATCGATGAGCATCTCCATAGCTCGTTGGTACGCCTAGTTGATGTGAGATTATCTTCTCCACTTTTTTCCCCTTTGATACCTACCACCATATTCTATACCACCTATATGCTATGTCCAATGGTTCACGCTCATGTATTGCGTGAAGAATAAAAAGTTGATGCATATTGAAAAAGTATGATCCAATTGCCTGACTTGGACACCGTGGTGCTTAACATTTGTATCTATGTGGTGAAGACGGAGTCATGCCTTGCTAATATAATAAGATGAGTAGGGGTAAACAATCGTATACTTTAAAAAACCAATGATTTTGTTTCTATACTTATAAATATTACTATGTTGTTGTTTTTTAATTCATCATTTCTCAATGATCATACATACCAAAGATTACATAATGGGTAGCATGTCAAATCAAAAATTCTATTTTTATCATTTACCTACTCGAGGACGAGCAGGAATTAAGCTTGGGGATGCTGATACGTCTCCAACGTATCTATAATTTTTTATTGTTCCATTCTAATATATTATCATTCTAGGATACTTTTTGGGTATTTATTTACCAATTTATAATATTTTTGAGCACTAACCTATTGACCCAGTGCTCAGTGCCAGTTCCTGTTTTCTGCGTCTTTTTGCCTTTCCAGAGTTACAGTACCAAACGAAGTCCAATTGCCGCGAAACTTTTTGACGATTTTTTCTGGACCAATACAAGACCTAGAAGCTTCGGAGGAAGGCCGGAAGGTGCACCAGGGCCCCACCACATATCCCACCGTGCCACCAGGGGGGTGCGGCTAGATATGTGGTGGCCCCTTGGTGCGTCTCCCGACGTCGTTCTCTCGCCTATAAATTCACATCTACCCTAAAAACACCAGAAGCGCTCCCGAAACACTTTTTCCTCCGCTGCAAGTCTCTCTTCTGACGGGAGGCCATCTACACCGTGTCGGAGGGGAGATCGATCACGAAGGGCCTCTTCCTCAACCTTGCTGCCCTCACCATGATGTGTGAGTAGTTCACCACAGACCTACGGGTCCGTCGGTAGTACCTAGATGTCAATCTCTCTCTCTCTCTCTCTCTCTCTCTCTCTTTCTCTCTCTCTCGATCTTCAATACAATGTTCATTGCATCTTTGCCTTGATCTATCCAATGTAATCCCTTTGTACGGTGTGTTTGTTGGGATCCGATGAATTGTGAGTTTATGTTCAAATTATTCATGAAAAGTATTTGAGTCAAATCTGATTACTATGATTCTTAATTGCATGATCATCATAGCTTCATAATGCTCTCCGATCTATTGAGATAGTTTGGCCAACTAGATTGATAATTCTTCGGTGAGTGGTGCATTGTAGTAGGTTCTACCTAGCGAGTTTCTATATCCCAGTGACAGAAGGGGACACGTTGCGTCTTTGTGTTGCTGCTACTAAGGATAAAACGATGGGGTTTATTCATATTGATTGAGTTTACTTTGTCTACATCATGTTAATGTTCTCCAAGCATTACTCTGTTTTACTTAATACTCTAGATGCATGCTGGATAGCGGTCGATGGGTGGAGTAATAATAATAGGTGCACGCAGGAGTCGGCCTATTTGCTTATGGACGTGATGCCTATATACACATGATCATTGCCATGAAAATCGCATAACTATTCGCTTTTCTATCAATTGCCCAACAGTAATTTGTTTACCCACTGTATGCTTTGCTTATGAGAGATGCCACTAGAGAACTCTATGGCCCCCGGGTCTATTCACTTATATATTCACAAACGCTATCATTACCTTGCTGTTATTTATTACCTTTTATTTTATTTTGCACTTTACAATTATCTACAATTATCTACACAACTCAATTGCTTGCAAATAACGAGATCAAGGGGATTGACAACCCTCTTGCCGGCGCTGGGTGCAAGTTGTTTGTTGTTTTGTGTGCAGCCACTGAAGACGGTGTAGGATTGGTATTCCTATTGGTTCGATAAATCTTGGTTTCATAACTGAGGGAAATACTTACCCACTTTGTGCTACAATTACCCGTTCCTCTTCATGGAAAACCCAACGCAGATTGCGAGTATCAACGACGAGATGCGCTTCTATCCCTATCGAGGCCCTCGAGCCAAAATAAGGATAGGACCGCATCTTAGGCGTTACAAGTTGGTATCAGAGCAGTACCGACCTTGAAGCCCCTTGATTGACCGAACTTGGCCGAGTCAAGTCTAGTGAAAAACTATTTTGATTCTAGTTATATATCGATGAGTAGGATTCTTTTTACTCCTCTTCTATGCTCTAGTGAGGAATCATGACATAGGAATTTTAATTCTTCTCCTCTTCTCACTCAAATTTTTTTGGATCACGCGGGTATTTTGGAACCTCTATGATGTCGTTGTGACCGGAATTCTGTTCTTGGTGCCTCCCGACCGTATGGATTGGACCCGGGGAGTTGAGCTCCAGGGGATTCTTGTCACATTGTTATCGTTCAGTTTCCTTAGTATCTCAGGACGTGGATGTTTGCAATTACTTCAATACTAGTTGTGGCGAGAGGAGTTTGGCGTCACCCAGTACTGGGGAGAGCGTCCAGATGTACTGCCATGTTTAGTATCGTTCTGATTACGAGGGTCTAAGGTAGATGTGTTTCCGAGGCCTCTGGTTATGTGTTGACGGATGTGATACATTGGAGAGTAGTATTACTGCTAGGAGTTGAGTGATGGATTTTACTCCGTGTATCCCTGGACCCGATTGCATAACCAAAGGATTTCGGCAGTTCTTAAGTGGGAATTCAAGTAGTTATCTAGGTTTATCTTCCAACAGATGATGATATGAGGTTGGGGTTCGACATCTAGTGGTTCGCTTGTTGACGGTCTTTCTTACAGCGGTTCTCGTTGCCATGTAGCTTGCTACGATTCGCGGACGCTTTGTATGTCATGTGCAATGCGTTGTACATGATGGCTACTTTAAGATCGAGCCCGTGTGAGCCTTACCACGAAAATATCGAACGAAATCTCTGTCATATATTTGTTTCCGGCTTAATTTGCAAGCCTCTTCCTTTGTTTTGTTGGAGTATGGTAATTCGAGTTGCTTCAATGTCAAGTGGTGATTTCATATCTTGTTCTCATATTTCTATAGCAGTGCTAATCCTTTTCCTCAATCAAATTGTCTTGTTAATTCTTGTCCACCCGGAGTGCTTCTCTTCAACATAATTCAACCCTCTCCAATATTTGCAAGATCAATCCTCATATTTCTTTTCGGAGTTCTTTTCATCTATATAAGTTGTCTTTGTTTTTCCCCACCCTCTCGCCCTTTTTCTTCTATGATTAAATTCTCATTCAAGTGCCTTTTCTATTCATGTGATGCTTTCGCTATCTTCTCTTCCGTGATGTATCCGATGATTCTTTGTGAAGATGCTTAGGTGCTAAGTTCATCATTCTTTGTTCTAGTTCTCTTCTCTAGTGGATTCAATTCAAGATTTTGGTGTTCATCATGTCCTTTTTCATTTGCTAAATGCTTTCCCATGTTGGAAATTCTTATCCAAGCCTCTCTTGTTTATTCGCCTCTATCTATCCTATCTGGAGTGCCAAGATATCTCAGAAGATTTGTGTTTCCATTCGTATCCCCTTAAATTATTTTGAGGTTCTCACCTCAGCAAGTTTTCAATTTGTACCGGTGCAATCTCTCTTTCTAAGCAATCATGTCAACGGTGTTTTCTTTTGAGTGGGACCATAACCCACAGGTTTTTCCTAGGATCTTACCTGGCTCTTCTAATCTTTTCCAGAGATCTCAAGTTCTTTTCAAATATGATGTAAGAATGATTTTCATCGGTCATATTCCTTCTGCAAGATCGCTTCGAATCATTTTTCATCGTTGGCTCAACCTTTCTTTATTCTTTATTCCAGAGTTTCTCAGTAATTCTTGGTGGTCTTTCTTGTCCTCATTCTCAACTTGGAAGACCGAAGGAGAGTTTCTCTTAAATCTCTGCCGTTCTCATGGAATTCGCGATTCAAGGTTCATGATGTCCTCCCGAATTGTTCCCGTTCGTGAGAATTTCTTTTCTTGTCTATCTGGAGCATTTCAGTGTTGAGTTCGTCTCTCGATCTCTGAAGGCCATCATTTCAGAAGATTTCTTCATTCTCAGCTTTCAGCTGTCATTCTCAAATTCTTCTCAATTGTTGTCTCTTCGTTAGTATCTCAATTGTCCCGGTGCCTTGTTGAATTTTTCTTCTAGAGGGATCATGATCTCTTCGTTCTCATGTATCTCCATTTATTCGTAGTATCCTCATTCGTTTCAAATTCTTACCGGTGTTTCATTCAAGACTTCTTCAAGCTTGTTTTAACTCTATTCAATCTTTTCAAGAAGAATAAGTGGTATGCTAAATCCGTTGCTTGTCATCAATTTAACTTGATGAAGGATAAGCATAACATAATTCTTAATCTTGTTTCATCGAGCTGATTTCAATCCTTCTTCCGGAGTTGTTCATGATATCAAATTCTCGGTTCTGAGTTGATCATCTTTTCTTTTCCGGAGTTCCATGCTTTCTCAAGTACCTTTTCGCGATGTTCCATCTAAATCTTTGCATTGCCTAAATCTTGTTCTTTTTCAACCTTCAATTCTTTTCTATCAACCTTTCATTTCGGAGTTCTTTGAAGTTCTTCATGGTGGTTCATTAGGGATGTAATTCTTTCTCGAAGTATTCTTCAAGATTCTTGTGGTAATACCTCAAGTATTCCTTGTCTTTCAAAGGGCAATTCTTTCTCCCTTATCTTTTGAGGTGGTGTTATAGCATTCTTGATTCATGAGGAGTCTCGAAGAGAATTTGTCAAAAATGAGATATTTAAACCCATCATTTTCTTCCTTGAATCTATCTTGGATTGGATTTCACCTAAAGCGTTTCCTAAGGATTGTTGCTATCGTGGTGCTTATCAATGATCCAAGTTCTCAATGTATCCTCTTGGTGAAAGAAGTTTTCATATCTTATTGCTCCCAAGCAAAAAAATTGTTTCCTTTAGTGGCGGTTGTCACCTCATAATTTTGAGATGAGTTCCATAAGCCCACATCAAACTTCTCTTTTCGTTGTTGATTTTTCCACAACTCTGTTCAATTCTTCTTTGTAAGGATGTGGTAGAAGTTGTCATTTTCTTCTACCATTCTTTTCTTTCCAATGATCTAGCTTCTATTCTTGTTCCGAAGGCATTGTGGTATTTCTCTCTTCAACCCATCATCTTGTTTTATCAACATCATGTTTTTTCCATGCTTACTCATTTAACCGGAGTTTTGTGACTCTCTTTTCAATTTCTTTCCATCATATCAAGTCTATTCTTGTCTTTTAACTGAAGTGCTGCCCAAATTCTTTGTTCTCATTCCTTGCCTATCTTGTGTCGTCTGCGGTGGTTTTGAATTCTTCTTGTTCTTTGTACCATTCTTCATCTCTTTGCAACCTTCAAGGTTCGTTGGTTTCATTCGTTTGTCAAAGAAGCAACTAAGTTTTAACTCTTCCTTTCCTCTTCCTACTCCTCTTCTAATTCTAAGATCTTGGGGCGAGATCTCTTGTTAGTGGAGGAGAGTTGTAACAGCCCGCGACCGATGCTCCAGATGCCTTCCATTTATTTTGAGTTTCGCTGTGTGTTTCGTTTGGTTGTCGCATTCATCATCACATCATTCACATCATCTGCATGGCATCGGCAATTCCCCGCTGTCATTTTTTCAAAACTTGCATCCGTTCGTAGTTGCTGGTTCTTCCCGTTCTCGCCGTCGACCGTTTCAAGGCCAACCACACACACACGCGCTAAAAATATTTTTAAGCGCATATAAATATTCTCTGAATGGGTTGAAAGTTGGCGTGCGGTCTTGTTATATTGTAGGTAGACCGCCTGCCAAATTTCATCGCATTCGGAGGTCGTTTGATACCCCAACGGACAACTGTAGCGGCACTGTCATCGGTTAAATCGCAGACGTTTTCGGTATTGTAAAATTTGTGCCGGGCCGCAAACCTCTCTCTTCTCAGCCCATAAACCTCCTACACAACCCAACTAGTCCACCTATAGCCCAGCTAGCCTCCTCCGCTTCCGGACCGTCCGATCGAGACCGAACGGTCCAAAAACGGACTAAAAGCCTCAAACCCTAGCCACACTTGCTATAAATAGACCCCTAGCCTTCCATTTCGGGCAACCCTAGCCGATTGCACCATTTTCCGCGTGCCCCAATCCCCAGCCGCCTGTCTGCCACCTCCTCCAGCGCCGTCGGCTCGCCCAGGCCCGCGCAAGGCCTGCTCGTGCCCATCTGGGCCCGAATCCGCCGCCGCTACCTGCAAGAGCCGCCTCCCGCGAGATTCTCGCACCCATGGCCTCCGCCCGAGCACATCGTCCCCGAAGCCCCTTGTCGGAGCGCCGCCCCGTCCGGTCGCCGGAGGACCTCGCCGCGCAAGAAGTCGTTGTCGCCGGCCAGGTCGACCCCGAGCGCTGCCCCTCGTTCCCTCCTCTTTCCTCCCCGTCTCACCTCTCTCTCTTTGTCTATTGTAGCAAAACCACCGCCGCCATGGATCTGGAGCTCGTGCTCGCCGTTGCTACGTGCCCGCAGTCGTTGGAAATGGATGGATCCAGCACCCCCTACCTCAGATCCGCTCGTTCCCGGCCAGATCCCGCCGCTAGCCGCCTCGTCCCCGCCTCCTTGCGCCGCCGCCATGGCCTCGTGCTCCTAGAGAGCACGGGAGGACGAAGATGCCCGCTCGCCCCGCTCGCTGTGCGTTGACTGTGGGGTGGGCCGTGACCTCGTCTCCCCATGGCCCACAGGCAGGCCAGCTCCGCCCGCGGCCCAGACGTGCCCCGGCACATCTCGCCTTGCCCGGCCTCCTCTCAGATCCGGGCCAAGCCCATGGTGAGCCTCTGTTTGCCCATCCCCGTGCCACTATATGTCGCCCCTGCGCATTATAGCTATGATGCGCCCATGTGCCACTGTTGGGCCATTCAGATTCGGCCTAGTAGTGTTTTTTTTCATGTCCAGCGAATTTATCTATTTTCTAAAGAATTACAGATTTGCAGAAACCCCCTAAACATCATGCATGTCATAACTCTCAAACCGTGCATCGCATGTAAAAACTTTATATATGAAAAATGATCAGAATTTTGTGTAGTTTAATAATACCCAACTTCCACACATGTTAAAAATATTTAACTTGATCTTATCATGTATTTTGCGTTGTAAGTGCATCTAGTGCCACCCTTGTTTGGTTTTGGAGTATTGAAGACAAACGTGGTTGAGGGACTAATGTGTTTGTGAGAGTTCACGGGATAACACAGATAGAAGTCCCTGGAGATTCAGTTTAACCGTCGAAGATGACCCCTAAAAATGTCTGAAGACATTGATGATGGCTGAAGCCATTGGTGGTATGCGAAGATAATCGTCTGAAGATAATGAAACGCGAAGACGTAGTCTTTTGGTAGTTTTGTTTCTTCTTTCCTGAGTCATACGAACCACCATACTGTTAAGTGGGGTCGATGTGATCGAAGTCAGACGCTGACGTGATGCTCAACCCAAACCTATGTCTTCGAGCGAAGACAATGAGAGGAAATCTCTTCTAGAGTTGGTTGAGTCAGCTTTACTTGTAGCCCAAGTAAAGCTGCCGCGTGTGTTTGAAATCCGACCGTTGTGACACATGTCGGTTGGCCATTGACCCAGGGTCATTTTGGTCATATCAAGTCGGGTTGCCCGCTGGCTATAAATAGCCCACTCCCTCCATCATGAGAAGGTGGCTGCTTAGAGAGAGATACAGCTGTTGTCGTTTAGGAGCAACCCACCTCGAAGACATTGAGAGAGAGAAACATCATGCGAGGATAAACCTAAACACCCTGAGCTAGAGTGTTTGAGCATCACCGAAGTCGTTCTGTTCTGAGAGAACTAAAGACTTATTACACTTGAAGACTGTGATCTTCCAGACGGTTAGGCGTCTGTCTAAAGCAATCCAAGAGTCATTGTGGATCGCCGGGTGACCAAGTTTGTACGGGTTTCGGAAGTCTCCCCTGAAGACTTACCTGAGTGATTGGGCGTTGTCTAAGTGACTTCGGCTCAAGGGGAATAAGGTGAAGACAAGGTCTTCTGAGTTCAATCTCAGCCTCCCTAACCAAACGTACAGTTGTCACAGCAACTGGAACTGGTCCAAAAAATCATGTGTCTTCATCAAGCTACTGGTTCTATCCTTCACTCTTTTACATTCTGTACTAAACTATGAAGCCATTGCTTGAATACTTCTGACTGAAGACATTTCCCGAAGACATTCATATCTGCTGCTTATCTTCATACTGTCTAAGTTTGTCTTCGACTCATCTTAGCTTGTACGATGATAGTGCTTAACTTGCTTGAATGGTTTCATTGTGTTGCATGCCCTGCCTAAATCCTTGATATTATCCCTACTTGATCCTGTTCCGCTTCCGCACATTTCGAATACATACATTGTTTCGAAGCCTTTCATAAAAATTGCCTATTCACCCCCCCTCTAGTCGATAACTAGCACTTTCAATTGGTATCAGAGCAAGGTACTCCCTTGTTCTGTGTTTTAGTTTAACCACCTGGAGTTTTAGCTATGTCGACTGCAGGGATTATCAAGGTCTCCGCTGCGTGCCCTGTCTTTGATGGCACCGACTACCCCTACAGGAAGAACAAGATGCGCATGCATCTCGAAGCCATTGGCAACGACCTATGGTATGTCGTCATGGGGGGCATTCCTGAGGTTGGCGAAGGTGTTACTGCTGCTGATGTGAAGTGGTTCGCACAACTAGATTCTACCGCCAAGAACATTATCTGTGGTCACCTGACCAAAGGACAGTATGGCCGTGTGAGTGCACTAAACACTACAAAGCAAATCTGGGAATGGTTGTCCAAAGTGAATGAAGGTGTCTTATCTCAAAGAGACTCTCGTGTTGATGTGCTTCGCAACTTGTTCAACTGCTTCAAGAGATTCAACAACAAAAATGTCCAACTCACGTTTAATCGACTCACTGACATCTCAAATGAGCTAAATGCACTTGGCGCCACTGATATCACCAAACATGAAGTCGTGAAGAAGCTACTCAGATCACTTGACAGTTCCTTTGACACTCTCGCACTCATGATCCAAGAGTGCCCTAACTTCAAGAGTTTGGATCCTGCCGATATCCTCGAAAGGTTGAACACACATGATTTCCAACAAGCTGAGAAGAGGGATATCTACGGTCCCAGTTACAGTCGCTCTCATGCCCTGATGGCCAAGGCTATGTCGTCATCTGAAGAAAGCTCTGAATGCAGTTCTGATGGTGCTGAAGACTTTGGAAAAGAACTCGCTCTGCTTGTCAGGAAGTTTAGGAAGTTTGCCAAGTCAAAACGCTATGCAAAGTCTTCAAAGCGTGATTCCAAGAGGTCTGGTGAAATGTCTTCAAGAGACAGCAAGAAGCAAACCTGTCACAAGTGCAAGAAAGTTGGCCACTTCATTGCTGATTGTCCTCGATGGGAAAAGGAATCCAAGAAGAAGAGTAAGGACTATGAATCATATGACAAGAAGAAGAAGTATGCAAAGTCTTCATCACACAAGAAGAGTTCATTTGGCAAGGCACATGCTTTTATCGGAAAGGAGATGGATTCACAGTCTGAATTGTTCTGAAGCTGAGGAAGCATCTGAGGAGGAATCTGACACTGAAGTAGCTGGACTAGCAATGGCTTCGACATATCTCTCCACTTCTGTCTTCAAACCCGAAGACAATGGCTCCTTCTTCAACACCGAAGCCAGTGATGATGATACTACTCCTGCCTACTGCTTCATGGCGAAAGCCTCCAAGGTATCCTCAAAACCCTCACGTCGTGACTCTGAATCCGAAGTTGAATCTGATGATGACATGAATCCTAGCTATGCTAAACTTGTAAAAATTGCCACTAAGCAACAAAGTGCCATGGAGAAAATGCAAACTACTCTAGAGAAAAGCGATGACCTGTTACGCGAAGAAATGAGTTTGAATAAGACTATGGCTGAAGACATGCGTAGTCTTCGTTCAAACTTTGAGGATCTCCAAAGTCGTCATGATGCCCTCTCAACTGATCATGAGAAGCTTTCTCTCGAATATCTTCAGAAAAAAGATTGATCTTGAGAAGTTGAGAGAAGCTCATGATGACCTACGAAAGGAAAATGACTCACTCCTAGCAGAACAGATCAGTACCGCTCAAGATGAATTTGATGCTCCATGCTTAAAATGCATTGCTCGTGAAGCTAATGATTCAACTGCTGAATGTTCAAATGCTTCTGAAAATGCATTATCTTCAACTATATCTATGGTGACTAACCCCTTGTCTGAGGCAACCACTGTCTTCACTGACGACAATGACAGGTTGAAGACATTGCTTGAAACTGGCATGTACAAGAGTCTTAAGGGACATCAGATTCTTTGTGATGTCGTGAAGAAGACAATCTTGAACAAAAACCCTAGGAAAGAGGGTTTGGGTTTCGAAAGAAACATCAATTTTGATGGTTCTTACTGGATGCCCAAGCAGTATCCCAAAACCACATGGGTTGCTGCAAAAGGACCTTCAGTGGATCCATCCACATTGTCTGGCTTTAACTGTGCTAACCCTGTCATCATTGACGAGTCAATTGACTCTAATTATAAGTTGTTCAAATCTATGAATGGTGAAGTGTTTGCCAGGTATATTGGAACTAACTGCATGAATGGTTCATCTATAAAGAAGATCTGGGTTCCCAAATGTCTTCTTGAGAAGCTTCCTGTCAATGTCATGGCAGCATCGAGGAAGAAGACAAATCCCAGACCAAAGTCTTCATATGGACCAAAATCTTCATATGATCATTGTAACACCTATGTTTCGCAGGGAAGAACTGAAAGGGCTCAAGAATATGTGCACTATGGCATGAACTGTTATGTTCATCCCACTAAGAATTTCTCTGCATATTCATTTGAGTATTCTAACCCCCCCTGTAAAACATAGCATTATGGCATCTTTGCCTAAATTCTCTGATGTTGCCTTGCGTCTCATTGCTTCTAAGCCACCCCTGCGCATGTGGGTGGTTAAGAAGAACTAATATTTTCATGCAGCATCGGGTCTCCAGATGGGATGAAGCCTATCTCGAAGATAACCTCTGGAGACCTAGAAATGATCTTGTTTGGACACAAGATAACTAATGCGAATGGTGTTACCATTTATATCGTCCAATATCTTCATACAATTGTGCACTGCAAAAATCTTCATCAATGCATGTTACAGTTGCATGCCTTGGTGAACTAGACTAATTCTCAATGTAGGAAAACAAATCCAATGCCACTGAATGGATTATGGATAGTGGATGCACCAATCATATGACTGGTGATCGAAGCCTATTGATGGAGCAAACTCTTCGATCTCCAACAAAAGACCATATCGTCTTTGCGGACAAGAGCAGCATCAAAGTATTGGGGCTAGGTAGAGTTGCTATCTCAAAGGACCGGCACATGGAAAATGCCATGCTTGTCGAATCCCTTGGTTACAACTTGATGTCTGTCTCGATGCTCTGTGACTTAGATATGCTTGTCATATTTGGCAAATTTCGATGTGTTGTGCTAATGGCCTCTGACAAAACCAAACTCTTCGAAGGTTTTCGAAGAGGTGATTTGTATATGGTAGACTTCTCTGCAGGACCACATGTTACCTCATGTCTTCTAGCAAAGGCTTCGGAATGCTGGTTATGGCACAGAAGGCTAGGACATGCTGGGATGAGGAACTTACACACACTCGCCAAGAAGAAGCTTATCATTGGCATTGAAGGTGTCAAATTCAGGAAAGACCACCTCTGTGGTGCCTGTGAAGCCGGGAAGATGACCAGGGACAAACATCCCTCAAAGACAATCATGACGACCACACGTCCCTTCGAGATGCTACATATGGACTTATTTGGCCCTACTCACTATTCCATCTTCTCTACCACTGCAAATCTATATGGCTTCGTTATTGTTGATGACTATTCTCCATTCACTTGGGTGCATATCATACTCTATAAAACAGAAGTGCGGGATGTCTTCAGGCGTTTCGCAAATAGGTGTATGAACAACTACAACATCACGATCAAGCACATCAGGAGTGACAACGGCACAGAATTCAAGAACATAGGCTTGGGTACCTATCTTGACACTCTTGGCATCACTCATGAGTTCTCTGCTCCATACACTCCTCAGCAGAATGGCATCATGGAGCACAAGAACATGACTCTTATTGAGATGGCTCGCACCAAGCTTGACGAATACAAGACACCACGAAAGCTATGGCCAGAAGCCATTGATACTGCATGCCATATCATCAACAAAGTATATCTTCACAAGTTCTTCAAGAAAACATCATATGAGCTTCTCACCGGTAAGAAACCCAATGTAAGTTATTTCAAAGTCTTCGGTGCAAGATGCTGGATAAGGGATCCACACCACACTTCAAAATCTGCACCGAAAGCACACAAGGGTTTCATTCTTGGTTATGGAAAGGATTCGCACACCTACAGAGTCTTCAACACTTTCCACAACAAAGTCATTGAAACTGTAGATGTGCGATTCGATGAAACTAATGCTCGCAAAGAGAGCACCTACCTCCTGTGCTAGATGAACCACCTCCTGACGAAGCTATCAGATTGATGGGAACTGGAGAAATCATGCCTGAAGAGCCAGAGGTTAGCGAAGTCATCATTCCTCCATCCACCCAGCGCGAAGACAATGCTGAAACTGAAGACATTGCTGCTGACGAAGACAGTGCTCAGCAGCAAGAACAAAGTCTTCGTCCTGCTCATCCACGCGTGGCTAATGAAGTCCAAATTGATTTGATGCTAGACAACATAAATGCACCAGGTCCACTCACTCGCTCAAGAGCTACTCAACTGGCTAACTTTTGTTGGCATTTTGCTTTTGTATCTATCTCAAAGCCCACCAAAGTAGATGAAGCTTTCAAGGAATCAGAATGGATTAAAGCAATGCAAGAAGAGCTTCACCAGTTCATGCTCAACAATGTGTGGGAGCTCATGAAGTGCCCTGATCCAAGGAAGCACAACATCATTGGCACGAAGTGGATCTTTCGCAACAAGCAACATGAGTCTGGCCAAGTCGTCCGAAACAAGGCTCGAGTTGTGGCCCAAGGTTACACAAATGTCGAGGGTATTGATTTCGGTGAAACATTTGCTCCTGTTGCTAGACTCGAAGCCATTCTTATACTGCTTGCTTATGCTAACCATCATGACATATGCTTATATCAAATGGATGTCAAAAGTGCATTCCTCAATGGTAAGATTGAGGAAGAAGTATATGTTGCTCAACCAAAGCATCCTGACAAAGTCTACAAGCTCAACAAGGCACTGTATGGCCTCAAGCAAGCACCTAGAGCTTGGTATTACACTCTCAAGGAGTTCCTTAAGAAGAAAGGCTTCAAACCCGGTTCACTCGATCCCACTCTCTTTACTAAATCCTATGATGGTGAACTGTTTGTACGTCAAATCTATGTGGATGACATTATCTTCAGCTGTACTAACAATCGATACAGTGATGAGTTTGCTTTTATGATGCAAGAGAAATACCAAATATCGATGATGGGAGAACTGAAATTCTTCCTAGGGCTTCAGATTCGACAACAACCCAATGGCATCTTTATATCTCAGGAGAAGTACCTTAAGGACTGCCGCAAGAAATTTGGCATGAATGAAGCCAAAGGTTACAAGATGCCAATGCCAACCAATGGTCACCTCTGCACTGACGAAAATGGTAAAGATTTCGATCAGAAGGTATATCGCTCCATGATTGGCTCTTTATTGTACCTATGTGCATCTAGGCCAGATATAATGCTTAGCGTTTGCATGTGCGCCCGATTTCAAGCGACACCAAAGGAGTCGCATCACCTAGCGGTGAAGCGAATACTTAGATATCTGGCTCACACCCCAACATTAGGATTATGGTATCCAAAGGGTTCGAAGTTTGAGCTCATTAGCTATTCAGATTCTGATTTCGCTGGCGACAGAGTTGACCGCAAGTCCACATCTGACACTTGTCACTTTCTGGGACGATCTCTTGTATGTTGGTATTCGAAGAAGCAGAACTGTGTGTCACTCTCCACTTCCGAAGCCGAATACATTGCTGCTGGCGCCTGCTGCACTCAGCTTCTTTGGATGAAGCAGACTCTCAAGGATTACGGCATCAACCTGAAGCATGTACCTCTCTACTGCGACATTGAGAGTGCAATCAAGATCTCCTACAACCCAGTACAACATTCGAAGACGAAGCATATTCAGATTCAAGATCATTTTCTTCGGGATCACGTGATGAAAGGTGACATCAACATCAAGCATGCTAACACTCAAGATCAATTGGTGGATATCTTCACAAAGCCTTTGGATGAGAAGAGATTTTGCAAGTTGCGGTGTGAGCTAAATATCTTAGAATCCTCAAATGTCCTTTGAATGGGAATACATCCTAACGCTTGTGCATGATTGATGACTTTGATGTACAACACATGAAGTAACGTATGTCTTCAATCTCATGAAGACTTGCCACTCTAAGTGTGAATACATTAACGAAGAATATGACTACAGAGCTCCACGATAATTGTGCGCCGTGTCTGAGTCAAACATTCTTATACGGTGGGTAACACCACCACCAAATTCGAAGACATTGCTTTTATCTTCGCATTTCTCTGTGACTTCAAAAATTGTGTTTGTCTTCGAATTGATTTAAACTTGCATATCACTTAAAGATTGAATATATTTAGTATGCTACTTGGAGTTTGTCCTCTACAGCATTGGGCCTATAGCTATATCTTCGAATTTACGTAGGCCAATGTGATTGGACCCACTATTGTTGTCTGTTCTAATCTCGTCTTACTCTATTCAACTCCAGTCATATGCATTCTACTTGACACGTGTTGATTGTCTTCACTGTGTCCTTGTCAGTCGAAGACTAATCTAACCGACCGTTTAAAATTCCAATTTTTTTTCGTTACCGCACTTATCGCAACAAACTTCCCGCGTCGTCGCTTCTGGTCGTGTAGTGGGTTGTCAGTCATGTTGCATGCACGCCACGTGTCCCACTAGAGCCGAAGAGTCCGGGGCATAAACGTCCAAACTGTTCGGATGTCTCCACCCTTATAAATACAAGTGCCCCAGCTCAATAATTACCTTCCACTTCCTCCGCCACCTCCAAGCACCAAACCCTAGCGTCGTCGCTGCATCTGATCGCCACCGGAGAAGGAGCGCTTAGCTGCCGTGACTCCTCCGTCGACGTACTCACGCCGGCCATGACCATCTTCGTCCGCCGCCGCCGTAGGTGTCTGCCACTATAAAGCTAGGTCATGGCAGATCGAACTACTCGGCCTCTCCGCCTCGTCGACTAGTTCATCGTGTTCTTCATCGTGGTAATAAAGAGGTCAATGTTTTCATACCACAATATCTAATTTTAAAAATCTTTTGAGAATGCATATGACCTCTCCCACTCCCTCGCATCTCTAAATCTTTCACAGGTACATGCCTGCAGCAGAATCGCTTGGATCTCATAGTCTGAATTCATTTGCAGACTTCTTGCAGATTCATTTGCACTCACCAGGGGCAAGCTCTCACTTGAATCTGTCTTCGAAGACTTTGCTCACCTCGAAGCCTTTGAACACTGCCAAAGATCTTCCCCCAGAGCTGTATGAGCACTACAAGTTGATGAAGATGAAACCTATACACAACGCAAAACTCGAATCCAATGGATTCGAAGATATTGGGTGGAAAAGTGGTTCAACTATCAGTTCGTAATATGCTGAGAAAAATGCTGAGAAGGCACCTTGGACATATATCATCTATAAAAATCTTCATCCGAAGACTGAGGCTGAAGCAAGAAGGATTGGCTTCTTCCCATGCATGGTCAGGCCTCCAATGCCTAGAAACCCACATCCCTCCAGCATCCGTGGCTGCCCTGAACCTGCTGAGTCTGAGGATGGCAATGAAGAGAATCCTCCAGCTCCTGATCCGAAGCCTAAGAAGAAGCCAAAGGCTTCGAAGCCAAAAGCTTCAAAGGCTTCCAAGGCTGTTAGGACAACATCACAGGCTTCAAGGTCCCCATCTGTTGATTCTGAACATACAGAAGATGAGTCTTGCCTAGTTAGGCGAATGAAACGGAAGGCTGCTGCTTCCAGAGGACCGAAGCCATCTGTCTTACTGATGGATGCTGCAAATATGATCAAACTCTCCGATGATGAGTTTGATGATGAAGAGCTGGCAAGACTGATCCAGCAAAAGGAAGAGGAAGCTAAATGTCTTGAAGACTTACCTCTTTTCTACCATGCAATACTCGAGCACTTCATTGATGAGTGGTTTGCCGATCCATCCCTCACCATCGATGCCCTACACCTACCCATTGGGCTCAACGTAACCTTCCAAGGGCTCGTGAATGAGGAGCTCTCTATGGCACAAAAGGCCGTTCAACTCAAGGCGAAGATTAGCCATGAGAAGGCACTCTTCAAGGCCAATGTCCACAAGCTCCAGGCTGAAGAGATCCAAGGCTATCAACTTATGATGAAAGACCTCAAGGCAGTGTTTGAGAAGAGATGTGAAGTTGTCAAAGGCGCTCTTGTGCGTCTCAAGAAAAAAGGCCAACTCCATGATTCAAGCTCACAATGAAATGCTGAAGCGAAAGGCTCTTGGCCAACCTACTCTTGATCCACGGATCATTGAAAGATCCCGACAGTCTTCAATGTATTCGGACCATTCCACTCCATCAAGGTCTGAACCACGAGGTATTGAATTTCCAGCTGGCTTCTCTGGCACTCGAGCACCTTCGCCTTCCTCTGCTGTCTCTAGCAAGAAGACAAAGAAAGCCGAAGCTGAAGCCAAGAAGCGCAAGGCTGCTGCCTCTGAAGCCCAACCACCGAAGAGGCAGAAGACAAAGAAGCTGATGCCATCTATGTCAGCTCAAGTACCTCCACCCCCACCTGCTCCATCATCCACTCCTGCTACTCAACAGGAGCCACTGCAAGTGACTCCCATCTCCATGGCTCCTCCTGCCTCTTAGAACCAAGAGAGGCAAGTGATCCTACACGAGTCTTCTACAACAGAGACTCCTACTGCCGAAGACATTCCAGCTGCTGAATGCATCGCAGCTGAAGACATTGCTCCCGAAGCTCATGCTGACGAAGTCAATGTAGAAGGAGAAAACCCCAGGCTGAACACTGATGCTCCTGTGATCCAAACACCAACACATGATGACAGTGAGTATGTTGACATCGGCACTCCTCTGTGGCCCTCAGTGCCAGAGAACATACCAAGTAGTCCACCATCTGCATTTTCAACTCATGTGCCCAGAACACCTGAGTCTCCATTTGTGGCCATAGAAGTTGAACCCACTAAGCATGCGTCGCCTCTCAAAAGGCTTCGCCGTGGACCCCAGATTGGACATATCTTTGATGCAGAGCATCCCTGAAGACGAGGTCCGCGTGCCTCCCACTGCACCTATTGATGGAGTCCTCAGAATCAGAGACATTGCTCATAACGTGCCAGAGAATGAAGCCCCTGCCTCTGAAGACAATGATGCTGATAACATTGTGGGCGAAGTCAATGCCCCATCCCCTGATGGTCATCCAGTTCTTGCGACGCCTTCCTCCGATGACAATGGTGATAACATTGTCCTGGCTCACAACAGAGAAGGGCAAATGGTTCCCACCAAATGGCCCAGGCTGGTCGCTCCACCAAGGATGGGTCCGCAATATGAATATCACCTTCAAAGGCGCCCCAATGTTCTGAACCCTATGCCAAGGCTCCCTATGCTCCACCAACAAGGGCGTGCTCGTCCTCATGTCTTCAGTGTCAAATCCTTCCGGCTCAACAACACTTTCTTCGACTCCGACCGCAATCCATATGCTCGTTCGAAGACTCAGTCTGATAGGTTCTGGAGCATCCCTCAAAGGGAATACTACACATGCGTGATCTATGGATAGAATAGAATTTTCTCACATAAATGACTCAGTCTTGAAGCCATGAAGGGACTGCCATGTTTTGACCAAGCTATTGACTGTCTTTGGGATGTTGGACTTCTGGCTTTTGTCACCAATCATGAAGACTGGAATGAGGAGCTCATTCTTCAGTTCTACGCCACCCTCCACATCTCTGGCTTCGGTCGAGACCTGAAGACATGGAAGTTGCACTTCATGATTCGAGATGAATATGTCACTGCTGATGCTGCGGAATTCTTTCCAGCAACACCTCTTGCATCCTCTGATGAAGCCATGCCAAGTATCTTCCAACTGGCCCAGCCAAATATGACTGATATGCTTACTATGATGGAACCTTTGGCACCTACAGCAGATCTGCCAAACTCATTCTTCATTGACGATCTTCAGTATCTGCCAAAGACTATCTACCACATTCTTCGTCACACCATTTCGCCAATCAAGGGGCATTCATCTTCAAGCAAGCTTGAAGGGGTTCTGAAGACATTGGTCTACAACATCGTCTATGGCATACGGTTTGATCTTCAAGATCTCTTCCTGCGCAATATGGCTGCTAATGGCATCACCTTGTTTGAACCCAAGATCTATGCACCATGGATCATGCGTTTCATCAAGTACAGATCCAACACAAGCTTCTTCCCTCAGCTCGCAATCATAGCATATATCTTCCAGATGTCGAAGTCATTCACACTGACATCTACCCTTCCAAGAGCAAGAATTCCCTCATGCAAGGCCCCAGTGGCACAGCTGATGACGAAGGACTTCACATTCCATCTGATGCATCCCGTGCAAGGCTCATCGGCTCTATTCGACAACATGAACCAAGTGTCACAGCCACTGAAGCCACTGCCAGCACCTTGCCATGCCAAGCAAGGACTAGGACAGAACGTGCCATGACAGATAGAGAGCTTCTTGTCTCTCTCATCCAGAAACAAGATCATCATCATGAGTGGACTCGAAGACAAATGGCTTCTATGGTTCAAGATATCAACAGGATCCGCAATCTCACAACCAATAATGCTTTTGTTGCTCATGAGACAAGCTGCCGTGCCTGGAGGACATTGACCATGCTCGCACCTGAGGATGAACTTCGTGAAGATGGCTACAGGCAACACTTCCATTTCAGTGCTCTGCCACCTCGCACAGAGAAATGGCGTCAGACGCCTTCTCTCGAAGACAGTGACTTCTCCTCTGAAGCCCCATCCGTCAATGTGCACCTTGCCAATGATGAAGCTGAAGACATCACCTCTCCTTCAACTGCACATCGCGACACTGCACCAAGTCTCCTGCACCAACCTCCGTCGACCCTACCGCGCCGTCGTCTTCAACTCCTCCTGGGGACGCGTAGTGCTCAATGTCTTCGCCCTTTTTGGTCATTCGATGACAAAGGGGGAGAAGCATTGGCTGATAGTCTTCAAACGGGTCTACTAATATGGGCTGGGTGCTGCTTTTTGTTAAGTTTACAACTCTCGTTTCTGAACATTTGCTATTTGGGTTGTAAAACTTAAGTCCTGATGGACGTCTGCACACTTTATGTTTACCGTACCTTGGGTGCTACTTCAAATTTTATCATATGCGCACAAAGCCATACTGCAGATGCCCATTTTTCATTATGCATTTCATTATCTTCAAAATATCATTTTAATGCATAGTGATTGGATTACAAGATATAGGGGGAGATCTCCACAAACTATAACCTGCCATGTGCTTTTGCATCCCAAGCAAAATCTTCATAAGCACATCTTCAGGGGAAGCTCTCTATATCTTGCAATCATAATCTCCAAGTCTTTATCTTCACATATATTATTCCCGTTGAAAACTTCAACCAGTTTGTCATCAATCACCAAAAAGGGGGAGATTGTAAGTGCATCTAGTGCCACCCTTGTTTGGTTTGGGAGTATTGAAGACAAACGTGGTTGAGGGACTAATGTGTTTGTGAGAGTTCACAGGATAACACAGATAGAAGTCCCTGGAGATTCGGTTTAACCATCGAAGACGACCCCTAAAAATGTCTGAAGACATTGATGATGGCTGAAGCCATTGGTGGTATGCGAAGATAATCGCGTGAAGATAATGAAACGCGAAGACGTAGTCTTTTGGTAGTTTTGTTTCTTCTTTCCTGAGTCATAGGAACCACTGTACTGTTAAGTGGGGTCGATGTGACGCTGACTTGATGCTCAACCCAAACCTATGTCTTCGAGCGAAGACAATGAGAGGAAATCTCTTCCAGAGTTGGTTGAGTCAGCTTTACTTGTAGCCCAAGTAAAGCTGTTGCGTGTGTTTGAAATCCGACCGTTGTGACACGTGTCGGTTGGCCATTGACCCAGGGTCATTTTGGTCATATCAGGTTGGGTTGCCCGCTGGCTATAAATAGCCCACCCCCTCCACCATGAGAAGGTGGACAACCCACCTCGAAGACATTGAGAGAGAGAAACATCCTGCGAGTATAAACCTAAACACCCTGAGCTAGAGTGTTTGAGCATCACCGAACTCGTTCTGTTCTGAGAGAACTGAAGACTTATTGCACTTGAAGACTGTAATCTTCTAGACGGTTAGGCGTCTGGGTCTAGAGCAATCCAAGAGTCATTGTGGATCGCCGGGTGACCAAGTTTGTACGTGTTTCGGAAGTCTCCCCTGAAGACTTACCTGAGTGATTGGAAGTTGTCTAAGTGACTTCGACTCAAGGGGAATAAGGTGAAGACGAGGTCTTCTGAGTTCAATCTCAGCCTCCCTAGCCAGACATACAGTTGTCACAGCAACTGGAACTGGTCCAACAAATCATGTGTCTTCATCAAGCTACTGGTTCAATCCTTCACTCTTTTACATTCGGTACTGAATTGTGAAGCCATTGCTTGAATACTTCTGATTGAAGACATTTCCCGAAGACATTCATATTTGTTGTTTATCTTCATACTGTCTAAGTTTGTCTTCGACTCATGTTAGCTTGTACGATGATAGTGCTTAACTTGCTTCATAAAAATCACCTATTCACCCCCCTCTAGTTGATAACTAGCACTTTCATGAGTATATGCCATGTTAAAATGGTTTTTATCATAACTAAATAACCGTAGATTCGTTTAAAATGATCAACATATGTAACTTGACTAGAAAAACATGTAAAATCTCATGGCACACTTTATATTGTTGTTTAACAACTATAAAGTATGCTTAGTACAGATCTGGACCAAATTCATAATATGCATATGAGGTCGTTTCGGAAATGCTATATGTTGTTTCCGGCCTCATTTAAAATGCCTAGATGATGTACTTGTGTATGGTTCACCTCTTGTCATGATAAATAACATTTACAATGATTGTTTAGTTAAACAACATTAACCACATTTCTCATAATATGGAGAGTTATTATTTTGTTTTATGTATGTTCTCCTTCTCCATTTAAAATTGCTTTAATTCCATCTTCACCTTATGACATGACCACCCATGTTAAACAACACTTAATATTGATGAGTACCTAAACGAGAGTGAACTAAATGATTCAAACGTGGAGTTTCGTCAATATGTAACTCATTGCATATTGAGCTTCACTTAATGTGTAGTGTTTGAGTGTTGCATCTTGCCATGCCATGCCTTGCATATTTAAACTTGACATGCATCATCATTGCTTGCGCATCATGTCATGCAAATGTTGTGGTGTTTATCAAGTGTTGATTGTTGTTTCCGGATTGCTTCTTCTCTATAGAATTCCGAAAGCGTTCGGAGTGTGAGGATTTGTTTGACTACGTTCGTTCGTCTACTTCATGGATTCGTTCTTCTTCCATGCGGGATCTCAGGCAAGATGACCATTTCCATGGATACCACTACTATCATTGCCATGCTAGTTGTTTTGTTTCTATCGCTATGTCTCGCTACCTACCACTTGTTTGTCAAGCCTCCCAAAATGCCATGATAAGCCTCTAACCCTCTACATCCCAGCAAACCATTGTTTGGCTATGTTACCGCTTGCTCAGCCCTTCTTATAGCGTTGCTAGCTGCAGGTGCAAGTTGTTTCCATGTGCCGACATGGATATTTTGAGATATCACAATATTATTGCTATTTAATTTAATGCACATATATACTTGGTAAAAGGTGGAAGGCTTGGCCTTTTGCTCGATGTTTTGTTCCACTTTTGCCGCCCTAGTTACTTGTGTACCGGTGTTATATTCCATATTGAGCGCTCCTAACATGCTTAGGGTTGTTATGGGGACCCCCTTGAATTTCGTTTTGGGATAAAACTTTTCTGGCAAGGCCCAACATTGGTTTTACCATTCGCCAACCTAATAAAACTTGCATATGGACTTTCCGGACCCCGTGGATAATTAATCAACAACCCGGGCGAGTGCTCCTCATGAGTGTTGGTCCAAACTTGGCAACCACCGGTGGCCGCCAGGGGCAACTTTGTGATTGGCCTACCGGAAATTTGGACAATCTGGTCGTGTCCTGAGAATGAGATACACGGCTCCTATCGGGTTCGTCGACACGTCGAGCAGCCTTGTTGGATATGTTTTACCTTTCTCGAACGTCTTGTGCACGGGATTCCGAGGATACTTTGGGCTATCTCGAGGTTGAGGTTTTCCATCGGAATTCTGAGGATACTACGGGCAATCCCGTGGTTGAGGTTTTCCACGCAGCTTGTGGCTAGTTTGTGATGGATGAGTTGGAGCACCCCTGCAGGGTTAGATATTTCTAAAAGCCCTGCCCGCGGTTATGTGGCAACTTGGAAATTTGTTTAACATCCGGTCATAGAAAACATAAAGTAAACTCAAATAAAATACACCAACCGTGTGCGTAACCGTGACTGTCTCTACTCGTGAGTTCTGAACCGAGAGAGAACACGGTGGGGTTATGTTTGACTCGTAAGTAGGTGTTCAGGATCACGTAGTGATCATTTCTAGTTCACGTCCGTTTATGCGTAGATCACCCTTCTTATTCTTGTACTCGTAAGTTAGCCACTCAAATAAATGCTTAGTGCTTGCTGCAGCCTCGCCACTTAACCATATCTCACCCATTAAGCTTTGCTAGTCTTGATACCCTTGGAAATGAGATTGTTGAGTCCCTGTGGCTCATAGATTACTACAACAAAAGTTGCACGTACAGGTAATGTGATGCTTTGACGTGAGAGCGATAATTGTTTGATTTGGAGTTCTTCTTCTTCTTCATCGATCATAGGATGGGTTCCAGGCCGGCAGCCTGGGATAGCAAGGATGGATGTTTCTTTTATCATTTGTTTTCGTCCGTAGCCGGACCCTGCTCTTCTGTATGGTGATTGAATGTATTGTTGTATTTGAGATGCTCATGATTTAGCTTGTGGCAAGTGTAAGCCAATTCAATATACTCATCTCCTCTTTACATATACTTGTAACGATATCCATTCTTGCAAAACGACGAGATGCACTTCTATCCCTATCGAGGCCCTCGAGCCAAAATAAGGATAGGACCGCATCTTGGGCGTTACAGTAAAGCCCCACGGCGAGGTCGAGGTGATTGGGAGCGACGACGGCTCCAGCAGCGAGGTGTCCGGAGGGGCGGGTGTGGGTGACGTGGCTTGAGACTGTGTCGGTATTTCCCCAAAGAGGAAGGGATGAAGTAGCACAACGACGGTAAGTATTTCCTTCAGTTATGAAACCAAGGTATCGAACCAGTAGGAGGATCACCACCACTACGTAAACATCACCTGCACACAAAGAACAAATACTTGCAACCCGACGCGAAAGAGAGGTTGTCAATCTCTCTACGGTAAAAATATAGATTAGGTAGTGATAGATTGGAGAGATAGATCTCTCAAGAACACAAAATAAAAAGGGCAAATAAAAAGTGCAGCAAGGTATTTTTGGGTTTTTTGGAATAATAGATCTGAAAACAAAAGCGGCAAAAAGATAGATCGGAAAGCAATATGTTGGAAAAGTAGACCCGGGGGCCGTAGGTTTCACTAGTGGCTTCTCTCATGAGTATAGCACACGGTGGGTGAACAAATTACCGTTGGGCAATTGATAGAAGATCAAATAATCATGACGATATCCAAGGTGATCATCATTATATAGGCATCACGTCCAAGATTAGTAGACCAAAATGATTCTGCATCTACTACTATTACTCCACACATCGATCGCTATCCAGCATGCATCTAGTGTATTAAGTTCATGGAAAAATGGAGTAATGCAATAAGAACGATGACATGATGTAGACAAGATCTATTCATGTAGGAATTGACCCCCATCTTGTTGTCCTTAATAGCAACGATACATGCGTGCCTCGCTGACCCTTCTATCACTTGGAGAGGACACCGCAAGATCGAACCCATCACAAAGCACCCCTTCCCATGGCAAGAAAAATCGATCTAAGTGGCCTAACAAATCCAAAGATTCGAAGAAGAAATACGAGGCTATAAGTAATCATGCATATAAGACATCAAAGAAGACTCAAATAATATTCATGGATAGAAACTGATCATGAACTCAAAATTCATCGGATCCCAACAAACACACCGCAAAAGTTTACATCAAATAGATCTCCAAGAGATCAGTGTATTGAGAATCAAAAGAGAGAGAGGAAGCCATCTAGCTACTGCCTACGGACCCGTAGGTCTATGGTGGACAACTCACGTATCATCGGAGAGGCACCAATGAGGATGATGAACGCCTCCGAGATAGTATTAGATTGGATCTCGAGGTTCTGGAACTTGCGGCGGCTGGATGTGTTTTTCGTCGACTCCCTTATGGTTTCTGGAATATTTGGGAATTTATAGGCGAAAGAGGCAGTGGAGAGAGGTCCCGAGGAGGGCACAACCCATCAAGGCGCGCCCGGGGCCACTGGCATGCCCTGGTGGGTTGTGGTCTCCTCGACCCTCCCCTCTGGCACTTCTTTGGCCCACTGGATGTCTTCTGGCCCAAAAAAAATCTCCAAAAAGTTTCGTCGCGATTGGACTCTGTTTGGTACTGATATTCTGTGAAGTAAAAACCAAGCAAAAAACAGCAACTGGCACTTTGGCACTATGTCAATAGGTTAGTCCCGAAAAATGATATAAAGTTCCTATAAAATTATTGTAAAACATCCAAGATTGATAATATAACAGCTTGAACAAGCAAGAATTATAGATACGTTGGAGCCGTATCAGCATCCCCAAGCTTAATTCCTACTCGTCCTCAAGTAGGTAAATGATAAAAACAGAATTTTTGAAATGGAATGCTGCCTAACATGTTCATCACATATTCTTTTCTTTTGTAGTATGGACATTTGGACTTTTAGATGGTTCAAAGCAATAGTCTATTTTTAACATAATGACTTCAATACTCAAGCAGGCCAACAAGCAACCATGTCTTTCAAAATATCAACACTAAAGGAAGTTATCCCTAGCCCATCATGCTCAATCATTGATCCATTCATGAAACACACTCAAATATTAACTACACCCAATGCTCAAGTATGATCATAGTGCCCCCTAGTTGGTGCTTTGTAAGAGAAGATGGAGACTCAAATTAAAAATGAAAATTGCATCAAGTAAATAGATAGGCCCTTCGCAGAGGGAAGTAGGGATTTGTAGAGGTGCGAGAGCTCAAAGTTTAAATTGAGAGAGAAAAATATTTTTAGTGGCATGCCTTTCCTGTCAACGAAAACGACAAAGTAGTTCACAATACTTTCCATGCTAGATATATCATAGGTGGTTCCCAAACAGAAAATAAAGTTTATTCTTTTTTCCACCATTATTTCACAATCCATGGCTAGCCGTATCCATGGTTGCCTTCCATACCAACATTTTCCAAGGAATTTATTATTTGACAACATAAAGTATTTTTTTTCATTTCGGGACTGGGCATCCCTATTACCGCCGTACTCTCGTGCAATGACAAGTGAATAAACACTCATCTTGAGAATAACACATCTAGCATGGAAAAATAATGGACACCCCCTACCGTTTCATGAGCGGTACGAGCACACAATTAGGAAATTTATTTTGAAAAGTAGAGATGGCACATACAAATTTGCTTAGAATGGCATGGAAATAGCGCATATAGGTAGGAATGGTGGACTCATAAGGCAAAACTGGGTTTAAGGATTTTGGATGCACAAGTAGTATTCCTACTTAGTACAAGTGGAGGCTAGCAAATAGATTGAGAAGCAACCAACCAAGAAACGAAAATTCACATAAGCGAGCATTGAGCATAACTAACACCGAATAAGACACCATAAGTAGGATGTAAATTCATTGCATAACTATTGACTTTCGTGCATGCATAGGGAATCACAAACCTTAACACCAATATTCCTACTAAAGCATAATTACTCACTAACATGACTCACATATTACTATCATCATGTCTCAAAACTTTTACAAGGAATCAAGTTTAATTTTTCCAATGATCTTCATGAAAGTTTATATTATATCCTCCTTGAATATCTATCACTTTGGGACTAGTTTCATATATTGCCATTGCTTTTGACAAGCTCAAACAAATTTAAGTGAAGAACATGAGCATAGAGATTTCATCTCTCAAAATAGTATAAGTGAAGCATGAGAGGATTTCTTCAAAATTACTAACTCTCAAATTAATCTAAGTGAAGCATGAGAGGATTTCTACAAAAAATTCCAAGCACACGGTGCTCAAAAAGATATAAGTGAAGCACTAGAGCAATTCTATAGCTCAGAAAGTTTAAGTGAAGCATATAGAGCAATTCTAACAAATCATAGCATAATTTTGGCTCTCTCAAAGGTGTGTCTAGCAAGGATACAAGTGAAAAACTAAAAATCAAAGCAAGCAAAGACTCAAATGATACAAGACGCTCCAAGCAAAACTCATGATACGTGACGAATAAAATATAGCTCCAAGTAAAATACCGATGGTTGTTAGAAGAAAGAGGGGATGACACTCGGGGCATCCCCAAGCTTAGTTGCTTGTTTATCTTTGGATATATCTTGGGGGTGATGTAGCATCCCCAATCTTAGGCTCTTTTCACTCCTTATTCCTTCATCCATCGTGATCTCACCCAAAACTTGAAAACTTCAATCACACAAAACTCAACAAAATCTTCGTTAGATCCGTTAGTATAATAAAGCAAATCACTACTTTAATTACTGTTGCAAACCCATTAAATTTTTATTATTTCATTATACCTACTGTATTTTAACTTTATCATGGCTCATACCCTTCAATACAACCCATAGATTCATCAAAACAAGCACACAATGCAACGAAAACAGAATCGGTCAAAAACAGAACAGTCTGTAGTAATCTGTACTCTAACCATACTTATGTAACTCAAAAAATTCTGAAACATTAGGACAACGTAAAGAATTTGTATAGAAATATTTTGTTAAAATTTCAGCTCAATATCACGCTCCAGTAAAAAATGAAAATTCAAACACTGGAGGCAAAGTTTCTGTTTTAGATTCAGCATTGTTTCTACTCATATTATGAATCATCCTAAAGGCTTTACTTGGCACAAACACTAAATAAAACATAAAAACACAATCATAACAGAGGCATAATTGTGTCAACACTCAAAAACAGAAAGGAAAAGATGAAAATAAATTTATTCATTGGGTTGCCTCCCAACAAGCGCTATCGTTTTACGCCCCTAGCTAGGCATAACACATAGATTCAAGTATTGTCATCTTTGGTTTTTGATCCATAGGATGCTCTCATGATTGATTCATAAGGTGGCTTAATTCTTGTTCTAGGGAAGTGTTCCATACCCTTTCTTAGTGGAAACTGAAATCTAATATTGCCTTCTTTCATATCAATCACGGCACCTATAGTGCGTAAGAACGGTCTACCAAGTATAATGGGACAAGACGGATTGCAATCAATATCAAGAACAATAAAATCTATGGGCACATAGTTCCTATTTTCAAGAATAAGAACATCATTAATTCTTCCCAAAGTCTTTTTAATAGTAGAATCTGCCAAGTGCAAATTAAGAGAACATTCTTCAATATTGGTGAGACCAAGCACATCACATAAAGATTTCGGAATCGTGGAAACACTAGCACCCAAATCACATAAAGCAAAGCACTCATAATTTTTAATCTTGACCTTAATGGTAGGTTCCCACTCATCATGTAATTTTCTAGGAATAGAAATCTCCAACTCCAACTTTTCTTCAAAAGATTTCATCATGGCATCAACGATATGTTTAGTAAAAGCTTTATTTAGTTCATAAGCATGGGGTGAATTCAACATGGATTGCAGCAAAGAAATACATTCAATCAAAGAGCAACTATCATAATTAAAGTCTTTGCAATCCAAAATAGTGGGCACATCACTAGTTAAAGTTTTGACCTCTTCAAACCCACTTTCATCAAGATTTTCACCCTCCAAATTATTGGGAGGTCTTATAGCTAAAGTTGACTCTACTTCAGTCCCTTTATCATCAATTTTAATATTACTAAACAAGGAATCAACAGAAGAAACACCAATCACTTTAAGATCTTCATCATTTTTATCCTCTAGAGATTGGCTTAGCGACCATTTGATTTATTAAAGTAGCTTGTGCATCGGAAATTTTACCAAGCAGATTTCCAGTATGGGCATATTTAGATTGAAGATTAGAAGCCTCTCTACTGATATCATCAGGTTGTTTCGCTATGGCATCTAGTACGGTAGAGTGTTCTTTAAGTTCCTCGGTAAAATACTTATTATGCTCAAATTGTGTAGTCATATATTCCTTAGTACTTTTCTCAATTTCAAGCAAAATATTGGGGTAAGGAACATCATAGTACTTTCGTTGAGGCATCATGACTATGCAAACAAGATTGCAAGCAAGCAAGAGATCTGGCGAGAAAAAGGCAAACGAAGAAGAGGGCGAATAAAACGGAAAATTGGGTGAAGTGGGGGAGAGGAAAACGAGAGGCAAATGGCAAATAATGTAATTGCAAGGAGATGAGATTTGTGATTAGGAACCTGGTAGATGATGATGGCGTCTCCTTGGCGCCAGAGATTGGCACGTAGAAGAGACTGCTTCCTCCCCGGCAACGGCGCCAGAAATTCCTTTGACGTGGCTTGAGACTGCGTCGGTATTTCCCCAAAGAGGAAGGGATGATCCAGCACAGTGACGGTAAGTATTTCCCTCAGTTATGAAACCAAGGTATTGAACCAGTAGGAGGATCACCACCACTACGTAAACAACACCTGCACACAAAGAACAAATACTTGCAACCCGACGCGAAAGAGAGATTGTCAATCTCTCTACGGTAAAAAGATAGATTAGGTAGTGATAGATTGGAGAGATAGATCTCTCAAGAACACAAAAGAAAAAGGGCAAATAAAAAGTGCAGCAAGGTATTTTTGTTTTTTTTGGAATAATAGATCCGAAAACAAAAGTGGCAAAAAGATAGATCGAAAAGAAATATGTTGGAAAAGTAGACCCGGGGGCTCTAGGTTTCACTAGTGGCTTCTCTCATGAGTATAGCACACGGTGGGTGTCGTGGGAATGACCCTGGCAATAGTACTAGGGGTACGAATGGAGGGGCGAAGTCTAGCTATGGCTCAGGTGTTTCACTCGGATGTGTACGAGTTCAGGCCCCACTTGGAAGTGGTAAAAGCCCTACGTCTCGAGCCCGGAGGCTGGTTTGTTTTTGCTTATGGAGGAGTAGGAGAATACAAGTGTTGGAACCTTACTACGGCGTCCGGTGGTGGCTTATATAGAGTGCGCCACCACTAGCAGAGCGCCGCAATAAATGCTAGTTAAAGCTACGTTACAGGAACTGCCGCTTTAACTAGAGTGTTACTGGTAACGCACGACAGATCAATCCCAGAGGACGTCTCTTCATATTACTCAATGCTCCGTCTCCTGGACTGTTGAGTTCCTGTTGACCGAGTGTGGCTATGGCCGTCCGAGTGTATCTTCAGGCATGTCCGAGTGACTCTTCAGGTCTGACCGAGTGCACTTCCACCTCTGGAGCTTCAATGTCGATGAGGGTCCCTAGGTGGGCCAAGAAGTCAGCCTTGTGACCCTACCCATGGTAGACGATCTCATCAGTAGCCCCCGAATCCGTGAGGTTTGACAGGTCGGGTGATTGACATACGGGAATGTCAACAACACCTCGGAGGTGCTTCGAAAAAATGACCTGGATATTTCTCACCCGGCTCCAAATCTTGACGGATTCAGGATTATCATTCCTTGGCCGAATGACTTAATTTGCATATTCGATGTTATTTTTTAAATTTAAGTGCTTCTCTGGAGAAACGATCCGAATGCCCAGTTATTCCGTCCGTGTGTCTTGTTAAAGACTGGCTGGTCACTCGGTTTATAAATGGATCGTCAGGCGATCCGGAGCACGGAGCTCTCCTCTTATAAGGCATGAAGAGGTTTTCACGCGTTCAAAATCAAGGAGAGCGCGCGCGGACGTGCGAGGAAACGGTTACTCCGCGGGATTTGGAGGTAATGGGCACGACGCCTCGATAACCGCGCCGCGATTTTTGCCACGTGTCTCTGAGAGGCTAAACAGTAGATTCGCGGATCTCCCTCCGTTTGTGGATTGACGGCCACAAATTCCGCCCAATTTTTATTATAAGAAGCAAGGGCACTGTGCGGGGGGGAACAGATCTCACTTCTCCTTCCTCCCTTTGGCTTCTCCGACGCCAGCAATCACACACCACAGAGAACTCCGCCGCGAGCCGAGCCCAGTATCACCGGAGATGAGCCGCGCAGTGACCGCGAAGGCCAAGCGGGCGAAGAAAGGCTCGCGTAGTTCTTCCTTGAGCGCTGGAATGTCGGCGGGATGGACTCAAGGCGACTGGATGGTGTCGCGGGTAACCGAGGCCCGGTTGCTCGAGATGGAGGACCAGGGTCTCCTGTCCAAAGGGAGCTGGCGGCTGCCGGAGGCGGGCGAAGACGATCCTTCGCCGCGGGGGAACGAGCGCATTCTCTTGGTAACTCACCTCGAACGAGGTTTGTCCCTTCCGCCCCATCCGTTTTTCCGTTGCTTCTTGGATTTCTTCGGTGTTTAGCTACACCACATTCCACCCAATGCCATGGTGTACCTAGCTGCTTTCGTTTCTTTGTGTGAGAACTTTCTGGGCTGCCACCCTCATTGGGGCTTGTTTAAGCATTTGTTCACCTACCGAGTGATGACCATGAAGAAACCCACTCGGTCAGAGGGTAAGACCAACGTGGTCCAACTGTGCAGGGGATTGGGTATCCAGCTGCGGGGCAAGGTCTGCTTCCCAGCGATCAACTTTCCCGACTCGGTGAAGGGCTGGCAGGAGAACTGGTTCTACTGCCAGGATATTCCAGTCGGAGAAAATCAACCGGGACTTCCTCTGTATACGTCGGAACGCATTCAGTCACTTCCCCGACTGACTGTAACCAAAGAAGAGAAAGTAGATGTAGACATCCTGGTAATTGCTCTGGTAGCCTTAGTGCAGAAGGGCGTCAACGGACTGGACTTGCTCGAGGTTTTCTTTCAGAGGAGGATCCAACCATTGCAAGCTAGAGTCCACCCCATCTGGGAATATACCGGAGCAGACGACATCACTTGGACGCACCCTGAAGAACTTGATGCAGAGACGGTTGAAGCCAAGATCAAAGCAGTCACTCCTGCGCGAGATAACCCCAGGGGGAGCAGGTTGGTGCTTCCACTCTCATCAAAAAATCCGCCGAATGAGGTAACTTCAGAGTTCCACCTATTGTCCGAATGATATTGTTGTTCTTGTCGAATATCAGCTTGATTGATTTATTTTCCATTCGGCAGGCTTTCGTGGGGTTGATTAGCGAGATTCCAATCATCAATCGAGGTCTGATTAATGTGGCGAGTGACACAGACCTCGCGGGGGATTCAACCGGAGTGAAGGAAGAGGAAGAAGGCGGCGACGACGAAAATGATGACAACGAAGAGGGCTCGGACGGGAGCTATGAGGTGGAGTCCTCGCGCTCAGAAGACCTCGTGCCCGAATCCCGCTCCAAGTCGCGCCATGACCCGGGGGTTGCCGGCGGCGGCCCGAAGGCGTCGAATGTTGTCAAGCCGACTGCCAATGCTCCCTCGACCCGTAGTTCGAAGCGTGGTCGTGCAGAACTGGCTTCGCCGCCATAGACACTAATGAGGTCATCTACCATGGGTAGGGTTACAAGGCTGACTTGTTGGCCCACCTAGGGACCCTCGTCGACATTGAAGCTCCAGAGGTGGAAGTGCACTCGGTCAGACATGAAGAGTCACTCGGACACGCCTGAAGATACACTCGGACGGCCACAGCCACACTCGGTCAACAGGAACTCAACAGTCCAGGAGACGGAGCGTTGAGTAATATGAAGAGACGTCCTCTGGGATTGATCTGTCGTGTGTTACCAATAACGCTCTAGTTAAAGCAGCAGTTCCTGTAACGTAGCTTTAACTAGCATTTATTGCGGCGCTCTGCTAGTGGTGGCACACTCTATATAAGCCACCACCAGACGCCGTAGCAAGGTTCTGACACTTGTATTCTCCTACTCCTCCATAAGCAAAAACAAACCAGCCTCCGGGCTTGAGACGTAGGGCTTTTACCACTTCCGAGTGGGGCCTGAACTCGTACACATCCGACTGAAACACCTGAGCCGTAGCTAGACTTCGCCCTTCCATTCGTACCCCTAGTACTATTGTCAGGGTCATTCCCATGACAGTTGGCGCCCACCTTGGGCCGTGCATCTAGCGAATTCCGGCGCAGGTGGAATTTCCATTTTTTCGTTCATCATGAACGCTTTCGGCGGCGAGATCCTCTTCGGGTCCCTCAGGTTCGCCGTCGACGATTCGGCATGGCTGCAGGAGGCACCGCTGGACGCTGAGGCACTGCCCACCCGCGGCGCGGTGCACTTTAGCATGGCGACGTTCGGAGTTCTCCTCCGGCAACCATCTTCACCTTATCGACCGGCTTCACCGACTAGTCTTGCAGCTTCTCGCCGGTGCTCCGGGCGCTCTCGGCTGCAGCGCTGGATCAAGCACGCTGTGGAGGCGCAGGCCGCATGACGGCAAGTGGCTACACTCAAAGCTGACGAGTCAGTCCATTGTATTTTCTCATCTTCGGATGACGACTCCTCCGATGCTACTGGTTTCGAGAGCAGCGGCGAAGTGGCGGAGGTCTTGATGGCCGACCCGTCCCGAGACGCTGCCCCTCCAGGGTATTCGGCAGGAGACACCCGCGATCGGGACGACGACCACCGTAACGCCTGTACCGACGGCTACGTTCCCCGACCGCTCACTCGGGAGCAGCGGGAGGAAATCAGGCGCAGGAACAACCAAGTCCTCCAGACGCCCATTGCGGGGAACACCCCCGAAGAGATAGCCCTCGAGGCTGCTCGCCAAGCTACCTTGGCTGAGCGCGAGCGTCTCGAGTGGTTGCAGCATTCACTCGACGAACGCACAGCAAGGGAACTTCCCAGTTCCAGCCGTAACCGCCGCCAGTTGACATTCACAAAGGAACGCCCGTACACCATGCCGACGATGCGTACACCTTTGATGAATCTGGCCACGGCCACTCGGATCGCAGATTTGATCCAGCCGTCCAATTCGGCGGCAGGCGAGGGCATTCGGCAGATCCAGGCTTTGCTGAAGACTGCCTTGCAGCAAAACTCAGAGGTATCATAATCTCATCATCGTATTCATAATGAATCGACTCATGCAGATACTGTGCAGTCGGCTCATAGTCTGCTCGCGCCGAGGAAAGATCCACGAACTTCTCCTCATCCGAGAGGCCCGTATGGAGGACACGGACGCGACGACCACGATTTCAGTCGGACTCCCCCTCCGAGGGGCGATCCGCGTGGCCAACGTTCATATGACGGAGGCTATCCACTCGTGACAAACCGCGAGCGGAGCCCTGTTCGACACAGGGGCTACGATGCCTGATCAGACATTACTCAGCGAGTGGTTGATCAGAACAGATATGACAGAGACCGAGCGAGCGGCTGGGGAGTTACCGGCCTCGGATGCTTCAGCAGATACATCCGAGAGGCAGAAATACCCCCCAATTACCGACTGGCAACCGGAATTGGAAAGTTTAATGGCGAGTCCAAGCCAGAAACGTGGGTAGAAGATTATCGAGTCGCTGTCCAAATCGGCGGCGGCGACGATTTTGTTGCCATGAAGCACATTCTACTCATGTTGGAAGGATCTACGCGGGCGTGGCTAAATCAGTTGCCTGCCAACTGCATTTACTGCTGGGAAGATCTGGCCCGAGTGTTCGTCAAAACATTTGAAGGCACCTACAAGCGTCCGGGTGGACTGACGGAACTCCAGCACTGCGTTCAGAAGAACAATGAAACTCTCCGAGAGTACATTCTGCACTGGACCACGTTGCATAACACCGTGGAAAATGTCACCGAGCATCAGGCCGTGTGCGCCTTCAAGGTAGGCACTCGGTATCGGGAGTTAGTCTTGAAGTTTGGTCGGTCTGGGGATTTGTCCCTCAGTCGGGCCATGGAGATTGCAAACAAGTACGCCAATGGCGAGGAAGAAGACCGCCTCCGTAGCAGCAAGGCGAGAGTCGGCAATGCCCCTCAATCGGGAGGCAACAACGGGAAAAATCAGAAGCGGAAGGCAGACGCCTCCGGCAAAGCAGAGGTCGCAGCCGTCCCAGGGCAAGGGCAAGGCAAGCCGAAGCCCAAGAAGAAGAAGAAAGAAAGGATACCCAAGAAGAAGTCCGAGTACAAACATTCTCGACCAACCGTGCCAAATTCATACCAAGACGGATGAAAAAGGCAATGTTGTGCTCCCGAAGCATACCACTCGGGAATGTCGCCTGCTCAAGCAGGAGATGGGCGCTGAACCCTCAAGTGAGAAGGTCGATGTCGAAGATGAGGAAGATGCTTCCGAGTATCCGAAGGTCGACAAAGTCCTCAATGTGATCTTCACCGATGTTGAGAGCAAGAGGCAGCTGAAGGTTATCAATCGGGAGGTAAATATGGCAGTTCCAACTGCTCCCAAGTATCTCAACTGGACGAAGATGCCCGACACCTTTGACCAGTCCGACCATCTGCCTCACATTGCCACCCCTGGGAGGCAAGCGTTGGTCGTTGACCCGGCAGTGGGTGGTGTCCGTCTGCGCAAGGTCCTAATGGACGGAGGCAGCGGGCTTAATATCATATACGCCGACACGCTCAAGGCTATGGGCATCCCGATGTCCCATTGAGCAAGAGCAACATGCATTTCCATGGGATCGTCCCTGGAAAGAAGGCAGAATCACTCGGCCAGATCGCTCTGGACGTAGTATTCGGCGGCGAGAAGAATTTCCGAAACGAAAAGCTAACCTTTGAGGTGGTTGACTTCTGCAGTGCTTACCACGCCATCCTGGGTAGGCCCGCCTACGCACGTTTCATGGCCAGACCATGTTACGTGTATATCAAGCTCAAGATGCCAAGACCTAAGGTTGTGATTACAGTCACTGGTGATCGGAAGGTCGCCGAAGAGTGCCTTCAGCAGGGCACAAAGATAGCCAATGAACAAGTGCTTGCAGTCGAGCTTGAAGGGTACAAGAAGGAAGTGGATACGGCTGATCTGCTCAGGTCAAAGCGGCCGGCTTCAGAATTAGATTTTTAGTCAGCTGGCGAGACTAAGCAAGTTCATGTCCATCCGAGTGACCCGAGTGCCGCTCCGACGAACATCTCCACCTCACTCGGAGACAAATAGGAAGCCGAGCTCATCCAGTTCCTCCGTGAGAACTGGAACATCTTCGCATGGAAGCCGTCTGACATGCCTGGTGTTCCCAGGGAACTGGCTGAGCACCGACTCCGAACCGATCCCAAGGCCAAGCCAGTCAAGGAGTACTTGCGCCGATCCTTCGTCGAGAAGCGCAAGGCGATTCGTCAAGAGATAGCCCGGCTCCTCGCCGCCGAGTTCATTCGCGAGATTTACCACTCCGAGTGGCTCGCGAATGTTGTCTTGGTACCGAAGAAGGACAAATCGCTCCGTATGTGTATTGACTTCAAACATCTCAATCGGGCCTCCCGAAGGATCATTTTCCTTTACCTCGGATATATCAGATAGTAGACTCTACGGCCGGATGTGAATGTCTATCGTTCCTGGATGCGTACTCCGGGTACCACCAGATCCGAATGTACGGTCCTGATGAAATAAAAACAGCCTTCATCACCCCATTCGGGTGTTTTTGCTACGTCACGATGCCATTCGGCTTGAAGAATGCTGGGGCCACTTTTCAGCGCATGATCCAGAAGTGCTTGCAAAAGCAAATCAGTCGGAACGTGCAGGCCTACATGGACGATATCATAGTCAAGTCTAGGAAAGGTTCCGACCTCCTGACTGACCTCGCCGAAACCTTTGCGAACCTGCGGCGCTTTGGGATAAAGCTGAATCCAGCTAAGTGCACATTCGGAGTGCCAGCAGGAAAGTTACTCAGTTTCCTCATTCCGAACGGGGGATTGATGCCAATCCGGACAAAATCGGCGCCATGGTCCGAATGAAGCAACCCGAGCATTTACACGATGTACAAAGGTTGACAGGATGTCTTGCGGCCCTGAGCCGATTCATTTCAAGATTCGGAGAGAAGGCACTTCCTCTCTACCAATTGATGAAGAAGTCCGACAAATTCGAGTGGACCAACGAAGCACAAGCCACGTTCGCAGAACTCAAGGCATTGCTTTCCACCCAGCCGGTGTTAGCTGCTCCGGGCAGCCAGGAACCTCTACTCCTGTACATTGCGGCGACCAGCCAGGTGGTGAGCACAGTCCTTATGGTAGAGCGCGAAGAGCCAGGAAAAGCATTCAAAGTTCAAAGACCCATATATTACATCTCAGAAGTGCTAACCCCTTCCAAGCAAAGGTACCCGCACTACCAAAAGTTGGTCTATGGTATTTACCTGACTGCCAAAAAGGTGGTTCATTACTTCCAAGATCATTCGGTCACGGTCGTCAGCAGCGCTCCCCTTTCGGAGATCCTGCATAACAGGGACGCCGCCGGCCGAGTGGCAAAGTGGGCAATCGAGCTCCTTCCGGTGGAGGTCAAGTTTGAAGCTAAGAAAGCAATCAAGTCCCAGGCATTGGTTGATTTTATGGCCGAGTGGATCGAGCAGGAGCAACCCATTCCGAGTGTTCCCGAACACTGGACTATGTTCTTTGATGGATCCAAGATGCTCAATGGCTCGGGGGCTGGCGTGGTTCTTGTCTCTCCCAAAGGAGACCGGCTGAACTATGTCGTCCAAATCCATTTCGACTCATCAAACAATGGGGCCAAATATGAAACCCTCTTGTACGGGCTCCGCATGGCCATATCACTCGGCATTCGTCGGTTGATGGTCTACGGCGACTCAGACCTCGTTGTCAACCAAGTGATGAAGGAGTGGGACATTCGGAGTCCAGCAATGACCAGATACTGCAACGCGGTGAGGAAGCTGGAGAAGAATTTTGAAGGCCTAGAACTGCATCACATTCCTCGCGCAAAGAATCAGGCAGCAGACGACCTGGCAAAGATCGGGTCCACTCGGCGAGCGGTCCCGAAAGACATTTCCTTGAACATCTGCGTGCTTCGACAATCGCAAAAGATCCTTTCACAGAGGAGCCCCCGCAAGCAGTCGGTCCATCTGATCCGACTGAGGTTGAAGTTCCAGCCATAGTGGATCTGGTCCATGAAATGCTGGTAATCACTCCCGAGTGGACTCAACCCTATTTGGCATACTTGCTCAGACAAGAACTCCCCGAAGACGAAGAAGAAGCCCGTCGGATCGTCCGCCGATACAAGTCGTTCGAGGTTATGGGAGATCAGTTGTACAAGAAAAGCACCACAGGAGTCACCCAAAAATGCATCTCCCCAGAGGAAGGGCTGCAAATCTTACATGAAATCCACTCGAGAACTTGTGGCCACCATGCGTCCTCTCGGACTTTGGTCGCTAAAGCTTTCCGAGCAGGTTTTTATTGGCCCCGAGTCAATGAAGCAGCAAGGGACCTGGTGGACCTGTGTGTTGGATGTCAGTTCTACAAGAATAAGTCCCACAAGCCAGCGTTCACGCTCAAGACGATCCCGATCACTTGGCCGTTTGCAGTATGGGGCCTCGATATGGTCGGTCCTTTGCGGACTGGGTCGAGTGGCTTCACACATCTGCTCGTGGCGGTTGACAAGTTCACCAAATGGGTCGAAGCGAAGCCCATCAAGAGTTTGGATGCAGGTACTGCCGTCAGTTTCATTCGGCAGATCATTTTCAGATTCGGCGTACCACATGAATTTATCACGGATAATGGGAAGAACTTCGACTCGGATGAATTCTGCGAATTATGTTTCTCTCAAGGCACTCGGGTTAATTACGCCTTAGTGGCTCACCCGCAGTCGAATGGACAGGCAGAGCGCGCAAACGGAATGATTCTACAAGGTTTGAAGCCCCGATTGATGAGAGACCTGAAGTATGCTGCTGGAGCTTGGGTTGAAGAATTGCCTTCTGTCTTATGGGGCATTCGGACAACCCCAAACCTCTCTACGAAGCACACGCCTTTCTTCATGGTGTACGGATCAGAGGTTGTGCTGCCGAGTGATCTTCAGCACAATTCCCCCCCGAGTGGAACTATATGATGAAGCTGAAGCTGAAGCCACACGGCAAGACGGCCTCGACCTTCTAGAGGAAGAGAGGGAGCTGGCCCTCATCAGATCGACGCTCTATCAGCAAGATTTGAGGTGTTATCATGACAGACACGTCCAGGGCCGAGCTTTTCAGGAAGGAGACCTTGTCCTCCGACTGGATCAGCAAAAACCCCACAAGCTAGCACCTCCGTGGCAGGGGCCGTATGCAATTTCCAAAGTCTTGCACAATGGGGCCTACCGGCTTTACAATATCAAAGACGGAGTAGAAGAGCCTCGGACTTGGAACGCGGACCTACTTCGCAAGTTCTACACCTAGAACATAACTACTTTAGTTTGTCATTCCAGTAATGAATCCGAGTGATCTCGATGAATAAAGTTTTGTTTCATTATATCTTGTTGAAATTTGATTCCCACCCCTAGTGGGTGTAAAACACAAAACACTTAGCTGCAAACCTGATTTTGCCTAAGTATAAACTACTCCGAGTGAGGGTCTCACCCACACTCGGGGGCTTAGCTGCGACTCCGCGTCGCCTAAGTTAGAAAACTTTTCGAGTGGGACTTCCTCGCACTCGGTTGTCAAGATGAACAGGACCATCATTGTTCATCTAAGGACAAACTACTCCGAGTGAGGGTCTCACCCACACTCGGGGGCTTAGCTGCGACTCCGCGTCACCTAAGTTAGAAAACCTTTCGAGTGGGACTTCCTCCGCACTCGGTTGTCAAGATGAACAGGACCATCATTGTTCATCTAAGGACAAACTACTCCAAGTGAGGGTCTCGCCCACACTCGGGGGCTTAGCTGCGACTCCGCGACGCCTAAGTTAGAAAACTTTTCGAGTGGGACTTCCTCCGCACTCGGTTGTCAAGATGAACAGGACCAGCATTGTTCATCTAAGGACAAACTATTCCGAGTGAGGGTCTCGCCCACACTCGGGGGCTTAGCTGCGACTCCGCGTCGCCTAAGTTAGAAAACATTTCGAGTGGGACATCCTCCGCACTCGGTTGTCAAGATGAACAGGACCATCATTGTTCATCTAAGGATAAACTACTCCAAGTGAGGGTCTCGCCCACACTCGGGGGCTTAGCTGCGACTCCGCGACGCCTAAGTTAGAAAACTTTTCGAGTGGGACTTCCTCCGCACTCGGTTGTCAAGATGAACAGGACCATCATTGTTCATCTAAGGATAAACTACTCCGAGTGAGGGTCTTGCCCACACTCGGGGGCTTAGCTGCGACTCCGCGACACCTAAGTTAGAAAACTTTTCGAATGGGACTTCCTCCGCATTCGGTTGTCAAGATGAACAGGACCAGCATTGTTCATCTAAGGACAAACTATTCCGAGTGAGGGTCTCACCCACACTCGGGGGCTTAGCTGCGACTCCGCGTCGCCTAAGTTAGAAAACATTTCGAGTGGGACATCCTCCGCACTCGGTTGTCAAGATGAACAGGACCATCATTGTTCATCTAAGGATAAACTACTCCGAGTGAGGGTCTTGCCCACACTCGGGGGCTTAGCTGCGACTCCGCGACGCCTAAGTTAGAAAACCTTTCGAGTGGGACATCCTTCGCACTCGGTTGTCAAGATGAACAGGACTATCATTATTCATCTAAGGACAAACTACTCCGAGTGAGGGTCTTGGCCACGCTCGGAGGCTTAGTCACGACTCCGCATCGCCTAAGTTAAAAATGTCTAGGGTGAGATATCCTTCTCACTCGAACGACAAGATGGACAGTACCATCATTGTTCACAAGAACTATTCCGAGTACAGGTCTTGCCCACACTCGGGGACTTAGTCGCGACTCCGCATCGCCTAAGTTAAAATTCATGCCAAGTGCAAAAATTATACACACTCGAAACCCCATGCGCGATCCTGCAATCGCTCGAGTATGAAACACTCAAAAGATCAAAGATCAAGTCAAGATAAGGCAAATGAAAACTGCATCATTCAAAAGCAGAAGAACAGACGATGGGAGCCTCAGGCTCATTTAAAGGTCTTATGGATACAGATACTACTCGGCATTCCGAGGCAAATGTTTAAAGAAGTTTTTAGCCCGGCTATCACTCGGGGTTAGGCACTGCTTCGACAAACGTGTCCAGGTCAAGGCTCTCTGCAATCCGGGTGGCCGCCTCCATGAACGTCTCCATGAAATCTTGAATTCTGGCGTGCTTCCGATTGGCGAATTCCAAGGACTTTAGTTTCTTCTTATCCACTCCCTTGCAGTGGACCCGAACTAGTGAGAGAACAATGTCAGCTCCGGCTCAGGCCACTGACTTCTTCCAGATCTTCACTCGGTTCGGGACGTCTCTCACTCGGATAAGAGTGGATTCCAGGTCCTTGGAGGGTTCTTCGTCGGAGAAGAGTTCCTTTTCGATGTCCACGATACCGGTATGAAGCCTCTTGATGAACGAAACCGCTTCGTCGACGCGTTCTTCCAGACAGAGAAAGGCCATGGTGGCACTATCCTTGAGTAGTTCTCGGGATGGATCTAGCTCTTTCTCGATCTTATCGGTCTCCTCGCCAATGTCGAAGCAAAATTCTGGGTTCAGCCGAACAAAAAAGGAATCAAAGTCAAGCAAATTTCAATCGGCTGTTCAGAAATACACAAGGGTCGTTTGGGAGAGTTTACCTTTGAGTTTTTCACTCACGGTATCGCCAAACTCCTCGACGAATTGCTCGAGCTCAGCCTTCTTGGCGATGATATGTTCAAGTTTGGTATTCCATTCAACAAGTTCCTCCTTGGACTTCTTCACGGCGACCTCAAGGGTTTTCTTCTCCTCTTCTAGCTTCCCGACTGACTTCAGCTTCTCCTCGGCCTCCTTGGCCTTCCGACTGGCCTCCTTCTGAGCTGCTGCCAGTTCTGTGTCCTTCTTCTCGAGGGTTGTCTTCACAGTCACTAAAGAAACAGAATTCGTCAGTCTCTCGACAAGCTTACAATTTTCTCCACGAAGATCTGACGAAGTAGACTCAGTCGGACAAGGAGAAAGATCAGAGACGGTAACTGTCGGTCAGGGAGAGTAATACCTTCCAACACATTCTTCTCTTGCTCCAGTCGGGCGCTCTTGGCCTTCTCAGCTTCAAGGTCGAGACGCAGGGTCAACACCTCCTCCTTCAGAGCATTGTAGTGGCTTCCGAGCTCACAAATAGACTACAAACGACAAATGGAAGAAAAAATATGATCAAGCAAAGGCATACGATTCGTCAATCGGATATTACGTACAGATCATTCGGTCAGATTCCAAAACTCTAAGACTCCCGCCGACTGCTTCAGTCGACGGTAGCCTCGGGGACTACACCCAGTGGGTGCGCTCAGCGCGCCCCCACTGGAAATTTTAAGTTCAAGACACTTCTCTCGACGGCAGGACAGACATTTCTACGCTATTAGACTACCGCCGACTGCTTCAGTCGACGGTAGCCTCGGGGACTACACCCAGTGGGTGCGCTCAGCGTGCCCCCACTGGAAAGTCAACACCCAGTGGGTGTGCCCAGATGCAAACCCACTCGGGTCTTAAAACCATGGACAAATGGACCAAGATGCCGAATGAGGAAGGTACTTACGAGAGTACTTACTCGGACATTCTTCTGCAGCGTCGCACTCGCGTCGTACGCCGTCTTCAGTTTATCGCACATCAGCTCCAGCTAGATCAGCGCCTCTTTGCTCGCTCCCGTCTGGTCCTCAGGGACATGGTGTAGCGAGAAGATGGTGGTCTCACGAGGAGTCGGCATAAGAGTCGACGTGCCGGTTCCGAGTGCGACTCTAGCGCCCGAGCTGGTTCCCTGTGATGACGCCAAGGCGCCGGCAAGTGATGGCTCCTGCATTACACCTTCTATGTTTGCAGCAGGATTTGGCAGACCAGTTTTGTCAACCATATCGTGGTCGGTCACTTCAGTCGGAGCTACAAATGTACAAAAATCATTCGGAAATGAGGAGAAGCAAAATCGCAACATATGCAAGAAAAGTCTCGAAGTTTACCCTTCGAAGACGCCGCGTCTACTTCGGCCCGCTCCTTCTCCAGAGTTTGGGGGTCAGGCGAAGTAGTTGAAGTATCAGCACTACAAAAGAAACATTTGGATTTTTAAACTCACTCGGATAAATTTCGACAACAATCTTCGAGTGAAAGTCCTTACGCCGAAGCAACCGGGATTGTCATCTTGATCCTCGGAATGGGTACGGCTTTTCGGGGTTTTGTTGCAACAACTTTGGCTTGCTTACAAAAGCAACAACTTCTCAGGCAGCGAAGCCAGTTCTGCATGACCACGCTTCGAACTACGGGTCGAGGGAGCATTGGCAGTCGGCTTGACAACATTCAACACCTTCGGGCCGCCGCCGGCAACCCCCGGGTCATGGCGCGACTTGGAGCGGGATTCGGGCATGAGGTCTTTTGAGCGCGAGGACTCCACTTCGTAGCTCCCGTCCGAGCCCTCCTCATCGTCGCCGCCTTCTTCCTCTTCCTCCACCCGGGTTGAATCCCCCGCGAGGTCTGTGTCACTCGCCACATCAATCGGACCTCGATTGATGATTGGAATCTCGCTAATCAAGCCCACGAAAGCCTGCCGAAGGGAAAATAAATCAATCAAGCTGATATTCGACAAGAACAACAATATCATTTGGACAACAGGTGGAACTCTCAAGTTACCTCATTCGGTGGATTTTTTGATGAGAGTGGAAGCACCAGCCTGCTCCCCCTGGGGTTATCTCGCGCTGGAGTGACTGCTTTGATCTTGGCTTCAACCATCTCTGCATCAAGTTCTTCAGGGTGCGTCCGAGTGATGTCGTCTGCTCCGGTATATTCCCACATGGGGTGGACTCTAGCTTGCAATGGTTGGATCCTCCTCTGAAAGAAAACCTCGAGCAAGTCCAGTCCGTTGACGCCCTTCTGCACTAAGGCTACCAGAGCAATTACCAGGATGTCTACATCTACTTTCTCTTCTTTGGTTACAGTCAGTCGGGGAAGTGACTGAATGCGTTCCGACGTATACAGAGGAAGTCCCGGTTGATTTTCTCCGACTGGAATATCCTGGCAGTAGAACTAGTTCTCCTGCCAGCCCTTCACCGAGTCGGGAAAGTTGATCGCTGGGAAGCAGACCTTGCCCCGCAGCTGGATACCCAATCCCCTGCACAGTTGGACCACGTTGGTCTTACCCTCTGACCGAGTGGGTTTCTTCATGGTCATCACTCGGTAGGTGAACAAATGCTTAAACAAGCCCCAATGAGGGTGGCTGCCCAGAAAGTTCTCACACAAAGAAACGAAAGCAGCTAGGTACACCATGGCATTGGGTGGAATGTGGTGTAGCTGAACACCGAAGAAATCCAAGAAGCGACGGAAAAACGGATGGGGCGGAAGGGAAAAACCTCGTTCGACGTGAGTTACCAAGAGAACGTGCTCGTTCCCCCGCGGTGAAGGATCGTCTTCGCCCACCTCCGGCAGCAGCCAGCTCCCTTTGGACAGGAGACCCTGGTCCTCCATCTCGAACAACCGGGCCTCGGTTACCCGCGACACCATCTAGTCGCCTTGAGTCCATCCCGCCGGCGTTCCGGCGCTCGAGGAAGAACCGCGCGAGCCTTTCTTCGCCCGCTTGGCCTTCGCGGTCGCCGCGCGGCTCATCTCCTTTGATACTGGGCTCAGCTCGCGGCGGAGTTCTCTGTGGTGTGTGATTGCTGGCGTCGGAGAAGCCGAAGGGAGGAAGGAGAAGTGAGATATGTTCCCCCCCCCCCCCCCCGCACTGTGCCCTTGCTTCTTATAATAAAAATTGGGCGGAATTTGTGGCCGTCAATCCGCAAACGGAGGGAGATCCGTGGATCTACTGTTCAGGCTCTCAGAGACACATGGCGAAAATCACGGCGCGGTTATCGAGGCGTCATGCCCATTACCCCCAAATCCCGCGGAGTAACCGTTTCCTCGCACGTCCGCGCGCGCTCTCCGTGATTTCGAACGCGTGAAAATCTCTTCATGCCTTATAAGAGGAGAGCTCCGCGCTCCGGATCGCCTGATGATCCATTTATAAACCGAGTGACCAGGCAGTCTTTAACAAGACACTAGGACGGAATAACTGGGCATTCGGATCGTTTCACCAGAGAAGCACTTAAATTAAAAAAATAACATCGAATAGGCAAATTAAGTCATTCGGCCAAGGAATGATAATCTTGAATCTGTCAAGATTTGGAGCCGGGTGAGAAATGATCCAGGTCATTTTTCGAAGCACCTCCGAGGTGTCGTTGACATTCCCGTATGTCAATCACCCGACCTGTCAAACCTCACGGATTCGGGGGCTACTGATGAGGTCGTCTACCATGGATAGGGTCACAAGGCTGACTTCTTGGCCCACCTAGGGACCCTCATCAACATTGAAGCTCCAGAGGTGGAAGTGCACTCGGTCAGACCTAAAGAGTCACTCGGACATGCCTGAAGATACACTCGGACGGCCATAGCCACACTCGGTCAACAGGAACTCAATAGTCCAGGAGACGGAGCGTTGAGTAATATGAAGAGACGTCCTCTAGGATTGATCAGTCGTGCGTTACCAGTAACGCTCTAGTTAAAGTGGCAGTTCCTGTAACGTAGCTTTAACTAGCATTTATTGCGGCGCTCTGCTAGTGGTGGCGCACTCTATATAAGCCACCACCGGAGGCCGTAGCAAGGTTCTGACACTTGTATTCTCCTACTCCTCCATAAGGAAAAACAAATCAGCCTCCGGGCTCGAGACATAGGGCTTTTACCACTTCTGAGTGGGGCCTGAACTCGTACACATCCGAGTGAAACATCTGAGCCGTAGCTAGACTTCGCCCCTCCATTCGTACCCCCAATACTATTGTCAGGGTCATTCCCACGACAGTGGGTGAAAAATTATTGTTGGGCAATTGATAGAAGATCAAATAATCATGACGATATCCAAGGCGATGATCATTATATAGGCATCATGTCCAAGATTGGTAGACCAAAACGATTCTGCATCTACTACTATTACTCCACACATCGACCGCTATCCAGCATGCATCTAGTGTATTAAGTTCATGGAAAAACGGAGTAATGCAATAAGAACGATGACATGATGTAGACAAGATCTATTCATGTAGGAATAGACCCCATCTTGTTATCCTTAATAGCAACGATACATGCATGCCTCGCTGCCCCTTCTGTCACTGGGAGAGGACACCGCAAGATCGAACCCATCACAAAGCACCTCTTCCCATGGCAAAAAAAATCGATCTAGTTGGCCTAACTAAACCAAAGATTCGAAGAAGAAATATGAGGCTATAAATAATCATGCATATAAGAGATCAAAGGAGACTCAAATAATATTCATGGATAGAAACTGAACATGAACTCAAACTTCATCGGATCCCAACAAACACACCATAAAAGTCATTACAACAAATAGATCCCCAAGAGACCATTGTATTGAGAATCAAAAGAGAGAGGGAAAGCCATCTAGCTACTGCCTACGGACCCATAGGTCTATGGTGTACTACTCACGCATCATCGGAGAGGCACCAATGAGGATGATGAACCCCACCGTGATGGTGTTAGATTGGATCTCGTGGTTCTGGAACTTGCGGCGGCTAGAACTATATTTCGTCGACTCCTCTAGGGTTTCTGGAATTTCTGAGGATTTGTAGAGATGTGAGGCGGTGGAAAAGACCTTCGTGGGCCCCACGATACATCAGGGCACGCCCTGGTGTATCGTGGGCCCCACGGGCCTCCTCTCGGGTGCTTCCTTGGCTCACAAGTTGTCTTCTGGTCCAAAATAAATCTCCAAAAAAGTTTCATGGCAAGTGGACTCCGTTTGGTACTGATATTCTACGAAGTAAAAAACAAGCAAAAAATAGCAATTGGCACTAGGCACTTGCCAATAGTTTAGTCACGAAAAATGATATAAAGTTGCTATAAAATGATTTTGAAACATCCAAGAATGATAATATAACAGCATGGAACAATCAAAAATTATAGATACGTTGGAGACGTATCAGCATCCCCAAGCTTAATTCCTGCTCGTCCTCGAGTAGGTAAATGATAAAAACAGAATTTTTGATGTGGAATGCTGCCTAACATGTTCATCACATATTCTTGTCTTTGGTAGCATGGACATTTGGACTTTTAGATGGTTCAAAGCAATAGTCTAGTTTTGACATGAAGACTTTAATACTCAAGCATACCAATAAGCAACCATGTCTTTCAAAATATCAACACTAAAGGAAGTTATCCCTAGCCCATCATGCTCAATCATTGATCCATTCATGAAACACACTCAAATATTAGCTACACCCAATGCACAAGTATGATCATAGTGCCCCCTAGTTGGTGCTTTATAAGAGAAGATGGAGACTCAAAATAAAAATAAAAATTGCATAAAGTAAATAGATAGGCCCTTCACAGAGGGAAGCAGGGATTTGTAGAGGTGCTAGAGCTCAAAGCTTTAATTGAGAGAGAAAAATATTTTGGGTGGAATGCCTTTCCTGTCAAAGAAAACGACCGAGTAGTTCTCAATACTTTCCATGCTAGATACATCATAGGCGGTTCCCAAACATAAAATAAAGTTTATTCCTTTTTCCACCATTCTTTCACAATCCATGGCTAGCCATATCCACGATTGCCTTCCATACCAACAATTTCCAAGGAATTTATTATTTGACAACATAAAGTAAATTTCTTTTTCATTTCGGGACCGGGCATCCCTATTACCGCCGTACTCTCATGCAATGACAAGTGAATAAACACTCATCTTGAGAATAACACATCTAGCATGGAAAAATATTGGACACCCCCTACCGTTTCATGAGCGGTACGAGCAAACAAAAAGGAAATTCATTTTGAAAATTAGAGATGGCACATACAAATTTGCTTAGAACGGCATGGAAATACCGCATATAGGTAGGTATGGTGGACTCATATGGCAAAACTTGGTTTAAGGATTTTGGATGCACAAGTAGTATTTCTACTTAGTACAAGTGGAGGCTAGCAAATAGATTGAGAAGCAACCAACCAAGAAACGAAAATTCACATAAACGGGCATTAAGCATAACTAACACCAAATAATGCACCACAAGTAGGATGTAATTTCATTGCATAACTATTGACTTTCGTGCTTGCATAGGGAATCACAAACCTTAACACCAATATTCTTACTAAAGCATAATTACTCACCAACATGACTCACATATTACTATCATCATGTCTCAAAACTATTACAAGGAATCAAGTTTAATTTGTCCAATGATCTTCATGAAAGTTTTTATTATATCCCTCTTGAATATCTATCACTTTGGGACTAGTTTCATATATTGTCATTGCTTTTGACAAGCTCAAATAAATTTAAGTGAAGAACATGAGCATAAAAAATTCATCTCTCAAAATAATATAAGTGAAGCATGAGAGAATTTCTTCAAAATTTACTAACTCTAAAATTAATCTAACTAAAGCATGAGAGTATTTTTTTCAAAAATTTAAAGCACACCGTGCTCAAAAAGATATAAGTGAAGCACTAGAGCAATTCCATAGCTCAAAAAATTTAAGTGAAGCATATAGAGCAATTGTAAAAATCATAGCATAATTTATTCTCTCTCGAATAGGTGTGTCCAGCAAGGATACTTGTGACAAACTAAAAAGCAAATCAAGCAAAGACTCATACAAGACGCTCCAAGCAAAACTCATGATATGTGACGAATAAAAATATAGCTCCAAGTAAAATACCGATGGTCGTTAGAAGAAAGAGGGGATGCCACTCGGGGCATCCCCAAGCTTAGTTGCTTGTTTCTCCTTGGGTATTATCTTGGGGTGCTATAGCATCCGCAAGCTTAGGCTCTTTTCACTCCTTATTCCTTCATCCATCGTGATCTCACCCAAAACTTGAAAACTTCAATCACACAAAACTTAACAAAACCTTCGTGAGATCCGTTAGTATAATAAAGCAAATCACCACTCTAAGTACTGTTGCAAACTCATTCATTTTTTATTATTGCATTATATCTACTGTATTCTAACTTTACCATGGCTTATACCCTCCACTACAAACCAAAGATTCATCAAAACAAGCACATAATGCAACGAAAACAGAATCTGTCAAAAACAGAACAGTCTGTAGTAATCTGTACTCTAACCATACTTCTATAATCTGGAAATTCATAAAAATTAGGACAAAGTAATGAATTTGTATAGAAATAGTGTGTTACAATTTCAGATCATTATAACGCTCCAGTAAAAAATGAAAATTCCTGCACTGGAGTCAAAGTTTCTGTTTCAGATTCAGCATCATTTATACTCATCTTGTGAGTCATCCCAAAGGCTTTACTTCGCACAAACACTAATTAAAACATAAAAACAAAATTATAAAAGTAGCATAATTGTGTCAACACTCAAGAATAGAAATAAAAAGGTAAAAATAAATTTTATTCATTGGGTTGCCTCCCAACAAGCGTTGTCGTTTTATGCCCCTAGCTAGGCATAATGCATAGATTCAAGTGTTGTCATCTTTAGTTTCCATAGATGTATTTTTGTCAAGAGGTTTTGTAAATATAACTTGAAACACATTATCCATAGAAATCTTAGCACTATCAAGTTGTCCATCTATGTACCCTCTTCGATTCCCGACCACAATCCAAGAATATTGTTGATTAACATCATTGAAAACTTGTTGGATCTTATCTAAAACGGGGATTTCCTTTTTAAGGTTCTCATCAAAAATTTGATTATTTCCAAGCAGATGTCTCAACATGTAGTCACTATTGTAAAGGATCTCACCTATTACCGGTTTTTCATGGCTCATACCAAAAAAATCAAAAACTTTCCTAGCTTCTCGTACTATGTGATCAAATTCATTCATAAGAACAAGGGTGGCTAAGTTTGTAGCTTTAGGATCCTATATAACGGGTAGCTCATAAAACAATCTTTGCAAGGTAGGATTGATGCGAATAAACCTATTTTCGAGTTTCAGAACTAGCGCTGAAATAGTTTCCACATAAGTTTTAGATCTTTTAAGTATAGGAGCATCATCGAGAGTCAAATTTACAACACAATTGAAAAATTCTTGGATAGTTTCTTTTCCTATAACGTTTCCTTGTCCCAAAACAAAAGTTTTAGCATCCAGATTACCAGAACGTCCAATTTTAGGAGTCCGACCATCATCTGTTTCTGCCATACCAAAATCACTCAAAATGACAAGCAAACAAAAGATCGAACGGGAAAAAGGTGAACGAAAAAGAGGGCAAATAAAATAGCAAATTTTTGTGAAGTGGCGGAGAGGAAAACGAGAGGCAAATGGAAAATAATGTAAATTACAAGGAAATGAGATTTGTGATTAGGAACCTTATAGATGTTGATGATGTCTCCCCAGCAACGGCGCCAGAATTCCTTTGACGTGGCTTGAGACTGCGTCGGTATTTCCCCAAAGAGGAAGGGATGATGCAGCACGGCTACGGTAAGTATTTCCCTTAGTTATGAAACCAAGGTTATCGAACCAGTAGGAGAACCAAGCAACACTATTTAAACGGTACCTGCACACAAAGAACAAATACTTGCAACCCGACGCCTAAGAGAGGTTGTCAATCTCTCCACGATAAAAAGATAGATTAGTTTGTATGAGATTGGATAAATAGATAGCATAAGAACACAAAAGAAAATATGCAAATAAAAAGTGCAGCAAGGAATTTTTGGGTTTTTGGAATAATAGATCTGAAAACAAATGTGGAAAAAGATAGATCGGAAATCAAAATATTAAAGAATAGACCCGGGGGCCGTAGATTTCACTAGTGGCTTCTCTCATGAGTATAGCACACGGTGGGTAAACAAATTACTGTTGGGTAATTGATAGAAGATCAAATAATAATGACGATATCCAAGGCGATGATCAATACATAGGCATCACGTCCAAGATTAGTAGACCAAAAAGATTCTGCATCTACTACTATTACTCCACATATCGACCGCTATCCAGCATGCATCTAGTGTATTAAGTTCATGGAGAAACGGAGTAATGCAATAAGAACGATGACATGATGTAGACAAGATCTATTCATGTAGGAATAGACCCCATCTTGTTATCCTTAAAAGCACTGATACATGCATGCCTCGCTGCCCCTTCTGTCACTGGGAGAGGACACCACAAGATCAAACCCATCACAAAGCACCTCTTCCCATGGCAAGAAAAATCGATCTAGTTGGCCTAACTAAACCAAAAATTCGAAGAAGAAATACGAGGCAATAAATAATCATGCATATAAGAGATCAAAGAAGACTCAAATAATATTCATGGATAGAAACTGATCATGAACTCAAACTTCATCGGATCCCAACAAACACACCGCAAAAAGTCATTACATCAAATAGATCTCCAAGAGACCATTGTATTGTGAATAAAAAGAGGGAGAGAGAAAGCCATCTAGCTACTACCTACTGACCCGTAGGTTTATGGTGGACTACTCACGTATCATCGGAGAGGCACCAATGAGGATGATGAACCCCTCCGTGATGGTGTTAGATTGGATCTCGTGGTTCTGGAACTTACGGCGGCTGGGACTGTATTTTGTCGACTGCTCTAGGGTTTTTGGAATTTCTAAGGATTTATAGAGCTGAGAGGCGGTGGAAAAGACCTCCATGGGCCCCACGATACATCAGGGCGCGTCGGGGGCCTCTGGCATGCCCTGGTTTATCGTGGGCCCCACGAGCCTCCTCCCGGGTGCTTCCTTGGCTAACAAGTTGTCTTCTGGTCCCAAAAAAATCTCCAAAAGTTTCATGGCAATTGGACTCCGTTTGGTACTGATATTCTGCAAAGTAAAAAACAAGCAAAAACAGCAACTGGCACGGGGCACTATGTCAATAGGTTAGTCCCAAAAAATGATATAAAGTTGCAATAAAATGATTATAAAACATCCAAGAATGATAATATAACAACATGGAACAATCAAAAATTATAGATACGTTGGAGACGTATCAATGCCTCGCGCACGGACGCCGCCATGCGGTTGGCTGCTATAAATGACATCTTGTGGTCTTTTCTCGAGGGCACAGCTAGTGCGTTCGATGAAGACTACGATGTGTTTTCTTAGCGTGCCCGTGCTTACCTCAGCTCCAGAGCTGGCATGTTGTTGTCGGGACAGGATCAGGCCACTCACCACTACGAGGGGTGCACCCACGGTGTGGAGGCCTCGCCCTCTTCCAAGTTGAATGAGCCCATCGTCATTGATATCTCAGATGATGAGGAATAGATTATTTTTCTTAGCTTTATCACTAAGGATGTTTGGTTTACCTGTTGCATGTGCTGCTCCTGCCTTTCATTTAGAAATTCTAGTGCAATGCCCAATGTAATGCTACTTGCAATCTGACCTTCTAGTATATGTTCTATTGTGCAATGTGGTGCTTAGTTAACTGTTTCGTTCATTTGTTCTGGTGATCATTTAACTATTTAGTTCAATTATGCAATGTGATGTTCGATTGTTGTTGGTACAATTTTGTATTGTTATGCATGTGAGAAATAAATCGAATTTAGATGTACTAAATACATGTGAACCATATACAATTGCTATATTTTCTAGTTCTTAGCACGCTTGGTTTAGATAACTGGCTTTTCCATGTGTCTCGAATTAATCTGTTGGATCCGCAATGTCTTTATTTTTCATTAATATATTTCACTGATAGTATGCCAAATATCACTTATAACCTGATCAATATCTATCTTAAATATGCTGCAAGGGGAAACAATGGGAGACACCGAAGTTTACCATCGAGGTTTGCATATCCATGGTCCTTTGGCTAATAGCACATTATTGTGCAGTTGCAGGAACCATTCAAATATTAAGGTTTTTAATAATTTGTTCTTGCACATGTAGGTCCTGCTGTAAAAGGTTTAGACCCGCTGTTCGACACTTTTTGCATATGGGGAAATGAGGTGTCCTTGAATATTAGTCAAATCAAGAAACTTAGAAAGATGGTTAAGATAAAGAAACTAGCTACGAAGAACAACAAGATGTTTGTCTACACAATGAAGAAGACATCAGTAAACTATAGGATGGAACCATCTCTTTCACCTTTTCCTTTTCCCTTTGCGCCATTTCAAATTTTAGAAAAGATATTTAGGCATATGTTTGTTTTCAGTCCTTTTCAAGGGAGTTAATCGATGATTACGTCTCAAACCACCTGTATGGTTAAGAGGCGAGGAAGGTATTCATATAGCACCCACAGTATAATCTTAAAGTCTTCCTTAAGAGGACAAAGGATGGGCAGGCAATCATCCACATGCACTTGACTAAAGTTGCGAGGACCTTCAACATCACTGAAGGCTCAATATACGCCTTCCGCTTCAACAATTTTCTAGACGAGACTCATCTGTCTATTTACTGTCTATGATGATACTTAATTTCCAAAGGTTTTAGATGTTGCATTTGAAACTTTGTCCTGTTGTGCAATTGGGTAGCTAGGTAGTATATGCCTATATGATTTTGTCCCCTGATGTAACTCAATTATGAAATCCTGGTTATCGTAATACGAATAAGAAATATACTGTGTGCTTGATATGAAAGGTTAATTTGATTACTAAATGGATTATAAATAATAGAGCAATTAGGCTGATAATTGTGGTTCCTATTGCAGACGGTTTCTAAGACAACACTGTGGGCGATGACCTCAACAAACCCACACGGTTTCTAGAAAGTTAGTGTGTTGGATCAATGAACAATCACACATGACTTCCGGTCGACAACTGTGTGCGTTAGGCCACTGATACGTCTCCAACGTATCGATAATTTCTGAAGTATTCATGCCATATTCACCTATGTTTACAATACTTTTATATGGTTTTGATGCACTTTACATGATTTATTTAGACCTAACCCGGACTGACGCTGTTTTCAGCATAATTACCGTGGTGTTGTTTTTGTGCAGAAAATGAAAGTTCTCGGAATCGCCCGAAATTTTTTTGTGATTTTTTCTGGATGAAATAAGCAACATTGGAGCGAAGACCTGCCGGAGGGTGTGTGTTAGTGGGCCACCACGCAACAGGCCGCCCCCCTAGTGGCGCGGTGAGATATGTGGTGGGGCACACGTGGCTCCGTTTGGCGTGATTCCAACGCTGAAAAATCCCATAAATACCAGAAACCCCAAAAATAAAGAGAGACTCTCCGTTCCATCGCCGCAACTCTCTGTATCGATGAAAAATCAATCTGGAGGCATTCCAGTACCCTGTCGGAGAGGGGAAACCATCACCGGTGTCCATCTTCGTCATCTCAGTGGAGGCCATGATGAGGAGGGAGTAGTTCACCCTCGGGGCTGAGGGTGTGTACCAGTAGCTATGTGTTCAATCTCTCTCTCTCTCTCTCTCGTGTTCTTGAGATGTCACGATCTTGATGTATCACGGGTTTGTTAATATAGTCGAATCATATGATATTATTCCCTTTCTACCTTGTTGTGATGAATTAAATCTTTACCTTTGAGATCTCGTTATGTTGGATTGAATGTTATGGTTTGAAAACACTTGATGTAAGTCTTGCGTGGGATACCCGTAGTGACATTGGGGTATCCTATTGATTCACTTGATATATGTTAAGGCATCAACTTGCGGATTCCGGTGACCTTGGGGATCTATGCATACGGGTTGATTGCATGTTTTCATACCACGTTCTCCGATAGAAATCTTAGGGTGCTCCTTGAAGTTCTTTGTGTTGGACTAAATATGATAGATCCGAAATTGTTTGATGCATGTCGCATAATTTACCCACGGATACTTGAGGTGACATTGGAGTATCTAGGTGACATTAGGGTTGATTGATATGTATCATTGGTGTTATTCTAGTAGGAACTCTAGGGTTGTTTGTGACACTTATAGGAATAGCCCAATAGATTGATCGAAAAGAATAAATTTGAGGTGGTTCTACTACCTACACCCATTTCATCTTATTGTTCTCCGCTAGATAGGAACTTTGGAGTGATTCTTTGTTGCACGTTGAGGGATGATCATATGATTCAACTATGTTAGCATTGTTGGGAGATTGCACTAGTGAAAGTATGAACCCTAGGCCATGTTTCCAAGCATTTATACACCGTTTTGCTCGCTGTTTTACACTTGCTACCTTGCTGTTTTTATATTTTCAGATTACAAAAACCTATATCTATCACCCATATTGCACTTGTATCACCATCTCATCGCCGAACTAGTGCACATATACAATTTGCCATTGTATTGGGTGTGTTGGGGACACAAGAGATTTCTTGTATTTGATTGCAGGGTTGTTTGAGAGAGACCATCTTCATCCTACACCTCCCACGGATTGATAAACCTTAGGTCATCCACTTGAGGGAAAATTCCAACTGTCCTACAAAACTCTGCGCTTGGAGGCCCAACACGAGTATACAAGAATAAAGTTGCGTAGTAGACATCACCCACCCTATCACAAAAGTTTTCACACAACGAGTGTGTGTGATGGATAGCCCAATGCCAAACAATTTCTTCTAGGCAAAGTGAGTGATGTATTGAATAACATAATCGACAGAATTATGACTATCGTGTGTGATGGCCAGCCCTATCACAAACGATGTGATGCAGAAAATTGTGTGTGATGTGCAATACGACAGAGACGTATCTTTGGGATTCCCTGTGTGGGATGCGAATCACATCTCACATGACTTCTTCAATATGTCTGTTTGTGATGGTCTTCCCAATCGCACACGCTCTTTTTTTTCCTGTCATGTGTGACCGGACAGAGGCATCACCGACGATTTATCTGCATCGTGTGGGATCGGCCCCCCTATCGCCCACACAAGCAAGGTGATGGTTTAGAACTGTGCCGCGGAAAGGGGTAAAAACCATTTGTATAGCACGCGGCTGCACTAGTGATAGATCAAGATCAGCTTGAGTTTCTGCTACTCCTGCGGGAGTTGTTGGAATTCCTCAAAGAGGAAGGGTGATGTAGCACAATAACATAAAGTATTTATCTCAGTTAAGAACCAAGGTTTATCGAACCAGTAGGAGGCACCATAGTAATAACGTTAGCAACACCTACACACAAACACAACAAATGCTTGCACCCAACAAAGGCAAGAGGTCATCACTCCCCTTGTTCTCGACAGTTACAAGATTAAAAGCATATAGTGATAATGATAGCAAAGATAATGATAGTAAATAGGTAGCAATTGTAGAAGCTTGCAAATTATTTGAGAACGAACCTAGGGGTCATAGATTCACTAGTGACATCTCTCTCGAAAGCAAGGTAGTGATGGGTAAACAAATTACTATTGGGCAATTGATAGAATTGCGCATGGTTATAATTGTGATCATTCATGACATAATCAAACATAGGCATTACGTCTGTGATAAGTAGACAACTAATCGGACTACATCTACTACTATTACTCCACCCCAAGACCGCTATCCAGCATGCATCTCAAAGTATTAAGTTCATGACACACAGAGTAGCGCAATAAGCAAGATGACATAGTGTGGACAGAATAATATCAATCAAATGATCAAACCCCGTCATTTTATACTTAGTAGCAACAATACAAATATGCGCCCTTATCCTTTTTGTCACTAGACACGATCACCGCAAGATTGAACCTACTACAAAGCACCTCTCCCGTCGAAGATAAATCAATCAAACCTGGCCAAGGTAGACTCAAGAAACTCATATAAATTCAATGATAATCTGATCATAAACCCACAATTCATCAAATCCCAACAAACACATCACAAAATATTACATCAGATTGATCTTAGCGAAGATAATTGTATTGAAGATCAAAAGAGACAAAGAAGGCCATCTAGCTACTACTATGGACCCATAGGTCCTGAAGGAACTACTCACACATCATCATGGAGGCAACAAGGTTGATGAAGATGGCCTCCTCAATGATTTCCCCCTCGGGAAGAGACTGGAAAAGGGCTCCAGATGGGGTCGCCGTGTAAGAGAGACTTGCGGCGGCGATAAGATTGTTTCGGGTCTCGCTTCGAGGGTTTCTAAATGTGTGGGAATTTATAGGTAGGAATTAGGGAAACGAAGCTATGAGGGCGCACAAATCATGGTGGCGCGCCCTACCCCCATGGCACCCCTGGCTTTTGGGGCCCTTGTGGGTCTCTCGCTCTCCCCCGAAGCTTCTATCGTCTCTTATTGTCTAGAAAAAATGGTCAAATGTTTCATCGTGTTTGGACTTCTATAGGTATGTTTTTCCGCGAAACCAAAAACATGAAAAAAAACAAGAACTGACACTTGGCACTAAATTAATAGTAGTCCATAAAAATAATATAAAATGACATATAAAACATATAAAAGTAATAACATAATAACATTTAACAATAAAAAATTATATATATATATATATATATATATATTGGAGATGCATTAGCATCCCCAAGCTTAATTCCTACTCGTCCTCAAGTAGGTAAATGATAACAAAAAAAATTGATGTTGAATGCTACCTAACATGTTCTTGATTATATGATGTAAGCTTGGTATAAATATTGGGATACGAATGATTCAAGGCAATAGTCTATCATTCGCATTGAAATGATAACACATAAACCTGCAAGCAAACAATTATTGCTTTTCAAAATAATGATGCTAAAGAAAGTGATCTCTACACACTTAATCACGATAAGCATGGCACGCTTGGTCTTCCTTGCATAGAGATATCAAATTAAGAACAACCTCGGTGCCAAACCAAGCAATTAAATCATACTTGTTCTTGCTTCAACTTTTTAAATAGCATGCAATAGTTGAGCATGAGCCAAGGTCTTTAGCACTTTGGATTGCGAAGAGAATGGTGACAGGGGTTTATAAGGGAAGACAAAAGGTATAAGAAATTCTCACATCAACAAGGCTTGATTGTTAGGCAATGGAGAGGCCTTACAATCGAATACATCTTTTAACTTAAAAGTTTCACAAAGAGTATCAAAGAACATAAGATGTGCTTGAGGGTCTTCCTCCTCAGTTCCTGCAAAGGCATTCGTCATGACTTCCTTAATAAGATCCCAGTCAATTGAGTACTAAGATGCATAATTGGTAGGGTATACTATAGGAGATCTCTGAATCATTACTGGAGCACAATGGTCTCTTATAGTCTCATTTGGCTTCATAGTAATCGACATTTCTGCACACAAAATGTTAAGCTCAATAGTTTGATTATTTTTGCATTTTTCTATTAATGAAGCTTGTTGCTCCTGAGGAAAACGAGCAATATAATATGGTAAATACGATCTTCCAGAACGAGTAGATCCCCTGTCACTTACAGGAAGCATCTATAATAACAACACCTGCAGAAATAGTGATGAAACAAATACTCTGCGCTTATCTCCCCGGCAACGGCGCCAAAAAATGCTTTGGTGCCTGCAGCCAAATAGGGTGGTGTAGCACTTTCGTGGAAGCATCCCAATTAGGTATCATCCCAACGAATAGCAGAGGAGAGTATTTATATTGGCGCTTCTGTCACACACAAGGTGTCACAGTTCTTGTGTGAAGTAACTGCTTGAGCTTCTGCAAGTATTGTTACTGTTCGAGTAAACGAATAAAGCAGAGTAATAAGGACAAAAGATTTATAGTGATATCGGTAACAGCTATTAAAAGTAAATAACATGAATAAAAGTATATGAAGGGTTGTGTTACCTGCAATGAAGAGATTAGGGGCGGAGAGAATTCAGTTTATGGTAAGAATATATGTATACACTACTAGGGAAACCCTAGCAGTAGCGCGGGTTAAAGGCGTCGTAGTAGCGCAGGCCCCCGCGCTATTGCTATGGCGCTACAACTAACTTTTAGCAGTAGCACTCGTACTATCCTGCGCTGCTGATAACTACTTATAGTAGTAGCGCGTGTTTGCACCGCGCTACTGCTAAAAGTTGCAGCGCGCCTATCTATCACGCGCTACTGATACGTACATTTTGCATCATGATTTCTTATTGATATTTATGTTATTCTTGTCCATTATTCCGTATTATCATACAATTCTTATGCCTTTTATCTATGAATATGCAAGGTACATCACAAAGAGGGCAATCTCTGGAAACTGGAATTCTGGACCGGGAAACAAAGAAAAAGGCAGAAAAATCACCAGACTCCAAATGACCTGAAACTTAACAAAGATTTTTTACAAAATATTTAAGAATTATTGGGACAAAAATATACCAAAGGGGGCCACCTGTTGGCCACAAGCCAACAGGGCGCGCCCACCCCCCTGGGCACGCCCTGATGGCTCGTGGGGCCCTAGCAGGCCTCCTGACCCCCTCTTCTCCTATATGGTGTGTTTTACCCTAGAAAAAATAAAAAGCAATCTTTCAGGACAAAGCGCCACCGTCTCGAGGCGAAAACTTGGGTAGAGGCCCTTTTGCACTCCGGTATGCTAATTCTGCCGGGGAAACTTCTCTCTGGGAGGAGGAGAACGAAGCCATCATCGTCACCAACACTTCCTCCTTCGTGGGAGGACCAATTTTCATCAACATCTTCACCAGCACCATCTCATCTCAAACCCTAGTTCATCTCTTGTATTCAATCTTTGTCTCAAAACCTCAGATTGGTACATGTGGGTTACTAGTAGTGTTGATTACATCTTGTAGTTGATGCTTGTTGATTTACTTGGTGAAAGATATTATGTTTAGATCCTTAATCTTCATTTTTATACCTCTGATCTTGAACATGTTGATGAGGTGTGAGTAGTTACTATTGTTCCTAAGGACATGGGAGAAGTCTTGTTATAAGTAATCATGTGAAGTTGGTATTCGTTCGATATTTTGATGATGTGTATGTTGTTACTTCTCTTAGTGGTGTCATGTGAACGTCGACTACATGACACTTCACCATGTTATGGGCCTAAGGGAAGTCATTGTAGATTAGCAAGTACATGATGGGTTGCTAGAGTGACATAAGCTTAAACCCCAGTTTATGCGTTGCTTCATAAGGGGTTGATTTGGATCCACACGTTTCATGTTATGGTTAGATTTATCTTAATTCTTCTTTCATAGTTGCGTATGCTTGCGAGAGGGGGTAATCATAAGTGGGTTGTTTTTTAAATTAAGAACATCACCTTAGCACCGGTCCACCCACATATCAAATTTTCAAAGTAGCGAACGCGAATAAACTCAACATGATGAACATGACTAGATAGAAATTCCCATGTATCCTCGGGAGCGCTTGCTTTGTATAAGAATACTTTCTGGCCTGTCCTTTGCTATAAAAAGGATTGGGCTACCTTGCTGCACCTTTGTTACTCTTGTTATCATACAATTCTTATGCTTTTTCTCTCTGAATATGCAAGGTACATCACAACGAGGGAAATATCTGGAAACTGGAATTCTGGACCGGGAAACCAAGAAAAAGGCAGAAAAATCACCATACTCCAAATGACATGAAACTTCACGAAGATTTTTTATGGAATATTTAAGAATTATTGGGCCAAAAATATACCAGAGGGGGGCGCCTGCCGGCCACAAGCCAACAGGGCGCGTCCACCCCCTAGGCGTGCCCTGATGGCTTGTGGGGCCCCAGCAGGCCTCCCGACCCCCTCTTCTCCTACATGGTGTGTTTTACCCTAGAAAAAATCATAAGCAATCTTTCGGGACGAAGCGTCGTCGTCTCGTGGCGGAAACCTGGGCAGAGGCCCTTTTGCACTCTGGCAGGCTCATTCTGTCGGGGAAACTTCTCTCCAGGAGGGGGAGATCGAAGCCATCATCATGACCAACACTTCCTCCTTCGTGAGAGGACCAATCTTCATCAACATCTTCACTGGCACCATGTCATCTGAAACCCTAGTTCATCTCTTGTATTCAATCTTTGTCTCAAAACCTCAGTTTGGCACCTGTGGGTTACTAGTAGTGTTGATTACATCTTATAGTTGATGCTTGTTGATTTACTTGGTGAAAGATATTATGTTCACATCCTTAATCTTCATTATTGTACCTCTGATCTTTAACATGTTGATGAGGTGTGAGTAGTTACTATTGCTCCTGAGGACATGGGAGAAGTCTTGTTGTAAGTAATCATGTGAAGTTGGTATTCGTTCGATATTTTGATGATATGTATGTTGTTACTTCTCTTAGTGGTGTCATGTGAACGTCGACTACATGACACTTCACCATGTTATGGGCCTAAGGGAAGCCATTGTGGAGTAGCAAGTAGATGATGGGTTGCTAGAGTGATAGAAGCTTAAACCCCAGTTTATGCGTTGCTTCATAAGGGGATGATTTGGATCCACATGTTTCATGCTATGGTTAGATTTATCTTAATTCTTCTTTCGTAGTTACGGATGCTTGCGAGAGGGGGTAATCATAACCGGGTTGTTTGTTCAAGTAAGAACAACACCTTAGCACCGGTCCACCCACATATCAAATTATCGAAGTAGCGAACGCGAATCAACTCAACATGATGAACATGACTGGACAGAAATTCCCATGTGTCCTCGGGAGCGCTTGCTTCATATAAGAATAGTTTCTTGCCTATCCTTTTCTATAAAAAAGGATTGGGCTACCTTGCCGCACATTTGTTACTATTGTTACTTGTCACCATCTTGCTGCAAAACTATCTACTACTGTTACTAATAGCACTTGCAGAGAATACCTTGCTGAAAACTGCTTATCATTTCCTTTTGCTCCTCGTTGGGTTCGACACTCTTAGTTATCGGAAGGACTATGATTGGTCCCCTATACTTGTGGGTCATCAAGAACATACTAAAATTGATGACCCAACCCAACATGTTAACCCGCCAGGCCCTGCTCGCGCCTCCAGTCCTGTGCAAGAGGTACATGACATTGTCCCATCACACACGATGGGTGATGCAGAAGTGACCATTGTTGGAGAGGCCTACAAAGCTCCATAAGCTTCAACTGCCTTAGCCAAAATTGTAGCCAAGGATGAGCTGGTGATGTTATCGAAAGAGAAAGCCAGACTAGAGCTCCCTAGCTTTGATAAAATTGGCGTTAATGAGCTGCATCAAGAATATTTGACCCGGCTGTCTAAGAGCCGGGATACTGAAATGAGCCTGATAAGTATGCTCAAGCGCAAATATGAGGTATGAGATGCCCATCCTTTCTTTGTCATACATACTCTCGTAGCCCCCAAGGGCCGGCTCAGTAAGAGAAGGATTGAGCTGGGTCTTTTAGGAAATGAACTTTCATTTTTGAGAACTGACCGTAGCCTCCAAGGACCGGGTCATTATGAAAATAACGAGTCGGTGCTTTAAGACGCCTAAAATCATTATGACGAAGAAAATACAAACTGTATACCCCAAGGGCCTGCTCATCTCCTTGAGATAGCCGGGTCTTCTTACAAAGAAAAAGGAATGGCTTGCATTAGCCCCCAATTGCCATGTAGAGTGCTTGCAACTGCATGGGGCTTGAATCATAGAGCAAATTTTTTGCATTGTAGCCCCCAAGTGTCGGGTCATCTACCTGCGGCGACTTGGAACTTGTAAGCTGTCTCTAATGATTCTCTGTACAGGAAATGTTGGATGAGGCCGAGTCGTCCGTGGCCGGCTTACAGAAAAAGCTTAAGCAAGAAAAAGAGCTCAAGAAGAAGGCAGAAAACTTGGCAGCTAATCTCCAAAAAGCTTTGTGCCATTCAACTGACATCTTGCATAAAGCCCAAGCCGATTTTGACGAAGAAAAAGCTGTCCTGCAGAATCATGCAAACGTAGCGAAGAACCAACTGGGCCTGGTGAAAGAGGAGTTGAAAACTCTGAAGGGCCATACATGACTCTGGCTATCTTTGGTATGTATTTAACATCACTGTAATTATAATCCGGGTTAAGTTGTTGGCCGACTTATTGATGTGCTCCTCCTTTGTGCAGGTAGAAGAAATGACAACGTTGCCCAACATCCCTTAGTGAAATTAAAGGCCATATTCACATACCTAGAACAGATGTTCACAGAATGTGTCTATGTAGTAAAAACGGTGATAAAGACCGAAAAGTACCCTCTATGGCTCAAAGATATGCTTAATGACTTATCAACAGTTCCTCAGCGGGTCCATGAGTTGCAGAAATCGACAGCTCGTGCTGGAGACAACTCTGCGCTTGCCCGTGCAAAAGCTTATCTGCCTGAGATGGAGCTAGCTCAAATGGAGGGCGGGTTTCCGGAGTTTAACGTGGACGGCTCAGAATTTTCTCAGGAAGACTATGCACGATGTGTGAAGGAAACCCGGATGCTGGCGACTAAACTCGCTGAAGAGCTTGATTTGTCCAAATATCAACCTGGCTACACAGCAGAGAACAAATGCATCAACGCGCCAGAATTCAAGCCTTTTGGGTTGGCTCCTCCAAGTCGTAAGAAAACATTCGCTCCTGACATCGACCCGTCTATTATCACCCGTGAGGACTCAATTTTCCCGGCTTTTTCAACTATCCAGTGGACGACAAGAGACCTCAGATGGAATAGGATGAGCCAGTACAAGTTGACCCGGAAGCCTCTGGCACGGAAGACCAGCAGGGACATGTCGAACCGTATGGTTCAAGAGCCGGCGCGCGGGAGTAGTCTTCGTGCTTCAAAAACTTGATGATTTTGTGGCCCAAGTTGGGCTTGTAATATGAATAGTCAAAATATTTGGTCATCTGCTATGACATCGTGCATTGAATACTTTGAAATGTCATCCTCTCAAGGCCATGTGCCGGCTCTATTTAATAGGCATACTGCGTTGCATATGTTGCTCTTCATTTGTTTTTCATGAATGAGCCTTTTTTTCAGCCTACCATAAGTCGACACTATAAGATGGTGTCGTTTTTTGGAGATGGTAATATTTTTACCAAAGTTTAACAACTCGTTGTTGTGCGATCCAATATGCCATCATTTTGAGAGGGTGAAGATAATAACCCGGCTTATTATTGACCCGGCAAATGATAATATAATTATTCCTGTAAAACAAAATATGAAGAGATATATATAATTTGTAACAAAAAAATAATAAATTGCATAATTTCTAACCCTTTTTTTAGGCCTGACTTTAGACCGGCTTTCGAGGCTCAAGTCTTGCTTCAATGAAGCTGGCATGATAGCCCTCGATTTATCCTCGCTTTCTGTAAGCTGTCTCTCACGTGACTTAAGCCGGTGTTTTAACCTTGACAAGTTTAGGGTCCATATGGATTGAATTATCAAGGGTACGTCGGGTCAACTTTTCGGAGTAGCATCAAGCAGACAGGCAGGTTTAACCAAGTTATATAATGGCATGTGCCGGGTCAAAAGGGATGTTAATAGCTAAACTCGATGAGTTGAAAGCCCCAAATGACCTATGATCAAAGAATAAAGACTCGTACACAACCTTTTAGGATGAAACGACAGAGACCCCGAGTTTTGGGGGTGCTGGCTTTATTATATTGATCATAAATATATATACATGGATATGTATAATGAGTTGGAGCCAGTGGCTCTAAGTGTAATAAGGCCGAAGATGAGCAATATTTCAAGGCTTGTTGGTTTCCTCCTCAGAGGTACGTGATTTTTTTCGTTCATGTATGTCGACAAGATAATATGACCCATTGTTGAGGTTCTTGCTGATGACAAAGGGCCCTTCCCATGGTGGTGAAAGCTTATGCATGCCTGTTTGGTCTTGAATCAAATGGAGCACTAAGTCACCTTCCTGGAAAGTCCGACTGCGAACTCTACGGCTATGATAGCAACGTAAGTCTTGCTGATAGATAGCTGATCATGCTATTGCAAGATCGCGTTCTTCCTCCAACGCATCCAGAGACTCCTGACGAGCTTGTTCATTATCTGCTTCGACATATGCGACAACCCTGGGCGAGTCATGACGGATGTCACTTGGCAAAACAGCTTCTGCTCCATAGACCAGAAAAAATGGCGTGTAACCAGTGGATCTCTTGGGAGTAGTCTGTATGCTTCAAAGCATTGCGAGGAGTTCCTCAACCCAGCAACCATGAGTTCGTTCTAGAGGAACCAAAAGTCTGGGCTTGATTCCACGTAGTATCTCCTGATTAGCTCGCTTAGCTTGTCCAATGGATTGTGGATGTGCAACTGAGGATATATCAAGCCAGATATGCTCGCGTTGGCAGAACTGTTCCATTGCTCCTTTGGATAAGTTGGTGCCATTGTCTATGATGATGCTATGTGGATAACCAAAACGAAAAATCTGCTTTTTCAGGAATTTCACCGCTGTCTCTGCATCACAATTGCTGATTGGCTCTGCTTCGACCCACTTGGTGAACTTATCAACCGCCACCAGAAGGCGGGTCTTCTTATCTGAGGACGGCTTGAATGGGCCGACCATGTCTAGTCCCCAAACTGCAAACGACCAAGTGATTGGAATCATCCGTAATTCTTGAGCCGACACATGAGCCTGCCGTGCAAATTTCTGACAACCATCGCACTTCCGCACAATGTCTTCGGCATCTGCATTAGTTGTAAGACAATAAAAACCATGTCGAAAAGCCTTGGCCACCAGGGATCTTGAGCCGACATGATGACCACAGTCACCTGCGTGGATTTCATTGAGAATCTCACGGCCTTCCTCAGGGGAAACACAACATTGAAACACACCAGTAATACTCCACCGGTGTAACTCGCCATTGACAATAGTCATGGATTTGGAACGTCTGATAATTTGTCGGGCGATGATTTCCTCATCTGATAGGGAACTGCCCAATTAGGAATAGCATGAAGAGCAGCCACTAGCTGTGCCTCCGGGTCAAGAATAGCGATATCTTCTTCTGATGGCAATTTAAAAGAAGGATTGTGAAGAACATCGAGGAAAACATTTGGAGGGACCTGATACGTCCATTTTGCATCATGATTTCCTACTGTTATTTATAAAGTTTTTATGCATAATAATGCTTTATGGAGTAATTCTAATGCCTTTTCTCTCATAATATGCAAGGTTTATGCAAAGAGGGACAATGCCGGCAGCTGGAATTCTGGACCTGAAAAAGCATGTTAGAGACACCTATTCTGCAAATCTCCAAATAAGTTGATACTTCACGGAGAATTATTTTGGAATATATATAAAATATTGGAGCAAATAACTATCGAAGGGGGGCCACCTGGTGACCACAAGACACCAGGGCGCGCCAGGCCCGCCAAGCACGCCCTGGTGGGTTGTGGCCAGCCCGGCCCACCTCCGGTGCCCATCTTCTGGTACTTAAGGTCTTTTGAGCTCGAAAAAATCAGGAGGGGACTTTCGGGATGGAACGCCACCGTCTCAAGGTGGAACTTGGGCAGGAGCACTTTTGCCCTCCGGTGGAGCGATTCCGCCGGGGGAACTTCCCTCCCGGAGGGGGAAATCGAAGCCATCGTCATCACCAACAACCCTCTCATCTTTGGGAGGCCAATCTTCATCAACATCTTCAACAACACCATCTCCTCTCAAACCCTAGTTCATCTCTTGTGTTCAATCTTTGTACTGGAACCTCAGATTGGTACCTGTGGGTGACTAGTAGTGTTGATTACATCTCGTAGTTGATTACTATATGGTTTATTTGGTGGAAGATTATATGTTCAGATCCGTTATGCTATTTCATACCCCTCTGATCTTGAGCATGGATATCATTTGTGAGTAGTTACCTTTGTTCTTGAGGTCACGGGAGAAGTCATGTTGCAAGTAATCATGTGAAGTTGATATGTGTTCGATATTTTGATGATATGAATGTTGTGATTCCCTTAGAGGTGTCATGTGAACGTCGACTACATGGCACTTCACCATCTTTGGGCCTAAGGGAATTCATTGTGGAGTAGTTATTAGATGATGGGTTGCTAGAGTGACAGAAGCTTAAACCATACTTTATGCGCTATTTCGTAAGGGTCTGATTTGGATCCAAATATTTAATGCTATGGTTAGATTTTATCTTAATATTTTTCTCGTAGTTGTGGATGCTTGCGTGGGGGTTAATCATAAATGAGAGGTTTGTTCAAGTAAGAACATCACCCCAACACTGGTCCACCCACATATCAAATTATCAAAGTAGCGAACGTAAATCAAACCAACATGATGAAAGTGACTAGATGAAATTCCCGTGTACCCTCAAGAACGCTTTGCTTATTATAAGAGACTGTTTTGGCCTGTCCTTTGCCACAAAAGGATTGGGCTATCTTGCTGCACTTTATTTATGGTTACCGTTAGTTGCTCGTTACCAATTATCTTGCTATCAAACTACCTCGTACCTACAATTTCAGTGCTTGTAGAAATTACCTTCCTGAAAACCGCTTGTCATTTCCTTCTGCTCCTCGTTGGGTTCGACACTCTTACTTATTGAAAGGACTACGATTGACCCCTACACTTGTGGGTCATCAAGGCTCTTTTCTGGCGCCCTTGCCGGGGAGTCAAGCGCTCTTGGTAAGTGGAAATCGGTAAGGAAAAACTTATATTACGTGCTGAAATTTATTGTCACTTGCTACTATGGAAAACAATCCTTTGAGGGGTTTGTTCGGGGTATCCTCACCTCGACCGGAACCATAATTAGTTGCCCCTCAACCTACTGCACCTACTGAAAATATTGGTTCTGAAATTCCTTCGGGTATGATAGAACAACTGCTAGCTAATCCTTATGCAGGAGACGGAACTGAACATCCTGATATGCATCTAATACATGTGTATGAAATTTGTGGATTATTTAAGCTTGCAGGTTTATCTGGAGATGAAGTTAATAAGAAGATTTTCCCTTTATCTTTGAAGGGAAAAGCATTGACATGGTATAGGCTTTGTGATGATATTGGATCATGGAACTGGAATCGATTGCAATTAGAATTCCATCAAAAGTTTTATCCTATGCATCTAGTTCATCGTGATCGGAATTATATATATAATATTTGGCCTTGTGAATGAGAAAGCATCGCTCTAGCTTGGGGGAGGCTTAAGTCAATGTTATATTCATGCCCCAATCATGAGCTCCCGAGAGAAATTATTATTCAGAATTTTTATGCTCAGCTTTCTCATAATGATCGATCCATGCTCGATACTTCTTGTACTGGTTCTTTTATGAAGAAGACTATTGAATTCAAGTGGGATCTCTTAGAAAGAATTAAACGCAACTCTGAAGATTGGGAACTCGACGAAGGTAATGAGTCAGGTATTAAGCTTAAGTTTGATTGTGTTAAATCTTTTATGAATACCGATGCTTTTCACAAGTTTAGCACTAAATATGGACTTGACTCTCAGATAGTAGCCTCTTTCTGTGAATCATTTGCTACCCATGTTGACCTAAGGAGAAGTGGTTTAAATATCATCCCCCTATTAAAGAAGAAATTAAAGAACCGGTAAAAGCTAAAGATGAAACTATCATTTACAATGTTGATCCAGTGGTGCCTACTGCTTATATTGAAAAACCACCTTTCCCTGTTAGGATAAAGGAACATGCTAAGGTATCAACTGTGGTTCACAAAAGTAATATTAAAGCACCTAAGCCCTCTGAACAAATTAAAGTAGAACTTAGTGTTGCTATGGTTAAAGATCTCTTGGTAGAAAATATTGATGGGCATGCTATTTACTTCTGTGATGAAGCTGCTAGAATTGCCAAACCCGATGAAAAAGATAAACATAGACCCGTAGTTGGCATGCCTGTTGTCTCAGTTTAAATAGGAGATCATTGCTATCATGGTTTATGTGATGTGGGTGCTAGTGTGAGTGCTATTCCTTTTACCTTATACCAAGAAATTATGATGATATAGCACCCGCCGAAATAGAAGACATTGATGTTACTATTAAACTTGCTAATAGAGACACCATCACACCACTTGGGATTGTTAGAGATGTTGAAGTCTTATGTGGGAAAATAAAATATCCTACTAATTTTCTAGTTCTTGGTTCCCCACAAGATGACTTTTGTCCCATTATCTTTGGTAGACCTTTCTTGAACGCTGTTAATGCAAAGATAGATTGCAAGAGAGAAATCGTCAGTGTTAATTTTGGTGATGTGTCTCATGAATTTAATTTCTCCAAGTTTAGTAGACAACCCCGTAATAAAGAATTATCTAGTAAGGATGAAATAATTGGTCTTGCTTCTATTGTCGTACCTCCTACTGATCCACTAGAACAATATTTGCTTGACCATGAAAATGATATGCACTTGCATGAAAGAAATGAAATAGATAAAATTTTCTTTGAACAAAAACCTCTCCTAAAACACAATTTGCCTATTGAAACTCTAGGAGGTCCTCCTCCACCTAAAGGTGATCCTATGTTTGAATTAAAACAATTGTCTGACACTTTGAAGTATGCTTATCTTGATGAGAAAAAGATATATCCTGTTATTATTAGTGCTAACCTTTCAGAACATGAAGAAGAAAGATTATTAAAAATTCTGAGGAAGCACCGGGCTGCTATTGGATATACTCTTGATGATCTTAAGGGCATTAGTACCACTCTATGTCAACACAAGATCAATATGGAACCTGATGCTAAACCTGTTATTATTAGTGCTAACCTTTCAGAACATGAAGAAGAAAGATTATTAAAAATTCTGAGGAAGCACCGGGCTGCTATTGGATATACTCTTGATGATCTTAAGGGAATTAGTACCACTCTATGTCAGCACAAGATCAATATGGAACCTGATGCTAAACCCGTTGTTGATCACCAACGACGATTGAATTCTAAGATGAAACAAGTGATAAGAACTGAAATATTAAAGCTTCTGGAAGCAAGTATAATTTATCCCATAGCTGATAGTAGATGGGTAAGTCCCGTTCATTGTGTCCCTAAGAAGGGAGGTATTACTGTTGTTCCTAATGATAAAAATGAGCTTATCCCACAAAGAATTGTCACTGGCTATAGAATGGTAATTGATTTTAGAAAATTAAATAAAGCGACTAGAAAAGATCATTACCCTCTGCCTTTCATTGATCAAATGCTAGAAAGATTATCTAAGCACACACACTTTTGTTTTCTGGATGGATATTCTGGTTTCTCCCAAATACCTGTATCACAACCTGATCAAGAGAAAACCACCTTTACTTGTCCTTTTGGAACCTATGCTTATAGACGTATGCCTTTTGGTTTATGCAATGCACCTGCTACCTTTCAAAGATGTATGACTGCTATATTCTCTGATTTTTGTGAAAAGATTGTGGAGGTTTTCATGGATGATTTTTCCGTTTACGGAACTTCTTTTGATGATTGCTTAAGCAACCTTGATCGAGTTTTGCAGAGATGTGAACAAACTAATCTCGTCTTGAATTGGGAGAAGTGCCACTTTATGGTTAATGAAGGTATTGTATTGGGGCATAAAATATCTGAACAAGGTATTGAGGTGGATAAAGCTAAAGTTGATGCAATTGAGAAAATGCCATATCCTAAAGATATTAAAGGTATTCGGAGTTTCCTTGGTCATGATGGTTTCTATAGGAGGTTTATTAAAGACTTCTCTAAAATTTCTAGGCCTCTTATTAATCTTTTACAAAAGGATATTCCATTTGTTTTTGATGATGATTGTGTAGAAGCCTTTGAAACACTCAAGAAAGCCTTAACTTCTGCACCTATTGTTCAACCACCTGATTGGAACTTGCCTTTTGAAATTATATGTGATGCTAGTGATTATGATGTCAGTGATGTTCTGGGACAAAGAGTTGATAAGAAATTAAATGTTATCCATTATGCTAGCAAAACTCTAGACAATGCCCAAAGAAATTATGCTACTACTGAAAAAGAATTTTTAGCAGTTGTGTTTGCTTGTGATAAATTTAGATCTTACATTGTTGATTCCAAAGTTATTGTTCACGCTGATCATGCTGCTATAAAATATCTTATGGAAAAGAAAGATGCTGAACCTAGACTCATTAGGTGCGTTCTCTTGCTTCAAGAATTTGATTTACATATCACTAGTAGGAAAGGAGCTGAGAACCCCGTAGCTGATAACTTGTCTAGGTTAGAAAATATTCTTGATGACCCACTACCTATTGATGATAGTTTTCCTGATGAACAGTTAGCTGCAATAAATGTTTCTCGAAACACTCCTTGGTATGCTGATTATGCTAACTACATTGTTGCTAAATATATACCACCTAGTTTCACATACCAACAAAAGACAAAATTCTTCTATGATTTAAGACATTACTTTTGGGATGGCCCACATCTTTATAAAGAAGGGGTAGATGGTATTATTAGACGTTGTGTACCTGAGCATGAACAGGAAAAATCCTACGGAAATGTCATTCGGAAGCCTATGGAGGACATCATGCGGGAGACAGAACTGCTCACAAGGTATTGCAATCTGGTTTTTATTGGCCTACTCTCTTCAAGGATGTCCGTAAGTTTGTCTTGTCTTCTGATGAATGTCAAATAATTTAAACATGAAAGGTGGCTGGGCAACTCGCCTCCCAGGAGCTCCCACGATTTGAGCCTTCGTTGGCCGTTCGATCTTCCTCGTTTTGAGCCTGGGCCATTAGATCTTCACACCTCTGGTAAATGTTGTTTTCACCCCGTAGTTGTTTTTTGTGCCCAATGACGGGTGGGCTCGTCTCGCCCTTGTATTGTTGGAAATATGCCCTAGAGGCAATAATAAGTTAGTTATTATTATATTTCCTTGTTCATGATAATCGTATATTATCCATGCTATAATTGTATTGATTGGAAACTCAAATACATGTGTGGGTACATAGACAACACTGTGTCCCTAGTAAGCCTCTAGTTGACTAGCTCGTTGATCAAAAGATGGTGAAGGTTTCCTGGCCATGGACATAAGATGTCATTTGATAACGGGATCACATCATTAGGAGAATGATGTGATGGACAAGACCCAAACTATAAACGTAACATATGATCGTGTCAGTTTATTGCTATTGTTTTCTGCATGTCAAGTATCTATTCCTATGACCATGAGATCGTGCAACTCACTGACACCGGAGGAATACCTTGTGTGTATCAAACGTCGCAACGTAACTGGGTGACTATAAAGATGCTCTACAGGTATCTCCGAGGGTTTCTATTGGGTTGGCATGGATCAAGACTGGGATTTGTTACTCCGTGTGACGGAGAGGTATCTCAGGGCCCACTCGGTAATACAACATCACAATGAGCCTTGCAAGCAATGTGACTAAAGTGTTAGCCATGAGATCTTGTATTACGGAACGAGTAAAGAGACTTGCCGGTAACGAGATTGAACTAGGTATAGAGATACCGACGATCGAATCTCGGGCAAGTAACATACCGAAGAACAAAGGGAACAGCATACGGGATTAACTGAATCCTTGACATAAAGGTTCGACCGATAAAGATCTTCGTAGAATATGTAGGAGCCAATATGGGCATCCAGGTCCCGCTATTGGTTATTGATCGTAGAGGTGTCTCGGTCATGTCTAAATAGTTCTCGAACCCGCAGGGTCTACACACTTAACGTTTGGTGACGATTAGTATAGTTGAGTTATTTTGTTGGTGACCGAAGGTTGTTCGGAGTCCCGGATAAGATCCCGGACATAACGAGGATCTCCGGAAGAGTCCGGAGGTAAAGATTGATATATGTGATAATAGTGTTTTGATCTCCGAAAGGGTTCCGGATGTTTACCGAAGTGTTCGGGTGCAGCAACACTTTATATGAGCCAAAGGGGTAAAGCCCACGAGGTATTGGAAAGTGCAAAAGGAAGTTTTGCTGCTGCCTTAAGCGGTACTACCGCTGGTAAGGCAGTACTACCGCGTAAGCGGTACTACCGCTTGTGTGAAGCGGTACTACCGCTTGTACGCGATACTGCTGGAATCCGAGTGGGATTCTTTCCGTGCGGGCCAAACCGACCTTGTGCGGGCAAAACCGACCTTGTGGAGGTTTTCTCTCCAAGTTTAGACCCCAGGGCTCAACATATAAATAGAGGGGCAGGGCTAGCACACGGGACACATCAAGATTTCCCAAGCCGTGTGCCGGCAACCCTAACCCTCTAGTTCCTCCCGTCATAATCTCCGTAGTGCTTGGCGAAGCCCTGCAGAGATTGTTCCTCACCACCATCACCACGCTGTCGTACTGCCGGAGCTCATCTACTACTTCATCATCGCTCGCTGGACCGAGGAGGTGAAGGCGTCATCAAGCCGTACGTGTGTTGAACGCGGAGGTGCCGTCCGTTCGGCACTAGTTCGTGATCGGATCGAGTGACGACTTGCGATTTGGATCGCGGAGACGTTCGACTACATCAACCGCGTTTCTTAACGCTTCCGCTTAGCGATCTGCAAGGGTATGTAGATTCACTCTCCCTCTCGTAGATGCTCATCACCATGGATAGATCTTGTGTGTGCGTAGGAAAATTTTTGTTTCCCATGCAACGTTTCCCAACAGTGGTATCAGAGCCAGGTCTATGTGTAGATGAGATCTCGAGTAGAACACAAAGGAGTTTGTGGGCGTTGATATTCAGATTGCTTCCTCCCTTGGTCTTTTCTTGTTTCGGCGGTATTATGGGATGAAGCAGCTCGGACCAACATTACTCGTACGCTTACGAGAGACCGGTTCCTTCAACTGACATGTAACTTCGTTGCATAAAGATGGCTAGCAGGTGTCTGTTTCTCCCACTTTAGTCGGATCGGATTTGACAAAGGCGGTCCTTGAGAAGGTTGAAAAGCAATTTTTATATCACCGTTGTGGTTTTTGCGTAGGTAAGAATCGTTCTTGCTAGATACCCGTAGCAGCCACGTAAAACTTGCAACAACAATTAGAGGACGTCTAACTTGTTTTTGCAGGGTATGTTGTGATGTGATATGGCCAAGTACATGATGAGATATATGTGATGTATGAGATGATCATGTGTTGTATAGAATATCACGACTTGCATGTCGATGAGTACGGCAAATGGCAGGAGCCATAGAGTTGTCTTTAATTATTTTCGCCGTTTTGCTTTACTTTATCGCTATGAGTTAGCAATAGTCGTGGAAGCAACAATCGGTGCGACAACTTCATGGCAACACGTTGATGGAGATCAAGATGATGGAGATCATGGTGTCATGCCGGTGACGATGGAGATCATGCCGGTGCTTTGAAGATGGAGATCAAAAGCACAAGTTCATGGCCATATCATGTCACTTATGATTTGCATGTGATGTTAATCCTTTTATGCATCTTCTTTTGCTTAGGACGACGGTAGCATTATAAGGTGATCCCTCACTTAAATTTCAAGATAAAATTGTGTTCTCCCCGAGTGTGCACCGTTGCGAAAGTTCGTCGTTTCGAGACACCACGTGATGATCGGGTATGATAGACTCTACGTTCGCATACAACGGGTGCAAGCCAGTGTTGCACGTGCGGAACACTCGGGTTAAACTTGACGAGCCTAGCATGTACAGACATGGCCTCGGAACACAAGAGACCGAAAGGTCGAACATGAGTCATATAGTAGATATGATCAACATGAAGATGTTCACCATTGAAACCACCTCAACTCACGTGATGATCGGACTTGAGTTGGTGGATTTGGATCATGTTACACTCGAATGACCGGAGGGATGTCAATTTGAGTGGGAGTTTTTAAGTAATATGATTAACTAAACTCATTATCTTGAACAATAGTCTAAGTTGTCTTTGCTATATTTATGTTGTAGATCATGGCTCGCGCAGTAGCACCCGTGAATTTTAATGTGTTCCTAGAGAAAGCTAAGTTGAAAGATGATGGAAGTAACTTTGTGGACTAGGCCCGTAATCTAAGGATTATCCTTACGGCTTCCCAGAAGGCTTATGTCCTTGATGCACCGCTTGGTGATCCACCCGCTCCAGTTGAGTCTCTAGACGTTGTGAACGCCTGGCAGGCTCGTTCTGAAGATTACTCAATAGTTCAATGTGCAATATTGTATGGCTTAGAACCGGGACTTCAAATACGTTTTGAACGTCATGGAGCATATGAGATGTTCCAGGAGTTGAAGTTTATCTTTCAGAAGAATGCCCGGATCGAGAGGTATGAGATCTCCGATAAGTTCTATGCTTGCAAGATGGAGGAGAACGGGTCTATCAGTGATCACATACTCAGAATGTCTGGGTACTCCACCCGTCTGGCTGAATTGGGGATGCCCCTTCCGCCAGAGGCTATCACTGACAGAGTTCTTCAATCATTGCCACCTAGCTACAAGAGCTTCGTGTTGAACTATAACATGCACGGGATGAACAAGTCAGTCGCCGAGCTGTTTGCGATGCTGAAAGCCGCTGAGTCTGAAATTCAGAAGGAGCATCAAGTGTTGATGGTCAATAAAACCACTAGTTTCAAGAAAAATGGCAAGGGTAAGAAGGGTAACTCCACGAAGAGTGGCAAAGCAGTTGCTCCTCCCGTGAAGAAACCCAAGGCTGGACCCAAACCAGAAACTGTGTGCTTTCATTACAAGGGAACTGGACACTGGAAGCGAAACTGCCCCAAGTATTTGGCTGACAAGAAGGCGGCCAACAACAAACAAGGTATATATGATATACATGTTATTGATGTGTACCTTACCAACTCTCGTTGTAGTGCCTGGGTATTTGATACCGGTGCGGTTGCTCACATTTGCAACTCTAAACAAGAACTGCGGAATAGACGAAGGCTGGCAAAGGATGAAGTGACGATGCGCGTGGGAAATGGTTCCAAGGTTGATGTGATCGCCGTCGGCACGCTCGCTCTTCAATTACCATCGGGATTAGTGATGAACCTGAATAATTGTTATTTAGTGCCTGCGTTAAGCATGAACATTATATCTGGATCTTGTTTATTGCGAAACGGTTACTCTTTTAAATCAGAGAATAATGGTTGTTCTATTTACATGAGTAATATCTTATATGGTCATGCACCCGAAGTGAGGGGTTTATTCTTATTGAATCTCGATAGTAATGATACACATGTTCATAACATTGATGCCAAAAGATGTAGAATTGATAATGATAATACCACTTTCTTGTGGCACTGCCGTTTAGGTCATATTGGCGTAAAACGCATGAGGAAGCTCCATGCTGATGGACTTTTGGAGTCACTTGATTTTGAATCACTTGACACATGCGAGCCATGCCTCATGGGCAAGATGACTAAAACGCCGTTCTCTGGAACAATGGAATGGGCAAGTGACTTATTGGAAATCATACATACTGATGTGTGCGGTCCGATGAGCATTGAGGCGCGCGGTGGTTATCGTTACTTTCTCACCTTCACTGACGACTTAAGTAGATATGGGTATATTTACTTAATGAAACACAAGTCTGAAACATTTGAAAAGTTCAAACAATTTCAGAGTGAAGTTGAGAATCATCGTAACAAGAAGATTAAATTCTTACGATCTGATCGAGGAGGAGAATATCTGAGTTATGAGTTTGGCAGTCACTTAAGACAATGTGGAATTGTTTCACAACTGACACCGCCTGGAACACCACAGCGTAATGGTGTGTCCGAACGTCATAATCGAACCTTATTGGATATGGTGCGATCTATGATGTCTCTTGCCGATTTGCCACTATCGTTTTGGGGTTATGCATTAGAGACAGCTGCATTCACTTTAAATAGGGCACCATCGAAATCCGTTGAGACGACGCCATATGAACTTTGGTTTGGCAAGAAGCCAAAGCTGTCGTTTCTTAAAGTTTGGGGATGTGATGCTTATGTCAAAAAGCTTCAGCCTGAAAAGCTGGAACCCAAAGCCGAGAAATGCGTCTTCATAGGATACCCAAAAGAGACAGTTGGGTATACCTTCTACCTCAGATCCGAAGGCAAAGTGTTTGTCACTAAAACGGAACGTTTCTTGAGAAAGAGTTTCTGTCGAAAGAATTGAGTGGGAGGAAGATAGAACTTGATGAGGTTGTTGAACCTTTACTTCAACCTGAAAGTAGCGCAGCGCAGAAAGATGTTTCTGTAGAGCCTACATCAGCTGAAGAGAAGTTAATGATGATGATCATGAAGCTTTGGATCAAGTTGCTATCGAACCTCGTAGGTCGACAAGGACGCGTACTGCTCCTGAGTGGTACGGCAACCCTGTCTTAGAGGTCATGTTGTTGGACAACGATGAACCTACGAGCTATGGAGAAGTGATGATGGGCCCAGATTCCGAGAAGTGGTTAGAGGCCATGAAATCCGAGATGGGATCCATGTATGAAAACAAAGTGTGGACTTTGGAAGTATTACCTGAAGGGCGTAAGGCCATTCAGAACAAATGGATCTTTAAGAGGAAGACGGACGCGGATGGTAATGTCACCGTCTATAAAGCTCGACTTGTGGCAAAGGGTTTTTCACAAGTTCAAGGAGTTGACTACGATGAGACCTTCTCACCCGTAGCGATGCTTAAGTCCGTCAGAATCATGTTAGCAATAGCTACCTTTTTCGATTATGAAATTTGGCAGATGGATGTCAAAACAGCGTTCCTTAATGGTTTCCTTAAGGAAGAGTTGTATATGATACAACCAGAAGGTTTTGTCGATCCAGAGAATGCTGACAAAGTTTGCAAACTCCAGCGATCCATTTATGGACTGGTGCAAGCATCTCGGAGTTGGAATCTTCGCTTTGATGAGGTGATCAAAGCGTTCGAGTTTATACAAGTTTACGGAGAAGCTTGTATTTACAAGAAAGTGAGTGGGAGCTCTATAGCGTTTCTAATATTATATGTGGATGACATATTACTGATTGGAAACAATATAGAAATGTTGGAAAGCGTGAAGGAATATTTGAACAAGAGGTTTTCAATGAAGGACCTAGGAGAAGCTGCTTTCATATTAGGCATCAAGATCTATAGAGATAGATCGAGACGCTTAATAGGACTTTCACAAAGCACATACCTTGACAAAGTTTTGAAGAAGTTCAAAATGGATCAGTCCAAGAAGGGGTTCTTGCCTGTATTGCAAGGTGTGAAGTTGAGTAAGACTCAATGCCCAGTGACTGCAGAAGATAGAGAAAAGATGAGTGTCGTCCCCTATGCCTCAGTCATAGGCTCTATCATGTATGCAATGCTGTGCACAAGACCCGATGTCAGCCTTGCCATAAGTATGGCCGGAAGGTTTCAAAGTGATCCAGGAGTGGAACACTGGACGGCGGTCAAGAATATCCTGAAGTACCTAAAAAGGACTAAGGACATGTTTCTCGTTTATGGAGGTGATCAAGAGCTTGTCGTAAAGGGTTACGTCGATGCAAGCTTTGACACTGATCCGGATGACTCTAAGTCGCAAACCGGATACGTATTTATTCTTAATGGGGGTGCGGTTAGCTGGTGCAGTTCCAAGCAAAGCGTGGTAGCTGATTCTACATGCGAAGCGGAGTACATCGCTGCCTCGGAGGCGGCGAAGGAAGGTGTCTGGATGAAGGAGTTCATGACAGATCTTGGAGTAGTGCCTAGTGCGCTTAACCCAATGACTCTGTTTTGTGATAATACTGGTGCCATTGCTCTAGCCAAGGAACCAAGATTTTACAAGAGGACCAGACACATAAAGCGACGTTTCAATTCCATCCGCGATTACATCAAGGAGGACGACATAAATATTTGCAAAGTACACACGGATCTGAATGTTGCAGATCCGATGACTAAACCTCTTCCAAGGGCTAAACATGAACAACACCAGAACTGCATGGGTGTTCGATTCATTACAATGCAAATCACATAGTGATGTGAACTAGATTATTGACTCTAGTGCAAGTGGGAGGCTGTTGGTAATATGCCCTAGAGGCAATAATAAATTAGTTATTATTATATTTCCTTGTTCATGATAATCGTATATTATCCATGCTATAATTGTATTGATTGGAAACTCAAATACATGTGTGGGTACATAGACAACAATGTGTCCCTAGTAAGCCTCTAGTTGACTAGCTCGTTGATCAAAAGATGGTGAAGGTTTCCTGGTAATGGACATAGGATGTCATTTGATAACGGGATCACATCATTAGGAGAATGATGTGATGGACAAGACCCAAACTATAAACGTAGCATATGATCGTGTCAGTTTATTGCTATTGTTTTCTGCATGTCAAGTATCTATTCCTATGACCATGAGATCGTGCAACTCACTGACACCGGAGGAATACCTTGTGTGTATCAAACGTCGCAACGTAACTGGGTGACTATAAAGATGCTCTACAGGTATCTCCGAGGGTGTCTGTTGGGTTGGCATGGATCAAGACTGGGATTTGTTACTCCGTGTGACGGAGAGGTATCTCAGGGCCCACTCGGTAATACAACATCACAATGAGCCTTGCAAGCAATGTGACTAAAGTGTTAGCCACGAGATCTTGTATTACGGAACTAGTAAAGAGACTTGCCGGTAACGAGATTGAACTAGGTATAGAGATACCGACGATCGAATCTCGGGCAAGTAACATACCGAAGAACAAAGGGAACAGCATACGGGATTAACTGAATCCTTGACATAGAGGTTCTACCAATAAAGATCTTCGTAGAATATGTAGGAGCCAATATGGGCATCCAGGTCCCGCTATTGGTTATTGATCGTAGAGGTGTCTCGGTCATGTCTACATAGTTCTCGAACCCGCAGGGTCTACACACTTAACGTTTGGTGACGATTAGTATAGTTGAGTTATTTTGTTGGTGACCGAAGGTTGTTCGGAGTCCCGGATAAGATCCCGGACATAACGAGGATCTCCGGAAGAGTCCGGAGGTAAAGATTGATATATGTGATAATAGTGTTTTGATCTCCGGAAGGGTTCCGGATGTTTACCGAAGTGTTCGGGTGCAGCAACACTTTATATGAGCCCAAGGGGTAAAGCCCACGAGGTATTGGAAAGTGCAAAAGGAAGTTTCGCTGCTGCCTTAAGCGGTACTACCGCTGGTAAGGCAGTACTACCGCGTGAGCGGTACTACCGCTTGTGTGAAGCGGTACTACCGCTCAAGCGGTACTACCGCTCGTGAGCGGTACTACCGCTTGTACGCGATACTGCTGGAATCCGAGTGGGATTCTTTCCGTGCGGGCCAAACCGACCTTGTGGAGGTTTTCTCTCCAAGTTTAGACCCCAGGGCTCAACATATAAATAGAGGGGCAGGGCTAGCACACGGGACACATCAAGATTTCCCAAGCCGTGTGCCGGCAACCCTAACCCTCTAGTTCCTCCCGTCATAATCTTCGTAGTGCTTGGCGAAGCCTTGCAGAGATTGTTCCTCACCACCATCACCACGTCGTCGTGCTGCCGGAACTCATCTACTACTTCATCATCGCTCGCTGGATCGAGGAGGTGAAGGCGTCATCAAGCCGTACGTGTGTTGAACGCGGAGGTGCCGTCCGTTCGGCACTAGTTCGTGATCGGATCGAGGGACGACTTGCGATTTGGATCGCGGAGACGTTCGACTACATCAACCGCGTTTCTTAACGCTTCCGCTTAGCGATCTACAAGGGTATGTAGATTCACTCTCCCTCTCGTAGATGCTCATCACCATGGATAGATCTTGTGTGTGCGTAGGAAAATTTTTGTTTCCCATGCAACGTTTCCCAACATGTATTGGCTGGGTCAGCCGCTCTCGTGTACCACAGGGATTCGCGAGTGAGCTCCGCGCGCGCCGCACCGTGTCTCGTCTCAAGTCGCGTAGGTCCTGACCCCCCACCGCACAAACCCTAGCCTCCCCAAGACCCCGTAGTGCTGCACTCCCTCCTCCTCCGTCAGCCGCCGCCGCCATTTCGCCTCATTCCTCTCTGTCCGACGGCCACACCATCGGAAGAAAGCAGCCGCGCAAGAGGTCAAGGGCCACCGCCACCGCGAGCGGGAGGACGCCCATTAGCGAGCCTCTGGGTAGGAAGCCGACCGGGGGAAGGAAGCCGCCGCGCAAGAGGTCAGGGTTACCATTGGAGATGCCCCCTTCCATGGCATGCATCCCTCCCATTCGCGTTTCTCCTCCTCTCAGAACCACCTCCCATCGCTTGGGCTCCATGGCGGCGGCCGGCTCGAGGCGAGTCTGGCGCAGGCGGGCGGAAGCAGAGGGGAGCGGCGGATGCGGGTGGGAGAGTGCCAGATGCAGCCGACGGCGAACGCCGGTGAGCGACGGGGAGGCCGCCATCTCTCCTCAGCTTGTCCCAGGTTCCCGATCTTGAGCGGGACGTACGAACGCCGGTGAGGCCAACCTCCCCTTCACACGCAGGTACTCCTCCTCTCCCCTTGTGCCCTACTCTTCCCTGACATCTTTCTCTTCCCCACAGGACGGCGTTTCCCCGCGTTCTTGATCTGGCACCACCACACATCGTGATTCTGGATCGGGCTGCATCCCCCACTGCCATAAGAGAGCATAGCTGGTGTGGTCTTCATGTTTGGTGTGGAGGAGCAGGGGAGGATGAGTAGGACATGCATGGGGAAGGAGCATCCAGGACAGAGCTCTGTGTCGCTCGCGTCATGGTGGAACGGAGCCAACCATCACTATGGGTTGTTGCTCGTCGGTCGTCGTTCCCCAATCTCGGTTGTACATCTTTGGCTTCACCATATTCCTCCCCTGATTTTTTTTACCTCTTGTCCCCCCTGGTTCTTTAATCTAATTTGGATTTCTTGTGTGCAAATCGAAGGGAGAAGAGAAGAGGGAGGATCTTGAGGAACGGGAAAAACAAGGTGATCTCTCTCTCTCCCTCTCCCACTCTCTAATCTGCCTAGATAGTTTTCATTTCCATGTTATACTTCAATCATGTATATGGAGAAATTAATGGGTCTTTGTGAGAAGCAAGGATTGAAGAGAAGGCTATGAGCCAATGAGATGAGCTTCATTTTTAGATTTTTATTTAAGAATTGGTCTTAATTCAATTCCATGTGCATACCTTTTGCAGAGATCAGCGAAGATTCGGGTGGCTGGGAGGCTTGCCGGAGTGGAAGGGAGCAAGAACAGGAATGAGCTCAGGTTTGTAACTGCGGGAACAAGAAGAAAGGGGTCATTCCCCACAAATCCATATGAGGTGCTCCTCTTTACCTTGCTGTGACGCCCCCATTCTTGTTCGTACGCTAATCATGCACACAAGGCGTACGACCAAGATTAGGGACGTCACAAGTTGGTATCAGAGCCGACTGCCTGTAGGTAGCCCACTTTCCAACTCCTTGGCCGAAGTTGAGTCTAGTCATTGAAAAACTTTCACTAACATTGATGCTGTGGGTTATGGGCCCACATCTCAATCGGGTGGTATTAGGATCTTTTATTCCTCGTCTATACTCTGGGTTCTAATCTCTCTTATCTTTCGGGTTAAAGATTTTACTAAATCTAACAATTAGGTTCTCGTGATCACATCCACCGGAGAATTGTTTCGTCGAAAGTCGTCTTCTTTGAAGTTATGATACACGCACTGTCATCTGACATCTTGAATCTCCTTATTACAGATGCGTCCCGATAGGCAGGTCGTTCGTCTGACCTACGCGCACGATACGACTGGGTTCCCGGCCATTCTAGTCGGCCTCTTGAAGAAGCTGGGATATCGCTGGTACCCCGAGTACACTGTTTACGAGGACTACCGCGAGTTCAACCAGGAACAGTATGAGGCTGTGATGGTTATCTGGGATCGATAGGACCACTCCATCACTGAGCTGCACACCTTCCGTGGCATTGGAGTGACTGTTGAGATGGCAGTACAGGACACTGCCTATGCTGCTATTGTTCGTCTCCGTGCAGCGAACCCCAGTTTGGAGGAGACGGCCTATAGATACATCCCGTATGTCCCTGCTGGAGTTGATACTGCTGCCGACGCTGAGGTCTTGACCCCTTTTGCACGACAGCGTACCGACCATTCCTACACTGCTGTCTGCGCCCCCTACGTGGGTCATCGTTACGACCCACGGGTTCTGGTTCAGTACACTGAGGCACTGGATCGCACTGTCAGGGCTCTTAACTTTGAGCTGTACGCCACCCGTGCTCGTCTTTACCGGGCTTTGGAGCAGTTGAGGCCAGCAGTCATTGCGGGAATGCATACGGAGTTTGTTCTTCACCCGCGCCCGACTGAGTTTCCTCCAGGACTTGAGTGGCCTGCTGTTGGAGGTCGTGCTCCCGCACTTGGGCCTAGGCTCCCGGTTGATATGCAGATACTGCATCAGGGTGTGCACGGGATGCAGTACTCCTTCACCAGATTTCAGAGTCACCTGCAGTTCCCCGGCTACTTTCGTTGTCCCCGACGCTGATGCATTGTTGTATCCCCCCCACCGCATGCCTGTGTGCCGCCTAGTTTGTCTAGGATAATTTCATGCCGGATCTGTCGTCTATCTTGTAACGAACTCATGGTTTGTAATAGACTTCTGTATGGATCTGTATGTTGGAAGTTGAACTACTATGTCGTAATTGCTGCACTTCCTTCTTTGTGCAATTTACTTCATGAATGATTCCTTGAATTTGCAATTGCCAAATGCTAAACTACCACTGTTAAATTTGACAGAATGGTTAGGCCAGCTGGTCGTGGTCGTGGTACGCCTGAGCCACCACCGCCACCGGACTACATGGCTGCTATGATGCAACAGTTTGAACTGGATCGCCAGTTTATGCAAGGGCTTATGGACCATTTCCCGAGGCCGAATATGAATCAACAGCCAGCCCCGATAACTCTGCAAGACTTCATGCGCCTCAACCCTACGGTTTTCCGCAGCTCAACTCAGTCGCTTGACGCAGATGACTGGCTCCGTGACATCACCTATGAGCTGGAATCTTCAGGCGCCCCAGAGGCGAGCTATGTCACCTTCGCCTCGTACTTTCTGAAGGGTCCCGCTGCTCAATGGTGGGACAGCCATAGGCGCTCTCAGCCTGTTGGAACAATCATCACCTGGCCAGAGTTCCAAGCTGCTTTTCGTGCTCGCCACATTCCTCAGGGAATGATGGACAAGAAGAAGCGCGAATTCCGCAACCTAGTCCAAGGCAACAAGACTGTGGACGCTTATCAGCAGGAATTTCTGGACTTGTCTCACTATGCTGAAGATGACATTGCAACTGATGCTCGCAGGCAGGAGAAATTCCGTGAAGGACTTCAACCAGATATTCACCTTGCTCTTCTGGCTCACGACTTCCGTGATTTTTCCACCTTGGTGGATAAGGCTATCCAGATTGAGACAGGTCTGCAGAGGTACAAGGATCACTCTAAGCGCAAGATTGACGTGGGTTCATCTTCGGGCCCACGCCCTCAGAAGCAAAGGGTCTGGATCCCCAACAACTACCGTCCACCTGCATATGCCCCGAGGCCATCCTATGTGGCGCCTCGTCTGCCCCCTCCACTGCCAAGACAGCCAAAAGCGATACCGCCAAGAGCACCACAGCCTCCCCCTTCTCGTCCTGAGGATGGGTTGTGCTTTAAATGTGGACGCCCAGGACACCGTGCTAGAGAATGCAGGCAGAATCATAATCAACTTGCACTGCCTACCAACCAGCCCCGCAACAGCAACGCCAGGCCTAACATTGGTCGTGTTCAAGCCAACAATATTGATCTGAATCAAGTTCAAGACCAGCCTGCTACAGTGATGGGTACACTTCTCGTCAACTCAGTACCAGCTTCTGTATTGTTTGATACAGGAGCATCGCATTCTTTCATGTCTGAAGAATTTGCATACATGCATGACATTAAGTGTGAAGAGATGAACACCCCAATAGTGGTAAACACCCCCGCAGGCCAATGTCAGACTTCCATTATTAGTCACAATGTCCCCATTGAAATTGAAGGGTTGGAATTCCATGCCTCCCCCATAATGTTGAAGTCCTCCAATATCGATCTCATTCTCGGGATGGATTGGTTGAAAGCGCATACCGCTTCAATTGTTTGTGACACCAATCAAAACCGTCCACCTCCTGCATCCTTCGAATGAGATTGTCAGCTACCATGCTCATCTTGTTCGAGATGCTGAAGCCCGACTGTTTGCCATGAATGCACTAAATGAGTCACCTCTTGAAGGGATTGAAAACATTCCAGTTGTCCGGGAATTCCAAGATGTTTTTCCGGAAGAACTTCCAGGGATTCCCCCTGCTAGAGCCGTTGAGTTTGTCATCGACTTGGTACCTGGTACCACTCCTATAGCCAAGCGTCCATATAAAATGCCTCCCCATGAACTCCTTGAACTTAAGCAAGAACTAGACAATTCGCTTCGTCTGGGTTTCATTCGTCCAAGTTCCTCTGCTTGGGGAGCACCTTCTCTCTTTGTCAAGAAGAAGGATGGTACGAACCGATTGGTCCAAGATTACCGTCCCATCAACCAAGCAACAATTCAAAACAAATATCCGCTTCCACGGATCAACGATCTGTATGATCAACTTGCCGGCTCATCAGTATTTTCTAAACTCGACTTGAGGTTGGGTTACCATCAGATCCGGGTTCGTGAAGAGGATATTCCCAAGACTGCATTTGTTACTCGCTATGGTTCATACGAGTACACCGTCATGTCCTTCGGCTTAACCAATGCTCCAGCAACTTTCTCTCGATTGATGAATTATATCTTCATGGATTACCTCGATAAATTCGTCGTGGTTTATCTGGATGATATTCTGGTATTCTCCAAGAATAAAGAAGAGCATGATGAACACCTTCGTCTTATACTGGAGAGGCTCCGAGAACATCAACTCTATGCTAAGTATTCAAAGTGTGAGTTCTGGATGGACGAAGTAACCTACCTCGGTCATGTGATCTCCAAGGATGGTATTGCGGTCAACCCTGAACGAGTTCAGGCTATTCTTGACTGGACTCCCCCGAAGAATGTCAAGCAAGTCAGAAGTTTTCTCGGTCTCGCCAGCTATTGCCGTCGATTCGTCGAGAACTTCTCCAAGATTGCAAATCCCTTAACCAATTTGCTTCACAAAGGTGTTAAATATGAGTGGACAGAAAAATGTCAGGAGAGCTTTCGGGCACTTAAGGACAAACTGACATCAGCCCCAGTGCTTGCTCCCCCGGATACTCGTAAGGATTTTGCCATTTATTGTGATGCGTCCCGTCAAGGCTTAGGCTGTGTTCTAATGCAAGAACGCAGGGTGGTTGCCTATGCATCCCGTCAATTGCGTCCTCATGAAGAGAACTACCCAGTTCATGACCTTGAACTTGCCGTAGTAATTCATGCACTGAAAGAGTGGCGGCAATACCTTGTTGGGAACCGTTGCGAGATCTACACCGACCACCAAAGTCTGAAGTACTTGTTTACTCAGCCAGATCTGAATCTCCGTCAACAACGATGGATGGAACGAATAGCAGATTACAATGTGGGTATTTCTTATACCCCAGGCAAGGCTAATGTAATGGCTGATGCTTTGAGCCGCAAGTCTTACTGCAATCACCTTCAGGTTCATCCCCGTCTTCAAGAAGAATTTCGCAAGCTGAACCTCCATATTGTTCCTCAGGGTTATCTCACCCCCCCTCCTAAAGGGTCCTACAAAATGAACCTCCATGTTGTTTCCCAGGGTTCTCTTAATACCCTGGTTGCTAAACCGGATCTTGTGGACGTCATCAAGTGGATCCAGAAGTGTGACGGTGAAGTCGAGAGGATTAAACGCGATCTCGCAGAAGGAAAGCCCTCACCCTTCACTATTGCTGAGGATGGCGCTTTGTACTTCAAAGACCGCCTGGTGGTACCAAGTAGGGAGAAAAACCAAGATATGACTCAAGAGGTCATGAAGGAAGCACATGACACTCCGCTGTCTATTCATCCTGGTAGCACCAAGATGTACCAAGACATTCGGCAAAGATTCTGGTGGTCTAACATGAAGCAAGACATCGCACGTTATGTTTGAGAATGTGACATTTGCCGTCAGATCAAGGCAGAACATCAAAAGCCTGCTGGAACGCTACAACCTATTTCTATTCCTGAATGGAAATGGGATCATGTTGAAATGGACTTCATTACTGGATTTCCCAGGTCGCAGAAAGGTAATGATGCTATTCTTGTCGTCATTGACCGGTTGTCCAAAGTTGCACATTTTATGGCTGTCAAGGAAACTATTACTGCTAGTCAGCTGGCAGATCTATACGTGTCCAGAGTTGTTTCACTCCACGGTATTCCATCGGTGATTAGTTCCGACCGTGGTAGTTTATTCACTTCAAGATTCTGGACAAGTTTCCAGGAAGCTATGGGGACTCGTTTGTCTTTTAGCACCGCTTTTCACCCTCAATCCCAGGGACAAGTTGAAAGAGTCAACCAGATTCTCGAAGACATGCTTCGAGCTTGTGTCATTTCTTTCGGCAAGAAATGGGAAGAATCTCTTCCGTTTGCTGAGTTCTCCTACAACAATAGCTATCAAGCCAGTCTGAAGATGGCTCCTTTTGAAGTGTTGTATGGACGTAAGTGTCGGACTCCTTTGAATTGGTCAGAAACTGGGGAACGTACACTTATCGGTCCGGATATTATCCAACATGCCGAAGATCAAGTCCGCATTATTCAGGCAAATCTGAAAGCTGCTCAGTCTCGTCAGAAGAGTCAGTATGACCGTCATCACAAGAATATGGTCTATCAACCTGGCGAAAAGGCTTATCTTCGAGTCTCGCCAATGAGAGGTACACACCGATTTGGAATCAAGGGCAAGCTAGCTCCTCGATATATTGGTCCTTTCACTGTTCTCGAAAGGCGTGGTAAAGTGGCATATCAACTGGAACTACCGCCAAACCTGTCTCAGGTTCACAATGTGTTCCATGTGTCACAGCTTCGTCGCTGCTTCAAGGATCCTGTCCGAGCAGTGGATCATGATATGTTGGAGCTGCAACAAGATCTTTCTTACAAGGAGCAACCAGTCCGCATACTCGATGAAACTGAACGTCAGACTCGTCAGAAGGTTACCAAGTTCTTCAAAGTGCAGTGGGCAAATCATTCTAAAGATGAAGCCACTTGGGAACGCGAAGATCATCTTCGTGCAGAATACCCCGGGCTCCTTCCTTCTACTTCTTAATTCTTGGGACGAGAATTCTTGTTAGTAGGGGAGAATTGTGACACCCTGGGTTTAAGCTACAGTGATCATTGTAATTAAGCTACAGTGATGATCATGAACAGTGCCTAATCATTTTGCTAAGTGGAGCTTGATCAAGTTGAAGTTCAAATTCCAGTTCAAATTCCATTTCAAAATGCCTAGGAATTATTGTGATAAAAATAATTCTACAGACAACATAAATAAAATGTTGCATAATTGGGATAAAATCCAACATAAATAATGTTGAGGAAAACAACATCACTCTTTTGCAAAAATGAACAGTAGCAATTAAACGGTGCTAATTCAACACTTTAAAAAAATTGCTTTTTCATTTATGAAAAATGCAAAAGATATCCACTGGCCTCCAAAATATTTGTGGCACTGTCTAAACTCACCAGTGAATTAATGGGACACTTCCCATATTTTTCCTAAGTGAACTGTGTGCCCAAATATATTATTATTCCTCTCTGTTTATTAAATAAAAGAAAGCAGAAGAAAAAGAAACGGAGGCGAGGCCTACCTGCAACTGGGCCATGGCCCAGCCGGCCCAGCCCACCGTCGTCTCCACCTGCTCCCCCCTCCGTGTCGCTCCCGCCGTGGGCAGGAGCTCGCCGCACCGCCCGCCGCTCGCCACGACGCCGGGGCAGGTGGGTGAGGATAAGGCCGAGAGCCCAGGCCTCCCCTAGACGCCCTCCCCCATTCGCCCCCTCTCCCTCGCTCTCTCCTCCTCCTCCAGATCTCGCCCGCGCCGCCGTTGCCATGGCCGTCGGCTAGGCATGGCCACCGCCTCCCGTTCGCCTCCCCGTCGCGTCCACGAGCTCCGCCGCGACGAGCCCGTCCTCCCAAACCACGCGCGCGAGCCCTGGAGCCCTGCATCGCCCGAACGCCATCGTCTTCCACCTTCGGCCGCCGCCCGCCGTCGTCGAATTCCGACCGCCCCAGGCCCTCCCCGAGCTCACTGTGAACGGCGACGCCCCGCTGTGAGCCTCCGCCTCCCTCTCCCTCTCTTCCCCGTGCGTATGCGCCGCCGTAGCACCGTCCCCCTCGAGCACCTGAACACGTCACCGCCGTTGAGCTCGTGATCATCGCCACCGTCGTTGTCACGCCCGCCTGAGCTCACCGTCGAGCTCCTGGTGCTTCCAGGAGCACGACGCACGCGCGTACGCTCTCTCCCGAGCCCCCTGGCACCATTCCCGTCGTGCACCCGAACGCTGCTCCGCCCGAGCTCGTCGACGGCATGATTCCGGCGACCAAATGGCTTCGGGCCCGTGCGCATCTTACTCGCCGCGTCGCGTAGAACCAAGCCCGCACTAGCCCCGCTTCGTTTGCCCTCTGGTTCGCGCGCGCTCAAACTGGCCGATCGCTACCGCCGCCATTGCCGACGTTGTGGTCGATTCCGGCCATCTCCGGTCGAGCTGCCGCCACCATTCGCTGCGGCTCGTCGCCAGGAGTCCGTAGGATCAAACCCCGCGTTTGACCCCTTGTAGCCGTTTTCCGACGCCGGTCCCGTGCCTCCGCCGTGAAATATGGTCACCGGCGGCGAGCCGCCGGCCACCGCCGGCGTGGTTGACATGGGGCCACCCCCAGGGTCACTGCCAGTGGCCCCAACGGCCCCGGTTGACCCAGTTGACTGGGTCAACTGCTGACTGGGCTGGCCCCAGCCACTGACCTGTGGGGCCACACCCCCAGTGTCTATGACACATGGGTCCCCACTGTCAGAGGGTTAATTGGTAATTAAGTTAATAAAAATAATTAGTTTAGGTTAATCAGTCACTGACAAATGGGCCCCACTGCTAATTAACTCTGTTTAGTTAAATCAAAACACTGGAATTAAAATGAGTCTATGACATGTGGGTCCCACATGTCAGGTTCAAACAGTGGCTGACACTGTTGACTGCTGATGCAATGCTTGTGTCATGCTGACGTCATCATTCACTATTCTGGATAATGGTGGATTAAATAAATAGAATTAATTCTAGAAATTGTTTAAAACTTTGAAAAATCATAGAAAATAATCTGTAGCTCGGATGGAAAAACTTTATACATGAAAGTTGATCAGAAAAATCCCACGAATCCAATTATGCCATCCGTTCATCTGTCACATGCTCCTAGCATGATGAACATGGAACTTTCCCCTCCGGATCGTATGTCCGATAAATCCAAAGGCCCGGGAAATATCGTCAGATATTCTCCCGCTTCGTCTGCAACGCGTAGTACTACGTTAGTGCATGCCTAGCTAAGCATATTGCCATGTCATGCATCATGTTGCATCTGTGTGCTTTATATTTATTGTTTCTTCCCCCTCTTCTCTCCGGTAGACCCCGAGGCTGACGGTGCTGCCGGATACGACTACGCCCCAGACAATCAGTCCTTTGCCGCAGAACAGCAAGGCAAGCAAAAACCCCTTTGAGCATTCTGATATCACCCATCTCTCTCCCTCTTATGCTTGCATTAGATTTTGCTACTGTATTAGATAGCTCCTATTCTGATGCATAGCCTGTTTTTGGATGGACTGTTACTTTACCTGCAATCATACCAACTGCTTAGCATAGGATGATCAGTGAACCCCTGAGACCCCCTTAGTCCCAGTTGCCCTGCTTTCATCGACGACACCGAGGACTTGAAGACAGAAGACTCAGTCGTCGTGACTGACAAGCCGTTACCGACACATCACCACACACCCCTTTCGTATGGCACTGCAGAGCTACTACCGAGTGCCGAGGGTGATACCTCACTTAGCACTCCTGGTGTTAACTCTGTAGCGTAGTTAACGGTCATGGGTATCGAGGGTGATTCCTCCTTTCCATGTACCGTTAGCGACTCTTGCCGTACTCATACCTCGAGTGGAATCCATCGAGGGTGATTCCTCGGGTATCCACTTGGTGTATAGACACATAGTTACTATGGCCTGATTACAGAACATGCTGGAGACGGGTCGGCCCCAAGGGTACCCGCGAGAGTGATATGTGGTGGGGTGCGCCGGTAAGGCACCCGAGTGTTATTAGCCACTAATAAATTGCTAATGGGTTGGGTACTTGATCTGAGTTAGGTCGTTGGCCTTAATACGCACTAACCATCACGTGGGAAAGTTATGGGCACTCAGCGTCGTTGTATCAGCCGAAGCTTTTCGGATGTCAGCAATGGAGCGGCGCGCGCCGGATTGGACTGGACGGTGCAGCTCTTGGACTGGAGTGTACTAGGTCTGCTTCCGGCCGCGTACGCATCGTGCAGGTGTGCAAAGGGTGATTGGGCCCATGACCCCTGCGCGCATAGGATTTAGACCGGCGGGCTGGCCTCTTCGATGAGTCTAGGTGGGGCGATGACGTGCTGATATCCTGAGGCCGGGCATAACCCAGGAAAGTGTGTCCGGCCGGAGGTGACTCAGGCGTGTTGGGATATGTGGTGCACCCCTGCAGGGATGAAATATCTATTCGAATAGCCGTGTCCACGGTAACAGGACGACTTGGAAATGTGCTTTGACCTTATACAACTATAACTGTAAATTAATTTAAATGAATTGTGCCTCCGGGATTGCTTCCTCGCAGGGAGTCGAGGAAGGATCTCTGGGCGTGTTTACTTAATTAAAATTGCTACAACAATATGACTATATGTATGAGATACCAATCTGCACTCTTCTAATGCTGCAAGATGTTGAAGATGCTAGTCTTCGTTAGGACTAGGCCTTCTCCCTTTTCTTGCTTTCTGCAGTCAGTCTAGATATAACCCCTTCCCTTGATAATGATGCATACCTAATATAGTTCTGATGTAAGTCTTGCGAGTACTTTGGATGAGTACTCACGCTGCTATGCCTTTCTCTTTTCCCCCTCAATACGTTGCTGCGTTCAGTTGATGAATCCCAGGAGATGGAGTACGCTGGAGATGTCGACTACTACTACCCCGACGGAGGCCCCTACCAGCAGGATGGCGCTTTCTACGACGTAGACTTCTCCGACGTCCAGGAGTAGTTAGGAGGTTCCCAGGCAGTAGGCCTCGCCTCTTTCGATCCGCTGTTTATGTTTGTGCTAGCCTTCTTAAGGCAAAACTTGTCTAACTTATGTCTGTACTCAGATATATTTGCTTCCGCTGACTCGTGTTTATGTCGAGCTTTGTATTCGAGCCCTCGAGGCCCCTGGCTTGTAATATGAAGCTGTATGACTTTGTATTTGTGTCTTTCGTCGTGTTGTGGTATCAATCAGTGAGTCCCTAATCTTGGTCGTACGCCTTGTGTGCATGATTAGCGTACGGACAAGAATGGGGGCGTCACACTTGCGGACTCTCATATCTCTGATTTTGATTTACGTGTCAGATTTGAGAAAGAAGAGAAGAGGATGAATCAAGTGAAATATTTTGGTTATTACTCTGATGGATAAGTAAATGTAAGCATGATCCACGTATTCGCAACTCTGAAGCAACACAACCGCAGTTGGCTCACATACTTTTATTTGGTAGTACAAGATTACAGTGAAAGACTTTGGCAAATGATAATTTCAGCAAAGCATGGTTAATTGGTTTGATAGTATGAAAAATGACGTTTAAAGATATTTGGACAAGCATCATAGCCTGCAGTTCATGAAAAGTGCCACTGAATTTCATGAAACCTTTGATAAGCTCTCTTAGCCATGTTGTGATCTTTTATCCTGTCTAATGTGTTACTTTAATTCCAAGGACATAGCAAAATTGATAACGAGAAAGAAACATATTAAATTCCTTGATCTATATTGTTCTTTTGTATGAAGCAATTACTGGTTGTTGGGTCAGCATGGTCTTTATGTCTTTTGCTAACAGCGAATTAATTGATTTTACATATATCTTCTATTGAAGAGCAAATTCAATATTCTCTTGTGTCCCGAGAGCCCAGAGCTAATTTTTCTTGATGTTGTAGTACTGTATACTACTAAATATATTTTCTGTGCATATTCTGTACTGTGGTACCTAGCTAGCTTTCCACCAATGTTCACTATTTTGTGTTATTAACCTTACCTTTCAACTCATATGACCCTTCCATGCTGCTGTCTACTGCATATTATCGAATGGATCTTTACAAGCATGCCTTAAATGAGGTAATGGCAACATAAGGATCTATTTCTATTATTCTCTTGTGTTCGAGTGATCCCACAGCTAATTTTAAACTATAATGCGCTGAGGAGGACTGCTGCTTGGTGGAGGACAACATGTGTGTTGAGAGAAAGTGATGGAAAAGAGGGGACTGAAACAAGTGGAGAAGAAAGTTATTAATTGATTCTCCTATCTGATAGAAATAGTCTCGGGAATGTTTATTTATTTAGTGATTACACATTGAGATCTGGAACATCACAGAGAAACAATTCACAGAAGTATTTAGTGACCAAGTAGCTGCCGGCAACCCATATCCCATTGCCCCTCGGTTCCTTTTATTCCTTTTTTTTATTTCACTAAATCGCCTGCTCTGGTGCTCCAGTTTCTTATTTGCAGGTGCTTATCTTGCTGCAAGTTGTTGCCTGGGTTTATCATTTGTGGCTTCGGTTAGATAGGTTGGTGATTTTTCCATTATTTCATCCTGGTGTCTTTTTGCGTGCGTGTGGCACTGCCATCCTTTACATTATAGGGTATATTATGTACATATGCAGATTTACAAGTTAAATTTACCACACCTTTGAAACCTGCAATTGTTTACTGTTCTCTTAACTCTTTAAACTGTGTGCTTCATTCCTTTAATTTCAGAAGTATGAAGGTGCAGATAAATAAGTGTTGTTGGCTGCAGCAACCTGCACATGTGAAAATAGTGGCTATGGTGGCTCAATGGGAAGCAGTGGCCGCTCCACAAAAACTCGCAACTTAGTGATGTACTTTTTGTGGCTAGATTTGGTTCGCTCTAATAAAATTTTAAGCAAGAAAACCCACTACCCTACAAAATGTTCTGCTAAAAAATATTTTTGTATATGTAGTTAAGATCAATTTTCCTATTCATCATTGTACATTTTTCTTCTGCAGGACCAGCGAAGCGCAAGGTCATGTACAAGGTGAGGGTTGCACTGATTAGGTTCACTTTGTTCCAGTTTTCTCTTTCGGCGTCTTGATTCTGTTTCTTCCTGGTTTGTAGAAGATTCACTGTTTTTTCACTTTCTTGTTATGTTTACGGTTTACCTCACCAGCAAGACTGCGGTTACCCACAGGAGAGCAGCAACAGAGTAGATCGACAGAAATAGGATCCATTACTTCCTTGTTTGTAGATGATCAGTTGTTGTTCGCGTTCTTCTTATGCTTACAATTTATCAGCGGGACTGTGGGTAACTACATGAGGATGGCATCCGAGTAGATGGACTGGCGTAGGAGGCTACCAAAGATGTGGAATGGATGTGTGGTGAGTGTATCGCTTCGATCAACTGTACTTACCCACTGAGATTTTATCTTCATAGTAATTGGTTCATCTTATGTGTGTGGCGCTATTTTAGTTATGGATTTTCTTTTCTGATGTCCATGAGTAGTATTGTCTGCTTTGGCAATGTACAATTGATTGATACGAGTTGTATGAATGTGATACGGAGAAAAGGTGTAGAATCGATTGCTATGCATGAACTCCAGCTTACAAGTTTCAACCATGTGCAGCGATTCCAAAGTTATGTAGGCCAGATTGTGTTTTTTTAATGAACACTTTACTCTCCAATGAGGTTACAGATTCTATAATATGTCGTAGTGGTATTTACATGTGAAAATCCTAATATAGCTAATTTGTTTGTGGGAAATATATTGTTACTCTATCTTCCAGGCATGTTGTCACATCTCATCATTTCTGCTATAATGTGAGCCAATTAGAAACTGATATGATGTATTTTCTTAATAAATCTCATATGGTGTGTTTTGCATTCTCAAAAAATCATTACAGTACAGGTCCCCATGTGTATCCGCCCCTGAAGCTGGGTTCCGTGAGCTAAGGTTGCAGGGGAGAATGAACACGCAAGTTTGCAGCAGCAAATGTTTCTCTACGTCTTGATGGGCAGCTAAATTAGTTTGATTTCACATATGATGGAGCCTTGCCGTGTGACGGTAGTTCCTGGTGAAGAAATATTTGTTAGGTCTACGTATGTGTGTACTAAAGTTAGTGCATCTCCAAGGAAGAACCAAACATTTATGCCTATCTTGTCACATGCTAGACTTAAATGCAGAGTGTTAAGCTATGTTAACAGCTGTTTCAATTCCATGTTAGAAAATGTGATTGGTTACAAATTGCACATACTCAAATATATATTTGTAGAAATAAGTCCTCCTTAAACTTTGATTAAAAGGGTTTGTGTTGGAGCCCTAAGTAGCTGCTCACACCTAAAGTTACTAACACATTCATGATTTTAAATGGCCCTTTGTGCACATCTCATTGTAGATAACAAAGCCATCACTCATCTTTTTATTGTAGACAACAAGTCATCATTCTTTTTATTAGTAGAGGGCGTTAATTCGTTGGGCGCTCCTACGCGTCGCCCGGTAGATCTTTGTAACAAATCCGTCGCCTTGCTAGATGTCGGATCGGGTGGAGTGAGCAGCCGAGTGTCATCCTCTACCATTACAACAGAGGTTATGCTGCAGTAATTTCCTACAACCCTGGTCATGTTGTAGAAATTTAAACATAGATCAAGTTATAGATTTTTTTGTAAGAAAGTCCTTGTTACAAGTTTTTTTTACAAAAGAGGTCATGTTATTGTATTTTTCTTGCAATAGAGGCTTTGTCGCAGAAATGAAAGAGCGTGGGAGCCAGGTCCATCATGTCGCGTGGGACGGCGTGGCGTGTAACCAAGCCGGTCGACGCAAGTTATACGTCGGTTGAACCATATCATTTCCCTAATTTGTTATCATATGTGCTTGCCCACAACTAAACAACTAAATTATGTATTTTGTTTTCAATGTATACATGGATTCAACGGGCCTCTGCGACATTTTTTTCAAACTCGGATTTCACAACATGACAAACATATTTTCAGTATAGCATGATTTAACAGATAGGCTATCTACTGCCGGTATCGAATAAATCAAACTATTTTCATCGACAACATGGCATCAGCGGGTCTCTGCGCCATTTGGCGCAACGGGTCAACTAGTTGGTAATATCGGTAAGCGTCAGGAAATGCCTATGAATTATTCACTTGTTGTTGAACCATTTGATGTTTGGGGTTTTGAGTATATGGGACCTTTTCCTTCCTCTAATGGGTATACTCATATTTTGGTTGTTGTTGATTATGTTACTAAGTGGGTAGAAGCTATTCCAACTAGTAGTGCTGATCATAACACCTCCATTAAAATGCTTAAAGAAGTTATGTTCCCGAGGTTTGGAGTCCATAGATATTTAATGACTAATGGTGGTTCACACTTTATTCATGGTGCTTTCCGTAAGATGCTTGCTAAATATGATGTTAACCATAGAATTGCATCACCCTATCATCCTCAATCTAGTGGTCAAGTTGAACTTAGCAATAGAGAAATAAAATTAATATTACAAAAAACTGCCAATAGGTCCCAAAAGAATTGGTCTAAGAAACTAGATGATGCACTTTGGGCCTATAGAACAGCTTATAAAAATTCTATGGGTATGTCTCCATACAAAATGGTATATGGAAAAGCTTGTCATTTGCCTCTAGAGTTAGAACATAAAGCATTTTGGGCAATTAAAAGAACTCAATTATGATTTTAAACTTGCCAGTGAAAAGAGGTTATTTGATATTAGCTCACTAGATGAATGGAGAACCCAAGCTTATGAAAATGCCAAACTGTTCAAAGAAAAAGTTAAAAGATGGCATGACAAAAGAATCCAAAAGCGGGAATTCAAAGTTGGAGAATATGTTCTTTTGTACAACTCTCGTTTTATATTTTTTGCAGGAAAGCTTCTTTGCAAATGGGAAGGACCATATATTATCGAATAGGTTTATCGTTCTGGAGCTATCGAGATTAATAATGCCGAAGGTACTAACCCGAAGGTGGTCAATGGACAAAGAATTAAACACTATATCTCAGGTACGCCTATTAATGATGAAAGCAATATTATTCAAACCATGACACCGGAAGAACACATAAAAGAAACCTTCCGGAACACTCCAGAATCGTGAAAAAGAGGAGGTACGTGATACGGTAAGTAAACGGACTCCGAAAAATCCGCAAAAATATTTTCTATTAGTTTTGGAATATTATAAAAATTAGAAAAATAAGAAATAAATAGGAAAGCAACCGAGGTGAGCATGATACACCAGGGTGCGCCTGCCCTACCTGGCGCGCCCTGGTGGGTTGTGCCCCCCTCGGGCACCTTCCCGACTTCGTTTTCCTTCCATATTCTTGTTTCCCAAGACAAAAATCTTTATATATATCCCCGATGGATTTGACCACCGCATCATAGAAAAATTCTCTATTCTTGTTTCGTGTTGTTTTTCTCGTCAGATCTAGATCTCCTTGGCTCCACCAAGCTCCTCCAAGGACAAGTTCTTCGAGAAGGGCATCAACCCGTACTTGTCGGAGGTGATGAAACACCCTCAAGCCATTGAGATGCGTGAGGGGGTGCTCCACATCCAAGATGTTCAGGAGCCCAAGAGGACGGGAAGCATGGAGGCTAGGCTCGAGGCGGTGGAACAAGACATCTTCAAGTGCCAAGGGATGGTGGAGCATGGACTTAGTGCCAATCACTCCATGACCACGGAATTCACCCGTGATCACATGGTGGATGGCCGGTCCATGAAGGACATCGTCTTCACCTTCAACGAGCAAATAAATTTTCTGCAAAGTCAAATCTATGATCTTCAAGACCAAGTTTTTGAGTATGAAGCAAGATTTAAAGGTATGAGTTTAGCTGCCAGTTGCAGGACTCAGGAGACTCGTGCATCATCTTTTGATGGCGAGCCCTTGCCCTGGAAGCGAGAGGACAAACCTACCACTTCATCTCCACCACCAAAGGAGACTTGAGTATAAGGGTATGGGCACTCCCCTTGGCTTGTGCCAAGCTTGGGGGAGATGTCCCGGTATCGTATCGCCATCACTTTTATTTACCTTTACCTATTTTAGTTTGATCCTTAGCTCTTTCATGATCTAGTTAAATAAAAGTTTAGTATAATCTATTTTCGAGTGCTAGTTTCGTGATCTATATATCTGTGTAATTGAGTGAGAGTTATATAATAAAGTTTAGTTTGAGCTTTTGCTTCTTTACTTTCTTGTTGCAATCAAAATAAAAAGGAAATAAATGAAAAGGATCATATGCTAATCTTATGGTAAGTAATGACATCACATAAGGAAAAGTATAAGTGGTAAAATTTATTGGAGATTGACAAACATATCATTGGTCAATGATGCAATTCATGGAATAATTAATAAGAGAAGAGAAGGTTCGCATGCAAATACACTATCTTGGACATCTTTTATGATTGTGAGCCCCCATTAAATGTTATATGCCAAAAAAATTGACGTTGGACAAGGAAGACAATGTAATGATTTATGTTTGTTCATATTCACATAGAAGTTATATTGTCATAGATCCTTCAACATGTGGTGCTTGCTCAATATCTTTGCTAGCCAAAAATTCCGCACTAAGTAGAGATACTATTTGTGCATCCAAAAACCCTAAACCCAAACTCATGTTTTGAGAGTCCACCATACCTACCTATGGATTGAGTAAGATCCTTCAAGTAAGTTGTCATCGGTGCACTAAGGCAATAAAAAATTGTTTCTAAATGTGTTTGATCAATTAGTGTAAGAGAAAATTGAGCATTGTACGAACTTGTGATGGCAAAGTAATAAAATAGACGGACTGCATAATAAAGGTTGCTATCATAAGGGGCAATATAACGTGACGCTCTTTTGCATTAAGGGATTTGGCATACAAACCAAAAAGGCATGACAACCTCTGCTTCCCTCTGCGAAGGGCCTATCTTTTACTTTTATGTATTTACTTTTATGCAAGAGCCAAAGTATTCTTCCCTATTCCTTTTTACTTTTACTTTTTGCAAGCATCATGTGGTGAGAAAAGATCTAGGTACATATATACAGTTGGATATGAGTGAGCATGAGTTATTATTGTTGACATCACCCTCGAGGTGAATACGTTGGGAGGCGAAACTACAAGCCCCTGTCTTTCTATGTGTCCGGTTGAAACCTTTTGCTCATGGGTATGCTGTGAGTGTTAGCAATCATAGAAGATTAAATGATGGTTGTGTATGTGGACTTCCCAAAAGGCTCCGACTTGAGACCCTTCCTGAAAATATGATGAATTGTAGTTGCAAAATTGACCGAGAACATAGTTTGTTGGCTTTCAATAAGGTTTATGCTTTATACTTCTATGTTGTGATGAATTGTTACTTGTTCATGAGAAGTTATATGATGAAGTTATATAATAAAAGTTATATGAAAAAATCCTATGACAAAGTCTGTTGTTGCTATGATAATAAGCATGATGCTACTATGTCCGTATTTTATTTTTATCGACACCTCTCTCTCAAACCATGTGGACATGTTTTTCGATATAGGCATTTGCTTGAGGACAAGCGAGGTCTAAGCTTGGGGCAGTTGATACGTCCATTTTGCATCATGATTTCCTACTGTTATTTATAATGTTTTTATGCAGAATAATGCTTTATGGAGTAATTCTAATGCCTCTTCTCTCATAATATGCAAGGTTTACACAAATAGGGAGAATGCCGGCAGCTGGAATTCTGGACCTGAAAAAGCATGTCAGAGACACCTATTCTGCACATCTCCAATAAGCTGAAACTTCACAGAGAATTATTTTGGAATAAAAAAATACTGGAGCAAATAACTACCGGAGGGGGGCCACCTGGTGACCACAAGACACCAGGGCGCGCTAGGCCCCCCAGGCGCCCTGTTGGGTTGTGGCCAGCCCAACCCACCTCAGCTGCCCATCTTCTGGTACTTAAGGTCTTTTGACCTAGAAAAAATCAGGAGGGGACTTTCGGGATGGAACGCCGCCGTCTCGAGACGGAACTTGGGCAGGAGCACTTTTGCCCTCCGGCGGAGCGATTCCGCCGGGGGAACTTCCCTCCCGGAGGGGGAAATCGAAGCCATCGTCATCACCAACAACCCTCTCATCTTTGGGAGGCCAATCTTCATCAACATCTTCAACAGTACCATATCCTCTCAAACCCTAGTTCGTCTCTTGTGTTCAATCTTTGTACCGGAACCTCAGATTGGTACTTGTGGGTGACTAGTAGTGTTGATTACATCTCGTAGTTGATTACTATATGGTTTATTTGGTGGAAGATTATATGTTTAGATCCATTATGATATTTAATACCCCTCTGATCTTGAGCATGAATATCATTTGTGAGTAGTTACCTTTGTTCTTGAGGTCACGGGATAAGTCATGTTGCAAGTAATCATGTGAAGTTGATATGTGTTCGATATTTTGATGATATGAATGTTGTGATTCCCTTAGTGGTGTCATGTGAACGTCGACTACATGGCACTTCACCATGTTTGGGCCTAAGGGAATGCATTGTGGAGTAGTTATTAGATGATGGGTTGCTAGAGTGACAGAAGCTTAAACCCAACTTTATGAGCTATTTTGTAAGGGGCTGATTTGGATCCAAATGTTTAATGCTATGGTTAGATTTTATCTTAATACTTTTCGCGTAGTTGCAGATGCTTGCGAGGGGGTTAATCATAAGTGGGAGGTTTGTTCAAGTAAGAACAACACCCAAGCACTGGCCCGCCCACATATCAAAGTATCAAAGTAGCGAACGCAAATCAAACCAACATGATGAAAGTGACTAGATAAAATTCCCGTGTACCCTCAAGAACGCTTTGCTTATTATAAGAGACTGTTTTGGCCTGTCCTTTGCCACAAAAGGATTGTTGGGCGATCTTGCTGCACTTTATTTACCATTACCGTTACTTGCTCGTTACCAATTTTCTTGCTATCAAACTACATGTTACCTACAATTTCAATGCTTGCAGAAATTACCTTCCTGAAAACCGCTTGTCATTTCCTTCTGCTCCTCGTTGGGTTCGACCCTCTTACTTATCGAAAGGACTACGATTGACCCCCTATACTTGTGGGTCATTAGGACTGGCTTACGATGATAACCCAATCATGACAGAGCGTCAGCAACTTCGTTGATCTGGCGATCAATATGATCAACCTGGTAACCCTTAAAATGACCAACGATGACAGTGACTGTGCGCCGATAAGCCGCCATAAGGGGGTCCTTTGAGTCCCAAGTCCCAGATACTTGCTGAGCGACCAAATCTGAGTCACCCAAACACCTAGCCTGACTTAAATTCATTTCCTTAGCCATGCGGAGCCCATGGAGGAGGGCCTCATATTCAGATGCATTATTAGTACAGGGAAACATGAGCGTTAAAACATAACAAAATTTATCACCTCGTGGAGAATATATGACAACTCCAGCCCCCGAGCCTTCCAATTGTCGAGAAACATCGAAGTGTATCGTCCAATGTGTGTTATCTGGCTTCTCCTCATGTAATTGCAACTCAGTCCAATCATTAATGAAATCTACCAATGTCTGAGATTTGATCGTCGTTCGAGGCACATACTTCAGATGATGTGGTCCAAGCTCAATTGCACATTGAGCAACCCGGCCAGTAGCCTCCTGATTTTGGATAATGTCCCCTAGAGGAGCTGAACTGACCACCGTAATTGGGTGTTCCTAGAAATAGTGTTTCAACTTGCGACTAGCCATGAAGACACCAAATGCCCGTTTCTGCCAGTGTGGATAATTTTGCTTGGACTCTCTCAAAACTTCGCTGACATAATAGACTGGCTGATGTACTGGGTATTCCTTCCCGGCCTCCTTCCGTTCCACGACAACTGCTACACTCACCGCCTTGTTATTGGCAGTGATGTACATGAGCATAAGCTCTTTATCATGTGGGGCGGCCAAGACGGGTGGCTCAACCGATTGCTTCTTAAGGGCTTCAAAATCTTTGTCTGCAACATCACTATAGACAAAATTGTTTGTCTTTTTCAATAACTAGTAGAGGGGAATTGCCTTCTCACTGAGGCGGCTTATGAACCGACTCAAGGCGGTGATATGAGCCGCCATGCGTTGAACTTCATTGATATTGGTCGACTTAGCAAGCGAGGTCACTGTCTTGATCTTGTCCGGATTAGCCTCGATACCCCGCTCACACACCAGAAAACCCAGCAACTTGCCTGCAGGGACACCAAAAACACACTTGGCCGGGTTAAGCTTCATCTTGTAAACCCGAAGATTGTCAAAGGTATCCTTGAGGTCATCCAACAGAGTCTCCTTCTTCTGGGACTTGACCACGATATCATCAATGTAAGCATGAACATTGCGCCCAATCTGTTTGTGAAGACAATTCTGCACGCAACGTTGATAAGTAGCCCCCACGCTTTTAAGTCCAAAAGGCATAGAAACATAGCAGAAAGCTCCAAAAGGCATGATGAAGGCCGTCTTTTTCCTGATCTTCGACGGTCATCTTGATCTGATGATAACCGGAGTAAGAATCTAGGAAGCACAAGCTCTCAGAACCAACGGTGGAGTCAATAATCTGGTTAATGCGAGGAAGAGCGAACGGGTCCTTAGGACAAGCCTTATTAAGATCTGTGTAGTTAACACACATACACCAAGTGTCGTTTTTCTTCGAGACAAGTACTGGATTTGCCAACCACTCAGGGCGGAAAACTTCGATAATGAACCCGACAACTAAGAGTCGGGCCACTTCTTCGCGAATAGCTTTTTGTCTCTCCTCGTTAAAACGGCGGAGGTATTGTCGGACATGTTTCATCTTGGGGTCCACTTTAAGGTGGTGCTCAGCGAGTTCTCTCGGTACACAAGGCATGTCAGAAGGTTTCCATGAAAAAATGTCTCAATTCTCACGGATGAACTCGATGAGCGCGCTTTCCTATTTGGGATCCATGCCAGTCCCAATAGTGAATTGTTTGGACGAATCTCCTGGAGTGAAATCAACTTGCTTGGTATCATCGGCCGGTTTGAATTTGAGCAAGGGGTCAGACTCAGTGGTGGGCTTTTTTAGGGGAGTCATGTTTGTCGGGTCAACATTGGCAGTGTAAAATTTCAGCTCTTCCGCTGCGCAAGCCGACTCGGCATAGGCTGCGTCTCCCTCCTCACATTCTTGAGCGATTTTTCGGCTGCCATCAACTGTGATGGCCCCATTGGGACCAGGCATTTTGAGCTTGAGATAGACGTAACAAGGTCGTGCCATGAAGCGGGCATAACCCGGCCGTCCAAATAGGGCGTGATAAGGGCTTTTAAATTTGACCACCTCAAAGGACAGAGATTCACCCAATTGGATATGCTGACTTCCTAGGAATGATCCCGGGAAAGACCGTGGAGGAGGGCTGCAGTTGTTTCTCCGACAGGTTCATCCGTCTGAACGTGTCGTAATATAAAATATTGATCCTGCTTCCCCCGTCCATGAGTACCTTCGTTAGCGTATAACCACCAACTTGAGGTGCCACCACTAGAGCGAGACCACCCAGATTATCAACCCGGGGAGGATGATAGCTCTCCGTTGGATCTTGCGATCGCGCTTGCAAGTACTAGTTGTGAACACGTGATACTGCCCACTGTTCAACTGCTTAGGGTTGCTCTGAAAAGCAACTTCATTGCTATGTTGCTGATTATCTTGCCCAAAACGGTGATTTCCACCCCCATTATTGCTAGAACCTTGGAAACCAGCCCCCGAGCCGCTTGATCCGTGGAAACCAGGATTCACGAAACCTTCGGATGAGCTAGATCCTGGGAAGCCGGCCCCAGACCTGCCGGTGCCAGGTCGGCCTTGATATCCACCGCCACCACCTCCGTGGTGATTCTGATAAGCTTGATTGTGAAACTCCTGCATGATGAAACAATTCTCCCATGAGTGGTTGGCCAGCTTATCTGGGAAACTATGTTTGGGACAAGGACCTTTAAGTGCTTCCTCATAATTATGAGGCTTGTTCCCATTGTAAGACCTGCTGAAGTTGTTGTTCCGTCGCTGACCCTTGAAGCCAGTATTGGTGTTAGCGACAAAATCCGATCCTCCCTCTGGATGCTTGCGCTTACCACCGTTGCCTTGATTACCATGATTTCCATTATGCCCTGAGTTGTTCTGTTGGTGACCCTTACCGCCATCGTTTTTCTTGCCTTCGCCGGACTTGTCATCGTCTGAACTAGGATCTTTAGTGTTGTCTGATTCAGCATACCTAGTAAGGACATCCATGAGGTCTCCTATCTCTTGGACCTTCCGCTTTAGGCACCCAAGCTTCTGGACGAGAGGCTGGAAGTGACAGTTCTTCTCCAAGATTAAGACAGCCTGGGCAGCTATTATACTGTCAGAGAGTGGATGATCTCCGCGACCCGACGAGTCCAGTGATGGGCAGACTCATCCATTCATTGGATACAATGTTGTAGATCCACAATCGTCATTGGTCGTTTGCAGGTTCCTTGGAAGTTCTTGATGAAGTGATCCTCCAATTCTGCCCAAGTATTGATTGAATTGGGAGGTAGGTTTTTCAACCATGTGTGAGACGGTCCTTCCAACATCATCGTCAAGTACTTGGCGCATACTGCATCACTGACATACATCATGTCCATGGCTATCTCATAGCTCTCTATCCATGCAGCCAGCTCAAAATCGGCCGTGTAGTTGGGAACTTTGTGAGGGCCTTTGAAGTCCTTGGGCATATGCTCATTGCGTAAAGCCGACGCGAGACATGACATTCTGATACTTCTGGTGCTTAGACCTGCCCCGGAGGAAACTGGCTGGGGTGTGGAGGGTGTCACTTGGCCCATCGTTGTAGCTGCCGCTTCTGCCTCTCGCGTGGCCCGAGCTGCATCGACGATGGCCTGCGCGTCTGATGCTACTGTCCGGACTGGGGAATTCTGGGCATGCTGCATGCGTCCATTGCTGGAGACCGCTGGGGACTCCACACGCCGGCTCCTGCTGCGACTCTGATAGGGGATAGAGTGAACCCGGTCTCGACTATAGGAGTACTGCGCCTGTTGGGTGACCACAATTTTCAACATCTCGATGGCGTTCTGGGCCTCTATCTCAATTGGGGTGTATCCCATGATTGGGAGCGCCTAAAGATTATGAGTCGCCGCCAGCATATTGTCCACAGGATTGGCAAAGTGACCCGCCGATGTCTGGAAACGATGAGGCGGCGACTATGCCGGTGGTGGGTGGGCAGGCTCATGCTGTTGAGCCGACTGGCCAAGCTGATCCAAACGCGGCTGCTCGCCTCCGAGTGTGTGTTGTGGCGTGTTGAACAGGCGTGTAGGCTCGTAGTTAGGGGGCAGGCATGTTGTATGTCTCCTCTGATGAACTACCTCTGAAGCATCCCGGTGAAGACTTAGATGCCAGGCTTTTGCCTTCAGGCGTTTGGTCTCGTTGTGGATGTGAGCCTGCACCTCCGTCATACAAATATTCTCAACATCGATTTCGTCCTGAACCTTAGCTATCTGCTCGCGGAGTTTGGTCATCTCCATGTTATGTTTCGCCTGATTCTCCGTGGTTACTGGTGTTTTCAGGAGTGTTGTCATGGCGGCCATCAAGTCGGCCATAGCTTGAGCCGACGATTTGCTCGAGTCGGTCGCGCCCGGAGCCGGCGCCGAAGTGTCGGTTCCGGCTGCCGCACCAGTCGCCGTGGAGTTAAGGGCCGCCGTTGTCCCCGTCATGAAGATGGCGACTTGTCGGGGCGACTCGGAGGACTTTTGAGCAGCCTCATCGCCAGAGTAGCCCCCAAGCCTACCATCAAAGAGCAGGAGGATTGACTCGGTTTCTCCAACCGAGGACTCGCCATCGGAGTAGACGAGGGTCTCCCTGCCAGTCGCGGAGTTGGCTGCGAGGTCGACTCCCTGAGTGAAACCAATGAAGACATGTTTCCGGCCGGCTTGAGCCTGGCCGGGTCGCGTGCACCGAGCCGGCTCGACGATGTTGGTGCAGATGTCCGGCTCGGGTCCTGTTTCGCCGATTTTGCCGATGAAGACATGGATCTTGCCAGAGGGGACCCGGTACCCGTACTCAATTGAGTCGGCCTTGGGGCCCCAGCCCGCTTCGTCGATGTAGAGCTTGCCGCGACGACTCTTAGTCATCCGGCCGATCGCGTATCCCTCGACCCGGGGAGAGCTCCCTCCGAGAACTCAACACCACCGTGCGCGTGCCCCACGATGGGCGCCAACTGTCGTAGTTTTGTTACGGCAGATGTCCTAGCGAGAGGACTAAGTCTGGGAGCCATCACAACTAGGTGGTCGCTTGGATGGGGTTGATCGGGAACGAAAGACAAGGGTTTACTCAGGTTCAGCCCCTCCAATGGAGGTAAAAGCCTACGTCCTGCTTTGTGTGTTATTGATGATGACAATCTCGATTACAAGGATGCGGAATCGCTAACCTAGCTCTCAAGGATTCCTCCTTAGTCTTTCTACCTCAGGGGCTTCCCTTTATATATAGGTTGAGGCCCTGAGCTTACAATAGAGTCCGGGTCGTAGTACAACCTGTGACCTAATCTATCTCCTACTTATCTTGTCTCTCAAGTAAGGAAGATTCTTTACGATTTCCTCCATAAGCCGGCCCACCAAGTATTAGGCTTGAGCCGGCCTCCTCTCTCAAGTCGCCTTTTAGGCCTTGAATCTCTTGGTTATCGACGAACCACACAATGAGTCCACTTATGAGCCGCCCTGGATCGCCAGGTCTCATTTGGGCCGGGTCATACCATGGGATATATCCCCAACAATGGAGGACCCCCCCCCTCCCCCGCCTTCTTAAGGTGCTTCACTCCTCACCGGAGTAGCCACCCACCCTCAGCCGATCGGCCGCCGGGGGGACCCATCGCCAGGTCCGGCTGTGCCGCCACCATGGACGACACCCACGGGTCGCCTGAGCCGTCGCCAGAGCACCCTTAGCGAAACGTTACTTGCAAGCTAGTTGTTCTCGTCATAAGAAGAAGAAGAAGAAGAAGAAGAAGATTTTGATATTAAAAAGGTATTGATCTTGATTCCCGTGTGATGAGAGATAATCATTTTTTTACATTCAAGTGCATTAGAAAGATAGAGGTACACTTTTTGTTGACAAAATTTGAATGGTAAACATACGCTTCTTTTTTATTTTCTTTAACTAGATATAAAAATCTGATGTTTTTTTAGGAAGCGCAGGTGAACTGCGTTTGCATTATGAGAAGAAGCAGCGACAGAGCGCTAGTCTATACAAAAGACGACCAACGGCCGTTAGAGAGAAAAAGAACGAAAATAAAACCCACCTGCCCTACTCTCGCAGCATCAGGTGTCGTCCCCCACCCATCACCCAAGTGGTGATTTCATCACTTGCAAGGTCCAGCACCACCTGAACCGGGCGCTCCAAACCTCGAAAGATGCGGCTGTTTCTTTCGAGCCAGATGAACCAGGTAACAAGCAAGGCAATCGATCGCACTCATTTTACTCCGGCCGTGCCCGCACTTAGACCTGACAGCCAGTCCTCCATGTTCTGGCCATTCCTCCATGATCCTGGCAGGAAGGATGGGATGTGGAAGCGGCCAGCCGCTGCCGTCCAGAAACTCCATGACCATGTGCACATCCGAAATAGGTGGTCAGTTGTTTCCAGGTTGCGCCAGCACAGCGGGCAAAAGTAGGAGTTTGGCCATGCTCTAGCCATTAGTCTGTCTGCCGTGAGTAGCCTGTTGATGGATAATAGCCATGAAAAGAATTTGATCTTGGTCAGTGCCCATGCGTGCCAAACCGATAGCATTATGGGTGAGAAGGTAGATCCCATGAACTGCAACCGATAGGCGGACGCCGCAGAGTAGGAACCGGAGGTCTCTAGCTTCCAGACGAACTCGTCGTCATCCACCTCCTCGATGCCCATCAGGCTAATCTGACCCCATAGAGAGACAAAGGCCGGGAGAAGCTCACTCGTGACGCGTCCTTGTAGATCGGCCACCCAGCGGTTACCGGTGATCGCCTCGCGCACCGAACGTTGCTTGCGTCTGGATAGACGGAGTAACTTCGGCGCAATGAGGCCAGGAGCCTGTCCTTGTAGCCAGCTATGCATCCAGAACGAAGCCATCTGACCATCCCGTAACATCACGACCGTGGCAGCAGAGAACATCGCCCGTTCGCTGTCATTGCACGGTACTGGCAGCCCAATCCAAGGCTTGGACCGTGCCGTTTTCTCCCACCATAGCCACCTAAGCCTTAGCGCGGCCCCAAAATGGTGGAGGTCAATGATGCCCAGCCCACCTAGCTCTCTAGGCCTGCAAATCCGGCCCCAGGCAACCTTGCAGTGGCCCCCGTGACAACTCTCCTGTCCATGCCAAAGCCATGCCCTTCTGATCTTGTCAATTTGGCACCGCGCCCATGGCGGTAGGTGGTGCACCGAAAGCCAGTATATGCTGAGAGCTGACAGGACCGAGTTCAGTAGCACTAGACGGCCCGCAGCCGTGAAGAGCTTGAATTTCCACGCAGCCAGGTGTGCCATGATTTTGTCCAAAAGAGGCTGGAACTCGACCTTTCGGACTTTGCGCAGAGATGACGGCAGCCCAAGGAAGTAACACGAGAATGACGCCCGAACTGCCCCTAGCGGCTGGATGACCCCGTCAACGTCAAAGAGCTCGGGGTGAATCGGGATGGCCATGCTCTTACTGAAGTTGACTTGCAGCCCAGTTGCCAGCCCGAAACCATGTAGGATCCTCCGAATGGCGCATAGCTCCTGCCAGACCGGGTTGACGAAAATGGCAACATCATCCGCGTAGAGTGATGTGCGTGGGCTCGGAATCCTGCCCCTGAGCTTAGACAGCATCCCGTCATGGACAGCCAGGTCAAGCGGCCTCTGTAGCGGCTCCATGGCCAGGATGAAGAGGAATGGGGATAGCGGATCTCCTTGCCTAAGGCCTCGATGATGCCGAATCGGAGACCCGGCCGCTCCATTGATGACAACTCTGGAGGAACTCGTAGCAAGAAGCATGGCAATCCATCCACACCAGCGCGTCCCGAATCCACGCGCACGCAGCATGTCAAGCAGGTAAGGCCATGATATGGTGTCAAATGCCTTTGCGATGTCCAGTTTGAGCAGTATAGAAGCCCTTTTTGTCCTATGAAAGTGCCTAGCCAGCCCCTGGACGAAGATGAAGTTGTCCTGAATGCACCGGCCCTTGATGAAAGCACTTTGTGCAGGGGAGATGAATGAGTCAATCCGCTTGGCAAGCCGCATCGCCAGCACTTTCATAAAAATCTTGGCCAAGTCTATCTCAACCTTCATAAAAATCTATGCAGTAGGCTGATGGGTCTGTAGTCCACCATGGAGGTTGCACCGCCGCGCTTGGCCAGTAGCACGACATGCGCTCCATTCACCAGATGTAGACCCGCCCGGTTGAGGCTGTATAGCTGCTGAAAGGCCAACACTAGGTCGTCGAGGATGATCTCCACCGCCGACTTATAGAAGGCACCACAGAACCCGTCCGGGCCTGGCGCGCGATCGGCCGGCAGCTCCGCGATCGCGGCCGCGATCTCAGCCCGATCGAAAGGTGCCTCCAATTTGGCGAGGTCTTCCCGTGGCAAACCCAGTTCCTCCCAGTTGAAGCCGGTAGTGACCGCACCCGGAGTGCCAATGAGATTGTCGAAGAACTCTTTGGCAAAGAGCTCCTTGTGGCTTTGCTCCGTTGCCAACACACCTCCAGCCGACAAGGAGGCAATGAAGTTCTTCCTTCTGCGGGCATTGGCTTTGATGTAGAAGTACTTGGTATTGGCATCACCTGCTCTGACCTCCTTGGCTCTGGCGCGCTGCCTTGCCTTGATACACTCGATGACCGTGAGCCCCAGGATGCGCGACTTGAGGTCTTTGTGAAGCACCAACTCCTCTGGCTCTAACTGCCTGTCCTCCTGGGCCTTGTCAAGCAACAAAACCGTGTCCTGAGCCATGAGGAGCTGCATCCTGGTATCCCCAATGTGGTGTTTGTGCCACAGTCTAAGCGCCCTCGCGGTCCGCTTGAGCTTAGCATCCAGTCTTGCGAGAGCCCCACCCTGCGCACCCGGCGCGTTCCAAGCCGCTGCTACCACGTCCTTGAACCCCGAGATGTGAGGCCAAAACACTTCGAACGGAAACGGGTGCGGCACGGCCTTGTCGAATCACAAGTCAGAAGGAGCAGGCAGTGATCCGACATGGCCGTGGCAAAGGGCTGCAGCCTCGCGGCACTGAACTGGAGGTCCCATTCCGGCGTGCAGAAAGCTCTGTCAAGTCGAACAAGCGTGGGGTTTGCTTGCTCATTTGACCACATAAAACGCCTACCGCCCATCTTGATCTCCTTGAGGTCGCTGTTGTTAAGCGCCGAACGAAAGCTGGTCATAAGCCTAAGGTTGAGGTTGGAGTTTCTCTTGTCTCGTGCCTCGTATATGAGGTTGAAATCCCCTATCAGCAACCAAGGGCCCGTGACAGACCCCGGATGCGAGCAAGGTCCTCAAGGAACAGTGGCTTGGCAGCCTCCTCCGATGGCCCGTAGACCGTGGTCAGATGCCAGGGAGGGCCACCGTCCAGAGGCGTAACCAAGGCGGTGATGGCGAAGGCCGAAATGTCAATAGGCTCCAGTTGGAAACGGTTGGCATTCCACGCCAACAGCACGCCTCCTCTCGTGCCCACCGCAGGCAGGACCATTGAACCCGCGAGCCTTTGGCTCGCAATCTCAGAGAGCATTGCAGCCGAAATCTCCTCCCGTTTAGTCTCTTGTATGCAGAGAAGAGAGCACCTAGTTTGCTCCACCAGAGAGCGCACCCCCCAGCGCCGGGTGCAGTCATTGAGCCCCCTTGCATTCCAATTTAGGATGGATAAACTACTCATGGATGACACAAACTGGGACCCATATCATTAGCATGCTCGAACCAGGAGCAGCGAAGACAGCAACAACATGCAACAGATAAGGCTAGTGTTGAAAGGACCGATATGATTGACTAGAGGGGGGGTGAATAGGCAACTACCACTTTTTAACTTTTCTTTAACAATTTAGGCTTAGCAAAAAATAGGTTGGCTAGATATGCAACTAGATGAGCAACCTATATGATGCTAACAATAATAACCGTACAAGCAAGAAGATAAACAATATAAATAGCTTGCACAAAGTAAGGGTAAGGAGTAACCACAAGTGGAACCAATGGAGACGAGGATCTGTTACCGAAGTTCCTTCCCGGTAAGGGGAAGTACGTCTCCGTTGCAGCGGTGTGGAGGCACAATGCTCCCCAAGAAGCCACTAGGGCCACCGTATTCTCCTCACGCCCTCACACAATGCAAGATTCCGTGATTCCACTAGTGGTGCCCTAGAAGGCGGCAACCGGACCTTTACAAACAAGGTTGGGGCTCTCTCCACAACTTAATTGGAGGCTCCCAACAAAACCAAGAAGCTTCACCATAATGGAATATGGCTTCGAGGTGACCTCTTCCGTCTAGGGTGCTCAAACACCCAAGAGTAACAAAATCCACACAAGAAACTATGGGGGAATCAATTTTCCTTTGGTGGAAGTATAGATCTAGATCTCCTCCTTCAATCCCTAGCAAGACAACAAGTTTGGGTGGCTAGAGAGAGAGATCGGGCAAGAAAGCTCAAGGGGCATCAATGGTGGAGAGAGAGAGGTAAGAGATAAGGGAGAGGTGGAAGAAGCACCTCCTTATATAGGCCCCCCCTTTTCCAACCGTTACAGCCAGATATGCATGGGAGCGGTACAACCGGAGTGGTGGGCGGTACAACCGGTATAACCGGTACAACCGGCCAACCACCGCCCAACCACCGGACCACAACAGAATGGTGGCCCGGATGCAGCAGCCAGGCCTGAGCCCCGGACCAGGCAAAGTCCTAAGCGGTACAACCGCTCGGGACCTCGGTTGTACCGGGCTATATGAATATAGTGGTACAACTGGTCCAGGTCCACCCAACAACCGGTACACAACAGAACCAAGTCCGGTTTTACCCCGGTGCTGGGCCGGTTTAACCGCCCTGAGCTGCCACCCTGGGTCACCCAGCCTTTGGCGGTACTACCGCCCGGGGGCAGCGGTACAACCGCTGGGGACCACTTAGTGGCAGCACCCCCAGGGTATCACCCCTAGAGTGGTGGTCGAACCGGAAGCTTAGAGCGAGCTGTGCATTAGGTCGAGACAACGGATTACCTGGCAAGCAACTAAGGAAAGAGGGGCCTCTCTCTCTATGATACGGAGAAGTGAGTTGGGTGAAGATGGATGTGCGAAAGAACTGATTCACCCAAGACTTTCCAATGTGGATTCCCTCTTAATAGTACGGGATCCCTACGACCAAAGAGAATAAACATGTAGAGAACCCCGTCTTCGATCTTTTCCGTTTGGAGTGTCCACCTAACCGTCTTGTGTTCCACATACAATCCCTGTATAACTTGACACACAGTTAGATCATAGTGAGTTGTCATGATCGCCAAAACACCAAGGCAAGAAAATGCCCTTACAATCTCCCCCTTTTTGGTGGATGATGACAACAACACGATTTGCATTGATGATCTATTAAATAAAAGTGGAGCTCCCCCTCAATGTGTGCAACAGATGAGACATGTGCAAGAATTGAAGCTCCCCCTTGATTTTATAGACCAACCAATGGGGACAAATATAAGATGAAAACAATAAGGAACAATATGAACGAGATAATAAGTAGAGCTTTAGTAGTAAGGGTACGATGAGTCTCAGACTCTACTTAAACACACATAGTCTCCACACAAACTGATAAAAAACAAATAAGAGTTCAACTGGAAGACGCAACAAAGAGACCAATAAACAACCACGCAACACCCATGCAAATCCCGTTATAATGTACTTTCTCCCCCTTTGGCATCAAGACACCAAAAAGGAAAAGAGTGATGCTAGCACCCCGGAACTCAGTAGATCTCCTCGTTGGTATCATACTCCTCGGAATCATCATCTCCAGAGCCATCCCCACCATCATCATCATCAGTAGCATCATCAGCGGCGGCAGCAGAGGAGGAGGCAGCAGGCTGGTTCGGGATCTCATCATCAGTCCAAGTGCTATGTTCATAGATCCACTGTGCCTCAGGAGTGATGGTCTTCTCAGAACCACTGGCGGCCTCAAGATGGAGAGCCCGCATAATCTGAATCTGTCTGCGTCGGGCATGCTTCTCGTTGACATGGGCTTCATAGAGCTTCTTCTGAACATGAGTCTGAAGGCAGAAGGTCTTCTTAATCTTGTCAGAGAGCTTGGAGGCCCAAGATGGCTTGGCACCTGCAGGAAGCTCAAAATCACTGTCACTGGAAGTAGCAAAGACATCCTCAGGGTTGGCATCAGGGTAGCGAGGTGCAGGATGTTTCTTCTTCCGGAGTTGCTTGACCTCATGCACAATAAGGTTGTCTGGAGAGGTGAGAAGCTCGCCCGGCCGACGAATTGCCCACATGGAGTTGAGGAAACTCATAATATAAGGAGCATAGGTGGGAACCTTCCGGTAGACGACCGTGGAGTACATCTCCTCCCACATCCATTTGGAAACATCAAAGGTAGCTCCAGAGCAAGCTTTAGTCTTCATGGCAACGAGCAGATCAACAAAGTACCCACGAATCTCATCTTGATTTCCAACCTTGGGCAGAAGAACATTTCGGAACACACGGTGAATAATATCATAGACCTGCTGCAGGTCCTTAGAGGCTCCCATAATCCCCCTCCCGAGAATGTACAGGGGGGCTAACTTGTTCTTATCCATAGATGTAGCCCGATCATGAGGACGGATGCCACCATTCCCAGTGAGCCCAGTATCATCATAGCCAAGGACATTGCAGAAGGCGCGCCACGGAACATGGAAGAATTCATCACGACACATGAAGGAAAGATGACGCTCTGCATCAGTGCCAAAGTGGACCGTGGCGTAGAACTGGTGAATGAGCTGCACATCAAAGGCACAGTTGAAAGTCATGAGCTTGATCAGGTCAAATTCTTCGCACAATGCCAAAGCCTCGCCAAAGTAATCCATGTTGTTCCTCCAGTGCTCGATGTCAATTGTCCATTGCTTGGCATACTTGTTCTTGTGATGGTCATAGAGCTCATGCACGATCCGAAATTGCAACTCATTCTGGAACTGAGGGGTGGTCCACCTGGGAGCAACTGGAACCTCATACGGATTTTGAAGATGGACCCTCTCCCAATCAACTTGCTTCCAGGAATGCACGGGCTTGGCAGTTTTCTGCTTGGCGGCCAGGGACTTCTCACGGCGAATGGGATTGGTGGGGATCACAACTTCCTCATTCTCAGACTCTTCGACAATCCTGCACCTGCGAGCACATTTCTTGGTCTTCTTCCGAGGAGCAGAACGAGAGCTGGAACCACCTGCAGACAAGCACACGAGAAACACAGAGTGGAAACCCAGAAAAGATGAGAGGATTGTACACAAAAGAAGGAATAAATTAGGTGCGAAGATAAGAGACAAGAAACAGGGAGCAGGAATCAGGGAGGCCGGTTGAACCGGTTGCCCTCGCGGTTGTACCGCTAGCTAGAGCGGTTGTACTGCTGCTGGGAAACTGGTAGATCCGGATTCAGCGAAATGCACTCCTCTTTGAGGTCTCTAATCATCACAGCTAATTGAAATTATAATGTATGATCTTATCCCGTCAATAGTTTTGACTAGAAAACGCGGGAACCGAGCAATGCCCTAACAATGGTGGATTCAAAGAAAATCCAAGAACAGGGAGTAACTAGGCATTACCGGCATCCATGGGAGAAGATAGGGGAGAGGAAGGGCCTCCACGGAGTAGATCCGGGAGGAGGCCACGAATCTGGGGCGCCGGAGGCACTCCGGGGCGGTGGTGGCGGCGGCCGGCGACAGGGGCACCAGGGAGGAGTCGGGCACGAAGGGGATAACTGAATACCCCTTCGGCCCGGCCCTCCCAATTTAAGTACCGCGGTCGCGACCGGTTGTACCGCTCCAGAGGAGCGGTTGTACCGGTCCAAGTACAGGGCCAGGGGATTAGCGGTAGAACCGCATGCACCCCCGGTTGTACAGCTGGGACGGGACAACTTGGTGGATTAGCGGTAGAACCGCTTTTCACACCGGTTGTACTGCCTGGCCACAGGCACCACCACCAGAAGATCAAAGCGTACAATTTTAAAAAGAAGGGGTATGGTGGGGAAAACTCCATGGTTGGAAGAAAACAAAACGCCAATAAAGTGCCATGGAGAATGCCCACACCTAGGACTCAAAGCATCACGAACACAAATTTCAGACTCAAATAAGAGCAAAAGGGGGCGGTGGCCGAGGCCACCTATGTATGAGTCAATTGGTATGGCACCGCGAAGATATGAACCTTGGGCCCATGACCAAAACTCGTCTTTGAAGCACATGAGTCATCAAAAATGATGAATGTGAAAGACTAGATTGATTTATGCATAATAGGAGGAGGGATAGTTCATTGAGAGAACTAGACTCCCCCTATGTCCATGCCTACACCTAAACAAGACATGATGATGAGTGTGGTGGGGTGTGCACTAAGTCAAGCCACGTTGCTCGAATCAATGATATTTAGCTCATGCCTTAACTCGCGAAATCTTGCTTCATCCAGTGGCTTCGTGAATATATCTGCAAGCTGTTCCTTAGTATATAGATGAATAAGATCTATCTCTCCACGCTTGATGTGATCCCGGATGAAGTGATGACGAATCTCAATATGCTTTGTCTTGCAGTATTGAACCGGGTTGTTGGAGATCTTGATTGTGCTTTCATTGTCGCAGTAAAGAGGCACTTTGTCACAGATGACCCCATAATCCTTTAAAGTTTGCCTCATCCATAGAATCTGAGCACAACAGCTTGTGGCGGCTACATACTTGGCCTCGGTGGACGAGAGAGAAACACAGTTTTGTTTCTTGGAAGACCAACTTACTAGAGAGCGGCCAAGAAATTGGCAACCTCCGGAAGTGGACTTCCTTTCCACATGGTCTCCCGCCCAATCCGAGTCAGTATATCCAATGAGATCAAATGAAGCACCTTTGGGGTACCATAAGCCAAAGTTTGGGGTATGAGCCAAATATCGAAAGATTCGCTTGACAGCCACATAGTGACTCTCCTTAGGTGCGGATTGAAATCGTGCACAAATTCCCACACTCAACATGATATCCGGCCTAGATGCACAAAGGTAAAGCAGAGATCCAATCATGGAGCGATATACCTTCTGATCCACAGCTTTACCATTGGGATCACTGTCAAGTTGGCATTTGAGTGGCATCGGAGTGTTGGCCTTTGGAGGATTTAGCTCATCCACCTTGAACCTCTTGAGCATGTCTTGAGTGTATTTGGCTTGGTTGATGAAGGTTCCTTGGCTTCGTTGCTTGACTTCGAATCCAAGGAAGAACTTCAACTCTCCCATCATAGACATCTCAAACTCTTTGGTCATTAGTGCGGCGAACTCATCATTAAAAGCTTTGTTAGAAGAACCAAAGATAATGTCATCTACATATAGTTGGCATACGAACAATTTCCCATTAACCCTCTTAGTAAAAAGAGTGGGGTCGATTTTCCCAATTTCAAACCCACGATCTTGCAACATCTCGGTAAGATGCTCATACCACGCACGTGGGGCTTGTTTAAGGCCATAGAGTGCCTTATCGAGAACGTACACATGATTGGGGAACTTGGGATCCTCAAACTCCGGGGGTTGCTTGACATATACCAACTCCTTAAGTGGACCATTAAGGAAAGCACTCTTCACATCCATTTGATATAATATGAAATCATGATGAGAAGCATAAGCAAGCAACATGCGAATAGATTCAAGGCGAGCAACAGGGGCAAAGGTTTCACCGTAGTCGATACCCTCAACTTGGGAGTAGCCTTGAGCCACCAGTCTTGCCTTGTTGCGAATAATGATACTATGTGCATCTTGCTTGTTCTTAAAGATCCATTTGGTTACAATGACATTGTGATTCTCTTTTGGTCTTGGCACCAATCGCCACACTTTGTTGCGCTCGAAGTTGTTGATTTCATCATGCATAGCTTCAAGCCAATCCTCGTCTTCGAGCGCATCTTGTACCTTGAGGGGTTCAAAGCAAGAAACAAACGCATGATGTGCACAAAAGTTTGTTAATTGACGACAAGTAGTTACCCCTCTTTTCAAGCTTCCGTAGACGTTCTCTAGGAGGTGTTGCTTTTTCTGAAGCTTGGAAGCAATCGTGGCAGCTCGTCTTTCAAGAATTTCCTCCATGGAAAGTTGAGGATTGGTGACTTGACGAGCTTTGGTACTAGTACCGGCTTGCTCATGATCTTGAGCATGATCTTGATCTTCAGCTTGACCTTGATCTTGAAGTTGATCTCGGTCCTAAGCTTCGTCTTGATCTTGAGCTTGCGTGGGGGTGTGAACAAGATCTTGAGCATCATGTGAAGTAGAGAAATCACTAGCAGGTTGATCTTGCCCTTGATCTTGGTCATGGGGTTGAGGGCCTTCACTTTGTTCTTTGGAAGCGTGTGGGTCGTGCGTCGGTGATGGTTCCACTTGAGTGGAACATTGTCCTTCTCCTTCAGCCACAAGGGGTTCCTCAACGGGTAGGAAGTATCCCACACCCATTATTCTTATGGCTTGGGGAGGAATTTCATCACCTATATCACAAAGACCACTTTGCTCCACTTGGGAGCCATTATTTTCATCAAACTCTATGTTACTCGTCTCCTCAATGAGTCCGGTGGACTTCTTGAGGACACGGTAAGCATGAGAGTTTGCTGCATAACCAACAAATATGCCCTCATGGGCTCTAGAATCAAATTTAGACAAACGAACACCTTTCTTGAGAATGAAACACTTACAACCGAACACCCGGAAGTATTTGAGGTTGGGCTTGTTCCCGGTAAGAATCTCATAAGGAGTCTTGTTCAAGCCTTTGCGGAGATAGAGCCGATTTGATGCATGACACGCTGTATTGATGGCTTCGGCCCAAAAGTTGTATGGAGATTTAAACTCTGCCATCATGGTTCTTGCCGCATCCATCAACGTCCGGTTCTTCCTCTCCGCAACACCGTTTTGTTGAGGGGTGTAAGGTGTGGAATATTGGTGCTTTATCCCCTCATCACTGAGAAACTCATCTAGGGTGTAGTTCTTGAACTCAGTGCCGTTGTCACTTCTAATCATCAAAATCTTTGCTTCATGTTGACGTTGGACTTCATTTGCAAAGTTGATGACGGTCTGTTGGGTCTCACTCTTCCTCTTGAAGAAATATACCCATGTGTATCTCGAGTAATCATCCACAATCACCAAGCAATATCTTCTTCCTCCAAGGCTGTCAAAAGATGGAGGCCCGAAGAGATCCATGTGAAGGAGCTCTAAGGTCCTCTTTGAGTAGATTGTAGTAGTTGGACGATGAGCTTTTTCATGTAGCTTTCCTTCGATACAGGCACTGCAAGCACGATCTTTGGCAAAACTCACATTTGTTAGTCCAAGAATGTGATCCCCTTTGAGGAGACTTTGCAAAGATCTCATATTGACATGGGCTAGTCGGCGATGCCAAAGCCATCCCACATCAACTTTAGCCATTAGACATGTCGCGGTCTTAGTGGGTCGCTCCGAGAAGTTAATCACATAGAGACCATTTTCGACATGCCCAACAAAGGCTACTTTAAGAGTCTTGCTCCACAAAAGGGTCACGGTATCAATGCCAAAGAAGGTACTAAACCCCATGAGTGCAAGTTGACGAACGGAAAGTAAATTGTATGCAAGGGTCTCAACAAGCATGACTCTCTCAATGGTTAAGGTCGGAGAGATAACCACCTTGCCAAGACCCAATACCTTTGAGATTGCATCATCTCCAAATGAGACTTGGGTGGCCACGGATGCATCGGGTCGAACATCCACCACCAAGTCCTTGCTTCCGTTCATATGATTTGTTGCTCTGCTATCGAGCAACCATGAGACTCCTCCGGAAGCAAAGTCCTACAATAGATCAATGCTTGGATTTAGGTACCCATTCTTGAATGGGTCCTTTCATGTTAGTGACAAGGGTCTTAGGAACCCAAATAGACCACTCAATATACTCATAAGAAGAACCAACATATTTGGCATAAACATGCCCATCACTAGCACGACACAAAACATAGGAGGGGTTAAAATCGCCGGCCCTGTTGGAGGGAGTGATCTTGCCATTCTTGGCACTATCATTCACAACCTTGTCTTTCTTCTTCTCATGAGTAATGTTCCCCGCTTTGACAAATGTTTCCTTGAGCGGAGGAACTTGTGTGGTCTTCTTCTTCTTCTTCTTTTTGGATTTGGGTGCAAACCCAACTCCTTCCTTTGCAATCACTTCCTTTTGATTGCTCAAAAGGTCATTGAGATTCTTCTCACCTTGTATACATGTCACAAGGCCTTTCTCAAGCTGCTCTTTTAGCTTAGCATTTTCCTCCACAAGATGTGCATGCTCACAACACAGGTTAGTAGCAGATGCATTATCAATTAAGACAAAGGGAGGACACGTGGCAATTTCTTTAGTGAGTTTTACTTGGAGTTGATCATGCGACTCTTTAAGAGAAGCATGAATGCTCTTCAATGCCTTATGAGCATTGTCAAGAGAGACAAACTCATCCTTGAGTCGAGCATGGTCAACCCCAAGTGCAACCTTTTCAGACAATAGCATGATCATAATCTTTACGTAATTTAGTAAAGTCGTCATTTTGTGACTCCTTAAGATTCAAATGAAGACCTCACTCTTCCTCTAGAGCAATAGAAAGATCTGCTATCTCGTCGGCATAATCACGACTATGGCCTCTCATCTCCTCAAGAAATTCTTCTTGAGAATCAATCGTGTCATTGGCCTCACCAAGTTGTTCCATGAGAGCAACGAAGTGCTTCTTGGACTCTCCCTTGAGTTTACACAAGAACTTGTCAAACTCATTCTCACCCTCTATCGCCTCCTCAAGTTCATCCACACAATCTAACAAAGACGGAGTGGAAGAAACAGAAGTCTTAATGTTTGAGGTTTTGGCGTTGGAGGTTACCTTGGTGATAACTTTTGCCATGAAGCACCTAGCGATGTGGTTCTCATTGGGGGCGTCGAAGAGTGACACCTTTGTTGGGGTAGAGGATGCAATTGCCACAGATGCCATTGCCATTCCTTCACCACTTGTGTCTCCGTCATCACCATCATCATCCGATGCATACTCTTCTTGAGCCACCAACACTTTGTGTGAAGTCTTCCTGGTGAAGTTGGTCTTGTTGGGGAAAAGACTTGGCCTTATCTTTGCGGATGAGCTTGCCACCATTTTCTTCTTCTCGTATGGACAATCCACCACTAAGTGACTCACATTACCACAGTTGTAGCAGGTCCTCACACGTTGCTTGCCCTTTGACCCATTTGAGTTGTTCTTGGAGAAGTTGGGCCTTGTGTTTCTCTTGTTGCCCCAAAATTGCCTGGACGCAAGAGCCATGTGCTCATGATAAGCATATTTGGTGTCCTCGGGGCAACCCTCTTCTTCTTCTTCTTCTTCTTCCTCTTGACAGACCTTGGCCTTCAAAGCAAGGTTGGGGGATGATTTCTTTGACCGTTGCACGTGAGCGAGAGCATTGTCAGCTGTCGTGTTCAAGATGTTCATTGCAATAAATTCATCCAACACATCACCAGAAGACAAGGTGTGAAAATCCGGTCTTTGACGGATGACAGCGGACATGGCCTTGTTGTAGGGCATGATGGCCTTCAGAAACTTACGCTTGATCCAAGTATCATCCACATCCTTGCTGCCATGATCTTTGAGGGCAACGGTGAGGGCAGTCACCCTTCTATAGAGCTCACGCGGTTCCTCATCCTCTACCATTACAAACTCATCTGACTGATCAAGGACAACTTCATAGTTTGACCGTTGAATGCTTGAGCTGCCCTTGTACATGGAGACAATGTGTTCCCAACACTCTTTAGCAACAGTGAACGGACGCAGGTGAGGTAGGTCTTCAGTAGGAACAACAGCTTGGAGTATGAACAAGGCGGAGGAATTTAGCTGTTTATCCGCTTCTTCCCTTGGAGTGAGGTTGCGTGGATCACGAGGGTAGTATCCTTCCTCAATGACTCGCATGAGTTGAATTAAGCTATGATCCAAATGAGACTTGATACAGAAAACCCAATTAGCAAAATAATTTTTAACAAGCTTAGGAGGAGGACCGTGATTAACTATATGAGGTGGGTGCACCGGTCCTCCATAGACCAAGGGAGGGGGAACTGAGGCAAAAGTCCCCGACCCATTAATTCCTTGAGAACGATTATCCTTATCAGCACTAGCCCCCTCCTTACCGGAGTTGACATCCGATGTCGAGTTAGTGGGATTAACCACTTGAACCGCATCGGTGGAAAGTTTAAGAGTGTCAAAGAATTCTTTAAACATGGCTTCGGGGAGATCAACCAGCTGGTCCCCGTCGTTAACCATACTCTTCGGGTGGTGAAACCCTTAGTAAAGAGACGTAGCTCTGATACCAATTGAAAGGATCGATATGGTTGACTAGAGGGGGGGTGAATAGGCAACTACCACTTTTTAACTTTTCTTTAACAATTTAGGCTTAGGAACAAATAGGTTGGCTAGATATGCAACTAGATGAGCAACCTATATGATGCTAACAATAATAACCGTACAAGCAAGAAGATAAACAATATAAATAGCTTGCACAAAGTAAGGGTAAGGAGTAACCACAAGTGGAACCAATGGAGACGAGGATGTGTTACCGAAGTTCCTTCCCGGTAAGGGGAAGTACGTCTCCGTTGGAGCAGTGTGGAGGCACAATGCTCCCCAAGAAGCCACTAGGGCCACCGTATTCTCCTCACGCCCTCACACAATGCGAGATGCCGTGATTCCACTAGTGGTGCCCTTGAAGGCGGCAACCGGACCTTTACAAACAAGGTTGGGGCTCTCTCCATAACTTAATTGGAGGCTCCCAACGAAACCACGAAGCTTCACCACAATGGAATATGGCTTCGAGGTGACCTCTTCCGTCTAGGGTGCTCAAACACCCAAGAGTAACAAAATCCACACAAGAAACTATGGGGGAATCAATTTTCCTTTGGTGGAAGTGTAGATCTAGATCTCCTCCTTCAATCCCTAGCAAGACAACAAGTTTGGGTGGCTAGAGAGAGAGATCGGGCAAGAAAGCTCAAGGGGCATCAATGGTGGAGAGAGAAAGGTAAGAGATAAGGGAGAGGTGGAAGAAGCACCTCCTTATATAGGCCCCCCCTTTTCCAACCGTTACAGCCAGATATGCATGGGAGCGGTACAACCGGAGTGGTGGGCGGTACAACCGGTATAACCGGTATAACCGGTACAACCGGCCAACCACCGCCCAACCACCGGACCACAACAGAATGGTTGCCCGGATGCAGCAGCCAGGCCTGAGCCCCGGACCAGGCAAAGTCCTAAGCGGTACAACCGCTCGGGACCCCGGTTGTACCAGGCTATATGAATATAGCGGTACAACCGGTCCAGGTCCGCCCAACAACCGGTACACAATAGAACCAAGTCCGGTTGTACCCCGGTGCCGGGCCGGTTTAACCGCCCAGAGCTGCCACCCTGGGTCACCCAGCCTTTGGCGGTATTACCGCCCGGGGGCAGCGGTACAACCGCTGGGGACCACTTAGTGGCAGCACCCCCAGGGTATCACCCCTAGAGTGGTGGTAGAACCAGAAGCTTAGAGCGAGCTGTGCATTAGGTCGAGATAGCGGATTACCTGGCAAGCAACTAAGGAAAGAGGGGCCTCTCTCTCTATGATGCGGAGAAGTGAGTTGGGTGAAGATGGATGTGCGAAAGAACTGATTCACCCAAGACTTTCCAATGTGGATTCCCTCTTAATAGTACGGGATCCCTACGACCAAAGAGAATAAACACATAGAGAACCCCGTCTTCGATCTTTTCCGTTTGGAGGGTCCACCTAACCGTCTTGTGTTCCACATACAATCCCTATATAACTTGACACACGGTTAGATCATAGTGAGTTGTCATCATCGCCAAAACATCAAGGCAAGAAAATGCCCTTACAGGTGTGACAGCACGGGCGTCCGGCGAGGTCGCAACAAACTAAAGTCTAGCCTACGGCGCGGTCCTAGGACGGCGCGGTAGCAACAACAGGAAACAAACTGAAATTGAAAACAGCCTAACATAGCGACGTTACGGGACCCCAGGGACGTCTAAGTGCTCAGACCGCCTCTCCAGCCAGCTCCAGCAGGTCGTCATCCGGCAGGTTGATGTTGGCTCCCGAGCGCACCCCAGCCGCCTTGGCCAGGGCGGAGGCCATTCTTCCCAGCGGTGGCTTGAAGCGATCGGTGTAGCGCTGACGAACCGCTGCCATGAACTGACCAGGCTGCTCAATGAACTCAAGCTGCTTTGCGAGCCGCGCTTGAGCCTTCTGCTGCTGGGTTAACCCGGCCGTCTTTGATGCCGCGCGGTTGCTGGTCCGGCGCGACATGGCGGGGGTCTTGATCATCATTGGCTGCCTCGCCGGTGCGGGCGCAGCTGCAGGGGAGGCCATGCAAGGCGGCGCACCGATGATGGAGGGCGGGAGCAGGCGAAACACCTTGGAGAGGAACGTAGTGGCCTCGTCCACCTCCAGCTCCTGCATCCGCGATGCGAGCTGGTCAGCGGACATGAGCCGCTCATCCCGGTGGTCCACCGGGCCCACAGGCCAAGCAAGCTCCTGCAGCGGGGCCGGGGGGATGGGCTCAGCTGGGGCCGGCACCAGGTAGCCCAGCGAGGGCCACGGCTTGAGCAACATGTCGTGGGAGAGCGTGGACCCTTTCTCCGCGCCCACCACCAGTCCCGTCCCCAGGTCGATCTCAGCAAGGTCGGCCCAAGCCGGCGTGTCCGCATGCAGCGCCAGGCGCGGCTGCACCCAGGCAGCGCAGTCGTCGCCATGCCGCGTCTCCTGGCCCGGCTGCCATGCCGAGAAGGCGCCAAGCTCGAGCAGCAGCAGGTCAGAGCGCGTGAGCTCGTCCCAGATGTGGCCCACTTCTTCGTGGAATGGCACCATGTCAGGCTCGACGAAGACGCCAACGGGGACCCCAGGCAGCACCTCGGCAGGCACCGCGTCAGGGGCTACAGGAGTACCCTGGAGCACCTGCAGCCTGTCCGCCTGGGTGGAAGCGCTGCATGGGGGAGGCAGGTGCGCGGGAAGGCAGGCGGGCCACCAGTCGCCAGGAAGGGAGAGGCTGGCGAACCACGGTCCCACGAACGGGAGCGGTCCCGCTGCATCGAACCGCGTGAATCCGGGCTAGCGCTACGGGTGCACCTGCGCAGCACGGCACCAGGGGTGGAAGCACGACGCCGGCCCGAGCGGTAGCTGCTGCCACCGTTTCGGCTGCGCTGGTGGCTGGGCGCCACCTCGTCGGAGCGGCAGCCAAGCAGCCCCAAGCGCCAAGTGGAGCGCGAGCGATCACGGCGTTGGCGGCCCCGACCGTCACGTCCCTCGTCGTCGTCTTCGTCGCGCGGCCTTGGGCGTGGCTGCATGCAGACATCCGCCGCGGGGCGACGCCTACCGGTCCCAGCTCATCCATCTTCCGTGCGCATCTCCCAGTGGAAGCGCTCATCGTGCGGCCAACCTTGGTCAGCGCCATCCGGACGATCCTCCAGTGGCGAGTAGTCACGGGTGCGGTCCAGGTGGATGAGCACCGGATATTGCGGCCCCCGCGGCCCCTCCGTTCTTGGGCAGCCCTCCGGCAGCGCCGGGCGGCCGCGACCGTCGTCCGGATGGTCGATGATGGAGTAGCCGTTCGCCGTGGGGATGTCGTCGGGGGATCACGCCCATGCCCACACATAGACGCACGATGTGTTGGAGCGCGACGTGGACTGCCGTTCAAGGCGGTCGACGCTGCAGGAGCGCCCGATGGCATCTTGCACCGCCTCCTTCGTCCAGGCCTGGACCAGGACTCCTTCCACGGCCAGCCGGCAGTAGAAGCGCCAGGCCCTCTGGTGGCCGTGCGCTACTGGCGACCACGGCGTGAGCGTGAGGGCCACCCCACGGCAAGAAACCACCCCAGCGTCAACGGCGACATCCCGGTGGCAAGCACTAGCAAAGCGCACCAGGAAGTCCTCCGGGGAGTGCTTGGAGACGTGCATCTCCTCCCAGGGGATGTTGAGGTCGCGCTCCAGTGCTTTGACGACGAACTGGGGGTTGATGTCGCGGCGCTGCTCAGACATGGTGACCACCACGACTGAGGCGCGCAGGTGACGGGCCGCCTCCTCCATTGCCGGCGTGCAGAAGGAGAAGGTGGTGCCAGCCCCGGGCCGCTGCGAAGCCTCGCCGGGCCGGTATGCCATGGCACCCGGTGGGATAGGGCCTGGAGGTGGCAAAGGAAGGGGTTGGTGGCACGCCGCCTGCTGCGCAGGCCGACGGGGAGGGAGGGCGGGCGTCTGAAGAAAGCGGCGGGGTGGAGCGCGCGGGGGGGGGGGGGCAAGGCGGAGGAGCTTGGGCTGGGCGGCTGAGGCAGCAGAGCTTGGAGCGGGAGCGGTGGCCGAAGCGCCAGCAGTCAGCACATCTAACCGGGTCTCGGCAATCAATGGCGCGGTGGCGAGGAGCAAGGCACCGGAGGCAGCAGCCCCGGAACCTCCTTAAAAAGGCGTCACGACGTAGCTGCGCGAGCCGGAGGGCCTCGGGGGAGCCGCGGCGGCCATAACTCCGGCCTCCCGCAGATGGTACGGGAGGTGCTCGTCGACGGCGCCTCGAAACGACCTCCTGCCATTTCGGGGAACCTTGGCCCTGGTCGACGCGGGAAACCTGCTGACGGGGCGGAGCACGCTGGTGGGTGGAGTGGGCGGGGCGCGGCCCCCGCGGGTTAAAGCTGGGCGGAGAAGCGCGCCGGGGAACGGACCGGTTGGAGCGCTGCAGCCGCGAGTTAATGGCAAGCGGTGCAGGCGCACATATGGTGGATTTAAGACGCCCATGGTAGGCCGGCGCAGCGCAGGGGTAGCCGTCGGGGGCGCAGATGATAGAGCGCAGACGGGGAGGGTAGGCCGGCGCAGGCAGTGAATGTGGAGTACCCGCAGCCGGCCTGGCGGAGGCCTGCCAGCTAGCCTCCCCTTCTTCAAAGCAGCCCCGACAATGGCGAGATCCAGCGGACGCAGCTTGCTGGCACCCGACGAGGGAGGCCCGGATGATAGCGGCCGCCGTGTTGGCCGAGCCAGGCGCGCACCATCGATTGGGAGAGCCAGCCGAGGAGGTGGTGGCCAGCGAGCACGGAGTGTGCAGCGCCGGTATGGTGGTCGCCGACCCCGGAGCGGGAGGGGGCGAGAGCGAGAGCATAGCGGAGGGGCAGGCTGACACGATTTGCCGTATCTCTAAAAAAAATAATCTCCGAGAGTACCTTTCTCTCTGGCCTTGAAAAGAAACGCGGAAAGCTTTAGAGCATCTCCAATAGCTTGTCTATATGGACGTCTATACTCGTTTTCCACGACGTGAGCCCAAAACAGACGTCTAACAGCTTGTCTATATGGTCGTCCAAACATACACATCCTCTAAATCGACCTCGACAATGTCCACGCCTGGACAATGTGAAGGCATCGTCCAAACTCAGCTGCAGCCATGATTTCTCCCTTTTCCCAGCGACGGCCCACCTGTCATGGTCCCTTATATAGACGTTCTGATGTAAAACTGGACGTGTATATGAAGAAATCTTTTTAGACCATTGTCTATATGAATATATAGACATCCAAATATACACATGATATTGGAGATGCTCTTAGAAGGGAAAAGCTTTAGAAGGAACGTGATATGCACGCACGCCACACGTTGGTGGTGCCCTCGTGCAGCTGCAAATGCTCGGAGAAAGACCCAACCAATCAAGGGGAACAAAACCCAACTCCAAAGTCCAAAGTGAGTCCAAACGCGGTGGAGTAGTAGCCAGTGAACCGGAGAAATCTCCGACCCCACCGCCTTCTTCTCCAGTCTCCAGTCTCCTCCCCCTCACCTCACACCCGGGAATTCGGATCAGCACCGAGCAGCAGCACGCTGGCAGTGAGTGGGAGCCTTCCAGCGGAAGGAGTCTTCCAATGGCGGCCACCTCCTCCTCCGTCTTCGCCCCGCCCCCCGCGGCTCTGCTTCGCCACGGCGCTTCTCCCCGTCCTACCGCCGCGGCCTCCCCCTCCTCCTCCTCCTGCCGCTGCCACGGCCGACTCCAGCGCCCGTCTGTTCGAGTCCCCCGCCGCCGCCCAGCGGCCGCCTGTCCAGTGAGCACCGCCTCTCCTCTTCCTCCTCCTATTCGCTTGGAACGCGTCACCAGAGTTTCTTAGTCATCGACTTGCTCTCGGTCTACTTGGAGAGCCGCTTTACGAGTCGGGTCAACCTAGCTGTTCTCTGTGTTCGAGATTGGTGCGATCGGTGCCGCATCGCAGTTTTTCCTTTACGGACTTCATTCATATCTCTTGCTATTTTCCTGCGGGAGGTGCTGATTTCCTGTCCCGTTCACTGTGTGCTTCGTAGGTGAGGTTTTGCGCCAATGGTGTCTGTGGGTGGCCGGCGGTGATCAGGGGTTGGACTAAAAGGGGGTCGATGAAGGGTTTATGCGCCGCTGGGTCACATGACGATGCTGTGAATCAAGTTGGCGAGGATGTCGACCACGATGACAACGGAGTCCGTGTTTCCAATGAGGTCCTCCGCGCCACCATCCGTAAGAGCAGAGAGGTGCTGGCGAGGCACAGAGATCTACTTGATCAGGTATCATTTGCACGTTTCGTTTCTCGAATCAAATGCATTTCTTCTTCGTGCCTTAATCGATGTGGAGTACTATTCATTTTCTGAAAAATATTGTTACCCAACATTTCTGTCTGAAGTTCTAATCCAGCTCATGACATGGTTACAACGATTAGTGAGACTAAACTGTCTAGTGAATTTTGTTAAGGACACAGCATTATCACATCGCATGACCTTCCTTCATATATAAAAAATATCTTTTAGGTACATATACGGGATCACTTTGTTAAAATGATAAATGCGGATATGAACTTCCTAAACTATGTCTTACTTTTAGTCTGTGGGTCACCCATTAAGCTCCTCAGTTACACTGAAAAATGCCAGACCACCAAGTTAAGTCAAATTGGCATACTCTCGCCGTCCTTGTATCTGTTGCCGTGCCTCCCGGAAATCGAACTAGTAACTCTTTTTAGCCTGAATTTCGGACGCTAGACTGAACCACATGTGCATTCTAAGCAAATGGTTTATGCACAACTGGAATGGTTACAATTCCGAGGAACATGGTTGTCAGGGGTAGGCTGGTGGTAACAGCCTAACAGGGTCCGTGTTACCAATGAGTAATTTGCCCCACCACCTTTAGAAGGAAATAAGAAATGCTGACACACAGAATCTACTGCATAAGGTGTCAACTTAACATGCTCTTGCTGGAATAGGAAATGTGTCTGATTGCATATTGGTTACAGATTGGAAAGCACCACTATCTTTGTGAATGACCTTGCAGTGTACTTTTTAACTATCTATGCTCATCATTTGCCTATTTCTGGAATTATTAGTATTTATGTTTGCATGAATGATACGCAATTCACATTACATTATATATGTGTTACTGTTTATCTACTTGCATTATACCATATGAAGCTCATTCATCTATTGTATAATTTATTATTTGTGGAACCATCGTGGTTTGAATTGTAATACGTGGCCAGCTTATTCAGATATCAGAAAAGAAGAAGCTCATCTCTATTATTGAGGCCAGCTCCATTCATAATGAGCAAGAGCCATTCAGTGGTAGTCCCTTTTCACGTCCGGATGCAATTTCAGAGGGCGAAGAGATTGGCTATGATCTTCAGATGTACCTTGACAGGCGTTCACAAAAGTCTGAAATCCGTTCAACTCATGGAGAATCTATTAGTGGCCAGCATGAATACTATGGAAGTTTAGAAGGCAAACTTTCCAGCACTGATGTTAATGGATCATATAGCAAGGTCAGCTATGTTCACTGCCTGTACAAAACTTTCTCTAGTGCTTCTCCCAACGTATATGAACCACTATCTGTTAATTGGTATGGAGCAGGATCATGAAAAGGGACACTCAGTTACTGAGGAAATAAATGACAATTCATCTTCTTCGGCCGCTGTAGATGTTATGAATATCATATTGGTGGCTGCGGAATGTGCTCCTTGGTCAAAAACAGGCAAGAACGATTTAATAAAGCTTCATTTTTCCAAGCTTTTTTATTTCTAAAATTGCAGATTCAAACTTAGCACCTCTAGGATGGAGACTGGAGAATGTGGCCCGAACATAATACCCCTTTCGGTTATATGCCCAGTGCTAATGAAGTATTTCTTAGGGGAGTATAATTTCTTTTTTGCAAAATGTTCTGCTTTACATATTGGAGGTTATGCATTTTGTGCTGTAGTTTCTTACTTTAATATTTCCACGAGTGTTACCTATTCAAGTTATATGTGTGTTCACATGCATAGTTACTGGTAACAGCTATAATCGAGGAAGAATAAGAGAAACACGGAGGGTATGCATACTAAGTTATCCTATTGCTCATCCAGACGACTGTAGTGATACCTGAAGGCACACGAAGAAGCACACGCCTCTGTTTTCGAGTCGCTCGACTAGTCGTCGACTAGTCGACGAGTCGCACTTCCAGGGTCAACTCAACCTCTCGACTCGACTCTTGGGATGAGTCGAGCGACTAGTCTCAACTAGTCACGACTAGTCATGGTTTCTTGCTCGAACGACTCATTTTTTTGGGCCCCACCTGTCATATGTTTTTTTTATTGTATGTGCTTGCCCATCCCCCCTGGAAACCTAGACCGAACTAGCCCCCACCCCCCGACCTAACCCTCTCCTTGGCAGCCACCGCCACCCCTTGTTTGCTTCTCGTCCCCTGCTCCTCTGGTTGTTGCTGCTGCTGCTCGTCCCCTCCTCCCTGGTTGCTGCTGCTGCTGGTCTGCTCCTCCCTGGTTGATGCTGCTGCTGGTCTGCTCCTCCCCTGGTTGCTTAGCCTACTACTACTATTTTAAATAGCACATCATAGCGGAGAAGGGGCCATTGACTCATTGCCACTATTTAATGACTGCTGTAGTCTTGATAATGTTTTGCCGTCGGAGCAGCATCACCTGAGACCTGTTCCAATGGATCATTATAGAATCTTTTTACTCTTGTCAGGGCCATCCCTACAGTTTCTCGTGAAAACTACAAAATTGGAAGCAAGCTTGGCTACATTCTGGCTCACTCTGTCATCTTAGAAAAAATTGCGCTAGCAGTTTGTAGGAACTTCCCGCTTAGTGCATTAGGACATGGATTTAACCAAAGGAATGAATTTTTGTCATCATGTAATGTTTAGAAGAGTCACGATTTCTACACAACTTCTTCTCTTCATAACTACATGAACTAGATATTGGTTCCTGTCAGGCTGTCACTCGGATGACTGAAGACAGCACTGGCTTGGCACTGAGCGAAGTTTCTTAGTCATTGAGCAGGCGTTCACAGAAAGCAAGGCACAATGGATTTTGTTTGGATGTGATCTGCTTGGATGCTGAGCAGATCCATATATCTGGACAGTCTTTTCCTCTTGGTAAAGGTGCATGCATGCTATACCTTGGAATTGGATATTCAGAAAAGCAGCAAACACTTCTGGTTCAAATCAACTTCTAAACCTGGCCTAATAATATCACAGGCCCATGTTGCTTGCACTTCAATAGAACTACATTTCAGTTTCCCATCTGATGACGTGACCTATTTATCACCTGTTAGTTGAGTTTGAGCTTTGCCTGAGTAGGCTAAGCTGTCTAATAAGTTAATTATGCAGAATATTTTTCCATATATGGCAACTTTGTTGTTATGATTCTAAAGAGAATGTTTTCAGTTATTTGATAACCCCCTTCACCCCTCCAAAAAAAAGTTAAAGTAGCTTCATGAAATGATACCGTACTCCCAAGTGGTGCCTCATTCTTGAGTTTGGCACCCATCCTGAGCCACAAGTTCCCGATTCATCTCTTGAGCTCCTATGCATGCTTACTTCTCCGAGAAGATAAATTCAGAAGTAATTAACAAGTTAAATGGTCTAGCCATGCCGTTTGTTGATATTTATAGCTGTCCTTTTATGTTTCTCTAATTCATCGAAACCAACTCTGTAAAGGCTTATGAGGTTTTAAAGGGCTTTCTTTGCAAAAAAAAAGTGGGTTAGCTTCTGCTAATTGTCAGTACCCCTTGTTTTTTTCGGAGGACATACGAAATCTGTGCAAATGTTATCATTAAGCTGAAAATCAGTTTGGTAATCAGACGAGCGAGCACAATTTTCATTGCTGTATTATACTATAATAAGTATACATAGCTGCACATGATTTCAAGCCTGAAGACACTGCTCATTTTCGTTTCTAATGGCTTGCTAAGGGAGCTGTAACCATGTTTTTCATCTTCTGCAGGTGGACTTGGGGATGTTGCCGGAGCTTTGCCTAAGGCTTTGTCAAAGAGAGGTCATCGTGTGATGGTATGTTTCTATAAGCCGTCTTATGATGATATTGTGAATAGAGACTCAACTAAGCCGCTAACAGTTGGTAAATGCCGCAAGTCAGCATGGAAGATAAGCAGATGTTGTTTAACGTTCATGAAGTAGCTTATTAATCCAATAAATGACCTAAAATTGGAAACTTATGTTGCCAACTGAATAAAACTGGCAAGAGAAACTCATAGGCATCATGATGTTTGTGCCTAGTAAAACCTGAATGAATGAATATTTCATGAGTAAACAGTTGTGGCAATCATTTCATTTAGTCTCATGTAAAATGAGTCATTAACAAAAGAGTAAATTTCATATTTTACCCCTAAGTTTCAGGTTTTTGACATATTTTCCGAATTTAAAAGAAATTCCTCCATTTTACTCCATTTAACCAAACTCCTGCCAGTTTGTACCGTTTTAAATTTTCTAGTGCTTTAACAAGTCGGACATACAACTCCACATATGTTGTCTCAACATAGCCGGTCCCAAGCCCCCGTAATCTCCGATCCACGTGCCAAAACCATGAGTTGGTTTCGAGATCTTATGGGCTTCAGCTCTAGCCTACCTCAACTTGTTTGGGACTAAAGGCTTTGTTGTTGTTGTTGTTGTTTCACAAGTCGGACATACATATCATTGTTTATATGGTGTGCCACGAAAATGATATATATAGGTCGCCACATCATCGCTGTCCTGATCGCCTTCCTCTCTACTGGCAGGCTATGTTTTCTTTTTTGCGGGGCTATGCGTATTTATGCAGCTCATGAGTACTTTCCAGCCATACGCGATGTACACGCTAGCGAAGCTTAGAGATTTGATAACTCCGGCGAGACGTGCAAGTACACAAGACAAAGCATGTGCACAGGAACTTGACCGAGTCTCCCTAGAGGTTGGCTCATGTACGCAGCAAGGCTGGCTAGCCAACACTAGCTGATTGATTTATCACTGGGAAACTCATGGAACAGACACAAAGATGTACACGACAGGCGACATGCGGGTTGATGGCAATGGGGGCTGGCCGGCCTCACTTAAGTCCAGCGATGCACTGCTCTAGCTGACGCCGGTGGTAGTGGGTAAACACCGGCAACAGTTTGGTTAAATGGAGTAGAATGGAAGATTTTTTCTTAAACGGGGTAAATTCTTTCGAAAATGTCAAACTTAGGTGTAAAAGATGGAATTAACTCTTAACAGAAAGAATGATGTATTCAAATGATTATGGCATATCTAGCATCACTCGTACGCTCTACCCTTTTTCCCTGGGGCATGGATTGATGGATTAGCCTGAAGCACTAGCAAGCTGCACAACAAGGGCGGAGCTTCGTTGAGGCCCAACTGGGCCATGGCCCGCCCAGGATTTCCATGCATTTGCTAGTATGCTTTGGTGGCCAGCCATCTACAGTTCACTAAGAACGAAACTCATACGGTCCATCCAAAATTTTCAAAGCCAAAAAGCCTCCAAGGTCTCGCTCTCGGCTGTCGCACCATCGCAGGAGCATGTAGGAGCGCCCAAGCAGTGCCACAGCCAGTCAGCCACTAGCTTGACCTGGTCGCAGCGGCACTATAGAACCGCTCCCCGGGCACCGGAACAGAAACGCAACATCATTGGAGCAACCGCCGACCCGCCGGCATCTCGAGCAGATCTCGCTCGCACAACCAGGGGCCAGCCCCTCCCTCCATCTGTCCCTCCCTCGACTAGTCGTACAGGCACCTTCCGGCAAGGAGGCAGCGTCGCAGGGAACAATCAAGCACTCCGTCTGATTTCCTTGCAATCTGCAAGGCATCACATGTAATCTAATTTCTCTCTCTAAATTCCGAGTTAGCAATTGATAGCCTGTTTTTTCACTCAATTATTATTTATATTTTTCAAACTGCAACATAGGTTTGGTCGCCATAAGTCATAGGCAAGGCCACTCACACTAAGAGAAGAATTGATTGGTTTTCTAATCAGATGCCAAAATCGCTTCAAATGAGTCATGCATGTGCTTCAGAAATTCAAATGAGTCATGCATATGCTTCAGAAATTCAAACGAGTAATGCCTAGCTATATGCTTCAGAGTTTCAAAAATTTCGTGCTCTCCTTTAGTCTGGCCCGCCCAACTTTTACTTTCAAGCTCCGCCACTGCTGCACAACACAACTTGTTGGCATATGTCAAAATGTACTGCAGCTTAGATGACCTAAATGCTGAGCAGTACACCAGTATAGAGTGGCTGTTTCAGTTGCACTGAAAAGAGATTATGTAAACCAGTAAGTAGGTAGCAGGTAAGGAAAATATGGTAATGTAGTCGAAATGCACCCCTTTTTGTGTACGTTGGGGTTTACTCCCAATACATTTATTGTGGTTATGGAGTAACATAACCAAACAATTGATCATGTATGCGGTTCACATGTAAGCATGATACGGAATAAAGACCTTTCAACCAAATACCACCTAATTTAACATTTTCTGAGCCTCTCGATCTCCCTATAAACTACTGTCCTGTATTACATTTGAAGTACGTGAATACTCTTTTTCTTGGACACACGGATAAACCATTTCATTGAGAAAAAGCCGCTAAGATAGTGTGAACGACCAGCAATTTACAAAAAAATACGAAGTGAGCACTGCACCCGCCAATGGCGAGGCCAAGAAAAGAAAAGCAAGATCATCCTCGCCAAGCGACCTACGACCCCAACAACATGAAACTCGCCTTTCCTAGCCTCCAACCATGATTTGCAAGGAAGCGGAGCACAGGGCCTCGAAGGCCGCTTCACGACAGCTGCCTGGAATCCCCAAATCATGACCATGCCACCGGGACCGCCCAGGTGACCCCCCACCATAATGCCTAAGGAGGGAGCACTCATCTTGGACTAGACCAAGCCCTTCACGAACCAATGAGCCCGACTGGAACTGAGGAAGGGGTGTCATCCAGGATGCGCTGACAGTGGCGTACATTGGGCTGCAGAAGCCCAAAGCCCTGCGTAGAGGACCGGCATCTTCACTCGGCACGAGGAGTCAGAGGTGTAACACCCCAAGCCACGCCTGAGTTGGCAGTCATTACTCCTGGTTATCATCTAGGCTCGACTGCCCCACAGATCAACACAAGTCTTTCGACATATATTGGGCTGCAGAAGCCCAACACCTTGCATAGAGGGCCGACATCTTTGCTCGCCACCAGGAGTGAGAGGTGTAACTCCCCAGCCACCCCTGGGCTGGCAGTCATTACCCCTGGCTATCATCTAGGCTCAAGACTGGCCCCACAGACCAACACAAGTCTTTCCGGCACACTTTGTCCTTACTCGTGCGAACACAGGGAAACTTTCCGATCGGTCAACCATCCCCATATTGCTCCCAGCCAAGCATGCTTAACCAGAAGGTTCTTAGGAGATGAGCTTCTAGAAAAGAAGATGCATCTTGTTGATATGAGTAGTACTGTCAACCTTTTAAAGCTAGGATAGGACGTCACATACCCCCACCCCACCCCACCCCTTCAAAGGACCCGACGTCCTCGTGCGTCGGCCCACCAGGAGCAAGGTGAAGCAGCTTGCTGAAGTTGTCCACCGCCGCAGAGAAGAGATTAGCACACAGTCACGTCTAAGGGCAGGGGAGTCACCTGCAGCACCACCAGTAGGCCGCCTGCCACCTGCCGCCTCCAACTAGCTACCTTCAGCAGTCATGCCGGAGAGGTGCCCGGCAGCAAAGGGGCAAGACGCCAGCCAGACCTGACGCTGGCCACGCAGATCTGGGCCACCTGTTGAACGCCACTGGCGCAGTCGACCACCCACTGAGGAGACGCGGGATAGGACCGGAGTGACACGACGCAGCCAGAATACGGCGACCAAAGGATGTGGGGAAAGGCCCTGCTACGGGTTGGTACCGTCTCGCAAGTCACCTTTGACGGCTGAGCCGCTTGGTCGCGGGGAGGGGGGGTGGGTGGGGGGGGGGGGGGGGGAGGTGGAAGTACTTAATACTAAATAGACTACCTTTCAGTTGTAGCTTTGGTAACTTGTTTACATGTATACATTTACAGGCTATAGTACCAATGTATGGAAACTATGAAGAACCTCACCAAATAGGAGAACCAAAGAGGTACCAGGTCGCAGGGCAGGTGCTTTTCCCTCTTGTGTCGTAATAGCTTTATCTTGTGATAGTATAGTTCCTTTTGAAAACACGTTCTTTGTACAGGATATGGAGGTAAAATATCATCATGCATACATAGACGGCGTGGATTTTGTATTTATCGACAATCCTATCTTCCACAATGTTGAGAGTGAAATTTATGGCGGAGACCGAACAGTAAGTAATGTAATATTCTGCTTACTATACTACATTGCATATTTGCAAAAGCTGAGATGATATTTATGTTGTAGCAGCCAGTTGTGTTTTCTCTTTGCCTTTTGGGGTTGATTATTATTGAGATGAGTAGGTCAATTTTTTTCTGCAGGATATCTTGAAACGAATGATCTTGCTGTGCAAAGCAGCTGTAGAGGTAAATTCTCTTGTGACTAAACCATTTCTCTCTCCAGGCACGGACACTCCATAAGAACATGTACATTTATTTCATGGAAATAAATACACCAACACTTAACATGTACATTAACATTGTTTTGCTCTGTTTTTTCTATGATTGGCATCTTTCTTCCTCAATATGCTTACAGAAAACATAATCACCTTGATCTAGGCTCCATGGTGTGTTCCATGTGGTGGTTTTTGCTACGGTGATGGAAATCTTGTATTCATTGCAAATGACTGGCACACTGCATTACTGCCTGTTTATTTGAAGGCTTATTATCGTGACAATGGTTTCATGATATATGCCCGCTCTGTACTTGTGATACACAATATAGCACATCAGGTAACGTTTCTTCTCCTTAATCTCACCTTTTTGTCTGATATGTATTTCAGTATTTGTCCCACTCTTTTGCTATGTATTCCATGGATTTTACATGGAAATGACCATTCTATAGAAGGTATCTTCTATGACAAACATCCACATACTGCATATTTGTCCTTGTTGGCCAATGTTATGAATGTACAAAGCATAGTATTTCTAGTTTCCTGTTAAATAAATAGACAGTTTTTTACGAAAATAAATTTGCTTTTCATGCATCATTACTTATGCAACACCACAATAGACATCTCAAATGTTAAATTTCAAGGTTAGGGCATCTGAACGCCGACCCCCAAAACTGACACACTATTTGTCCGCGGACACTGATGTGGTAGCCGGCCATCCAACCTTGTCTAAAAAATGTCCGCCCCAGTTTTTTTTCTAAGAATGCAACACGCAAAATAAATATAGAAAATAGCACAATTCATCCATAAATAACATGCAAATATCCCTAGTACAACAATAGTTTAAATGTAAATATTACATCCGGAATAACCGGATGTTCAACAAGTTTTTTGAATTCAACGATACTCGAGTCAGAATTGGCACATGTCATCCACACATACCGCCCCTTGAGCTTCAGCCAACAATGTGTGTGCGTGAATGGCCTGCCCTCGGTCCTATAGTACAACACGGCGTCACGTGCAGGCTATACAACGTGTAGAGCAATATTGAGTGAATGAATGAATTAACCAACATGTAGAGCAGCAAGAAGCAAAACTTATGATCTGCATGGTTGAGGCGCCCAATGGTCACATTGTCTCCACTCAGTGAATCGCACAGCAATACTTCATGACGGAGTTGCAGATGGTGCACCATCGATGCGATATCGACTTCACATTGCGTTCATGGATGACATGCATGTCGTAGTCCGAGTTCTCTTTTGCTCATGAAACGAAGCATGCACGCGCTGCCAAAAGATCGTGCCCTTGAGTTCCTGCGTACAAAGTCCACAGAATACGACCAACCAGTCATCGCACAACAACTCATCCTCGATCACCGAGTACCCCGCCATCGAATTACTATAGGAAACAACAAAAAGTTCAACAAAAAGGCTCAATGGCATTTGACCGAACACCTGCCGGGCGTGGTGTCCTCTATGGACGGGGTCGGCAGGGGGGGGGGGGGGGGGGAGGGTACCTGGGTACGGACGGATCCTGGGTGGACGGCGGCATAGTCCAAGGTGGGCAGGCGCGTTGGTGGGGTCCAGTTTGTGGGGGCTGTGGACGTCCGAGGATGCCTGGGCGGCGGCGAGAGAGGTACAATAACTGCATCAGACGAGGAGGGTGCAGATGGAAGCAGCGCGGGGGGGGGGGGGGGGGGGGGGGAGCAGAGGCGAAATGGAAGAGAAGTGGACACTGATGCAGGACTCTGTTGGATGGCAAAATGCGTCCGGAGAGCTCGGTCCAGACGGTTGCGGGCGGTTTGAGGGTCCGCGTTGGAGATGCCCTTAACATGACATGCAAACGATGTCATCAAGATGGGTGTGGTTTCTGGAATGCTGTTACGGGCATTAATTTTGCAAATTCACAAAAAAAAGTCACTCATCACTCATAGCAAAACATGTACATCCTATCCTCACAAGGGATCTAGAAAAGACATTTTTTTACTGGAGAGCACAATGTGTTAGTTAGTGTACATTGTCTTCATAAAAGTAGTTTACAGATGACCACAACAGTATCAGTTAATTTATGTTGTCATTATAAATGTCTTCTCTTTGCAGCCTTGGGTAGTTTTATAGTGTAAATTTGTAATCCTAGTCTGTTTGTTGCTTCGGTATAACGATTATTTTCCATCAAACATATGATCCATCCAGATGAGTTAACTTTAATTTCTGTTCCAGGGCTGTGGCCCCTTGGACGATTTCAGTTACCTGGATTTGCCCAGTAACTACATGGACCTTTTCAAACATCACGACCCATTTGGAGGTGATCATCTAAACATATTTGCCGCTGGAATTAAAGCTGCAGACCGTTTACTTACTGTAAGCCATGGTTATGCATGGGAGCTCAAAACTCCTGAAGGTGGTTGGGGCCTTCATGGGATCATTAACGAAAGTGATTGGAAATTCCAAGGCATTGTAAATGGTATCGATACCACTGATTGGAATCCTAGGTGTGATGTCCACCTGAAATCAGATGGATACAGCAACTATTCTCTGGAAACTGTTGAAACAGGTAAAGCACAGTGTAAAGCGGCATTGCAGAATGAGCTTGGTCTCCCGGTTCGTGGGGATGTCCCTGTGATTGCTTTCATTGGACGGCTAGACAATCAAAAAGGTGTAGACCTGATAGCAGAAGCAATGCCATGGATAGGTGGTCAAGATGTACAGGTAATACTGCTTGGTACCGGGAGGCAAGACCTCGAAGATACGTTGAGGAGGCTTGAAAGTCAGCATTACGACAGAGTTAGGGGGTGGGTTGGTTTCTCCGTCAGGTTGGCTCATCGTATGACTGCAGGAGCTGATATACTGTTGATGCCATCGAGGTTCGAGCCGTGTGGGTTGAACCAGCTCTATGCGATGATGTATGGGACCGTGCCCGTGGTGCATGCGGTGGGTGGCCTTCGAGACACCGTCCAGCACTATAATCCCTATGAGGAGGCTGGGCTTGGCTGGACTTTTGAAAATGCGGAAGCGAACAGGATGATCGATGCGCTTGGGCACTGCCTGAACACGTACAGGAACTACAAGTCTAGCTGGGAGGGACTCCGGAGGAGAGGGATGATGCAGGACTTAAGCTGGGACACTGCTGCTAAACGCTATGAGGAGGTTCTTGTTGCTGCCAAGTATCAGTGGTGACTGGTGAGTTGATCCACGAGCCTACTGATGGTTGTCATTCACAGACGGGAAGACACTTTTCTTGTGTGTTTGCCCAGTATCCCAAGTTGGGCATGTTGGTTGAAACTGGAGGACGAAACCTTTCCTGTCAGAGCTCTAGTCATTCTCAACAAAATCCTAGCCTACTTCCCAGGCGAAAGCAGCTGAAGAGGGGTTTCTTTGGAGGAGGTTTAAGCAGCACATGGAAGATTCAGTGGACAGCGGTAAACATCCTTTGGACTCGAGAAATGACTCAGCGGCAAACATGATGCATTTCTGAAGCTGCCTCTGTTCCCAAAGGATGAGCTCAGTTAGATGCTTCATTGTATTTTGCTCAGTAGCTAGCTCTGGAATCATTGCTTGGTTTATTTGATTGATAGCTGGGTGGTACATCCCGTTTAGGAGTTTGCTGTTGGGTTAGTCATTTCTTAGAGCCAAGTCATGTACTCCCTCCGTTCCTAAATATTTGTCTTTCTAGAGATTCAACTATGGACTACATACAAAGCAAAATGAATGAATCTACACTCTAAATTATGTCTATATACATTCGTATGTAGTTTATAGTGAAATTTCTAAATAGACAAATATTTAGGAACGGAGGGAGTAGATAGACAATTGTAGCATGAGGTTACCTGGTTTCGAGCGCTCCATGTAACTAGAGTAGTTTTTCGTTTTATTCACCCCTTCACGTTGGTCTTGGTTTTGCAATGCTGCTTTATACCATGCTTGAGAATGCCGGTCAGGGTCAGGGTCAGCCGGTGGCTTGCGTCCCGGGACATGCATGTTTCAGTCGAGGGATGTCCAGCCGCCAGTCACATGCAGTGGTCGTGCGTGTTGGCAAACCCATAGGAGATGCTGGAGAAGAAGTGGTCCAGAACAGGATACAAGGTATCACCACCAGAGTGCTTCACCTGACAAGTTCCTTCTCTTCTGTGAAAGGGCTTCTTCCTCCTCCGCCTTGAGGACACGGCAGCTCAAGTGTCCACACCATATAAATGTAGGCATACGCACGTAGCCTCTGCAACCAAGTACCGCATACTCGCCATTGCCTACATTCCTCAGCGACGCAACAAGTTGTTCAACAGAAATCAGCCATGGCCGCCACCGCTGCCACCCCCGGCCGCGCGTACGAGGACTTCGTGCCGCCGCACAACATGGTCACCGAGCCGGCGACCCACACCATCTCCGTCGATCTCACCGCCGCAGGCACGCACCGCCACCCCGTACATATTAGCACCTCTTCTTTGCTGACTTCTTCAGCCGCATAGCATGAGTTGTATATGCCGGGATCAGCTTGTGTTTATTTACCTACGGTGCCGACTGCAGGGTACAAGAAGGAGCACATCAGGGTGCAGCTGGTCCGCAGCCACGGGCTAGTGGTCGTGCGCGGCGAGCGCGCCGTCGCGGGCAACTGCTGGAGCCGCTTCCGGCTGGAGTTCCGCGTGCCCGACGGCTGCGACGTCAAGGGCATCCACGCGAGGTTCGAGGGCGGCGTCGTGCGGGTCACCATGCCCGGGCTAAGGACCGGGCCGGCGGCCGCGGTCGGCGACGTCTCCGGCAAGGAGGAGCCCCCGGCGGCCAAGGCTGATGCTTCCGCGGGAGAGAAGGTGCAGAAACAGCCGGCAGAGGAGCGCGGGGCCGACGCGGTGAAAGATGGTGGCCGCCTTGATCAAGGACACGGTACCCCTGCCGACGACGTCCGGGGAGTGGAGGCACCGGCGCCGGCGTCAGGCCGCGGATACAGCTACCTCCCTGAACGGAGAAAGCTTGTGACCACCGTTGTTGGCGCGGTGCTCGTCCTCTTTAGCCTTGGCATCTACGTCAGGTACAGCTTCGGCCCATGAGCTGAGCAGAGGCAGAGGTGTTGACTACTCGACGTCAGAGGAGCCTAAACGATTTGGCGCCAATTGACGTGAAGTGTGATAGTGCTAAACGGTCGTCGGATTGACTATCTAAATTGTATCCTAAACCTAAACTACAGCTGCTAAAGATTTGTGAATCATGACGGCTTCTTTAATCTGGTACCAACATGTACACCTTTTATTTCACATTCTCTCTCTCTATATATAAATCCTCTGCTCTCTCTCGTGTAAATCAAATCCTAAACCACAAATGTGCTAAATATAAATAAGAATCGAAATTCTTTCTCCTTTTTCGATAAAGAATCGGAATTCTTTTCTCCTTGTTGGTTACTTACAAATTTACAACCCCCAACCCAAAGTATAGAGTTCATAAGCAAACACCTCAACAATTTATTTGTCTTTTTAGGAAAACAACTTTGTCAGAATAAACCTAAGGGTAACACGGGCGGCCCATTCCTTTCGATGATTCTGGCACTCGCAAAAACGAAGGCCCGCATTTCTTCGAAACAATTCCTTATTTAACACTATCTTAAATTTCGTTTCCTTATTTGACACTGAAAACTTTTTTCTTCCCTATATAACAACGAGTCTAAATTTCATGCCCTTTATGACACTTTCATCCAGTTTGAGCCTAAATGACACGTGAAAAGACCCTTTTGGCCCTCATGTGGTATATGTGTGTGGGAGGCAGTAGCACACACATGCATCGGTAGTACCACACACGCAGCGGCACATACACACAGCAACACACATGCGCACTCAGCACACAGACGCAACATTGCTGACCGACTCCTGTGCAGTCTCGCAAGTTATCTGCCTAGTCCCTATTCCTGTTTAAATCGTGCTTATCTCTTTCTAGTAGCATATAGGAGTTTGTTAGCTCATGAGCTGTGTCTGTACATGTACTTATATAGTCACTGGCTTGATCAATACGATGTGGTGTTGCATGTATCTCACTCTCGTTGTATAAGAAGCAACACACGCACGCAGCAGCACACACTGAGCAACACATGCGGCAGCATGCGCGCGTGCGTGCGCACACACACAGAGTATTATTAGCACACACGTGCGCGCGCATACGCACACACGCAACAGCAACGCACGCGTGCTCGTACAAACATACAACATGAAGGGCAAAAGGGTCTTTTCAGGTGTCACTTAGGCTTAGAATGGACAGAAGTGTCATAAAAGGCATACAATTTAGGCTCGTTGTTAGATAGGGAAGGAATCATTTGCCGATGTCAAATAGGGCATAAAATTTAGACACAGTGTTAAATAAGGAATTCTCTCCATTTCTTCTTGTGACGCGATGGCGTTCCCGCGCTTCCGCTCTCCGCCGCCGGTGCAGGCTATCCTCGCCGTCGGCGGCGGTGATTTCTCCGTGCCGCCCCGCCTCAGCCGCCTGGAGATCTCGTGCAGGTAGCTGCCTACACCACCGCCCTTCGTCTCCTCTTGCTTCCCCGGCGAGCGCGCGCGGGCATTGCTGGTATTATTGGAGCCCCGCGGCAGCTTGCTGTCGAAGCACGGCGGCTGTCGGATTTCGGGCTCCGCAAAACCCTAAGGAATTCGAACCCAGGGGCGTGTGCGAAGATTCCCCAACAGCTTCGCCCCTTCCAAGCTCAGAACACGATAACCCCGCTCGATGGCGAGGGAGACGAAGGCACACAAGAGTTTACCCAGGTTCGGGCCGCTGCGAAGCGTAAAACCCTACTCCTGCTTTTGGTGGATTGCCTCACGAGGAGGTTGGTGGATGAACTAGTACAGTGGTGTCTTTGAGGGGTGGTTGCTTCGTGTGAGTGTTTGCCGGGTCGGTCCCTCCTCGCTACCGGGCTACCCAGCCTCTACTTATATCGGCCCGGGTCCTCTTCCCTTATCGCAATGGCGGGAAGGGATCCCACAACGGCCAAATTTGAAAGGGGACAGGAGGTACACCTTATCCTGACGAAAGGCGGTCTTCGCCTGCAAAGTAGGTGGTGGTGACGCGGTGGTGGGCTCGCTGGTGACATCCGTCCTGCCGCGCTCGCTGACCCGGTCTTGTTGCACCGGAATGGAAACCTTTGGCGGGGCTCCTTGGAAACCCGCGTTCGTCCTTGTCTCCTTTGCACCAAAGGGGAAACTGTTCCCTCTGGCGCGCTGGCGCCCGCCTGGCCTGGCTGTCGTCACCCTTGACCTCCTGAGGCCTAGCATTGCATAGAGATCTCCGCCGCTCGGGAGGAGGCCTGGGGAGGCCTTCCCCTTTCGCCTTGGCGCTGTCCTCCTCACGAGGATGGGCCCCTCACGAGGGTCTTGTCTCGCGTGAGGCCGTGCAGGGCCGTACGGACCGCCAGGTGGGCCACACCCTGGGCCGCAGGCAGGCAAGTCTGGGTACCCTGGTATCCAGAATGCCGACAGTAGCCCCCGGGCCCAAGGCGCGCTTGAGCTGGCTCCGAGGGGGAGCCGAAGAAGATGGCCCGGAGCGCCGCGGGCCCTTATTGCATGCGGGCCAGGCTTGGCGTGCGGTGCCTGGTGGGGCGCGGGCGTCCCCGCCCCGTGTCTCCTCGGCAACTGCTCGAACCGACAAAAGCCTGACGTCCAGCGCCGAGCCATTATTGCTTTCCTCTTCCGCGCCCTTGCTTCTTCTTTCCAGATCTCCATCCCTTGCGAGAACCTCCCTAGATCTCTGCACCGCTCCATCCTCCTTCTTGCTCCCTTGGCCCCAAAAGCTTCTCGATGGCTCCCGCCGGCAAGTCGAAACCTGAAGCCCAAAGCTCGGCTTCGGCTTCTATCTCGCCGGCGCTCTCAGAGTCCACCATAGCCAAGGACGGGGACCTCGCCCCGGTGCTTCCGTCGACGGTGGATGACTCCAATGAGTGGGGGCGGACCTTGATATGGTGCGGCTCCGCGGAGAGGCATCGCCTGGCCAAGTCGGCCTACCCCTTCTTCCTCCACAACGTCTTCTCCGGGCTCGTCCCACCCTTCTCCGCGTTCTTCACCGCTGTTCTTGAGCACTACGGGATCCAGGCCCTCCATCTCCAACCCAACTCCATCCTGCTTCTGTCCGTGTTCGCCTTCTACTGCAAGGCTTTCGTGGGCGTGAGGCCGTCGGTGGCCCTGTTCCGCCATTTCTTCAGCTTGCGGCTTCATGACGGAGCTCAGCGGTCGGCATGCGTCTCCTTCATCGCGGTCCAGAGCGGGAACATGCTCTTCAAGGCCGGGAAGTAGGTGGAGAACTTCAGGAACCGCTGGGTCTTCTTGGATCTGAAGGGCAACGACCCTCGCCTGGAGCTCCCCAAGGGGGTGCCGGAGAAGATCCCGACGTGGAGTTCCGCGAAGCTCTCCGACCCTCGGGCCAAGCCCGTCTTGGAGCGGGTCCTTCGAGACATCAGCGCCAGGAAGTTGACTGGGGGAATGATAGTGAAGGAGTTCCTGGTGCAACGCCTGGCGCCCCTCCAGTCTCACTCGAGGCCCATGTGGGAATATCAAGGTGGTGGCGATGACATGAAGCTTCATTCTGCGCTCCTGACCCCCGAGGAGCTGAACAGGGTTATGGCGACCCTGCTCAACGGCGACCCCGGGGACCTTCCTGAGGCCTACGCCCCACTGTACTGCCGTGACGACAAGGCTGATCTGGTCGCCGTGATGCCCAGCTTCGATGAGCCGGGGCTCTCTCCGACCGAGAGCCCCGGGGCCCCTATGGTGGTGTCCTCCGACGACACCGCAGATGAAGAGGACTCGGAGGAGACGGCGGATGACGATCTGGAGGAAGTGTCTCCTCCGTCGCGGAGTGCGCTTCTCCGCAGCTTTGATGACGACGACGCCGGTGAGCCCTCTGCTGCAAGTCCTCCGTGACTTACCAGGATCCTCAGGGGGCCGGGACCGACACCTCGGGCCGCACGATCCGCTTGCCGGGTAACTCCGAGGAAACGCGAGGCTGGGCCTCCTCTGGAGCCCCCAGCTCGCGCCGGCAAGGTGGCTGGAGCGCCCGCCTCACCCCTGCCTGAGCCGCAGCTTGTGGGAGAGGTGGCCGCATCCGGGGCTGGCATGACCTTGCCGGCCGTGGCCCCTTCGAGCGGTTCCACCGCTTCTTCCCACGGGGGCGCCTCCCCGGAGAAGGGCGGGGGCATCCCCGCACCCGCCGAGGTGGAAAGAAGGAGGAAATGGGTCGACGTCGAGGAGTAAGTAACTTCGCTTAGTTCCTGGCCGTCTTCCGGTGGTTTATATGCTGATGATCCCTCCTTTGCTTGGTAATCAGGGGCGCCCCCTTGTCAAAGGCGAAGAAGAAGAAGGCCGGCGTCAAGCCGAGGGCGCCGTCCGACGTGATGCCTGTTCCTGGTGCCTTGCCGGTGCCGGACGAGGCGCCGGATGTCGCGGGCGAGGGGGCTCGTGGGGCGACCCTCCTTGCCACGGCCGTGGAGCCCCCGATGCCCACTGGAGTGGCCGCGTCTGTCCTTGGGGGCGCGTCCGCACCCCCACCTGACGGGCCAGCCCCCGAGGGCCGGCTGGGTGTAGGGTCGTCCGCCTCTGCCTTGCCTGCTGTAGTGGCGCAGCCACCGGTGTGTTCCGCTCTTAACGCTCCTGCCTTTCCCGAAGCAGCCCCCGCCGCCATGCGTGCGCCATCTCCGGGCCGTGCCCTAGCGCCTCTGACTCGTGTTCCTTCGGTCGAGTCAGGCGCTCTGGACGGGGCCTACGCCATCTTGGACCAGGTCCGAGACGCCCTCGGGAGCGCCGACGATCGCCTCGCGAGAGAGCGCTTGGGTATTCTTTGTGGGTGGCTCTAGACTGACGCCTCAGCCGTGGCGGTCTGGGGCCAAGCCGAGGCCACCGCGGCTGAGAGCAGGGAGGAGGCCACGTCGGCCAAGGCAGCCCGAGACGCGGCACTGGCTGACGCAGCGTCTGCCGTGAAGCGTTGCGACGAGGCGGAGGCCCGCCTGAAGGCTCTTCAAGAGGACAGGTCCGCGCTCGCGGAGAGGCTCCGCGAGCGGGGGGAGGATCTCAAGGCCTGCGAGACCAAGCTCGCCGACCGTGTCTCCGCGCTGTCCAAGGCGGCGGCCGACCTAGCCGCCGAGCGTGAGCAGCAGGACAAGTTGAAGGAGAAAGTGGTTGCGGAGAAGGCCCGGCTTGCCTCTCGGGAGAAGGCCCTTGCCGCGGCCGAGGAGAAGAAGGCTGCGGAGCTCGACGCTCTCCCCTCTGTCGAGCTCAGGCTTCACCAGGCGCTGCAGTCCATCTGCAGTGGGGGGTTTACAGAACCCCTGGTAACCCGTGAGAGCGGCTTCGTGGAGCTCTCTTCAAAACTCGCCGAGGTGCTTGAGGGTGCCGTCGCCAGGGTGGAGAACGTCTTGGAGAGTGAGTGCCGCGACCTCTTCTCCGCGGCCGCGACGCGCGTCTTCAGCCACCTCTACCTTCGTGAGCCGAGTTTCGACTTCGGCTCCGTGATTCGCCCGGTTGATCCTGGGGTTCGCACCGTTACGGCGACAGCCGTGGAGGGCGCCGTGAATGCGTTGATGAAGAAGTTCGCCTGCGTCGCCGTTCCCTCGCCTCCTCCTGCGGCTGCGGGGGTTGGTGATGATGATGGCAGTGGCAGTGATGTCGACGACGAGCTCCCCTCGGCTGGGGCGAGTGGCGGCGCCAGCTCCTCCTAGTTCTTCTTCCCGGGTCTTTTCCTGTAATGTTTATTGTCCCTCGTGGAGGCGTTAGACTTGTTTGCATTTTTGGAGACGTTTTAATGCTTGTAATGACTGCTAAGCTGTGAGGTTTTATTTCCTCGCTTCGTTTCCTTCCTGCTTGCTGTAGCGCTCTGTGTCGGCAGGGCCCGGTCCCGCGCATACCTCTACCGCCGTTGGGGCGTCCGGATCACCAGGACGATGCCAAGGGGCGAGGGGCTACGAGACCAGTGAGGCCCCCGAGTCACGATGCTCAGGGGTCCCCCTTGACGTACGAGCAGCCCTCATGAAGGGAACGCGGCGAAGATGGGGTTGACTTGGGGGTTTGGAGTGCCTTGAGCTCTGCGTCGGCAGGGCCTGGTCCCGCGCATACCTCGACCGCCGTTGGGGCGTCCGGATCACCAGGACGATGCCAAGGGGCGAGGGGCTACGAGACCAGTGAGGCACCGGAGTCGCGATGCTCAGGGGTCCCCCTTGACGTACGAGCGGCTCCCATACCTTTGTTTTCGTCCGAGAGGGACGCGTGAAGACCAGGTGCCAGGGACCTGGTGAGGTGGCATGCACCAAGCCTGGCGTAGCCCCCATGCAGCCCCCTCACGCGTGCACCCCGGGGGAATGCTGCGAGATGGAGCCGCGAGGGGTCATCCTGAGGTTGAATGCACCCGCTAAGGCGCCCTCAGTTGTTTCTCCCCAGCGCGGAGCATAGGGCTTCCACGTTGCGTGGGCATAGCCATTGGAGGGCCGTGTCGTCCGCCAGCGCGGAGCATAGGGCTTCCACTTGGGCGTGGGAATGGGGGGCCCTGGCTCCTGAGCCCCCCGGGCGTGTACATCCCATTAAGTTCGTATGCGTGGCCTGCACGGTAGAACTGGGAGGTGTATCTGGGCGTCGTGAGGCAGCTCAGGCCTCACGAGGCCCTACCTCAAAGGCGGGTTGCGCCTGAATCTTCCGGTGGGAATCGCCGCTTCAAGTCCTGTAAATTTTGGAGAAACCTGCGCCGAATGGATTTCCAAGGGCCATCGCATGAGAAGGCCAAACACCACTGACCCCAGGAGGTGACGTGAACGGGGCCGGCCCGCCAGACAGAGCTCAGCCATTGGATTTATCGACGTTGCAAGGACGGACCCGAGCACAGACGCCGTGCCCAGTCTTCTCATGCGACAACTCCGAGGACGAAACACCCGGCACGCGGCTCCTAGGGCGGCGTGAGGCCGACCGGAACCGTGCCGCGCGCCCTGACTCACCCACTCCCGATTAGCTCATGCGAGGGCGAAGCACCAAGGGCCATGCGAGGTGACGTACACGGGGCTAGCCCGTGAGACAGAGATCGACCACTTGGATTTGTCGACGCTGCAGGGACGGACCCGAGCACAGACGCCGTGCCAGCCCTTAATCATGAGGCGGTCGGGGGCAGGCTCATTAGGGCGCAGCGACATTCATGGCGGCGAAGCACCGAGCATGCAGGTTGGAATACTTAGGGAAATAGATCGAAAGCATGTAAAGGTCCAGTTCATGCGAGAAAAACGCGACCGGGATGAGTTCTAGCCGCCTGAGGATAATGCAGCCCGATGGGCGCCCTCAAACTGAGCAAACCAAAAAGTTACCTGGTACGGGCCAAAAGGATCACCTGGCGGCGATGCCGTTGAAGCATGGGGGCGGTCGTAGGAGCTTGGCCTTGTGCCTCCGCAAGCTCGGCCTTCATGAGCCTGACGCCTCAGGAGGCTCGGGGCTCCCGCTCGGGCCCGGCACCTCCTCCAACTCCTCATGGTGCCTGGCCCGGTATGGCACGAACATGGCTCGGGCAAGGCGCTGGAACGTGTCGGCCGCGTTCGCCAGCCCGAAGGGCATGCTGACGTAGCTGCGCGAGTAGGCCCTGCCGTGACTGATGCGCGTCGGCCAGAAGACGTCTGTTTAAGCGGCCCTGTTGATGCTGGGTACGTTGACGCAGATGCGCGGCGCACCGCCCGGGTCGATGACGGCGACGGCGTTGGGTGGTGCGGGGCCGCGCCCACCTCGCACAGCTTGTGCTTCCTGAAGCTCCTCGATTGCTCTGGTGATGAACTCCCGCGAACTTGGCACCTCGCGCCGTGCTCCTTGCTTGGATGGGTGCGTGCCGACATACGCCCCCGAGTTGTGCCCGAGCACCTCCCTTGTCTCACTGGTCAGGTTGGTAGTCCTCTGGGTGGGAGCCCCCAAGCCCGGCCCAAGGGAGGCGCCGGGCGCGCCTTCCTATGCGAGGGAGGATGGGGCCTGAGCCCCTGGCGCGGATCCTGAGGCGCCGTCCCTTGGGTTTTCAGCCCCCTGGCGTCCCTTGGAAAGGAGCTGCTTCTTCTTCTTGGGGATGTCCTCGCAGGGCAGGACACCTCCGTCGTTGTCCGAGTGCTCGGCCACCGCGGCACGGTAGGTGCGCTCGAGGGAGCAGACGGTGTCCTTCTCATCGCAGGCGATAGTGATGACGCCGCCACTCCCCGGCATCTTGAGGACATTGTAGCCGTGGTGGGTAACCGCCATGAACTTGGCGAGGGCTGGGTACCCAAGGATCGCGTTGTACGGGAGGTGGATGTGGGCGACGTCAAAGAAGATGATCTCGGTGTGGTAATTGTTGCGCCCGCCAAAGGTGACGGGCAGGCGCACTAGCCCGATGGGGACCGTGGAGCCATCAGTGACTCCTGAGAAAGGCTTAGTTGGCATGAGCTGGTCGTAAGGCACTTGGAGCATCTCAAACGTCTCGATGGAGGGGACATTGATCCCGGTGCCGTCGTCGATGAGGGTCTTGGTGACGAGGACGTTGCTAATGGTGGGGGTGCACAGCATGGGGAGTGCGCCCGCTACAGCTGAGCATCTGAGTTGATCCTTGGAGTTGAATTCTTATATGCATGATTTCATATCTTTGCAAGTCTCTTCAAGTTATTGGTTTGGTTTGGCCAACTAGATTGGTAATTCTTGCAATGGGAGAAGTGCTTAGTTTTGGGTTCAATCTTGCGGTGTCCTCACCCAGTGACAAAGTAGGGGTAGCGAGGCACGTATTGTATTGTTGCCATCGAGGATAAAAAGATGGGGTTTTCATCATATTGCTTGAGTTTATCCCTCTACATCATGTCATCTTACCTAATGCGTTACTCTGTTCTTCATGAACTTAATACTCTGCAGGCAGCAGTCGGTCGATGTGTGGAGTAATAGTAGTAGATGCAGAATCGTTTCGGTCTACTTGACACGGACGTGATGCCTATATGCATAATCATTACCTTAGATATCTTCATAATTATTCGCTTTTCTATCAATTGCTCGACAGTAATTTGTTCACCCACCGTAATACTTGCCTTCATGAGAGAAGCCTCTAGTGAAACCTATGGCCCCCGGGTCTATTTTCCATCTTATACTTTCAGATCTAAAACCAAAAATACCAAAAATACCTTGCTGCATTATTTTTACTTTTGTTTTACTTTCCGTTCAAGCAATCTATTCTATCTATCTCTATCAGATCTCATCCTTGCAAGTAACCGTGAAGGGATTGACAACCCCTTTATAGCGTTGGGTGCAAGTGTTTGGTTCTTTGTGTAGGTACATCTATTGGGGACTTGCTTGTATCTCCTACTGGATTGATACCTTGGTTCTCAATAACTGAGGGAAGTACTTATCTACTTTGCCGCATCACCCTTTCCTCTTCAAGGGAAAACCAACGCATGCTCGAGAAGTAGCAAGAAGGATTTCTGGCGCCGTTGCCGGGGAGATCTACATCAAGCCATCCAAGTACCCATCACAAACTCATCTCTTGCATTTACTTTAGTTGCCATTTGCCTCTCGTTTTCCTCTCCCCCACTTCTAAAACGATTTTCCAAAAAGATTTGCCTTTTTATTCGCCTTTCTTCCGTTCGTCTTTTTGTTTGCTTTTTGCGCTTGATCGTTTCGTTACCACTATGTCTGAATCTGGGGAGGCTTTCATTGAAAAGGATAGTAATAATCTTGAGGGGAATTTTGACAATCTTGCTAAAAATGACTCTCATGAAGCACCTACTATCATGCATACAAAAAAAATTCGCATAGGTAGCGGTAATATTATTGGAAAAGGTGTTATTCAAGATTTCTTTACTTGTGCTGGTACGCTACCTACCTTAGGAGGGTCTATCCTCAATAAAACTAATAGTCTTGCGGATGCCATAACACTATTAATAATTGAACTTGAGAGGCAATTCGTTCATATGCATCCTTGCATACAAAGGATTTTTCTTGAGTTCTCTAATATTCAGATTGCTTCCGTTAAGCACGCCGCCACTATATTTCTAGCCCACGAGTTTAGATTCATCATGAAAGAGGCTAGTGAAATTTTTGCTCATTATAAAATTAATGGTGGATGTCCCCCCATAGAGGAGATCCTTTTTAATCAAGAGGAAATAATGAGATTGCAATCTCCTGATTATGTTGCCTATAATGAAAATTTGAGGAAAAGGGTCCCTATCGAGGTTTTGGTTGATAAGATTTCTGAACTCAATGATAATTTTGCTATATAGAACAACGGATTAGAGTTCATATTAAGAGATAGACTTATGACTTTCCACCAAAGGAAAGCTTACAATGATGAATTGATTACACACTATAGGGGGCCGAAGGAGGAACCTATCCCTCCCGCACTAGATCTCAAGGATCCATATCCTATTAAATTTAGCCCTTTTGATTATTTTTGCTTGCCACAAAGAAAGCGTGCTGCTGAAAGAAGGGAGTATGAGATGAGCATGGATGATCTCCCTTACTATTATGAAAAGACCTAGATCTATTGCGTTTTGCCTAGCTAGGGGCGTTAAACAATAGCGCTTGTTGGGAGGCAATCCAATTTTATTTTTGCTTTCTGTTTTTTTTTGTTTCTGTTTTGGTGTGTTTTGCACATTATTACTTCTGTAATAATTGTGTTTTCTTGTTTAAATTAGTGTTTGAGCCAAGTAAGACCTTTGGGATGGTCTACAGTGTTTGCAATTTGATTTTGCTGAAAAACAGAAACTTTTGCTCTCAGTCCAGGAATTTTGTAAATTCACTTGAACGTGCTTTTGATCTGAAATTTTTACACAAGATTGATATACAAATTGCCCTGATTTTCCTAATTGTTCAGAATTTTTGGAGTTACAGAAGTATTCTAAGTCTATAGATTTCTACAGACTGTTCTGTTTTAGACAGATTCTGTTTTCTTTGTGTTGTTTGCTTATTTTGATGTATCTATGGGTTGTATCGGGGGGTATGAACCATGGAGAAGTTAGAATACAGTAGATATTACACCAATATAAATAAAGAATGAGTTCACAACAGTACCTAAAGTGGTGATTTATTTTTCTTATACTAACGGATCTCATGAGTTTTCTGTTGAGTTTTGTGTTGTGAAGTTTTCAAGTTTTGGGTGAAGATTTGAAGGACTATGGAATAAGGAGTGGCAAGAGCCTAAGCTTGGGGATGCCCAAGGCACCCCAAGCCATATTCAAGGATACCAAAAAGCCTAAGCTTGGGGATGCCCCGGAAGGCATCCCCTCTTTCGTCTTCAATCCATCGGTAAATTTACTTGAGGCTATATTTTTATTCACCACATGATATGTGTTTTGCTTGGAGCGTCTTGTATGATATGAGTCTTTGCTTTTTAGTTTGCCACAATCATCCTTGCTGCACACATTCTTTTTGAGAGGGACACGCTGAATCGTGAGTTTATTAGAATACTCTATGTGCTTCACTTATATCTTTTGAGCTAGGCAATGTTGCTCTAGTGCTTCACTTATATCTTTTTAGAGCACGGTGGTGTTATATTTTATAGAAATTATTGAACTCTCGTACCTCACTTATATTATTTTGAGAGTTTCTTAAAACATCATGGTAATTTGTTTAGGTTATGAATTTAGTCCTAATATAATGGGCATCCAAGAGGGATATAATAAAAACTTTCATATTAAGTGCATTGAATACTATGAGAAGTTTGATTCCTTGCATATAGTTTTGAGATAATGGAGATGGTAATATGAGAGTCATGCTAGTGAGTAGTTGTGAATTGGAAGAGATACTTGTGTTGAAGTTTGTGATTCCCGTAGCATGCACGTATGGTGAACCGTTATGTAATGAAGTCGGAGCATGATTTGTTTAATGATTGTCAACCTTTGTGTGAGGGTCGGGAGCGCGCGATGGTTAACTCCTACCAACCTGTCCCCTAGGAGCATGCGTCTAATGCTTTGTTTGATAACTAATAGACTTTTGCAATATGTATGTGAGTTCTTTATGACTAATGTTGAGTCCATGGATTATACGCACTCTCACCCTTCCACCATTGCTAGCCTCTCTAGTACCGCGCAACTTTCGCCGGTGCATCAAACCCACCTTCCTCAAAACAGCCACCATATATTTTCCTCAAAACAGCCACCATACCTACCTATTATGGCATTTCCATAGCCATTCCGAGATATATTTCCATGCAACTTCCACCATTCCGTTTTCCATGACATGCACCATCACCTTCATATTGCATATTGAGTCATATTTTGTTCTAGGTATCGAGTTGTAATTTTCTTTTTGAGTTGTAAGTAAATAAAAGCGTGATGATTTTCATTATTAGAGCATTGTCCCGTGTGAGAAAAGGATGATGGAAGCTATGACTCCCTCACAAGTTGGGATGAGTATCTGGACTTTACAAAAAATAAAAGAGGCCAGCGAAGCCCAAATAAAAAAAAGAGGCCAAAGATGCCCACCAAAATAAAAAAAATGAAAAAAAATGAGAGAAAGAGAGAAGGGACAATTGCTACTATCTTTTTCCACACTTGTGCTTCAAAGTAGCACCATGATCTTCATGATAGAGAGTCTCCTATTTTGTCACTTTCATATAACTAGTGGAATTTCATCTTGCACGACCACTTAGTTTTCTTTTTGAGCTTTCATACACTTATAGCTCTAAGTGCATTTGTTGCATGGCAATCCCTACTCACTCACATTGATATCTATCGATGGGCATCTCCATAGCCCGTTGATACGCCTAGTTGATGTGAGACTATCTTCTCCTTTTTCCTTGCAACCTCCACCATATTCTATTCCACCTATAGTGCTATATCCATGGCTCACGCTCATGTATTGCGTGAGAGTTAAAAAGGTTTGAGAACATAAAAAGTGTGAAACAATTGCTTGACTTGTTCATCGGGGTTGTGCATGATTTAGATACTTTGTGTGGGGAAGATGGAGCATAGCCAGACCATATGATTTTGTAGGGATAACTTTCTAAGGCCATGTTATTATGAAAGGACACGATTGCCTTGTTGGTGTGCTCGAAGTATTACTGTTTTTATGTCAATATTAGACTATTGTTTTGAATCTTATGGATCTGAATATTCATGCCACAATAAAGAATATTACATGGATAAATATGTTAGGTAGCATTCCACATCAAAAATTCTGTTTTTATCATTTACCTACTCGAGGACGAGCAGGAATTAAGCTTGGGGATGCTTGATACGTCTCCAACGTATCTATAATTTTTGATTGTTCCATACTATTATATTATCTGTTTTGGATGTTTTATATGCATTAATATGCTATTTTATATTATTTTTGGGACTAACCTATTAATCTAGAGCCTAGTGCCAGTTTCTGTTTTTTCCTTGTTTTTGAGTATTGCAGATAAGGAATATTAAACGGAGTCCAAACGGAATAAAATCTTCAGAATAATTTTTCTTGGACCAGAAGGAACCCAGAAGACTTGGAGATGAAGGCAGGGGAGCCACCGTGTGGCGACAAGCCATAGGGGCGCGCCCTAGGGGGGGCGCCCCCTGGCTTGTGGCCCCACGACAGCCCCCCTAACCCTATTCTTCGGCCTATAAATTCATAAATATTCCCTGGATACCAAAAAGAGCCACGAAAATTCTTTTCTGCCGCCGGAAGCCTCTGTTCCCGTGAGATCCAATCTTGGAGTCTTTTCCGGTAATCTGCCGGAGGGGGATTCGATCACGGAGGGCATCTACATCAACTCCATTGCCCCTCCGATGATGCGTGAGTAGTTTACCACAGACTTTCGGGTCCATAGCTAGTAGCTAGATGGCTTCTTCTCTCTCTTTGCTCTTCAATACCATGTTCTTCATGGAGATCTATCCGATGTAATACTCTTTTGCGGTGTGTTTGTCGAGATCCGATGAATTGTGGGTTTATGTTCAGATTATCTATGAATATTATTTGAGTCTTTTCTGAATTCTTATATGCATGATTTCATATCTTTGCAAGTCTCTTCGAGTTATTGGTTTGGTTTGGCCAACTAGATTGGTAATTCTTGCAATGGGAGAAGTGCTTAGTTTTGGGTTCAATCTTGCGGTGTCCTCACCCAGTGACAATTAGGGGTAGCGAGGCACGTATTGTATTGTTGCCATCGAGGATAAAAAGATGGGGTTGTCATCATATTGCTTGAGTTTATCCCTCTACATCATGTCATCTTACCTAATGCGTTACTCTGTTCTTCATGAACTTAATACTCTAGATGCAGGCAGGAGTCGGTCGATGTGTGGAGTAATAGTAGTAGATGCAGAATCATTTCGGTCTACTTGACACGGACGTGATGCCTATATGCATAATCATTGCCTTGGATATCTTCATAATTATTCGATTTTCTATCAATTGCTCGACAGTAATTTGTTCACCCACCGTAATACTTGCCTTCATGAGAGAAGCCTCTAGTGAAACCTATGGCCCCCGTGTCTATTTTCCATCTTATACTTTCAGATCTAAAACCAAAAATACCAAAAATACCTTGTTGCATTATTTTTACTTGTGTTTTACTTTCCGTTCAAGCAATCTATTCTATCTATCTCTATCAGATCTCATCCTTGCAAGTAACCGTGAAGGGATTGACAACCCCTTTATAGCGTTGGGTGCAAGTGTTTGGTTCTTTGTGTAGGTACATCTATTGGGGACTTGCTTGTATCTCCTACTGGATTGATACCTTGGTTCTCAATAACTAAGGGAAATACTTATCTACTTTGCTGCATCACCCTTTCCTCTTCAAGGGAAAACCAACGCATGCTCGAGAAGTAGCAGAGGGCCACATGGCCGGATGGAGCTCCGGGGCGATGGCGCGGCAGCCCACCAGGCCCACGGGCGGTGCGCGCTCGGGAGGAACCTGGTCTTGATGCTCTTGTATGGCCGCCTCCATGGGCGCCCGGTCGCGCCACTGGAGCTTCGGCGCTAGGAGCGCACGCGCATCAGCGCGCGGCCGTGGCATCACCTGGCAGCTTACTTCTTCTCTCACCCTCGTCGGGGGCCCGCGCGGCTGGTCGTGCGGGCGTGCTTCATGCTTGGGCTCGGGGTCGACGTCGCGCTGGGGAGGAGGAGGCGGCACATCATGAGCTTCGTCGCCTGTCAGGGAGGGTTGGGGCCGGAACGAGTAGGTGAACGCCGAAGCGTCGCCGGCTGCACTGACGAGCTCCGTGACGCGCCCGAGCCAGTCGTCGAGGCGGTTGGGTGCGGGGCGGTAGCGCAACAGCTCGCGCGCCATATTCAGTGCACCCGATCCACGCGCCGGCCCTAGGCGGGCGTGGGAGGACGACCCAGTAGCTGGAACGGTTGATGGAGTGGCGGTGCGGACGTCGCGCCGCGCGGTGTCCGGCTGCGACGAATTCTGCTGCTCGTGGGCCTCCGAGCCCGTGGCGGCGTTGGCCATAGGGGAGGGAGACCGGCGCGCGGCGGTGCAGCCCACGGGCGCCGTATGGGCGACACGGGTGGCACGGCGCTCGGCGCGGGCTCGGCGGGCGTCAGCCATCGGAGCCGTGAGGTGGAGGAAGAGCGAGGTTCGGGCCGCTGTGAAGCGTAAAACCCTACTCCTGCTTTTGGTGGATTGCCTCACGAGGAGGTTGGTGGATGAACTAGTACAGTGGTGTCTTTGCGGGGTGGTTGCTTCGTGTGAGTGTTTGCCGGGTCGGTCCCTCCTCGCTACCGGGCTACCCAGCCTCTACTTATATCGGCCCGGGTCCTCTTCCCTTATCGCAATGGCGAGAAGGGATCCCACAATGGCCAAATTTGAAAGGGGAAAGGAGGTACACCTTATCCTGACGAAAAGCGGTCTTCGCCTGCAAAGTAGGTGGTGGTGACGCGGTGGTGGGCTCGCTGGTGACATCCGTCTTGCCGCGCTCGCTGACCCGGTCTTGTTGCACCGAAATGGAAACCTTTGGCGGGGCTCCTTGGGAACCCGCGTTTGTCCTTGTCTCCTTTTCACCAAAGGGGAAACTGTTCCCTCTAGCGCGCTGGCGCCCGCCTGGCCTGGCTGTCGTCACCCTTGACCTCCTGAGGCCTAGCGTTGCATAGAGATCTCCGCCGCTCGGGAGGAGGCCTGGGAAGGCCTTCCCCTTTCGCCTTGGCGCTGTCCTCCTCACGAGGATGGGCCCCTCGCGAGGGTCTTGTCTCAAGTGAGGCCGCGCGGGGCCGTACGGACCGCCAGGTGGGCCACGCCCTGGGCCGCAGGCAGGCAAGTCTGGGTACCCTGGTATCCAGAACGCCGACAGCGGCTGATGAGACGTTCTGAACCCGAGCCGATCCCCGAGAGAGGAGGAGGAGATTGAGGAAGCGGGGCTGGAGGAGCCCGACACGAATGCATTGCCGGCAGGCGGCGACCGTCGGTGTTTTCGCTGTTGGTGCCCCTGCCAGTTCTCGGTGGACGGCGACGCGGAAACCACGTCGCCGTTCGGTGCGACCTTCTTCTTCTCCTTGCTACCGAGCGCGCCGAAGCACTTCGGCGAGGCGCACCGGCTGCGCTGAAGAGGCACCGTCTGCAACCCGACCCCGTCGCCGAGCGAGGAGGTCGACGAGGACGCGGAGGGGGAGGAGCCTGCCGACGACACGACCACCTCATGGCAGCACACGCTCGATGCCCGCGGCGACGATGAGTTTTCTTGGTCGTGACCGACGGCCGCTGAAGTGTTGATCGCCATCGTCGCACACACGGCGTAGGGGAGCAGCCACGCCGCGGCGATCTGGAACGTCTGAATGGCGCAGACGGAGTTTGGGTGGAATGGATGAGTTGGTGATGTAGCCACTATGCATGGGGCACTGTCATACTCATATGTGTGCGCACATTTACAAATTACACTGAGAGAGACACGGCAGCCATTACGGCTGCAGGCGTGCTTCTTCCCCGAAATGCCATCCGGCCTTTGCCAAAAATCATGGTTAATTTGTGGCGATGTTTAGCTACTTCCATGTTTAGTCAGTTTTTTTACAAAAATAATTCAGATCTACTACTCCCTCCAATTCATATTACAACTTTAATACAACAAATAATAAGGATGGGAGTTATATCAAAGTTCATCGAATCGAAAGTACTCTCTCCGATCCCATTTACTCTACGTGTAAGTTTTTGTCAAAATGTCCATCTTTAACAGATTATTTCCAGGAATACCCTTCCACCTCCGTTTCGCCTCATAGCCAGCACTACGACATGCAAGTTTTGCCAGAGAGAGAACCATGTAGGGAGAGGACCCCGTGGATACGCCAGAACGAGGAGGATAGGGTAGGAGAGCCAATGGCTGCATGGGTGATGAGGACATCACAGGTTCACCTCGTGTATCATCTTCTCATCATAAATCTAAGCTACCAAATGAATCTTCCACAAAGAAGACCTATTTGGGTTGTGACAAGGAGTTGTGACAAACAAATAAATCAAGAGGTGAATACGCTCCTAGCTGATCATAATTCAACTATCCATGAGGACTTTATACTGCCTAAATCTTGTGTGATGATTTTACTCAAGTACAATGTTGAGGGCAACCAACAACTTTCAGCATATGAAGAAACAAGTTCAGCTCATGAAGGAACAAGTCATGAAGCCCATACAACAAGATTGAAGTGAACAAGTTTCACCTCTGATGTAAAGCATGTTTTGGTGACAAGGCTAATTAGTTACATCTCACAGAAGAATAACATGCTATCCCAACAATCTAATGTTGCATGCGCAGTTTCAGAATTCGTCCCAGAACTTGCTGCACCATGCCACACAAATACTACCTCCTTTCCGGTTTATAGGACTCAATTCAAAAATCTCACCAACCAAGGTAGATGGTGAGTGGTGGAATAGTTTTTGTAGTTTGCAAAAATACTCAGTTAATGTGCTCGTTTTACTCAGAAGATTGCTTTTCCCAACGCATTAATTGCAATGCATGCAAGAAATTTAACATGCATTGGTCAATCTTTTCTTAATCTTTGCATGCAACGATTTAATGCACCTTGAAATCTGAACATGTGATGGGAAACAATCAAATTGAGACTTATAAAATGGAAAAACTAAAATTTTGAGATAAGCCCTATAATCCGGAAGGGATGGAGTATATAAGTATCCAGCACGTGTGGGTGTAAAAAATGGACAACATATGAAGTCTACTTTCAAGAAAATCAAACAATGCAACATTTGGAGTCTTGAGTCAAAGGATATGAGAGTTCCAATGCAAGTTGTCCATAGCATTAATTGCAGCGCGAGGCTCCATGCGTTGCAATTAATGATGTTTCACACCTAAGCTAGGAGGGTTGTTCCTAATATAAATACCCCTTCCCTCACTTCAGCCACAACTCTTTAGCAATTTGATTTCAGAATAGGTTAGCTAAGTGCAACCAGAATCTTTTTTTGAGAGTTCACTTCCTCAGCTCTTGTAATCTTGCCTTGTGAGAGGGTAAACTCACTTTGTGATTTTACAACAACAGTTGTTGTGGAGGCGACCAGTTCATGCTTCCAACTTCGTGCGTGGTTGCGTGGATTGGAAACTTAGAGTGTGGTTGGGTGAATACTTGTTGCTGGTTGTTGCATATGTAGTAGCTTGCTTTGGTCTCGTCAGGTTGCACTAGTTATCCATTACCCGACAACGTTGTTGGCTGGGATTGAGGGTTTCCCTCGTACCCTTCAGGTGGCGTTGATTCACATCATCGAGCAGATCCTCCTTGAAGATCGGGCAACCCCGTATTATCTTGGCATCAGAGCTTTGGTTGAAACGGTAGAATCTTGTATCCCTAGCTTAGTTCTTGTTCTTGTCATTCTAAAGTCCAGAAAATAGCCCCACAAAAAAATACCTTTACCTAGCCCCTTTGCAGCCTTTAGTCTGTTATTTAGTGAGTTTTATCAAGTTCTCATCCGTCAGATCTTTGTTTTTAGTTGCCGAGTTTCCCCCATCCATTCTTGTGTATTTGTGTTCATTTTCATGTACAGATTTCAGATCTGCATCCTCCACCAAATTGTGTGTATCTTTGTCATCCGAGTCCGTTTTGGGTGTTTTTGTGCATTTTGGAAAGGCCAGTTGGTGCTCTTTCCATCCATCCATGTTAGATCTGATTCCCACCGTGTTTTGCACCCAGCAAAATCATACCAATTCATGTGTGTTTGCTGCCAAAGTTTCAGTTGTATGTTTTTGTTGTTTGAGCTCATCCATTGTAATTTTCGTGATTCCCCCAAAGTCTGTGTTCAGATCCAAGTCCCTTGTTGAAAGTTTATCAAAAAAGAGGCAAAAGGAGAAAGAAAGATCTGCCCAAAAAAAGAAAGTGTGTGCAAGAAGCAAAAGAGAGAAATTTGGGATTGTTCTTCACTTATATGTTGAGAAATCCATGTTTGTATTGTGAGCTGAAGCGTGTCAAGTGTGCAAAGTCTTCAATCCTTGATTGCAGCAAATCTAATTCCTTGGTGTGACTTGCATGTTCTTCTCTTATATCTCACTCGGTAACTAAGGCATTATAATCTTGTGTGGATGATTACTTGGTTCAACAATATCCAAATTGCAGATTAGTGCATCTTTTGGTACATATATACCCCACCCAAGATCCACCAAACAGCCATGCATGTGCAACCCTAGACTTGTATTCGCTTGATTATCACTCTTTGTATACCAACCACCGGCAACACGGTTGAGAAGGATTCTACACTCACTTGGAAGTTACATTAGCTTCGGTTGGTAAGTGAGGCGAGCTTGAGTTTTACCCAAATATATGCTTCTAGCATTATAGGGATTTTTGCAAAACTAACCATGGCAGGTCGTGAGTACAAGGAACTTCCTTTCTAAGGAAGTGGTGATCCAGAGGAGTACCTTGCATGGGTACAATTCATGGGGTTGGAGTTGAAGAAATTTCCAGAAACAAAACAAGTGCTTTGGGCAACCATGGAGTTTGAAAAGTATGCTTATAAGTGGTGGAAGTACCATCGCAAAAGGAGGTTTGTAAGAACATGGGTCGAGTTGAAGGAGATCATGAGGAAGAAGTTCGTACCATCATAGTATGAAGAATATTTATTTCGTCACATGATGAGCATTAAGCAAGGTCTCAGATCTGTCCAAGCTTATTATGATGAGCTGAAGGTTGCAATGTATCATGCCAATGTTGTGGATACATCTGCAGCTAGGGCATATTTTAAAAGTGGTCTAAATCGTGATGTGACTGCTAGAGTTCATTTGAAATATGACGGTAGTATGCAGGACCTTATGAATTTTGCCATAGATGAAGATAGAAGAATTAAGAAAGAACGTGCGCGTCCACTCATCTTGGGTATTTACTCCCCTTTAGGAATCAATCGTGTGAAAATGCTAAGCAATGTAGATAACACAACTGAGCAAAGCTTGTTTAATACAAGTAACCAGATTTGTGATGAGAGAAGGGTGCTTCCAACACGAGAAAAGAGCCTCACTATTGGTCAAAATTCTGTAGCAACAAATACACATCAAATCCCAAGTGAGGATGAGAGCCACACCGCCCAAATATGTGAGAGTGATATTATAAAAAGTGAGATGTGTGACTCCACTAAAAGTGAGATTGAGAGCCCCACCACAAAAGAGAGTTCGAGAGAGAAACCAAAGGAAATGAAAGTATTAGCTGATACAAAATGTGAGGATTCTGAAACTAACATAAGCCTTTCTATTCATTGCAATGTACAAGTTTGCTTTGAGGAAGAGGAATCCGGTGCTGTTACACTTTCCCACAACATGGAGGAACAAGAAGAGAAGATGAACAGAGCTGATGATTCATCATTTGCTCATGAGGAACGATGGTTTGATCAAGAACATGAAGATGGTATTGAAGTAAGATTGCAGAAAGAGCAAGAGTATGATTGCAAGTATAATCCTACAACAACAGTGCTTCCTACGATTGCTTGTTCTAGTATGCCGAAACCATTGGATGGCATAATTGCCTGTCATTTTGGTGATGTGAAATTAGTGAGACATGAAGAAATGGATGTTGGAACATCTCATGTTCATGCTTTATATTGTGCCATGCTTGCTAAACGTATTCAATTGAGCTGCCCTATCACAAATATTTCTGAAATCAAACATCTGAACTCTTGGTGTAAAACCTACACCTACTGTTTTAAGTTTAATTTGACTGGAAATTATGGTGTTGGCGTGTTGTGGACAAAATATGCATTACTTGCAATAGACTTGCAGACCTGAAAGATAATCATTTGGCCAAGCAGTCTTATGTGAAAAAGTTTGTGTCACGTGATAAGAAACTATATGCGTGTGGTCAATGTGTCACTCATTTGTTTGTCCCCATATGTTCACAATTTGCATGCACAAAACATCTCAGAATCCAAGTTGATGAACGGTCGATACTAATAATTTGTTCTCCAGATTTGCACGAGTTTACTGTGTGAAAATCTAAACTATCATATGAGACATTCTTGCTGGCAAAATATGTTGCGTTGCACATAAATACTTCTAATTTTGGCTTTGAAATGATCACAACATGTTTTTCTTGGAGTAGGAATGATGTGAATGAGTCTGCTATGTCCCTAACTTATATTTGCAAAACAAGCATCAATTTTTACAAACCCAGAACTTATGTTGACCCATTGAGTAATATAGTTTGCTAGTATGAAGTTTTTTTTTCTGAAATTTGGAACGCACAAAATCTCGGTAACAACAAAAAGTGTGACATCTTCATATACCATGCATATACGTTGTTTGTTTCCCTTAGTGCTGCTGCAGCTTATCAAAAACTGAGGATGGTTTATCTTGAAGGAAGGGAGGATGATGAGGACCATCCTAGGCAACTAAGATTGTTTAGCTGCAGCAGAACAATAAGCTTCATTTATAAACATCATGACAAGGCGAGAAGCACGTTCCCTACTGAGATGCAACAACATCAACATGATAAATCTATCATGACGCGCATTCATGGAATGCACATAATATTGTTGGGAACGTAGCATGAAAATAAAAAAAATCCTATGAAACACCCGATCTAATCTATGAGATGCATAGCAATGAGAGGGGAGAGTGTGTCTACGTACCCTCGTAGATCGTTAAGCGGAAGCGTATATTACGCGGTTGATGTAGTCGTACTCGTCACGATCCAATCCGATCCAACGGCGAACAGACGACACCTCCACGTTCAGCACACGTGCGGCTCGATGAGGTCTCCGCCTTCTCGATCCAGCAAGCAAGGGCACGGAAACACGATGACGCGGCGGCGATAGTGGTGATATGGTGCCGGTAGGGCTTCACCGAGCGCTGCCGGAACTACAAACGGAGTAACGGGAGAGGGAGGGGCTACGCCAAGGCTTGGGGTTGTGACACCCTGGATTTTGGCTACAGTAATGACTGTAATTAAGCTACAGTGATGACCATGATCAGCAACAAATCATTTTGCTAAATAGGATATGATCAAGTTGAAATTCATATCTCAATTCAAATTCCACTTCAAAAGCCAATTGAATATTAATGTGATAAAATAAAATAGCAAACAAGAAGAATAAAATGTTACACACTTGTTAAAAATCTCAAAACTAATGTTGTTAAGGAAAACAACATCACCTTGATGTTGGTGTGGACCCCACCATCCAAAATAGGAGCTAAAAGCATTTAAAAGTGCTATTAAATTCAAATGGATAATTCAAACATTTTCCAAAAATGCTCAAACCTTGTGTGGCCATGCAGAATATTGCAAGATATTATTTGGAGCAAGTCACACATTTTTGCTGTAAAGAATTAGAGCTAAAAATAAATGAAACAGAAGCTGTGAAATAAAATAGAAAAAAAGGAAAAGGCAGAAAAAGAAAATGGTTCCTGTGCACTTAGGCCCAGCAGGAATAGTACCAGGCCCAGATCGGCCTAGCAGCTCCCTCGGTCGTCCCCGACCTCGCTACAGGAGGTGGCGACCGAGGCGCGCCCGCGACCGAGCGCGTCCCCGCCGGACCAGCTCGCCGGCGATGGCCCGGAGGGGATAAGAGCGCCCCCGTGCCCCTGGCAAACCCTAGCCCCCTCAAGACCCCCCCACGCTCTTGCTCCCTGCCTTCTCCCTCGTCTCCCCACCGCACCCGAGCGCAGCCATGGCCGCCGCCTCTCCGTGTCCTACGACACCGCCGAGCTCCGCTACTTCGACTGCGCCGAGAAGCCGAAGCCGAGGACCTCTCCTTCACTGGGAGCGTCGTCGTCTTCCACCTTCGGTCACCCGCATCGCCGCCGTCGATTCGCCGCCGTTGCCCTTCCCCGAGCACACTCTCGCACATCTGCAGGGCCACTGTGAGCTGCTGCATCTTCTCACCCTCTCCCCGTCCTCTTCCCATAGCCGTAGCCGTCGCCTCGCTTGCGCCCGAGCGCATCGCCGCGGAGCTCGTCGCCGGCGATCCGCCGATGACCATATGGTCTCGGGCTAGTGCCCGTTAGATTCGTCGCACCGCGTAGCTTCCGCCTAGCCTCTTATTTCGCCCGTTTGCATGCCGTAGCGCAGATCCCGAACCTCACCCAAGAAGCTCGCCGCCGGCGAGGTTGTAGCGCTTCGTTCCGGCCACCCCAGCCGCTCCGACCACCACCACTCGATGCGGCCGAGCTCAGGCTCTCGAATGAGCCTAGCCGCGCTCCTCCCCGTGCCCTGTACGCGTTTTCCGGAGACACCCGAGGCCGCGCCGCCGTGAAACGGATTCACCGGCGTGATTCCGGCGAGTCACCGGTCGTCATCCGACGTGGCCCGACAGGTGGGGTCCCCTGTGACGCTGACGGGTGGGCCCCGTTGACCTGTTGACTGGGTCAACCGCTGACTGGGCACCCACAGTCATTGACATGTGGTTCCCGCCGATTAAACATTTTAATTAAATAGATAATATGTTAGTTAATTAAATTAATTAATTAAAACACTAATTAGTCACTGACTAGTAGGGCCCACCCTCCAATTAATTATTAATTAGTTTAAATAAAACCTAATTAGCTGCTGTGACACTAACCAGTGGGGCCCACTGGTCAGGTTTGACCTGGTCAGCTGCACTGCTGACTGCTGATGTCACACCTACGCCATGATGACGTCATCATTTACTATTCTGGATAATTCGAATTTAAATAAATAATTAAATTCCATAAAATCATTTAAACTTTGAAAAATCATATCTTTTAATCCGTAACTCGGATGAAAATAATTTATATATGAAAGTTGTTCAGAAAAATCCCACGAATCCAAATACGCTGTCCGTTCATCTGTCACATGCTCCTAGCATGATGAACATGGAACTTTTCCATCGAATTCATCTGTCCGGTAGTAGCCCGAGACCCGGGAAATATCGTCAGATATTCTCCCGCTCTGTCTGCAACGTGTAGTACTGCGTTAGTGCATACCTAGGTCTACATATTGTCATGTCATGCATCGTGATGCATTTGTTTGCTTTATATTTATTGTTTCTCCCCCCTCTTCTTACCGGTAGACCCCGAGACTGACGGTGCTGCCGGGTACGACTACACCGTTGACGATCAGCCTTTGCCGTAGAGCAGCAAGGCAAGCAACCCCCCTTGAGCATTCCGATATCACCCATTTCTTTCCCTCTCATTCTTGCATTAGATTTTGCTACTGTATTAGCTAGCTCCTATTTCTGATGCATAGCCTGTTTTTGGATAAACTGCTACTATACCTGTTGTTATATCAACTCCTTAGTATAGGTTGATCAGTGAATCCCCAGTGACCCCCTTAGTCCCAGTTGCCCCTGCTTCTTCATCGACGACCCGACGACTCGAAGACCCGAAGACTCGGTCAACCAACCGACAAGCCAGGCCCCTCACATCACCGCACCCCCCTTAGTTGTACGACTCTGCAGCGCTACTATCGAGTACCGAGGGTGACACCTCGTGAAGTACTCATGATGCTAGCTATGTAGTGTAGTTAGTCGGTCGTGGTTATCGAGGGTGATTCCTCCTTCACCACTCCCGACGATGACTCTGTCGTGCAACCCCTCAAGTGTGGGACCCTCGAGGGTGATTCCTCTAAGTCCACCTTGACGGTTACATCGAGCGGGGACCATTGAGGGTGATTCCTCAGTTCCCGCCTTGATGATTTATACACACAGTTACGATGACCTGGTTACGGGAACATGTTGGTTATGGGTCGGCCCTGAGGGGTACCCACGGGTTGGTGATGATGAGGCGTGGACTGGCGAGAGAGGCCTTTGCCACACATCCTCGAGACGGGGCGACGGGACCGCACTTCATGGGTCGCGCTTGCCCCGCATTAAAAAAATGCTAATGGGTTGGGTATTTGATCTGGGTTGGTAGTTTGGCCTATTACGCACTAACCTTCACGTGGGAGAAGTTATGGGTACTCAGCGTCGTTGTATCAGCCGAAGCTCTTCGGACGTCAGCAATGGAGCGGCGCACGGCGGATTGGACTGGACGGTACAGCTCTTGGACTGGAGTGTGCTAGGTCTGCTTCTGGCCACGTTCACATCGTGCAGGAGCGCGTAGGGAAGTGGGCCCACGACCCCTGTGTGCTTAGGATTTAGACCGGCGGGCTGGCCTCTTCGTTGAGCCTAGGTGGGGCGACGACGTGCTGCTATCCCGAGGCCGGGCATGACCCAGGAAAGTGTGTCCGGCTGGAGGTGATCAGGCGTGTTGGGGAATATGTGGTGCACCCCTGCAGGGAAGAAATTATCTATTCGAAAAGCTGTGTCCACCGTAATAGGACGACTTGGAGTTATACTTGACCTTATACAACTATAATTGTGATTTAATTTGAAATGAATGTTGGCTCCGAGGTTGCTTCCTCGCAGGGAGTCGAGGAAGAATCTCTGGGCATGGTTACTTAATAAAATTGCTACAATATATGACTATATATGAGATACCAGTCTACTCTCTTCTAATGCCGCAAGATGCTGAAGATGCTATTCTTCGATAGGACTAGGCCTTCTCCCTATTCTTGCTTTCTGCAGTCAGTCCAGATATAACCCCTCCCCTTGATAATGATGCATACTTAGTATAGTTCTGATGTCAGTCTAGCGAGTACTTTGGATGAGTACTCACCGCTGCTTTGCTTTCTCTTTCCCTCCTTGATACGATTATCGCGTTCAGACGATGGAGCCCAGGAGATGGAGTGCGCCGGAGATGACTAGTACACCACCGCTGGAGTCTACTACTACGTGGAGACTGCCGACGCTCAGGAGTAGTTAGGAGGTTCCCATGCAGGAGGCCTCGCCTCTTTCGATCCGCTGCTTATGTTTGTGCTAGCCTTCTTAAGGCAAAACTTGTTTAACTAATGTCTATACTCAGATATTATTTGGTTCCGCTGACTCGTGCTTGTCGAGCTTTGTATTCGAGCCCTCGAGGCCCCTGGCTTGTAATATGAAGCTGTATGACTTTAATTTGTTTCTAGTGTTGTGTTGTGATATCAATCAGTGAGTCCCTAATCTTGGTCGTACGCATTGCGTGTTTGTTTAGCATACGGTCGAAATTGGGGGCGTTACAAGTTGGTATCAGAGCCGACTGCCTGTAGGTAGCCCCCTTTCCAACTCCTTGGCCGAAGTTGAGTCTAGTACTTGAAAAACTTTTACTAACATAGTTGTCTGGCTTACGGGCCCACATCTCAATCGGGTGGTATTAGGATCTTTTATTCCTCGTCTATACTCTGGGTTCTGATCTCTCTTCTCTTTCGGGTTAAAGATTTTACTAACTCTAACTCTAGGTTCTCGTAACTACTTCCTCCGGAGAGCCCCTCATTCCAGATGACGGTTTGATTCATCAAAAGACTCCAAAGACACTCTCTGATGTTCTCTTGAGAACTTGTGTTCATCGCTCTTGCGATTACCTTCTACCATCACCCCCCTACGCTTATCAAGGATTCGTTCATCCAAAGTTATCATGTGATTCACAGAATTCTTTGAAATGCTATTCGATCTTCCGTAATCCTCAGTAGCCTTTTGCTCTTGACCTTTCTCACCTGCTTGCATTATGGTTAATTCCATATGTCTAGCAATATTAAGTTAATTCCTTGGTGGTTGTCATTTGATTTTATTGATTCAACATGTGTGTGAATGCATGCAGCCAGCAGTTGTTTCTCATAGATTATCTTTTCGGCTCAGACATCTTTCCAAACCTGAGTTGGTTCTCGACAAATCAACTTTGATTGAATATCCATCTAAGTCCATTCAACTTACTTGTATTTGATCGGAGCATCTGATTTTGATACACCAACCTGGAAATCATAATTCCTTTTGGTATTTAAGTATCTATATCATTCAGATAAACTCTAATCTGATGCCTTGCTTTTTTCTTCCACTGATTGAGTTCCGATACTCATATCAGATCCCTTTGTGGGATGCCAAACCATTGTTGGGTTATTATCCGACAGCATCCTTCACATTCAAAATCCTTGTGAGTTCTTCCCCTGATACATGATGCCATTGGTAAATTGTGTCTTCTCCCTCTGGTAAGTTGTAACCTATGCTTTTGTCAGCCATGCTCTTTTGTCAAACATGTGTAAATTACTCTTGAAGCTTGTGGTATATGTTCCTAAGATGCCCCGATGGGTTGAACCTATGCCTTCTTTAATTCGTGTGAACTCAAGAGTTTTCACGAGTCCTACTCTTCTGGTGTTTTGCCGGATAACCTTTCAAAGCTACAACCTAATTTGATACTTTACAACCGTGGTTCCGACCATGACTGTTCTTCTTTGATCCCATTTATAGACCAGTTTAAGCACTTGTCTTCTGCGGATCAATACATCGGTCCAAGCTTTAATTCTGATCTACATCCGAGTATTACCCCTGGTATCTCGAGAAAATCATGGAGCTGCATAGCTTCTTATAAGCTCCTCATCAGCTATGTTTTCCTTCACTGATTCCAGTTTCCTCGTGTTCTGGGTTGTTGGACACTCAAGGACCCCGATAATTGAATCGAGTCCGCATTGCGATTCAACAACTCTTACTAATCTCCTTTACTTGTGAGTTTGTGTTCGATCATGTCTTTCCCAGCTGTTTGGCTACATCATCATTGTCATGCTAAGGCTTGACCATGCTATTTATATCCTTCATCCCCGGAACACGATTCCAACAGTGTTCTAAGCTTACATCGAGTTTGCAATGTCATGTTGGTTGTCTTGAAGGCAATTTCGACTCTGAGCTAGCACTCTAAACTGTGGTTCCGACCACCCTTCGCTTCATCATTTCTTTGCTTGATGTCGTCGCTGATCGATTACATCTTCAAGAGACTTCTCGGCAAATGTGTCGTAATCCTCATCAGCATTCTGGGCTCTTCCAGGATATCAATTAAATTCATAATGAGGGTGGCATCCTTGTCCATGGTAATTGGTGTTGTCGTTGGCGACATCCTTGCCATCACCTTTCATTTCTTTGTTCCCGTGTTGTTTCTAACCAGAATACTGACAAATGGAAGGTGATGTGTAAATTCAATACTTATGGCATACCAACTCTATCATCTTGGAGTTAATGAACAATAAGTCCATTCTTAGTGTATTGGCTGTTGAGTCAGCACTCTAACATTGGTCGTGCTATTTAGTCTGTATTTCGGGTGCACTTTTCGATTAATGTTTAATTATGGATGTTTCCTTCGGGCATACCTCAATATATCATCTGGTTTTGTTCACTCAATCGTGGAGATCCTTCTTTGTGGGAATCTCAACGAATTGTTGCTGAGCCCATCAGCCACATCCTCTTCTCCCTCATGGTTCATGATGAACATTTAAGCTAGTGTTGGAAACCTTGAAAGCATTATCTTTGTGCCTAGTTCATGAAGAATATGTTTGATAAAAGAAGTGTTTTTCTATAAGTTCACGTGCATTTTTGCCACCGTACTTATGGGAAAATTTTGTTTCGCTTCCTCTGGAATTGTTCTAATTCATTCAGGCATGTGCGAAGTATTCTATGGTTGGATAGATTTGCTACCTTCACTCCATATGTATTTCCTAGCACGCCAGGCCACTGATTGATTTGATTTGTCCTAGTCCAGACTTACACGTGGAACTTTGATATCCTCTATGATGGTCCCCAATCAGAACTTGCTGCCCTCCATTCTAGAAACTTCCATGTGGGCATGAATGTCTTGACCTTGTGTTCAGATGTCTTGTAGTCTGGTAATGATTCAAGTCTTGCTTTTGTCGTTCATCCCGAGATTCTTGCAACATCATCTCGTAGGTCTGTGTTGCATCCTTTTCTCCTCAGGCCTTCTTTGTCTGAAGTATCCTGACACCAACCAGATCTGAATCTCGGACAGATATGATGGTTGGAAAATTATCAAGAGTTATAACTTTGGTCTTTATTACTCGGTAAGGTGATGTTGTAGCTATCACACCTGGCCGGATGACCTATTGTTATAATGCTTTGTTCAGTTAGGGTTGCCATTCTTCCATGGGGGAATTGTAAGACTTATCTTATAAGTTGTTCCTACTGGATCCTTTGTGTATCCAAAATCCATCCTTTACTCGAAACACCATATCATTGCTATCCCGAAGCAAGGATGTGGTATATCGATCATCAAAAGGAATAATGTAAGCTCAATGCTAATTGTTTCTTGATCAATTATTCAAACCCCATTGTATGGGCATGTTATGGATTTTCCTCGCCCCTTTTACCTAAATGGTTATCTACTTGCTATTCTGTCATGTATATCATGCTCTGTTTATTTCTTGGAAAAGATATACTCCTAAAACTTGAGTATAACCACATTTTCCTTTCCATTGGTCTGTTTAATGTGATAAACACATTTTCCTTTCCATTGGTCTGTTAATGTGATAGACACATTTTCCTTTCCGTTGGTCTGGTTGATCTAATAATCACATTTTCCTTTCCATGGGTCTGTTTAACCTTTCTTGAGATTATATGATCTAAGCAGTAATAATTCTCTGCTTAGGTAAACACCTCGGTGAACAAGTCTGTCAGTAAGATCCTGTTACTATTGTTGATAACATTCCGGTAACTGCCGGTGGACGAGAACTTTGCCTGTTGCTCTGCCTCGTTTCTACGAGCAGGAAAATGGTTCTATTCGTCCCCCACCCTTGGTACCGATGTTGTTGCCAACATATCTGACCAGCTATCCTCTGACATGTCTTCTTTCATGACCGTGCAAGTTGGCACCGCTCTTCCTGCTCTTAACCACATGGTCGGCCCATAACCCTCAGTTCCACAGGATCGAAACCTGACTCTCCTGTATATCTTTGATTCCAAAGTATCCTTTGCACTTGGCTTCGTTTGTAATTCCCGAGCCACCGTCCAAGGGATGATCTTTTCGAATACCAGACGCGATATCTATTCTCGTTGCTCTGAACTTCCCCCCCTTTTCTTCATCTGATCAGGCATCGAATGATTGCCTACCCGTTTGAAACTTTTACACCGTCGCATTTTGCTCTTAGTGATTCCTCGAGTCTTAACTTGATAAATAAATCTTGTGTTCCTCCCTGAGTTCGCCGCCAGATGCCCAGCTTTGTTTAGATTCGTTCTTCCAGAGTTTTCCCTCTAATCTCATTCATAGGACTATTAAGATCCCGAAGAAAGGATGACGACTTCATCATGATGACCTGAAGCAGAAACATGAATATATCAACGAAAGGGATCAACTTCTTTGAGAAGAACGACAAAGACAAGAAGACTCGTTAGAATCTCGTCACCAGATTTCCCCCCCTTACTTCTACCTCTTAATTCTCGGGACAAGAATTCTTTTTAGTAGGGGAGAGTTGTGACACCCTGGATTTTGGCTACAGTAATGACTGTAATTAAGCTACAGTGATGACCATGATCAGCAACAAATCATTTTGCTAAATAGGATATGATCAAGTTGAAATTCATATCTCAATTCAAATTCCACTTCAAAAGCCAATTGAATTTTAATGTGATAAAATAAAATAGCAAACATCAAGAATAAAATGTTACACACTTGTTAAAAATCTCAAAACTAATGTTGTTAAGGAAAACAACATCACCTTGATGTTGGTGTGGACCCCACCATCCAAAACAGGAGCTAAAAGCATTTAAAAGTGCTATTAAATTCAAATGGATAATTCAAACATTTTCCAAAAATGCTCAAACCTTGTGTGGCCATGCAGAATATTGCAAGATATTATTTCAAGCAAGTCACACATTTTTGCTGTAAAGAATTAGAGCTAAAAATAAATGAAACAGAAGCTGTGAAATAAAATAGAAAAAAGGAAAAGGCAGAAAAAGAAAACGGTTCCTGTGCACTTAGGCCCAGCAGGAATAGTACCAGGCCCAGGCCGGCCCAGCAGCTCCCTCGGTCGTCCCCGACCTCGCTATAGGAGGTGGCGACCAAGGCGCGCCCGCGACCGAGCGCGTCCCCGCCGGACCAGCTCACCGGCGATGGCCCGGAGGGGATAAGAGCGCCCCCCGTGCCCCTGGCAAACTCTAGCCCCCTCCAGATTCCCCCACGCTCTCGCTCCCTGCCTTCTCCCTCGTCTCCCCACCGCACCCGAGCGCAGCCATGGCCGCCACTGTGACGTAGCCGTGGTCACCGGCCCCATATCGCCGCCTCTCCGTGTCCTACGACACCGTCGAGCTCCGCTACTTCGACTGCGCCAAGAAACCGAAGCCGAGGACCTCTCCTTCGCTAGGAGCGCCGTCGTCTTCCACCTTCGGCCACCCGCATCGCCGCCGTCGATTCGCCACCGTCGCCCTTCCCCGAGCACACTCTCGCACATCTGCAGGGCCACTGTGAGCTGCTGCATCTTCTCACCCTCTCCCCGTCCTCTTCCCATAGCCATAGCCGTCGCCTCGCTCGCGCCCAAGCGCATCGCCGCGGAGCTTGTCGCCGGCGCCGCCGATGACCATATGGTCTCGGGCTAGTGCCCGTTAGATTCGCCGCACCGCGTAGCTTCCGCCTAGCCTCTTATTTCGCCCGTTTGCATGCCGTAGCGCCGATCCCGAACCTCACCCGAGAAGCTTGCCGCCGGCGAGGTTGTAGCACTTCGTTCCGGCCACCCCAGCCGCTCCGACCACCACCACTCGATGCGACCGAGCTCAGGCTCTCGAATGAGCCTAGCCGCGCTCCTCCCCATGCCCTGTATGCGTTTTCCGGAGACACCCAAGGCCGCGCCGCCGCGAAATGGATTCGCTGGCGTGATTCCGGCGAGTCACCGGTCGTCATCCGACGTGGCCCGACGGGTGGGGTCCCCTGTGACGCTGACGGGTGGGCCCCGTTGACCTGTTGACTGGGTCAACCGCTGACTGGGCACCCACAGTCACTGACATGTGGGTCCCGCCGATTAAACATTTTAATTAAATAGATAATATGTTAGTTAATTAAATTAATTAATTCAAACACTAATTAGTCACTGACTAGTAGGGCCCACCCTCCAATTAATTATTAATTAGTTTAAATAAAACCTAATTAGCTGTTGTGACACTGACCAGTGGGGCTCACTGGTCAGGTTTGACCTGGTCAGCTGCACTGCTGGCTGCTGATGTCACACCTACGCCATGATGACGTCATCATTTACTATTCTGGATAATTCGAATTTAAATAAATAATTAAATTCCAGAAAATCATTTAAACTTTGAAAAATCATATATTTTAATCCGTAATTCGGATGAAAATAATTTATACATGAAAGTTGTTCAGAAAAATCCCACGAATCCCAATACGCTTTTCGTTCATCAGTCACATGCTCCTAGCATGATGAACATGGAACTTTTCCATCGAATTCATCTGTCCGGTAGTAGCCCGAGACCCGGGAAATATCATCAGATATTCTCCCGCTCTGTCTGCAATGTGTAGTACTGCGTTAGTGCATACCTAGCTCTACATATTGTCATGTCATGCATCGTGATGCATTTGTCTACTTTATATTTATTGTTTCTCCCCCCTCTTCTTACCGGTAGACCCCGAGACTGACGGTGTTGCCGGGTATGACTACACCGTTGACAATCAGCCTTTGCCGCAGAGCAGCAAGGCAAGCAACCCCCCTTGAGCATTCCGATATTGCCCATTTCTTTCCCTCTCATTCTTGCATTAGATTTTGCTACTGTATTAGCTAGCTCCTATTTCTGATGCATAGCCTGTTTTTGGATAAACTGCTACTATACCTGCTGTTATATCAACTGCTTAGTATAGGTTGATCAGTGAATCCCCTGTGACCCCCTTAGTCCCAGTTGCCCCTGCTTCTTCATCGACGACCCGACGACTCGAAGACCCGAAGACTCGGTCAACCGACCGACAAGCCAGGCCCCTCACATCACCGCACCCCCCTTAGTTGTACGACTCTGCAGCGCTACTATCGAGTACCGAGGGTGGCACCTCGTGAAGTACTCATGATGCTAGCTCTGTAGTGTAGTTAGTCGGTCATGGTTATCGAGGGTGATTCCTCCTTCACCACTCCCGACGATGACTCTGTCGTGCAACCCCTCAAGTGTGGGACCCTCGAGGGTGATTCCTCTAAGTCCACCTTGACGGTTACATCGAGCGGGGACCATTGAGGGTGATTCCTCAGTTCCCGCCTTGATGATTTATACACATAGTTACGATGACCTGGTTACGGGAACATGTTGGTGATGGGTCGGCCCTGAGGGGTACCCACGGGTTGGTGATGATGAGGCGTGGACTGGCGAGAGAGGCCTTTGCCACACATCCTCGAGACGAGGCGACGGGACCGCACTTCATGGGTCACGCTTGCCCCGCATTAATGAAATGCTAATGGGTTGGGTATTTGATCTGAGTTGGTCGTTTGGCCTATTACGCACTAACCTTCACGTGGGAGAAGTTATGGGTACTCAGCGTCGTTGTATCAGCCGAAGCTCTTCGGACGTCAGCAATGGAGTGGCGCACGCCGGATTGGACTGGACGGTACAGCTCTTGGACTGGAGTGTGCTAGGTCTGCTTCCGGCCGCGTTCGCATCGTGCAGGCGTGCGTAGGGCAAGTGGGCCCACGACCCCTGTGTGCTTAGGATTTAGACCGGCGGGCTGGCCTCTTCGTTGAGCCTAGGTGGGGCGGCGACGTGCTGCTATCCCGAGGCCAGGCATGACCCAGGAAAATGTGTCCGGCCGGAGGTGATCAGGCGTGTTGGGGAATATGTGGTGCACCCCTGCAGGGAAGAAATTATCTATTCGAATAGCCGTGTCCACGGTAACATGACGACTTGGAGTTATACTTGACCTTATACAACTATAATTGTAATTTAATTTGAAATGAATGTTGGCTCCGAGGTTGCTTCCTCGCAGGGAGTCGAGGAAGAATCTCTGGGCGTGGTTACTTAATAAAATTGCTACAATATATGACTCTATATGAGATACCAGTCTACTCTCTTCTAATGCCGCAAGATGCTAGTCTTCGATAGGACTAGGCCTTCTCCCTATTCTTGCTTTCTACAGTCAGTCCAGATATAACCCCTCCCCTTGATAATGATGCATACTTAGTATAGTTCTGATGTCAGTCTTGCGAGTACTTTGGATGAGTACTCACCGCTGCTTTGCTTTCTCTTTCCCCCTCGATACGATTATCGCGTTCAGACGATGGAGCCCAGGAGATGGAGTGCGCCGGAGACGACTACTACACCGCCGCTGGAGCCTACTACTACGTGGAGACTGCCGACGCTCAGGAGTAGTTAGGAGGTTCCTAGGCAGGAGGCCTCGGCTCTTTCGATCCGCTGCTTATGTTTGTGCTAGCCTTCTTAAGGCAAAACTTGTTTAACTAATGTCTGTACTCAGATATTATTTGCTTCCACTGACTCGTGCTTGTCGAGCTTTGTATTCGAGCCCTCGAGGCCCCTGGCTTGTAATATGAAGCTGTATGACTTTAATTTGTGTCTAGTGTTGTGTTGTGATATCAATCAGTGAGTCCCTAATCTTGGTCATACGCATTGCGTGTTTGTTTAGCGTACGGTCGAAATTGGGGGCGTTATAGGGGTGCCGCTGCCCTCCCTTCCCCTCACTATTTATAGGGGCAAGGGGAGGGGGTGGCTTGTCCCCCAAGGCAAGGGGGCGCCCCCTTAGGGTTTCCCCCTCCCAACACTAGGCGCATGGGCCTTGGGGGGGATTGGTACCCAACCCACCAGGGGCTGGTGTGCCCCCTCTTCAGCCCATGTGCCCCCAGGGCAGGTGGGACTCTCCCGGTAGACCCCCCGGCGACCCCTCGGCACTCCGAGTACAGTGCCGGAAATACCCAAAACTTTTCCGGAACCCGAATATAACCTTCCCATACATAAATCTTTACCTCCGGACCATTCTAGAGCTCCTCGTGACGTCTGAGATCTCATCCGGGACTCTAAACAACATTCAATAACCAACATACATATCCCAATATTATGTTGGAAATATGCCCTAGAGGCAATAATAAAGTGGTTATTATTATATTTCCTTGTTCATGATAAATGTTTATTATCCATGCTATAATTGTATTGACTGGAAACAAATATTCCCTCAAGTTCTATCGACCACCGATACAACTCTACGCACACTTTAACGTTTGCTTTACCTAGAACAAGTATGAAACTACTTTGTAGGTGATAGGATAGTTTGCACGAATAAAACTAGAAGTACTTTGCGGGAAATAAAACTATGAGTAAAAAGCAAGATAATGAAAGTTAGTTGTTTAGTAGAAAGCTTTTGTCAAACAAGAAGGTTATTTGTCCCTAGGCAATTGATAACTAGACCGGTAATCATTCTTGCAATTTTATATGAGGGAGAGGCATGAGCTAACATACTTTCTCTACTTGGATCATATGCACTTATGATTGGAACTCTAGCAAGCATCCGCAACTACCAAAGATCATTAAGGTAAACCCCAACCATAGCATTAAGTATCAAGTCCTCTTTACTCCCATATGCAACAACCCACCTACTCGGGGCTATGTATTCTGTCACTCACGCCACCCACCATAGGCAAATCATGAACACATTGCAACACCCTACAGCGAGGATTCCTCACGTTTGCGCGAGACGGAGGGCACCGTAGGACAGCACCATAATAAAATATACAATCATACCAACCACGATCCTCAATTAGCCCATAGGACAAAGCGCATCTACTCAAACATCATAGGATAGGCATATATCATTGGGAAATAGTATATGGAGTTGAGCACCATGTTTAAGTAGAGATTACAGTGGGGAGAAGGGGAGTTACACCGCTGCATAAAGGGGGAGAGAGTTGGTGTTGACGGCGGCGAAGTTGTTGGAGTAGATCGCCGTCACGATGCTTGCCCCGGCGGTGTTTCGGCGCCACCGGGAGAGAGGGGGAGAGAGCCCCCCTCCTTCTTCTTCTTCCTTGGCCTCCCCCCAAGATGGGAGGAGAACTCCCCCTCTGGTCCATGGCCGCCATGGTGGCGGAGGGGGAGGAGCCCCTCCTAGATTGGATCTCCCTCTCTGTTCTCTTCTGTTTCGCGTTCCTGTTTTCTGGCCGAAAACCATTTCTTATATTCCCGGAGATCCGTAACTCCGATCGGACTGAAATTTTGAGGGGATTTTTATCCAAAAATTAGCTTCCTTGAGGCCAAAGGAGAGCTCCAACCGACATACGAGGTGAGCACAACCCACCAGGGCGTGCCTGGGCCCCCTGGCCGCGCCCTGTAGTCTTGTGGAGGCTGTGCGCCTCCGGTTGCGTTGATTCCACTTCTCAAAATTCATAAATATTCCAAAAAAATATCCGGAAATTTTTATCATGTTTGGACTTCGTTTGATATGGATATTCTGCGACACAAAAAACATGCAACAAACAGGAACTCGCACTGGGCACTGGATCAATAGGTTAGTCCAATAAATCATATAAAATGTTGCCAAAAATATGTCAAAGTTGTATAATATTGGCATGAAACAATCAAAAAATTTAGATACGACGGAGACGTATCAACATCCCCAAGCTTAATTCCTGCTCGTCCTCGAGTAGGTAAATGATAAAAAAAGACAATTTTTGATTTGGAATGCTACCTAGCATAATCTTGATCATATATCTAATCATGGCATGAATATTAAGACACAAGTGATTCAAAGCAATAGTCTAGTTTTGATATAAAGACATTAATACTCAGGCATCCCAACAAACAATCATGTCTTTCAAAATATCAAGGCTAAAGAACGCTATCCCTACAAAATCATATAGCATTGTCATGCTCTGTCTTCTTAACACAAAGTATAAATCATGAACTACCCCGGTGTCAGCCAAGCAATTTGTTCCTACCTTTTAACGCGCTTCAGCATTTTCAACTCTCACGCAATACATGAGCGCAATCCATGGATATAGCACCATGGGTGGAATAGAATATGGTGGTAGGTTTCAAAGGGGTAAAAGTGGAGAAGAAAGTCTCGCATCAACTCAGCGTATCAACGGGCTATGGAGATGCCCATCAATAGATATCAATGCGAGGAGTAGGGATTGCCATGCAACGAGTGCACTAAGAGCTATAAGTGTATGAAAGCTCAATATGAAAACTAAATGGGTATGCATCTAATTCCCACTAGTATATGAAAGTGACAACACAGGAGACTCTCTATATGAAAAACATGGTGCTACTTTGAGCACAAGTGTGGAATTAGCATGCCCCTTCTACTTCTTTCATTTTTTTTCTTTTTTTCTTCTTCTTTTTTCTTTTACTTTTTTTTCTATTTTTTTTCTTTTCCCTTTTTTTTCTTTGTCCGGAGCCTCATCCCGACTTGTGGGGGAATTATAGTTTCCATCATCCTTTCATCACCGGGGCATGCTCTAATAATGAATAATGATGATCATCACGCTTCTATTTACTTACAACTCAATACTACAACGACAGTAGAACAAAGTATGACTCTATATGAATGCAATGATCTAGCGTAGCAAAGATATCAAAAAAACAGACGAGCCATGAAAACATCATGCTAGCTATCTTACGATCATGTAATGCAATATGACAATGAATGCTCAAGTCATCAAAACGGAGGCGGTGGAAGTTGCATGGCAATATATCTCGGAATGGCTATGGAAATGCCATAATAGGTAGGTATGGTGGCTGTTTTGAGGAAGATATAATAAGGCTTATGTGTGATAGAGCGTATCATATCACGGGGTTTGGATGCACCTGCGAAGTTTGCATCGACTCTCGAGGTGAGAAAGGGCAATGCACGGTACCGTAGAGGCTAGCAAATTGCGGAAAGGTAAGAGTGTGTATAATCCATGGACTCACATTAGTCATAAAGAACTCACATACTTTTTGCAAAAGTTTTATTAGCTCTCTCGAAGCAAAGTATTACTACGCATGCTCCTAGGGGGGAGGTTGGTAGGAGTTAACCATCGCGCGCCCCCGACCATCACACAAAGATAGACAATCAAGAATAAATTGTGCTCCAACTTCCTAGCATAACGGGAGACTATACGTGCATGCTTCGGGAATGACAAACCTTAACACCAATATCTTACTAAACACAATCATCCACTAGTACCTCCCACATATTATCATCTCTATATCGCAAAACTATTGCAAGGAACCAAACGTATCATATTCAGTGATCCCTAAGTCTTATGTAGGATTTTATGACTAACCATGCAAATGACTAATTCCTGTTGACTCTCTAAATAGATATAAGTGAAGCAAGAGAGTTTAATTCTTTACACAAAAGACCATGCTCTAATAAATATAAGTGAAGAAAAAGAGCATTCTACAAATAACGGTTTTCTATGTGAAGAGAAACAGGCAATCCAAACTTCAAATGATATAAGTGAAGCACATGAAGCATTCTATAAAGCCATACTCAAAAGATATAAGTGAAGTGCAGTGAGCATTCTATAAATCAACCATGGACTATCTCATACCAGCATGGTGCATAAACTAAGCGCAAAAGACGCTCCAAGATTTGCACATATCACATGAATGAAACGAATCCGAAAACTTACCGATACTTGTTGAAGAAAGATGGGATGCCTTCCGGGGCATCCCCAAGCTTAGATGCTTGAGTCTCCTTGGATATTTACTTGGGGTGCCTTGGGAATCCCCAAGCTTGAACTCTTGCCTATCCTTCATCTCCTCATATCGAGACCTCCTCGATCTTCTAACACTTCATCCACACAAAACTTAACAGAAGACTGGTAAGATCCGTTAGTATAATAAAGCAAAATACTACTCTAAGTATTGTTGCAAACCAATTCATATTTTATATTTGCACTATCCCTGCGGTATTATAACTTTTCTATGGCTTACACCACCGATAAAATCGATAGTTTCATCAAAACAAGCAAAACAATGCATCAAAAACAGAATCTGTCTTAAACAGGACAGTCTGTAGTAATCTGAACTTTGACCATACTTCTGTAACTCCAAAAATTCTGAAAAATTATGAAAAATTAAACATTTTGTATAGCAATACTGTTTAAAAAATTGAGAGACTTTTGACATTCCAGTAAAAAAATGAAAATTCACGCACTACAGCCAAAGTTTCTGTTTTTACACCGCACATACCAACAAGCAATCTAATCATCCTAAAGGCAAATCTTGGTACATTATTTTTATAATACAATGGATTTGTACAAGGGGATAATTATTTTTGTTGGAAAATTTTCCGTGATTCAAGATTCACAAAGTTTCCATGGGCATGAACAAAAGTTCAAGGACGTCCCCCACTTCAACGATGCTCATCATCTCTCTCACTTTCACCTTTCCTTTTGTGAAGTTTTAGGTTCCCCCCTATATTTTTTTGTTTTTAAACTTTATAAAAGAACACAACAGAAATAAATGACTCTCTAAAACTTCCGGGTTGTCTCCCTGGCAGCGCTTTCTTTAAAGCCATTAAGCTAGGCATAAAGTGCTCAAGTAATTGATCCACCCGGATCCCAAGGTATATCAATGCCAATTTTGATTAGCAATGATTTTTAATTTAGTAGTGAGCACAAAGTGATATATCATGCAATGACGAAGTCTAACTCTCTTCCTATGCATTGCCATGTCATACAAGAACAATTCATGCACATCAAGTAAAGGCCAATGCATAGTATAAACGGTTTCTTGCAATTTTATAGTATTGGAAACATAATGATGTGAGGATGTAGTTCCTCTCTCATAATAATTGCAAGTAGGAGCATCAAGCACATGCATATTATATTCTTCAAAATCATCATGTGTAGTAGCAAAACGCAACCCATCAATATAATCCTTAATAAGAGCAAACTTCTCCGATATAGTGTAGTTGGGAGAGTTCAAAAAGATAATAGGACTATCATGCATGGGTGCAATAGCAACAATTTCATGCTTAACATAAGGAACTATAGCAAGTTCATCTTCATAAGCATAATTTATATTGGCATCATGGCCACAAGCATAGCAAGTATCAAGTTCATCAAAAAGGGATATTTCAAATGAATCCAAGGGGTCATAGCAATTATCATAGCAGTCATCATAGCATTCATCCTTCGATATGTGCGAAGGGAAATTAAACAATGTATGAGTTGAAGAGTTACTCTCATTAGAACATGGGCACGGGTAGCTAATCCGCTCTTCCTCCTTTTGTTCTTCGCTCTCCTCCTCATCTTTTTCATCTAATGAGCTCACAGTTTCAGCCATTTCTTCTTCCATAGATTCCTGTAAAATATTAGTCTCTTCCAAGGCAGCGGTCATTCTTTCAATAAATTCAATAATATCAGCATTGCAATCATAATTCTCATAGCAATATTTAAGTATGAATAAAATTTCACATTCGTAAGGAACATCATCATCATACTTTTCAAGCAAAGAAGCAATTTCATAAGCACAATTAAAAACAACAAATTCTTCTATTCGTTCCATATCATAGTAATCATAAATACCTTTAGCATAAGAAGCTAAGGTTTCATTATCATTAAATTTGCATTGAAAGGGAAGGTGTCAAGCTTCAATATTAGAGCAACAAGTAAAGTCACATCTCGAGCATGCATCCCAAGCAAACCATTCCAGTATTCTAATTTGATCACATAAGTGTTTCCCTTTTTGAGATAAGCGATAATCCCTAAAGTACTCACGTTGATCCAATGTGTATCCCATTATAAAGTTCCTTGAGTATTTCTCGGGATTATCGAAGGAGTAATTAACGTGTTTCACATAACTAGCATCGAGGGTTTTAGGTGGTTCCCCATCTCCATGAGTAGCAAGTACCACTAATTTTTTTGTGTTTCATGTTCCATATCCATAACTAAAGATATAAAACAACTAATAACAGAAAATAAAAATTACTTAGTGATAAAGCAAACAAGCACACACGAGAATATTCACCCCTACGCTATCGCTCCCCGGCAACGGCGCCAGAAAAAGGTCTTGATAACCCACAAGTGTAGGGGATCGTTTGTAGCCTTTTTCGATAAGTAAGAGTGTCGAACCCAATGAGGAGCTAAAGGTAGAACAAATATCCCCTCAAGTTCTATACGATACAACTCTACGCACACTTTAACGGTTGCTTTACCTAGAACAAGTATGAAAATACTTTGTAGGTGATAGGATAGTTTGCATGAATAAAACTAGAAGTACTTTGCGGGAAATAAAACTACGAGTAAAAAACAAGATAATGAAAGTTAGTTTTTTAGTAGAAAGCTTTTGTCAAACAAGAAGGTTATTTGTCCCTAGGCAATTGATAACTAGACCGGTAATCATTCTTGCAATTTTATATGAGGGAGAGACATGAGCTAACATAATTTCTCTACTTGGATCATATGCACTTATGATTGGAACTCTAGCAAGCATCCACAACTACTAAAGATCATTAAGGTAAAACCCAACCATAGCATTAAGTATCAAGTCCTCTTTACTCCCATATGCAGCAACCCACCTACTCGGGTCTGTGTATTCTATCACTCACGCCACCCACCATAGGCAAATCATGAACACATTGCAACACCCTACAGCGAGGATCCCTCACGTTTGCGCGAGATGGAGGGCACCATAGGACAGCACCATAATAAAATATACAATCATACCAACCACGTTCATCAATTAGCCCATAGGACAAAGCGGATCTACTCAAACATCATAGGATAGCCATATATCATTGGGAAATAGTATATGGAGTTGAGCACCATGTTTAAGTAGAGATTACAGCGGGGAGAAGGGGAGTTACACCGCTTCATAGAGGGGGAGAGAGTTGGTGTTGACGGCGGCAAAGTTGTTGGAGTAGATCGCTGCTACTTCTTGAGCTTGCGTTGGTTTTCCCTTGCAGAGGAAAGGGTGATGCAGCAAAGTAGATAAGTATTTCCCTCAGTTGTTGAGAACCAAGGTATCAATCCAGTAGGAGGTACAAGCAAGGCCCCAATCTATGCACCTGAACAAACAATCAAACACTTGCACCCAACGCTATAAAGGGGTTGTCAATCCCTTCACGGTTACTTGCAAGGATGAGATCTGATAGAGATAGATATAAAAGATCACTAAAACGAAAACTAAAATAAAAGTAAATAAATTGCAGCAAAGTATTTTTGGTATTTTTGGTTTATAGATCTGAAAATATAATATGGAAAATAGACCCGGGGGTCATAGGTTTCACTAGAGGCTTCTCTCTTGAAGGAAAATAATACGGTGGGTGAACAAATTACTGTCGAGCAATTGATAGAAAAGCGCATAGTTATGATGATATCCAAGGAAATGATTATGCATATAGGCATCACGTCCGTATCAAGTAGACCGAAACGATTCTGCGTCTAGTACTATTACTCCACACATCGACCGACTCCTGCCTGCATCTAGAGTATTAAGTTCATGAAGAACAGAGTAACGCATTAAGTAAGATGACATGATGTAGAGGGACAAACTCAAGCAATATGATGAAAACCCCATCTTTTTATACTTGATGGCAACAATACAAATACGTGCCTCGCTATCCCTACTTTGTCACTGGGTGAGGACACCACAAGATTGAACCCAAAACTAAGCACTTCTCCCATTGCAAGAATTACCAATCTAGTTGGCCAAACCAAACCAATAACTCGAAGAGACTTGCAAAGATATGAAATCATGCATATAAGAATTCAGAGAAGATTCAAATAATATTCATAGATAATCTGATCATAAATCCACAATTCATCGGATCTCGACAAACACACCGCAAAAGAGTATTACATCGGATAGATCTCCATGAAGATCATGGAGAACATGGTATTGAAGATCATAGAGAGAGAAGAAGCCATCTAGCTACTAGCTATGGACTCGAAGGTCTGAGTAGAACTACTCACGCATCATCGGAAGGGCAATGGTGTTGATGTAGATGCCCTCCGTGATCGAATCCCCCTCCCGTAGATTACCGGAAAAGGCCCCAAGATGGGATCTCATGGGAACAGAGGCTTGCGGCGGCGGAAAAGTATTATCGTGGCTCTCTTTGGTATTGGGGGAATATTCCTGAATTTATAGGCGAAGAATTAGGGTTGGAGGAGCTACGGGGGGCCCACAAGCCCTGGTGGCTTGTGGCCCACCCGTAGGTCTTCTGGCCTCTTCTCGAAGCCTCCTGGGTTCCTTCTGGTCCAAGAAAAATTAGCGTAGAATTTTATTCCGTTTGGACTCCGTTGGATATTCCTTTTCTGCAATACTCAAAAACAAGGAAAAACATAAACTGGCACTGGGCACTAGGTTAATAGGTTAGTCCCAAAAATAATATAAAATAGCATATTAATGCATATAAAACATCCAAAATAGATAATATAATAGCATGGAACAATCAAAAATTATAGATACGTTGGAGACGTATCAGCATCCCAAGCTTAATTCCTGCTCGTCCTCGAGTAGGTAAATGATAAAAACAGAATTTTTGATGTGGAATTCTACCTAACATATTTATCCATGTAATATTCTTTATTGTGGCATGAATGTTCAGATCCATAAGATTCGAAACAAAAGTTTAATGTTGACATAAAAACAATAATACTTCAAGCATACTAACAAAGCAATCGTGTCTTTTCAAAATAACATGGCCAAAGAAAGTTATCCCTACAAAATCATATGGTCTGGCTATGCTCCATCTTCCCCACACAAAGTATTTAAATCATGCACAACCCCGATGACAAGTCAAGCAATTGTTTCACACCTTTTATGTTATCAAACCTTTTCAACTTTCACGCAATACATGAGCGTGAGCCATGGATATAGCACTATAGGTGGAATAGAATATGGTGGAGGTTGTGAGGAAAAGGAGAAGATAGTCTCACATCAACTAGGCGTATCAACGGGCTATGGAGATGCCCATCAATAGATATCAATGTGAGTGAGTAGGGATTGCCATGCAACGGATGCACTAGAGCTATAAGTGTATGAAAGCTCAAAAAGAAACTAAGTGGGTGTGCATCCAACTCGCTTGCTCACGAAGACCTAGGGCAATTTGAGGAAGCCCATCATTGGAATATACAAGCCAAGTTATATAATGAAAAATTCCCACTAGTATATGAAAGTGACAAAATAGGAGACTCTCTATCATGAAGATCATGGTGCTACTTTGAAGCACAAGTGTGGAAAAAAGATAGTAGCATTGTCCCTTCTCTCTTTTCTCTTTTTTTTTGGGTGGGCATCTTTGGCCTCTTTTTTTTATTTGGGCTTCATTCGCCTCTTTTATTATTTGTTAGGGAATCATAGCTTCCATCATCCTTTCCTCAACTTGTGAGGGAATCATAGCTTCCATCATCCTTTCCTCACATGGGACAATGCTCTAATAATGATGATCATCACACTTTTATTTACTTACAACTCAAGAATTACAACTCGATACTTAGAACAAAATATGACTCTATATGAATGCCTCCGGCGGTGTACTGGGATGTGCAACAATCTAGCATAGGAAATGACATAAAAACGGACAAGCCATGAAAACATCATGCTAGCTATCTTACGATCATGCAAAGCAATATGACAATGATGGTGCGTGTCATGATAAACGGAACGGTGGAAGTTGCATGGCAAAATATCTCGGAATGGCTATGGAAATGCCATAATAGGTAGGTATGGTGGCTGTTTTGAGGAAGGGAATATGGTGGGGTTAATGCACCGGCGAAAGTTGCGCGGTACTAGAGAGGCTAGCAATGGTGGAAGGGTGAGAGTGCGTATAATCCATGGACTCACATTAGTCATAAAGAACTCACATACTTATTGCAAAAGTCTATTAGTTATCGAAGCAAAGCATTAGACGCATGCTCCTAGGGGAGAGGTTGGTAGGAGTTAACCATCGCGCGCTCCCGACCCTCACACAAAGGATGACAATCAATAAACAAATCATGCTCCGACTTCGTTACATAACGGTTCGCCATACGTGCATGCTACGGGAATCACAAATTTTTAACACAAGTATTTCTACCAATCCACAATTACTCACTAGCATGACTCTAATATCACCATCTTTATATCTCAAAACTATATGCGAGGAATCAAACTTCTCATAGTATTCAATGCACTTTATATGAAAGTTTTTATTATATCCCTCTTGGATGCCCATTATATTAGGACTAAATTCATAACCTAAACCAATTACCATGCTGTTTAAAGACACTCAAAATAATATAAGTGAGGTATGAGAGTTCAATTATTTCTATAAAATAAAACACCACCGTGCTCCAAAAAGATATAAGTGAAGCACTAGAGCAAAATTGCCTAGCTCAAAAGATATAAGTGAAGCACATAGAGTATTCTAATAAATTCACGATTTATGCGTGTCCCTCTCAAAATATGTGTGCAGCAAGGATGATTGTGGAAAACTAAAAAGCAAAGACTCATATCATACAAGACGCTCCAAGCAAAACACATATCATGTGGTGAATAAAAATATAGCCTCAAGTAAATTTACCGATGGATTGAAGACAAAAGAGGGGATGCCTTCCGGGGCATCCCCAAGCTTAGGCTCTTTGGTATCCTTGAATATTCCTTGGGGTGCCTTGGGCATCCCCAAGCTTAGGCTCTTGCCACTCCTTATTCCATAGTTCATCAAATCTTTACCCAAAACTTGAAAACTTCACAACACAAAACTCAATAGAAAACTCGTGAGATCCGTTAGTATAAGAAAAATAAATCACCACTTTAGGTACTGTTGTGAACTCATTCTTTATTTATATTGGTGTAATATCTACTGTATTCCAACTTCTCCATGGTTCATGATACGTCTCCAACGTATCTACTTTTCCAAACTCTTTTGCCCTTGTTTTAGACTCAAATTTGCATGATTTGAATGGAACTAACCCGGACTGACGCTGTTTTCAGCAGAATTGCCTTGGTGTTATTTTTGTGCAGAAATAAATGTTCTTGGATTGACCTGAAAATTTACGGAGAATATTTTTGGAATTAATAAAAAATATTGGCGAAAGAATCAACCGGAGAGGGGCCACCACCTGGTCACAAGCCAGGGGGCGCCCCCCCCCTAGGGCGTGCCCCCCTGTCTTGTGGGGCCCCTGCAGCTCCTCCGACCTCGTTTCCACTTCTATATATTCCTATTCGGGGATAAAAAAATCAAGGAGAAGAGTTCATCGCGTTTTACGATACGGAGCCGCCGCCACCTCCTGTTCTTCCTCTGGAGGGCAGACCTGGAGTCTGATTTGGGCTCCGGAGAGGGGAAATCGACGCTGTCGTCATCACCAACCATCCTTCACCACCAATTTCATGATGCTCTCCGCCGTTCGTGAGTAATTCCATCGTAGGCTTGCTGGACGGTGATGGGTTGGATGAGATTTACCATGTAATCGAGTTAGTTTTGTTAGGGTTTGATCCCTAGTATCCACTATGTTCTGAGATTGATGTTGCTATGACTTTGCTATGCTTAATGCTTGTCACTAGGGCCCGAGTGCCATGATTTCAGATCTGAACCTATTATGTTTTCATGAATATATATGTGTTCTTGATCCTATCTTGCAAGTTGTAGACACCTATTACGAGTTATGATCCGCATCCCCTAGGGTGACAATAACTGGGATTCTTTCCGGTGATTACCGTAGTTTGAGGAGTTCATGTATTCACTAAGTGCTAATGCTTTGGTCCGGTTCTCTATTAAAAGGAGGCCTCAATATCCCTTAGTTTCCATTAGGACCCCGCTGCCACGGGAGGGTAGGACAAAAGATGTCATGCAAGTTCTTTTCCATAAGCACGTATGACTATATATGGAATACATGCCTACATTACATTGATGAATTGGAGCTAGTCCTGTGTCACCCTATGTTATAACTATTGCAAGATGAATGCCATCCGACATAATTATCCATCACTGATCCATTGCCTACGAGCTTTTCACATATTGATCTTTGCTAAGTTACTTTTCCGTTGCTACTGTTACAATCACTACAATACTGCTACTGTTGCTCTTGCCACTGTTACCGTTACTTCCATACTACTTTGCTACTGAATACTTTGCTGCAGATATTAAGTCTTTCAGGTGTGGTTGAATTGACAACTCAGCTGCTAATACTCGAGAATATTCTTTGGCTCCCCTTGTGTCGAATCAATAAATTTGGGTTGAATACTCTACCCTCGAAAACTGTTGCGATCCCCTATACTTGTGGGTTATCAGTTCATACCCCCGATACAACCCATAGATACATCAAAATAAGCAAACAACACAAAGAAAACAGAATCTGTCAAAAACAGAACAGTCTGTAGCAATCTATAAACTTCGAATACTTCTGTAACTCAAAAAATTCTGAAAAATTAGGACAATCTGGGAAATTTGTATATCAATCTTGTGTAAGAATTTCAGACTCATTTGACGCTCTGGTGAATTTATAAAATTCCTGGACTGAGCGCAAAAGTTTCTGTTTTTCAGCAAGATCAAATCAACAATCACCGTAGACCATCCCAAAGGTCTTACTTGGCTCAAACACTAATTAAAACACTAAAACACAATTTCTACAGAGGTAATAATGTGTAAATCACTCAATAACAGAAACTAAAACAAAAAACAAAAAATAAAATTTGGTTGCCTCCCAACAAGCGCTATTGTTTAACGCCCCTAGCTAGGCATAACGCAATAGATCTAGGTATTGTCATCTTTGGTATGCAATCCATAAGTAGCTCTCATAATAGATCCACAAGGTAATTTAATTTTTTTTCTAGGAAAGTGTTCCATGCCTTTCCTTAACGGAAATTGGAATCTAATGTTTCCTTCTTTCTTATCAATAATTGCACCAATCGTTCTAAGGAAAGGTCTGCCAAGAATAATAGGACATGTAGGATTGCAATCTATATCAAGAACAATGAAATCTACGGGCACATAATTACTATTTGCAACAATAAGAACATCATTAATCCTTCACATAGGTTTCTTAATAGTGGAATCCGCTAGATGCAAATTTAAAGAGCAATCATCAAGTTCATGGAAACCTAGCACATCACATAAAGTTTTCGGAATCGTGGAAATGCTAGCACCGAAATCACACAAAGCATGGCACTCATAATCTTTAATTTTAATCTTAATAGTAGGTTCCCACTCATCATAAAGCTTTCTAGGTATAGAGACTTCCAACTCAAGTTTTTCTTCAAGAGATTTCATCATAGCATCAACGATATGTTTAGTAAAAGCTTTATTTTGATTATAAGCATGCGGAGAATTCAACATGGATTGCAACAAGGAATCATAACATTAACATACAATCAATCAAAGAACAACTATCATAATTAAAGTCCTTGAAATCCAAAAAAATGGGTTCATTGCTATTTAAAGTTTTGACCTCTTCGATCCCACTTTTATCAATTTTAGCATTAAGATCTATAAACTCCGAATCATTGGGACGACTTTTAACTAAAGTTGACTTATCTCCAGTCCCATCTTTATCAAGATATATATTAGAAAACAAAGATTCAATAGGAGTCACATCAATCACTTTAAGATCTTCATCATTATTATCACGAGAACACACTTTTTCAAGCCATTCACGCTTAGCACGCATTCTAGCGGTTCTTTCCTTACACTCATCAATAGAAGTTCTCATAGATTTTAAAGACTCATTAATATCAAGCTTGGGTGGAGTACATCTAATTTTCAAAGAATCAATCTCAAGCGAAATTCTATCAACGTTCCTAGCCAAATCATCAATCTTGAGCAATTTTTCTTCAATCATAGCATTGAAAACCTTTTGCGAACTAATAAATTCTTTAATATTATTCTCAAGATCAGAGGGCATCTTATTATAATTTCCATAAGGATTATTGTAGGAATTACCATAATTATTAGAGGAATTACTAGGAAACGGCCTAGGGTTGAAATTACCTCTATACGCGTTATTACCAAAATTGTTCCTACCAACAAAATTCACATCCATAGATTCATTATTATTTCCAATCAAAGAAGACAAAGGCATATCATTAGGATCAATAGGAGCACTCTTACTAGCAAACAATTTCATTAATTCATCCATCTTTTCACTCAAAGTATTTATTTCTTCAATAGCATGCACTTTTTTACTAGTAGGAGATCTTTCGGTATGCCATTGAGAGTAATTTGCCATAATATTATCTAGGAGTTTAGTAGCTTATCCTAATGTGATTTCCATAAAAGTACCACCCACGGCGGAATCTAAAAGATTTCTAGATGCAAAATTCAATCATGCATAAAAAATTTGTATAATCATCCATAAACTCAAACCATGTGCGGGGCAATTTCTAATCATTAGTTTCATCCTCTCCCTAGATTGTGCAACCTGCTCATGATCAAGTTGCTTAAAATTCATTATATCGTTCCTAAGGGAGATGATCTTAGCGGGCGGAAAGTACTTGGATATAAAAGCATCTTTACAGTTATTCCATGAATCAATACTATTTTTAGGCAAAGATGAGAACCAAGTTTTAGCACGATCTCGTAGTGAGAACGGAAATAGCTTCAATTTAACAATATCATTATCCACATCTTTCTTCTTTTGCATATCACACAACTCAACGAAAGTATTTAGATGGGATGCGGCATCTTCACTAGGAAGGCCGGAAAATTGTTCTTTCATAACAAGATTAAGCAAAGCGGCATTAATTTCATAAGATTCCACACTAGTGGCGGGAGCAATCGGAGTACTAATAAAATCATTATTATTAGTATAGGAGAAGTCACACAATTTGGTATTCTCAGACATCGTGACAAAGCAAGCAATCTAGCACACAAGCAAACAAAAAGCAAACGAAAAGACAAACGGAAGAAGGGCGAATAAAAAGGCAAATCTTTTTGGTTTTTTCTAAAAATCGTTTTAGAAGTGGAGGAGAGGAAAACGAGAGGCAAATGGCAAATAATGTAAATGAAAGAGATGAGTTTGTGATGGGTACTTGGTAGGCTTGATGTAGATCTCTCCGACAACCACACCAAAAATTGGCAAGTTGACGGGAGAGTTCTTGTCTTGACTTGCTATGTATCATCCCCGGCAACGGCGCCAGAAATCCTTCTTGCTACTTCTTGAGCTTGCGTTGGTTTTCCCTTGAAGAGGAAAGGGTGATGCAGCAAAGTAGATAAGTATTTCCCTCAGTTGTTGAGAACCAAGGTATCAATCCAGTAGGAGGTACAAGCAAGGCCCCAATCTATGCACCTGCACAAACAATCAAACACTTGCACCCAACGCTATAAAGGGGTTGTCAATCCCTTCACGGTTACTTGCAAGGATGAGATCTGATAGAGATAGATATAAAAGATTACTAAAACGAAAACTAAAATAAAAGTAAATAAATTGCAGCAAAGTATTTTTGGTATTTTTGGTTTATAGATCGGAAAATATAATATGGAAAATAGACCCGGGGGCCATAGGTTCCACTAGAGGCTTCTCTCTTGAAGGAAAATAATACGGTGGGTGAACAAATTACTGTCGAGCAATTGATAGAAAAGCGCATAGTTATGACGATATCCAAGGCAATGATTATGCATATAGGCATCACGTCCGTATCAAGTAGACCAAAACGATTCTGCATCTACTACTATTACTCCACACATCGACCGACTCCTGCCTGCATCTAGAGTATTAAGTTCATGAAGAACAGAGTAACGCATTAAGTAAGATGACATGATGTAGAGGGATAAACTCAAGCAATATGATGAAAACCCCATCTTTTTATCCTTGATGGCAACAATACAAATACGTGCCTCGCTACCCCTACTTTGTCACTGGGTGAGGACACCGCAAGATTGAACCCAAAACTAAGCACTTCTCCCATTGCAAGAATTACCAATCTAGTTGGCCAAACCAAACCAATAACTCGAAGAGACTTGCAAAGATATGAAATCATGCATATAAGAATTCAGAGAAGATTCAAATAATATTCATAGATAATCTGATCATAAATCCACAATTCATCGGATCTCGACAAACACACCGCAAAAGAGTATTACATCGGATAGATCTCCATGAAGATCATGGAGAACATGGTATTGAAGATCATAGAGAGAGAATAAGCCATCTAGCTACTAGCTATGGACCCGAAGGTCTGAGGTGAACTACTCACGCATCATCGGAAGGGCAATGGTGTTGATGTAGATGCCCTCCGTGATCGAATCCCCCTCCGACAGATTACCGGAAAAGGCCCCAAGATGGGATCTCACGGGAACAGAGGCTTGCAGCGGCAGAAAAGTATTATCGTGGCTCTCTTTGGTATTGGGGGAATATCCCTGAATTTATAGGCAAAGAATTAGGGTTGGAGGAGCTACGGGGGGCCCACAAGCCAGGGGGGCGCCCCCCCCCCCAGGGGAGCGCCCTGGTGGCTTGTGGCCCACCCGTAGGTCTTCTGGCCTCTTCTCGAAGCCTCCTGGGTTCCTTCTGGTCCAAGAAAAATTAGCGTAGAATTTTATTCCGTTTGGACTCCGTTGGATATTCCTTTTCTGGAATACTCAAAAACAAGGAAAAAACAGAAACTGGCACTGGGCACTAGGTTAATAGGTTAGTCCCAAAAATAATATAAAATAGCATATTAATGCATATAAAACATCCAAAACAGATAATATAATAGCATGGAACAATAAAAAATAATAGATACGTTGGAGACGTATCAATCGCCGTCACGATGCTTGCCCCGGCGGCGTTCCGGCGCCACCGGGAGAGAGGGGGAGAGAGCCCCCCTCCTTCTTCTTCTTCCTTGGCATCCCCCTAGATGGGAGGAGAGTTCCCCCTCTAGTCCATGGCCGCCATATCGGCGGAGGGGCAGGAGCCCCTCCTAGATTGGATCTCCCTCTCTGTTCTCTTCTGTTTCGCGTTCCTGTTTTTTGGCCGAAAACCGTTTCTTATATTCCCGGATATTCGTAACTCCGATTGGGATGAAATTTTGGGGGGATTTTTATTCAAAAATTAGCTTCCTTGCGGCCAAAGGAGAGCTCCAACCGACATACGAGGTGAGCACAACCTACCAGGGTGCGCCTGGGCCCCCTGGTCGCGCCCTGGTGTCTTATGGGGGTTGTGGGCCTCCGGTTGCATTGATTCCACTTCTCAAAATTCATAAATATTCCAAAAAAAATCTCCGTAAATTTTTATCGCGTTTGGACTTTGTTTGATATGGATATTCTGCGAAACAAAAAACATGCAACAAACAGGAACTGGCACTGGGCACTGGATCAATAGGTTAGTCCAATAAATCATATAAAATGTTGCCAAAATATGTAAAATTTGTATAATATTTGCATGAAACAATCAAAAATTATAGATACGACGGAGACGTATCAGTCACCGAGCTGTTTGCGATGCTGAAAGTCGCTGAGTCTGAAATCCAGAAGGAGCATCAAGTGTTGATGGTCAATAAAACCACCGGTTTCAAGAAGAATGGCAAGGGCAAGAAGGGTAACTCCAAGAAGAGTGGCAAAGCAGTTGCCCCTCCCGTGAAGAAACCCAAGGCTGGACCCAAGCCAGAAACTGAGTGCTTTCATTGCAAGGGTACTGGCCACTAGAAGCGGAAATGCCCCAAGTATCTGGCCGACAAGAAGGCGACCAACACCAAACAAGGTATATATGATATACATGTTATTGATGCGTACCTTACCAACTCTCGTTGTAGTGCCTGGGTATTTGATACCGGTTCGGTTGCTCACATTTGCAACTCAAAATAAGAACTGCGGAATAGACAAAGGCTGGCAAAGGACGAAGTGACGATGCGCGTGGGAAATGGTTCCAAGGTTGATGTGATCGCCGTCGGTACGCTCGGTCTTCGATTACCATTGGGATTAGTGATTAACCTGAATAATTGTTATTTAGTGCTTGCGTTAAGCATGAACATTATATCTGGATCTTGTTTATTGCGAGACGGTTACTCATTTAAATCAGAGAATAATGGTTGTTCTATTTATATGAGTAATATCTTTTATGGTCATGCACCCATTGTGAGGGGTTTATTCTTATTGAATCTCGATAGTGATGATACACATGTTCATAACATTGATGCCAAAAGATGTAGAGTTGATAATGATAGCACCACTTTCTTGTGCCACTGCCGCTTAGGTCATATTGGTGTAAAACGCATGAAGAAACTCCATGCTGATGGACTTTTGGAGTCACTTGATTTTGAATCACTTGACACATGTGAACCATGCCTCATGGGCAAGATGACTAAGACCCCGTTCTCTGGAACAATGGTACGGGCAAGTGACTTGTTGGAAATCATACATACTGATGTGTGCGGTCTGATGAGCATTGAGGCGCTTGGTGGATATCGTTATTTTCTCACCTTCACCGATGACTTAAGTAGATATGGGTATATTTACTTAATGAAACATAAGTCTGAAATGTTTGAAAAGTTCAAGCAATTTCAGAGTGAAGTTGAGAATCATCGTAACAAGAAGATTAAATTCCTACGCGAGGAGGAGAATATCTGAGTTATGAGTTTGGCAATCACTTAAGACAATGTGGAATTGTTTCACAGTTGACGCCACCTGGAACACCACAGCGTAATGGTGTGTCCGAACGTCGTAATCGAACCTTTTTGGATATGGTGCGGTCTATGATGTCTCTTGCCAATTTGCCACTATCGTTTTGGGGTTATGCGTTAGAGACAGCTGCATTCACTTTAAATAGGGCACCATCTAAATCCGTTGAGACGACGCCGTATGAACTGTGGTTTGGCAAGAAACCAAAGTTGTCGTGTAGCGTCCCGACTCAAAACGAGTCAAGCCTCTGTGTGACCGTGCCATCCCTGGATCAGTATGCTGGCACACACAGTACATCAATGTATATATCAAAGTGCAATCACATGTAATTAACGTAAACTGATATATACCTTAAAATCTCAGCGGAAACAGTCAACGGGAGTGGAGTCCCAATAAACACCAACGGCAGGTTGAGTGTAGACCGTAACCCTGAATCGTACTCTTACCCGTCGTAGAAAAGATATCTGCAACATAAGACGTTGCAGCCGTGTAGGTCAGTACATTGAATGTACCGGCAAGATCACCATAGAAGAACAGAAGATAAAGACTATTCTATATGCAATAAAGCTTTGTGGCTCTATGTCTGAGTTTTTGCATAAAAGCTGGTTTTATTTTCTTTTCCTACAACAAAGGAATATCAGGAATCTTAATTTATAGAGTTATCTATCATGACATGGTTCCGCCAACCGATGTCTCAATGCCCACAAGTATCATAAGTTGCCCACAATTAGTTATCAGTCTGGTGTTGAGAGTTCAGAGATAGATCCAAGTCCAGAGGCTCAAATTGTCCTTAACCGGGGACACGGCTAATCGATTAGGTTTAACTCTGCAGAGTGTTGTGTACTTTACCCACAAGATTCGTTCCCTCCTTGTAAGTCCTCGCACTGCCGGGTGTTTGAGAACAGGACGAACGAAACATGGTTTTTCAGAGTGTTTCCCTGACTACTGTCAGTGCCCATCCAATCCTAACGTCGACTACATCTCGTAGCACTGCCCAGCCAGAGTCACAACAAAGATCAACCAAGCCAGAGCCCATAATGACTTGTGGCTACACAGGTAAGCTTCCGGGCATGAAGTATTCATCCGTCTCTTTGAGTCTGGGTGAGGCTTTCCGCAAGATGTCATGGCGCTTCTCCATGCATCCCGGCCATCCACTGGTTACTCCAGGGTGCCCATCAAATCCATCCCTCACCCAGTAGTGTGTATTGAAAACTTGTTTCTCGAGTCTCGAAGTCTTGAGGTCTTGAAGATGCAGGACTTGAAGATGCCTTCATGAAGTTGTCGTCTTTGACGTAGAGTCCTTCACCTCACACCACTCTCGAACACTCATACCAACCCCGTCTACTTTAGCGTAGCATAGCAGTAAGACAAATAACGTCCCGGGGCTTCAGTAACAAGGAGTGGGTTCCTACCTCATGCATTCTACCCAACTACAAGAATTCAATAATACTACTGGAGGGATTTGTTGAATGATGTCACTACATGCAATAAAACGTAGGTATGAAATAGATGGTCAAAGTGAACTTGCCTGGTAGGGTTGATGAAGATAAATATCGCTCTCAGAAATAACTTGATAGAACTATTCGTCACTCTCCGATGAAAATCTATATAATAAAGCATTGCATTCATAAGAAACCACTTCTAGCAATCAATACAATCAATCAAAAGGCAACACAAAAACTAAATACAATAGGGTTGTGATGAAGGAAAAACTTAAGAAAAAAATTTAAAACAACAAAACTTCATCAAGCAACTAAGAAAAGGTTTTCCTACAATTAGCCTATTATCAACAACAACAAAACAACAACTAAGTAAAGATCTAACAAAAGTATTTAGCAAATATTTTTACTAGCAAAAAGAATTACTTTTGAAGAACAACTAAGAACTATGAAAACAACACCCTAACAACATAAGTTTTTGTCTAATAAACTTAACAACAAGAAAAACAATAAAATACTAAAATAAGACAAAACAAATTATAAAACAGCTAAGTTAACAGAAAGTAAAACCTATAAAACACTTTATAAAAATATTTTCAAATAGGAACTCCAACTAGCTATGGAAATCAATTGCAAGTTATAATTGAACTAGAATTGATTTCATGCAAACAAAAGTAATAAACAACATATAAATAAACTTGGTTGAAATACTACTGCTAACTAACAGAAAACAAGGTAAAACTTGTCAACTAATATAACAGAAAATAAATTTAAAACTATAAAAACAAAAGAAATAGAAATAAACCTAAAAAGAACTAAAACAGAATCTGTTTTGCTTGAAACCCTAATTTAAAATATGCTAAAAATTCCCACATTGTTCCTACTGATAAACAAAGTCATTAGTGACCAGTAGCAAAAAGATTCACGCAAAAATATATTTTTAAACTCAAGTTATAAGCAAAACAAGTTTGAATACAAATCTGTTTGAAACTGAATTTAAAATATTCAAATATGGTCAAACTCTATATCTACAGAAACTACACAAAAATTGTGACACAATGCAAAAAGAATCAAATTAAAACAATTAAAAACATAAAAGATATAAAGAAAACAAAAACAGAATCTATTCTGTTTTAAAAACAGAAAACAAAAACAAAAAAAAAACAAAAATCTAACAAACGGACAGGGTGTACACGTGGCGAGATCTGATTGGACTAGGGTGTGCGCGTGCCATGCAAACGAGCGGACGTCCGCAACTTAAAGAAAACGTTTCGGCTAAAAATAACTAAAAGAAAACCAGCCGGTTCACTAAAATTAAACCGAAACGGTATCGCCGTTTCTAATCTTAGCCGTTGGACGAGATCGGACGGTCGGGGAAGGACCCCGGTGACTTACAGTGGGGAGGGGAGCTCCGGCGATGTCCCGACGGCGGCGGCGACTCGAGCGCGATGCAGGCGACGGCTCCAGTGGCTCCTTGGCGATGGAGAGGTGCTCGGGCGAAGCGGACGGCGACGGCGAGTCCGATGGAGGCCTAGGGGATGACTGGGGATGACGGAGACGACGGCGGCAAACTCGGAAGCGGCGGTGAGCTTTCGGGCGTCGACTGCAAGGGGGTTCTGAGGGGTGTGGGGCTTGGGCGAGAGCACGGGGAGGTGCGGGAGAGGGTGGAGAGTGCGTGGGTGGCTTCAGGAAGGGGTGAGGTGGTCTGGATGGTGTGGCAGGACGGCAATGGTGCAGCGGCGGGGCTCTACTCCGGCGAGCAATAGCGGGCGAGGTAGGGTGTCGGGGTGAGATATCAGGGGAGGAACGGGTGCGGGGCGGGGGTTTATATAGAGGGGAGTGCTTGGAGGAGGGGCCGGGCGCCAAATGGCAAGGATCCGTTGCGGGATCTGGTCGCCGGTGAAGAAAGGAAAGGGGAGTTGCGAGGAGGAAGGTGACCGAGGGGAGGAGGCGGTCGGTCGGTGGGGCCGGGGTGTCAGCGACGGAGGGGTTTTGGAAAGAGGAGCGGTGGCCGGTTCGAATGGGATTCGGATCCGCAGGATCTGTTTTGGGCCTGATTCGTTTCCTGGGCCACGCGGTGAGTTTCCTAATAAAACGGATTTTTTCCTTTTTAATAAAACAGAGAAGTAAAACTTGATTTGCAAGATCAGATCAAATCCAAATATAGAAGTATTAAATACCAAAATTATCAGAAAAATAAATTCCATCTGATGAACATTTTTACACTGCCAAAATAAATACTTTTGAAAAAATTATTTTTCAGAAAATGACTAAATTGTTTTTATTTCTTTTTGCAAATAATTTTCAAATGACCCCTTTGGTTTTATGGTTCAAAAATTTCAAAAAAGTGTCCCTGGTTTGGAGGGTCATGTTCCTCCTCTCAATTTGTTTTTTTGAATTTTGGGCAAGTGAATTTGAATCCATTCAAACTTTAAAATAGAAATGGAATCAAATGAAAATAATTCCAAATAGAATATTTTAGAACTTTTCAAATCAAATTTTCAAATCCATCATTTGAAGAAGTCATGTCATCTTCTCTCATTTGATTTGAATTGGATGAATTGGAAATCAAACACAAAGGGGAAAGTCATTTTATTCCCTCTCATTCAAAAGTTTTAAAAAGTTTCAAATTTCACTCAATTTTCAATCACTCAATCAAACAATCATTCATTCAATTATAATTATAACATTCCAAAATTTGGGATGTTACATGTCGTTTCTAAAAGTTTGGGGATGCGATGCTTATGTCAAAAAGCTTCAGCCTGAAAAGCTGGAACCCAAAGCGGAGAAATGCGTCTTCATAGGATACCCAAAAGAGACGGTTGGGTACACCTTCTATCTCAGATCCAAAGGCAAAGTGTTTGTCGCTAAGAACGGATCATTTCTTGAGAAAGATTTTCTCTCGAAAGAATTGAGTGGGAGGAAGATAGAACTTGATGAGGTTGTTGAACCTTCACTTCAACTAGAGAGTAGCACAACGCAGAAAGATGTTTCTTTGGAGCCTACATCAGTTGAAAAGGAAGCTAATGATAGTGATCATGAAGCTTCGGATCAAGTTACTATCGAACCTCGTAGGTCGACAAGGGCATGTACTGCTCCTGAGTGGTACTGTAACCCTGTCTTGGAGGTCATGTTGTTGGACAACGATGAACCTACGAGCTATGGAGAAGCGATGGTGAGCCCGGATTCTGACAAATTGTTAGAGGCCATGAAATCCGAGATAGGATCCATGTATGAACAAAGTGTGGACTTTGGAAGTATTGCCTGAAGGGCGAAAGGCCATTCATAATAAATGAATCTTTAAGAGGAAGGCAGACGCGAACGGTAATGTCACTGTCTATAAAGCTTGACTTGTGGCAAAGGGTTTTTCACAAGTTCAAGGAATTGACTACGATGAGATTTTCTCTCCCTTAGTGATGCTTAAGTCCGTCAGAATCATGTTAGCAATAGCTGTATTTTTTGATTATGAAATTTGGCAGATGGATGTCAAAACAGCGTTCCTCAACGGTTTCCTTGAGGAAGAGTTGTATATGATGCAACCAGAAGGTTTTGTCGATCCAGAGAATGCTGACAAAGTTTGCAAGCTCCAGCGATCCATTTATGGACGGGTGTAGGCATCTCGGAGTTAGAATAAGCGCTTTGATGAGGTGATCAAAGCGTTTGGGTTTATACAAGTTTATGAAGAAGCTTGTATTTACAAGAAAGTGAGTGGGAGCTCTATAGTGTTTCTAATATTATATGTGGATGACATATTGCTGATTGGAAACAATATAGAATTTTTGGATAGCGTGAAGGAATATTTGAACAAGAGTTTTTCAATGAAGGACCTAGGAGAAGCTGCTTTCATATTAGGCATCAAGATCTATAGAGATAGATCAAGACGCTTAATAGGACTTTCACAGAGCACATACCTTGATAAAGTTTTGAAGAAGTTCAAAATGGATCAGTCCAAGAAAGGGTTCTTGCCTGTGTTACAAGGTATAAAGTTGAGTAAGACTCAATGCCCAGTGACTGCAGAGGATAGAGAAAAGATGAGTGTCATCCCCTATGCTTCTGCGATAGGCTCTATCATGTATGCAATGCTGTGCACAAGATCAGACGTCAGCCTTGCCTTAAGTATGGCCGGAAGGTTTCAAAGTAATCCAGGAGTGGATCACTGGACGGCGGTCAAGAATATCCTAAAGTACCTGAAAAGGACTAAGGAAATGTTTCTCGTTTATGGAGGTGATCAAGAGCTCGCCGTAAAGGGTTACGTTGATGCAAGCTTTGACACTGATCCGGATGACTCTAAGTCTCAAACCGGATACTTATTTATTCTCAATGAAGGAGCGGTAAGCTGGTGCAGTTCCAAGCAAAGCGTGGTAGCTGATTCTACATGCGAAGCGGAGTACATAGCTGCCTCGGAGGCGCCGAAGGAAGGTGTCTGGATGAAGCAATTCATGACGGATCTTGGAGTTGTGCCCAGTGCACTGAACCCAATGACTCTGTTCTGTGACAACACTGGTGCCATTGCTCTAGCCAAGGAACCAAGGTTTCACAAGAGGACCAGGCATATAAAGCGACGCTTCAATTCCATCCACGATTACATCGAGGGAGGAGACATAAATATTTGCAAAGTACACACGGATCAGAATGTTGCAGATCCGTTGACTAAGCCTCTTCCACGAGGGAAACATGATCAACACCAGAACTGTATAGGTGTTAGATTCATTACAATGTAAATCACATAGTGATGTGATCTAGATTATTGACTCTAGTGCAAGTGGGAGACTGTTGGAAATATGCCCTAGAGGCAATAATAAAATGGTTATTATTATATTTCCTTGTTCATGATAAATGTTTATTATCCATGCTATAATTATATTGACTGGAAACGCAAATACATGTGTGGGTACATAGACAACAATGTGTCCCTAGTAAGCCTCTAATGGACTAGCTCGTTAATCAAAGATGGCTGTGGTTTCCTAGCCATGGACAAGAGTTATCATTTGATAATGGGATCACATCATTAGGAGAATGATGTGATGGACAAGACCCAAACTGTGAACGTAGCATATGATCGTGTCAGTTTATTGCTATTGTTTTCTGCATGTCAAGTATGTGTTCCTATGACCATGAGATCATGTAACTCACTGACACCGGAGAAGTACCTTGTGTGTATCAAACGTCACAACATAACTGGGTGACTATAAAGATGCTCTACAGGTATCTCCGAAGGTGTCTGTTAAGTTGACATGGATCAAGACTGGGATTTGTTACTCCGTGTGACGGAGAGGTATCTCAGGGCCCACTCGGTAATACAACATCACAATAAGCCTTGCAAGCAAAGTGACTAAAGTATTAGCCACAGGATCTTGTATTACGGAAGGAGTAAAGAGACTTGCCGGTAACGAGATTGAACTAGGTATGGAGATAGCGACGATCGAATCTCGGGCAAGTAACATACCGATAAACAAAGGGAACAGCGTACGGGATTAACCGAATCCTTGACATAGAGGTTCAACCGATAAAGATCTTTGTAGAATATGTAGGAACCAATATGGGCATCCAGGTCCCGCTATTGGTTATTGACCGTAGAGGTGTCTCGGTCATGTCTACATAGTTCTCGAACCCGTAGGGTCTGCACACTTAATGTTCGGTGACGTTTCGGTAGTATTGAGTTATGTAAGTTGGTGACCGAAGGTTGTTCGAAGTCCCGGATGAGATCCCGGACATCACGAGGAGCTCCGGAATGGTCCGGAGGTAAAGATTCATATATGGGAAGTTGGTATTCGGGTTCCATAATAGTTTTGAGGCTTGTCGGTTTTGATTGGAAGGGGTTCCGGGGTTCCATCAGGGAGGTCCACCTACCTCGGATGGCCCCATGGGCTGGGCCCATGCAGCTAAGGGCCGAGGTTTCTCTAGAGTGGCCGCCGCGCCCCTAGGGAAACCCTAAGGCAGTTCCCTAGGGTGGCTGCCGCGCCCCTAGGGAAACCCTGAGGCAGTTCCCTAGTGTGGCCGCCGCGCCCCTAGGGAAACCCTGAAGAAGTTCCCTAGGGCGCCGCCCCAACCCTAGGGAAACCGCGACCAGCCACCCCCTATATATATGAGGGGAGAGGGAGAGCAGCCGGACCCAAGCCACGGCGTAGCCCTCTCTCTCCCCCCTAGATCGTTTCTCCTCTAGATTGGTTCGGTTTTGCTTGGCGAAGCTTTGCCGGATCAGCTCCACCACCACCATCGCCACGCCGTCATGCTACCGGAGAACCCATCTACCTCTCCGTTCTCACTTGCTGGATCAAGGAGGCGGAGATCGTCATCGAGCTGTACGTGTGCTGAACGCGGAGGTGCCGTCCGTTCGGCGCTAGATCGTGATTGGGTCGTGGGACGGCTTGCAATTTGGATTGCGAAGACGTTCGACTACATCAACCGCGTTTCTTAACGCTTCCCGCTTAGCGATCTACAAGGGTATGTGGATCAAATCTCTCCTCTCGTAGATGGTCATCACCATGGATAGATCTTGTATGTGTGTAGGAAATTTTTTGTTTCCCATGCAATGTTCCCCAACATATTACTTTAGCGTCATCGAACGTTAAGCATGCGGACCCTACGGGTTTGAGAATCATGTAGACATGACTGAGACACCTCTCTGGTCAATAACCAATAGCGTAACCTGGATGCCCATATTGGTTCCTACATATTCTATGCATATCTTTCATCGGTTGAACCATGATGTTGAAGATTCGGTCAATCCCGTATGCAATTCCCTTTGTCTAGCGATATGTTATTTGCCCGAGATTCGATCATAAGTATCTCATACCTAGTTCAATCTCGTTATCGGCAAGTCTCTTTACTCGTTCCGTAATACAAGATCCCGTGACTAACTCATTGGCCACACTTCTTGCAAGCTCTTTACAATGTTGTATTATCGAGAGTGCCCAGAGATATCTCTCTGTCGTACGGAGTGACAAATCCCAGTCTCGATCCATGCCAAACCAACAGACACCTTCGGAAATAACAATAGAGCACCTTTATGATCACCCAGTTACGAAGTGACGTTTAACAGCACACAAGGTATTCCTCCGGTATCCGGGAGTTGCATGATCGCATGGTCTTAGGAATAGATACTTTACATGAAGAAAGTTATAGCAATAGACTTAAGTGATGATCAAATAATAAGCTTATGGTTGGGTCTTGTCCATCACATCATTCTCCCAATGCATGGTCCTGTTATCAAATGACAACTCATATCTATGGTTAGGAAACCTTAACTATCTTTGATCAACGAGCTAGTCTAGTAGAGGCTCACTAGGGACACGGTGTCATTTATGTATTCACACATGTATTTAAGTTTCTGATCAATACAATTCTAGCATGAATAATAAACACTTCATGAACAAGGAAATATGATAATAACCAATTTATTATTGCCTCTAAGGCATATTTCCAACAACTGTTGTGCCATGTTGACGATCAGGTGAACGAATGTACTATGAGTTCCATATTATTTATTATAAGGGCGGTAGAGCTACTACTATCATCATTATTATGCATGCATGTAGATGATGATTTGCACAAACCAAAGGTGAAGATGAGATGGAATTCTGGAGCCAAACTATTGTTCAAATTCAATGTTGTTGGACTATCTCGATGCTTTGACCAAGAGGGTCTAGAGTCGAGGGCGACTCCTTTTGAAGAGTAGGAGGATGATGAGGACATCACAGGTTCACCCTGTTTATCATCTTCTCCTCATCATAAAACTTAGCTATCAAATGAAGCTTCTAAAAAGAAGACTTATTTGGGTCCCGTGACAAACAAATAGATCAAGAGGTGAATACGCTCCTAGCCCATCATAATTAAACTATCCATGAGAACTTTATAATGCCTAAATCTTGTGTGCTAATTTTACTCAGGTACAATGTTGAGGGCAACCAACAACTTTCAGCACGTGAAGAAACAAATTCAGCTCCTGAAGGGACAAGTTTTGAAGCCCATACAACAAGATTGAAGATAACAAGTTTCATCTCTGATATAAAGCATGTTTTGGTGACAAGGCCAACTAGTTACATCTCAGAGAAGAATAGCAAGCCATCCCAATAATCTAATGTTGCATGCGGAATTCCAGAATTCGTCCCAGAACTTGCTGCACCATGCCACACAAATATATGAGTATCCAGCACGTGTGGGAGTACAAAATGGACAACATATGAAGTCTACTTTCAGGAAAATCAAACAGTGAAACATTTGGAGTCCTGAGTCAAAGGATATGAGAGTTCCGATGCAATATGTCCAGAGAATTAATTACAGCGCGAGGCTCCATGTGTTTGCCCCCTTGACCAGCTGTTTAACATGAATTTGAGCCTCTTTTTTTGACTGGTTTCACACCTAAGTTAGAAGGGTTGCTCCTAGTATAAATACCCCTTCCCCCACTTCAGCCACAACTCTTTGACAATTTGATTTTAGAATAGGTTAGCTAAGTGCAACCAGAATCTTGTTTGAGAGTTCACTTCCTCCTTAGCTCTTGTAATCTTGCCTTGTGAGAGGTAAACTCACTTTGTGATTTTACAACAGCAGTCGTTGAGGCGGCGCCAGTTCGTGCTTCCAACTTTGTGCGTGGTTGCGTGGATTGGAAAATTAGAGTGTGGTTGGGAGAATACTTGTTGTTGGTAGTTGCATATGCAGTAGCTTGCTTCAGTCTCGTCAGGTTGCACTAGTTATACATTACCGACAACGTTGTTGGCTGGGATCGAGGGTTTCCTTCGTACCCTTCAGGTGTCATTGATTCACATCATCGAGCAGATCCTCCGTGTAGATCGGGCAACTCCGTACCAACGGGGGCATTTATAGTTGCTGCTTCTGCCGTCCATGCGCGTAGAGTCATTTCCGTCCTCAAAGCTCACAGCGAGCCTCGTCTTGGTATGCGGGCTGGTGCTTACGCACAAAGAAAAAAAGAATCAGAGGGAGTATAAAACATCTCAAACATAACAAAATTACATCAAGATTCCGGGAAACAAAATTTTAATGCTCATATTCACATAGAGACAGAAGATATTCACATAATTACTTTTGGGGGAAACAAAACTTTACTGCTCATATGTTCTCTGCATACGAATGTACACAAAACAAAAATAAAATAAAATGTCAAATGCCAAATTTCATAGTGATGTATGAGTAATAATAGGACTAGTTGAGGCAAATTTCAGTTCATCCTATTTTATTGCACAAATGACGCGGATGCCAGGTTATCAGTTTAGCATTTGGCGTTCAGTGGGGTATAATTAATTTTCAGTGAACATTAGTATGCAAACCCTTTCTGTGTGCTTCGATAACAGTTTCCCATACATTAACGGAGCGTGACGGAAATTGTAGAACAAGACAAGGACGGGCTAACAACTTGCAAAATAGGCCATCGCTGGTTTGTGGAACAAATTTGCATCAATTTTTGGGCAAGGTCATAGGCGCAAGGCGGTTTCTTGTATCCTCATGCTTGTAGGTCGTCATGGCTGTGTGCATCACGATGATGCAGAGGCAGGGTTCTCCCCTTTTTCGAAAAAAGGAGAGAAAGAATTAGGCCATCATGGAGGCCACGCATTTAGTTTATTGATGTTTGAGAGTCGGCTTTGTATTTTCTTGTCGAGGTGCTGGGCCTGCTCAAAATAATGTTCTCGTCTTAAATTATAAATGAAATAAGGCAAAGCTTTTGCTTTCATTTCAAATAAAAAAGAACAAAAAAGGAGTAGAAGGGGGCTATATCCGCAACATGACACTCCATTGAGGATTCATCAGCCCACTGAATCTTTTTATCCTGATTCCGGCCACCCTAAGCTTACCTTTCCATTCACAAGTCGCAAATTGGAACTTTCCGAAAAAACAGAGATCCCTTAAGTTATAGAATGGAAGTAAGAGGGTGTTTGTTTCCAGGGACTTATTGGATTAGGGACTTAAAAAAGTCCCTATAAGTCCCATCTAAACCAAACAGGAGGGACTTATAGGGACTTATTGTGGTCATTTGGGACTTATCAAAAAAGACTCTCAGGGAGGAGCTTATTGGGACTTATCGCCCGCACCTACCCCGCATCGGCCCCGCACCTACCCCGAACCCACTCGTCGCTCGTTCCTTCCCCGCGTCGCCTCGCTCCTTCCCCGTGTCGCTGCAATCGCCTGTTGTCAACGTGGCTGTTCAATGTGGTGCAGAAGAAACAAGTGTTGAGTACTTCATGGCAACTCAACTGTTTGCAGATGAGGCAAACAGAGTCATATTTGAGAACATTTCAAGTAATGAGGCTAGACTGACTTGGTTGAAGAGGTGGTGCATGATGAAGAAGTTGTACTAGTGTACTAGTTATCTTGTTTGTCCTTTTTATAATATAACTATGTAATGGACATGTACTGTGTGACCTTGTTAAATGATCATTGCTTGTTAGTGTGTTTCATTTGCATGTACTAATGTTTTCAAGTTGAAGAGGTGGTGCATGATGAAGAAGTTGTACTAATGTTTGCATGTTTCAGGATGATGACAGCAGTGTTGATGGAATCAGCAGTGACGATGGGAGCAGCAGTGATGATGAAGCACTGATGTTGTTCATGCACCAAAAAAGGAAGAGAAGAATGAAGCAGATGGCCTGCATGATTGGTATGTACTACTTGGACTCTTACTGTAACAAAGGACCTAGAAGAGTACCAATAGAGACTGGGCATGATTGGGTTATGACAACACTAGGCAACGAAACTGCCTGTTACAACATGTTTAGAATGCACAGACCAGTGTTTGAGAAATTGCATACTGTGCTTGTTGATTCCTATGGTTTGAAGTCCACTAAAAAAATGTCATCAGTTGAGTCTCTAGGCCTGTTTCTGTGGATAGTTGGTTCCCCTCAATCTGTAAGACAAGCAGAAAACAGATTTGTTAGGTCATTGGAGACAATTGTAAGGAAGTTTGATAAGGTTTTGGCCTGTCTGATCAAGCTAGCAAAAGACATCATCAGGCCAAGAGATCGTCAATTCAGAAATGTGCATTCAAAATTAAGATCTAGAAAGTATGCACCATTTATGGATAATTGCATTGGTGCAATAGATGGGACACACATACAAGTTGTGGTACCAGTTGCCACTGCTGCCCAGCATAGGAATAGACATAAGGAGAAGAGTCAGAATGTGATGTGTGTGTGTGACTTTGATATGAGATTCACATTTGTACTAGCTGGTTGGCCAGGATCAGTGCATGACATGAGGGTCTTCAATGATGCCCGATCCAGATTTGGTGACAAGTTTCCAAAACCACCACCTAATAAGTTCTATCTTGTGGACTCAGGGTACCCAAATAGACCGGGTTATCTTGCACCATACAAGGGTTTAACCTATCATTTCCAGGAGTACCGTGATGGCACAATGCCTAGAGGAAAAAAGGAACACTTCAATTTCACCCATTCTTCACTTAGAAATGTCATCGAGAGGTGTTTTGGAGTCTTGAAGAACAAGTGGAGGATTTTGTTTCACTTGCCTAGTTATCCACAACAGAAACAAAGCAAAATCATTGTGGCTTGCATTGCACTGCACAATTTTATTAGACAAAGTCAACTCCCCGATATAGATTTCGACTTGTGTGATCAGGATGAAAATTATGTACCATTGTCTATGCCAACGACTACAACAAATGATTCAACAAATGAGATGGACAGTGCTGCTATGAATCAATTCAGAGCTTGGGTCGCTGATGGGTTGTGGTCCTTGAAACAACAATGATATGAACAAGTGTTCTTCGCTTATGTAATTTCTGTTATTTCGGTTGTTATGTACTCTCTCTTATTTCGGTTCTTATGAACAAGTGTTAATTCGTTTGTATGAACAAGTGTTATGAACAAGTGTTATTTCGGTTGTTATGTACTACCAAAAACTTGTCACTATTACCCGCGCTCCCAGTTTGCATGGATACCACGCATGCAGCAAGCGCTTCGTGCTGTACCTCCTCGACCACGCCAGCAGCATGGAGTTCAGGGAGCAGCTCGCGTCCAAGCTCATGCAGAACGTCCTTGAGCTGTCCGTGAACTCCCGCCAGTCACCACTTCGGTTATGAACAAGTGTTATTATTAGGGGTAACATGGACTTATAAGTCCCTGTAAACAAACAGGTAGGGACTCGGGACTTATAAGTCCCTGTAAACAAACAGGTAGGGACTCGGGACTTATAAGTTGGGACTTAAAAAAGTCCTAGGACTTATGAAACAAACAGGGCCTAAGTTGCATCAAGTTTCGAACGAAAAGAGAAGAAGAAGGATGCATGGCACCACCTCAGGGTCAAGGAAAAGACCTGCACACAAGCAAGGCAAATCACATATAGGTAAGAGTAGACTATAGGACCCACGGATATACAGTATATATTTCAGCATGCTGTCCGGCAAGGCAAGGTGAGGTATCCTTTCCTTTCCTTCGTCTCCATGGTATATCTTTCATCTCACGTCCTCATCAAATCAAACTCTCACGCCTATATATGCATATATGAATGCATCCAAGCTGCAATCCAACCACGACTCGTCTCGCATTCAAGCAACCATAGGAGCCAGTGCAAAAGCAAGAAGAGATGGAGGCAGCTGGGTATCGCTCCCGCGTCGTGGCTGAAGTCGACCCCCGCAGCGAATGGGTTCACGGGGACGAGTTCGACACGCTCATCGTCGACGTCTCAGGTGCCGCTGCTTTTCCCATCAATTTCTGCAGGAGCTGAATCCCCTCGTGTTCCAAAGCCCAAACACGTTCTAGTAACACGCATGCGGCATGCCGCTGCTGCAGGATTCGCCAGGGACCAGCTCAAGGTCCAGGTGGAGCCGTCGGGGAGCCTCAAGATCAGCGGCGAGCGCGCCCTCAACGGCGGCCGCCAGTGGCGCCACTTCCTCAAGCGGTTCGACCTCCCCGGCGCCTGCGACGCCGCGGCCATCAAGGTCCAGCTCGACAAGGGAGTCCTCTACGTCCAGGTGCCCCGTCCCAGCGCCGCCGCCGCCACCACCGACGACGACAGCCAAGAGGACGCGCTGCGAGAAGAGGAAGGCGCCGGCGCGTTCTGGAGCGGCAGCCACACGGCGGCGTGGCGGGCCGATGAGCACCCAGCGTGGCGTCTGGCCAAGAGCCTGCGCGAGCACCGATACGTCGTCCTCAACGTCGTGCTGGCCGTCGTGCTCCTCTGGCTCGTCGCGTTCGCCAACAGCAAGCAGAGCGGTGGGCAGATCAAGAACGAATGAGGCAAGCAACACACATGCACGCAGAGCGGGACAGTCGTACAGCACAGCAGATCGATGAAATCATTTACCGGTAGCTGATAAAAAGGTAATAAGGACCCTGTAAATAGGCAGGATTTGGAACGCGGGGTTGTTCGAATCCAAGTCTCAAGATATGAATCACTACGGGATATAAAGACATACTCTTACCTATGGTCCCACTTTATTGGCTCTCTATCCAGTTCTTGCATTGATGATCTAAAATGAGTCCAGTGTCTGTTAAAAAAAAAAAAGTCCAGTGTAACCACAAAATATGAATCCCATCATTCCAAACAACGCAAACGGAATCAGTGACCCGGGTGGCGAACCTTAGCGCCGCTGACCCTACGCCTCCTCTTCCCTCCCCTCCTCATCTCCGCCACCGAAGGGAGCCGCCGGGCAAAACCCGACCAGCGTCGGCGGCGCCACGACCTTTTCTCCCCTTGCTCAGTGGCAACCTTCGCGGGGAAGCGGAGTCAAGCAGCGGCGGCGCGTTCGCGCGGGACGTGGCGGTGTAGTGACGGGCGTTGGCGACGGGGTCGAAGGCATGGTGCGACGGCGCGGAGGGCTGCGTGGGTCTGGCCCATTGGCCTCTGTCTTCTCCAGATATGGATCGAGCGGATCTAGCACCGCGGGCTGTGGGGGACTTGATCGCCGCCGGTGGGGACGTGATGGGGGTGAACTAGGATGTTGCTAGTCGCGGTCTGGATGGTCTGGGTGGCACCCCGCTGGGTCCGGTGCGGCCTAGATCTGGGGCTAACCGGCGCTCACCGGCCTGATGCGAGGCTTTGCCAGGGGGGCGATGGCCGCCATGTTCCTCGCGAGGTCGTCACGGTAGGGAGTGCCGGTGGCTACCTCGCCCGGCCATTGGCTGGGGGTATGCTGCCGAGGATCCCCTCGCCCTCCCTGATGTGGGGTGGGGTGGGGGGCTAGTGAGCGAGGAAAGACCGTAGCCGTCTGCTTCCTCCCGTGGATGGTTCTCCTTGCACGTTGCCTTGTTGACTGACGGTGAGGCAGGGTCAGACTGCTCCGACCACCCATCCTTCGTGTCTCCTTTGTTGGTTTTGGTCTGTGTTTGGTATTACCTAGGCTGCTTAAGGCTCGTCTTGTCGCCCGCGATTTACTTTGACGTGCCCTTGGCCTCTTTTAGACGACAGTCCTCTTGGCATTCGAGGTCATCCTGGACCAGGGGTTGTCGGGATCTGCGTCGTGCCGATAAAATGGCGGTGTTCTTTATTAGCCAAGGTGCTTTGGTGTGATTGTTGGTTGCCATTTGATGCCTACTACGCAACTTTATTCTTGTAGACTTTGTTGGGCCTCCAAGCGCAGAATTTTGTAGGACAGTAGCAATTTTTCCTCAAGTGGATGACCTAAGCTTTATCAATCCGTGGGAGGTGTAGGATAAAGATGGTCTCTCTCAAACAACTCTTAAGTCAAATACAAGAAATCTCTTGGGTCCCCAACACACCCAATACAATGGTAAATTGTATAGGTGCACTAGTTCGGCGAAGAGATGGTGATACAAGTGCAATATGGATGGTAGATATAGGTTTTTGTAATCTGAAAATATAAAAATAGAAAGGTAATAAATAGTAAACAGCGTGCAAAACAGTATATTGATGCTTGGAAACAAGCCCTAGGGTTCATACTTTCACTAGTGCAATCTTCCAATAATGCTAACATAGTTGGATCATATGATCATCCCTCAACGTGCAACAAAGAATCACTCCAAAGTTCCTATCTAGTGGAGAACAATAAGATGAAATTGGTGTAGGTAGTAGAACCACCTCAAAGTTATTCTTTCCGATCAATCTTTTGGGCTATTCCTATAAGTGTCACAAACAGCCCTAGAGTTCGTACTAGAACAACACCAATAATACATATTAATCAACCCTAATGTCACCTAGATACTCCAATGTTACCTCAAGTATCCGTGGGTAAATTATGCGACATGCATCAAACAATTTAAGGTCTATCATATTCAATTCAACACAAAGAACTTCAAGGAGCACCCCAAGATTTCTATCGGAGAACGTGGTATGAAAACGTGCAATCAACCCCTATGCATAGATCCCCAAGGTCACCGGAATCCGCAAGTTGATGCCTCAACATATATCAAGTGAATCAATAGAATACCCCAATGTCACTACGGGTATCCCACGCAAGACGTACATCAAGTGTTCTCAAACCAAAATATTCAATCCAACATAACGAGATCTCATAGGTAAAGATTCAATTCATCACAACAAGGTAGCAAGAGAATAACATCATATGACATCAAGATCGTGACATCTCAAGAACATGAGAGAGAGAGAGAGAGAGAGATTTAACACATAGCTACTAGTACATACCCTCAGCCCCGAGGGTGAACTACTCCCTCCTCGTCATGGCCTCCGTCGGGACGATGAAGATGGCCACCGGTGATGGTTTTTCCTCTCCGGCAGGGTACTGGAATGTCTCCAGATTGGTTTTTCGTCGATACAGAGAGTTGCGGCAGCGGAATAGAGAGTCTATGTTTATTTCTTGGGTTTCTGGGATTTATCGGATTTTTCAGTGCTGGAATCACGCGCAACGGAGCCACGTGGGCCCCACAAGCTATCAGGGTGCGACCTAGGGGGTCGCGCCCTGATGGCTTGTGGCCCACTGATGGCTCCCCTCCGGTGGTTCTTCGCTCCAATATGGCTTATTTCCTCCAGAAAAAATCACCAAAAAGTTTCGGGCGATTCCGAGAACTTTCATTTTCTGCACAAAAACAACACCACGGCAATTCTGCTGGAAACAACGTTAGTCCGGGTTAGTTCTAAATAAATCATATAAAGTGCATCAAAACCATTGATACGTCTCCAACATATCTATAATTTATGAAGTATTCATGCCATATTTACAACAATTTTATATCGTTTTGGCATGATTTGCATGGAACTAACCCGGACTGACTCTGTTTTCAGCAGAACTACCGTGGTGTTGTTTTTTGTGCAGAAATAAAAGTTCTCCAAATGCAACGAAACTGTTTGGCGATTTTTTTGGAACAAAAGAGGCACTAGAAGCTTCGTGGGAGGGCTCGAAGAGCTACGAGGTGGCCACAACCCACCAGGGCGCGCCAGCCCCTCTGGCGCGCCTTGGTGTCTTGTGGGCCCGTCGTGGCCCATCTTCACGTGAAACCGACGCCCAAAAATCCTATATATATTCAGAAACCCCCAGAAATAACCCTAGATCAGAAGTTCCACCGCCGCAACTCTCTGTATCGACGAAAAACCAATCTGGAGGCGTTCCAGTACCCTGCCGCAGAGGGTAGATCATCTCCGGTGGCCATCTTCATCATCCCGGCGGAGGCCATGACGAGGAGGGAGTAGTCCACCCTCGGGGCTAAGGGTTTGTACCAGTAGCTATGTGTTTAATCTCTCTCTCTCTCTCTCTGTCTCTCTCTCGTGTTCTTGATTTGGCACGATCTTGATGTATCGCGAGCTTTATTAATATAGTTGGATCATATGGTGTTTTCCCCTCTCTATCTTGTTGTGATGAATTGAGTTTTCCCTTTGAGATTTCTTTATTACCGGATTGGATACTTTTATGGATTTGAGAGCACTTGATCTATGTCTTGGCACTCAACTTGCGGATTCCCGAGGTGACATTGGGGTAATTTATGCATAGGGGTTGATGCACGTTTTCGTCCTACTTTCTTCTGTAAAAATCTTGGGGCACTCTTTGAGGCTCTTTGTGTTGGATTGAGTATTATGAATCTGAAATTGTTTGATGCGTATCGTATAATTAACTCATGGATACTTGTGGTGACATTGGAGTATCTAGGTGACATTAGAGTTGGTTGATGCGTATCATATGGTGTTATTTTAGTACGAACTCTTAGATAGATCGATCGGAAAGGATAACTTGGTGTTATTTTAGTACGAACTCTTGGATAGATCGATCGGAAAGGATAACTTTAAGGTGGTTTCGTACCCTACAAACAATTTCTTCATATGTTCCCCGCAAGATAAGAACTTTGGAGTGATTCTTCGTTGCACGTTGAGGGATGGTTATGTGATCCAATTATATTAGCATTGTTGAGAGATTGCACTAGCGAAAGTAAGGACCCTAGGCCTTGCTTTCAAGCATTGCAATACCGTTTATGCTCACTTTTGTTACTTGCTACCTTGCTGTTTTTTTATTGTTACTATTACAAAAATCAATACCTACTATCATTACTACACTTGTATCACCATCTGTTCGCCGAACTAGTGCACCTATACAATTTACCATTGTATTTGGTGTGTTGGGGACACAAGAGACTTTTTATTATTTGGTTGCAGGGTTGTTTGAGAGAGACCATCTTCATCCTACGCCTCCCACGGATTGATAAACCTTAGGTCATACACTTGAGGGAAATTTGCTACTGTCCTACAAAACTCTGCGCTTGGAGGCCCAACACGAGTCTACAAGAACAAGTTGTGTAGTAGACATCAACCATATGAAAGTATTGTAAGCATAGGTGAATATGGCATGAATACTTCATAAATTATCGATACGTTGGAGACGTATCAGTGTGAATGCTGGCATAGTATATAAGTTTGATCAATGATAATTCCAATCACTTTTTCTATCATCATAACCAACAACTTTTTCTCATAGAACTTCTCATAATCAAGTAGCGAGTTATTCACATGTTAAAGTATAGACCATAAACTCTCTTGAAAACTAGCAAACTATGTTTTCAGTCATCAAACAATTACAATTCATCTTATTTTCAGGAAGGGTCTATGTAAGAGCTTTGGTTTAGAAAATTCCACATACTCAACTATCATTTAGTCTCCCATGATTACTGACACTCAAGCCATATTTTTAGAATAAATAATTTCATTCAAACACATAGGAAGATAGGGGCTTAATGTTTCGCCGCCCAACTTATTTATCTCGGGGGATAATGTCAACAAATAATGAATCATGATCACCTATATTCAACTGGATATATGTGTCTGGATCTTTCCCCACCACATGATGCTTGCCAACTAAGGAATTAATAGATTGGAATAGGGATGAACATTATTGACTCTTGCATAAAAGTAAAAGATAGGCCCTTCGCGGCGGGAAGCAGAGGTTGTCATGCGCTTTTTATTTTTGGATTTGCAATCTCTTAATGAAAAGGAACATCACTTTACATTGCCCCTTGTGATAGCAAAATTTATTATGCAGTCCGTCACTTTTATTTCTTTGTCATCACAAGATCGTACAAAGCTTATTTTCCCTTACAATAAAAGATCATACATGTTTATGAGCAATTTTTATTGTTTGTGCACTGATGACAACTTACTTGAAGGATCTTATTCAATCCATAGGTAGGTATGGTGGACTCTCATGGAAGAAACTTGGCTCAAGAATTTGGATGCACAAGCAGTATTTCTACCTAGTACGAAGTTTTGGCTAGCAAAAGGTTCTAAACAAGCATCACATGTTAGAGGATCCATGACAATATACTGCTACGTGAATATAAACAGACATAACCATTACGTTGTCTTCCTTGTCCAACGTCAACCACTTGATCAAGTTTGAAAATAATTAATGGGGGTTCACAATCATAGAAGATGTCCAAGATAGTGTATTTATATGCGAAACCTCTCTTCCTTCAATATTCTTTCATGAATGGTTTAAATGACCAATGCTATGTTTTCTAACTTCCAATAAATTTTACCGCTTATACTCCTAGTATGTGAAGTCACTACTCCCCATGGGACAAGAATATGAAGCATATATAATTTTACATTTATGACATTCAATTCATTCAACTTTTACTCTTAGGATATAAGTGAATCACAAGAGTAAATTTCGAACTACTCTAAAAAGATATAAGTGAAGATCAATGAGTAGTCAAACAATAAAGTAGCTATGTGAGGACTCTCTCTCTCTCTCTCTCTCTCTCTCTCAATAAAGATTTTTAGATCTGAGTATTTTATTCAAACAACAACTAAACAAAGTAGCACTCCAAGAATAGCACATATCATGTGAACGAATAAAAAATTAGGATCAACATAGGCTAACCGATAGTTGACGAAGAGAGGTGGGATGCGTAGCATCCACAAGCTTAGATGATTGAGACTTCTTGAAATATTTACTTGTGGAGCCTTGGGAATCCCCAAGATTGAGCTTTTGTGTCTCGTTCAATCCTCTCATATCATAGTTTCACCTATTCTTAAAAACTTCATCCACACAAAACTTGAAAAGAACTCGTGAGAAAGGTTAGTGCACATAAGAATAAATCAACACTTTATGTACTGCCAAGACAAGGTGCACAATAATTTTCAAACATTATCTACTGTATGCTATCATTTCCACAATTTATATCTATCAATATAAGTCATGAAAACCATCGGAGAAGTAGATAACAAAACTATGACAACAATCTGTCTAAACAGGACAGTCTGTAGCAATTAATTTACAAAGTGCACTTCTATATCTCTAAAAATTATGAAAATTTAGGACATGATAAATAATTTATATGAAAATACTTTGTAAAAATTTCAAAAACTTTCCACGTTCCAGTAAAATATGAAAATTCAAACACTACAACAAAAAGTTTATGTTTTTACACAGCACACATCAAACATGCAATTTAAGCATCCTAAAAGCAATTCTTGGAAATTTTTATTGAAAAACAAGATTATAAATAACAGCAATCAAATAATAAAATAATAAAATGACGCTCCAAGCAAAACACATATTATGTGACGAATAAAAATATAGCTCCAAGTAAGATATACCGATAGTGTTGAAGACGAAGGAGGGGATGCCTTCCGGGGCATCCTCAAGCTTAGGCGCTTGAGTCTTCCTTGGATATTACCTTGGGGATTCCTTGAGAATCCCCAAGCTTATGTTCTTGTCACTCCTTATTCTCCTCATATCGGTGTCTCACCCAAAACTTGAAAACTTCAATCACACAAAACTTGACGGAACTTCGTGAGATGGGTTAGTATAATAAATAAAGATCATTCACTTAGGTACTGTCAATACAATATTCATAATTGTTCTCATATACACATAATTTATATCATTGAATATAAGCTATGGGAACACTAAAACGAGCAAACTATGCATGCAAAACAGAATCTGTCAAAAACAGAACAGTCTATGAAGATCTGTAGTATAACCATATTTCACTATCTTTTGGCGTAGCAGGCCCCCCGAAGGGAGGCCCGCGCGACGGGCTATTAGCTCAGTGGTAGAGCGCGCCCCTGATAATTGCGTCGTTGTGCCTGGGCTGTGAGGGCTCTCAGTCACATGGATAGTTCAATGTGCTCATCAGCGCCTGACCCGAAGATGTGGATCATCTAAGGCACATTAGCATGGCGTACTCCTCCTGTTTGAATCGGAGTTTGAAACCAAACAAACTTCTCCTCAGGAGGATAGATGGGGCGATTCAGGTGAGATCCTATTAGGCAAGAGGATAGCAAGTTCTAAATTCTATCTCGGTAGGACATGGATTTCTATTACTATGAAATTCATAAATGAAAATGAAGTAGTTAATGGGAGGGCTACCGTTATCCTTTTTCTTGTATGTGTTCCTAAGAGAAGTAATTTGTCCTCATGTTTCGAGGTCTCAAGAAAAGGGCATGGAAACAGATAGAAACTCTTGAATGGAAATTGAAAAGAAATGTAGCCCCAGTTATCTCTAAAAATTATGAAAATTTAATTAATTTGCATATAAATACTGTGTAAAAATTTCAGAATTTTTTGACACTCCAGTAAAATCAGAGAAATTCTTTACTGGAGGCAAAAATATCTGTTTTTGCACATAATCAAATCAACAAGTATCCATACTATCCCAATGGCTTTACTTGGCACATTATTGAAATAAAAGACACGAAACATGATTACTACAGTAGCTTAAATATGTGAACACTCAAAAACAGAAAGTAAAAGTGTTGGGTTGTCTCCCAACAAGCGCTTTTCTTTAAAGCCTTTTAGCTAGGCATGATGATTTCAATGATGCTCATATAGGAATAGTAATTGAAATATGCAAGCGAGCATCATGAATCTCATGACAAGCACATTTAAGTCTAACCCACTTCCTATGCATAGGGATTTTGTGAGCGAACAATTTATGGGAGCAAGAATCAACTAGCATAGGAAGGCAAAACAAGCATAACTTCAAAACTTTGAACACATAGAAAGGAAACTTGATATTATTGCAATTCCTACAAGCATATGTTCCTACCTCATAATAAATTTCAGTACCATCATGAAGGAATTCAACAATATAACTATCACATAAAGCATTCTTTTCATGATCTACAAGCATAGAAAATTTATTACTCTCCACATAAGCAATTTTCTTCTCATTCATTGTAGTGGAAGTATCATAGGAGACTTGAATATTATAAATTGTTTCCACATTAAAAGAGTAATATTCAGAGAAAGGGTATTCATAATTGTGACAAGTTGTATAATAGTAATCATCACTACTTTTCATAACATAAGTCTCATCATAAATAGGAGGCATGTAATCATCATAACAAATTTGATCATTCGAAGTAGGGGAACTAAAAAGATCATCTTCATTATGCATAGCATCACCAAGATTGGAACACACATCAATCACAGCAAATATATACTCAAATATGTCATTCTCATCAAGCATAGCATCCCCAAGCTTATGGGTTTGCATATCATTAGGATAATCATCAATAGCATGAATAGCACCAATAGTGTAACAATTATTATCATCATAATTTTCCAAGTTGGTGCCAAATAGATTTTCAATATTGTAAGGAGTATCATTATCTTCCCAATCATCCTCATCACAATGAGTAGTAGGCATAACAAAATAATCATCAAGTGTATCATCATCCACAGTACTTGCGTATTTATTCTCAACAATGATAGGAGAAAGATTATTTGAGAGGGATACCTTTTTACATTTACCTTTTCTTATTTTCTTCTTCTTCACCACCTTATGTGTGGGTTTGAGTAATATTTTTGAGCTTCTTATTGCAGAGATTAGTTCGATGGGAATCTCTCCATTGCAACCTGATTCATCACGAGAAACAATAGGAGGATATTGGGAGACCTTTACCCTTTCATTAGTATTCCTTTTATATTCTATTGGTTTCTCATTCTTTCTATAGTTGGCAATATAAGCATTCTCATTGCAATTCACTACGCAAAACATATAGATTTCCTATAGATTAGTTTCATTATCATTTGTGACAATGAATATATCAAACCAATCATTTTTATGTGATAATTCTTCACTCCCCAAAAATAGGCAAAGTTCATTATAGAGTTCACGGGAGATCAAATTATCACAATATTTGGAAACAGTTCGGTCATGAAAAAGCATGCATTGGAAATTAAGATGACCAACCCTATTGCAAAGTTCACAAGTAATGGGATGAAGAGAGCGTAATCTTGTGGCACATTCATCTATCACTTTAAGCCACCAATTAGTTTGATCATTTTTATGCTTCTTACAAAATCTATCATCCCTATATGGCATGTCTTTGCAAATTTTATTCACTCCACAAAAATTGACATGCTTATAGGAAATCTTTTTATCATGACTAGTGCAATCATCATGAGCATCATGGATATTCAGAGAATGCATACTAACAATATTGCTATCATGCTCATCATTCAAGGAATTCTCATTAAGTATTTTCATAAATTCTTCCTCTACAAATTGAGCACAATTTTCCAAACCATCATTTTCACGAAAGACATTAAATAGACGAAGCAATTGAGGCAACCTAAACTCCATATTATTTTTTGTAGTTCTTTTATAAAACCAAACTAGTGAAAAACAAGAAACTAAAAGATTTAATTACAAGATCTAAAGATATACCTTCAAGCACTGACCTCCTCGGCAACGGCGCCAGAAAACGGCTTGATGTCTACTACGCAACTTTATTCTTATAGACTTTGTTGGGCCTCCAAGGGCAGAGTTTTGTAGGACAGTAGCAATTTTCCCTCAAGTGGATGACGTAAGGTTTATCAATCCATGGGAGGCGTAGGATGAAGATGGTCTCTCTCAAACAACCCTACAATCAAATACAAGAAATCTATTATGTCCCCAACACACCCAATACAATGGTAAATTGTATAGGTGCACTAGTTCGGCGAAGTGATGGTGATACAAGTGCAATATGGATGGTAGATATATGTTTTTGTAATCTGAAAATATAAAAACAGCAAGGTAATAAATAGTAAACAGCGAGCAAAATGGTATATTAATGCTTGGAAACAAGGCCTAGGGTTCATACTTTCACTAGTGCAATCTTCCAACAATGCTAACATAGTTGGATCATATGATCATCCCTCAACGTGCAACAAAGAATTACTCCAAAGTTCCTATCTAGCGAAGAACAATAAGATGAAATTGGTGTAGGTAGTAGAACCACCTCAAAGTTATTATTTCTGATCAATCTTTTGGGCTATTCCTATAAGTGTAACAAACAGCCCTAGAGTTCGTACTAGAACAACACCAATGATACATATTAATCAACCCTAATGTCACCTACATACTCCAATGTCACCTCAAGTATCCGTGGGTAAATTATGCGACATGCATAAAAAAATTCCAGGTCTATCATATTCAATCCAACACAAAGAACTTCAAGGAGCAACCCAAGATTTCTATCGGAGAACGTGGTATGAAAACGTGCAATAAACCCCTATGCATAGATCCACAAGGTCATCGGAATCCGCAAGTTGATGCCTCAACATATATCGATTCAATCAATAGAATACCCCAATGTCACTACGGGTAACCCACGCAAGACATACATCAAGTGTTCTCAAACCAAAATATTCAATCCAACATAACGAGATCTCATAGGTAAAGATTCAATTCATCACAACAAGGTAGCAAGAGAATAACATCATATGATCCGACTATATTAACAAAGCCCGTGATACATCAAGATCGTGACATCTCAAGAACACGAGAGAGAGAGAGAGAGATTAAACACATAGCTACTGGTACATACCCTCAGCCCCGAGGGTGAACTACTCCCTCCTCGTCATGGCCTCCGCCGGGATGATGAAGATGGCCACCGGTGATGGTTTTTCCTCTCCGGCAGGGTACCGGAACGTCTCCAGATTGGTTTTTTGTCGATACAGAGAATTGCGGTGGTGGAACGGAGAGTCTCTGTTTATTTCTGTGGTTTTTGGGATTTATAGGATTTTTTAGCGTTGGAATCACGCGCAACGGAGCCACGTGGGCCCCACAAGCTATCAGGACGCGACCTAGGGGGTCGCGCCCTGATGGCTTGTGTCCCACTAGTGGCTCCCCTCAAGTGGTTCTTTGCTCCAATATGGCTTATTTCCTCCAGAAAAAATCACGAAAAAGTTTCGGGCAATTCCGAGAACTATCATTTTCTGCACAAAAACAACACCACGGTAATTCTGCTGAAAACAGCGTCAGTCCGGGTTAGTTCTAAATAAATCATGTAAAGTACATCAAAACTATATAAAAGTATTGTAAACATAGGTGAATATGGCATGAATACTTCATAAATTATCGATACGTTGGAGACGTATCACCATCGCGGGGCTGAGGGTTTGGCTAGTGGGGTGCGAGCAAATGATGTGCTTGACCTTGGTCAAGAGGACGACGATGACGACGTCTGCCGATGCCGTGCTCTTCCTTGGAAGCGTTGTCATTTGGACACCTACTCTTTCAAGCTGATGGTCTCTTCCTACATCGCCAGACTCAGCTTTTGGAGTGTGTCAGGGATGCGGTGGTCGATTGATGAGTGGCATTGTGGCGCTTCGGGAAGCATGTGCTCTTTGCTAGGATAAAGCAAGCTCCTTCGGATTAGTGCTTCATTTAGCTTTGCTTTGTCCATGTTTTTAGTTTCATGTTCACCGTGTGAGCTTCCATTGTATAGCTGGTATCCCCAGCGATGTTGGTGTGTATTTGTATGGTTCCTTTGTACTGGTTGTTGCTTTATCAATAAAGTGGGGCAATTGCCTTTTTCGGTAACCACGAAATATCCAAATATCATTTAAGGTCCATAAAACTTGTACGCCAACTTGTGATTAGCTCATATCGTCACATGTGTCTGGACATATGGGCATAGTTTGAGAAACACATGATCTCCAACATAGAAACTATGTCAGGTGTGGTGCTTACATGTTTGCACTTTCATGCGTTGTTGAGTCCTCGATAAATGTTGTCTGATGGATCCAGTCACAACTTTCCTCAGAGGAAACTATTGTTGCATGTCAAGAGGAGCTACAATATATGAATTTGAAATGCCAAAGTATCTGAGTTGTTGTCCATACACCACTTCGGAAGGAGAGGTTCAAGTGATGAATGCTAGTTAGTGTTGTAGCAAACCTTTTGCTCCACTTGTTTGGATGCGCACTTAATCTTCAGAAAAAAAAGTTCATTTGGAGTAATGAACATGGCTCCCCGACATTGGTTACTTTAGACCGTGTCTTCTGCAACCCTGCTTGGGATAGCTTGTTCCCTAGTTTCCTACTGCATGTTGGATCCACCGTGGTGTATGATCACTGCCCGCTAGTGCTCTAGAATGGTAGTGTGCTACCGAGATGAAGCAAAGTTTAGATTCGAGGGGTTTTGGCCAAGGTTCCCGAGGTATAAGGCGACGTCCTCTAAAGCTTGGAACAACCAGTTTCGTGCACAATGCACGTTCAAAATCCTAGTGAAAGCGCTCAAATCTTGGAGCAAGGGGGATTTTTAGCGATGCTAAGGTGCAATTTCACATGGTGCAAGAATTGGTCATGTGTCTAGATGCTTCTCAATAGGACACACTCTCATTGCTGTAGAAGCTGTTGCACAAAAATCAGAAGTTGCGTCTGTTGGGCTTGGCGGCAATAGAGCGCTCTAGGAAGCTTCAGTGCTCACGTATAAATTGGTTGAGGGCTCAGGATGCTAGCACGACCTTCCTCTACGCAAATATCAATTCAAGAAGATGGTACCGGCGCCGAGCGGCAGTTCGCCATTATTGTCAAAGTGGACACCCACATCAGGAAGACGGACCTCTCGGTGGTGTACACCAACGACCTGGTCGTGGTGGAGAACTCCATCAACACATTGGAGCAGATACTTGCTGAGGATGACAAGTACAACGTGGTCGGCCTCAACCTCGAGTACGCTGGCGCTCGTGCCGGGCATGATCAGAAGGTTGCCGTCGCCCAGTTGTGCGTGCATGGAAGGACGTGGATGTTGCCTAGAGGGGGGTGATACGTCTCCAACGTATCTATAATTTTTGATTGTTCCATGCTGATATATTATCATTCTAGGATACCTTTTCGGTCTTTATTTACCAAATTATAATATTTTTGAGCACTAACCTATTGACCCAGTGCCCAGTGCCACTGCTGTTTTCTGCGTGTTTTTGCCTTTTCAAGTTTACTGTACCAAACGAAGTCCAATTACGACGAAACTTTTTGATGGTTTTTTCTGGACTATATGAAGACCTAGAAGCTACGGAAGGAGGCCGGGAGGTGCACGAGGGCCCCACCACACATCAGGCCGCGCCCTGATATGTGGTGGCCCCCTCAACCACCTCCCGGTGTCCTTCGGCCTATAAATTATCTAATATCCTAAAAACCCCGAAGGCAGTCCCGAAACCCTTTTTCCGCCGCCGCAAGTCTCTATTCCGTCGTGAGGCCATCTGGAGCTCCGTTCCGGCACCCTGTTGGAGGGGGGGTCGTTCACGGAGGGCCTCTTCATCAACATTGCCGCCCTCATGATGATGTGTGAGTGGTTCACCACAGACCTATGGGTCCATAGCTAGTACCTAGATGGCAATCTCTCTCTCTTATGATCTTCAATACAATGATCATTGCATCTTCACATTGATCTATCCGATGTAATCCTATTGTGCGGTGTGTTTGTGGGATCCGATGAATTGTGGGTTTATGTTCAGATTATTCATGAAAGTATTTGAGATGCCTCTGAATTATATTATCTCTTAAGTGCATGATCATTATAGCTTCGTGATAACCCACAAGTGTAGGGGATCGTTTGTATCCTTTTTCGATAAGTAAGTGTGTCGAACCCAACGAGGAGCTAAAGGTAGAACAAACATTCCCTCAAGTTCTATCGACCACCGATACAACTCTACGCACGCTAATGCTTGCTTTACCTAGAACAAGTATGAAACTACTTTGCGGGAATAAAACTAGAAGTACTTTGCAAGATAATAAAGAACGTGGAAATAAAATGAAGGGGGAATGCTACTATTCCTTTTTCCACACTTGTGCTTCAAAGTAGCACCATGATCTTCATGATAGAGAGTCTCCTATATTGTCACTTTCATATACTAGCGGGAATTTTTCATTATAGAACTTGGCTTGTATATTCCAATGATGGGCTTACTCAAATTTCCCTAGGTCTTCGTGAGCAAGCGAGTTGGATGCACACCCACTTAGTTTGTTTTTGAGCTTTCATACACTTATAGCTCTAGTGCATCCGTTGCATGGCAATCCCTACTCACTCACATTGATATCTATTGATGGGCATCTCCATAGCCCGTTGATACGCCTAGTTGGTGTGAGATTATCTCCTTCTTTTTTTTGTCTTCTCCACAACCACCATATTCTATTCCACCTATAGTGCTATGTCCATGGCTCACGCTCATGTATTGCGTGAGAGTTGAAAAAGTTTGAGAATACTAAAGTATGAAACAATTGCTTGGCTAAAACCGGGGTTGTGCATGATTTAATACTTTGTGTGATGAAGATGGAGCATAGCCAGACTATATGATTTTTTAGGGATAACTTTCTTTGGCCATGTTATTTTGAGAAGACATGATTGCTTTATTAGTATGCTTGAAGTATTATTGTTTTTATGTCAACATTAAACTTTTGTTTTGAATCTTATGGATCTGAATATTCATGCCACAATAAAGAAAATTACATGGATGAATATGTTAGGTAGCATTCCACATCAAAAATTCTGTTTTTATCATTTACCTACTCGAGGACGAGCAGGAATTAAGCTTGGGGATGCTTGATACGTCTCCAACGTATCTATAATTTTTGATTGTTCCATGCTATTATATTATCGGTTTTGGATGTTTTATATGCATTAATATGCTATTTTATACTATTTTTTGGGACTAACCTATTAACCTAGAGCCCAGTGCCAGTTTCTGTTTTTTCCTTGTTTTTGATTTTTACAGAAAAGGAATATCAAACGGAGTCCAAACGGAATAAAAATTTACGGTGATTTTTTATGGACCAAAAGAGACCCACGGGGCATCGGAGTTGGGCCAGAAGAGCCACGAGGCAGCCACAAGCCTAGGGGGCGCGCCCCCTGGCTTGTCGTCGCCTCGTGGCCCCCCTTGACTTGTTTCCGATGCCAAAAATTCTTATAAATACCCAAACCTCCAGAAAGAAACCTAGATCGGGAGTTCCGCCGCCGCAAGCCTCTGTAGCCACAAAAAACCAATGGAGAGCCCGTTTCGGGACCCTGCCGGAGGGGGAAACCATCACCGGAGGCCATCTTCATCATCCCGACGGTCTCCATGACGAGGGGGTAGTAGTTCACCCTCGGGGCTGAGGGTATGTACCAGTAGCTATGTGTTTGATCTCTCTCTCTCTCGTGTTCTTGAGATGACACGATCTTGATGTACCGCGAGCTTTATTAATATAGATGAATCATATGGAGTTTTCCCCTCTCTATCTTCTTGTGATGAATTGAGTATTCCCTTTGAACTTTTCTTATCGGATTGAGTCTTTAAAGGATTTGAGAACACTTGATGTATGTCTTGCGATGGGATATCCGTGGTGACAATGGGATGTTCTATTGATCCACTTGATGTATGTTTTGGTGATCAACTTGCGGGTTCCGTGACCTTGGGAATCTATGCATAGGGGTTGGCACATGTTTTTGTCTTGACTCTCCGGTAGAAACTTTGGGGCACTCTTTGAAGTTCTTTGTGTTGGATTGAACCTGATGAATCTGAAATTGTGTGATGCATATCGTATAATCAAGCCCATGGGTACTCGTGGTGACATTGGAGTATCTAGGTGACATTAGGGCTTTGGTTGATGTGTATCTTAAGGTGTTATTTTAGTACGAACTCTAGGGCTGTTCGTGACACTTATAGGGATAGCTCATAAGATTGATCGGAAAAGATAACTTTGAGGTGGTTTCGTACCCTACAATAATTTCTTCGTTTGTTCTCCGCTATTTGTGACTTTGGAGTGAACTCTTTATCGCACGTGAGGGATTTACATATGATTCAACTATGTCAGTATTGTTGAGGGAACTTGCACTAGTGAAAGTATGAACCCTAGGCCTTGTTTTCAAGCATTGCAATACCGTTTGTGCTCACTTTTGTTACTTGCTACCTTGCTGTTTTTATATTTTCAGATTACAAAAACCTATATCTACTATCCATATTACACTTGTATCACCATCTCTTCGCCGAACTAGTGCACCTATACAATTTACCATTGTATTGGGTGCGTTGGGGACTAAGAGACTCTTTGTTATTTGGTTGCAGGGTTGTTTGAGAGAGACCATCTTCATCCTACGCCTCCCACGGATTGATAAAACTTAGGTCATCCACTTGAGGGAAATTTGCTACTGTCCTACAAAACTCTGCGCTTGGAGGCCCAACACGAGTCTACAAGAAGAAGGTTGCGTAGTAGACATCAACCATCGCGCGCCCCCGACCTTCACACAAAGATAGACAATCAAGGATAAATTATGCTCCAACTTCCTGGCATAACGGGAGACTATATGTGCATGCTTCTGGAATCACTAACCTTAACACCAATATATTACTAAACATGATCATCCACTAGTACCTCCCACATATTATCATCTCTATATCGCAAAACTATTGCAAGGAATCAAACATATCATATTCAGTGATCCATAATTATTATGTAGGATTTTATGACTAACCATGTGAATGACCAATTCCTGTTGACTCTCTAAATAGATATAAGTGAAGCAAGAGAGTTTAATTCTTTCTACAAAAGACCATGCTCTAATAAATATAAGTGAAGCAAAAGAGCATTCTACGAATAACGGTTTTCTATGTGAAGAGAAACAGGCAATCCAAACTTCAAATGATATAAGTGAAGCACATGAAGCATTCTATAAAGCCATACTCAAAAGATATAAGTGAAACTTTGTTTTTAAACTTTATAAAAGCACACAACAAAAATAAGTGACTCTCTAAAACTTCCAGGTTGCCTCCCTGGCAGCGCTTTCTTTAAAGCCATTAAGCTAGGCATAAAGTGCTCAATTAATGGATCCACCCGGATCCCAAGGTATATCAAAGCCAATTTTAATTAACAATGATTGGTAATTTAGTATTGAGCACAAAGTCATATATATCATGTGACAACGAAGTCTAACCCTCTTCCTATGCATCGGCATGTCATACAAGAACAATTCATGCACATTAAGTAAAAGCCAATGCATAGTATAAACAGTTTCTTGCAATTTTATAGTATTGGAAGCATAGAGAGGTGAAGATTTGGTTCCTCTCTCATAATAATTGCAAGTAGGAGCAGCAAGCACATGCATATTATATTCATCAAAATCATCATGTGTAGTAGCAAAACGCAACCCATCAATATAATCCTTAATAAGTGCAAACTTCTCTGATATAGTGTAGTTGGGAGAATTCAAAAAGATAATAGGACTATCATGTGTGGGTGCAATAGCAACAATTTCATGCTTAACATAAGGAACTATAGCAAGTTCATATTCATAAGCATAATTCATATTGGCATCTTGGCCGCAAGCATAGCAAGCATCAAGTTCATCAAAAAGGGATATTTCAAACGAATCCAAGAGATCATAGCAATCATGATAGCGTTTATCCTTCGGTAAACACGAAGGGTAATTAAACAATGTATGAGTTGAAGAGTTACTCTCATTAGAAGGTGGGCACGGGTGACCAATCCGCTCTTCCTCCTTTTGTTCTTCGCTCTCCTCCTCATCTTTTTCATCTAATGAGCTCACAATTTCAGTAACTTCTTCTTCCATAGGTCCCTGCAAAATATTAGTCTCTTCCAAGGCAGCGGACATTCTCTCAATAAATTCAATAATATCAGCATTGTATTCATAATTTTCATAGCAATATTGAAGTATGGATAAATTTTCAGATTCGTAAGGAACATCATCATCATACTTTTCAAGCAAAGAAGCAATTTCATAAGCACCTTTAAAAGCAACAAATTCTTCTATTCTTTCCACATCACAGTAATCATAAATACCTTTAGCATAAGGAGCCAAGGTTTCATTATCGTTAAATTTACATTGAAAGGGAAGGTGTGAAGCCTCTATCTTAGAGCAACATGTAAAGTCACATCTCAAGCATGCATCCCAAGGAAACCATTGCAATATTCTAATTTGATCCCATAAGTGTTTCCCTTTTTGAGATAAGCGATAATCCCTGAAGTACTCACGTTGATCCAACGTGTCTCCCATTATAAAGTTCAATAAGGATTTATCAGGATTATCAAAGGAGTAATTAACGCGTCCCACATAACTAGCATCGAGGGTTTTAGGAGGTTCCCCATCTCCATGAGTAGCAAGTACCACTAATTTTTTTGGTGTTTCGTGTTCCATATCCATAGCTAAAGATATAAAACAACTAATAACAGAAAATAAAAATTACTTAGTGATAAAGCAAACAAGCACACACGAGAATATTCACCCCACGCTATTGCTCCCCGGTAACAGCGCCAGAAAAAGGTCTTGATAACCCACAAGTGTAGGGGATCGTTTGTAGCCTTTTTCGATAAGTAAGAGTGTCGAACCCAACGAGGAGCTAAAGGTAGAACAAATATTCCCTCAAGTTCTATCGACCACTAATACAACTCTACGCACGCTAATGCTTGCTTTACCTAGAACATGTATGAAACTACTTTGCGGGAATAAAACTAGAAGTACTTTGCAAGATAATAAAGAACGTAGAAATAAAAGTTAGGTGATGTTTTAATAAAAGAACAATAAAAGTAAATAGACTAGTAGAAAGCTTTTTGTGTAACGCAAGAGAAAGATTGTCCCTAGGCAATTGAATATAATACGATAGATACTTATTATATGCAATGAGGGAGAGGCATACGCTAACACTCTTTCCGTACTTGGATCATACGCACTTATGATTGGAACTCTAGCAAGCATCCGCAACTACCAAAGTTCATTAAGGTAAAACCCAACCATAGCATTAAGTATCAAGTCCCCTTTACTCCCATACGCAACAACCCACCTACTCGGGTTTGTGCTTCTGTCACTCACGCAACCCACCATAGGCAAATCATGAACATATTGCAACACCCTACAGAGGGGATCCCTCACGTTTGCGCGGCACGGAGGGCACCATAGGACAACACCATATCAACATACACTCATATCAATAACATCATACCACAATTAACCCGTTGGACAAAAGAGATCTACTGAAACATCATAGGATAGCCAAATATCATTGGGAAATAATATATGGAGTTGAGCACCATCTTTAAGTAGAGATTACAGCGGGGAAGAGAGGTGTTACACCGCTGCATAGCGGGGGGGGGGGGGGGAGAGTTGGTGTTGACAGCGGCGAAGTTGTTGGTGTAGATCGTCGCCACGATGATTGCCCCGACGGTGTTCCGACACCACCGGGAGATCGGGGGAGAAAGACCCCTCCTTACTCTTCTTCCTTGGCCTCCCCCCTAGATGGGAGGAGAGTTCCCCCTCTGGTCCATGGCCGCCATGGCGGCGGAGGGGCAGGAGCCCCTCCTAGAATGGATCTCCCTCTCTGTTCTCTTCTGTTTCGCGTTCCTGTTTTTTGGCCGAAAACCGTTTCTTATATTTCCGGAGATCCGTAACTCCGATCGTGCTGAAATTTTGAGGGGATTTTTAACTAAAAATTAGCTTCCTTGCTCCCGAAGGAGAGCTCCAACCGACTTACGAGGAGGGCACAACCCATCACCAAGCGTTTGGGCTTCTAGGCGTGCCCTGGTGTCTTGTGATGGGTGTGGGCCCCCGTTTGCGTTGATTCCACCTCCCAAAATTCAAAAATATTCCAAAAAAAATCTCCATAAATTTTTATCGCGTTTGGACTTCATTTGGTATGGAATTTCTGTGAAACAGAAAACACACAAAAAACACGAACTGGCACTGGGCACTGGATCAATAGGTTAGTCCAATAAATCATATAAATTGTTGCCAAAAGTATGTGAAAGTTGTATAATATTGGCATGAAACAATGAAAAAATATAGATACAACGGAGACGTATCACTTCGTAATGCTCTCCGATCTATTGATGTGCTTTGGCCAAGTAGATTGATATTTCATCGGTGGGAGTGGTGCGTTGTGGTAGGTTCAACCTGGCGAGTTTCTATATCCCAGTGACAAAGTAGGGGACAAGATGTGTCTTTGTGTTGTTGCTAGTAAGGATAAAATGATGGGGTTCATGCATATTGTTTGAGTTTACTTTGTCTACACCATGTCATCGTTCTCCAAACATTACTCTGTTTTACTTAATACTCTAGATGCATGCTAGATAGTAGTCGATGAGTGGAGTAATAGTAATAGGTGTAGGCAGGAGTCAGCCTATTTGCTTATGGACGTGATGCCTATATATACATGATCATTGCCGTGAACATTGCATAACTATCCGTTTTTCTATCAATTGTCCAACAGTAATTTGTTTACCCACCGTATGCTGCCTACATGAGAGATGCCGCTAGGGAAAACTATGGCCCCTGGGTCTATTCACTTATATATTTACAAACGCTACAATTAACTTGCTTCCTTTATTTACATTTAATTTATTTTCCAATTTATATTTATCAACAATTATCTACACAACTCATTTGCTTGCAAATAACGAGATCAAGGGGATTGACAACCCTCTTGCCCGCGTTGGGTGCAAGTTGTTTGTTCATTTGTGTGCAGCCACTGAAGACGGTTGAGGATTAATATTCCTATTGGTTCGATAAACCTTGGTTTCATAACTGAGGGAAATACTTATCCACTTTGTGCTGCAATTACCCGTTCCTCTTCACGGAAAACCCAACGCAGATCACAAGTATCAGGGGGGGTGAATAGGCGCTTTAAAATAATTACGGTTTAGGCCTGAACAAATGCGGAATAAAACTAGCGCTTAATATGTCAAGCACAAAACCTAAAACAACTAGGCTCACCTATGTGCACCAACAACTTATAGCAAGATATATAGCATGAAACAATATGGCTATCACAATGTAAAGTGCATAAGTAAAGGGCTCGGGTAAGAGATAACCGAGGCACGTGGAGACGACGATGTATCCCAAAGTTCACACTCTTGCGGATGCAAATCTCCATTTGGAGCGGTGGGGAGGCACAATGCTCCCCAAAATGCCACTAGGGCCACCGTAATCTCCTCACACCCTCGCACAATGCAAGATGCCGTGATTCCACTAAGGGACCCTTGGGTGGCGCGGGGCATCAGACATGTGTCTGGTGGCTGGGGCGGATGCCAGAACCACCTAGGAGCGGTACTACCGCCTAAGTGCTGAAAACTATCCGAAGAAAGAAACTGGCATAACTTTCGCATACGAGCTCCGAATTGAGCGAACTCAAGTTTGTTGGATAGAGGATGACAAGAGCTATCCAACATTGGCCGGTTATATTAAGAAGAGATAGTATAAATATACCAATAATATAGAGATGTGAAACCTCTATCAATGAAGAACCGACAAAAACTCTATCAATGAATAACCTAGAAGCTTGTCATGAAGATGACCATAAGCTTGAAAACTCACTAAGAAAAACACTAAACAAGAACCAAGAAAGATGATGCAAGGATGCAAATGGTTTGAGCTCTCAACAAACGATACGATCAAGCTACTCACTTTAGAGCCCCTTTGATAGTACGACAATCGATCCTATAACCCGGCCTCCCAACTACCACCATGAGACCAGTAAAATAGAAAACCTATCAAGGGCAAACCTATACCTTGCACATAGTCCACTTGGGCTAGATGATGACGATCTTGAGTTCCTCAAGATGGACCACCTTTCGTGATTGTGTTGCCTCGATGAAGACTAGTTGATTGCTCCCCCATACTCCACTATGGGTGAGCCACTCTTCGGCACATCTTCACAAGTCCATTGCCATAATGGACGGCAAGCTTCAAGCATGATCTCTACGTGATGCTCCACTTGAACTTGCACACTGCAATCTTGATGACGATCACCAGTTGATGTCATCCTCCATGGGTTGTATGAGATCTTCCTGTTGATGCAAGCCCATGGAAACATACCTAACCCCACATAGAACTCTCACGTAGACCATGGGTTAGTACACAAAGCATAATGGACAATACTTACCATACCATGGGATCACTTGATCCCTCTCGGTACATCTTGTACGCTTTGTATGTTGATCAACTTGATTCACTCTTTTACTTAGTCTTGATCAACCTTGTATCTTATCTTCTCTCTTCATAAAGATGATGTCTTGAAGGTAAACATGAATGCTCACACAATCTTCTTCTTCAAGACATGCTTGCAATAAGCTCAACTCTCACATGACCAATCTTTGGATAAAACCTTGAATACCACCTTGGTCATCATATAAACTCCTTCAAACCAACAGATGGACTTCAAGAAGTGCCTCTGGACAAATCCTTCGAATATAACTGAAGGCAACCATTAGTTCATAGGGATTGTCATCAATTACCAAAACCACACATGGATAAATGTGCTCTTACCGTGCGCCATCACGTGCTTGTCTACCACTACTGCCTGGTCACAAGGCCTTGTGATCGTTTCGCCAGGTTTGTCAACAGCTCAAGCTACAGGTTCGCAACGGTGGACACCACCAACAATCTAAAGGTGCTCAAGACTTCGGGCTTGTCCTCCCAGAAGCTTGTCAACATCCAAGGTCAGTACAGGGTCTGGGGTGGCAAGAAGAAGAAGCAGAAGGACTCCCTGGTTGACCTCGCCGCAGCCATCATCAACCCCTACTACAGAGACATGAAGGCTGAGTGCGACAAGGACAAGTCTGTCTGGCACAAGGCCTGGGTGAACGAACTGGATGAAGAACACATCAAGTACGCGGCTAAGGACGCGTACACAAGCTACGAGATGTACAGGAGGATCGTTGGCATGAGGAAGTGCATCCTTACTCCAGACGGCGAGGGATAGCCAGAAGCAGAGAAGTGGCGGCAACCATCGTCAGAAGAACAATATGATTTGATGATCGTCTACTTCTTGTAAATTTATATTGAGGAATGTACATGTGTTGTGTAGTCACTTATGTAATTGGATGTTCAAGTTGGTTATGCAACAATGTTGGTGTTATGTAGACAGAGCATAGATGTTGTGCAAACAGAGAAAATCACATCTCATACAATTTTTTAGCAGCAATCGTCTGCCCACAACAGATACAACTTGTCAGGATGAATCATTTGGGTTATTATTGGTCTTCCCACACAATTCTAATGAATGAATTGTTTGTTGGGTATCACACACACCTTATGCTAACTCGTTTGTGTTCTGCTAGATCAGCGCAAACAGTTTATCCGAGTGAACTGTATGCCGTACTACGCACACATCTGTGTTTTTTTAACCGTTGGTGTTATCTTGGCTAATCGCAAATAGTTGAGAAGAACCAACTGTATGTCACGTATCGCACACATAAGTCTTTTCTAAATCGTATTTGATGGTTCTGCCATCGCACACAGTTTTCGTTATTGGCGACGGAGCTATAACTATACCGTTTGCGATTGATGGATCGCACACAGTTTGGTCGAAGGGTCTCTGATTGATGTGTCGTCTTTGGACCTTCCTGTAGTAGTGAACAATCATTTATCCTGCATTCTGAGAAAGAAGGTTAACTGCGGCTGCTCGATCAATTGGGAGGAACTTCAACTACCACATCTCCAAGATGATGGCATGCTGATACGTCTCCAATGTATCTACTTTTCCTCACCCTTTTGCCCTTGTTTTGGACTCTAATTTGCATGATTTGAATGGAACTAACCCGGACTGACGCTGTTTTCACCAGAACTACCATGGTGTTGTTTTTGTGCAGAAATAAAAGTTCTCAGAATGGAACGAAACTTTTTGGAGATTTATTTCAGAATAAATAAGAATTATTGGAGCCAAAATCCACCGCAGAGGGGGGCCAAGGTGAGCATCACCCACCAAGGCGCGCCAGGCCCCCTGGGCGCGCCCTGGTGGGTTGTGCCCACCTCGTGGCCCCACATGCCCTATCTTTGCCACTATAAATTCCTATTTTCGGAGAAAAAAATCAGGGAGAAAGAATTATCGCGTTTTACGATACGGAGCCGCCGCCACCTCCTGTTCTTCATCGGGAGGCCAGATTTGGAGCCCGTTTGGGGCTCCGGAGAGGGGGATCTTCGGTCTTCGTCATCACCAACCTTTCTTCATCGCCAATTCCATGATGCTCCGCACCGGGAGTGAGTAATTCCTTCGTAGGCTTGCTGGTCGGTGAGGAGTTGGATGAGATTCATCATGTAATCGAGTTAGTTTTGTTAGGGCTTGATCACTAGTATCCGTTATGTTCTGAGATTGATGTTGCTATGACTTTGCTATGCCTAATGCTTGTCACTAGGGCCCGAGTGCCATGATTTCAGATCTGAACCGTTTATGTTATCATCTCTATATCCATGTTCTTGATCCGATCTTGCCTAGTCATATGCACCTATTACGTGTTATGATCCGTGAACCCCATAGTGACAATATTTGGGATAATTCGCGGTGATGACCGTAGTTTGAGGAGTTCATGTATTCACCATGTGTTAATGCTTTGTTCCGGTTCTCTATTAAAAGGAGGCCTTAATATCCCTTAGTTTCCTTATGGACCCCGCTGCCACGGGAGGGTAGGACAAAAGATGTCATGCAAGTTCTTTTCCATAAGCAAGTATGACTATTTACGGAATACATGCCTACATTACATTGATGGATTGAGCTAGTTCTGTATCGCCCTAGGTTATGACTGTTACATGACGAACATCATCCAACGAGTTACCGATCTAGTGCCTACGAGCTTTCCACTTATTGCTCTTGCTAAGTTACTATTGTTGTTGTTGCTGCTCCAATTGCTACAAAACTATTGCTACTACTGTTACTGCTACTGTCATTGTCACTACTGCTATCAAACTATCATATTACTGTGCTACTGATTACTCTGCTGTAGATATTTAATCTCCAGGTGTGGTTGAATTGACAACTCAACTGCTAATACTCTCAAGTATTCTTTGGCTCTCCTTGTGTCGAATCTATAAATTTGGGTTGAATACTCTACCCTCAAAAACTATTGCGATCCCCTATACTTGTGGGTTATCAAGACCTTTTTCTGGCGCTGTTGCCGGGGAGCATAGCAATATTTGTTGAGTCACTTGGGATTTATATCAATTTATCACTATGAAGAATCTGAAGGATCAAAAGACTAAGATTTTTCCCTCTACTACGAGGGGAGGTAAGGAACTGCCATCACACACTGCACTTGATTCACCTTCTGTTATGAGTAAGCTTGCAACACCACCACATGCTAGTAATCCTGATATGTTGCAAGTTATTGATGATGCTACCTCTGCTATGAATTATGCTATTGATGATGCTAGTACCATGCTTGATGATAATGTGCCACTAGGGGAATTTCTTGATGAACAAATTGCTAGAGCTAAAGAAAATGAAACCACTAAGACTGATGAGATTGCTGAAACTGATAAAGAATATGAAACGGATGATGATTATGAAACACCTCTTAGTCCTAGCTCTCCTAAGTTTGAAATGCCTAAGATACCTGAGGGTTATGTTATGGACGAGGAGATAACTAGAGAAATTCTTTCTTGCAAGGATAGAGACGATGTTAAGAAATTGCTATGCAAGTATAAGGAAAAGACTTTGAATGCTAGAATGAAATGTGATCCTAAGTTTGCTACTTCACCTATCTTTGTTACTGATAAGGATTATGAATTCTCTGTCGACCCAGAGTTAATTACTTTGGTTGAATCTGATCCTTTCCATGGCTATGAAACTGAAACTGTAGTGGCACACCTTACTAAGCTGAATGATATAGACACCCTCTTTGCTCATGATGAGAAGATTCGCTACTATTACATCCTTAAGTTATTTCCGTTCTCATTAAAGGGTGATGCTAAGACATGGTACAATACTCTGGTTCCTGGTTGTGTGCGTAGTCCCCAGGATATGATTTACTACTTCTTTGAAAAATATTTTCCTGCTCATAAGAAACAAGCTGCCTTACATGAAATATTTAACTTTGTGCAAATTGAAGAAGAGAGTCTCCCACAAGCTTGGGGGAGGCTTCTCTAGTTTTTTAATGCTTTGCCTGATCATCCTCTCAAGAAAAATGAAATACTTGATATCTTTTATAATGGACTAACCGATACTTCTAGGGACTTCCTAGATAATTGTGCTGGTTGTGTTTTCAGGGAACGAACTGTTGAACAAGCTGAGGAATTATTGAATAACATATTGAAGAATTATGATGATTGGACTCTCCCTAAACCACCGCCTAAACCCACTCCGAAGAAGAGGGGCATCTTATTTCTCAGTCCTGAAGATATGCAAGAGGCAAAGAAAACTATGAAGGAAAAAGGTATTAAAGCTGAGGATGTTAAGAATTTGCCACCTATTGAAGAAATACATGGCCTTGACACACCACCACCTCCACAGGTGGTAGAGGTAAATTCTTTATTGAAGTTTAATGAAAGTGACATTCCTCACAATAAACCTCCTAGTCAATGCTTATATGAGTTTGACAACTATATTATGAAGCAAGATCATTTCAATGCTCATGTTCTGAAACAATTGAAATACAACTGTGATATGATTGCTCGCTTGAGTGACTTGATATTTAGAATCAGTAATGATGTTAGAGGTGTAAGGAAAATGCCTCTATGGCTCAAACTCAGTTAGAACAAGTAGCTAAGTCTCAAAAAGAATTGCTTGATGAAATGAATAATAATATGCATGACTTTGCTGCTAGAGTAGTAACTAGAGGAGGTAGAATGACCCAAGAACCACTTTATCCTGAGGGTCATCCCAAAAGAATTGAACAAGACTCTCAGAGAATTAATCCTGATGCACCTAGTCCTTCTAAGAAGAAAAATAAAAATAAAAATGATAGGACTTTGCATACCTCTAGTGAACCTGAGACACAAAAACCTCCTGATAATAATGATGTCTCTATTTCCGATGCTGAAACTCAATCTGGTAGTGAACATTAACCCAGTGATAATGAAAATGATGATGATGATGTTCACGATGACGCTCAACCTAGTAATGATAAAGAACCAGATAATGATGTTGAAGTAGAGCCTGTTCCTGATCTTGATAACCCACAACCTAAAAATAAACGGTATGACAAAAGAGATTTGGTGGCTAGGAAACATGGTAAAGAAAGAGAGCCATGGGTTCAGAAACCCATGCCATTTCCACCTCAGCCATCTAAGAAAAAAGATGATGAAGAATTTGAGCGCTTTGCTGAAATGATTAGGCCAGTCTTTTTGCGTACCCGTTTAACTGATATTTTGAAGATGGCCCCTTATGCAAAGTATATGAAAGACATCATAACTAACAAAAGAAAGATACCTGAAGCTGAAATCTCCACCATGCTTGCTAATTATTCTTTTAAGGATGGAGTACCTAAAAAACTTGGAGATCCGGGAATACCAACTATACATTGCTCCATCAAAAGAAACTATGTCAAAACTGCTTTGTGTGATTTAGGAGCCGGTGTTGGTGTTATGCCTTTCTCCTTATATAAAAGACTTGATTTGAATAAACTCACACCTACTGAGATGTTATTGCAAATGGCTAACAAATCAACAGCCATACCTATTGGTATTTGTGAGGATGTGCCCGTTGTTGTTGCAAATGTTACTATATTAATGGACTTTGTTATTCTTGAGATGCCCGAGGACGACAACATGTTGATTATCCTTGGTAGACCCTTTTTGAATACTGCAGGGGCTGTTATTGATTGCAATAAAAGCAAAGTCACTTTTCATGTCAATGGTAATGAGCACACGGTGCACTTTCCGAAGAAACAATTCCAAGTGAATGGTATAAATGTTATTGAAGAATCTCCGACCATCGCTATTGGAAGTTTTCAATTACCTCTACCTACTGCTAAAAAGAAATATGATATACTTATTGTTGGGGATATGCACATCCCCATTGAGGTAACTTAGTGTTTTACGAAAGTTCTTCGGTTTCATGCTAATCGGAAGTGGTTGTTAATAAGACTTGATCAACCTTATTAATGAATCACTTTTGAGAGGTATGACGTCGATGAATCTAGTAAGCACAACTTTCTGCTCCTGCCTTTTATTTTCTGTTCTAGTTAGTCAAATAAAATAAAATTCCATGTTTATCCTATTTTCTGTCTTCTCCATGCAATAAAAAATGACCCAAAAATAAAAATTCTCAGATTGCCCTGAAAATTTAACACGATTTTTTTCCGAATATTTATGAATTTTTGGTGCAAATAACACCAGAGGGGGGTGCACCTGGTGCCCACAAGACACCAGGGCGCGCCAGCACCCCTAGGCGCGCCCTGGTGGGTTGTGGCCCCCCTCACTTATCTCTTTAGCCCACATCATCACCTAAGTCCAGCAAAAAATCACCACACCATCATTTTCGTGTTCTTGCTCTCAAACCCGCGGATTTCGATCTCTTTGCTCGAAGCTCCGTTTCTGAAACTGTTTGGAGGGATTGCTACTTGGTATGTGACTCCTCCATTGCTCCAATTAGTTTTTGTTTTAGTGGGTTATTTTTAGAGTAATTAGCTACTCTTGGTGCTGCTATAGATGAGCTTGCATGTTGAATTCTTAGAGTTCTAAGTAGTTTGAATGCTCAATATGGCCTCTATGCATGCTTAGGAGTAGTTGCTAACAATCTTACAAAGTTTTGTTGACAAATTTTCGTGGACAAAAAGTTTTCAGAAAGTTTATAGAAATAAAAATGCAATTCTTTAGGAGTTCTTCGAGGAGAAGATCCTCGAGAGCCTCATCAAGTGGAAGATCAGTTCGACAATCTTATGTTGAACCAAGCGAAAGCTTGATGCGAGATGCCGCCACCAAATCATGCTTGTGGCCTTGCGACGAGTTCATGGAAGGTGCAGGTATTAAGGAGGAATTTGATCAATTTATTCACAACACAGGGCTTGGTCACTTCATCGCAGATAAGTGCCCCGAGTACCTCGAACTCACGAAAACCTTCACAAAGAAATTTAAATATTTTCCTCGTGAGTCTAGAGTTTCATTCAACCTGTACGATCATTCCTTTACCATGTCGTTAGAAATGTTTAGCGATGCATGCAAACTTCCATATGAGGGTTCCTTCGATGAACCAACAAAATCTGAGTACGAATCATTTTTAGTTAATCTTTGCTTTGGCGAAGATAGGGGGTTACACAAGGGAGAATTAACAGCATCCATTTTCCATCACTCCAATATTTTGCGCTCTTTAACGGTAAATGTATTGTAGGCAAACAAGATTGTAGCACACTATGTGCTCATGATTTGAGTCTCTTACAAACTGCCATAACTAGGAATAAGGATTATAATCTTGGTGCAATTGTTGCACGGAGATTGCAGCTTAATGCTGCTAGTGGTAATTTTTATGGAGGAATTTATGCCTCCCGTGTAGCTGAGAGATTAAATGTTTCACCCTGGCCTAATGACCCCATCCTACCCACTCAGTATTTAGACTTTGATGCCATGAAGCGTCATAAGTTCCTTACGGGTACGGCCACCAACTACACATATAACTTGAGATTTAATAAAAAAAAACGTTGTGCCTGTTGCCTTGCCTGCTCCTGCTCTCTTTGATTTTCACACTAGGGGAAGATATCATGTTCTTGAGAGCGAAGCTTATCCGTACAATGCGGAGGTTGAAGCTGCCAGGAGGGCCGCGGAGGTTCTTCCATGCTAAGCGGGTTATACTCATGATGAGTGTTTATTCACTTGTACTTACACGAGAGGGGCGGTAATAGGGATTCCCAGTCCCGAAATCAAAAATCAAAAATAATTAAACAAAAATCCCCCAGGAATGTTGTTGGTTTGGACGGTACCCGTGGATGCGGCTCGCCGTGGAGTGTGATTGTTGGTGGAGGGGGAGTAAACCTTTACTTTTACCGCTTGGGAACTGCCGCTAATTTGTTTAGCATGGAAGATATTGATGACTCTTGGTCGTGACATTGACAGGAAGGGTGTACCTTCCAAAATTATATCTATCTCTGTTTTAAACTTTGAGCTCTGGCACCGCTGCAAATCCATGCTTCCCTCTGCGAAGGGACTATCTATTTACTTTTATGTTGAGTCATCACCCTCTCAAATAAGCGCCAGACCTGAGAGCACTATTGTCATCCTCATGCATTGTGTATAGTTGATGTTGGGTGCAGCATGACTAGATCTTTTCTACCATGAATGACAATGTTTAGTCGCTGCTTGAACTTTGGAGGTGCTCTGCATTTATGTTTTGCGGTCTCAGAAAGGGCTAGCAAGATACCACTATTGTCATATTGTATCACGATTGTTTTGACAAAATGTGGCGCTTGAGATATCTTATTATTGCTCGCTAGTTGCTTATGTTATTGATATGAGTAAATATAATTTCTAAGAGTTATTGTTGACATGGTTAGTCATAATCTTTGCTGAAAACCTGGGTACTACTTAAGCATATATATGTAAACAAGAACAAAAGAGTTCAGAAAAGTTTTTATTTGTCACTTTCAGTTTGTCAACTGAATTTCTTGAGGACAAGCAAAGGTTTAAGCTTGGGGGAGTTGATACGTCTCCAACGTATCTAATTTTCCTCACCCTTTTGCCCTTGTTTTGGACTCTAATTTGCATGATTTGAATGGAACTAACCCGGACTGACGCTGTTTTCAGTAGAACTACCATGGTGTTGTTTTTGTGCAGAAATAAAAGTTCTCGGAATGGAACGAAACTTTTTGGAGATTTATTTTAGAATAAATAAAATTATTGGAGCCAAAATCCACCGCAGAGGGGGGCCAGGGTGAGCATCACCCACCAGGGCGCGCCAGGCCCCCTAGGCATGCCCTGGTGGATTGTGCCCACCTCGTGGCCCCACTTGCCCTATTTCCGCCACTATAAATTCCTATTTTCGGAGAAAAAAATCAGGGAGAAAGAATTATCGCATTTTACGATATGGAGCCGTCGCCACCCCCTGTTCTTCATCGGGAGGCCAGACTGGAGCCCGTTTGGGGCTCCGGAGAGGGGAATCTTCGGTCTTCGTCATCACCAACCTTTCTCCATCGCCAATTCCATGATGCTCCCCACTGGAGTGAGTAATTCCTTCGTAGGCTTGCTGGTCGGTGAGGAGTTGGATGAGATTCATCATGTAATCGAGTTAGTTTTGTTAGGGCTTGATCACTAGTATCCATTATGTTCTAAGATTGATGTTGCTATGACTTTGCTATGCCTAATGCTTGTCACTAGGGCCCGAGTGCCATGATTTCAGATCTGAACCGTTTATGTTATCATCTCTATATACATGTTCTTGATCCGATCTTGCCTAGTCATATGCACATATTACGTGTTATGATCCATCAACCACATAGTGACAATATTTGGGATACTTCGTGGTGATGACCGTAGTTTGAGGAGTTCATGTATTCACCATGTGTTAATGCTTTGTTCCGGTTCTCTATTAAAAGAAGGCCTTAATATCCCTTAGTTTCCTTATGGACCCCGCTGCCACGGGAGGGTAGGACAAAAGATGTCATGCAAGTTCTTTTCCATAACCACGTATGACTATTTACGGAATACATGCCTACATTACATTGATGAATTGAGCTAGTTCTGTATCGCCCTAGGTTATGACTGTTACATGACGAATATCATCCAATGAGTTACCGATCCAGTGCCTACGAGCTTTCCACTTATTGCTCTTGCTAAGTTACTATTGTTGTTGCTGCTGCTCCAACTGCTACAAAACTATTGCTACTATTGTTACTGTCACTGTCACTACTGCTATCAAACTATCATATTACTGTGCTACTGATCACTCTGCTGCAAATATTTAATCTCCAGGTGTGGTTAAATTGACAACTCAACTGCTAATACTCTCAAGTATTCTTTGGCTCCCCTTGTGTCGAATCTATAAATTTGGGTTGAATACTCTACCCTCGAAAACTGTTGCGATCCCCTATACTTGTGGGTTATCACATGCATATCCCATTCTTGGAAGAAGAGGTTTGGCGTGCAATAAAATTATCCCCTGCTGACAGAGCACCAGGCCCCGATGGTTTCTCAGGGATCATCTTCAGAACCTATGGTCCATCATCAAGGACGACGTTCTTCACGCACTACACCCGTTCTACAACCTGCAGAGTGATCATTTCCAACAATTAAACTCTGCGAAGGTGGCACTGATCTCAACGATTGTTGATCTCTCTGAAATCGGACACTTTCGCCCTTTAGTTTAGTCCACTCCTTTGCTAATATGATCTCCAAGATTCTCTCTCTGGCTAGCCCCAAAGCTAATCAACCTGATCTCACCGGCTTGTAGTGCCTTTCATAAAACCCAATGCATTCATCATAGCTACCTTTACGTCAGAAATTGCGCTCAAAGCCTGCACATGAAAAAAACTCATGTTCAAGGTGCACATTGCTAGAGCGTTTGATTCTATCTCATGGGAATTTCTGCTTGAGCTTCTCGAGAAGATTGGTTTTAGCTTTTGATGGCGTGACTGGATTTCCTTCCTCCTGTTATCGGCCTCCTCTCGATTCCTACTTAACAGAGTACAGGGCCAGCCAATCGAACACACACGAGGGTTGCATGAGGGTAACCCCTTGCATTCTTGTTCCTTCTTGCCACTGAGCCACTACACTGGGTCCTCGAGGAAGCGACAAATTTGAGATACCTATCACCTTTGATGGGAAGAGAAACGAAGCTAAGGTTGAGTTTGTATGCCGATGGTGAGATTTTATTATCTAACCCATGCAAAGAAGAAATGGACTGCCTACTAGATATCCTTGAACAATTTGGTAGGGCCACATGACTAGAGATAAACCCCCAACAAATCAAAAGCCTAGACCCTAGATCAGAAAGGGAACAAAATATACCCGATCAGTACCTTGGGGGCTAGGGATGGACTCCTGGAGGGTATCCTCACCGATGATGATGAGTCCAAGAAGCGTGCATGCGACTTCTAGTCGTGGGAGATAGACATTAGAAAGCCGGTCCAATTGGCCCTGTGATTCTATGTAGAGATTCCACCCCCCCCTAGACGAGCGTCGCTCGAGATGACGTGGCAATAGCTTTGCACATGGCCACATATTTCCTTGGCTGGCGACCACCAAGCATGTGGGGCGACAGAGTCGTGCCTTGGTAGGAGGACTGGATGCATCAAGGGCTTGGGTGCTAGAGCTCTAGGAGGAAGATGAAGACAAGGGGAATGAGTGTGTAAATCCCCCCTGTCGTCGCCTCTCACCTTTTATAGGAGAGGTAACACATGAAGCAGCCGTAGAGTAATCACACCGCATGGTAGTAAATCCCCCATTATCCCATGTCCGTGCATTAATCATGCATGAGAATCAAGGGAGCAACAGCTAATCATCGTGTGCATCAATATGCACGATCTTTTTTTAATGGGACGTCATGACAGTGGGCCCTTAACCCACGTCCTCATGTCATGTTGACCGTCAGGTCAGAGACGCCACGTGTCTGGGTGGGCCCCTAGGTAGGATCGCTTTGCATTGTCAGAACCATACTAGGGAGCAACAGTTAATCATCGTGTGCATCCATATGCACCTAAGGCACGACTGCGTGGGTACCTTTCCGATGCCCAACTCGGATCAGTTACCTCAAACACTTGTCATAGGCCGAGGAGATTTGGTCATATTGGATGCGATCACAACCTTAGTTTAGCTGAACCAATTTTCAAGACCGACGATCAAAGACGAAGTCAACTCAGATGAACCGAGGCACGTCCAGACTTGACGACTAGTTCAAGGGCAACTCACAATGTCCCGACTAGGGGGCATCTCACCACATCATCTCCCAGCCCGGTGGGCGGGGACGAATACTCCTTTGTCGGTTTAGGCGTGGGCCACCTTGGGCGGCCCATAACACAAACGTGGAAGGATCTAGAAGAATTGACGTATACTCCAAGAAACTGAATACGTATGAGACTCGGCTTCCTAGTATGTAGCCGAGGAGGACATTACATTACAATCTTTAAAAACCGAGGGGTTAGGCTTGTAGAATACATTACACCACACTCTCTTGGTAGACACATGTACTCTGTAATTACTCCAACAAAATAAACACAAATAGGACGTAGGGTATTATCTCCTCAGTGAGCCTGAACCTGGGTAAACCTCATGTCCTTGTTACCATCGTAGCTAGAGGCTTAGCTTGGGATCCCTATCTCAAGATCTGCCGGATTTACCCTCATCAATGTCGACTTGATGAAACGATGACGTGGCAATCTAGGCGTAGGTCAAAATCTATGGAGCAATGATATCGGCCTGGTGCGATATCGGTGCCAATGAAAAGCACCTCGGAAAAGGCTCAAATTTTGTAGGCACGTACTTAAAATCATAGCATAATACCATACAAAAATTTCATCAATATGAGATCATGTGATAAGCCGCTTATGGACGAAGATGAACTAGGGTTGAATTTGTTTTGCACAGTAAACAATTCTCAAATTGGTGCACTTTTTGGACAATTTCTAAAGTTTGGACCGTCGGATTGAGCTTAAATTTGGAGAGATTAAAGTCATGACAATTACGAATGATATGAATGGTTGGATCTTCCAAAGGAGGTCGGAGTTGGCAGCTGATATGTCTCCAACGTATCTATAATTTTTTATTGTTCCATGCTAATATATTATCATTTTAGGATACTTTTTGGGTATTTATTTACCAATTTATAATATTTTTGAGCACTAACCTATTGACCCAGTGCCCAGTGCCAGTTCCTGTTTTCTGCGTGTTTTTGCCTTTTCAGAGTTACAGTACCAAACAGATTCCAATTGCCACAAAACTTTTTCACGATTTTTTCTGGACCAATACAAGACCTAGAAGCTTCGGAGGAAGGCCGGAAGGTGCACCAGGGCCCCACCACATATCCCACCGCACCACCAGGGGGACGCGGCCAGATATGTGGTGGCTTCCTGGTGCGTCTCCCGATGTCGTTCTATGGCCTATAAATTCACATCTACCCTAAAAACACCAGAAGCGCTCCCGAAACAATTTTTCCGTCACCGCCCGCCGCAAGTCTTTGTTCCGACGGGAGGCCATTGATGTCTACTACGCAACCTTCTTCTTGTAGACTCCTATTGGGCCTCCAAGCGCAGAGTTTTGTAGGACAGTAGCAAATTTCCCTCAAGTGAATGACCTAAGGTTTATCAATCCGTGGGAGGCGTAGGATGAAGATGGTCTCTCTCAAACAACCCTGCAACCAAATAACAAAGAGTCTCTTGTGTCCCCAACACACCCAATACAATGGTAAATTGTATAGGTGCACTAGTTCTGCGAAGAGATGGTGATACAAGTGCAATATGGATGGTAGATATAGATTTTTGTAATCTGAAAATATAAAAACAGCAAGGTAACTAATGATAAAAGTGAGCACAAACGGTATTGCAATGCTTAGAAACAAGGCCTAGGGTTCATACTTTCACTAGTGCAAGTTCTCTCAACAATACTGACATAGTTGAATCATATGTAAATCCCTCACGTGCGACAAAGAGTTCACTCCAAAGTCACAAATAGCGGAGAACAAACGAAGAAATTATTGTAGGGTACGAAACCACCTCAAAGTTATCTTTTCTGATCAATCTTATGGGCTATCCCTATAAGTGTCACGAACAGCCCTAGAGTTCGTACTAAAATAACACCTTAAGATACACATCAACCAAAACCCTAATGTCACCTAGATACTCCAATGTCACCACAAGTACCCATGAGCTTGATTATACGATATGCATCACACAATTTCAGATTCATCATGTTCAATCCAACACAAAGAACTTCAAAGAGTGCCCCAAAGTTTCTACCGGAGAGTCAAGACGAAAACGTGTGCCAACCCCTATGCATAGATTCCCAAGGTCACGGAACCCGCAAGTTGATCACCAAAACATACATCAAGTGGATCAATAGAACATCCCATTGTCACCACGGATATCCCATCGCAAGACATACATCAAGTGTTCCCAAATCCTTAAAGACTCAATCCGATAAGAAAACTTCAAAGGGAAAACTCAATTCATCACAAGAAGATAGAGAGGGGAAAACTCCATATGATTCATCTATATTAATAAAGCTCGCGGTACATCAAGATCGTGCCATCTCGAGAACACGAGAGAGAGAGATCAAACACATAGCTACTGTTACATACCCTCAGCCCCGAGGGTGAACTACTCCCTCCTCATCATGGAGACCGCCGGGATGATGAAGATGGCCTCCGGTGATGGTTTCCCCCTTCGGCAGGGTGCCGGAACGGGCTCCCGATTGGTTTTTCGTGGCTCTGGAGGCTTGCGGCGGCGGAACTCCCGATCTAGGTTTCTTTTCGGAGATTTCTATATTTATAAGAGTTTTTGGCGTTGGTCACACGTCCAGAAGGTTCCCGAGGAAGTCACAAGCTAGGGGGGCGCGCCCTAGGGGGGGCGCGCCCCCCACCCTTGTGGCTTCCTCGGCCTTCCTCTCCGGTGACTTTTCGCTCCAGTATTTTTTATATTTTCCAAAAATATTCTCCGTAAATTTTCAGCTCATTCTGAGAACTTTTATTTCTGCACAAAAACAACACCACGGTAGTTCTGCTGAAAACAGCGTCAGTCCGGGTTAGTTCTAATGAAATCATACCAAAATCATATAGAATTATTGTAAACATAGCATGAATACTTCATAAATTATAGATACGTTGGAGACGTATCAGCATCCCCAAGCTTAATTCCTGCTCGTCCTCGAGTAGGTAAATGATAAAAGAAATAATTTATGATGTGTGAATGCTACCCAACATGTTCATCATATTCTTCTTTTTTGTATAGCATGGACATTTGGACTAGTAAATGATTCAAAGCAATAGTCTAGTTTTAACATAATGACTTCAATACTCAAGCATATCAACAAGCAACCATGTCTTTCAAAATATCAACACTAAAGAAAGTTATCCCTAGCCCATCATGCTCAATCATTGATCCATTCATGAAACACACTCAAATATTAGCCATGCCCAATGCTCAAGTACGATCATAGTGCCCCCTAGTTGGTGCTTATAAGAGAAGATGGAGAATCAAAGCAAAAATAAAAATTGCACAAAGTAAATAGATAGGCCCTTCGCAGAGGGAAGTAGGGATTTGTAGGAGTGCCAGAGCTCAAGGTTTAAATTGAGAGAGAAAAATATTTTGAGTGGCATGCTTTTCCTGTCAACGAAAACGACAAAGTAGCTCACAATACTTTCCATGCTAGATACATTATAGGCGGTTCCCAAACAGAATAGTAAAGTTTCTACTCCCCCTCCACCAATCAATCACACTCCACGGCGAGCCGAATCCACAGGTACCGTCCATACAAACAACAATCCTGGGGGAGTTTTGTTTCGTTATATTTTGATTTTATTTTTGAGCATGGAACTGGGCATCCCGAATACCAGCCACTTTCTCGTGAATGATAGTGAATCAACACATATCGTGAGAATAACACACCTAGCATGGAAAAATATTGGATACTCCCCACTGTTTCATGAGCGGTACGGGCACACAAAAGAGAAAATTTATTTTGAAAATTTAGAGATGGCACATACAAATTTGCTTGGAACGGCATGGAAATACCGCATATAGGTAGGTATGGTGGACTCATAAGGCAAAACTTGGTTTAAGGATTTTAGATGCACAAGTAGTATTTCTACTTAGTACAAATGGAGGCTAGCAAATAGATTGGGAAGCAACCAAACCAAGAAACGAAAAATCACATAAGTGAGCATTGAACATAACTAACACCGACTAATGCACCACAAGTAGGATGTAACTTCATTGCATAACTATTGACTTTCGTGCATGCATAGGGAATCACAAACCTTAACACCAATATTCCTACTAAGCATAATTACTCACTAACATGACTCACATATTACTATCATCATGTTTCAAAACTATTACAAAGAATCAAGTTTAATTTGTCCCATGATGTTCATGAAAGTTTTTATTATACCCTCCTTGGATATCTATCACTTTGGGACTAGTTTCATATATTGCCATTGCTTTTTGGCAAGCTCAAACAAATTTAAGTGAAGCACATGAGCAAATGACAAGCCACTCTCAAAAGATATAAGTGAAGATCAATGAGTAGCCAACAATTAAATAACTATGTGAGGACTCTCTCTCTCTCTCTCAGTAAATATTTTCAGATCTGAGTATTTTATTTAACATCAAGCAAAAGAAAAATAGCACTCCAAGAATAGCACGCATCATGTGAACGAATAAAAATTTAGGCTCAACATAGGCTAACCGATAATTGTTGATGAAGAGAGGTGGGATGCGTAGCATCCCCAAGCTTAGATGCTTGAGACTTCTTGAAATATTTACTTGGGGTGCCTTGGGCATCCCCAAGCTTGAGCTTTTGTATCTCGTTCAATCCTCTCATATCATGGTTTCACCTATTCTCAAAAACTTCATCCACACAAAACTCGAAAAGAACTCATGAGATAGGTTAGTACACATAATAATAAATCAACTCTTTATGTACTTCCAAGACAAGTTGCACAATAATTTTCAAACATTAGGTATTGTATACTATCATCTCCACAATTTATATCTACCAATATAGGCTATGGAAACTCTAGAATAAGTAGATAACAAAACTATGACAGCAATCTGTCCAAACAGAACAGTCGGTGGAAATTTATGAAAACAGTGTACTTATGTACCTCAAAAAATTATGAAAATTTAGGACATGCTAAATAATTTATATGAAAATACTGTGTAAAAATTTCAGAAACTTCTCACGTTCCAGTAAAATATTAAAATTCAAACACTACAGCAAAAGTTTCTGTTTTTACACAGCACACATCAAAACATGCAATGCAAGCATCCTAAGGCAATTCTTGGAACTTTTTATTGAAAAACAAGATTATAAATAACTCCTAACAGATAACAACAAAATAATATGACGCTCCAAGCAAAACTCATATTATGTGACGAATAAAAATATAGCTCTAAGTAAGATATACCGATAATGTTGAAGATGAAAGAGGGGATGCCTTCCGGGGCATCCCCAAGCTTAGGCACTTGAGTCTTACTTGGATATTACCTTGGGGGTGCCTTGGGCATCCCCAAGCTTAGGTTCTTGTCACTCCTTATTCTCCTCATATCGGTGTCTCACCCAAAACTTGAAAACTTCAATCACATAAAACTTAACGGAACTTCGTGAGATGGGTTAGTATAATAAACAATGATCATTCACTTCGGTACTGTCAAGACAAGATTCATAATTGTTCCCACGTCATACCTACTGTATTATATCATTCCCATAATTTATATCACTCAATATAAGCTAACACTAAAACAAGTAAACTATGCATGCAAAACAGAATCTGTCAAAAACATAACAGTCCGTGAAGATCTGTAGCGTAACCATACTTCCCTGTCTCTAAAAATTCTGAAAAATTAGGAAAATCTAGGAAATTTGTATATAAAGACTGTGTAAAACATTCAGATCAAAATCAGGTAACAGTGAATTTACAAAATTCCTGGACTGAGAGCAAAAGTTTCTGTTTTTGCACAGAATCAAGTCAACTATTATCCACACTATCCCAAAGGCTTTACTTGGCACTTTATTGAAACAAAAGCTATAAAACATGATTATACAGTATCTTAATCATGTGGACACACAAAAACAGAAGGTAAAAGTGTTGGGTTGTCTCCCAACAAGCGCTTTTCTTTAATGCCTTTTAGCTAGGCATGATGATTTCAATGATGCTCACATAGGAAAAATAATTATAACATGCAAAAGAACATCATGAATCTCATGACAAGCACATTTAAGTCTAACCCACTTCCTATGCATAGGGATTTTGTGAGCAAACAACTTATGGGAGCAAGAATCAACTAGCATAGGAAGGCAAAAGAAGCATAACTTCAAAACTTTGAACACATAGAGAGGAGACTTGATATTATTGCAATTCCTACAAGCATATGTTCCTCCCTCATAATAATTTTCAGTAGCATCATGAAGGAATTTCACAATATAACCAGCACATAAAGCATTCTTTTCATGATCTACAAGCATAGAAATTTTACTACTCTCCACACAAGAAAATTTCTTCTCATGACTAATAGTGGGAGTATCATAAAATAATTGAATACTACAAATTGGTTCCACATTAAAAGAGTAATATTCAGTAAAAGGATATTCATAATTATGACAATAATTATCACTACTCTTTATAACATAAGTATCATCACAATAATCATCAAAAGTAGCAACTTTGTTCTCATCATAGTCAATTGAAACCTCTTCCGAAATAGTGGAATCATTAATAAATAAAGTCATGACCTCTCCAAATCCACTTTTATCAATATAATAAGATTCAACACCCTCCAAAATAGTGGGATAATTATTATCTAAATTTGACACTCTTCCAAACCCACTTTCATAAATATTGCAATCATCATAAATAGGGGGTATGCTATCATCATAATAAATTTGCACATCAAAACTTGGGGGACTAAAAACATCATCTTCATTAAACATAGCATCCCCAAGCTTGGGACAAACATTAATAGCAGCAAATAAATTCTCAAACATGTCATTCTCATCAAACATAGCATCCCCAAGCTTGTGGCTTTGCATAACATAAGCATAATCACTCTCATCATTAATAGTATGAATAGCACCAATCGTATAACAATTATTATCATCACAATTTTATAAATTGATGCCAAAAAGATTTTCAAGATTATAAGGGGTATCATTATTTGGGAGAGATACCTCTTTACCTTTACTTTTCCTTCTTTTATTCTTATTCACCACATTATGTGTGGGTTTATTTAATTCCTCCAAGCTTCTTTTTGAAGAGGTTGTTTGAATAAAAAGCTCCTCCTCGTTACCTGATTCATCATAAGAAAAAATAGGAGGATATTAGGAAACCTCTTCCCCTTCATTAGTATTCTCTTCATCTTCTATTTGTTTTCTTGTCTTTAAGTAATTGGCAATATAAGGATTCTCAATGCAATTTACCACGCAATACATATAGATTTCATTTAGATCAAAATCAATCATTTTCATGAGAACCCATGCTGGAACATCCTTAGTTTTATGTTTCATTTCTTCATACCCCAATAATAGACTATGTTCATTATGATTCTCAAGGGTAATGAGGTTATCACAATTTTTGGACACAATTCGATCATGAAATAATTCACATTGGAAATTAAAATGACCACTTTCATTGCAAAGTTCACAAGGACGGCGAGAAATATTAAGTCTTTCAGCACAAACATATAGCCTCTCTTGCAACCATTTAGTTTCTAAATACTTATGCCTCTTACAAAATCTATCTTCCCTTTTAGGCATGTCTTCACAAACTCTATGCACTCCACAAAAATTGACATGCTTATAAGAAATCTTTTTATCATGACTAGTGCAATCATCATTAGTACTATGGATATTCAAAGAATTCATACTAACAATATTGCAATCATGCTCATCACTCAAAGATTTAGTGCCAAACATTTTAATAACTTCTTCTTCTAACACTTGAGCACAATTTTCCTTTCCATCATTTTCATGAAAGAAATTAAAAAGACATATGAGGCAACCTCAATTCCATTTTTTTTTGTAGTTTCTTTTATAAAACCAAACTAGTGAAAAACAAGAAACTAAAAGATTTAATTGCAAGATCTAAAGATATACCTTCAAGCACTCACCTCCCCGGCAACGGCGCCAGAAAAGAGCTTGATGTCTACTACGCAACCTTCTTCTTGTAGACTCTTGTTGGGCCTCCAAGCGCGGAGTTTTGTTGGACAGTAGCAAATTTCCCTCAAGTGGATGACCTAAGGTTTATCAATCCGTGGGAGGCGTAGGATGAAGATGGTCTCTCTCAAACAATCCTGCAACCAAATAACAAAGAGTCTCTTGTGTCCCCAACACACCCAATACAATGGTAAATTGTATAGGTGCACTAGTTCGGCGAAGAGATGGTGATACAAGTGCAATATGGATGGTAGATATAGATTTTTGTAATCTAAAAATATAAAAACAGCAAGGTAACTAATGATAAAAGTGAGCACAAACGGTATTGCAATGCTTAGAAACAAGGCCTAGGGTTCATACTTTCACTAGTGCAAGTTCTCTCAACAATACTGACATAGTTGAATCATATGTAAATCCCTCACGTGCGACAAAGAGTTCACTCCAAAGTCACAAATAGCGGAGAACAAACAAAGAAATTATTGTAGGGTACGAAACCACCTCAAAGTTATCTTTTCCGATCAATCTTATGGGCTATCCCTATAAGTGTCACGAACAGCCCTAGAGTTCGTACTAAAATAACACCTTAAGATACACATCAACCAAAACCCTAATGTCACCTAGATACTCCAATGTCACCACAAGTACCCATGGGCTTGATTATACGATATGCATCACACAATTTCAGATTCATCATGTTCAATCCAACACAAAGAACTTCAAAGAGTGCCCCAAAGTTTCTACCGGAGAGTCAAGACGAAAACGTGTGCCAACCCCTATGCATAGATTCCCAAGGTCACGGAACCCGCAAGTTGATCACCAAAACATACATCAAGTGGATCAATAGAACATCCCATTGTCACCACGGATATCCCATCACAAGACATACATCAAGTGTTCCCAAATCCTTAAAGACTCAATTCGATAAGAAAACTTCAAAGGGAAAACTCAATTCATCACAAGAAGATAGAGAGGGGAAAACTCCATATGATTCATCTATATTAATAAAGCTCGCGGTACATCAAGATCGTGCCATCTCGAGAACACGAGAGAGAGAGATCAAACACATAGCTACTGTTACATACCCTCAGCCCCGAGGGTGAACTACTCCCTCCTCGTCATGGAGACCGCCGGGATGATGAAGATGGCCTCCGGTGATGGTTTCCCCCTCCGGCAGGGTGCCGGAACGGGCTCCCGATTGGTTTTTCGTGGCTCTGGAGGCTTGCGGCGGCGGAACTCCCGATCTAGGTTTCTTTTCGGAGATTTCTATATTTATAAGAGGTTTTGGCGTTGGTCCCACCTCCAAAAGGTTCTCGAGGAAGTCACAAGCCAGGGGGGCGCGCCCTAGGGAGGGGGCGCCCCCCACCCTTGTGGCTTCCTCGGCCTTCCTCTCCGGTGACTTTTCGCTCCAGTATTTTTTATATTTTCCAAAAATATTCTCCGTAAATTTTCAGCTCATTCCGAGAACTTTTATTTCTGCACAAAAACAACACCACGGTAGTTCTGCTGAAAACAGCGTCAGTCCGGGTTAGTTCTAATGAAATCATACCAAAATCATATAGAATTATTGTAAACATGGCATGAATACTTCATAAATTATAGATACGTTGGAGACATATCAGCCATCTACACCTCCATTCCGGCACCCTGCCGGAGGGGAGATCGATCACGGAGGTCCTCTTCATCAACCTTGCTGCCCTCACCATGATGTGTGAGTAATTCAGCATAGACCTATGGGTCCATAGGTAGTACCTAGATGACAATCTCTCTCTCTCTCGATCTTCAATACAATGTTCATCGCATATTTGCCTTTATCTATCTCATCTAATCCCTTTGTATGGTGTGTTTGTTGGGATCCGATGAATTGTGAGTTTATGTTCAGATTATTCATGAAAAGTATTTGAGTCAAATATGATTACTATGATTCTTATTTGCATGATCATCATAGCTTCGTAATGCTCTCCGATCTATTGAGATAGTTTGGCCAACTAGATTGATATTTCTTCGGTGAAAGTGGTGCGTTGTAGTAGGTTCAACCTGGCGAGTTTCTATATCCAAGTGACAGAAGGGGACAAGTTGCGTCTTTGTGTTGCTTCTACTAAGGATAAAACGATGGGTTTATTCATATTGATTGAGTTTACTTTGTCTACATCATGTCAATGTTCTCCAAGCATTACTCTGTTTTATTTAATACTCTAGATGCATGCTGGATAGCGGTCGATGTGTGGAGTAATAGTAATAGGTGCAGGCAGGAGTCGGCCTATTTGCTTATGGACGTGATGCCTATATACACATGATCATTGCCGTGAAAATAGCATAACTATTCGCTTTTCTATCAATTGCCCAACAGTAATTTGTTTACCCACCGTATGCTTTACTTATGAGAGATGCCACTAGAGAACTCTACGGCCCCCGGGTCTATTCACTTATATATTCACAAATGCTATCATTACCTTGCTGTTATTTATTACCTTTTATTTTATTTTGCACTTTACTATTATCTACAATTATCTACACAACTCACTTACTTGCAAATAATGAGATCAAGGGGATTGACAACCCTCTTGCCGGCGTTGGGTGCAAGTTGTTTGTTCTTTTGTGTGCAGCCGCTGAAGACGGTTGAGGATTGGTATTCCTATTGGTTCGATAAACCTTGGTTTCATAACTGAGAGAAATACTTACCCACTTTGTGTTGCGATTACCCGTTCCGCTTCACGGAAAACCCAACGTAGATCATGAGTATCAGGAAGGATTTCTGGCGCCGTTGCCGGGGAATACCATCACCAACTATCAAGTAACTTCGCACAAAATTTCATTCACTTGTTCTTCTTTTTATTTGCTGTTATATTTAATGTGTCTCATAAAAATAAAAAAATAAAAAATATATTTACCTTTGCTTGTTACTAGTTCTTGTTTGAAGTCGTGGCTAGTTCTTCTTTTGTGCGTGTCACCCCCAATAATGATGTTATCAATTTTACACAAAGGGGAGGAGAAAGTTTGAAATATGCATGGTATAGGATTTTCCATGCTCAAAATAAAGCAACTAATAAGCTATCCACCACCAATTTTCTTCATAATTTCTATGTTGGTGTGACAACTTGGTATAGGTTTGTCCTTGATACCATCACCGGTGGGAACTTCTTAACGTGTCATACTTTGGATGCTTATAATGCAATTGAAAATCTTGTTGGAACACCACCTATTATCGTTAATGAAACCAATTTGACATTGGAACATGTTATGCAAAGGCTTGATGCTATTGAAAAGAAAATGATCACTAGTGAACCCATTGAGGAGTTAGATAAAAAACTTCATAATCATATCACTCAATTTGGGTCACGAGTAGGAATAACTTTGAAAACTTTAAAGGAAAAAGATGTTATTATTGACAAGAGGGTAGAACAAGGATTGAGTAGAATTGATAAAATGGAAGAGGTTATTGAAAAAGTGAGCTCCGCTTTCACACCATCCAAAACTAGTGCTAGTACCTCACAAGACAAAAATCCCAACTTCATATTTATTCCTAAGAGCATTAGTACACCTCCTTCCAAAAGAAACGAAGATCTCAAAATGAGTAGTGTTCACCCCAACTTTTTGAACTTGACAAACGAGCCTATGGTCAAGCCTTACATTGTTCCTATTAATCATAGTTTTGTTATTAAGGAGTTGAGTGTCAAAGATGACAATACTTGAAACTATGCATTATGCCTAGCTAGGGGCATACAACAATAACGCTTGTTGGGAGGCAACCCAATATGCATCTTAATTTTTGTTTTTCCTTTCTGTTATTTTGTGATAACATGATTATTGCCTCTGTAATGATTATGTTTTTATGTTTTAGTTAGTGTTTGTGCCAAGTAAAGCATTTGGGATAACTCACAAGATGAGTAGAAACAATGCTAAAACAAAAACAGAAACTTTTGACTCCAGTATAGGAATTTTCATTTTTTACTGGAGCGTGATCTTGGTCTGAAATTGTAACACAGTATTGCTATACAAATCATTTACGTTGTAATAATTTTTCAGAATTTTTAGAGATACAGAAGTATGGTCTCTTTACAGATTGCTACATACTGTTCTGTTTTAAACATTTTCTGTTTTGCTTGCATAGTTTGCTTATTTTGATTATGCCATGGACTATATCGGGGTGTGTAAGCCATGGGGAAGTTAGAATACAGTACCTATTATGCAAAAATGAATTTGAATCAATTATCACAGTACCTCAAGTATGCAATATATTTCTTATACTAACGGATCTCACGAAGTTTTGTTAAGTTTTGTGTGATTGAAGTTTTCAAGTTTTGGGTGTGATCACGATGGACTACGGAATAAGGAGTAGCAAGAGCACAAGTTTGGGGATGCCCAAGGCACACCAAGTATAATTCTAAGCATAGTGACGCGTCTAAACTTGGGGATGCCCCGGAAGGCATCCCCTCTTTCGTCTCAATCCATCGGTATGTCACTTGGAGCTATATTTTTATTTAACACATGATATGTGTTTTGTTTGGAGCGTCGTTTGCTTTTGTTTGCTTTTACTTTCAGTTTGTCACAATCATCAGTTGCTGGACACACCTATTTGAGAGAGACACACCTTCATGATAATTTGCTAGAATACTCTATGTGCTTCACTTATATCGTTTGAGCTAGGCAGTTGCTCTAGTACTTCACTTATATCTTTTTGAGCACGGTGGCGTGTAGATTTTATAGAAATAATATGCTCTCGTTCTTCACTTATACTTGTTTGAGAGCTGAATTAATAGTGACGGTAATCTACATGGGTCATCAGACTAGTCCAAGAGTATTAGGTATTCAATGAATGATAATCAAAACCATCGTGTAGCACATATAGAGAAGTTGTGGGTTAATGACATTGATGTAGTAATATGAAAAAGGTGTGAGTCCAAAATTGTTGATTTGTAGAAGTGTCGAGATTAAGAGGTGTTAACTTGTTATTCATCTAAAAATTAAAGAGGCATGGCGATGATGTGCGAGCATTTATATTCCTCATTGAAATCCTAGTGTTGTTTCGAGCCGGGGGCGCACGATGGTTAAATCCTACCAACCTCCTCCCTCGGGGCATGCGAGGAGTACTTTGATTTGTGATAAAACTAATAAAACTTTGCAATGAGTATGTGAGTTCTTTATGACTAATGTGACACCATGGACATACACATCTTCACCTTCTCATATTTGCTAGCCTCTTCGGTATCGTGCATAGCCCATTCTCACCTCGAGGATCGGTGCAAATATTCGCCGGTGCATCCAAACCCCGTGACATGATACGCTCTGTTGCACATAAGCCTCATTTTATCTTCCTCAAAACAGTCACCATACCTACCTATTATGTCATTTCCATAGCCATTCCGAGATATATTGCCATGCAAATTCCATCGTCACTTCACATGACTAGTTCGTTCATCGTCATATTGTTTTGCATGATCATATAGAGCTGACGTAGTATTTGTGGCAAAGCCACCGTTCATCATATTTTTGATACATGTCACGCTAGATCATTGCCCATCCTTGTACACTGCCAGAGGCATTCATTCAGAGTCATATCTTCCTATCAGTCCTTCATGTTGAGTTGTAAGTAAATAAAAGTGTGATGATCATCATTATTAGAGCATTGTCCAAGTGAGGAAAGGATGATGGAGACTATGATTCCCCCACAAGTCGGGATGAGACTCCGAACGAAAAATGAAATAAAAATGGGGGAGGCCAAATGAGCCCACCATATAAAAAAGAGAAAATGGGGGAGGCAAAAAAAGAGAAAAGCCCACCATAAAAAAAATAAAAATGAGATAAAAGAGAGAAGGGACTTTGCTACTATCCTTTACCACACTTGTGTCTCAAAGTGGCACCATGGTCTTCATATAGAAAGTCTCCTATGTTGACACTTCCATATGCTAGTGGGAACTACCTTTTCATATAATAAACTTGGCTTGTATATTCCGATGACGGGCTTCCTCAAATGCCGAGGTCTTCATGAGCAAGCAAGTTTGATGCACACCCCACTTAGCTTCAGTTGAGCTTTCATACACTTATAGCTCTAGTGCATCATTTGCATGGCAATCCCTACTCCTTGCATTGACATCTATCGATGAACATCTCCATAGCTCGTTGGTACGCCTAGTTGATGTGAGACTATCTTCTCCACTTTTTACCCATTTGATACCTATCACCATATTCTATACCACCTATATGCTATGTCCAATGGTTCACGCTCATGTATTGCGTGAAGAATAAAAGTTGATGCATATTGAAAAAGTACGATCCAATTGCCTGACTTGGACACCGTGGTGCTTAACATTTGTATCTATGTCGTGAAGACGGAGTCATGCCTTGCTAATATAATAAGATGAGTAGGGGTAAACATTCTTTTAGGATCGTATACTTTGAAAAATCAATGATTTTGTTTCCTATACTTATAAAAATTACTATGTTGCTGTTTGTAAATTTATCATTTCTCAATGAGCATACATACCAAAGATTACATAATGGGTAGCCTATCAAATCAAAAATTCTGTTTTTATCATTTACCTACTTGAGGACGAGCATGAATTAAGCTTGGGGATGCTGATACGTCTCCAACGTATCTATAATTTTGGATTGTTCCATGCTAATATATTATCATTCTAGGATACTTTCTGGGTATTTATTTACCAGTTTATAACATTTTTGAGCACTAACCTATTGACCCAGTGCCCAGTGCAAGTTCCTATTTTCTGCGTGTTTTTGCCTATTCAGAGTTACAGTACCAAACGGAGTCCAATTGCCACGAAACTTTTTGACGATTTTTTCTGGACCAATACAAGACCTAGAAGCTTTGGAGGAAGGCCAGAAGGTGCACCAGGGCCCACCACATATCCCACCGCACCACCAGGGTAGCGCGGCCAGATATGTGGTGGCCCCCTGGTGCGTCTCCTGGCGTCGTTCTCACGCCTATAAATTCACATCTACCCTAAAAACACCAGAAGCGCTCCCGGAAAACTTTTTCCACTGCCGCAAGTCTCTGTTCCGACGGGAGGCCATCTACACCTCTGTTCTGGCACCCTGCCGGAGGGGAGATCAATCACGGAGGGCCTCTTCATCAACCTTGCTGCCCTCACCATGATGTCTGAGTAGTTCGATACATCTCCGTCGTATCTACTTTTTCTAACGCTTTTGCTCTTGTTTTGGACTCTAATTTGCATGATTTGAATGAAACTAACCCGGATTGACGCTGTTTTCAGCAGAACTAGCATGGTGTTGTTTTTTGTGCAGAAATAAAAGTTCTCGGAATTGGATGAAACTTTTTGGAGAATTATTTTACAATAAATAAAAAATACTGGAGCCAAGAACCACCGAAGGGGGTGCCCTGGCTGGGCCACGCGCGCCCTGGTGGGTTGTGGTCACCTCGTGGCCCCCCTGACCCTAATTCCAGCACTATAAATTCCTATTTTTGGAGAAAAAAAGAGGAGAGGAAGTTTTATCACGTTTCACGAGACGGAGCCGCCGGCACCTCCTGTTCTTCATCGGGAGGCCAGATCTGGAGTCCGTTTGGGGCTCCGGAGAGGGGAATCTTCGGTCTTCGTCATCACCAACCCTCCTTCATCGCCAATTCCATGATGCTCCCCACCGGGAGTGAGTAATTCCTTCATAGGCTCGCTGGTCGGTGAGGAGTTGGATGAGAATCATCATGTAATCAAGTTAGTTTTGTTAGGGCTTGATCCCTAGTATCCACTATGTTCTTAGATTGATGTTGCTATGACTTTGACATGCTTAATGCTTGTCACTAGGGCCCGAGTGCCATGATTTTAGATCTGAACCGTTTATGTTATCACCATTATATCTATGTTCTTGATTCGATCTTGCTAGTCATATGCACCTGCTATGTGTTATGATCCGTAAACCCCAGAGTGACAATAGTCGGGATACATTCCGGTGATGACCGTAGTTTGAGGAGTTCATGTATTCACTATGTGTTAATGCTTTGTTCTAGTTCTCTATTAAAGGAGGCCTTAATATCCCTTAGTTTCCTTATGGACCCCGCTGCCACGGGAGGGTAGGACAAAAGATGGCATGCAAGTTTTTTTTTCATAAGCACGTATGACTATTTACGGAATACATGCCTACATTGTATTTATGAACTAGAGCTAGTTCTGTGTCGCCCTAGATTATGACTGTGATATGATGAATATCATTCAACGAATTCACCGATCCAATGCCTACTAGTTTTCCATATATTGTTCTTGCTAAGTTACTATTTCTACTGCTACTGTTCCAACTGCTACAGAATCATTGCTATCACTGTTACCGTTACCGTTACTGTTACTACTGCTATCAAAACTATCATATTACTTTGCTACTGATCACTCTGCTGCAGATATTTAATCTCCAGGTGTGGTTGAATTGACAACTCAACTGCTAATACTTGCAAATATTCTTTGGCTCCCCTTGTGTCGAATCTATAAATTTAGGTTGAATACTCTACCCTCGAAAACTGTTGCGATCCCCTATACTTGTGGGTTATCAAGACGATTTTTCTGGCGCCGTTGCCGGGGAGTGATACGTCTCCAACGTATCTATAATTTTTTATTTTATTATATTATCTGTTTTGGATGTTTTATATGCATTAATATGCTATTTTATATTATTTTTGGGACTAACCTATTAATCTAGTGCCTAGTGCCAGTTTCTGTTTTTTCCTTGTTTTTGAGTATTGCAGATAAGGAATATTAAACGGAATCCAAATGGAATAAAATCTTCGGAATGATTTTTCTTGGACCAGAAGAAACCTACCAAGCTTGGAGACCAAGGCAAGAGAACCGCCGTGTGGCCACAAGCCACAGGGGCGCGCCCAGGGGGGTAGGGCGCGCCCCCTGGCTTGTGGGCCCACGGCAGCCCTCCTAACCCTACTCTTCGGCCTATAAATTCACAAATATTCCCTGGATACCAAAGAGAGCCACGAAAACACTTTTCCGCCGCCAGGAGCCTTTGTTCCCGTGAGATCCAATCTTGGAGCCTTTTCCGGTAATCTGCCGGAGGGGGATTCGATCACGGAGGGCATCTACATCAACTCCATAGCCCCTCCGATGATGCGTGAGTAGTCCACCACAGACCTTTGGGTCCATAGCTAGTAGCTAGATGGCTTCTTCTCTCTCTTTGCTCTTCAATACCATGTTCTTCATGATCTTCATGGAGATCTATCCGATGTAATACTCTTTTGCGGTGTGTTTGTCGAGATCCGATGAATTGTGGGTTTATGATCAGATTATCTATGAATATTATTTGAGTCTTTTCTGAATTCTTATATGCATGATTTCATATCTTTGCAAGTCTCTTCGAGTTATTGGTTTGGTTTGGCCAACTAGATTGGTAATTATTGCAATGGGAGAAGTGCTTAGTTTTGGGTTCAATCTTGCGGTGTCCTTACCCAGTGACATAGTAGGGGTAGCGAGGCACGTATTGTATTGTTGCCATCGAGGATAAAAAGATGGGGTTTTCATCATATTGCTTGAGTTTATCCCTCTACATCATGTCATCTTACCTAATGCGTTACTCTGTTCTTCATGAACTTAATACTCTAGATGCAGGCAGGAGTCGGTCGATGTGTGGAGTAATAGTAGTAGATGCAGAATCGTTTCGGTCTACTTGACACGGACGTGATGCCTATATGCATAATCATTGCCTTGGATATCGTCATAACTATGCGCTTTTCTATCAATTGCTCGACAGTAATTTGTTCACCCACCGTGATATTTGCCTCCATGAGAGAAGCCTCTAGTGAAACCTATGGCCCCCGGGTCTATTTTCCATCTTATATTTTCAGATCTATTTACTTGTGTTTTTAGTTTCAGCAATCTTTTCCATCTATCTCTATCAGATCTCATCCTTGCAAGTAACCGTGAAGGGATTGACAACCCCTTTATAGCGTTGGGTGCAAGAGTTTGATTCTTTGTATAGGTACATCTATTGGGGACTTGCTTGTATCTCCTACTGGATTGATACCTTGGTTCTCAACAACTGAGGGAAATACTTATCTACTTTGCCGCATCACCCTTTCCTCATCAAGGGAAAACCAACGCATGCTCAAGAAGTAGCAAGCAAGATTTTTGGCGCCGTTGCCGGGGAGATCTACATCAAGCCATCCAAGTACCCATCACAAACTCATCTCTTGCATTTACATTATTTGCCATTTGCCTCTCGTTTTCCTCTCCCCCACTTCTAAAACGATTTTCCAAAAAGATTTGCCTTTTTATTCGCCCTTCTTCCGTTCGTCTTTTCGTTTGCTTCTCGTTTGCTTGTGTGCTTGATTTCTTGCTTTGTCACGATGACTCAAGAGAATACCAAGTTGTGTGAATTTTCTAATACTAATACTAATGATTTTATTAGTACTCCGATTGCTCCCACCACTAGTGCGGAATCTTATGAAATTAATGCTGCTTTGCTAAATCTTGTTATGAAAGAACAATTTTCCGGCCTTGCTAATGAAGATGCCACATTCCATCTAAATACTTTCGTTGAATTGTGTGATATGCAAAAGAAGAAAGATGTGGATAATGATATTGTTAAATTGAAGCTATTTCCGTTCTCCCTACGAGATCGTCCTAAAACTTGGTTTTCATCTTTGCCTAAAAATAGTATTGATTCATGGAATAAGTGTAAAGATGCTTTTATTTCCATGTACTTTCCGCCTGCTAAGATCATCTCCCTTAGGAACGATATAATGAATTTTAAGCAACTTGATCATGAGCATGTTGCACAATCTTGGGAGAGGATGAAATTAATGATTAGAAATTGCCCCGCACATGGTTTGAGTTTATGGATGATTATACAAATTTTCTATGCTGGATGGAATTTTGCATCTAGGAATCTCTTAGATTCCGCTGTGGGTGGTACTTTTATGGAAATCACATTAGGAGAAGCTACTAAACTCCTAGATAATATTATGGCAAATTACTCTCAATGGCATACCGAAAGATCTCCTACTAGTAAAAAAGTGCATGCTATTGAAGAAATTAATACTTTGAGTGAAAAGATGAATGAATTGATGAAATTGTCTGCTAGTAAGAGTGCACCTATTGATCCTAATGATATGCCTTTGTCTTCTTTGATTGGAAATAATAATGAATCTATGGATGTGAATTTTGTTCGTAGGAACAATTTTGGTAATAACGCGTATAGAGGTAATTTCAATGCTAGGCCGTTTCCTAGTAATTCCTCTAATAATTATGGTAATTCCTACAGCAATTCTTATGGAAATTATAATAAGATGCCCTCTTATCTTGAGAATAATATTAAAGAATTTATTAGTTTGCAAAAGGGTTTCAATGCTATGATTGAAGAAAAATTGCTCAAGATTGATGATTTGGCTAGGAACGTTGATAGAATTTCTCTTGAGATTGATTCTTTGAAAATTAGATCTATTCCACCCAAGCATGATATTAATGAGTCTTTAAAAGCTATGAGAATTTCTATTGATGAGTGTAAGGAAAGAACCGCTAGAATACGTGCTAAGCGTGAATGGCTTGAAAAAGTATGTTTTCGTGATAATATTGATGAAGATCTTAAAGTGATTGATGTGACTCCTATTGAATCTTTGTTTTCTAATGTAAATCTTGATAAAGAGGGGACTGGAGATAAGTAAACTTTAGTTAAAAGGCGTCCCAATGATTTGGAGTTTATAGATCTTAGTGCTAAGAGTGACAAAAGTGGGATAGAAGAGGTCAAAACTTTAAATAGCAATGAACCCACTCTTTTGGATTTCAAGGACTTTAATTATGAGAATTATTCTTTGATTGATTATATTTCCTTGTTGCAATCCATGTTGAATTCTCCACATGCTTATGATCAAAATAAAGCTTTTACTAAACATATCGTTGGTGCTATGATGAAATCTTTTGAAGAAAAGCTTGAGTTGGAAGTTTATATACCTAGAAAGCTTTATGATGAGTGGAAACCTACTATTAACATTAAGATTTTAGATTTTGAGTGCCATGCTTTGTGTGATTTGGGTGCTAGCGTTTCCACGATTCCGAAAACTTTATGTGATGTGTTAGGTTTCCGTGAATTTGATGATTGCTCTTTAAATCTGCATCTAGCGGATTCCACTATAAAGAAACCTATGGGAAGGATTAATGATGTTCTTATTGTTGCAAATAGGAATTATGTGCCCGTAGATTTCATTGTTCTTGAGATAGATTGCAATCCTATATGTCCTATTATTCTTGGTAGACCTTTCCTTAGAACGATTGGTGCAATTATTGATATGAAAGAAGGAAACATTAGATTTCAGTTTCCATTAAGGAAAGGCATGGAACACTTTCCTATAAAGAAAATTAAATTGCCTTATGAATCTATTATGAGAGCTACTTATGGATTGCATACCAAAGATGACAATACCTAGATCTATTGTGTTTTGCCTAGCTAGGGGCGTTAAACAATAGCGCTTGTTGGGAGGCAACCCAATTTTATTTTTACTTTCTGTTTTTTGCTTCTGTTTTGGTGTGTTTTGCACATTATTACTTCTGTAGTAATTGTGTTTTTATGTTTTTATTAGTGTTTGAGCCGAGTAAGACATTTGGGATGGTCTACGGTGTTTGTTGATTTGATTTTGCTGAAAAACAGAAATTTTTCCCTCAGTCCAGGAATTTTATAAATTCACTGGAACGTGCTTTTGATCTGAAACTTTTACACAAGATTGATATGCAAATTTTCCTGGTTGTCCTAAGTTTTCAGAATTTTTGGAATTACAGAAGTATTCGAAGTCTACAGATTGCTACAGACTGTTCTGTTTTTAACAGATTCTGTTTTCTTTGTGTTGTTTGCTTATTTTGATGAATCTATGGGTTGTATCGGGGGGTATGAACCATGGAGAAGTTAGAATACAGTAGGTATTACACAAATATAAATAAAGAATGAGTTCACAACAGTACCTAAAGTGGTGATTTATTTTTCTTATACTAACGGATCTCATGAGTTTTCTGTTGAGTTTTGTGTTGTGAAGTTTTCAAGTTTTGGGTAAAGATTTGATGGACTATGGAATAAGGAGTGGCAAGAGCCTAAGCTTGGGGATGCCCAAGTCACACCAAGCCATATTCAAGGATACCAAAAAGCCTAAGCTTGGGGATGCCCCGGAAGGCATCCCCTCTTTCGTCTTCAATCCATCGGTAATTTACTTGAGGCTATATTTTTATTCACCACATGATATGTGTTTTGCTTGGAGCGTCTTGTATGATATGAGTCTTTGCTTTTTAGTTTGCCACAATCATCCTTGCTGCACACACCTTTTTGAGAAGGACACGCTGAATCGTGAATTTATTAGAATACTCTATGTGCTTCACTTATATCTTTTGAGCTAGGCAATTTTGCTCTAGTGCTTCACTTATTTTTTTTAGAGCATGGTGGTGTTATTTTTTATAGAAATAATTGAACTCTCGTACCTCACTTATATTATCTTGAGAGTCTCTAAACAGCATGGTAATTGGATTAGGTTATGAATTTGGTCCTAATATAATAGGCATCCAAGAGGGATATAATAAAAACTTTCATATTAAGTGCATTGAATATGATGAGAAGTTTGATTTCGTGCATATAGTTTTGAGATGTAGAGATGGTAATATTAAGAGTTATGTTAGTAGGTAATTGTGGATTAGTAGAGATACTTGTGTTAAGGTTTGTGATTCCCGTAGCATGCACGTATGGTAAACCGTTATGTAATGAAGTCGGAGCATGATTTGTTTAATGATTGTCATCCTTTGTGTGATGGGTCGGGAGCGCGCGATGGTTTACTCCTACCAACCTCTCCCCTAGGGGCATGCGTCTAACACTTTGCTTCGATGACTAATAGACTTTTGCAATAAGTATGTGAGTTCTTTATGACTAATGTGAGTCCATGGATTATACGCACTCTCGCCCTTCCACCTTTGCTAGCCTCTCTAGTACCGCGCAACTTTCGCCGGTGCATAAACCCACCTTCCTCAAAACAGCCACCATATATTTTCCTCAAAACAGCCACCATACATACCTATTATGGCATTTCCATAGCCATTCCGAGATATATTGCCATGCAACTTCCACCGTTACGTTTATTATGACACGCACCATCATTCTCATATTGCTTTGCATGATCGTAAGACAGCTAGCATGATGTTTTTATGGCTTGTCCATTTTTTGATGTCATTTGCTATGCTAGATCATTGCACATCCCGGTACACCGCCGAAGGCATTCATATAGAGTCATATGTTGTTCTAAGTTTCGAGTTGTAAGTAAATAAAAGTGTGATGATCTTCATTATTAGAGCATTGTCCCATGAGAGGAAAGGATGATGGAAGCTATGATTCCCTCACTAAATGGGATGAGTCTCCGGACTATACAAAAAATAAAAGAGGCCAGCGAAGCCCAAATAAAAAAAAAAGAGGCCAAAGATGCCCACCAAAAAGAAAAGAAAAATAAAAAAATGAATGAGAGAAAAGAGAGAAAGGACAATGCTACTATCCTTTTCCACACTTGTGCTTCGAGTAGCACCATGTTCTTCATGATAGAGAGTCTCCTATTTTGTCACTTTCATATACTAGTGGGAATTTTTCATTATATAACTTGGCTTGTTGTGACACCCTGGTTTTATGCTACAGTTATTATTGTAATTAAGCTACAGTAATGGCCAAGTGATTAAGCTAATCTTTTGCTAAACAGGGCTTGATCAAGTTTGAGTTCATTTTCCAATTCAAATTCCACTGAAAAAGGCTTTGAATTTTAATGTGATAATTTAAATCCTCAAACAGCATGGGAAAAATGTTGCACAATTGTGGAATAATCCAAAACAAATATTGTTGAGGAAAACAACATCACCTTGATGTTGATGTGGACCCCACCATGAAAACAGAGACATATTTGCATTTTAAAAGCACTCTAAATTCAAATGAAAAATGCAAACAGATTCCAAAAATCCTCAAATTTGTTGTGGACAAGTGTAATACTGCAAGGTATTATTTGGACCCTATGGCACATTTTTGCTAAAAGGAATTGTGGCAGAAAAGAATTAAAACAGAATTAATTAAAAAACAGAAAAGAAACAAAAAGAAAAAGGACAAAAGCCCACTTACCTAGCGACTGGGCCGCGCTGGCCCAACCCACTCCCACCTGCCCGCCGTCCTTCTTCCTCCGTGTCGCTCCCGCCGTGGCCCGAGCCGCGTCGCGCCGTCGCCGTTCGCCACGCCGACGGGAGCAGGTGGGCGAGGGGATAAGCTCGCCCTCGAGCACTCCCCCTGGACGCCCTCGCCATTCTCCCCCTCGCCCCGCTCGCTCTCCTCCCTCTCTCCCTCCTCCAGATCCGCCGCGCAGCCGCCACCATGGCCGTCGGCTAGCCGCGGCCCCCGAGCTCCATTCGCCTCGCCATCTCGCCCAGAAGCTCCGCCGTCGACCGGCGCGTCCATCCCGACCCCAAGCCCGTGCTCGGAGCCCCTGCTTCACCCTCGCGCCATCTTCTTCCTCCTCGGCTCCGACGAGCTTTGCCGCCGAATTCGCCGCACCGAGCCCTCCCCGAGCCCACTTGAGCACACCTACAGGCGCCCAGTGAGCTCCACCTCCCTCTCCCTCTCTTCCCTGTGCGTTTTCGCCGCCGTAGCTCCTTCTCCCCATCGTGCCCGAACGCGGCTCCGCCTTCGCTCGTCGCCGGCGATGCTCCGGCGACCAAACGGCCCCGGGTTACTACCCGTTGCACTCACCGCACCACGTACCTCCTCCCCAGCCCCTCCGTTTGCTCGCTAGCTCGCCGTAGCACCGTCCCCCTCGAGCTCCCATACGCGACGCCGCCTTCACTCGTCGCCGGCACCGTTTTCCGGCCAAGTCCGGCCATGCCACCGCCACCACTCGACGCGGCGTCGAGTGGCCATTCGAACGAGCCAGGCCGCGCACGAAACGGCCGTCCGTAGGCGAATCCCGACGCTGGCCCGTGCCCTCCGCCGCGTTTCGGCGTCGCCGGCGTTGAGCCGCCGGCCGCCGCCGACGTGGCTGGGCTGGGGCCACCCCCAGTGACCCTGCCAGTGGGCCAGGGACGACCCAGTTGACCAGTTGACTTGGTCAACTGGCTGACTGGGCACAGCCCAGTCACTGACAGGTGGGGCCCAGTCCCCCTGTGCCTATGACATGTGGGCCACGTCTGTCAGTAGATTAATTAGTAAATAGGTTAAATTAAAACTAATTAATTTGCCTAATATGACACTGACAAGTGGGGCCCTCCCCTAATTAAACCTGTTTAGATTAAATTAACACTGGTTTAAAAGCTGAGTCTATGACATGTGGCCCCCACATGTCAGGTTTGACCTGAGGCAGCTGGGTTTGACCTGCTGATGTCATCATTGCGTCATGCTGACATCACCCTGCACTGTTCTGGATAATGTTGATTTAAATAAATAGAATAATTCCAGAAATTGATTAAATCTTTGAAAAATCATATAAAATAATCTGTAGCTTAGATGGAAAAACTTTATACATGAAAGTTGATCAAAAAAATCCCACGAATCCAAATATGCCATCCATTCATCTGTCACGTGCTTCTATCATGATGAACATGGAACTTTTCCCCTCCGGATCGTCTGTCCGATAAATCCAAAGACCCGGGAAATATCGTCAGATATTCTCCCGCTCCGTCTGTAACTTGTAGTACCGCGTTAGTGCATACCTAGCTTTGCATATTGTCATGTCATGTAGCTTGATGCATTTGTCTGCTTTATATTTATTGTTTCTTCCCCCCTCCTCTTACCGGTAGACTCCGAGATTGACAGTGCTGCCGGGTACGACTACACCGCCGACGATCAGCCTTTTGCAGCAGAGCAGCAAGGCAAGCAAACCCCCCTTGAGCATTCCGATATCGCCTATTCCTTTCCCTCTTATTCTTGCATTAGATTTTGCTACTGTATTAGTTAGCTCCTATTCTGATGCATAGCCTGTTTTTGATAAATTGTTACTATACCTGCTTAGTATAGGTTGATCAATGAATCCCCTGAGACCCCCCTTAGTCCCAGTTGCCCCTGCTTCTTCATCGATGACTCGAAGACCTGAAGACTCGGTCAACCGACCGATGAGCCAGGCTCCTCACATCACCGCACACCCCTTAAGTATGGCACTGCAGAGCTACTACCGAGTGCCGAGGGTGATACCTCACTTAGCACTCCCGGTGTTAATTCTGTAGCATAGTTAATCGGTCGTGGGTATCGAGGGTGATTCCTCCTTCCCATTTATCGATAGCGACTCTTGCCATACACATACCTTGAGTGGGATCCATCGAGGGTGATTCCTCGGATATCCACTTGGTGTATAGACACACAGTTACTTTAACTTGACTTTGTTAACATGTGAAGACGGGACTGGAGGGACAGGCGGTACCACCCTGGTTGAGGTGGACCTGAGTTCCCGACAGTCTTGAGACGGGTCGGCCCCAAGGGTACCCGTGTGTGAGATGTGGTGGGATGCGCCGGTAAGGCATCCGGGTTATGTTGAGGCGTGGACGGGCAGGAGAGGCCCTTGCCACACATCCTCGAGACGGGGTGACGGGACCGCACTTTGAGGGTCGCGCTTGCCCTGCATTAATAAAATGCTAATGGGTTGGGTATTTGATCTGAGTTGGGTCGTTGGCCTTTTTACGCACCAAACCATCGCGTGGGAAAGTTATGGGCACTCAGCGTCGTTGTATCAGCCGAAGCTCTTCGGACGTCAGCAATGGAGCGGCGCACGACAGATTGGACTGGACGATGCAGCTCTTGGACTGGAGTGTACTAGGTCTGTTTCCGGCCGCGTACGCATCGTGCAGGAGCGCAAAGGGCAAGTGGGCCCACAAACCTGCGCGCTTAGGATTTAGACCGGCGGGCTGGCCTCTTCGTTGAGCCTAGGTGGGGCGACGACGTGCTGCTATCCCGAGGCCGGGCATGACCCAGGAAAGTGTGTCCGGCCAGAGGTGATCAGGCGTGTTGGAAATGTGGTGCACCCCTGCAGGGATGATTAATCTATACGAATAGCCGTGTCCACGGTAACAGGACGACTTGGAGTTGTGTCTTGACCTTATACAACTATAATTGTGATTTAATTTGAAATGAATGTTGGCTCCGGGATTGCTTCCTCGCAGGGAGTCGAGGAAGAATCTCTGGGCGTGGTTACTTAATAAAATTGCTACAATAATATGACTATATATGAGATACCAATCTACTCTCTTCTAATGCTGCAAGATGCTGAAGATGCTAGTCTTCGATAGGACTAAGCCTTCCCCCTATTCTTGCTTTCTGCAGTCAGTCCAGATATAACCCCATTCCTTGATACTGAGGCATACTTAGTATAGTTCTGATGTCAGTATTGCGAGTACTTTGGATGAGTACTCACCGCTGCTTTGCATTCTTTTCCCCCCTCGACACGTTTACCGCGTTCAGACGACGGAGCCCAGGAGATGGAGTACGCCGGAGACGATTACTACACCACCGCTGGAGCCTACTACTATGTGGAGAACGCCGACGCTCAGGAGTAGTTAGGAGGTTCCCAGGCAGGAGGCCTCGCCTCTTTCGATCCGTTGTTATGTTTGTGCTAGCCTTCTTAAGGCAAAACTTGTCTAACTTATGTCTGTACTCAGATATTATTTGCTTCCGCTGACTCGTGCTTGTCGAGCTTTGTATTCGAGCCCTCGAGGCCCCTGGCTTGTAATATGAAGCTGTATGACTTTTATTTGTGTCTTTGGTTGTGTTGTGATATCAATCAGTGAGTCCCTAATCTTGGTCGTGCGCATTGTGTGCATGATTAGCGTACGGACGAGAATGGGGGCGTCACACTTGTATATTCCAATGATGGGCTTCCTCAAAGTGCCCTAGGTCTTCGTGAGCAAGCGAGTTGGATGCACACCCACTTAGTTTCCTTTTGAGCTTTCATACACTTATAGCTCTAGTGCACCCGTTGCATGGCAATCCCTACTCACTCACATTGATATCTATTGATGGGCATCTCCATAGCCCGTTGATACGCCTAGTTGATGTGAGACTATCTTCTCCTTTTCCCTTGCACCTCCACCACATTCTATTCCACCCATAGTGCTATATCCATGGCTCACGCTCATGTATTGCGTGAGAGTTGAAAAAGTTTGAGAACATAAAAGGGGTGAAACAATTGCTTGACTTCTCATCGTGGGTGTGCATGATTTAGATACTTTGTGTGGGGAAGATGGAGCATAGCCAGACTATATGATATTGTAGGGATAACTTTCTTTAGCCATGGTATTTTGAAAGCTATGATTGCTTGTTAGTATGCTTTAAGTATTATTGTCTTTATGTCAATATTAAGCTATAGTATTGAATTGTACGGATCTGAATATTCATGCCACAATAAAGAATATTACATGGATAAATATGTTAGGTAGCATTCCACATCAAAAATTCCGTTTTTATCATTTACCTACACGAGGACGAGCAGGAATTAAGCTTGGGGATGCTTGATACGTCTCCAATGTATCTATAATTTTTGATTGTTCCATGCTATTATATTATCTGTTTTGGATGTTTTATATGCATTAATATGCTATTTTATATTATTTTTGGGACTAACCTATTAATCTAGTGCCTAGTGCCAGTTTCTGTTTTTTCCTTGTTTTTGAGTATTGCAGATAAGGAATATTAAACGGAGTCCAAATGGAATAAAATCTTTGGAATGATTTTTCTTGGACCAGAAGAAACCTACCAAGCTTGGAGACCAAGGCAGGAGAGACGCCGTGTGGCCACAAGCCACAGGGGCGCGCCCAGGGGGGGTAGGGCGCGCCCCCCTGGATTGTGGGCCCACGGCAGCCCTCCTAACCCTACTCTTCGGCCTATAAATTCACAAATATTACCTGGATACCAAAGAGAGCCACGAAAACACTTTTCCGCCGCCAGGAGCCTCTGTTCCCGTGAGATCCAATCTTGGAGCCTTTTCCGGTAATCTGCCGGAGGAGGATTCGATCACGGAGGGCATCTACATCAACTCCATTGCCCCTCCGATGATGCGTGAGTAGTCCACCACGGACCTTCGGGTCCATAGCTAGTAGCTAGATGGCTTCTTCTCTCTCTTTGCTCTTCAATACCATGTTCTTCATGATCTTCATGGAGATCTATCCGATGTAATACTCTTTTGCGGTGTGTTTGTCGAGATCCGATGAATTGTGGGTTTATGATCAGATTATCTATGAATATTATTTGAGTCTTTTCTGAATTCTTATATGCATGATTTCATATCTTTGCAAGTCTCTTCGAGTTATTGGTTTGGTTTGGCCAACTAGATTGGTAATTCTTGCAATGGGAGAAGTGCTTAGTTTTGGGTTCAATCTTGCGGTGTCCTCACCCAGTGACATAGTAGGGGTAGCGAGGCACGTATTGTATTGTTGCCATCGAGGATAAAAAGATGGGGTTTTCATCATACTGCTTGAGTTTATCCCTCTACATCATGTCATCTTACCTAATGCGTTACTCTGTTCTTCATGAACTTAATACTCTAGATGCAGGCAGGAGTCGGTCGATGTGTGGAGTAATAGTAGTAGATGCAGAATCGTTTCGGTCTACTTGACACGGACGTGATGCCTATATGCATAATCATTGCCTTGGATATCGTCATAACTATGCGCTTTTCTATCAATTGCTCGATAGTAATTTGTTCACCCACCGTGATATTTGCCTCCATGAGAGAAGCCTCTAGTGAAACCTATGGCCCCCGGGTCTATTTTCTATCTTATATTTTCAGATCTATTTACTTGTGTTTTTACTTTCAGCAATCTTTTCCATCTATCTCTATCAGATCTCATCCTTGCAAGTAACCGTGAAGGGATTGACAACCCCTTTATAGCGTTGGGTGCAAGAGTTTGATTCTTTGTGTAGGTACATCTATTGGGGACTTGCTTGTATCTCCTACTGGATTGATACCTTGGTTCTCAACAACTGAGGGAAATACTTATCTACTTTGCCGCATCACCCTTTCCTCTTCAAGGGAAAACCAACGCATGCTCAAGAAGTAGCAGGGAGCATAGCTATATTTGCTGAGTCACTTGGGATTTATATCAATATATCACCATGAAGAATCTGAAGGATACAAGAACCAAGATTTTTCCCTCTAAGACTAGGGGAGGTAAGAAATTGTCATCTAGCTCTGTACTTGATTCACCTTCGGTTATGAGTAAACTTGCAACACCACCACATGCTATTAATCCTGATATGTCGCAAGTTATTGATGATTCTACTTCTGCTTTGAATGATGCTTATATTGATGCTAGTACCATGCCTGATGATAATGTGCCACTAGGTGAACTTTTTGATGAACAAATTGCTAGATCTAAAGAGAATGAAATTACTGAAATTGATGAAGTCCTTGAAACTGAGAACTATGAAACACCTATTAGACCTAGCTCTCTTAGATTTGAATTGCCTAAGATACCTGAGGGTTATGTTCTGGATGGAGAAATAGCTAGAGAAATCGTTGCTTGCAAGGATAGAGATGATCTTAAGAAATTATTATGCAAGTATAAAGAAAAGACTTTGAATGCTAGAATGAAATGTGATTCTAAGTTTGCTACTTCACCTATCTTTGTTGCCGATAAGGATTATGAATTCTCTGTCGACCCAAAGTTAATTACTTTGGTTGAATCTGATCCTTTTCATGGCTATGAAACTGAAATTGTAGTGGCACATTTTACTAAGTTGAATGATATAGCCACCCTTTTTGCTCATGATGAGAAGATTCGCTACTACTATATTCTCAAATTATTTTTGTTCTCATTAAAGGGTGATGCTAAGATATGGTGCAATACTCTTGCTCCTGGTTGTGTGCGTAGTCCCCAGGATATGATTTACTACTTCTCTGAAAAATATTTTCCTGCTCATAAGAAACAAGCTGCCTTACAGGAAATATTTAACTTTGTGCAAATTGAAGAACAGAGTCTCCCACAAGCTTGGGGAGGCTTATCCAATTGCTTAATGCTTTGCCTGATCACCCTCTTAAGAAAAATGAAATACTTGATATCTTCAATAATGGGCTAACTAATGCTTCTAGGGACTTCCTAGATAGTTGTGCTAGTTGTGTTTTCAGGGAACGAACTGTTGTACAAGCTGAGGAACTATTGAATGATATATTGAAGAATTTTGATGATTGGACTCTCCCTGAACCACCACCTAAACCCACTCCGAAGAAGAGGGGTATCTTATTTCTCAGTCCTGAAGATATGAAGGAGGCAAAGAAATGTATGAAGGAAAAAGGTATTAAAGTTGAGGATGTTAAGAATTTACCACCTATTGAAGAAATACATGGCCTTGACACACCACCACCTCAACAGGTGGTAGAGGTAAATTCTCTATTAAAGTTTGATGAAGGTGATATCCCTTACAATAAACATCCTAGTCAATGCTTATATGAGTTTGACAACTACATTAGGAAACAAGATCACTTCAATGCAAATGTTCTGAAACAATTGAAATATAATTCTGATATGATTGCTCGCTTGAGTGACTTGTTATTTAGAATTAGTAACGATGTTAGAGGTGTAGGAAAACATGCCTCTATGGTTCAAACCCAGTTATAACAAGTTGCTAAATCTCAAAGAGAATTGCTTAATGAAATGAATAATAATATGAATGATTTTGCTGTTAGAGTAACAACTAGAGGAGGTTGAATGACTCAGGAACCACTTTATCCTGAGGGACACCCTAAAGGAATTGAACAAGACTCTCAGAGAATTAACACTGATGCACCTAGTCCTTCGAAAAAGAAAAAGAAAAAGAAAAACGATAGGACTTTGCATACCTCTAGTGAACCTGAGATAGAAAAACCTCTTGAAGATAATAATGATGTCTCTATTTCTGATGCTGAAACTCCATCTGGTAATGAACATTCACCTAGTGATAATGAAAATGATAATGATGATGTTCATGAAGATACTCAACCGAACAATGATAAAGAACCAGATAATGATGTTGAAATAGAACCTGTTGTTGATCTTGATAACCCACAACCTAAAAATAAACGGTATGATAAAAGAGACTTTGTGTCTAGAAAACATGGTAAAGAAAGAGAGCCATGGGTTCAGAAACCCATGCCTTTTCCACCTAAACCATCTAAGAAAAAGGATGATGAAGAATTTGAACGCTTTGCTGAAATGATTAGGCCAGTCTTTTTGCGTACCCGCTTAACTGATATTTTAAAGATGGCCCCTTATGCAAAATACATGAAAGACATCATCACTAATAAAAGAAAGATACCCGAAGCTGAAATTTCCACCATGCTTGCTAATTATTCTTTTAAGGATGGAGTACCTAAAAAACTTGGAGATCCTGGAATACCAACTATACCTTGCTCCATTAAAAGAAATTATGTCAAAACTGCTTTGTGTGATTTGGTGGCTGGTGTTAGTGTTATACCTTTCTCTTTGTATAAAAGACTTGATTTGCATAAACTCACACCTACTAAAATATCTTTGCAAATGGCTGACAAATTAACTGCCATATCTATCGGTATTTGTGAGCATGTTCCCGTTGTTGTTGCAAATGTTACTATCTTAATGGACTTTGTTATTCTTGAGATGCCCGAGGACGACAACATGTCGATTATCCTTGCTAGACCCTTTTTGAATACTGCAGGGGTTGTTATTGATTGCAATAAAAGCAAAGTCACTTTTCATATCAATAAAATGAGCATACGGTGCACTTTCCGAAGAAACAATTCCAAGTGAATGGTACAAATGTTATTGAAGAATCTCCGACACTCACTATTGGAAGTTTTCAACTACCTCTACCTACCGCCAAAAAGAAATATGACATACTTATCGTTGGGGATATGCATATCCCCGTTGAGGTAACTTAGTGATTTACGAAAATTCTTCGGTTTCATGCTAATCGAAAGTGGTTGTTAATAAGACTTGATCAACCTTATTAATGGATCATTTTTGAGAGGTATGGAGTTGATGAATCTAATAGGCACAACCTTCTGCTCCCACCTTTTGTTCTCTATTCTTCTTAGTCGTATAAAATAAAATGCCATGTTTATCCAGTTTTCTGTTTTCTCCGTGCAATAAAAAATGATCCAAAAATAAAATTTCTCAGAATGTTCTGAAAATTTAACACGATCTTTTTCTGAATATTTCTGAATTTCTGGTGCAAATAACATCAGAGGGGGTGCACCTGGTCTCCACAAGACACCAGGGTGCGCCAGCAACCCCAGGCGTGCCCTGGTGGGTTGTGGTCCCCACGTGGGTCCGCTCACTTATCTCTTTAGCCCATTCCATCACCTACCTCCAGAAAAAAATCACCATCTCTCTCTCTCTCTCTCGTGTTCTTGCTCTCAAACCCGTGGATTTCGATCTCTTTGTTCGAAGCTCCGTTTCCGAAACTGTTTTGGGGGATTGGTACTTGGTATGTGACTCCTCCATTGCTCCAATTATTTTTTGATTTAGTGGTTTATTTTTAGAATAATTAGCTACTCTTGGTGTTGCTGTAGATGGGCTTGCATGCTGAATTCTTAGAGTTCTAAGTAGTTTGAATGCTTAATATGGCCTCTATGCATCCTTAGGAGTAGTTGCTATCAATCTTATGAAGTTTTGTTGACAAAAATTTTGTAGACTAAATTTTTCAGAAATGTATTTATAGTAATAAGATGAGTTTCTTTAGTAAGTTTTCCTCCAAGAGGAATGCTAAAGGAGTCATTGGGGAATCATCGGACAATGACCTCAACACTCCGAGAATGGCGGAGGTGCGGCCGTGCGAATGGCCACATAATCCCTTCATGGAGGAGGCCCGGTTCCATCAAGAGTTTGCCCAATTCGTTGCAAATGCTGCGCTGACCGACTTCCTCGTAGCTGAGTGTGACCAACACCACCTCCTTACAAATGCCTTTGTGCAAAAAAATTATTTTCTGAGTAGGAATAACCCTCCCGAGGTGCAGTTTAATTTATATGCTGAAACCCGTCAGATAGCGCTCACTGAATTTTGTGACATATGTTTGATCCCTTCTGATGGGGAATTAAGAGAGCCTAGACCAGTGGAGTTTGAGGACTTTCTCCTCACTTTGACAGTGGGTGATGAAAGAGGCGTGTCAAATGCCATTGCCACCAGTTTGTAGTTTCCTTCTGTGCATTACTTTGCTTTATTCATCGCGAAGTGTTTAATCCCTAGGGAGAAGGTCGGTGCACTCAGTGCCCCCGACCTCGCCATCTTACACCGTGCACTGCACAATGATCACACCTTTAGCCTAGGGGCTATTATTGCACGGCGCCTACACCTTAACAGGACCAAGGGCAAGATACATGGTGGTATTTATGCTACTCGCTTAGCGAGTCACTTTAATGTTCAGATTCGCCGACATGATTATCCCTTGCCCCGAGTCTTTCTAGATCACAAGGCATTGGAGGATCAAGAAATTATTGATGCGGCTGATTCTTTTCATAACATTTGCTACAACTTAGTATTCAACGTGGTTACCCGTGATATTATCCCGTTGCCTGCACCTGCTTTGTTTGATTCTATTGCCAGGAACGGATATAGGGTAATGCCAGAGGACATTCTTGCCTACCGGAACGACCTGGCAGCAGCTGAGGAGGAGCCCCAGGAGTGGGACGCTCAGGTGCCGCCGCCACATCACCTCCACATAGGACCGGATGGCCATTACAGATGGTGATTACCAAGCTAGGCCAAAAGCCTAAGCTTGGGAGTACGTATTTCCACCGACATTGTATTCATGTTTACACATTTCATTCCAGTTGTCGGTGTCTACACTTTTTCATTGTATTATCCTTGCTAGATTTATTTTCTCGCTTTCTTCTTGCGTGTTTGAAAAACTTTAAGAAAATCCAAAAATATTTCTTACTTCTTTTCGTTTTTTTTTCTAGTTTAAATTAATTGTAGTAGCAAAAGAAAACCCAAAAATATTTCTCGTTTCTTCTTTTACCTATTGGTAGTTTTCCCGTGTAAATAGTTTATCTCGTCTTTGTTTTTCCTTCTTTGATTTGCTTTCCTTAAGAAAAAACAAAAACTCTAAAAAATATTTCAGTGTGTTTCTTTAAAATTCTTTTCCTTTTATTTGAGTCGTACCAAGGAGAAGACCACGATGAAAATTTTGAGTGGCTCTCATATGCATTATTGTTAATCTAACAAAGAGCCCAAATTACTTTATCTTCTCCTTTTGAATAAAATGCTTGCAGATTCCAGCTTAGTCCACGGCACTCTTGCACTATTATTATTTTTTATATATCATTCGGTCATGCAAGTGAAAGGCAATAATGACGATATTTGATGAAGCGACTGTGGCAAAGAGAAGCGGGTATGAACTCAACTTGTTTTTGTTTTTGTAAATATGTTTAACCTAGTATCCATGATTCAACATATTATGATCAAACATGTTTGCAATGACAATTAGAGATTATAGTTTCTCATGCCATGCTTAAGTAGCTAGGAGTGGATAATGATTTATCTTGGACGTCAACATGCACTAAAATAGTTGTGATGTAGTATGATGATATGGTATCCTCCTCTGAATGTTTCAAGTGGCTTGACTTGTCCCATGTTCACGCATGTAGTTGAATCAAAACCAACATAGCACCTACGATATTTATGTTCATGGTGTTCATATCCTACTCATGCTAGTATTCAATGTTGATTATGCATAACGCATGTTCATGACCGTTTTCACTCTCTAGCTGGCCACTTCTCAGTGTAATTGCTAGCCTTCGCCTGTACTAAGCGGGAATACTGCTTGTGCATCAAAATCCTTAAACCCAAGTTATTCCAGATGAGTCCACTATATCTACCTATATATGGTATTACCCTGCCGTTCCAAGTAAATTTGCATGTGCCACCTCTAAAATTCCAAATGAACATCTGTTTTGTGTGCCTGGACCGCTCATGGAGCGACAGGGGGCGGTCAGTATCTTCCATGTTAAGTGGGTTATTCTCATGATGAGTGTTTATTCACTCGTCCTTGCACGAGAGGGCGGTAATAGGGATTCCCAGTCCCGAAATAAAAAATTGCAAATAATTAAACAAAAACCCCCTAGGAATGTTGTTGGTATGGACGGTACCCATGGATTCAGCTAGCCGTGGAGTGTGTTTGTTGGTGGAGGGGGAGCAAACCTTTACTTTTACCGCTTGGGAACCGCCGCTAATGTGTTTAGCATGGAAGATATTGATAACTCTTGGTCGTGACGTTGACAGGAAGGGTGCACCTCCCAAAATTATATTTATCTCTGATTTAAGCTTTGAGCTCTGGCACCTCTGCAAATCCCTGCTTCCCTCTACAAAGGGACTATCTATTTACTTTTATGTTGAGTCATCACCTTCTCAAATGAGCGTCAGATCTGAAAGCACTATTGTCATCCTCATGCATTGTGTATAGTTAATGTTGGATGCAGCATGACTTGATCTTTTCTACCATGAATTACAATGTTTAGTCGCTGCTTGAACTTTGGAGGTGCTCTGCATTTATGTTTTGCGGTCTCAGAAAGGGCTAGCAAGATACCACTGTTGTTCTATTATATCATGACCATTCTGACAAAGTGTTGGCACTTGAGATATTTTATTATTGCTCTCTAGTTGATTATGCCATTGATATGAGTTAATATAATTTCTAAGAGTTATTGTTGACATGGTTAGTCATAATCTTTGCTGAAAACCTGGGTGCTACTTAAGCATATGTATGTAAACAAGAACAAAAGAGTTCGTAAAAGTTTTTCTTTATCACTTTCAATTTGTCATCTGAATTGCTTGAGGACAAGGGTTAATCTTGGGGGAGTTAATACGTCTCCATCGTATCTACTTTTCCTAATGCTTTTGCTCTTGTTTTGGACTCTAATTTGCATGATTTGAATGAAACTAACCCAGACTGACGCATGGTGTTGTTTTTTGTGAAGAAATAAAAGTTCTCGGAATTGGACGAAACTTTTGGAGAATTATTTTACAATAAATAAAAATACTGGAGCCAAGAACCACTAGAGGGGGTGCCCAGGCTGGGCCAGGCGCGCCCTGATGGGTTGTGGTCACCTCGTGGCCCCCCTGACCCTAATTCCAGCACTATAAATTCCTATTTTTGGACAAAAAAAGAGGATAGGAAATTTTATCGTGTTTCACGAGACGGAGCCACCGCCACCTCCTGTTCTTCATCGGGAGGCCAGATCTGGAGTCCGTTTGGGGCTCCGGAGAGGGGAATCTTCGGTCTTCGTCATCACCAACCCTCCTTCATCGCCAATTCCATGATGCTCCCCACCGGGAGTGAGTAATTCCTTTGTAGGCTCGCTGGTCGGTGAGGAGTTGGATGAGATTCATCATGTAATCGAGTTAGTTTTGTTAGGGCTCGATCCCTAGTATCCACTATGTCCTGAGATTGATGTTGTTATGACTTTGCCATGCTTAATGCTTGTCACTAGGGCCCGAGTGCCATGATTTCAGATCTGAACCATTTATGTTATCACCATTCTATCTATGTTCTTGATCCGATCTTGCTAGTCATATGCACCTGCTATGTGTTATGATCCGTAAACCCCGGAGTGACAATAGTCGGGATACTTTCCGGTGATGACCGTAGTTTGAGGAGTTCATGTATTCACTATGTGTTAATGCTTTGTTCCGGTCTTTATTAAAAGGAGGCCTTGATATCCCTTAGTTTCCTTATGGACCCCGCTGCCACGGGAGGGTAGGACAAAAGATGCCATGCAAGTTCTTTTACATAAGCACGTATGACTATTTACGGAATACATGCCTACATTATATTTATGAACTAGAGCTAGTTTTGTGTCGCCCTAGGTTATGACTGTTATATGATGAATATCATCCAACGAATTCACCGATCCAATGCCTACGAGTTTTCCATGTATTGTTCTTGCTAAGTTACTATTGCTACTGCTACTGTTCCAACTGCTACAAAATGATTGCTATCACTGTTACCGTTACTATTACTACTGCTATCAAAACTATCATATTACTGTGCTACTGATCACTCTGCTGCAGATATTTAATCTTCAGGTGTGGTTGAATTGACAACTCAACTGCTAATACTTGCAAATATTCTTTGGCTCCCCTTGTGTTGAACCTATAAATTTGGGTTGAATATTCTACCCTCGAAAACTGTTGTGATCCCCTATACTTGTGGGTTATCATAGTTCACCACAGACCTATGGGTCCGTAGGTGGTACCTAGATGGCAATCTCTCTCTCTCTCTCTCTCTCTCTCGATCTTCAATACAATGTTCATCGCATCTTTGCCTTGATCTATCCGATGTAATCCCTTTGTATGGTGTGTTTGTTGGGATCAGATGAATTGTGAGTTTATGTTCAGATTATTTCATGAAAAGTATTTGAGTCAAATCTGATTACTATGATTCTTATTTGCATAATCATCATAGCTTCGTAATGCTCTCCGATCTATTGAGATAGTTTGGCCAACTAGACTGATATTTCTTCGGTGAGAGTGGTGTGTTGTAATAGGTTCAACCTGGCGAGTTTCTATATCCTAGTGACAGAAGGGGACAAGTTGCGTCTTTGTGTTGCTGCTACTAAGGATAAAATGATGGGGTTTATTCATATTGATTGAGTTTACTTTGTCTACATCATGTCAATGTTCTCCAAGCATTACTCTGTTTTACTTAATACTCTAGATGCATGCTGGATAGCGGTCGATGGGTGGTAATAGTAATAGGTGCAGGCAGGAGTCGGCCTATTTTCTTATGGACGTGATGCCTATATACACATGATCATTGACGTGAAAATCGCTTAACTATTCACTTTTCTATCAATTGCCCAACAGTAATTTTTTTACCCACCGTATGCTTTGCTTATGAGAGATGCCACTAGAGAACTCTACGGCCCCCGGGTCTATTCACTTATATATTCACAAACGCTATCATAACCTTGCTGTTATTTATTACCTTTTATTTTATTTTGCACTTTACTATTATCTACACAACTCACTTGCTTGCAAATAACGAGATCAAGGGGATTGACAACCCTCTTGCCGGCGTTGGGTGCAAGTTGTTTGTTCTTTTTTTGTGCAGCCGCTGAAGACGGTTGAGGATTGGTATTTCTATTGGTTCAATAAACCTTGGTTTCCTAACTGAGGGAAATACTTACCCACTTTGTGTTGCGATTACCCGGTCCTCTTCACGGAAAACCCAACACAGATCACGGGTATCAACAGTTGGCCTTTTTCTTCCAAAGTCGTATGGATTTCTGCTCAGATCCAACAACGCTCCACCTCTTCGGAGGTAGTTGGAGATTATACCGTTGGATCGCGATGAAATGTTACATGGTTGTTGTAAAATGATTTTCGCATAATTTCGTAGAAGGGATCGACGAAACGATGCATGAGGAGGCAGAGACGACCAAAAAGAATCCATGGTTCGTGTTATTCTGCACGGTCGCGCGGGAGCAATGTTGACGTTGAGCTCCTGAGCTGCATGGACGAATTTTTTCGTGATCCTGGTTAAGATTGAAGTTGATGTTGATGAAGACGCCCATTCAATCTTTGATGATCCGAGATGGGGCGGTTCTCGACTTGGCCGACGTGTCCGATCGACTCGGCGACGAAGGTGGCGACACCGAAGATGAAGATCTGGCCCGGTGTGTAGATTGTGCCGATCGAACTGAGTGTCGATATGATCTCACATCAAGCCGTGACATTCACCTAGCATGACCAGTATCGGTCATCATTGTCAGAGCTAAGTCCGACATATCCCTCGGTACGGTATTTTAGCTAGGTGGCGTGGCACGAGGTAACAATGATAAAGGTTTTACCCAGGTTTGGTCCCGCTCTTTGCTTATTGCCTTGGGGTGTATACAAAGTACATAGTATCAAGGGATTGTATTGTTTTGTTGTAAGTTGTGTTACATTCACTAGCCTAGCCCCCGCTTATATAAAATACTGGAGGCCTAAGATTACAACAGCCCTAGTCGACTATGTCAATGGAAGCAAGTCCTTCATGGACATGGAGTTTTTGTCTTGTACGTCAAGGCTTCTTCAATCTTCCTCGTAGAGCGTGGCTTAGGGTGGAACCGACTTAGGGGTCCTCATCCCGACCCACCAGGGCAGGAATCATCATGATGAGGGGCCCTTAAACCGGGACACCGACATGGGTCAAGAATGTAACGTGTCTTGGTAGGCCATTTCATCGAACATCACGTGGCATACCCGACGCCAACGTTTCTCGACGTTGTCCGCTGCCTTTGGAGTTACGACGAATCGCACACCGTGTCAATGACGTCGTCCTCTTGCGTGCAACCATTTGGGATGGCCCATTCGTTTACAGAAACAACGACATGCACGATCGAAAGCTTGTTCCCTTTTACTGGCAGGGCGGGTGGCTCGGAGGCGGTCACCAAGTCTACGTGCCCAAGTCCATCTTGACAACCTCCTTCTCCTCGACTCCCCGAACGAGCTGTCGGGCGCGCTGCTCCCTCTGGGTGATGTTCTCCGTCTTGCAAGTGACGATGGTGGATGACGCGATACTCGACATTGACATCTAGGATGGTAGACGAGGATGACATCACGAACATGGAGCAAGGGGAAAGGAGGGCAATGACTCATATGTGGGAAGGGAGGGTGGACGTGGGAGCAGGACGGTTGATTAGATGGACTTTGTCAATTTGAAGCACGACATGACATACTTGTCCGGGCTTCCCCAAATCCTCCTCACTTATGAGTTGGGTTTGACAATTGACGAATAACACAAACGCTTGGTCTGACTTTGGGAAATCCAGTTGGATGCCGGTTTTGTGAGCGAACGGTGACCAAGTTGTTCGCTCCAATGTTTGGAGAAGGGTCTGTCGGTTGCGGATGCTTTTATTGGGCTAAAGAAGACAGACGAAAAAGTTGTTTCCTAAATTCCTGTTATCTGTGAACTGAGCTTAGTTCGGATGGTTTGGTTCCTTGTTATGAAACCAGCCCACCAGAGTTTCTAAATTCCAGTTATCTGTGAACTGAATTTAGTTCGGATGGTTTGGTTCTTTCTTATGAAACCAGCCCATCAGAATTCAACTGCTAGATTTGGTACTAGTGTATGCATTGCCCTAGATTTATTTCAGTCTGTTAGACAATGTTTGCTTAGTGAGAGGAGATGTTTCGTCGACTGCGAGGTGTCTATGATTACTTCATTAATTTTAAAATATCATGTCGAATCACTTTATAGAGACAGAGTGTGCGTAATCATATTTATAGTGTGAGTGTACGTGCTGTACGTTTCGTGTATGCAACTGTACTGTGTTTCGAGGAACCGTTTCCCGAAGCCGCAGTCCAAAAGAATTGCGCCATGGACCAAACCCAACGCATCGGTTCGAGTCGGGACACCTGGTTCGGTTCAGGTTCAAAGACCCCTGGTTGAACTTCTTTCCCTTCCCTAGAAACGCGAAGAAACCCCAAAATCCCCCAAAGCCCCCAACCATGAATTCCACCGCCGACCTCAAGGGCAAGCGCCCTCTCTTCCAGCCCGATGACGTGGCTACCGCCGCTGCTGCCGCGGCGGTGCCGGATGAGGCGGAGGCGGAGGCGGAGGCGAAGCCCTCGTCTTCTTCGGAGGAGGTGAAGGAGCCGGAACCGGGGACAGAGAAGCAGCAGGAGGAGAAGCCCGCCCTGGTGCTGGTGGCGGAGGACGGCGTGGAGGTGCGCATCTCGGAGCCCGCGGCGCGGATGTCGCAGATGCTCCGCCACATGATGGAGGACGGCTGCGCCGACGGCCGCATCCCAACCGCCAACATCCACTCCGACATCCTCGAGATGGTCGTTGAGTACTGCGAGAAGCACGGGCCCTACTACGACCCCGAGGCCTCTGAGCGCGACCGCCACCCCTTCCCGCCCTTCCCCGTCGAGCTCACCCCTACCGTCTCCTCCATCAAGCCCGTCACCTACGTCGACCCGGACCCCCACGGTCTCAAGGACTGGGACAGCGATTTCATCTCCCTCGACAACTCCACCCTCTTCGAGATCATCCTGGTAAAGCGGCCAAACCGACTGTTTACATTATTCGCTCTATATTCTACCCCAAGTAAGAAAACGCGATGAAATCGGTATCTGTAGTATGTGTTGTGAATAGCAACGATGGTGTATGTGCAAATAGAAGGACAATTCGGTCAATAACTATCCAAGTAACTGTGCGCACAATGTGGAATAGCTCATACATTTTGATAGCGATTGCAGACTCCAAACAGGACTACATGGATAAAATAGTTGAACAGAAAAATGGCCAGTAGCCATGATAATTTGGCAAATGAGGCAATTTATTCTGATTTTTCTTTTCACGGATATGCAAAAGACTTCTGTATTACTACCTCTGTTTTTCTAAATATAAGACGTTTGGCATGACACCTACATGTGCTCATACAAAATGGCGCATACAAGGACACTCAACGGAGACAGCCGGAGGAGTGCAATGGATTAAGAATCTATGACCCACGTACATTATTATTTTTGTCGAAAAAGCAGCTGGCGCTGAATTCCATTAATGAAGGAGGGGTGGTACAAGTTACAAATGTTACAGCAGGCTTGAGCTTAGCCTAGGGGGTAGCGATGTAAGGAAGCTGCCAGGATAGCAGCCCTACTACAAAGATCACTAGTAGAGCAGATGATTAAGGTAGCTACATTATGGTGCAAGAATCAGAACTACAGGCAACATAATGAATGGAATATTTTGGGAGGGACATACCATGATGCAAATTATAGATGTGAAATGTTGGAAGGACCGTCAATAATTGTCCAAAGAATACTGAATTTTGACAAACCAGTTAAATTATATTGGAAAATCCGGAATTTACTACTGTATGCACTAATGGAAGGGAATGATATATATAACAGAGTGGGATCAGATGTAGCATATTGATAACAGGAAAGTCTATGTGTCAGTGATTTGTTAGATCTAATGTGCACAGTGCAGTGATTTAATGCTTTTTTTGTGTGGTGGTTAATTGTAATGGTGGCAAAATAACTAGTGTGGTTTGTCTATGTAAGATACATTATATAAATTGGGGATAAATTTATTTTATTGGGGTTTGTGCAGGCCGCAAACTACCTAAACATTGAGGATCTGCTGGACCTGGGCACCTCGACCGTGGCTGACAAGATGAGGGGTAGAAAGCCAGAGGAGATCCGTGAAATCTTTGAGATCGAGAACGACTACACACCAGAGCAGGAGGCTGAAGTCAGGAAGGAGAACGCATGGGCCTTTGAGGACTAAAAGATGACGCTTGATCTTGCTTTCGGCTATGCTGCTATTCTTGGTTCCAAGTACAAGTCCTTACCTCCAGTTCCAAGTAGTCTGATAGATTAGATAGATAGATGGATGAGTTGGTGAAAACAGAAAACCGAGAAGCACCGTATGGGTTAGTTAATCATCGTATACAGCAAAGTTTTGGTGTGAATTGTGGATGCAGTGGATGGATGGTTTCAAAATGGTTGGATCGGCAGAACCTTAATTGCAACCTGTGTTCAGTTAAGTTATACTATTCGCCAATTGCACATTGTTTGCAGTTAAGTTGTTGGTGGGTCATATCTTGGATAACCTGTTTGGTTACATTTTATTGTCAGTATTGCCATGCTTGGCCTTACCTGCTGCCTCTTTTCTACAATTGGGAACCTGTGTGTTGTACACAATTAATCCTGTAGAGTAGGACACGGTTGTTTGGTCTGAGCAGAAATTATCACCTTGAGTTTATAGATACTAGTAAGCTTGCACGTGCAACGCACGTCTCTGCAATTGCAAGTCGAGGCGATGACCGCTTGCAGCCATGTGAAATGCTTGTCACTTTGTCACAACGGGAGAGTGCCTCATGACTTCTTTCCGACAGTAGTGAAAGAGCGGCTTGTTCACGGGAGCGAGTTCCCTAGCTAGTGTGTGTTTGTGTCAAAAGTGGTCTTGGCCGTGTCCTAGAATGGGATTGGCCTATTTTTTTGCCTGGTATTCTATGATCACCTGGAAAATCTTCAGCTCGATCAAAAAGGCAAAGTTTTCGCTTCGTGTTTGAACTTATTTTTACTCGTACTCATTTACTCAACAATAATTAAAATATATCCAAAAAATTACCAGTAAATGTTAAACACAAAGGATAACCCTGATGTCCATTTTGAAAATCCACAGAAGATAAAATCGAATTAAGAAGCAGTACCATAGAGAAATAGACATAGAAAGTACGATTTCCTATATTTACAAATTTATGATGTCATTATGCCAATTTTCACTGAATCATGTCCATAACTTTAATCCCTCTTAGAATAAATTAAGAGAAAACATGCTCTTCGTTGCCAAGCCTTTGGAATAATATAAAGGAGTCATCTACTGAACTGATGATTAATATAAGGAGTCATACAAATTATAGATCAGACCATCAATAATACCAGAGGAAAAATCCAATAATCTGGCTTCATATAACATCATCCGCTGAATTTAGTTACATTTTTACTAACCCAAACAGTATAAATGAAGATAGAAGGCAAATCATTTTTTCTGAATTTAAACATATTTATATTCTATACTTTAGGATCTGGATATGAAGAGAGGAAATATACAACATGAAATTTGGTGGAGCGGAGCGCCAGCATTAGTGGTCAATCTATGGTAGGCAAGTGAATGATGCAGTGCCACATCCGCTGTTCACTGGTGGCGAAGGGAAGCGGCGGCCAAACAAAGGAGATGCCCCTGACGGTCGTGCCTCCCCTTGGGAGCCCTCCCGTTTGACGCTCACTATGTCAAACAGTCCAATCACACAAGATAACTTTTGGGTATATCAACAAAGAAACTAATTATGCTACACCAACTCTGCCCTGTTGTAGCAAACATGTACTTATAATTAAATACATACACCGTTACATGGGTAATTTTACATATTACTTTGTGATCCACATTAAAAGTATAGAGACAAGGCCCTAAACATGCATGATATAGACATCTAGTAAGAAAGTTGGCTCGGTCCCACAAACTTGGACCATTTAATGATGGGACATTACCTTCTTATGCAAACCTTGTGGAGACCTTTGTATATTTGATGCTTTCTTCGATGAATATGCTTACTCATTGTTCGTGGGATGCATTCTTCTGCTTTTATTCTCAAACTGGTCAGGTGAAAGTTGTTGGACCAAATATTCTAAATCTCCTGCTACTTATTTAGCAACTATAACTTTCAAGGTGGACGATCAACGATTCAGATCAGTGAACTGCAGTAACTTCAACAGAATTGACAAAACAAACAACATAAATGAAGTAAAATAGCTAGTCACACCCATAGAAAAATCTGAGATGAACCTTTAGGTAAAATCCATACTGTTGAGGGGAAAGGCCCCACAAAACATTGAAAGTTACAAAATTAGGCGAGCATATAGAACCATGCTTTATATTATCTGAGAGAACACAACAGTCATACATATTTTAAGAAACATGACAATCAGATAGTAAACAGAGTACCTTGATTGTTACAAAGCCTTCTAAAGTACCATCTTTTAAGAAACATAACAATCAGATTGTAAACAGAGTACCTTTCTTAGGTAGAATCCCATGGTGGAAATACAGAGCAACGAACGAAGGAAGCTAACCCCATCAAAATCCTATATAATTGAACCAAACACATATCATAAAAGGTATATGCAATAGGAAAGTACGAAGCAACATGTGAAAGAAGCTAGCCCACACAATGAACAACCTGCAACATTTTACAGCTATCGAGGAAAATTGCGAACTCAACAAAGAGCTAGCTATAATATCAACATCAAACCCATAGAAAGAGCTAAGTTATTTTCAGTCATAAGAACGTCTTATATTGTCGGACGGAGCGCGTAGATTACTATTGAAATCGCATGTGATGCTTTACATAGATTGGAAGATGTATAGAGAATGGGCCCGTGAAAACATCACACAACTAATAAATAGATTACTATTGAAAACACATGTGATGCTTTACATAGATTTAATGTTGTATAGAGAATGGGCCCGTTAAAACATCGCACAAGTAATAAAATAGATTTGAAGTTGTATGAGAAATCGAGAATGTGACCAATTCAAGAAAAGAGCGTATCAGAAATTTGAACCATTAATAGAAGAGCAGCTAACGTTATTATTTCTTACAAATATCGGGACATAGAAGCATGAATCTTAATTGTGTTATATTTTATGCTTGGAGTCTCAATATCATAATTAAAGTTCTGAATCAAGTTAAATAAAAAAATAGCTTATGAATATCAGTAACTCCATAACTTCTAGAATTCATTGCCAGTGCTATGGGAATAGCTCTAGAAAAAGTACAGTAAATATGTCTTAACCATAATAAATGAAGCGTACAAACATGCCAATGATTAAAAAGTTCAGTAAATATGTCTTAACCATAATAAATGAAGCGTACAAACATGCCAATGATTTCGTTGATATCAAATAAAGCACAAATAATGTTGCCCTAGAACATAAGTACATTCCATCTAAACGTGTATGTACACATACAGGATACATGTCAAATGCTCCCGCAGTTCACAGAAGAACTCATTTGTTCCTTGCTCTGACTCAGCTCATGCGACCAGTCTTGAACTTTGCTGCACAAGTCAGACCAGAGCATGAGCACTCATAAAACCAGAGCCTATTTTAGCTCCTTGGCGTAGTATATCTTCACGTTGTCATGGAGTGGTATGTGTAAACATAATAGGAAGCATCAGGAGGATATTATGATAGGTCACAAGAACATAAGTTAAATGAGATAAGCAGGTTTACCTATGTCGTATAGCACAACTTGGCTTCTGAAAATTTTCTCCCACCAAAACACTGGAAAGCAAGTCACTGCTAGAGTAGGGAATTTGCTTCTTGGAATTATATAAGTATCTCACTGGAATTGTTTCTTTTCCTCCGGACGCAGAAAACAACTCACTCTTGAATGTCCTACACGAAATGAAACTTTTTACTAATATAACTTCATGAAGCTAAGCTGCTAAGATGTCCTGTATAAGAGAATAAATGACATAGCATGCATCCCTCACAGCTTAAACACATACGTAATTCAGAGATTTTCTTCTTCCTCTGAGACAACAGGAAAGAAATAAATACACTATATATTCTTCACGGAATAAAATATGTCAAAACTGATTAAGCTCATTTCAGTTAGTGGGCATATGAATAATATCTTTTGGTAAGAAATATGTGTTTACAAAATCAATTGTAAAAGAAAGTCATTATACAGAAAAATAACATTCTATTCATAACTCCCGAACTTCAAAGTTTATCACGCAATTGAGATCATTCATACAGAACCAAATGAATGGGCGATTTAAGGAAAACACAAAATGGAAGGTGCAAGAAACGAATCCAATGTTTTCATGAGAAACAACCTTGGATAGATTGCAAGACATGGAAAAAATTAGAACAATTAAATTCTCAAAACAATTCTAGCCAGGATAATTGGGTAGATTTAGCGAGAAGGAGAAAAAGAAACCAAGAAACTAAACACATCCACTGTGAAGTATTGAAGTCTACAGGAACAACAAAGAACGTCTAAATGGTACAGGATGGTTGTATGAGAATGTGAGCACGTGTATCCCTAGTTTTAGAAAGCTGTCTTGTTACTCAATGCTACTCTTGTTCACTGTACATCAACCTAAACTAAACACTTTGACTTGAAAAGGACTTGAAACATGTCTACTTCATTTCCGAATGAGTTAGTCTTTAGTTTAGATTAGTGAGGTATCACAGAAATATTGTCTTGTATCAGCATATATTCCATTGCACAGTAATTAAGTGATGTAGGTTATGTGCTTGTATTTCATTTTAGAAAAGATCAAAAGTACAGTTGTGTGTCGCTTCAACAGACATGCTGAAGAGGAACATTGTAGTTACCAGTGCTGCCTTGTAGTACTTATAGATGTCCTCCATGTAGTCGACAACAGCGGGTTCATTGTGGCCATCAAGCTGCCGATATCACCCACGTAGGTGTCCTGCCATTAACGCGCAGTCAGACTTCAAATTTGTAATAATGGTCTCCGCCCGTATCGCTGGTTTACAAGGGGAAACTACAAAAGTCTCTCTTCCATTTCCTAACATAAAGAGATGGCCAGATAAAATTTCTCAAAGAGTATCCTTCAAAAATATAAAACTAATTTGTAATTCTACGGGAAATGATCCTTGTAGAATCCATACACTGACACATGTTTGAATTGGTGAATAAGAAACTTAAATGACAACACCTGTTGTTCGAGGATTAAAGTGTTATTTCGCTCCATGGAACAATTGCTTCAATTCTTTCAAAATAGAACCAGACAACAAAAGGCTTCAGAACACGAGGGGTCAACATACTCTAAATCAGTCCGTACAGTTTAAAATCTAAATTTAGGAGTGTGTAATATATTCAGGTGGGGATGCTCCCCCCCCCCCCCCCCCCCCCCCCCCATATGTAATGCAAATGAATTAATCGATCAGAAGTTTAGAAAATGTTCCAAAGAATTAGAGAATGAAGAAATGGGGATGTGACTGCATGCATCTGTCAAGTTGATAAGCTGAAACCCGCCATATGGATCACAAATACCATTGGCTCGTCTTGATCCCAAAAAAAGAAGAAGCAATGTGCTGCTATCATCCTTGAAAAATTCCCAGACCTTGGTATTCTCGACCTAGTTCTTTACCTGGAGAATGGGGAGGACAATGGCAATATTTGCAGCAAAGGAAGATTTTTGCAACAGGGAGTACTTAGACAGGTTCAGACAGCAGGTACAGGGGCGAAGCAAGAATCAACTTGCATACGGTAATATAATCAAGCATGAACACACATCGACAAGCACAGTCTTTCACTTATCTGCCTATCTCTAGTTTTTTTGTCAAACCCCACAAAGATAACAGCTAATGGTTGTTAGAAATATTCTGTTCGGACAGAAGTAGAACACCCAATTTATCTATACCATTACTATCAGGTTGGTGGATCAACATCCATCCAGAATAAGAACTTGAATTGTGTGGAGCTGTGTGGATGCACACAGAAACGTTGTCAACAAGTATACAAGTATATCTACCATAGCTATGCTAATAAGTTACTATACTTCCTGAGGGAGAACTTTAGTTTGTATTAGCAAATGTTTATTCTAGCTGAGAATTGCATGTAGCGGTAGTTGCTAGGAGTTCAGAAATCAATGAATTACGTGAAAGATATTGTAACCAAAACTAAACGTTTAATTCCAAGCACTTCAGACTAAATTGCCAAAGATTAAACTTGAATCATTAATACACGGGCTGTCCTTTCAGAATACATTTTATGACTGAACAAGGAGCAAGTGTTTCCTTGTTGCATCAAGACTGCAGACTACTTACCAAGGTACAGAGCAAGAAACTCGTAGCCGAGGGAGCAGTTGGCATCTTGCGTGGAACACATGATGTAACCGAGGAAGCCTTCTCCAAGTCCTGCTTGAACTTGTCTTCCACTGATCTGTCACGCTACTCACATGCTTTTCTCAGAAAACACATCTAAAGCTAGTAACCACCAGCCCACCGCTACTGCAAACTGTCAACACGCTTCCAATTCTGCCAACTATTCCAAATGTAACCAACTATAGCTAATTATCACAAAACCAATTGACTAACCTTTTCATCACTAAATTATCTCGAAATTAATTTCTACTTAATTGGTGGCGGAAGGAGAGGAGAGGGGAAACGGGGAGGCACTACTCACAGATGAAGTTGAGGACGACGGGGCCGTCGGAGAGCCGCTAGGTGGGGTGGTGCAAGAAGGCTCGCCCCTCCGGCGGCGCGATGCGGATCCCCATTATCGCCGCCACCTAGCCCGTGTCCGAGTTGGAGTCGCCGAAGTTGAACACCACCACCTCCTTCGGCTTCGTCACCACCTTCGCGGCTGCCTTCCCCGGCGCCGACGCCATGCCCTTTCTCTTCCTGTGCTCGCCTGCCCCGGCTCCGGCAGGCGCCGCCGCGGTGGCGAGGGCGGATGTGGTGGAGAGGGCCGCGCTGCTGCCGGCGGCCGACATGTAGCGGAGCGTGTCGCACAAGACGGCCCCGGATACTGCACCCAGCACGCAGTAGTACTGCGGCCGCAACAGGCTCATGTTCTTCATCAGCCTGCCGCCGCCGCCTCCATTGCCTCCCCCGTTCGGCTCATTCGCCATGTTCGCCTCCGTGCTCTCTGATGTGCGACTCTTGTCTCCTTTAAAATCAAGCGCCCTAAATTCTCAATGCCTGTTGCCCATATCGCTAAGGAAGTCCAGAAGCACCTCAATACTTGCCTCCGCTTCCTCCCCGGAGACCTCCTCGCGTACTCCTCTCGGGCGCGATGGGGGCGGCGAGGGCGGTGGCGGGGAGGAGGCCGGCGGGCGCGGGGCGCGGGGCGCGGGGGCGGCGAGGGGGCGGCGAGGTGGCCGGCGAGGGGGCCGGCGAGGGGGCGGCGGTGGCAGGCGGACGCGAGTGGGCGGGAGGGAGGCAGGTCGCAGTGGGGGTGAGGTGGGAATCGTGGGTTCGTGGGTTTCTTTTTTTTTGATCGGTAAGTGGTCTGTGTTTAGCGATGGAAAGATGTGGATAGCGACGTGGTTAGCCTGTGGTTTGCTGTGTTAAACATTTGGCCTTTAGATATTGCTAATGAATGTTTCAGATTGTTTGGATCTGATCTTCGCCTTTCGTTTTTTTATAGGGGTAGTAGATAAGTTGGAGAGAACTGCAGACTAGGGTACAGATTAAGCTTGTAATGTATGCTGCATGTTTTTGTGTAAATGTCTCCCCATCTGTTGAGTAATGTTTGTGGCTTTTAAGCAAAGCTTTGTAACAGGGGAAAATGCAGTATACAGTGTCTTGAAGTATATGTGAACAAACTAGACTTGGTGCTTGCGTAGTGTTTAACTTAATATAGTTTTGGCTATTTGAAACTTGGCACGTACTATTCTATCTAGTTCGTATTGTTTTGTAGGCATGTATAGAATTTTCATCATATTACTGTATGGCTGTTGCCTGCGAAGGCCATTCCTGTTCAACTTGCAAGAGATGCATATATAGAAGATAAAGCAGGTACTAACATCTTTCCATTCTGAATTTTTTTGGTGGCCCATGGCATTAAGCTTTCTAATTCCATTGTGCTACACAATTCTGTGGGAGCAATTTCACGGCTGAAGCATTTCTGTGCCACGAACTAGCAAGATTTCCAGTCAGCATAGCATGTCCATTGGATGCTCAGCAGTCAAACAAGCGATCAAACAAATATAGCTGCAGTTGCAAGGAAGAAGCCATGGCGTGATGATCACATGAACCAGGATGACCGCAGGACCAACGCCGGAGTCCGCTTCTCCCCCTCCATGACATAGACCAGGCCGGGCTGCAGCTTGCCGCCCCTGCCAAGGTTGAAGCTGAGGAACCCTTCCAGGTGCGGGCGGTGCGTATCCCCCTCCGCCGTGCCGCCCATCCTCACATCCCATCCCAGTTCATGCTCAGGGGTGTCGGACAGGCAGCAGCCCCACCGCACCGCCCCACGGCCGGACCACCCTTCCATCTCAACCCAGCCTTGTGCTGTCATGGCTTCAAACAGCTCACACTCCACCATCGCAGCAGTGATTGACTGCGCAGGCCTGGGCACCGGTTCGTGTGCCGCAGGGCCGGTCCTCGCCGTGGGAGCAAGAATGTCCGGCCAAGGAGGAGTGCTCCTTTGTGGTTTTAGGCTGCCAAAGGGAATGGCAAGCGTCCCGAGGTTGTTGAACCGGGACAACAACGGGCGGATCTGCCACAGCCCCGACAAGCTGAGCTTCACATCTTGGGCCGGTTCGTAGCGCACCTGCCCAAACGTTGTCATGCGGTTAGCCACCCCATGATCGCCGTCCTGTGCTCCTGAACCGAAGACAAGCTCGGCGAGCGACACGGTGAAGTTGGATCCCCTCATGCTCAGACCAGCGGCGCAGTTGTGCTGTTCCGAGAACGAAGGGGGGCCGTCGAGAGAGGCCTGGCTCCGGAGATTCTGACAAGAAAACCTCAATTGGATTAACTCGCCGAGATGCGCCTGTGAAAAAAAAATGATCTCTGCGCAGAGGCCGGAGAGGGGAGGCGTTACCTACCTGGATCAAGCTCGTGCCGTGCAGGAAGCCGTTGCATTGAGCTCCGAACGGAACCAGGATCATGGACAGCCAGTGGTTGACGTGCGCGCAGTACTGCAGCCTGGTCAGCTCCAGAGGCCTCCTCTCGGTGTCTTCTTCCTCGAGGCACGCCCCTATCCCGAGCCTGGTGCAGAACTCTGCTGCAATGGTGTCGTTGCCCCTGGTCTTGGACTCGAGGACGAACCTCGAGTTGAGGCCCGTCCTGTTCCCCGCCTCGCCGAGGATCTCCCTGGCGTGGTCGAACTCGTCGTCGTCGACGAGGAGCAGCGCCCCGACCGCGTCGAGCGCGACCTTCGCCCGGACGGGGAGCTCCGGGAAGTGGAACCCCTTGCCGCTCCTGTACATGGAAAGGATGCGGTCGATCTGCTCGTGCTTGTCCATGAGCCTCATCACATCAGGGAACGTCTCGCGCTGCAGCCGCTTCATGATTTCACCCTGCAGCCAAAGCCAACGCCGGTGAGACTACATGACGCTCGGTCGTGTTGGTGTACGGCATTATAAAAGTTATACAGGATGGTTGCGGTGGTGCTGCTGCTGCGGCTGCGGCTGTTGGTGGTGCTGCTGCTGAGACGGCGGCGGCGGCCCTGGAGGAGACGCGCGTCGGGAGTTGCCCCGGAAGGCCCCACGAATGAGCGACTCCCCGGACCTGAGCATACTCAGGACGCTGTCCAACACCGTGGGCCTCGGGTTGGCTCTGGCCGGCGGTGGAGCGAGCGCCTGCTCCGGCGCCGGTGGTGGCAGCAAAAGAAGCGGAGGCGGCAGCGCAGGGTCGGAGGAGGCCATGGCGGCGCTGTCACGCAGCTGCCGCTTCCTCAAGGACACGTCACAGGTGGATATCCGCTCGAAGAAACCAAGTGGCGGCGCGTCAGGCTGCTGCTGCTGCGCCATGCTCCGCTAGAAGAAGGCGACCTCGGGAGACAGACCGGCGCCTCGCTTCCCGCCTTTTCCTTTTCTTCACGGTGCCTTCTTCAGTTATTCCCCTTCAGGCTTTTGCTTTTTGTCGCTTTAGCTTTCGCTTTTTTGTTTTATCGGCCACCCGTATGTTGTGCATTCACAAAGAGGAGAGGTGTTTAGGGCATCTCCAATAGTTTGTATGTAGTCTTGTTGGTAAAATTGTCCATGTCATCAACTAACAAAGGATCATACAACTACTCCAATGGTTGCATCTATACTATCCAATAGGAGAAGAGAGAATAAATGCAATTGCTCTCTACATAGCATTGGAGCTTGTGCAAGAGTTGTTGGTTAATCTACATACAGCTTTCCCCTCTCTCCTCATTTATTTGTTGACATGTCATCATATATCCTAGGTGGCAAAGTTTACCAACAACTATCTTACAGCCATTGGAGATGCCCTTACACGAATCTCATATTGCAAAAACAACCCATTCATTTCTTGAAGTACGAGCACGGGCACGAGCAAAAAAACTGTTGCAATGCCTACTGTTTGAAAGAGAGTAAGGCCTTCTTTGGTTTGTAAGATTTTTTTTAGGAATTCTATAGGATAGAATTTTCACAAAATATATTCCTTTGAAGCCCTTTGGTTTGTAGGAATAGATTCTTATTCCTATAGGATAGGAAATCATCCTTCAGCCTCCTTTTTGATAGGATATAAAATTAGAGAAATGGAAAAGTCATAGGAAATGAGTGACCTTTAGTTCACATAATGGTATTTTTTCCCCATTGAATCTAGGTAATGTTTATTTTTCTACGAAATATGAAGGATAGAAAGAATTCCTCCATAGGAATAGGATTCTATTCCTACAAACCAAAGAGCTCTAAAGAAAATTTTCCTATAGAAACCAAAGAACTCTAAAGAAAATTGTCCAATAGAAATCATACACCAAAGGAGGCCTCCTTTGGCTCATAGGATAGAAATATCATGACTCATGAGTATAACAAACTCATACGAAGTGAGATGACATGTATCTCAATTCATGTAGGAAAAAAGATGTCATTTGATGTATATGATAGGAATTTTTTCATCGAGTTTAGATTAATGCTTTTTTCCCCTATAAAATATGAAGGATTGGTTCCTGTCCTACATAGGAATAGGCAAACATTCATACAAACCAAAGGGCTCCAAAGAAATTTCAACAAAATTCCTATCCTTAGAATTCCTACAAAATTCCTATAAAACAAAAGAGGTCTCAATGAAAAACTTACATCTTATGCATCAAATGACATTTCTTTCCTTATAGGAATTAACATATATGTCATCTCACTTCCTATGATTTTCCTATTCCTATGATATTCCTATCAAATGAACCAAAGGAGACCTAAACCAACCAAAAATCCCAAGAGTTAAACTAAAATTACCTACCAAGAGCATCTACACCCACAGTTCAAAAATTCCGGCCCCTATACGTCAGTAGACAGCGCCCGTTCACCCCTCAAATGTATGCACATCATTTTGAAACCCCCAATTCCAGACAACCTTCATGCAACGTAAGACGTAGTTCATGAGATCAACAAAATAGCATAGGAGAGTTCATACATGTCATCGGTGATGTGGGGTAGGAACCCTAGGTTGCCCAATCTATGCACAAAGAGATTTCTCTCGACTCACCTAGGATAGGTTACATTTAAGCATCACAACACACAAAAGTCTCAAAATATTTATGCCCCTCTTAATAGTACGGTGATCATATGGCTCAATGGAGGAAAATGAAACAACGAAACAAATGCTACGTTTTCACTTCGTCTTTATTCTTTTGATGTAGTCATTTCTCCTCGGACTCATCGTGTACCAATTGTTTCACTTAAGCAATGTTAGGGTCGTCTCTGACACGCTAACTTCTCGGTAGCAAACTCATGAAAACATATCAATCTTCTCTATGGTGCAACTAACTTTCACTGGAGTTTATAGCAAACTTCTCAAAATATTGTAGCAATCTTATCGATACTCCAGGGACTATTTCTCTATGTATGCACTAGCAAACACATAAGTCCCTCACTGTTTCCGACGACAATCTCCAAAACACATGTGGCATAGGATTGCACAAACATGCTTATATTTGTGGGTTTATATTTCATGAATTCTTATTGACGAGTAAAGGTTCTTAGAATCATCTCTTTTTTTGCAAACAGGGATATCCATTCACCTCGTTGCTCTTGTGACCTTTAGGTGCACTACACAAAACACTTTTATTTGGAAGAGTGCTTTGTGCGGTTCCACTTAACTCTCACACTAGTAACTGATGACCCACAAGTATAGGGGACCGCGATGGTCTTCGAGGGAATTATTTCAATTAAATTTATTGATTCGACACAAGGGGGACCAAAGAATATTTCCGAGACTTAGCAGTTGAGTTATCAGTTCAACCACACCTGGATACATAACTCGCTTGCAACAATTTATTAGTAGCATAATAATATGATAGCGGTAGTGATAAAGTGATAGTAGCAGTGTGCAACCGTAGTAATTGTAATAATAGGAACCTTATTAGAAAGCGTGGGCATGGAAGTACATAGTGGGTATTGTTCAGATGAGATTCATTATTTAACCATCATAACATAGAGCGATATCAAACTAAATCCAATTCATCAATCATATGTCTACATGCATTCCATAAATAGTTCCAAGTGCTTGCGATAAAAACTTGCACAACATCTTTAGTCCTACCCTCCCATGGCAGCGGGATCCTAATGGAAATTAAGGGTAATTAATATGCTTCTTTTAATAGAGAATCGGAATAAATCATTAACATACGATGAACACGCGTAATCCTCAAGGTGAAGTCATCCCCATCGACATCCCAATTATTGTCACTTTGGGATCTAGGGTTCAGAACGATAACAGGTGCATACAGCTTGCACATAAGATGAAGAACACAAGTATATTCATGAAAACATAGTGGGTTCGGATCTGAAATCATGGCAGTCGGGCCCTAGTGACAGGTATTAAGCATAACAAAGTATACCAACACCAATCTCAGAACATAGTGGATACTAGGCATCAAGCCCTTAGAAATCTGACATCAATTAGATAAGAAATCTCATCCATTTTTCATCGACCTCCATGTGCCTACAGGGGAATTACTCACACATGGGGGAGAGCATCATGAAATTGTTGTTCAAGAAGTATTATTGATGACGGCGGCAACGAATCCCCCTCTCCGGAGCAAGAAAACATACTCCAAACCAGATCTCCACATGAAGAATGGGAGGTGACGACATATCCGTATCGCGAAAAGGTTCTGTGCCTTTTCTGGTTTTTTGTGTACATATGTGAATTTATGGTGGTGGAATCGTCATAAGGCGTAACTGTGGGGCCCACACGCGCCCACATGCCCCCATGGGGCGCCCTAGGGGGACGGGCACGCCACCCGGTCGTGCCAAGGCCTAGTGACCCCCCTCCGGTCCATCTTCACTCATCATTAAATATTATGAAATGCTTATAAACAATTCTCGTCCAATTCTGAGCACTTTTATTCCTGCACAAAAATCATACCAAGATAGTTCTGTTGAAAACAACGTTAGTTCGGGCTAGTTTCATTCAAATCATGCAAATTAGAAGCCAAAACAATAGCAAAAGTGTTTGAAAAAGTAGATACGTCGGAGACGTATCAACTCCCCCAAGCCTAACTTAGTGCTTGTCCTCGGGCAATTCAGTTAACAAACTGAAGGTGATAAACATTTTTTTACAAACTCATTTACTTTTGTAGATGTACAGATATTTGGTCAAGGATTTAATTATAACAACGATCGTAGCGTAACCATGTGCATGATAACACTTGTCAATCATGTTCACTCATGACCAAAGCATGACCAACTGAAAGAACATAAAAATATATCTCAAACATCAACAATTATCAAAATGAACAAAATGCAAAGGATATATAGCATCTCGCTAGCCCTTTTTAGACCATAGAACATAACTGCAGAGCACCTCTGAAGTTCAAGCAGCGACTAATTATTGTAATTCACCGTAGATAACATCTAGTCATGCTCCACTTAACATTAATCAGAATCAATGCATGTTATACTAAGAATGACAATAACGCTTTCTATTTTGACTCGAGCAAAAATAAAAATAAAAATGAAATAAGAAGAAAGACGCTTTACTGAGGGAAGCATAGATTATCACATGCCAAAGCTCAATGCTTAAAACATGACTAAATTTATTTGAGCGGTGTAGTTTTCAGTCAATGTTTTAACGATAGATAATCACGTTATCTTCCACATTGAACATATGTGAGAGCGGTTCTCATGCTTAACCCTCCTCCAGCATTTCTTATCAATAACCATGGCTAGCCGAATTCACGGGCGCATGCCAACATGCCACCCTGAGGAGTGCCTTCTATTTGTTTAATGGGATTTCTATTTTCATGCCCCTCCTTGCTTAATTGTGGTCAGTTTTGCCCCTACTCTTTGGCAATCGTCACTTTTCCCCTCCATCGCACGGCCCACCCTCACAAAAGCCCAAACTGGGATCTGCCGTTGGGTCAAAGCCTTTGACCAATATTTGGCGCGGTTACTGACATGTGGGACACCCCTTTTAGCGGATGCGTGGTCGTAGATGGTAGGCGCATACACTGATTTGTGGGATCCCTCTGTCAGCGTCCGCGCGGTCGTAGGTGGGCGGTCTCACTAACACGTAGGACACCCATGTGAGTGGTAGCTTGGTCGTAGGTGGTGTGCGCAGTTACTAACGTGTGGGACCCCAACGAAGGGCCCATCTGTCAACAGGTGCGCGGTGGTATGTGGGTGCTCTCACTGATGCGTAGGACACCCATGTCAGCCGCAGCTTGGTCGTAGGTGGTGGGTGCAGTTACTAACGCGCGGGACCCCAATGGCAGGTCCATCTGTCAGAAGGGAGCAGTTACTAACGCATGGGCGGCGGGCCAATCTGTTTGCGGGTGCGTAATTACTAACTTGTGGGACCCCAACCACGGGCCCATTTGTCGGTGGGTGGGCGGTGGTATCTGGGTGCTCTCACTGACGCGTGGGACTCTCCTATAATTGGGCTCATCCATCAGTGGCTGCACAGTGGGAAGAGTGGGCAAAAAAAGTGGCTTATTATGCCACGAAGTTTGCGCGAACTCGAGAGCAACCCCTCAAAGAGTGGCACAAATGCCAACTCACCAACTATGTCTACGCATCATTTGAAACACTCATAGCTCTTCCTTTTTTCTATTTTCCAATTTTTCTTGCAACGTTTAAATTTAATATTTGGTTCAAATGGATACCAAATATTCTGATTTCTATCAGTTTCTTGTTTTTAAATCTTTCCATCCAAAGAGTACCTTATGTTCTTTCACTCCAATGTTTGCAACGCTCACCAATAATCTCAAACAAAGGAACAAGTATTTGCAACCAATGGACAACCTTATTAAAATTGAATTTTATGCAAATAAATAAATATTTGGACAAATAAAAATGCAACTGCATGATCAAAACATTAATGTATTCCCTTAATATATTGGGAATATGAACATAACATAGATAGATGGGACCCTGGATAGATAACTCCGGACAAGAGCCTTATAGTTAACTTAGCCCGACATATTGGGCAACACTGAACATGACCTGGCCCCTACACCACAAAGTTCACTCTGGGCACCTGGTCACTCATCCTCGGGGAAGATGTAGGTGAGAGTGTGCATGTCGTTGGGGGTGGGGAAGATGATGTCGAAGTTGCTGAAGATGTTGTGGGTGTTGAAGGCGATGAACTCGCACCCACACCAGAAGACTTTGTCGAGGAGGAAGAAGGCATCGAAGCGGTTGGTGAAGTGAGAAAGGAACTTAATCTGGATGCCTCCGTTGCCACGGACCTCTTAAATGCGGATTTTTCACCGGAGAGCCCCATGGGAGGTGGAGGTAGCCGGCCCTAAGGAAGAAGTTTGCTAACTCCATGGAACCCCTCCACCTTGAGATAGCCACACTCAGAGGGTGTTCTCCATGATGACCCCGATGGGGTGTTGCCTCTCTGGCATGATGGTCGGCCGACGGTAGGCTGGGCCGTTGAACTGCATCTTCTCTCCTTTGGCTTTTGGTGAAGAAGAAGGGGGCGCTGATGGATGTGAGATCGAGTTGAGAGGAAGATGCAGACGGGAGGTGTTTAAATAGCCGCGGTGCACAACACCCGTTTCAATGCGTTCATCTTGGCACGACCTCCACTAATAGTGTCAATAATATCCCAACGGAGCCCTATGCGTTTTTTACACTGAATCGAGGTGTGTTGATTGGTGAAATTGCACGCGTTTTAGTGGCCCTGGTGCGATGACGCTGCGTCGATTGACTACGCGCGCATGCATGGCAACGCGTGTTAATTGCCCTGATGCGACGATGCTGCGTCGGTTGGAGGTGCACGTGCATGGCAGTGTGGTTGCATGAGTGTACACGACAGGTTGAGACGATGACCACAGAACGACAACCCATCCATCGGTCCGACGAGCGTCCCCAACCGAAGTATCCAGACCGCTTTCTCTCTTTCCAGCCCACGACCGTTGTCGCTTGTCTCTTGTCCCTCTTCCGTCGCTGCAAGTTGTGGCACTCGCGTCAGTACCCGGTTGAATCCAGCCAATCAGGTCGCCTCTCGCGGATCGGCCATGTATAACCCTAGCGCCTGATCCAAATCTACCCCGCACAACGATCCAACGGCCCGAAGGGTGCGGGGTTTCAGGTAGGGTTTGAGGGGTTTTGAGAGGGTTTCACAGGTTAGGATTGAGCATAAGTTATTTAAACAAATTGCAAAATATGAAACTTGCGTGCATCATTGTTTTACTTGACTAAGTTGCTAGGAAAAATAAGAAACCACGTCTACGGATATTTCCATGAAATTCCATTCACATAACTTAGCTATCATGAATGAGGTTGCATGGTTTTCAAGCGGAATGAGCTAGGGTTTAGGGTTAACCATAACATAGTTAATCCAAACGATCCCATATTAGGCATGTACCATATATTTGCAAACTAGACGTCAAGGATTTTTTTTGAGCTCATTTAGAGAAGGTTGAAAAATGCTTAGAAATGGGGTTTTTTACCCTAGCTTTGGAGCTCTTGGAGCACATTTTTTATGACTATGATTTTTTACTTCACAAAAGTGTTCGGATTGATCACCTAACGTGCATAAAAGTTGAGAATGCATGGGAACATCAATATACATCAAAGTATTAATTTTAAATGTGTTTCAAATTTGAAAGTCGGCTCAAATTTGAAATCCGACTCAAATTTGGAACATGGCACATAGTTTTCAAAGTACAACACACATCAAAATACAAGTAGCATTACATCACACAAAATGAGACTCATGGACTAATATTTTTCAATTCTTCTTCTGACCACAACTTGCTTTTGATTTGACAACACAAAGTTCACTAATGCTCTTGCTTTTTCTTCACTAGACTAGTTGCAATAGTTTCAGTTTCTAGCACAACAGCTAGATTAACTTCAGTTTACAATGTTTCAACAACAAGGGTTTGACGTGCACGCTTCCTCCTAACAAACAACGCATGTCATTTGGTTAGTAACTGAAAAAGCAGGCAAATGAGAAACATCACAAACATAAACATACTTTGGCCTTTCAGGAGTGTAACGACATTTTGGAGATCCTTTTCAGTGCCCAAGTTCCTGGCACATCCTGCATCTATTTTTTAAACCTTTTTGGGACCTTTTAGGCTTTGCATCTATCTCTCCCTTCTTACTACTTTCACCTTTCTCAAACCATGCCTTGAATGTACTCTCATTAGGCCTGCCAACCTTTCTTTTCGTTAAGGGAGGACACAAGGAAATTTTGATTTCCATTTCAGGACACTGAGACTAATTTGTAAGTGCTGGAATTGGAACTCCATACACAGCCTTGAATCTTGCTACTGAGTAATATTCATGCGAATGTTGGTGCATGTTTATCTACCGTCGGGAGGCCAAGAAAAGCATAGCATGCTCACATGGTTCCCAATGTATTGCCACTCGAGGCAAGTGTAGTCATGGATTTCAGTGTTAACAACATGCGCCTTCAGTCTTGGTATCTCTAACTTTAGCACCCCACACTGTAGATTTTTCAACAGATAAACCTGTAACATTTCTACTCCTATTAACCACCTGTCGCATCGTTACAGGAAGCTTATCCCCTTGCAGACAATCACCAATCCTTCTTCTCATTTCTCACAAACGCATGATCATGATCCTTATTTGGTCATTCATGTCATGCACATGCAAGTTTATAAACTGCTTCACCTTGTTGTCAAAACAACACTTCATGGCAATGTTGAATCCTAACTTGTACCCTAATAGAGAATGGTAGGTGTTCATCCAGGGACCAAACTCCGTGCATGCTGCCATTATCTTATCAAGATGATATGAATGTGTCTGATTAGTGTAAGATCTTTCTGCTGGCCACATGTGTCCAAATTCTTCTCCACTAAATTTTTTGATCAAATTCATCGACATATGGCTGAAGCACTCCCTCTGCTCACCATGAGGAAAAACAATCTTGACTGCATTTTGTAGCTCTTTACATGCATCTGTGTGGAATGCCAAAGGCGACACTGGCCCTATGCATCTTTCAACTACATCATGAACCATATCCATGAAACCTCTCTCTCTAACTAAAACAAGCCAGTAGCAACAGGGAACATCCCATTGTGGCAAGCTAGAGCATTACATGCTACCAATTGATCATTCCACTTGCCAGTCAATAAAGAAGTGCATATGCTCAAATATGGACGACAACCTTCTTTGATGCCATCGATGTAAGGATTTAAATCCATGAAGAACTTAGAGAAAACAATTTTGCCATCCTCTGTTACCTCAGTATCTATCTCAACAACACCGTCAGGTGACCTCTTCTCCACCTCTGCTTTGAAGTTATAAAGCATCCTAAAGGTATTTTCCCAATCACCATATAATTGTTTCATTGCCCTTTGTTCTGCCTTCCATCCTGTGGTATATTTCAGCTTAATGGGGGTATAGTTTTCTAAGTGTACTTAAAGTTTCTTTCAGGTAGTGTTTGGTTTCTTGGCGAAAATAGGAGTAATCTTTTTTGAACCCAAGTGTGTGATGTCATGGTTGATACTCTTGGTGAACTTGTAATACAAGTATGTTGCTATGGGATTTGATTAACCCTGATGGTACTTCCGTCAAGTTGGTGCCTAGCAGATATGTACCACGTGCAAGGTTTGGCGCTTTCATCAAAATCTCTGCACATCGCATAAAACTTCTTTCTATCCGTCCACTTGATCTTGGCATCAAACTCATGTTTGACCGCATAAGTCTAGAAACACATCCTAAACTCATCCATGTTTGGCCACAACTTCCCACTTTAATAACAAGGTTTTCTTTGTCATAGAAATTTACCAGCTCATAAGCATGTGCATCATCAACACCATCTACAGCATCTTGCATCGACTATCCATCCACATCTTCAAATGAATCTCTATGAGCATCGGCAGGCCAACTAGATTCACCCCTCTCCTCCTTATATATATCATCTACTTAGAATAAAGGATTTTTTTGCCATTCTAGTGTCAGCCATTGGTGCGGTGAAAAAAATCTGTAGGGCCATCTAATTCTACTGAATTCCAATCAACAAAAGCACCCATTGCAGCACCATCCCCCTTGTTTCTCAATGTCGGCTCCATTTTGTTCAGCCCACCTGCGCCCCCCACAATCTAGATTCCAAATCTGCCGAAAACATAGGCGACACGGGTAGATCTAAATCGACACGGAGTAGGGTTCTGAATTCACTCACCACATCTACTGTAGCCGAGAACGATAGGTCCGCCTTCCGCCGCCTGTCGCCGAGAACGAATAGGAGACTAGAGCGGGGAGGGTTCACTCGGGCACGGGGGCACGTTTCACTCGATGCACTGCTAAATTAAGTTGGACCCGCCTGAATTAACATAGCTCCTTCTGTTGATGACCATTTTACCGTCCGGTCCGGCCTTAGTTATTTCTACCTTAAACGTTGCACGAGAGCTTTTTTATTACCAATTGCGTCACTCTCCTTTCATTAGGCATTTAAAAACATCGCGCAGGAGGTAAGTTGCCCCATATGTCAGGATATCACGCGGCCCCACTAGCTAGGAGGTAATGGTCAAAGGCTTTGACTGGATGATAGTGCTCCATTTGGCCTTTTGTGAGCAGGTGCTCGTGAGGGGAGGGGAAAACTGAGCAAAGTTAGTTGGCTTGGTCAAAAGTGAGCACAACTAAGGAACTAAGGGCATGAAAATAGAAATCCCTTGTTTAATTAGTTGGGACTTGGCATCCCTTTACCATCTCTCTTGCAAATTTAAATAGGCAGAATTCATGCTTGTTGAAAGGTTCGCACATTTAATATGGATGATAACGCACTCCCCTACCGCTCCATGAACTTTACGGGCACACAAAATGGATGTATTTTTTGAAGGTTTAGAGATAACACGTGCAAATTTATTTGGAATGGTAGTGAAATGCCATTTGTTAAATATATATTGGACTCTTTACGGCAATACTCGGTTTAAAGGAGTTGGATGCACAAGCAAGATTTCTGGTTAGTACAGTCGAAGTCTAGCAATAGACGGGGAAATGACCTACTAGAGAGTGACGAGAACCATAATCATGCATTTTGAATAATCAATATTAAGTGGTAGCATGAGGAGGATATAAACATGCTGAGCTTAAATATCATCGAGGCAAGATTGAATTTGAATAAATTACATGTTGAAAGTGCGTTATATCGGCCAGAGGGGGGCGATTTGGCGATTTTAAAAAATTCGTCACTGATGAATTACTTAGTGAAGAAATACAGGGTGACAAAAAGCTACACAGAACATAATCTACTCAAAAGCATGTGAAACAGAGTGACAACAAGGTCAACATGGCGAAATGAAGCATGCAAATGGAATAAGTAGCATACAACCAGATCAGCATAGAGAGAAGCACAGTGACTTAAGAAAAACAGATGCAACAAATGTTAATGAAATTGATAAAGTCTTTAGCCAAGGCTTCAAAGATGAGGAAGAAATTTCATCAACATACAAATAAGTAAATGAATGGTTGAATAAATAGAACCGGTTGCTCGATGAAGACACCGTATTTGTTTGACCAGTTCCGGTTATTGTGACAACTGTACGTCTGATTAGGGTGGCTTAAGATTGGCCCAGAAGACACTAATTCTTCACCGTATTCCCCTTGATCTAAAGTCACTTAGACTTTGCCCAATCACTCATGGTAAGTCTTCAAGGTAGACTTCCAAAACCTTCACAGAGTTGTTCACTGGAACACCATAATTGACTCTTGAGAGCTCAGAACATGATGCCTAACCGTCTGAAAGATCACAATCTTCAAAGGTAACAAGCATCGGATCACACAGGACAATTTCTTCCGTGATACTCAATCACTTTGGGCTCTTGATGTTTGGGTTCTTCCTCACTTAGGATTCTCTCAAAGTCGTCGGAGGATGGGTTGCTCTAGATGACACTTGTCAAACTTTCTTTTGGAGCAGCCAACCAACTACTGGTTGTGGGGGATGTCTATTTATAGCTTGGGGGCAAACCAACATGATAAGACACAAATGCCCCTTCGGACATGACCGTTGTGAGGATAAGGATCCACTCGACAGCTGGCATAGTTCAGCAATGGTCAGAAATTTGAACTCTCAAATTCGTCTTGGCACTCAATTTCCTCACAATAGGAAAGTTGCACTTGCGAAATCCTAACTCCTAAGTCGGTCGAATTTTGTCAGCGACCAGAAGAACTCTGTCTTTGTTGCTGAAGAACTCGACTGCACTGCAAGAGATTTCCCTAGTCTTCAATCGAAGAAAGAGGTAGGTGTTGTTTTTTAGCATCACTTCGGAAATAGGCCTATGTATCACCTAGACCCCCTTTAACAGTACAGTATTTTCTATGACTCGAAATAAGAAGAAAGAAACTATGAAAACAAAGTCTTCAAGTTTCTAGTTATTCTTCAATTTCTTCAAAGGTCGCACCAAATTCTTCACTTGAATAAATACATTTTTAGCGATCGTCTTTCGTCAGTTAAACCAAATCTTCAGGGACTATAACTCATGTCTACACTCACAAACACATTAGTCCCTTAACCATTTCTCTTCAATACTCAAAAATCACTAAGGGGGCATTAGATGCACTAAAAATCTCCCCCTTTTTGGTGATTGATGACAAATTGGTTAAGTTTTCAACGGGGATAAAAATAGGTAGTGTAGGTACAAAGTATGAAGAACTTGATTGCATGGTATAGAGGAACTCCCCTTGAAGATGTGCATATGATGAATTTGCTTTGGATTGCAAACGCACATGGTAGGATGAAATTGTGGAGATCTACACCTATACCTTGGAATCAAACTATGTATTGAACATATATTATGAAGAGATTGCAATGCAAGATGAAAAACGGTGTCTGACGAAATTCAGCATGCATGCATAAATATAACTTGAAGGTAAAGCATGCAGAATGTGGTTCAAAAGCGTCAGACCACCATCGTACTTAACTTTACAACTCAATACAAATAAACACCACAGAAGAACGAGAGTAGCAACTTAAGCAAAAAAAACATCCCATAAATATATAGACCCGCTTGAAGACTAACTCAAATTTCTCCCCTTTTGTCATCAAACGACCAAAAGGCGACAAAATTGACACTAACGCCCCAGAAGAGAATCATCTTGTTGAAGGTGGAGAGCGTCAACGTTGGTGTTGGGGTCATGATTTGTAGAGGGGCCGACAACAATGTCATCAAGGTCCTCATATTCGTTAGCTGCACGCGATGAGGAAATTGAACTGGGCACAAGTGGACGAACTTGATCTTTCTTGAACTTCTTCTTGGGGGGTATGGACCAGTCAAAATCTTGCTGAAAGTCAAGCCATTTGAGTTCTTCTTCAGACTTGAGGTGAGAGAGCATGTCCCATGTGCAATCAAATATCTCATGAGCATAGTAATGGTTCTTCCTCATTAATTTTTGTGTCACAGTCATAATTAGAAGAATTGAACCAAATTCAAATTAAGCCAGTCATGGTTCCGGCCCACCTTCTGATGCAGACTTATAAGAAGTTCACAATATGACATGATGCGAGAGGTGATTCACCTTGACGATTCTCATGGGAAGTATTTGTAGCTATGTCTTGGGAAGCAGTGTTGTCACCCATCGATTGTGAGGCAATTGACGAAATTGACCATCCAGTGGACGCATGCCTTCATCAATGATTGCTTTGCCTTTGCCTCATAGTGATAAAAAAATTCTTTGAAGAATTTCCAGAGGCGGCAAATAGCTGAGATGATTTTGACAGACAGCTTGGTATTGAATTGCAGTATGGGATCTGATGAATCTCACAATCCATGGAGCGTAAGGCTTCAGATCAAACGGTAACTAAGCAACTTTGGCCAAAGTCCTCATGAAGAAATCGTGCACATTAATGGAAATACCATGTATGATGTTGAACAGCAGATTCTTCATAATCCCCACAACTTCTTCAGTGTCAGAATTGTGGCCTTTCATTGGACTAAGGGTTTTAGCTAGAATGTGATGCACAGTCCGAGGCACATAGAACAAACTCTTCAGTGAGCGGTTTCATCAAGAATCACATCATGTGATTTGGAAGTTCAGCTTCGTCATACATGACGTGCAATCTTTTGAGGAATGTCGATTGGAAGAGCACGAAGTAGTTCAGTCGTTGGGGCCTTATAGTGAGTGTTTCCAGTCATCCAATCCAGGGCCCAAGAGTGAATATCTTCAACATCCCCAAAGAGATGTAGTGTAGCGTATAACTGAAGAATGATTTCTTCATTACAGTCACATACGTCCATGCAGAAACCCAGCAATCCGACATCGTGAAGAACAACTAACACAGGTGTGAAGCATGGCAGTGATTGCATATCCACATGAGGGATATGGTGATGCAGAAATACCTTGTTCTTGTCAAACAACAGTGAAGAATAGAATTTCAGTTGATGAACAATCCAAAAATGATGTCGTTTGATTCTGACAGAGTCATATGGTGATTCGCCGGCGAAGAAATTCTTCTCACTGAAGAACTCTGCTTTGTTGAACTTGGGCCGGGTTATGCCTCTTCCAAGTTTCGGCGTTGCAGGCATTGGCTAAAGGTTTTTCTTGTTCGGCTTCACGTCAAAAACATGAAGAGCAGAGCCAGTGGAATAAAAAAATTCAGCAACTACGCCAAATTTGGCTATTTCTTCAGCAGTGGCCGGAGGAATGACTTCAGTGTTAGTGCGACAAGCGGAACCTTCAGGTTGAGTTGGAGATGCATTTTTAGTTAGCTCGTGATCCACATGTTCTTCAACTGATGCAGCTATAATTTCTTCAACAATGGTCTGGAGAGGAGTGTGACGTTCTTCAGAGCCCTCGTGAATTTCTTTAGTCTGGGTAGGAGACTGAGGAACTCGAGACACAAAGCGGTGATGGGTGAATTTGGGTGAGTAGCTTCGCAAAATTTTTCATGAATTTGCGGTGTTTTGGAGCTATCAATTTCCACATCCTCTTCTTATTCAAATCCAACCTCTTCAGCAGCCAACTAAGGCTAGGGCGACGATACCACATGCATGAGGTGAAGCATTTGCTTCAACCTCGATTTCTTCATCCACCTGCTCTGAGGAAGCAGCAGAGTGTGTTTCTTCTTCTTTTCACGTTCTTCACCGAACGGAATAACATGTCTATTAGTGACGACTTGAATGGGAGGCGTTGAGGCCAATGGTGGGGCATCAATTGGCTCTTTTGAAGAAATTGGCGTAGTCTTCAATTTCTTCGCTGACTCCGATGCACATGATGATTCTATAGCTCCTTTTCTTCAGAGCCTCTTTCTCGATAGCCTTGGTCTTCTTCACTTGTGATGCAAAAGGAAGACTAGATTTCTTAAAACTTCAAGAACCTGGAGCGGTGTAGGATTCGAAGTATGTCTAGAGGGGGGTGATTAGACTACTTGACTAAATAAAAAATCTAGCCTTTTCCCAATTTTAAATGTTGGCAAGTTTTAGCAATTGTAGCAAGTCAAGTACAACTTACACATGCAAGTTGATGACATGCACATGAAAGTAAAGGTAGGGAGAGGAGAATCAAACGCAATTGATGACACAAACATTTTTCCCGTGGTTCCAATAGGTGGTGCTATCGTACGTCCACGCTGATTGAGACTTCAACCCATGGAGGGTAGCGGTCGCGAGAGTCCACGGAGGGCTCCACCCATTAGGGTCCACAATGTAGCAACCTCATCTGTTCCATCACGGCCTCCGTCCACGAAGGACTAGCCTCACTATGGGCAGATCTTCACGAAGTAGGCGATCTCCTTGCCCGTACAAACTTCTTGGTTCAACTCCATGATAACCCACAAGTGTAGGGGATCGTTTGTAGCCTTTTTCAATAAATAAGTGTGTCGAACCCAACGAGGACCTAAAGGTAGAACAAATATCCCCTCAAGTTCTATCGACCAACGATACAACTCTACGCACATTTTAACGTTTGCTTTACCTAGAACAAGTATGAAACTATTTTGTAGGTGATAGGATAGTTTGCATGAATAATACTAGAAGTACTTAGCGGGAATAGAACTAAGAGTAAATTGCAAGATAATAGAAGTTAGTTGTTTAGTAGAAAGCTTTTGTCAAACAAGAAGGTTATTTGTCCCTAGGCAATTGATAACTAGACCGGTAATCATTCTTGCAATTTTATATGAGGGAGAGGCATGAGCTAACATACTTTCTCTACTTGGATCATATGCACTTATGATTGGAACTCTAGCAAGCATCCGCAACTACCAAAGATCATTAAGGTAAAACCCAACCATAGCATTAAGTATCAAGTCCTCTTTACTCCCATATGCAACAACCCACCTACTCGGGTCTGTGTATTCTGTCACCCATGCCACCCACCATAGGCAAATCATGAACACATTGCAACACCCTACAGCGGGGATCCCCCAAGTTTGCGCGAGACGGAGGGCACCGTAGGACCGCACCATAATAAAATATACCCTCATACCAACCACGATCATCAATTAGCCCATAGGACAAAATGGATCTACTCAAACATCATAGGATAGCCAAATATCATTGGGAAATAATATATGGAGTTGAGCACCATGTTTAAGTAGAGATTACAGCGGGGAAAAGAGGTGTTACACCGCTGCATAGAGGGGGAGAGAGTTGGTGTTGACGGCGGCGAAGTTGTTGGTGTAGATCGTCGTCACGATGATTAGCCCCGGCCGCGTTCCGGCGCCACCGGGAGAGAGGGGGAGAGAGCCCCCCTCCTTCTTCTTCTTCCTTGGCCTCCCCCTAGATGGGAGGAGAGTTCCCCCCTCTGGTCCATGGCCTCCATGGCGGCGGAGGGGCAGGAGCCCCTCCTAGATTGGATCTCCCTCTCTGTTCTCTTCTGTTTCGCGTTCCTGTTTTCTGGCCGAAAACTGTTTCTTATATTCCAGGAGATCCGTAACTCCTATTGCGCTGAGATTTTAACACAATTTTTTCCGGATATAAGCTTCCTTGCACCCGAAGTAGAGCTCCAACCGACTTACGAGGTGAGCACAACCCACCACCCCGCGCCTGGGCCCTGGGCCGCGCCCTGGTCGGTTGTGGTGGCTATGGACCTCCTTTTGCGTTGATTCCACCTCCCCAAATTCACAAATATTCCAAAATAATTCTTCGTAAATTTTTATCGCGTTTGTACTTTGTTTGATATGGATATTCTACGAAACAAAAAACATGCAACAAACATGAACTGACACTGGGCACTGGATCAATATGTTAGTCCAATAAATCATATAAAATGTTGCCAAAAATATGTGAAAGTTGTATAATATTGGCATGAAACAATCAAAAATTATAGATACGACGGAGACGTGTCAGCATCCCCAAGCTTAATTCCTGCTCGTCCTCGAGTAGGTAAATGATAAAAAAAGATAATTTTTGATGTGGAATGCTACCTAGCATAATCTTGATCATATATCTAATCATGGCATGAATATTAAGACATGAGTGATTCAAAGCAATAGTCTATAATTTGACATAAAGACATTAATACTTAGGCATCCCAACAAACAATCGTGTCTTTCAAAATATCAAGGCTAAAGAACGCTATCCCTACAAAATCATATAGCCTTGTCATGCTCTATCTTCTTAACACAAAGTATAAATCATGTACTACCCCGGTGTCAGCCAAGCAATTGGTTCATACTTTTTAACGCGCTTCAGCATTTTCAACTCTCACGCAATACATGAGCGCAAGCCATGGATATAGCACTATGGGTGGAATAGAATGCGGTGGTAGACATTAATATAGAGAAGACAAAAAGGAAGATAGTCTCACATCGAAGCGGCTAATCAACGGGCTATGGAGATGCCCATCAATTGATATCAATGCGAGGAGTAGGGATTGCCATGCAACAGATGCACTAAGAGCTATAAGTGTATGAAAGCTCAAACTAAAACTAAGTGGGTGTGCATCTAACTCTATAATGAGAAATTCCCACTAGTATATGAAAGTGACAACATAGGAGACTCTCTATATGAAAAACATGGTTCTACTTTGAAGCACAAGTGTGGAATTATATATGTGTGGAACCTCATCCCGACTTGTGGGGGAATCATAGTTTCCATAATCCTTTCCTCACTGGGACATGATCTAATAATGAATAATGATGATCATCACACTTCTATTTCCTTACAACTCAATATTACAACTCGATAGTAGAACAAAGTATGACTCTATATGAATGCCTTTGGTAGTGTACCAGGATGTGCAATGATCTAGAGTAGCAAAGATATCAAAAAACGGACAAGCCATGGAAACATCATGCTAGCTATCTTACGATCATGTAAAGCAATATGGCAATGAATGCTCAAGTCATCAAAACGGATGCGGTGGAAGTTGCATGGCAATATATCTCGGAATGGCTATGGAAATGCCATAATAGGTAGGTATGGTGGCTGTTTTGAGGAAGATATAATAAGGCTTATGTGTGATAGAGCGTGTCATATCACGGGGTTTGGATGCATCGGCGAAGTTTGCACCGACTCTCGAGGTGAGAAAGGGCAATGCACGGTACCGTAGAGGCTAGCAAATTGCGGAAAGGTAAGAGTGCGTATAATCCATGGACTCACATTAGTCATAAAGAACTCACATACTTATTGCAAAAGTTTATTAGCCCTCGAAGCAAAGTATTACTATGCATGCTCCTAGGGGGGAGGTTGGTAGGAGTTAACCATTGCGCGCCCCCGACCTTCACACAAAGATAGACAATCAAGGATAAATTGTGCTCCAACTTCCTGGCATAACGGGAGACTATACGTGCATGTTTCGGGAATCACAAACCTTAACACCAATATCTTACTAAACACGATCATCCACTAGTACCTCCCACATATTATCATCTCTATATCGCAAAACTATTGCAAGGAATCAAACATATCATATTCAGTGATCCATAAGTTTTATGTAGGATTTTATGACTAACCATGCAAATGACCAATTCCCGTTGACTCTCTAAATAGATATAAGTGAAGTAAGAGAGTTTAATTATTTCTAAAAAAGACCATGCTCTAATAAATATAAGTGAAGCAAAAGCGCATTCTACAAATAACGGTTTTCTATGTGAAGAGAAACAGGCAATCCAAACTTCAAATGATATAAGTGAAGCACATGAAGCATTCTATAAAGCCATACTCAAAAGATATAAGTGAAGTGCAATGAGCATTCTATAAATCAACCATGGACTATATCATACCAGCATGGTGCATAAAATAAAAGTGAAAACTAAACACAAAAGACGCTCCAAGATTTACACATATCACATGAACGAAACGAAAACGAAAACATACCGATACTTGTTGAAGAAAGATGGGATGTCTTCCGGGGCATCCCCAAGCTTAGACGCTTGAGCCTCCTTGGATATTTACTTGGGGTGCCTTGGGAATCCCCAAGCTTGAACTCTTGCCTCTCCTCCTTCTCCTCATAACGAGACCTCCTCAATCTTTGAACACTTCATCCACACAAAACTTAACAGAAAACTGGTGAGATCCGTTAGTATAATAAAGAAAATTACTACTTTAAGTACTATTGCAAACCCATTCATATTTTATATTTGCATTATACCTGCTGTATTGTAACTTCTTCATGGCTTATACCACCGATAAAATCGATAGTTTCATCAAAACAGGCAAAACAATGCATCAAAAACAGAATCTGTCTTAATCAGGACAGTCTGTAGTAATCTGAACTTTGACCATACTTCTGTAACTCCAAAAATTCTTAAAAATTAGGAATAAATAAAAATTTTGTATAGAAATACTGTGTAAAATTTTCAGAAACTTTTAACGTTCCAGTACAAAATGTAAATTCACGCACTACAGCCAAAGTTTATGTTTTTACACCGCACATACCAACAAGCAATCTAATCATCCTAAAGGCAAATCTTCGCACATTATTTTTATAGTACAATGGATTTGTACAAGGGGATAATTATTTTTGTTGAAAAGTTTCTGTGATTCAAGATTCACAAAGTTTCCATGGGCATGAACAAAGTTCAAGGCTAGTCCCCACTTCAACGATGCTCATCATCTCTCTCACTTTCACCTTTCTTTTTGTGAAGTTTTAGGTTCCCCTCTATATTTTTTGTTTTTAAACTTTATAAAAGCACTCAACAGAATAAAATGACTCTATAAAACTTCTGGGTTGTCTCCCTGGCAGCGCTTTCTTTAAAGCCATTAAGCTAGGCATAAAGTGCTCAAGTAATGGATCCACCCGGATCCCAAGGTATATCAAAGCCAATTTTAATTAACAATGATTTGTAATTTAGTAGTGAGCACAAAGTGATATATATCATGCAATGACGAAGTCTAACTCTCTTCCTATGCATCGGCATGTCATAAAAGAACAATTCATGCACATCAAGTAAAGGCCAATGCATAGTATAAACAGTTTCTTGCAATTTTATCGTATTGGAAACATAAAAAGGTGGAGATTTGGTTCCTCTCTCATAATAATTGCAAGTAGGATCAGCAAGCACATGCATATTATATTCATAAAAATCATCATGTGTAGTAGCAAAACGCAACCCATCAATATAATCCTTAATAAGAGCAAACTTCTCCGATATAGTGTAGTTGGGGGAATTCAAAAAGATAATAGGACTATCATGTGTGGGTGCAATAGCAACAATTTCATGCTTAACATAAGGAACTATAGCAAGTTCATCTTCATAAGCATAATTCATATTGGCATCTTGGCCACAAGCATAGCAAGCATCAAGTTCATCAAAAAGGGATATTTCAAATGAATCCAAGGGATCATAGCAATCATCATAGCATTCATCCTTCGGTATGTGCGAAGGGAAATTAAACAATGTATGAGTTGAAGAGTTACTCTCATTATAAGGTGGACACGGGTAGCTAATCCGCTCTTCCTCCTTTTGTTCTTCGCTCTCCTCCTCATCTTTTTCATCTAGTGAGCTCACAGTTTCAGCAATTTCTTCTTCCATAGATTCCTGCAAAATATTAGTCTCTTCCAAGGCAGCGGTCATTCTTTCAATAAATTCAATAATATCATAATTGTATTCATAATTATCATAGCAATATTGAAGTATGGATAAATTTTCAGATTTGTAAGGAACATCATCATACTTTTCAAGCAAAGAAGCAATTTCATAGGCACCTTTAAAAGCAACAAATTCTTCTATTCGTTCCACATCATAGTAATCATAAATACCTTTAGCATAAGAAGCCAAGGTTTCATTATTGTTAAATTTACATTGAAAGGGAAGGTGTAGAACCTCTATCTTAGAGCAACAAGTAAAATCACATCTCAAGCATGCATCCCAAGCAAACCATTGCAATATTCTAATTTGATCCCATAAGTGTTCCCCTTTCTGAGATAAGCGATAATCCCTAAAGTACTCACGTTGATCCAACGTGTCCCCCATTATAAAGTTTAATGATGATTTCTCAGGATTATCAAAGGAGTAATTAATGCGTCCCACATAACGAGCATCGAGGGTTTTAGGAGGTTCCCCATCTCCATGAGTAGCAAGTATAACTAATTTTTTTGGTGTTTCATGTTCCATATCCATAACTAAAGATATAAAACAACTAATAACAGAAAATAAAAATTAATTAGTGATAAAGCAAACAAGCACACACGTGAATATTCACCCCACACTATTGCTCCCCGGCAACGGTGCGAGAAAAAGGTCTTGATAACCCACAAGTGTAGGGGATCATTTGTAGCCTTTTTCGATAAATAAGAGTGTCGAACCCAAAGAGGAGCTAAAGGTAGAACAAATATTCCCTCAAGTTCTATCGACCACCGATACAACTCTATGCACACTTTAACGTTTGCTTTACCTAGAACAAGTATGAAACTATTTTGTAGGTGATAGGATAGTTTGTATGAATAAAACTAGAAGTACTTAGCGGGAATAAAACTATGAGTAAATTGCAAGATAATAGAAGTTAGTTGTTTAGTAGAAAGCTTTTGTCAAACAAGAAGGTTATTTGTCCCTAGGCAATTGATAACTAGACCGGTAATCATTCTTGCAATTTTATATGAGGGAGAGGCATGAGCTAACATACTTTCTCTACTTGGATCATATGCACTTATGATTGGAACTCTAGCAAGCATCTGCAACTACCAAAGATCATTAAGGTAAAACCCAACCATAGCATTAAGTATCAAGTCCTATTTACTCCCATATGCAACAACCCACCTACTCGGGTCTGTGTATTCTGTCACTCACGCCACCCACCATAGGCAAATCATAAACACATTGCAACACCCTACAGCGGGGATACCCCACGTTTGCGCGAGACGGAGGGCACCGTAGGATAGCACCATAATAAAATATACACTCATACCAACCACGATCATCAATTAGCCCATAGGACAAAACGGATCTACTCAAACATCACAGGATAGCCAGATATCATTGGGAAATAATATATGGAGCTGAGCCCCATGTTTAAGTAGATATTATAGCGGGGAAAAGAGGTGTTACACCGCTGCATAGAGGGGGAGAAAGTTGGTGTTGACGGTAGCAAAGTTGTTGGTGTAGATCGCCGTCACGATGATTGCCCCGACGGCGTTCCGGCGCCACCGGGAGAGAGGGGGAGAGATCCCCCATCCTTATTCTTCCTCCTTGGCATCCCCCCTAGATGGGAAGAGAGTTCCCCCTTTGGTCCATGGCCTCCATGGCGGCTGAGGGGCAGGAGCCCCTCCTAGATTGGATCTCCCTCTCTATTCTCTTCTGTTTCGCGTTCGTGTTTTCGGGACGAAAACCGTTTCTTATATTCTCGGAGATCCGTAACTTCGATTGCGCTAAGATTTTAACACGATTTTTTTCCGGATATAAGCTTCCTTGTGCCCGAAGTAGAGCTCTAACCGACTTACGAGGTGAGCACAACCCACCACCCTGCGCCTGGGCCCTGGATCGCGCCCTGGTGGGTTGTGGTGGCTGTGGACCTCCTTTTGTGTTGATTCCACCTCCCAAAATTCACAAATATTCCAAAATAATTCTCCGTAAATTTTATCGCGTTTTCACTTCATTTGATATGGATATTTGGTGAAACAAAAAACATGCAACAAACAGGAACTGGCACTGGGCACTGGATCAATATGTCAGTCCAATAAATCATAAAAATGTTGCCAAAAATAGGTGAAAGTTGTATAATATTGGCATGAAACAATAAAAAATTATAGATACGACGGAGACATATCACTCCACAACATGAAGGAGGATCCCAAGCGACACCTAACCAATCTAGGAGGCACCACCCTCCAAAAGGTAATAGATGTGGTAACGATGATGAACTTCTTGCTCTTGTGCTTCAAAAGATAGTCTCCTCAACACACAATCACTCTCTCACAGATTTGGCTTGGTAGAAGAGGTTGATTGGGTGGAAATCAACTTGGGGAGGCTAGAAATCAAGATTCATATGGTTGGAGTGGAAGGTCTTGATCTCAACACATGAGTAGGTGGTTCTCTCTCAGAAAAGTGGATGGGGCAAGTGTAAGTGTGTTCTGAGTGCTTCCTCTTCGAGTGAGAGGAGGTGGAGGGGTATATATCGGCATCTCCAAAAATCCAACCGTTACAACATTATTGCCCAACTCGGTGAAACCGGAGTAAAAACTTGGTTGCACCGACTAGTGCAAAATGTGGCAACTTTCGGATTTTCGGTGAGACCGATATATCAATCTCGGTGGTACCGATATGGGTGACCTAGGCAGTTTCCAAACCTCGGTGAGACCGATTCTCAAAACTCGAAAATTCCGATTCTTGAAAATAGGATACCAGAGAGTTGGTCACTTATTTCGGTTGCACCGACGTGAAAAGTTGGTGGAACCGAGACTAGGGTTTTGGCTGGGATCTGTCTAGGTTTTGAACTCGGTGGGGCAGATTCTGAAAAGTTGGTGGCACCGATTTTAGTGGTAGGGTTTAGACAGAGATTTTGTGGGAGAATTTCATGTGTATTTTTGCTGGCTAATCTCTAAGCACTCAAGCAACCAGATCATCATAGAAACCTCATCCCCTTTTAATAGTATTGGCTTTCCTATGGACTCAAGAGTGATTTCTCACAAAATGTAAAATGTAGAGTCTTCAAGCTTGTTGCCAATAGATGTTCCTTGAATCTAGGGAATCTCCTCACAATCCTTTTGCCAATGCATTCATTGAACTTTCCTGAAATATACTTGGTGGAAACATTAGTCCAATGAAATATATGTTGTTATTAATTACCAAACCCACCTAGGGAGAAGTTGTGCTTTCAATCTCCCCCTTTTTGGTAATTGGTGACAACATATAGATCAAAGCTTCAATAGGGATAAAACAATGAGTAGCATCGTCGCTTTGAGAAGTATGTGATAAACAAGAGCTCCCCCTAAATTTGTGCACTATTTAAAATTTACGTTTGAATGCAAATGCATAATCAATTAGGAGTGTGGGTAACTCTTTCATGTCACATACAACTTGGTGGTGCGCATAAATGATGTGAATGGATTACAATGCACATGACACCAAAAATGAGTGAATGGTCATAATATTAACATCACATGGATAGGAAATAGTAGCATCATCAAGCAAGTGTTTGATCAAACACAACAAAGTTTAGGAACAACCAAGTGATAAACCAAATGTTTTTAACACAAAGAGAGCAACCAAAAGACAAGACACTCTCTCTCAAAGCCCTATGATCTATACACTACTTCTCCCCCTTTTGCAACAAGTTACCAAAAAGTTCAAAGTATGTAGAACTAGTAGTCTCTCTAAGCTTGATCTCCTATGGTAGCCGTTGAAGGAGTCGAAAGAAGGGCGTCGGCGAATGCTTTAGCTAAAGTCCTCTGAGGTGGTGGAGTAGACGGTAAAGGTGCAGAAGGAGCTGAAGGAGCAGTAGCTGGTGCTGACGAGGAAGGCCTCAACTCTGGAGCAGGAATGGTAGATGTTCTGGCTTGTCTCTTGAACTGAGTGCTGGGCCGGAGAGGAGGACCATCATCATCACTGGAGTGGGGACTGGGCACTGCATCCACTTCTTGTTTTAGCTCATTGACAGTCACTGTCAGCTCATCAACCTTGTTGTCAAGATCATGAAATTTCGTATCCACAATCCTCTCAAGACTCTTCTGGTTCTTGAGGATCTTAGCCACATTATTTTCGATCCCTTGGAGAGAGCCGATGAGATAGAACATTTGATCGCTCTTCGTCCTTGGAACCTGAGCACTAGTGGCTCTAGCTGCCTCTGCCTCTGCGTGTGCAGTAGCTGAAGTGGGATGAGAAGGATCCATCACCACAACGTTGTCCTCGAACCCTGGCAGTAGTGGCAGGTGTGGACGATCAAGTGCATATAGGCTCTTTCAAACTTTGGAATTGATGAGCCCTGAATGTATGGAGCATATCCACATGATCTCTTCTGATTAGCAGTCATCCTCTTGATTGTCTCAACAATCAAATCCATCACTTGGAATCTTGTGTGAGTGTCTACATGATGCAGCATGTTGATGGAGTAACCCCTAATCATCTTGTCATCTCCAGACTTTGGCATCAAAGTATATCTCATGATGGTTTTGGTAGTGGGTAATCCAGCTTGCAGAAAGTAGACAGAGCCAAATTTGTGTGTCTTCACATAAGCAGTGGGGATAGGGTTGTACATATTGGCCATAGAATTGTGACTCATCTTGGCCTCGTTATAGAAATCATGATCTCCCTCTTCAAATTTTGGGGCTCCTAAGATGGTAGCCCACTCATCAACTATAGGCTGGTATCTGGTTCTTTCAGTCATCCAAACTATCCTTCCATCTGGATAGAAATGAGCTGTAGAGTAGAACTGCATAATCATCTCATCATTCCATGCAGTGAACTCTCTGACAACAAATGCATCTATGTCAATGGCCTTGAAGTTCTCTAGCACATGAGGAAAGTAGTCTTCATTCTCCTTAATGTACTTCCAATCAACATATCTCATGTCGCTAACTACAGGACTCTTGTCTAGCAACACGGTCTCATAAAAATCTTGCTGCTCCTTGGTGTGGAAGCGAGCATCTACAACAGTTCTCCTCCTTATGGCACATGGATCATCAACTCTCCATTTCCTCAGTCCAGTGTCCTTTCTCTTCTTCATGTCCTCAGCAACTGGGTGATCATCATTGTGTTCAGGCAAATGGGGTCTCAGCTTCCTCAGCACAGCAACATCTTCTGCTTCTTCCATGCTGGAAGATCTCTTGTTCTTCTCGGCAAGAGGTATATCTCTGGTGGTCTTCTTGGACTTGGGGGCAGATGGCTTCTTTGGAGCAGATGGCTTGGCCTTAGATGCAGCCTGACTGGACATTGCATCAGCCATCAGCTTCTTCTTCTTGGAGGGAGGAGGTTGTGCAATTGGTTCTTCCTCTTCCTCTTCTTCCTCTTCATCAAGATATTCTGGAGTGGAGGGGAGAACAACAGCACGAACAATCTTCTTTCTCTCTCTCTTCTGGCCTGCCTTCTTGGGCATGGACTTTGAAGTCATAGCAGCCCTAGCACTCTCTGGTTCTCTCCTGGCTTCAGAATTGGCATACTCCTTCCTGACTGGCCTCTAAGAAGAAGTGGCCTCATTGGTAGATTGCCTAGCAGCTTTTTCTTTCTTTTCTTGCTGCTTCTTGGCTAGAACCTCTTCTGGCACAAAATCTGAGTCCTCCTCATCTGAATTAAGCTTCTTCCTGGCCCTTGTGGCAGCCTTGGGCAACCCATGAGAACTGGGGGTGCATGGATCCTCTAAAGATGAAGAACCAGCTTCTGGGCTAGTACCAGCATCCAAGTCAACACTCTCCTCTCTGAAGTCATTGTCACTGTCCTCTGATCCTGACATACTGACCTTGTGAATAGATATAGATGAGCAGAGGGGATAAGCATCACAACATCCAGAAGTTTTCGAAAGTTTGAACTCAAAAATGTAGTTTCAAAATTCTACAGCATGTAATTCAGTTCCACCGAGTTTCAATTTTCGGAGTTACCGAGACAGACCCTCTCTTACACAGTGACTTGGTCACCTTTTTGGTTTCACCGAAAAGGACGACTCGGTCACACCAAGAAAGTTCCCATAGCCCTAAAAACCAAATCGGTCGTACCAATTCTTTCCACTCGGTGATACCGAAATGCAGGTTGCGGAACTCTAAACCTAAATTTTCTCGTTCTGCTAATCTATAGGATTTGTTTAGAGGATGGAGATAGTGTAATCCGTGGAAAGATAATGGGCGAAACCTAATGCGCAAGAATCAGAATCAATGAGCACAAAAGGGTGAGATCTTTACCCTAACTTGGTGAAGATCTCCTACGGGAGCGACGGCGGAGAAGATTCTCGTCGACAACGAGGAACTCCGGTGGCGAGGGCGCATCGAGATAAGGTGACAATGTCCGTAGACACGAGCATGGCAGCAGGGGTTTGCGGAGGACGACGATTCAAGATTGAATTTCAAAAATTGGGTATGCTGGATATATATATCCCCTTACTGTTGGTGACACCGATTGAAACATTTCGGTGCCACCGCATTTCTGCCAGGCGATAGTGGAACTCGGTGAGACCGAGATGGAGAAATCGGTGGTACCGAGGACAAAAACCAGATCAACCCTAGTGGTTCGATGGAACCGAGATTGTGGAATTGGTTACACCGAGTTGCACATGGGAGGTTTTGGAATTCAGCTCTTGTCGGAACGGAACTCCGAGTGCTCCTCACACAGAAGGTTCGAAAAGTGCTTGCTCAAATTTTTTGATGAAGCATGAATAGAATTTGAGACGAGAAAGCATAGATAGCTAGAGGAAGGTACTTAGGCATTCTTGTATATCCAATTAGCCAAAGAAAATAAAATCCAAATAACAACAATTTGATATCCTCGAATGAGAAAAGATATGCATACCAACATGCTCACACAATAAGATGTCAATAGAAATCATGGTAAACATGCACAACTACTCTAGTATCTACCAAGCACTTTGGCGATGACGGAGTCATATATATATATGAGTATATTGACTTAGGAGCCAAGTAAGAATACTTGATCATAGGTCATACTCATCGTTTAAGCACAAGTGGGGTTACCACTTTTACATAAAGCATTCAATGTCGTCACATCTTATGAGATGCTTTAACTCAAGTCTTGGAGTAAAGCTCCCCCTTGATGTGATATCCCCCCTAAGAGGGATAAACTAACCTTGGGTTTTTTCGATGAAGACTTCATGTAGGTGATGTAGTGGTGGATGCTCATTGTTTATGAAGATCATCTTGAGTTGGGAGCAATCCTTGTTGTTTCGTACTGTTCTTACCTACATGGGTTAGTCCCACACAAGGAACAAATACAAGGATATCTATGGACATAGAATGAAGCACATTTAGATTATGTCCATTGATTCTTTAATTACCTTGTCCCTTGCACACCTATGAGGGGTTTGTGACTCCTTGAATCATTGCATAAGGTGGAGTTGATTGCAATGATTCTTGCCAATGATGAATGTGAGTGAATTTGTTGGCGGAGTCTCCCCTCAAGAACTTCTCTAGTTCTTCTTCTTTGGGACCCACATCAACTTGATGGGGATCCTTGGAGTTTAAGTAGAACTTGATGAAGTATAGCTTGTAGTAGCCTTGGGAACCCACTTGACCATGGCTTGGGATTCATCTTCAAATGTGGCAATCTCCTCTTGAAGCTTGTCCTTGCCCTTGAGCTTATGGTCTTGTGGTGGAAGGTCATATTGATCGTTTGTTCCCTTGGGGATAGTATGATCATACTTCTTGCTTTGAGGAATAAACTTTGGCTTGGGGTATTGACCTTCTTCCCATTCAACTCCATTGGTGTTGAAGTAGCCAATGCCTTGGTTCTTCCGGTATCCTCCATGCTTGCGTACAATCTCCTCAAATTGCTTACATCCGACAAGACTTTTGTAGAGACCTTTCTCTATAACCCCTTTCAATAAATTGTTTTCTTGATCAAGTGTAACTTGGCTAAGAGAGTCATTAGTGGAATCAATAGAGCTACTAGAAGCAACATTATTGGATTTAACATTAGTATTGTTGCTACTAGGTGAAGAACCTTTCTTGCCTTTGTTAGATTTAACTTGTGAAACAAATGTGGACAAGAGTAGTCATTTGGCAAGATAAGAACAACTCCTATTTCTAACATCATCATTGATAGCTTTAAGAAACTAATGATCTTGCTCTAAGTTTAGCTTCTCAAAGCGTAGCTTCTCATGAGTTCTTAAGAGCTCTCTATGATCTTCTTGACTAGATTCATGAGCTAACTTAAGAGTGTTTAGTTCTTTAGTTAGATGCTCAATCTCCTTCTTATCATCATCACACGATTTATATTGACTAGCATGATTATTATCAAGTTCATTTTGACTAACATCACTGGTTTTATCAAATAGCAAGTCATCATCTCCTAGTAAATCATCCTCATCACTATTGAATTCAATGTATTCGGGTGTGATACCTTGGGGCCTTTAGCCATGAAGCAACTTCCACTTCCTTCATTTCGCGAATCAAATATGTCATAGGAGTTGGAGGTTACGAGTGCTAATCCGACAACACCTTCATCTTGACTATAGTCGGAGTTGGAGTGGTAGCTTCTCTCGGATTGGTTGTCGGAATTGGAGCCGGAAACCCATTCACCAACATGAGCTTGATGTCTGCTTTTTGTGTAGCTCTTGGTGTACTTGTCCTTCTTCTCCGAGTCCTTGCTTCTCCGGGAGGGTCTTCGTTCATAGCTATCTTCTCTACTCCTTCTCTCTCTACGAGGTGATTCATCTCTTGAGCTTCGTCTTCTAGGTGACTCTTCTCTCCTTTTGTGGAGGGCCGTGCACTCATTGGAGTAGTGTCCGGGCCTTCAACAATTATAACAATTCCGGTCACGACTAGAGGAACGATTCTCTTCATATCTTGAATTGGAGCTTCTCTCTTTGCCTCTACTCTTGTAGAACTTTTTGAATTTCTTGACCATGAGGCTTATTTCTTCAAAGGTAACAAGATTGTCACTTGAAGTAGCGGGAGTGTCACTTGTAGCTTTGTATGAACCGCTTGACTTGGTGTGAAGTTCTTCTTTGTCCTTGAGTGACATCTCATGAGCAACAATCCTTCCAATGACTTCTGTAGGCTTGAGATCTTTGTAGTTTGGCATCATTTGGATCAATGTGCACACGGTATTGTAGTTTCCATCCAAGGTTCTAAAGATCTTCTTGATGATCATTTGTCGGTCTTCTCTTCACTTCCTAAGCCGGCAATCTCATTTGTGATGAGTGCAAGCCTAGAGTACATTTTCGTGACTCCTTCACCATCCTTCATCTTGAACTTGTCAAGTTGACTTTGTAGCACATCCAACTTAGATTCCCTGACGGATTCGGTACCTTCGTGCATATCAACCAAAGTATCCCAAATTACCTTTGTATTCTCAAGACGGCTTATCTTGTTGAACTCTTTGGGGCATAAGAAGTTAAATAGGATGTCGCGTGCTTGAGCGTTGTATTGCAGCATCTTCAATTCTTCCGCGGTCGCTTCATGATCCGGTTCCTTTCCATCTCCAAAGAATTCACCTTGCAATCCAACACGAACAACAGCCCAAACGGTGGGGTTATGACCAAGAATATGCATCTTCATTTTATGCTTCCAACTAGCAAAGTTTGTACCATCAAAATATGGACTTCTATGATGATAACTTCCCTCACTAGAAGCCATACTCTCCTAGGTTGTGAAACCAATGCAATGGAGACCAAAGCTCTGATACCACTTGTAGGATCCGAAGTATGTCTAGAGGGGGTGATTAGACTACTTGACTAAATAAAAAATCTAGCCTTTTCCCAATTTTAAATGTTGGCAAGTTTTAGCAATTGTAGCAACTCAAGTACACCCTACACATGCAAGTCTAAGAGTATAGCAGCGGAAAATAAAGACATGCACATGAAAGTAAAGGTAGGGAGAGGAGAATGAAATGCAATTGATGACACAAAGATTTTTTCCGTGGTTCCGATAGGTGGTGCTATCATACGTCCACGCTGATGGAGACTTCAACCCACGGAGGGTAGCGGTCGCGAGAGTCCACAGAGGGCTCCACCCGTTAGGGTCCACAAAGTAGCAACCATGTCTATTCCATCATGGCCTCCGTCCACGAAGGACTAGTCTTACTATGGGTAGATCTTCATGAAGTAGGTGATCTCCTTGCCCGTACAAACTTCTTGGTTCAACTCCACAACACGAACAAGGAGGCTCCCAAGCGACACCTAACCAATCTAGGAGGCACCACCCTCCAAAAGGTAATAGATGTGGTAATAATGATGAAATCCTTGCTCTTGTGCTTCAAAAGATAGCCTCCTCACCACACAATCACTCTCTCACATATTTGGCTTGGTAGAAGAGGTTGATTGGGTGGAAATAAACTTGGGGAGGCTAGAAATCAAGATTCATATGGTTGGAGTGGAAGGTCTTGATCTCAACACATGAGTAGGTGGTTCTCTCTCAGAAAAGTGGATGGGGCAAGTGTAAGTGTGTTCTGAGTGCTTCCTCTTTGAGTGGGAGGAGGTGGAGGGGTATTGATACTTGTGATCTGCGTTGGGTTTTCCGTGAAGAGGAACGGGTAATTGCAGCACAAAGTGGGTAAGTATTTCCCTTAGTTATGATACCAAGGTTTATCGACCCAATAGGAATATCAATCCTCAACCGTCTTCAGCGGCTGCACACAAATGAACAAACAACTTGCACCCAACGCGGGCAAGAGGGTTGTCAATCCCCTTGATCTCGTTATTTGCAAGCAAATGAATTGTGTAGATAGTTGTAGATAAATATAAATTGCAAAATAAAATAAAAGATAAATTAAGGCAGCAAGGTAATTGTAGAGTTTGTAAATTTATAAGTGAATAGATCCGGGGGGGGCATAGTTTTCCCTAGCGACATCTCTCATGTAGGCAGCATACGGTGGGTAACAAATTACTGTCGGGTAAGTAAATTTATCAAATCTCAGTAGGGTAAAGGATAACAAAGCCATTAGAATTCCAATCCTGAAGATTGGACCATCGATAAAAGCCAACTAGTAGCTGGATCTTATCTTGTTGATGGGATCCAAATAAATGGGTTTTAAGCGGGAGTAGGTAGATGGTATGACACCAAAGACCAATAAGGATATGCCCGGCAGGTTATCATTTCCATAAGAACTGTTTTATTTAACACGAATTGGGGCTATAACCACCTTCCATATGCTTTGGCTAGGTCAATTTATCAAGTCAATAGGCAAGCCCCAAATGGACTATGTTTCAACATGGCCGTACGGATGTTCGCATTGGAGACTCCATCCAACTATTCTGCATCCATCTAGCAAAGCAGCACGTATCCGCCTGAGGTCTTATCTTTGAGGTTAAGGTTAAAAAGCGGATAGTTATGCAATTTTCACGGCAATGATCATGTGTATATAGGCATCACGTCCATAAGCAAATAGGCCGACTCCTGCCTGCACCTATTACTATTACTCCACTCATTGACCGCTATCCAGCATGCATCTATAGTATTAAGTAAACCAGAGTAATGCTTGAAGAACGATGACATGATGTAGACAAAGTAAACTCAAACAATATGAATGAACCCCATCGTTTTATCCTTAGTAGCAACAACACAAAGAAGCATCTTGACCCCTACTTTGTCACTGGGATATAGAAACTCACCAGGTTGAACCTATCACAATGCACCACTCCCACCGATGAAATATCAATCTACTTGGCCAAAGCACATCGATAGATCGGAGAGCATTACGAAGATATCAAACATATGCGGATCAAATCACGTCTTATAATAAGAAGAAATCTTTCTCGGTATCAATCCCCTTGCCCCTCATTCTTTGAGAATCAGAAGGATCCTTTTCGAGTTTCCATTTCTTCATTTGGAATCTGGGCTCTTCTATCTTCGACTTATTTTTTTGGCTTAAGCAGTAGAAGGGAGATGGGGAAAAGAGGTCTGAAATAAAAAGGGAATACAATTTATGTATGGATTCCGGTAAAATACCGGTACTCTATTCCATAACAGTGGAATAGGAAATTAAGATGCCCCCTTCGAGTCCGGTCTCCGGGGGCGCTAATCCCAGGTACCGATTTCCAGAGTACCGATCAGCAAGGTACCCATTCCAAAGGTACCGATCCTTTGAAATCATGCTTTGCTATTAAAGGGAATTCCTCCCAAGGTCGGAAACTCTATTTATTTAGGATCGGTCTTCCTCGTTCGTTCCCTCAAGTGTTCGGTCACTCCTCGTCCCTATTTGCATTTCAGTGGGTTGGTCTGGTATGAGAAGTTTTGGGAAAGAGTATATTACATCATTTCTAATTCGTGAATTTCTAATGATCGCCGTGTCCTGCATGCTGGATCCTCTACTATTCTATGTTCTTTCCGAAAGCGTGCCAATCCCTATCTTGTGCGGAGCTGAGCATCTTCTATTAGTTCTTTCTTTGTTGAGATGGAAATCGACGTTCTTTTGAAGAGGGCTACTGTTCCCTGGGATTGGCTTTGGGCCTTTCCTGCGCAGCTTAGGTGGAAGGCGAAGAAGGCCACCACCTGTGTCCGCGTTCCTGAGGGCACCCCCATTTGGATTCCCCTATTTTGAAAATCGCATATTAATTTCCTTCATATGAACAGAAAAATAGGATGACTCAAAGACTCTATATCTTCTGTCCTCTCTATTACTCGCTCCAGGTATTACACTCGGTTTATCGAATGATGATACATAGTGCAATATGGTCAGAACAGGGTGTTGCATTTTTAATACAAACCCTGGAAAGAGTATAAGTGGCATAATTTTTTTTGTAGGAATATTTTATCAATTCATTTTCATTTCATTTGCACCCCTGGGCTCTTGGGGCTTCCAAATACATTAGCCAATATGAGACATAAACATGTCCAGGCCTTTCAACCCACTTTAGTAGAGGGGCGTACTATTTCTTTACACCCATTAGTGTGTAAGGGTTTCAATGCAGACTTTGATGGAGATCAAATGGCTGTTCATCTACCTTTATCCTTGGAAGCTCAGGCGGAAGCCCGTTTACTTATGTTTTCTCATATGAATCTCTTATCTCCCGCTATTGGGGATCCTATTTGCGTACCAACCCAAGACATGCTTATCGGGCTTTATGTATTAACAATTGGAAAGCGTCGACCCAAGAATTTTGCTATTTTGATTTTGCTAGTCCTTGGGAACAGCGTAGCGACGGATAAATCAGTTTTATCATACAATCAAGATGAATGTTGAAGACGGACGATACAACCCTACTAAAAGTCACAAAGCTCACTTCGCCATGATTCAAAATTTCCTTGCCAAGCTACATGAAACAGATTTCCGGGCGTCCATAGAAGAGCTCGACTTCGAGTATGGTCTTGTCATCCCTTTCTCTGATTCCCCTTGCCGACTTTGAACGAACTCAAAAAGGACAAATTTTAGCAGAAGGAGCTGCTACAGTTGGGGGGGAACTTGCTTTAGGAAAAAACGTATTAGTAGCTTATATGCTCATTCATCGAAAATCAAAATCATACAGAGAGGAAAAGAAAAACGAATTTCTCATTGTGTTGTAAAAAAAATCTTCAGAGAAATGGAAGACAGGCAGAGTATAGATTAGTGCATCTCTCCACTCAATGAATTCCACATTCATATCCAATCTCATTTCATTAGCAAAAGATACCGCTACGCTCATATCTCCCTTCCCTCCCTGAGGAAAGGTTAGCTATTCGCTACGCTCTAAATTGCTCTATTGACTTTGGATAGACGTGATCGAAACCATCATGAAATTAAGAGACAATAGATATCAGAGGTATCTCAAATACTTTTCATGAATAATCAGAACATAAACCCACAATTCATCAGATCTCAACAAACACACCGCACAATAGGATTACATCTGATAGATCAAAGCGAAGATGCGATGATCATTGTATTGAAGATCATAAGAGAGAGAGAGATTGCCATCTAGGTACTAGCTATGGACTCGTAGGTCTGTGGTGAACTACTCACACATCATCATGAGGGCCGCAAGGTTGACGAAGAGGCCCTCCGTGATCGATCCCCCCTCCGGCAGGGTGCCGGAACGGAGCTCCAGATGGCCTCGCGATGGAACAGAGACTTGCGGTGGCGGAAAAAGGGTTTCGGGACTGCCTTCAGGGTTTTTGCAATATTAGAGAATTTATAGGCCGAAGAGGGACGTCGGGGAGCCACGAGGGAGCCACCACATATCAGGGCGCCCCCCCAGGGCATGCCCTGATGTGTGGTGGGGCCCTCGTGTGCCTCGTGACCTCCTTCCGAAGCTTCTCTGTCTTGTTTTGGTCCAGAAAAAATCATGAAAAAGTTTCGTGGCAATTGGACTTCGTTTGGTACTGTAAACCTGAAAAGGCAAAAACATGCAGAAAAACAGCAACTGGCACCGGGCACTGGGTCAATAGGTTACTGCTCAAAAATATTATAAATTGGTAAATAAAGACCCGAAAAGTATCCTAGAATGATAATATTGTTGGGGAACGTTGCATGGGAAACAAAAAATTTCCTACGAACAACCAAGATCTATCTATGGATTTCAACAGCTATGAGAGGGGGAGTGCATCTACATACCCTTGTAGATCGCTAAGCGGGAAGCATTAAGAAATGCGGTTGGTGTAGTCGAACATCTTCGCGATCCAATCACGATCCGTCCCGCGATCCAATCTTGTTCCGTTCCGATCTAGCGCCGAACGGACGGCACCTCCGCGTTCAGCACACGTATAGCTCGATGATGTCCTCTGCCTCCTTGATCCAGCAAGCGAGGGCGGAGAGGTAGATGAGTTCTCCGGCAGCACGACGGCGTGATGGCGGTGGTGGTGGAGCTGTTCCGGCAGGGCTTTGCCAAGCACTACCGAAAACAATCTAGAGGAGAAAACGATCTAGGGGAGAGTGAGGGTTGTGCCATGGCTTGTGGTGTGGCTGCACTCCCTCTCCTCTCATATATATAGGGGGAAGGGAGGAGGGGGCCGACGCCCTAGGGTTCCCCCCTAGGGGGACGACGCTCTAGATGGGGCGGCGGGCAAGGGGTGGCTTGGCCCCCAAGTTTGGGTGGCCGGCCCCCCTTAGGGTTTGCCCCACCAGCCCTTGAAAGTGCGTTATATCGACTAGAGGGGGGTGAATAGGCGATTTTTACAAATTCGTCACTGAGGAATTACTAGATGAGGAATTTGCTAAGTGACGAAATACTAGCAGCGGTTACTCAAGTGCATGCGAAACATAGTAGTAGCATAGTCACCATGATGAAATGAAGCATACACAGAGCATAAGAAATGTGAACAGGATAAGCAAGCAGAAGATAAAGTGACTGAAGAATTTGAAATGAGGAAATTGAGAAAGTCTTCAGTCAAATTCTTCAAACAGTAACGATCAGTTTCATCAACCAGTACTTTGAGGAAATGAAAGGGTTGAGGAAATAGAACCAGGAGCTCGATGAAGACAGTGATTTGATAACCCAGTTCCAACTGTTGTGACAGTCGTACGTCTGGTTCGGAGCGGCTTGGTATTTAAACCAAAGGACACACAGTCCCAGGACACACAGTCCTTACCGTATTCTCCTTGAGCTAAGGTCACTCAGACCTCGCCCAACACTCGTGGTAAGTCTTCAGGGTAGACCAAACTCTCACAAACTCGGTCACCCGACGATCCACAATTGACTGCTGGATGCCCTAGACCATGACGCCTAACCGTCTGGAAGATACACAATCTTCAAAGGTAAAAAGCGTCGGTTCCACGCAGGAGCAATCTCTTCAGTGATGCTCAATCACTTTGGGTTTTGGTGGTTTGGGTTTTGGGTTTTTCCTCGCTGATGATTTTCTCTCAAAGTCCTCAGAGGATGGGTTGCTCTCAAATGACAAGTGTTAAGTTCTCTCTTGGAGCAGCCAACCAACTAGTGGTTGTGGGGGGCGGCTATTTATAGCCAGGGTGCAACCCGACATGATAAGACATAAATGCCCCCCAATGATATGACCGTTAAGTGGATAAGATATCTGGACAGCTGGCGCAAAGAACAGCAACGGTCGGAATTTGAACTGTCAAATTCCTCACGGTAGGAAATTCGCACTGGCGAAATCCTAACTCCTCAGTCAGACCAATTTCCTCAGAGACCAGAAGAACATCGTCACTGTCACTGAAGAAATTGACTGAACTGTAAGAGATTTCCAAAGGCTTTACTAAAAGGATTGGTTATGTTGAGGTTTTTGAGTTGAGCATCAGTTGGAAATTTTTCCTTAGTATTACCTCGGCCCCCTTTAACAGTACGGTGTTTCCAATGACTCAAATAAAGGAAATGAATCTACGAAAACAAAAGTCTTCACGCTTCATAGTCCTCGTTAATATCTTCAAGGTCACACCGAATTCTTCAGCTTCAAAGTCTTCAGGGAAATACCAAAGTCTTCAGCTGAAGACATTCATTTTTAGGGGTCGACATTCTTCATATATATCAAACTCCTCAACGACTTATAGTGCCTATGTACACTCACACACATATTAGTCCCTTAACCTATAAGTCTTCAATACACCAAAATCACTAATGGGCACTAGATGCACTTACAGCCCTTGGCCGCATGGGCCGAGGTGGGAGGGGCGGCCAGCCCACCAGGGGATGGTGCACCCCCTCTCACAGCCCATGGGGCCCTACAGGGCAGGTGGACCCACCTGGTGGACCCCAGGAACCCGTTCCGGCACTCCCGATGGAATCCGGCAAACCCCGAAACTATTCCGGTGCCCGAATACCAACTTTGCATATATGAATCTTTACCTTCAGACCATTCCGGAACTCCTCGTGACGTCCAGGATCTCATTCGGGACTCCGAACAACCTTCGGTCACCAACATATATAACTCAACAATACCGAATTGTCACCGAACGTTAAGTGTGCACACCCTGCGGGTTCTAGAACTATGCAGACATGACCGAGACACTCTCCGGTCAATAACCAATAGCGGGACCTGGATGCTCAAATTGGTTCCTACATATTCTATGAAGATCTTTATCGGTCGAACCATGATGTCAAGGATTCTATCAATCTTGTATCCAGTTCCCTTTGTCCATCGGTATGTTACTTGCCCGAGATTCGATCGTCGGTATCTCCATACCTAGTTCAATCTCGTTACCGGCAAGTCTCTTTACTCATTCTATAATACAAGATCCCGTGACTAACTCCTTAGTCACATTGCTTGCAAGCTTCTTGTGATGCTGTATTACCGAGTGGGCCCAGAGATACCTCTCCGTCATACGGAGTGACAAATCCCAGTCTCGATTCACGCCAGCCCAACAGACACCCTCGGAGATACCTGTAGAGCACCTTTATAGTCACCCAGTTATGTCGTGACGTTTGATACACACAAGGCATTCCTCTCGTGTCCAGGAGTTGCATGATATCATGGTCATAGGAACAGATACTTGACATGGATAAAGCAGTAGCAAAAAACTAGAACGATCACATGCTATGCTTACGGTTGGGTCTTTGTCCATCACGTCATTCTTCTAATGATGTGATCCTGTTGTCAAATGACAACTCATGTCCATGGTCAGGAAACCTTGACCATCTTTGTTCAACGAGCTAGTCTAGTAGAGGCTCGCTAGGGACACAATGTTGTCTATGTATCCACACATGTATATGAATTTCCAATCAATACAATTATAGCATGGATAATAAACGATTATCATGAACAAGGAAATATGATAATAACCTATTTATCATTGCCTCTAGGGCATATGTCCAACAGTCTCCCACTTGCACTAGAGTCAATAATCTAGTTCACATCACCATGTGATTAACACCCAATGAGTTCTGGGGTTTTATCATGTTTTGCTTGTGAGAGAGGTTTTAGTCAACGGGTTTGCAACATTCAGATCCGTGTGTACTTCGCAAATCTCTATGTCATACTATAGATGCTGCTACCACGCTCCACTTGGAGCTATTCCAAATGACTGCTCCACTATACGTATCCGGATTGCTACTCAGAGTCATCCGGATTGGTGTCAAAGCTTGCATTGACGTAACCCTTTACGACGAACTCTTTATCACCTCCATAATCGAGAAATATTTCCTTAATCCTCGAGTTACTAAGGATAATTTTAACCGCTATCCAGTGATCCACTCCTGGATCACTCTTGTACCCCTTGACAGACTCATCGCAAGGCACACACCAGGTGCGGTACATAGCATGGCATACTATACAGAGCCTATGGCTAAGGCATAGGGGACGACCTTCGTCCTTTCTCTTTCTTCTGCCATGGTCGAGCTTTGAGTCTTACTCAAATTCATACCTTACAAATCAGGCAAGAACTCCTTCTTTGACTGATCCATTTTGAACTATTTCAAAATCTTGTCAAGGTATGTACTCATTGAAAGTCTTATCAGGCATCTTGATTTATCTCTATAGATCTTGATGCCCAATATTTAAGTAGCTTTATCCAGGTCTTCCTTTGAAAAACTCCTTTCAAACGACCCTTTATGCTTTTCATAAATTCTACATTATTTCCGATCAACAATATGTCATCCACATATACTTATCAGAAATTCTATAGTGCTCCCACTCACTTGCTTGTAAATACAAGTTTCTTGTAAACTTTGTATAAACCCAAAAGCTTTGATTACCTCATCAACGCATATATTCCAACTCCGAGATGCTTGCTCCAGTCCATAGAAGGATCGCTGGAGCTTGCATACCTTTTAGCATCCGTAGGACCGACAAAACCTTCTGGTTGTATCACATACAACCTTTCCTCATGGAAACCGTTAAGGAAACTTTGTCTTGACATCCATCTGCCAGATTTCATAATCAAAAAATGCAGCAACTGCTAACACAATTCCAACAGACTTTAGCATCGCTACGGGTGAGAGAGTCTCATCGCAGTCAACTCCTTGAACTTTTCGGAAACTTCTTTATGACAAGTCGAGCTTTATAAATGGTGACATTTACCATCAGCGCTTGTCTTCTTCTTAAAGGTCCATTTGTACTTAACGGCCTGCCATTCAACGGGAAAGTCTACCAAAGTCCATACTTGGTTTTCATACATGGATCCTATCTCGAATTTCATGGCTCCTAGCCATTTGTCGGAATCCGGGCCCACCATCGCTTCTTCACAGCTCGTAGGTTCACTGTTGTCTAACAACATGACTTCTAAGGCAGGATTGCCGTACCACTCAGGGGTGGTATGATTCCTTGTCGACCTACGAGGATCCGTAACAACTTGATCTGAAGTTTCATGATCATCATCATTAGCTTCCTCTTCACTTGGTGTAGGTGCCACAGAAACACCTTTCTGCGTCGTGCTACTATCCAACTGAATTGACAGTTCAATAACCTCATCAAGTTCTACCTTTCTCCCACTCAATTCTTTCGAGAGAAACTCTTTCTCAAGAAAGGACCCGTTCTTAGCAACAAACACTTTGCCCTTGGATCTGAGATAGAAGGTATACCCAACTATTTCTTAGGGTAACCTATGAAGACGCATTTGTCCGCTATGGGTTCGAGCTTATCAGGTTGAAGCCTTTTCACATAAGCGTCGCAGCCCCAAACTTTAAGAAATGGCGGCTTAGATTTCTTGCCAAACCATAATTCATACGGTGTCGTCTCAACGGATTTTGATGGTGCCCTATTTAAAGTGAATGCGGTTGTCTCTAATGCATAACCCAAAAATGATAGTGCCAGATCAGTGAGAGACATCATGGATCGCACCATATCGAATAGAGTACGATCACGACGCTCAGACACACCATTACGCTGTGGTGTTCCAGGTGGCGTTAGTTGTGAAACAATTCCACACTGTCTCAAATGCATACCAAACTCATAACTCAGATATTCTCCACCACGATCAGATCGTAGAAACTTTATCTTCTTGTTATGACGATTTTATACTTCACTCTGAAATTCCTTGAACTTTTCAAATGTTTCAGACTTGTGCTTCATCAAGTAAATATACCCATATCTACTTAAATCATCTATGAAGGTAAGAAAGTAACGATATCCACCGCGCGCCTCAACACTCATTGAACTGCACACATCAGTATGTATGATTTCCAACAAGTCACTTGCCCGCTCCATTGTACCGGAGAACGAGGTTTTCGTCATCTTGCCCAAGAGGCATGGTTCGCATGTATCAAGCGATTCAAAATCGAGTGATTCCAAAAGTCCATCAGCATGGAGCTTCTTCATGCGGTTTACACCAATATGACCTAAGCGGCAGTGCCACAAGAAAGTGGTACTATCATTATTGACTTTGCATCTTTTGGCATCAATATTATGAATGTGTGTATCGCTACTATCGAGATTCAACAAGAATAAACCATTCACATTGGGTGCATGACCATAAAAGATGTTACTCATATAAATAGAACAACCATTATTCTCTGATTTAAATGAATAGCCGTCTCGCAATAAACAAGATCCAGATATAATGTTCATGCTCAACGCAGGCACCAAATAACAATTATTTAGGTTTACTACTAATCCCGATGGTAATTGAAGAGCGAGCGTGCCGACGGCGATCACATCAACCGTGGAACCATTTCCGACGTGCATCGTCACTTCATCCTTCACCAGCCTCCGTTTATTCCATAGTTCATGTTTCGAGTTACAAATATGAGCAACCGAACCGGTATCAAATACCCATGCACTACTACGAGAGCTAGTGAGGTACACATCAATAACATGTATATCAAATATACCTTTGTTGACGTTGCCAGCCTTTTTATCAGCTAGGTACTTGGGGCAATTCCGCTTCCAGTGGCCAGTCCCCTTGCAATAGAAGCACTCGGACTTAGGCTTGGGTCCAGCCTTGGGTTTCTTCACGGGAGCGGCAACTTGCTTGCCACCCTTCTTGAAGTTTCCCTTCTTTCCCTTGCCTTTATTGAAACTAGTGGTTTTATTCACCATCAACACTTGATGCTCCTTTTTGATTTCTACCTCCGCGAATTTCAGCATCGCGAACAGCTCAGAGATAGACTTTTCCATCCCTTGCACATTATAGTTCATCACGAAGCCTTTGACGCTAGGTGGCAGTGACTGGAGAATTCTGTCAATGATCGTTTCGGGCGGAAGCTGGACACCCAAATCATTCAAACGGTTGTAGTGTCCTGACATTCTGAGTAGGTGTTCACTGACAGAACATTTCTCCTCCATCTTGCAGGCGAAGAACTTATCGGAGGTCTCATACCTCTCAATCTGGGCATTTGCTTGAAATATTAACTTCAACTCCTGGAACATCTCATATGCTCCATGGCGGAAGTCCTGATTGTAAGCCGTACAACATGGCGCACTGAAGTATAGAGTAGTCATCAGAACGTGCCTGCCAGGCGTTCACAACGTCCACAGACGACGCTGGAGGGGGTGGTACACCAAGCGGCACATCAAGGACATAAGCCTTTTGAGAAGCCGTGAGGATAATCCTCAGATTACAGACGCAGTCCGCATAGTTACTTCCATCATCTTTCAACTTAGCTTTCTCTAGGAACGCATTAAAATTCAGGGGAGCTACTGCGCGAGCCATTGATCTACAACATAATTTTGCAAAGACAACTTTAGACTATGTCCATGATAATGAGTTCAATTTAATCATATTACTAAAGAACTCCCACTCAAATCAACATCCCTCGGGTTGTCTAAGTGTAACATGATCCAAATCCACCAACCCAAGTCCGATCATCACGTGAGATGAGGTGGTTTCAATGGTGAACATCTCCATGTTGATCATATCTACTATATGACTCATGTTCGACCTTTCGGTCTCCTGTGTTCCGAGGCAATGTCTGTACATGCTAGGCTCGTCAAGTTTAACCCAAGTATTCCGCGTGTGTAAATCTGGCTTACACCCGTTGTATGCGAACATAGAGTCTATCTCACCCGATCATCACGAGGTGCTTCGAAACGACGAACCTTCGCAACGGTGCATACTCGAGGAGAACACAATTTATCTTGAAATTTTAGTGAAGGATCATCTTATAATGCTACCGTCGTTCTAAGCAAAATAAGATGCATAAATAGGATAAACATCACATGCAAATCATATAAGTGACGTGATATGGCCATCATCATCTTGTGCTTTTGATCTCCATCTCCAAAGCACCAGCATGATCTCCATCCTCACCGGCATGACACCATGATCTCCATCATCGTGTCGTCATCTGGTTGTCGCGCCAACTATTGCTTCTACAACTATTGCTAACTCATAGCGATAAAGTAAAGCAAAAATGGCGAAAATAATTAAATACAACCCTATGGCTCCTGTCGGTCGCCGTACTCATCGACATGCAAGTCATGATAATATATATAAAACATGATCATCTCATACATCACATATATCACATCATGTCTTTGGCCATATCACATCACCACATGCCCTGCAAAAACAAGTTAGACGTCCTCTACTTTGTTATTGCAAGTTTTACGTGGCTGCTATGGGCAACTAGTAAGAACCGTTCTTACCTACGAAAAGCCACAATGGTGATATTCATGTTGCTATTTAACCTTCTACAAGGACCGCCTTTGTCGAATCCGATTCAACTAAAGTGGGAGAGACAGACACCCGCCGGCCATCTTTATGCAACAAGTGCATGTCAGTCGATGGAACCGGTCTCTCGTACGTGGACGAGTAAGGTTGGTCTGAGCCGCTTCATCCCACAGTACCGCCGAATCAAGATAAGACTAAGGAAGCAAGCAATCTGAACATCAACGCCCACAAACTCTTTGGTGTTCTACTCGTGCATGTTATCTACGCATAGACCTAGCTCTGATACCACTGTTGGGGAACGTTGCATGGGAAACAAAAAAATTCCTACGAATACCCAAGATCTATCTATGGAGATCAACAACTATGAGAGGGGGCGTGCATCTACATACCCTTGTAGATCGCTAAGCGGGAAGTGTTAAGAAACACGGTTGGTGTAGTTGAACGTCTTCGCGATCCAATCACGATCCGTCCCGCGATCCAATCTTGTCTTGTTCCGATCTAGCGTCGAACGGACGACACCTCCGCGTTCAGCACACATACAGCTCGATGATGTCCTCCACCTCCTTGATCCAGCAAATGAGGGCGGAGAGGTAGATGAGTTCTCCGGCAAAACGACGGCGTGGTGGCGGTGGTGGTGGAGCTGTTCTGGTAGGGCATCGCCAAGCACTACCGAAAACAATCTAGAGGAGAAAACGATCTAGGGGAGAGGGAGGGCTGTGCTGTGGCTTGTGTTGCGGCTGCCCTCCCTCTCCTCTCATATAAATATAGGGGGAAGGGAGGAGGGGGCCGGCGCCCAGGGGTTCCCCCCTAGGGGGGCGACGGCCTAGATGGGGCGACGACCAAGGGGTGGCTTGGCCCCCAAGTTTAGCTGGCCGACCCCCCTTAGGGTTTGCCCCACCAGCCCTTGGCCGCATGGGCCTAGGTGGGAGGGGCGGCCAGTCCACAAGGGGCTGGTGCACCCCCTCTCACAGCCCATGGGGCCCTACGAGGCAGGTGGACCCACCCGATGGACCCCCGAAACCCGTTCCGGCACTCCCGATGGAATCCGTCAAACCCCGAAACTATTCCGGTGCCAGAATACCAACTTCCCATATATGAATCTTTACCTCTGGACCATTCTGGAACTCCTCGTGACGTCTGGGATCTCATCCGAGACTCCAAACAACCTTCGGTCACCAATATATATAACTCAACAATATCGAATCGTCACCGGACGTTAAGTGTGCAGACCCTGCGGGTTCGTGAACTATGCAGACATGACCGAGACACTCTTCGGTCAATAATCAACAGCGGGACCTGGATGCCCATATTGGTTCCTATATATTCTATGAAGATCTTTATCGGTCGAACCACGATGTCAAGGATTCAATCAATCCCGTATGCAGTTCCCTTTGTCCATCGTTATGTTTCTTGCCCGAGATTCGATCATCGGTATCTCCATACCTAGTTCAATCTCGTTACCGGCAAGTCTCTTTACTCGTTTCGTAATACAAGATCCCGTGACTAACTCCTTAGTCACATTGCTTGCAAGCTTCTTGTGATGTTGTATTACCGAGTGGGCCCAGAGATACCTCTCCGTCATACTGAGTGACAAATCCCAGTCTGGATTCATGCCAACCCAACAGACACCCTCGGAGATACCTGTAGAGCACCTTTATAGTCACCCAGTTATGTTGTGACGTTTGATACACACGAGGCATTCCTCCGGTGTCCGGGGGTTGCATGATCTCATGGTCGTAGGAACACATACTTGACATGGATAAAGTAGTAGCAATAAACTAGAACGATCACATGCTATGCTTACGGTTGGGTCTTTGTCCAGCACGTCATTTTTCTAATGATGTGATCCCGTTGTCAAATGACAACTCATGTCCATGTTCAGGAAACCTTGACCATCTTTGATCAACGAGCTAGTCTAGTAGAGGCTCACTAGGGACACAATGTTGTCTATCTATCCACACATGTATCTGAGTTTCCAATCAATACAATTATAGCATGGATAATAAACGATTATCATGAACAAGGAAATATGATAATAACCAATTTATTATTTCCTCTAGGGCATATTTCCAACAAATATATCAGCTTGGAACAATAAAAAATTATAGATATGTTGGAGACGTATCAGGTATATATAGGCATCTCCAAAAATCCAACCGTTACAACATTATTGCCCAACTCGGTGAAACCGGAGTAAAAACTCGGTTGCACCGACTAGTGCAAAATGTGGCAACTTTCGGCTTTTTGGTGAGACCGATATATAAATCTCGGTGGTACCGATATGGGTGGCCTAGGCATTTTCCAAATCTCGGTGAGACCAATTTTCAAAACTCGGAAATTCCGATTCTTGAAAATAGGATACCAGAGAGTTGGACACTGATTTCGGTTGCACCGAAGTGAAAAGTTGGTGGCACTGAGACTAGTATTTTGGCTGGGATCTGTCTATGGTTTGAACTCGGTGGGGCCGATTCTGAAAAGTTGGTGGTACCGATTTTAGTGGTAGGGTTTAGACAGAGATTTTGTGGGAGAATTTCATGTGTATTTTTGGTGGCTAATCACTAAGCACTTGAGCAACCCGATCATCATAGGCACCTCATCCCCTTTTTAATAGTATTGGCTTTCTTATGGACTCAAGAGTGATTTCTCACAAAATGTAAAATGTAAAGTTTTCAAGCTTGTTGCCAATAGATGTTCCTTGCATCTAGGGAATATCATCACAATCATTTTGCCAATCCATTCATTGAACTTTCCTGAAATATACTTGGTGGAAACATTTGTCCAATGAAATATATGTTGTTATTAATTACCAAAACCACCTAGGGAGAAGTTGTGCTTTCGAGCGGTAGCTGGGATAACTGGTTCTTCAGCAGCAGATGGGATACCATATTCGTCAACAACTGATGGACCAGTTTCATCAGGCGCCACAGGCAGCGGCGAAGCCAGCAATCGAGCAAGCTTTGGCTGTTGTCATACCTAACACATGCCATGTACACTAGGTCTATATGATACTTCATTGAAAATTTGAGCTGAGACACATATAATAGTAACCTACGCCACACCAGGAAATTTTTCTTGCATCCGCCACTGGCAACAGGTGAAGTTGCCCTGACAGATTCTTTAGGCACAACAGTTTCGGGTGCCCTTGCTGGTTCATCAGAAGGCGGAGATGATGAGCTTGCCTGAGGAACTTGAGGCTGCGATGTAGCTTGGCGGGAGTTATGACCTTCAACCAGGAGGTTGGATTTGGTGATGAACCAGTCCTTAACGCCTCCGCAAAGGGCTTGCCTCTATTCAAAGTCATCACTAAGCTGCTTGATTTTAGCTTGCATCACAACCAACTGCTGCGGAGTCAACTTGAGGATGTTGCGCTTTAGGTCATGCGCATTCTTGTGCTGAGCTTTTCTCATTTGACAAGCTTGTTCAACCTTGTATTTTTCTTCAAGTATGAAGGAAGCCAAGTTGTGACTAACACTAGGAGGTATGTTCAAGTCATCAAGAGGTGTATCATGGTCTTCTATCCATACTTCAATGAGTTCGAGGATCTTCTTCAGATCCAACAGAAGTGAGATTCTTGAGTCCTTTGCAACTGTAGCCCATTGTGCATGGCTTCTAATGATTTCTTCAAGTTCTTCATCGTCAGCTTCGTCAGTATCAATTGCTTCAGTGGTGATGACATGCTTCTTCTTTGGGCTGGGTCTAGTGACACACCCTACTGTAGCCTTAGTCTTCAGTACAGTGGCACTTGAGGAAGTTGGAGCACCCCCTGAGGCAGTTGAAATGCCTATTGTGTGCTGACGTGTGGCATGCTCTATTGGCGTTGAAGATTTTGTTAAGATAGTTGAAGAAGTTGCAACAGTCTTTGGAGCTGAAAATTTTGTTGCGACACATTGGTTGTGAAGAAATATCTGCCTTCTTTGGCTTCATGGGAGGTTTCTTTTGCACTGCCTTCTTTGGCGCACTTGCACTGCCACTACCACCACCTTCTTCCGAAGCTTTTGTGGCCCTGTTGAATTCTTTGATAGCCTTCTGCTCCTGCTTTTGTAATTTTGCCTGACGCTTTGCCCACTCTTTGTGAAATTATTCACCTCGTCTGATGCTTGTGGGATCGACGACTTGGCTTGGTGCAAGTGGAGGCCTAGTACATGGTGGCCTTAATGCAAAATACTTCATGTACTTTGGAGTGACATATATTTACTCTCTCCATTCCTTCATCTAGAGTCTTTTGATTTTATGCAGCCTCATTTTGCGTTGTGTAATTGTTTCTTTCCCATGAATTTCTTCGTCTGGGGTGCAGTATTGCTACTTGTGAGTTGCGTTGGGTTTTTCCCCGAAGAGGAAGGGTGAAGCAAAATAGTAGCAATAAGTATTTCCCTCGGTGAGAACCAAGGTTATCGAACCAATAGGAGAATCAAGCAAACCCTTGTCATCAGCACCTGCACACACAAAACCAAACACTTGCACCAACGCGGGCAAGAGGGTTGTCGATCCCCTTGAACTCGTTACTTGCAAGGATTAATTATTATAGTGATAGGTATATAAAAAAGAAAAATTAAAAAGAAAATAATAAATTTTAGCAAGATATTATTGGTTTTTATCAATATGATTAAATAGACCCAGGGCCATAGTTTTCACTAGAGGCTTCTCTCTCGAACACATAGCATACGTTGGGTAAACAAATTACCGTTGGGCAATTGATAGAAAAGCGCATAGTTATGATGTTATTCATGGTAATGGTCATGTATATAGGCATCACGTCCGTGACAAGTAGACCGAGACAATTCTATAGCTACTACTATTACTCCACCAATCGACCGACTCCTGCTTGCATATTTGGTATTAAGTTCATGACAAACAATGCAACGCTTTAAGCAAGATGACATAATGTAGACAAAGTAAGACAAGCAATATGTTCAGACCCCATCATTTTATACTGAGTGACAACAATACAAATACGTGTCTTGTCCCCTTCTGTCACTGGGATATAGAGCACCGCAAAATTGAAGCCAATACAAAACACCTCTCCTACTGAAGATAAATCAATCTAGTTGGCCAAACCAAATGAATAGATTAGAGGGAAATACAAAGTAATACCAATCATGCATAATAAAGTTCAGAAAAGACTCAATTACTTTCAATGAATAATCTAATCATCAACCCACAATTCGTCAGATCCAAACAAACACACCGCAAAAGAAGATTACATCGGATAGAACTCCAAGAAGATCGAGGAGAACATGGTATTGAAGATCAAAGATAGAGAAGAAGTCATCTAGCTACTAGCTATGGACCCGTAGGTCTATGGTGAACTACTCACACATCATCATGGAGGCAGCAAAGTTGATGTAGCTGGCCTCCGTGACCAATTCCCCCTCCGACAGAGTACAAGAAAAGGTCTACAGATGGGATCGCGGAAGAACAAAGGCTTTCTTTGGTGGAAAAAGTGTTTCGGGTGTCTCTCTGTTGGTTTGAGAATATTTGAGAATATATATATACAAGTGGAATTAGGTCAAAACAATGTACGGGGAGCCATGAGCTCAAGGGGCACGCCATACCCCACAGGGCACGCCCTGTGAGCTCGTCCCTCGCGTGTATGTCTTCTGGTCTCCTCCCAAAGCTTCTAGGGTCTCTTTTGGTCTAGAAAAAATTATCGTAAATTTTCATCGTGTTATTTTCTGAAAAGTCAAAAACACGCAAAAAAACTGAAACTGGGCACTGGTTAATAGGTTAGTGTGAAAAATGATATAAAATAGCATATAATTGCATATAAAGTATCCAAGATTGATAATATAATAGTAGGAACAATAAAAAATTATAGATATGTTGGAGACGTATCAAGTATCCTTCAGACAGATGCTCTGGGATGTCGAAAGCAGTGCACTCTGCTTTTCATTTGCCTCCTTTCTGAGGCTTCTTGGAATCCATTTTCATCAACTGAAAATTTTGAACTTTTGAAGTATCTGAACATGTGTGAAGGTTTTCCTCAAGCAATGCTATAGATGAATTAAGTTGATGAGAACCAAGAGATTCGTTGGCAGACATGTGTACCTATGAACATGATATAGTTGCGAGGGAATTGGGGATGGTCATATGCGTTCATAGAATTTTCAGATTAGAAACAAGTTTAGGAAATTGACCAGATTCATCTTAACGAAATTCACTAATTGTTCTTGACTTTGGTTCCAGAGTTGTACACATTTGGGAAATTGCATAATTGAGGAATCAAGAAGTAAAGCATAACTTAGATGAATAAAGCAAGATAGTGAGAAAGTGAGTGTTGAAGAAATGAAAAGTGGAAAAACAACACAATTGAGAGATTTCTGGATTTGAAAAGATTAGACGAGGCGGTAAAAATAGAATTTTATTTACCCCAAAGATGAACTCGATGAACTAGCAGCGAAAAGCAGGAAGCTGTCAGCTATGGCGTAACTCTGTGATGAAAGACAGCTATGGCAGCGACGGAGGAGAAGAAATCCACGGTCGGTGCGAGTACGGCGATAAAGCATAGCGGCAGCGCTAGGGTTCTGAACTCGAGAGTGACATGGGCGGAGTAAATGAGCATTGACGGAGTCGAGCCATATATATAGATGCGGTGAGAACTGGGCGGTCCAAAACTTTGGACGGATAAGCCCCTGATGCGGGCTATCCGCGCAATGCTTGGCATCCACATCGTAGAGGTAGTGGAGGAATCTTTTAGCCAGGCGCCCGGAGTGGGAGAAATAACTGAAGCAACCGCCAAAATTTGAATTTGAAAATTTTAATTTTTGTTCGCATATTCTTCAGTTGACAAGGATACAGTGAAGACTTTGAACGGTGTCAAATATAATGCATATCAAGAATTTGAGAACAGATTGGATTGAGTTAAGCATAGAGGTGGAAAGGTTCCGATCACATTCACTTAAACGAAAAATGCAACTTGAAGAATTAGCTATAAGTGAATGTTGTAGAGGACTTAACATAGCCAAATAATATCATATAGGAAGAATTAGCTCATAAGTGAAGAAATAGGTGCAGTGAAGAATTTTAAAATCTTGACAAATGCAACTTGAAGAATTTCAAGAAGAGGGTGGTGGCATTACCCAACGTATAAGAATTATACCAATTTCATACACCTCGTACAATTATCATAGGGTGTTGAGTATCAAATTCTTCATTAATATATTCACACTTAGAGGGTAAGTCTTCATAGATTGAAGAAATACGTTAATTCATATGTTGCGCATTAAAGTCATCAATTAAGCATAAGTGTTAGGATGTGTGTCCATTCATGTGGACATTTGAAGTTGTAGGATGTTTAGCTCGCACCGCAACTTGCAAAACCTCTTCTTATCCAAGGGCTTAGTGAAGTTATCGACAAGCTGATCGTCTGTCTTCACGTGGTTGATGACGATGTCTTCCTTCGGCACATAATCACGAAGAAAATGATGACAAATCGGAGTTTGCTTTGTCCTTGAGTGATGTATTGGGTTGTGTGCAATCTTGATGGCACTCTCGTTGTCACAGTAGAGAGGGATTTTCTTCACGTTGACATAATAGTCCTTGAGGGTTTTTCTTCATCCATAGCAACTAAGAGCAGCAAGCATCGACAACAATGTACTTATTTTCAGCTGTGGAGAGTGAAACGCAGTTCTGCTTCTTCGAGGACAAAACAAATCAGAGACCATCCGAGGAAATGACAGGTGCCTTACGTCGACTTGCGATCGACGCGATCTCCAGCATAATCAGAATCAGAAAATCCAACAAGATCAAAGTCTAAGACCTTGGGGTACCATAATCCATGTGTTGGTGTGTGAGTTAAATATCGAAGAATTCGCTTCACAGTGTGATGGTGTGATTCCTTCGATGTCGCTAGGAATCAGGCACACGTGCAAATGCTAAGCATAATTGAAAGCACAACTTCTCCCTAGGTGGTTTTGGTAATTAACAACAACATATGGTTCATTGAACTAATAAGCCTATCAAGTTTCAGGAAAGTTCAATGAATGGGTTGGTTGGGAATAGTGAAAAGAGTCCCCTAGATGCAATGAATCCAAGTTGGCAAGATCTTCAAGCTTCAAGACTCTACATTTTATTTTATGTTAGAAATCACAATTGACTCCATAGGAAAATCCAATACTATTAAAAGGGGATGAGGTATTAATAATGATCTGGTTGCTCAAGTGCTTAGAGATTTTCCTCCAAAAGCCTCAACCAAACTCTCACAAAAATATTCTGTCCAAAACCAAAATGCTAAAATCGGTGCCACCAAGTTTTTCATATCGGCCCCACCGAGTTTAGCAAGACAGAACCCAGAGCCAAAAAACCTAGCATCTCAGTACCATCGAGACTTGATTCGGTACAGCCGACAAGTGCTTGCCAGCTCTCTGTAATCGAAGTGTTAAACTTTGGAATTCCCGAGTTTTTCATATTGGTGCCACCGAGATTTGGATCTGCCCTAGGTCACCCGAGTCGGTCTCACCGAGTTGTTTCCTATCGGTCTCATCAAAAAGCTGAAAGCTGCAATCTTTTGCACTAGTCGGTGTAACGGAGTTTTTACTTCGGTTCCACCGAGTTGGGCAATAATGTTCTAACGGTTGGATTTTTGGAGAAGGCTATTTATACCCCTCCACCCCTCTCATTCATAGAGAGAGCACTCAGAACAAGCCAACACTTCCACCATTCATTTTCTAAGAGATAACCACCTCCTCATGTGTTAAGATCAATATCATCCACTCCAACCATATGAATCTTGATTTCTAGCCTCCCCAAGTTGCTTTCCACTCAATCACCTTCTTCCACCAAGCCAAATCTTGTGAGAGAGTGATTGAGTGTTGAGGAAAGTATCTTTTGAAGCACAAGAGCAAGGAGTTCATCATCTATACACCGTCTATTACCTTTTGGAGAGTGGTGTCTCTTAGATTGGTTAGGTGTCACTTGGGAGCCTCCGGATCGTGTGGAGTTGAACCAAGAAGTTTTTAAGGGCAAGGAGATCGCCTACTTCATGAAGATCTACCCCGAGTGAGGCTAGTCCTTTATGGACGTAAGCCATGGTGGAATAGGCAAGGTTGCTTCCTCGTGGACCCATCGTGGGTGGAGCCCTCCATGGACTCACGCAACTGTTACCCTTTGTGGGTTCAAGCCTCCATCAATGTGGACGTACGATAGCACCACCTATCAGAACCACGGGAAAAATCTGCGTGTCCCTATTGCGTTTGATCTTCCTATCCCTACCTTTGCTTACACTTGCATGTCTTTACCTTCCACTGCTATACTCGTAGATTTGCATGTGTAGGGTGTGCTAGACTTGCTAGAATTGCTAAAACTTGCCAGCCTATAAAATTGGGAAAAGGTTAGTTTTAAATTTGCTCAAGTAGTCTAATCACCCCCCTCTAGACATACTTTGGATCCTACAAGTGGTATCAGAGCTTTGGTCTCCAATGCATTGGTTTCACAACCTAGGAGAGTATGGCATCTAGTGAGGGAAATTACCACCGTAGAGGTCCATATTTTGATGGTACAAACTTTGCTAGTTGGAAACATAAAATGAAAATGCATATTCTTGGTCATAACCCCACTATTTGGGTTGTTGTTCGTGTTGGAATGCAAGGTGAATTGTTTGGCGATGGAAAGGAACCAGACCGTGAAGCGACAGCGGGAGAATTGAAGATGTTGCAATACAACGCTCAAGCATGCGACATTCTATTCAACTCCTTATGCCCCCAAGAATTCAACAATATAAGTCGTCTTGAGAAAGCGAAGGAAATTTGTGATACTTTGGTTGATATGCACGAAGGAACCGAATCCATCAGGGAATCTAAGTTGGATATGGTTCAGAGTCAACTTGACAAGTTCAAGATGAACGATGGTGAAGGAGTCGTGGAATGTACTCTAGGCTTGCTCTCATCACAAATGAGATTGCCGGATTAGGAAGTGAAGAGATGACCAACAAATTCATCATCAAGAAGATACTTAGAGGCTTGGATGGAAAGTATGACACCGTGTGCACATTGATCCAAACGATGCCAAACTACAAAGATCTCAAGCCCACGAAAGTCATTGGAAGGATTGTTGCTCAGGAAATGTCACTCAAGAACAAAGAAGACCTTCACAGCAAGTCAAGCGGTGCATACAAAGCCACAAGTGACACTCCCACAACTTCAAGTGACAACCTTGTTACCAATGAAGAGATAAGCCTAATGGTCAAGAAATTCAACAAGTTCTACAAGAATAGAGGCAAGGAAGGAAGCTCCAATTCAAGATATGAAGATAAGCATTCTTCTAGTCATGACAGAAATTACTACAATTGTGGAAGACCCTAACACTTCTCAAATGAGTGCACGGATCATTCCAAAAGGAGAGATGAGTCACCAAGAAGAAGAGGCTCAAGAGACGAGTCACCTCGAAGAGAGAGAGAGAGAAGGAGTAGAGAAGATCGATATGATGGAAGACCCTCCCGGAGAAGCAAGGACTCGGAGAGAAAGGACAAGTATACCAAGAGCTACACAAGAAGACAACATCAAGCTCATGTTGGCGAATGGGTTTTCGGCTTCGAATCCAACAACCAATCCAAGAGAAGTTACCACTCGAACTGTGACTATAGTCAAGATGAAGGTGTTGCTGGACTAGCAATCGTACCCTCCAACTCCTATGATTTATTTGATTCGTCAAATTAAGGGATCAGAAGTTGCTTCATGGCTAAAGGCCCAACGGTATCACACTCCGAATACAATGACATCAATAGTGATGAGGATGACTTGCTAGGAGATGATGATTTACTCTTTGATAAAACTAGTGATGTTAGTCAAAATGAACTTGATAATAATCATGCTAGTCAATATGAATTGTTGATGCTAAGAAGGAGATTGAGCGTTTAACTAAAGAACTAAACACTCTTAAGTTAGCTCAAGAATCTACTCAAGAAGATCACAGAGAGATTCTAAGTACTCATGAGAAGCTACGCTTCGAGAAGCTAAGAGCAAGAGCGTGAGTTTCTTAAAGCTATCAATGACGATCTTCGAAATAAGAGTTCTTCTTATCTTGCCAAACGACTACCCTTGTCCACTTTTATGCCTCAAGTTAAATCTAAGCAAACTAGTAACAAGAGTAAGAAAGGTTCTTCATCTAGTAACAACAACACTAATGCTAAATCCAGTGATGTTTGTTCTAGTATTTCTATTGGTTCCACTAATGATCCTCTTAGCCAAGTTAACTTGTGCAAGAAAACGATTTACTGAAAGGAATTATACAAAAAGGTGTCTACAAGAGTCTTGCCGAAAGTAAGAAAGTTGAGGAGATTGTACGCAAGTAAGGATGACACTGGAAGAATCAAGGTGTTGGTTTTGAACGAAAGTTCAATGAAAATGGAGTTGAATGGGAGGAAGATCAATACCCCAAGACGAAGTTTGTTCCTCAACAAGACAAGTGTGATCCTACTCTCTTCAAGGGAACACAAGATCAAGATGACCTTCCACCACAAGACCACAAGCTAAAAGGGAAGGACAAGCTTCGAGAGGAGATTTAATCGTTTGCAGAACCACTTCTTGCCATGGTCAAGTGGGTTCCCAAGGCCACTAATATCTCTACTTGATCAAGTGCTACTTCAACTCCAAGGATCCCCATCAAGTTGATGTGGGTCCTCAAGAAGAAGAACTAGAAAGTTCTTAAGGGGTGACTCCGCCAACAAACTTCACTCACACTCATATGTTGGCAAGGACTTTTGCAATCAACTCCAACCTTCTGCACTAGTTCAAGGAGTCACAAAATCCCTTGTTGGTAAGCAAGGGACAAGGTACTTAATGCATCAAGGGACATCATACCATGAACACTTCACTCTATGTCCATAGGTATTCTTGTATTTGTTCCTTGTGTGGGACTAACCCATGTAGGTGTGAAGAGTACCAAAACAAAAAGGACTGCTCCCAATTCTAGATGATCTTCATCAACAATGAGCATCCACTACTACAACATCTACATGAAGTCTTCAACGACGAAACCCAAGGTTAGTTCATCCCTCTTAGGGGGGATCCCACATCTAGGGGGAGCTTTTCTCTAAGACTTGAGCTAAAGCATCTCTAAGGATGCGAACACATTAAAGCTTTGTGTAAAAGTGGTAACCCCACTTGTGCTTAAACAATGAGTATGACCTATGATCAAGTATTCTGGCTTGGCTCCTAAGTCAATATATGTCACACCTTGTGTTTTGCATCACATTACTAAGTTAATAAAGCTCAAAATTTTAGACCAACAAAAAAATTTGTTTGCTTGTGATGCTTGACTTGATTGTTATTTGCTTGTTTACTTGTATGTGATTTAATTAATAAAAACCCTCCTACCCTCAAAACTCATATCCTTGATCCAAAACCTTGCCCAATGATCATGACATGTGTATAGGACCTAAAACTATTTTTATACAAAAATATTTTGGCCAAAAAGCATTTATTTAAGTTTGGTTTTCAACCCCTGAATTTGATTTGTACTACAAGTCCTCAAATTACGTAAAATATTTTGCCTATTTGGAACCTATTATATATAAGACTTCCCAAAACCCCAAAAATATTATTTTAAAAGTTATTTTTGTATTTTATTTAAATACCTTTTTCTGAGGCCAGAAATGGTCTTTTATAGGGAAAAGTTATTTTAATGTTTCAAAAATATTTGAGAAAATTTAGGGAAACTCGGTGGACATATAGCTTCCATATATATATATGAGTTTCAATTTCAACACATGGTCATGTTCAAAATATTGGACAAAACCCTCCAAAACCCTTTTTGGATATTTCAAGTATTTGAAATATTTCTATACGAAATATTGTCAAATAAATCCAGGAAATTTCCAGCAAGTCACATATGCCCTATGTGATGATCTTGCCCAGTTTCATCTCAATCCAAGTAGTTTTTGTTGACAAAAGTGTCCCAAAACCTTCTCTGTCCAGATTCAAATTTGAACAACTTTACATTGGCAAGTGTCTCCATTTGTGCTCAAATGTTATGATACTCTAATAAGACATCTACAACAAGTGGTGCATCAAGGAGAACGGTGTAGCTTAGCTAGATCTAAGCAAATATGTTTCTGTTGATTTCTAGGGTTTGCCAAAGTTTCATTGGCTAGTTCTTTCAAATGAGCTGCAAGTTGGTAGGCATGACCATTTGACCCTATTTCTAAATCATGTTAAATCCCATGGCTAGGAGACCAACTTACCTAGCTTAAACTTACATCAAACACCTTCTAGTAAAAACTAAACATGACTGTTTTTACCCCCTACACTATTCTCCTTGAACCCATCTTTCTACCACAATCCCACCTAGTCCCATTCTACCTCCAGAAAAAACCTCTGGCCAATGCTCAATGATTGAGGGGGTGAAACCCCCAATTTACCTCTCTGGAAAGCCCTTTCCCTCTCTCTCTCTCTCTCAGCACCCATCCCCCCATTCTTTTACTCCACCCCTTTTGCTTAACTCCTACGCTACCCAGGGCATCCTCAGAAGACCCCAGACGCGAAAGGACACATCAGAGCATGCGGGGGTAGGCCACGCCGACCATATGCATGCTCTGGAGCGCGCTACAGTGCGCTTCGCCATTGTAGTTGCACCCTGTCGGAAGCTCCGAACACCTCGGGAGGAGCCCGCACTCCTGTTGGCGCTCCTCGACGTGTGTAAGGCGCCAGCACACTGCCCCCCCTCCCATCTCTCCCTTCTGCTTCTCCCCTTCGCGCGCGCGCCGACTGCCCGAAAGCCCCAATGGGCGACCTCACACGCACGAGCACCAGGACATCCTCCGCTTCCCGTCTTCCTTTCCCTGCACGAAGACCACGCCCACGAGCTCCATAGACATGCCCCAGAGCACCCCGGTGACCCCTAGCAGCGACCGTGCCATGGACACGGACGTCGTCCATGGTGGACTCGTGCCTGGCTATAAGAAGCCTTCCCGAGCTCCTCTCTTCCCTTCCCCCGCCCTATCGTACCCCCAATCGACCGCCTGAACCGCCCGAGCGAGCTCCCAGAGCCCCCGTGATACGGTGCACGCCCGTGTGCGTCGATCTTTCACGAATTGCAGGTGGATTTGTTAATGAACACGAAGAACACGAGGGGGAAATCACAAGATAAACACTCAAAACAAATCCAATCACACATCCACTATGCTCACATCCACACAAGATCCACAAGGGTACAAGAACAACAAAGGGAAAGAGGATACATGGTAGAGTTCATCCCAAATCCCATGGGGAGATGGGGCCTTGAATCCTCTAGGGATCTTCCCACGCAAGGGGGCCTTGACATCCACTAGGGGTCTTCTCTCATAGAGGCATCTACTCCATGGGAGAGGTAGTGGAAGGAGCAAAGGCTCATCTATCTATGAGCTAAACCAATGCTAACCCTAGCTAGAGGTGGGGGTGGAGTATATATAGTCTTGGCCACGAAGGGGTAAGTGAGGGAGAGATACAAGGCCAAAGGCCGCGGCTGCGCGCAGGCAGTGCCGGACGTCCGGAGGACGTCGGTCGTCCGGAGGCTCGGGAAGGTCCGGACGTCCGGAGCATGTCGGACGTCCGTGGCTCGGTCGTCCGGAGGTCTTCGGACTTCCGTAGATTCGGCGCGGGTAGCTTGGCTCCGGATTTCCGGAGGGCGTCGGTCGTCCAGGCGCTGGAGGTGGTCACACGTCCGAAAGGCATCGGTCGTCCGGGCGCTGGGCTTCTGCTCGTCTTCTGGCTAGGCTGGACTCCAGGCGTCGGACGTCCGGAAGACGTCGGACGTCCAGAAGGCGTCGGACGTCCGGAGGCTGTAGACTCTGTAGCTCCGTCTTCTTCCGTCTTCGCTTCCACGCTTCCCTCGTGGATGGTGTTGGTGTACACTTGCGCTCGCACTCCTCCTTGTCCTCCATGAAGCTTCGACAATACATATGCATGCACACGAGAGGAATGTCAAGTAGTATACCATCCTCGAAGGGGTCAAGTGAACACGTGTAAAGGAGATGATTCACCTTTATGTATGTGAAGTAGTCGTGGCACGTGTCACTTGCCAAACAGACTCTTGTCATGGTGATGTCCGTAGGATGCTCCGCATCATCCCCTCCCCCTTGGGAAAGATCTGTCCTCGGTTCAAAATCCAAATCACCATGGGAAGGAAATGGCATCGCCGTGTAGGAGTGGACGGTCACCAAACGCTCATCATCATCAAACTCGAAATGGGCACTCTCCAATGTCGCACCGTCAAGTAATTCCTTCAAAAGGAGCAAACATGACAAACACTTGGAAAAACAAATGTGGTTAGCATTCGTGCAAAACCAAGCATTCAAGTGGTGAATCACCGCACAAGTGTTGTCATCATGCATAACATATGGTGTGACAAGGGATTGTGTCATGGCGTGTAAGCATTCAAATTGAGCGCAAGCGATGTAAACATGAAAACAAGTGTGCAAAGGTGAGGTAGGAATGCAAATATGTGTGAAAATTGAACGATCATCTACCTCAAGGTCATAGCACGCATGCACAAAACAATCAACCAAAGGTCTATGGTAGGCATAGGAATTATTCACAACACCAAATAAAATGAAGTGTCTAGACACATGGTGCAAGTGCAAGACAATCCAAGCTTAATGTGCACATGGTGTAGTGAAGATAATGTGGCACCCAACACAATAGAAAGAGCAATTGTTCATCATGTGTGAGGCAATCAAGTCAAGCATGTAGCAAGCAATGTGGCATGGCAAATGTGAAGAAATGACATTGTTGCAACCAAGCATATGATAGGAGAAATCAATCCATAAGTTGGATGCAACACACAAGGTATATATGTCATGAGGCATGGAACGATGGCAATCATTAGTGAAAGCAATATCTCTAACATGTGTGCAAGTAAGTGGTCCAAGAAGACCAATATGTGTCATGATACAAGCAACACAAGTAGGAAGATCCACAATATCCATGCTCAAGAAGGATGTCACCTTGAAAACCTGTCCTTGTGCGTCCTTCACAACGCCGAAACACAAGCAAGTGTGACATAGAAGCGTGTCGTTGTCGCATGGCTCGCTCTCAAGAGCTCGAATCGTCAACTCACGTGAAGTGGAGGTTGACATGTAGTCGAAGTATCCTACACATACACACAACAAAGGGAACAATGTATGTGCATGGTCGACAAACACATCATCCATCATGATGGTTCTCTTCTCTTGCACATAACCATTAGGATCAAAAGTGCATGAACAATATGATGAAACAATGGTTATATTCATGGCACGAGGCATATGGTGCAAAGAAGGAAGGATGGCATGCTTCACATGAAAGATGTCAAAAGCTCCAATAATATGAGAGAAAGCTATGGGGGCAATCTCATTAGCAAAATTAATAGCATGGTTGCACTCAATACATGGCAAAGCATTGAGCATGAGAGAGGCAACATGTGGAGACATATGACAACAAGCAATATCAATCATGTGCGAAGCATGGCAATTGTTGTCATCAACCGCATAGAAGGAGCACATCGGTGATGCAACACAAGCAAGCATAGTGATCATGTCGTGCAAACTAGTAGTGCGAAGATGCAACATACTAGGGGAAATCATGGCAATCATGTCATGTGAGCAAATAATATGCATAAGTAATGCGCATGACATATCGCGAGCACGAACACAAAACATGATCAATGTATCATCGTAGGCATGGAGCACAAAGCAAACATGGCAATAGCAAGTAATATCTCCACCAAGTTTGCAAGTACACATACAAGTCGTATAGTCAAGTGTAATGTGTAATGCAAAGCATGGGTCACAAATGCATGGCAAGGGCATAGAAATGAGCATATCATGCAAAGTGAACATGGCAATATAGGCAAAGTATATATAATGGCCAATAACCCATAACCATGTGAGGGCTATGTAGAAGAAATGCGTAGTCCTTGCGCGAGGGGAATGGTTGGAGACACATTCCGGTAGATCCCAAAGTATCGGTGCTCTCAAGGGCTCTTTTCGTCAACTCATGGGATTGTGAGGTTGACGAGTAATCATGAGTACCTACACACAACAAAGGCAAAGGGAAAATTGTGTGCGCGTGGTATATGTATACATCATCCGTTAGGATGTGCATGTGCTTGTGTTCATTAGCACAAAGTATCCAATGCTCAAATAAATGAGATGCATGATATAAGAACATGTCATCCATCATGAAAGGTTTGTTGTTATATATGTCATAATGGAGACTAGAAGTATGAAGTGCATCACTTGAATTGTCGGGAGCATTGTTATTCATGAAATGCGGATGGTGCATACAATAATTGGGATCATGCAATGGATGGGATGGAACAAAATCTCCTAACATATATGAGGAAACTATGGGGGTCTCCTCATGTGCAATAGCGGAAGCATAATACGGAGAGTATGGACAACATCCAAAACAATGCATTTACAAATCATGGAGATCATGGCATGGCATATGAGAATTATTGCGCAAATGATGCAAAGGAAGCATGGCAATATCATCACAAGAAAAGCAAATGCCAATAACCATGGGCTTGTCGTCTATGCCATATGAGCAAATGGGATTAATTTTTATGGTATATGCATAGTCGCTACGGTGAGATTGCAAAGATGCAATATGGGAAATTTCACGCATAGCATATGACAAGTTTAGCGGGTTGTCGAACATGATGTGACCAATAGAATTGTCACATGATATCCTATGGAGTATAGCATCACAACTAGGCAAGTCAACATGCTCATCATCATATTCGTCAAAAATTGGTGGCACATCTAAGCATGAAGAAGACATAGCATGTGGTGTGTCCATAAGGTGATCAACATCATGCAAGCAATCAATCTCAAGATAGTCCACTAGTGGGACAAGAGCATCACCTTCACCTATGTTACCTTGTTCATTCCACTCATGTGGTGTAGGTGAGGTGGTAAAGACCAAAGCGTGGTCATCTTCATCATGATGGAACCATGTGGGTGGTGCATCATCTTCCACCATGGCCATCGTCATTCCCATTGGAGGGATGGAATCGTCGAGGGTAGGCACGTCGTCATGTAGGAGACCTAGTACCAAAGAAGAAGACACCATAGGAGAAGAGGTTAAGTTGTTAGAAATCATAGTGGCCTCACATGCCCTCTCAACTACCTCACTCTCTCTATGTGGTGGTGGCTCACTCACTCCCTCTAGGTAGTTGCACTCATACTTACATATGGTGGAGTCACTCATCTCACTCAAGTGGTGGGGGTTGTGGCTCTCCTCACATGGGAATTGGGGCAACTCATCATATATGGGGCTAGTGGTGGTCACACTCATCCTCTCATAGGAAATGCACTCAATGTCACATATGGTGGAGTCACTCATCTCACTCGTGTGTTGGTGCCTCTCCTCACATGGAAATTGGGGCATCTCGTCATATGTGGGTGTCGGAGAGATGTAGGTGCAAACGTCTCCATGCTCAACTCCTTGCGCCTCCTTGGTTGAAGGGGTAGTCCCATGCTCAACCTCCTCATCCATAACGCATACGAAGATGAATGCCATGGGGTGTGGCAAAACATCAATCTCCTCCAAGACCGAAGGGAACATCCCAAGCTCGGCCTCGGTGCTTGACTCCAAGTATGAGTCCCATGTGGGCGCCGTCTTCAAGTAGGTGAAGAGGGTCGCGCTCGTCGTCGTGGTCGAAGGGTAAATCCCATGCTCGACCGTCTTGTTGTCGTCGCCGTGGATGAAGGCCGAAGATGGCACATCATCACTCTCCTCCATGACCAAAGGGAATTTTCCATGCTCGGCCATCTTCCTTGGGATGCTTCCGAAGATGGAAGGGTCATCCATGAGTGTAGTCGGTCGCCTTGGTGTTGGCGTCGAAGCTTGTCCTTGGTCTTCGTGCACTTGTTTCCTGGAGGTGGCTTGCCCTTCGCGATGATGTAGATCATGAGCGTGATGATTGTTTGGGCGGTCGTCTCGAAGATGAGGACGTGGCCGACTTGTGCTTGCATCGGATGGGCGCTCCGAAGATGTGTGACGTGAGCGTCTCCTCCTTGAAGATGATGAAGGGAAAGAAGACTTGTAGTTGGCCAACACATGTCGAAGTTGCTCCATGTGTGCGTCCAACTTGTTGTTGAAGTACACTCTTTTCCGAGCTTCAGATTGATGTATGTCGGTGGCGAGTCGCTCGAGTTTTTGGTCGATGTAGATGTTCATGTTGATGTAGTCGTCGAAGACCAAAGATGATGTGCTTTGCCTATGCATCACAAGACTCGAGCAAAGGTGAGTAGGAAATGAGATAAATAATACCAAAATACCGTTTCCCTAAGTTGAGGATATATCCCGTTTCACTCAATGTGAAATGCAAGAATAGGGGAATTGGTACCGGACTTGTTCACTCACACCTACAATGTAAAGCTTATCGAGTGGCTCGGTTAGGACAAGTGGCACAAAATTCAAGCAATTGTCAATTCAAGATATCGAAAATGTTGAGGAAGATTCACAAAATTGCAATGCAAAGCAAATAGATCAATAGGTATGGTGGCACTAGGAACACACACACGGATAGATAAATGGGATCCGCGCAACGAAGGAATGAGCACAAAATGTGAGAGATCCGGGAAAAGCTCGTGTTGCACGGATACAAGAAGAGACAATAACTCGATTGTTCAAATGGGCTAGATACGCGCTTGTGCACCAACCTAAAAGAGTAAACGTGCCGTCTTCAATCCCAAGTATGCTATGTATGTATGATCCAATAGTATGAACTATGCAAAATGGCTCAATGCTATTGCTATTGCTTATAAGCTCTTATGTATCTCCTCTTTTGCTTAAAAGTTTTTTCTTCTTTTATTTCTCTTTTTTTTCTATGCTTGATGCTCGAACCAAGATATGAGACAAGTATGATGGATATGCACGGGAGAGACTTATGGCACAATGTAGATAACAAGATGTTTGCACGCTCAAGCTAGCTATGCGGCATAAGAGTATCACTACGGTGCACAAGTAATGTGGCCCGGCAATTCTCAACTCGCTAGTCTCAATGGGTAAGGTACGCAATAGGCTCGAAGCGATCAATGCAATGGCAAGGTAATGGACAATGATGTCGTCGAGATTACCGTCCTTACTTACGTTTGGGGTGCCAAAAGGCAAAGTGACCGATGTCGATGTCGAGGCCGAGGCGATGATGAGTGGCGGCATTGTCGATATAGAACCGTCCCTAATTAGCCGAAACACCTTAGGAAACGGAAACCGCAACTCAAAATCTCACACAAAATTGGGTTAGGGAAGCGGAAGTTTTTGGTGGAAAAGCTATGCGGAAGTTATGGTGGAGGCCTAGGCAAACTTGCCAAATTTTCAAAACTATGATGGAGTCAAATGGGTATTAATCTATTTTTGTGGTAAGGAGGGTGTCAATAGCTACAAAACGAACTAAAGAACGTCAAAATCGGAGTTCCGATGAATTAGTTATGGACAAAACAAAATTCAGCCAAAGTCAGTTTCTACAGGTTACGGACGTCCGAGAGATGTCGGACATCCGAGACTCGGACGTCCGTACGGTCCGGAAATCCGAGAAATCGGGTCTGTTTAGGTGTTCCGGACGTCCGGAGGCTGTCGGACGTCCGAGGCTTCGGAGGGGTCCGGACGTCCGGAAATGGTCAGACGTCCGAGGGGTCTGGATCAGCTCGAGATCTGAGATCCGGGACGCGATTTTGGGCAGAATTTTCGATTTTCGGGGTCAAAATTGATGGGGAAAAAAATAAAAATTAGGTGGATTGGGTGGTCGGAAAGCTAAATCTACTTGCCAAGCACGAAATCCATGAATCAAAATCAACAAAATCTCACAAGAACCAACAAATCACAAAAAAATTGGTGAGACTATTTTTGGTGGGGATTTTCGAATTGGGACAAAATCAAACAAAATTAGGCTAGAAAAATGAAGGGGAGGACTCCAAATTCGTGAGAAACGTGGCTCTTGATACCAATATGATATGGGGCACGCCCATGTGCGTCGATCTTTCACGAATTGGAGGTGGATTTGTGAATGAACACGAAGAACACGAAGAAAACGAGGGGGAAATCACAAGAGAAACACCCAAACAAGTCCAATCACACATCCACTATGCTCACATCCACACAAGATCCACAAGGGTACAAGAACAACAAAGGGAAAGAGGATACATGGTAGAGTTCATCCCAAATCCCATGGGGAGATGGGGCCTTGAATCCTCTAGGGATCTTTCCACGCAAGGGGGCCTTGACATCCACTAGGGGTCTTCTCTCATAGAGGCATCTACTCCATGGGAGAGGTAGTGGAAGGAGCAAAGGCTCATCTATCTATGAGCTAAACCAATGCTAACCCTAGCTAGAGGTGGGGGGTGGAGTATATATAGTCTTGGCCACGAAGGGGTAAGTGAGGGAGAGATACAAGGCCAAAGGCCGCGGCTGCGCACAGGCAGTGCCGGACGTCCGGAGGACATCGGTCGTCCGGAGGCTCGGAAGGTCCGGACGTCCGGAGTGTGTCGGACGTCCGTGGCTCGGTCGTCCGGAGGTCTTCGGACTTCCGTAGATTCGGCGCAGGTAGCTTGGCTCTGGATTTCTGGAGGGCGTCGGTCATCCGGGCGCTGGAGGTGGTCGGACGTTCGGAAGGCATCGGTCGTCCGGACGCTGGGCTTCTGCTCGTCTTCTGGCTAGGCTGGACTCCAGGCGTCGGACGTCCGGAAGGCGTCGGACGTCCGGAGGCTGTAGACTCCGCAGCTCCGTCTTCTTTCATCTTCGCTTCCACACTTCCCTCGCGGATGGTGTAGGTGTACACTTGCGCTCGCACTCCTCCTCGTCCTCCATGAAGCTTCGACAATACCTATGCATGCACACGAGAGGAATGTCAAGTAGTATACCATCCTCGAAGGGGTCAATTGAACACGTGTAAAGGAGATGATTCACCTTTATGTATGTGAAGTAGTCATGGCACGTGTCACTTGCCAAACGGACTCTTGTCATGGTGATGTCCGTAAGATGCTCAGCATCACCCCGTGCTCGGGTCGGACCGAAGTGCCGCCGCCTCGGTCTACCGCAGTTTGCTTGATGTAAGCATCCTCCGCCCCTGCTCTCGCTCGATCTGAAACATCAGAGACCCACTGATTCAATCCCGCCTCTCTCTCGTGTGTCTTGCCGCTGGAATCGACCAGAGCGAGCTCCTCCCGACGCCCCTCCGCCGCGGTTGCTCGTCGTCGGTGAGTCGTTGCACTCCGGCACCCCTCTCCACCACCATACGACTGGTGACGATGCCCTGAGCATGACGGTGCCATCCCCGCATTGATCCACCGCCGGAATCATCGCTGATGAGGCCCCTCTCCTCCCTGTCCCGAGGAAGGTGATGACAGGTGGGACCCACCTGTCATGCCCACACCTCCTCACTCCCGCTGACGACTAGGGCCCAGTCGTCAGGTTCAAACCCGCGTGGCCGCGCGCGCACCGCTTCAACGGAAGTGTATTCCTCAAATACGCCTATGGTGTGGCCCGCTATGCAGCGCTGTGCCTGGGCTGTTTCTCTCTGGGCCGGCTCGGCTCTGTCCAGTTTCGGCCCATAGTGTATAGTGACATTTTCCCTTTTTTATTTTTGCAGAATCTTGCGAAAATTCCGACCATAATATTTGTCCAAATGCAAAGTTTTCAACTCCTATATTATTCTAAAATTCCAACCAAATTAGTGGTGCAACTTCCAAATTTTCCATCACACTTTTTCTATGCTGCCAAAATTTAAATTTAAATTTGAACCTCTAAGGGACACTTTGTAAAATCCATAGAGCATCCATTATAGTTCCAAATGAAGTGATTCAAATTCCTATATGCTCTATATATCATGCCCTAATTATATAAATATAGTGGACATTTTTTCCAAGCCTTGTTTCTGATGGGACTATAAATAGTCCCCTTATTCCAAAATAGAAACCTCATAAGAAATTCATCCCAACTCCAAATCTAGTGAAGCCAATTTCTAAATGTTTCTAAAATAATGCCCTATTTAATGAGTGCCTCTACTCATTTTTGCAAAAATATATTCTGTAAAGTCCTTGTAGATCCATTATTCCCTTGTTTCCACCTTGTTTGGACTATTGAAAAATCTCTATTGGTCCAAATCCAGTAGAACCACTTTAGGTATTTTTCTTATAGCCAGAGGTGTCCAAGAAAAATGAAATTCCTATTTTAGGACACTTTTTTCTTTGCCTTGTTGTGTGCTTATTGTGATTGCTTTCGACGGTAGTTGACGAAGTAGACGGAGTGCTCAGAGTTGGACCAGAAGCCTGTGAAGACCTTGAAGACTTTGTTGAGCCAGGCAAGCAGCGCTTTGACCATGTTAATGAAACCACTTTTATGCATGTCATATAGCACTTATTTTATTGCATTGAAAGCATGATGATGATGTGGTGACAACCTTCCTAGGTTGGTCTCCGATGCACTTCTCGTTGATACTTGCATTGTGCATGGCCCTACTTTCTGTTGAGGGTTATGCGGGTGGGAAGTAGTTAGGTGCAAGTAGTTGCTACGTAAAATGGGACGGGAATATGCACGGAGATGAAAAGAAATTTGTTTTACCAAAGATTTTTTGAAAACCCCATCGGGTGCCACTAATGCCCGAGGGAGATGATGAGCTAGGTAACCGCTTGAGAAAGAAGTGGTGTACCGAGGCAAGTTGTGTGTGTGTGCGTGTGTGTGTGGTTTCGAAAACGGATTAGATTTAAGATTTGTCTACCGTTCCCACCTTACATGTACAATCACAATACCCCTTATGGGACGGGGTTTTGTTGATTACTTTGGTCGATGTTAGCAGAGAGCCCATATTACTAGTGGCGAGAGAGACGAGTCACTCTCTCGATACTGGGTCATGCCTATATGGGCGACTATGGTTGTTTTTACAGACACCGGGCATACCGTTGTGTCCCTCATGGATGGTACAATGTTGAGCGAGTCTCGTGTGATGGACATCATGAGGACGTGTGATAACCACAAGTGTAGGGATCGTTTGTAGCCTTTTTGATAAGTAAGAGTGTCGAACCCAACGAGGAGCTAAAGGTAGAATTAATAATCTCTCAAGTTCTATCGACCACCGATACAACTCTACGCACGCTAACGCTTACTTTACCTAGAACAAGTATGAAACTAGTTTGCGGGAATAAAACTAGAAGTACTTTGTAGGTGTAAAGATAGTTTTACAAGATAATAAAGAACGTGGAAATAAAAGTTAGGTGCTGTTTTAATTAAAGAACAATAAAGTAAATATAGCGAGTGTGGAAAAGTGGTGATAGGATTTGCGAGATTGTCCTAGGCAATCGATAACTAGACCGGTATCATTGTTGCAGTTTTATATGAGGGAGAGGCATACGCTAACGTACTTTCCATACCTGGATCATATGCACTTATGTTGGAATTCTAGCAAGCATCCGCAACTACTAGAAATTCATCAAGGTAAACCCAAATATAGCATTAACACATCAAGTCCCCTTTATCGCATATGTAAACAATCCCCTTACTCGGGTGTAAGCTTCTGTCACTCTAGCCACCCACTATAAGCGAATCATAAACATATTGCAACACCCTACATTGGGGATCCCACATGCTTGCGCGATACGGAGGGCACCATAGGACAACACTAAAATAGAACATGCATCTCAAACCAATCACGATCATCAATCAACCCATAGGACAAAGGGAACTACTCAAACATCATAGGATAGCCACACATCATTGGATAATAATATATAGCATTAAGCACCATGTTCAAGTAGGGGGTACAGCGGGATGCGGGAGAGTGGACCGCTATAGATAGATGAGGGAAGGTGATGGTGGTGGTGATGACGGCGGCGAAGTTGTTGGTGTAGATCGCCGTCGCGATGGATGCCCCAGCGCACTCCGGCGCCACCGGGAGAGAGGGGGAGAGAGCCCCCTCCTTCTTCTTCCTTGGCCTCCTCCCTAGGTGGTAGGAGGGTTTCCCCTCTAGTCCATGGCCGCCATGGCTACCGGAAGGCGATAGCCCCTCCGAGATTGGATCTCTCTCTCTGTTTCTCTCTTGTTTTCGCGACTGTTTTCGAAGCCCTTCACCGTTTCTTAAATATCCGAAGATCCGTAACTCCGATCGACTGAAATTTTGAGGGGATCATTATCGCGAAAATATTTTTCTTGCGCCAGAAGGAGAGACTCAACCAACCTAAGGGCTGGCCACAATCCATCTGCCCCCCCTGGGGGCGCAGACGGTTGGCTTGTGGGGCCCTCGGGCATCGTCTTGCGTTGATTCCAACTCTCAAAATTCACATATATTCCAAAAAAATCTCCATAAATTTTTATCGAGTTTGGACTTTGTTTGATATGGAATTTCTGCGATACAAAAACACACACAAAACAGGAACTGGCACTGGGTAAGTAAGTTAGTCCCAAAAATATTATAAAATGTTGCCAAAAGTATATGGAAGTTGTAGAATATTGGCATGAAGCAATCAAAAATTATAGATACGACGGAGACGTATCAACGTGGGCCAATGAGTGGAATCTTTGTTTAGTGTTGTCAAGGGAAAACATCATTCGGGTGCTTACCTCGGGTATGTAATATACCGCGAGTCGTGGACGACACGGAAGTTCCCCGAGTCTTGTGGGTAAAGTGTGCAACCTCTACAGAGTTTGAAACTATTTGAATAGCCATGTCCATGGTCAAGGACAGTTGAGTGGTGCTGCTTAAACTATGCCCCGATGTTTTCACAAAACTTAGTGTGGGTGTGACAATAGAGATACTTGAGCTAACTCAGATGACTTGGTGAGATGATTAAACTTGAGTTGTTCCAACTCTGCTTATATTGATACATGTAACTTGTTCATATGGATATCTGCAACTTGTTGATGCATGATTTTTATAAATGGTAGGACAAGATATTGCACTCAAAATTAGCTTTCCGCAAAATAACTGCTTAGGGTTATGCCATGCATTGTTTACCTTGCTCCAAACATGGGTTGCTTGCGAGTACATTCAAAAGTACTCATTGGCTTGTCCCTGGTTATTTAATTGGCCACGCATGAAAGAACAATATATGGTGAAGAGTACCTTGGTGACGAACATGCGAGCTAGGATGCTTCCTAGTCAGAATGCCTGTAGGGTTAAGGCAGATGGCATGGGTCTGCACTAAACCTGGGCATCCACCGGGCCGGGCCGGGCTTCCGGCCGGGCTTTGTAAAGCCCGAACTAAAATTCCCAGGCCCGAGCCCGGCCCGAACAGACTAAAACGTGTTGGGGAACGTTGCATGGGAAACAAAAATTTTCCTACGCACACACAAGATCTATCCATGGTGATGAGCATCTACGAGAGGGAGAGTGAATCTACATACCCTTGTAGATCGCTAAGCGGAAGCGTTTAAGAAACGCGGTTGATGTAGTCGAACGTCTCCGCGATCCAAATCGCAAGTCGTCCCTCGATCCGATCACGAACTAGCGCCGAACGGACGACACCTCCGCGTTCAACACACGTACGGCTTGATGACGCCTTCACCTCCTCGATCCAGCGAGCGATGATGAAGTAGTGGTTGAGTTCCAGCAGCACGACGGCGTGGTGATGGTGGTGAGGAACAATCTCTGCAGGGCTTCGCCAAGCGCTACGGAGATTATGACGGAGGAACTAGAGGGTTAGGGTTGCCGCACACGGCTTGGGGAAATCTTGATGTGTCCCGTGTGCTAGCCCTGCCCCTCTATTTATATGTTGAGCCTTGGGGTCTAAACTTGGAGTAAAAGCCTCCTCTAGGTCGGTTTTGCCCGCACAAGGTCGGTTTGGCCCGCAGGAAAAGAGTCCAACTCGGATCCCTGCCGAACCGTGCACAGCCGCGCACAAGCGGTAGTACCGCTCACAAGCGGTAGTACCGCTTGGGCGGTAGTACCGCTTCACACAAGCGGTAGTACCGCTTCACACAAGCGGTAGTACCGCTTACGCGGCAGCAAAACTACTTTTTGCACTTTCCAATACCTCGTGGACTTTATCCCTTTGGCCCATATAAAGTGTTGATGCACCCGAACACTTCGGTAAACATCCGGAACCCCTTCCGGTGAACTCCGGAACCCTTCCGGAGATCAAAACACTATTATCACATATATCAATCTTTACCTCCGGACTATTCCGGAGATCCTCGTCATGTCCGGGATCTTATCCGGGACTCCGAACAACTTTCGGTCACCAACATAATAACTCAATTATACTAATCGTCACCAAACGTTAAGTGTGTAGACCCTGCGGGTTCGAGAACTATGTAGACATGACCGAGACACCTCTACGGCCAATAACCAATAGCGGGACCTGGATGCCCATATTGGCTCCTACATATTCTACGAAGATCTTTATCGGTCGAACCTCTATGTCAAGGATTCAGTTAATCCCGTATGCTGTTCCCTTTGTTCTTCGGTATGTTACTTGCCCGAGATTCGATCGTCGGTATCACTATACCTAGTTCAATCTCGTTACCGGCAAGTCTCTTTACTCGTTCCGTAATACAAGATCTCGTGGCTAACACTTTAGTCACATTGCTTGCAAGGCTCATTGTGATGTTGTATTACCGAGTGGGCCCTGAGATACCTCTCCGTCATACGGAGTAACAAATCCCAGTCTTGATCCATGCCAACCCAACAGACACCCTCGGAGATACCTGTAGAGCACCTTTATAGTCACCCAGTTACGTTGCGACGTTTGATACACACAAGGTATTCCTCCAGTGTCAGTGAGTTGCATGATCTCATGGTCAAAGGAACAGATACTTGACATGCAGAAAACAATAGCAATAAACTGACACGATCAAATGCTACGTTTACAGTTTGGGTCTTGTCCATCACATCATTCTCCTAATGATGTGATCCCGTTATCAAATGACATCTCATGTCCATGGCTAGGAAACCTTAACCATCTTTGATCAACAAGCTAGTCAACTAGAGGCTTACTAGGGACACAGTGTTGTCTATGTACCCACACATGTATTTGAGTTTCCAATCAATACAATTATAGCATGGATAATAAACGATTATCATGAACAAGGAAATATAATAATAACCAATTTATTATTGCCTCTAGGGCATATTTCCAACAGTCTCCCACTTGCACTAGAGTCAATAATCTAGTTCACATCACTATGTGATTTACATTGTAATGAATCGAACACCCATGCAGTTCTGGTGTTGTTCATGTTTAGCCCTTGGAAGAGGTTTAGTCATCGGATCTGCAACATTTAGATCCGTGTGTACTTTGCAAATATTTATGTCGTCCTCCTTGATGTAATCGCGGATGGAATTGAAACGTCGCTTTATGTGTCTGGTCCTCTTGTGAAATCTTGGTTCCTTGGCTAGAGCAATGGCACCAGTATTATCACAAAACAGAGTCATTGGGTTAAGTGCACTAGGCACTACTCCAAGATCTGTCATGAACTCCTTCATCCAGACACCTTCCTTCGCCGCCTCCGAGGCAGCGATGTACTCCGCTTCGCATGTAGAATCTGCTACCACGCTTTGCTTGGAACTGCACCAGCTAACCGCACCCCCATTAAGAATAAATACGTATCCGGTTTGAGACTTAGAGTCATCCGGATCAGTGTCAAAGCTTGCATCGACGTAACCCTTTACGATGAGCTCTTGATCACCTCCATAAACGAGAAACATGTCCTTAGTCCTTTTCAGGTACTTCAGGATATTCTTGACCGCCGTCCAGTGTTCCATTCCTGGATCACTTTGAAACCTTCCGACCATACTTATGGCAAGGCTGACATCGGGTCTTGTGCACAGCATTGCATACATGATAGAGCCTATGGCCGAAGCATAGGGGATGACACTCATCTTTTCTCTATCTTCTGCAGTCACTGGGCATTGAGTCTTACTCAACTTCACACCTTGCAAAACAGGCAAGAACCCCTTCTTGGACTGATCCATTTTGAACTTCTTCAAAATCTTATCAAGGTATGTGCTTTGTGAAAGTCCTATTAAGCGTCTTGATCTATCTCTATAGATCTTGATGCCTAATATGAAAGCAGCTTCTCCTAGGTCCTTCATTGAAAAACTCTTGTTCAAATATTCCTTCACGCTTTCCAGCATTTCTATATTGTTTCCAATCAGTAATATGTCATCCACATATAATATTAGAAACGCTATAGAGCTCCCACTCACTTTCTTGTAAATACAAGCTTCTCCGTAAACTTGTATAAACTCGAACGCTTTGATCACCTCATCAAAACGAAGATTCCAACTCCGAGATGCTTGCACCAGTCCATAAATGGATCGCTGGAGTTTGCAAACTTTGTCAGCATTTTCTGGATCGACAAAACCTTCTGGTTGCATCATATACAACTCTTCCTTAAGGTAACCGTTAAGGAACGCTGTTTTGACATCCATCTGCCAAATTTCATAATCGAAAAAGGCAGCTATTGCTAACATGATTCTGACGGACTTAAGCATCGCTACGGGTGAGAAGGTCTCATCGTAGTCAACTCCTTGAACTTGTGAAAAACCCTTTGCCACAAGTCGAGCTTTATAGACGGTTACATTACCGTCCGCGTCCGTCTTCCTCTTAAAGATCCATTTGTTCTGAATGGCCTTACGCCCTTCAGGTAATACTTCCAAAGTCCATACTTTGTTTTCATACATGGATCCCATCTCGGATTTCATGGCCTCTAACCACTTCTCGGAATCCGGGCCCATCATCGCTTCTCCATAGCTCGTAGGTTCATCGTTGTCTAACAACATGACCTCTAAGACAGGGTTGCCGTACCACTCAGGAGTAGTACGCGTCCTTGTCGACCTACGAGGTTCGATAGCAACTTGATCCAAAGCTTCATGATCATCATCATTAACTTCCTCTTCAGCTAATGTAGGCTCCACAGAAACAACTTTCTGCGCTGCGCTACTCTCAGGTTGAAGTAAAGGTTCAACAACCTCATCAAGTTCTATCTTCCTCCCACTCAATTCTTTCGAGAGAAACTCTTTCTCAAGAAATGTTCCGTTTTTAGCGACAAACACTTTGCCTTCGGATCTGAGGTAGAAGGTATACCCAACTGTCTCCTATGAAGACGCATTTCTCCGCTTTGGGTTCCAGCTTTTCAGGCTGAAGCTTTTTGACATAAGCATCACATCCCCAAACTTTAAGAAACGACAGCTTTGGCTTCTTGCCAAACCAAAGTTCATATGGCGTCGTCTCAACGGATTTCGATGGTGCCCTATTTAAAGTGAATGCAGCTGTCTCTAATGCATAACCCCAAAACGATAGTGGCAAATCGGCAAGAGACATCATAGATCGCACCATATCTAATAAGGTTCGATTACGACGTTCGGACACACCATTACGCTGTGGTGTTCCAGGCGGTGTTAGTTGTGAAACAATTCCACATTGTCTTAAGTGACTGCCAAACTCATAACTCAGATATTCTCCTCCTCGATCAGATCGTAGGAATTTAATCTTCTTGTTACGATGATTCTCAACTTCACTCTGAAATTGTTTGAACTTTTCAAATGTTTCAGACTTGTGTTTCATTAAGTAAATATACCCATATCTACTTAAGTCATCAGTGAAGGTGAGAAAGTAACGATAACCACCGCGCGCCTCAATACTCATCGGACCGCACACATCAGTATGTATGATTTCCAATAAGTCACTTGCCCGTTCCATTGTTCCAGAGAACGGCGTTTTAGTCATCTTGCCCATGAGGCATGGCTCACATGTGTCAAGTGATTCAAAATCAAGTGACTCCAAAAGTCCATCAGCATGGAGCTTCCTCATGCGTTTTATGCCAATATGACCTAAACGGCAGTGCCACAAGAAAGTGGTATTATCATTATCAATTCTACATCTTTTGGCATCAATGTTATGAACATGTGTATCATTACTATCGAGATTCAATAAGAATAAACCCCTCACATTGGGTGCATGACCATAAAAGATATTACTCATGTAAATAGAACAACCATTATTCTCTGATTTAAATGAGTAACCGTCTCGCAATAAACAAGATCCAGATATAATGTTCATGCTTAACGCAGGCACTAAATAACAATTATTCAGGTTCATCACTAATCCCGATGGTAATCGAAGAGCGAGCGTGCCGACGGCGATCACATCAACCTTGGAACCATTTCCCACGCGCATCGTCACTTCGTCCTTTGCCAGCCTCCGTTTATTCCGCAGTTCCTGTTTTGAGTTGCAAATATGAGCAACCGCACCGGTATCAAATACCCAGGCACTACAACGAGAGTTGGTAAGGTACACATCAATAACATGTATATCATATATACCTTGTTTGTTGGCCGCCTTCTTGTCAGCCAAATACTTGGGGCAGTTCCGCTTCCAGTGTCCAGTTCCCTTGCAATGAAAACACACAGTTTCTGGTTTGGGTCCAGCCTTGGGTTTCTTCACGAGAGGAGCAACTGCTTTGCCACTCTTCTTGGAGTTACCCTTCTTACCCTTGCCATTTTTCTTGAAACTAGTGGTTTTATTGACCATCAACACTTGATGCTCCTTCTGAATTTCAGACTCAGCGGCTTTCAGCATCGCAAACAGCTCGGCGACTGACTTGTTCATCCCGTGCATGTTATAGTTCAACACGAAGCTCTTGTAGCTAGGTGGCAATGATTGAAGAACTCTATCAGTGATAGCCTCTGGCGGAAGGGGCATCCCCAATTCAGCCAGACGGGTAGAGTACCCAGACATTCTGAGCACGTGATCACTGATAGACCCGTTCTCCTCCATCTTGCAAGCATAGAATTTATCGGAGATCTCATATCTCTCGATCCGGGCATTCTTCTGAAAGATAAACTTCAACTCCTGGAACATCTCATATGCTCCATGACGTTCAAAACGTCTTTGAAGTCCCGGTTCTAAGCCATACAACATTGCACATTGAACTATTGAGTAATCATCAGAACGAGCCTGCCAGGCGTTCACAACGTCTAGAGACTCAACTCGAGCGGGTGGATCACCAAGCGGTGCATCAAGGACATAAGCCTTCTGGGAAGCCGTAAGGATAATCCTTAGATTACGGGCCCAGTCCACAAAGTTACTTCCATCATCTTTCAACTTAGCTTTCTCTAGGAACGCATTAAAATACAGGGGTGCTACTGCGCGAGCCATGATCTACAACATAAATATAGCAAAGACAACTTAGACTATTGTTCTTAGATAATGAGTTTAGTTAATCATATTTAAAAAACTCCCACTCAAATTGACATCCCTCCGATCATTCGAGTGTAACATGATCCAAATCCACCAACTCAAGTCCGATCATCACGTGAGTTGAGGTGGTTTCAATGGTGAACATCCTCATGTTGATCATATCTACTATATGACTCATGTTCGACCTTTCGGTCTCTTGTGTTCCGAGGCCATGTCTGTACATGCTAGGCTCGTCAAGTTTAACCTGAGTGTTCCGCACGTGCAACATGGCTTGCACCCGTTGTATGCGAACGTAGAGTCTATCACACCCGATCATCACGGCGTGTCTCGAAACGACGAACTTTCGCAACGGTGCACACTTGGGGAGAACACAATTTATCTTGAAATTTAAGTGAGGGATCACCTTATAATGCTACCGTCGTCCTAAGCAAAATAAGATGCATAAAAGGATTAACATCACATGCAAATCATAAGTGACATGATATGGCCATGAACTTGTGCTTTTGATCTCCATCTCCAAAGCACCGGCATGATCTCCATCGTCACTGGCATGACACCATGATCTCCATCATCTTGATCTCCATCAACGTGTCGCCATAAGGTTGTCGCGCCGACTGTTGCTTCCACGACTATTGCTAACGTTTAGCGATAAAGTAAAGCATTACATAGCGCTTAATGATTGACACGCAGGTCATACAATAATTAAAGACAACTCTATGGCTCCTGCCAGTTGCCGTACTCATCGACATGCAAGTCGTGATATTCTATACAACACATGATCATCTCATACATCACATATATCTCATCATGTAATTGGCCATATCACATCACAACATACCCTGCAAAAACAAGTTAGACGTCCTCTAATTGTTGTTGCAAATTTTACGTGGCTGCTACGGGTTTGCAAGAACCGTTCTTACCTACGCAAAACCACAACGTGGTGTAGTGATTGCTTTTTGATCTTCTAAAAGAACCCTCTTCATTGAAATCGATTCAACTAAAGTGAGAGAGACAGACACCCGCTAGCCATCTTTATGCAACAAAATTACATGTCAGTTGAAGGAACCTGTCTCGCGTAAGTGTACGCGTAATGTCGGTCCGGGCCGCTTCATCTCACAATACCGCCGAATCAAATATCAACTAGTAACGGCAAGCAATATGTATACACCCACGCCCACAACTCGTTTGTGTTCTACTCGAGATCTCATCTACGCATAGACCTGGCTCATGATGCCACTGTTGGGGAACGTTGCATGGGAAACAAAAAATTTCCTACGCACACACAAGATCTATCCATGGTGATGAGCATCTACGAGAGGGAGAGTGAATCTACATACCCTTGTAGATCGCTAAGCGGAAGCGTTTAAGAAACGCGGTTGATGTAGTCGAACGTCTCCGCGATCCAAATCGCAAGTCGTCCCTCGATCCTATCACGAACTAGCGCCGAACGGACGGCACCTCCGCGTTCAACACACGTACGGCTTGATGACGCCTTCACCTCCTCGATCCAGCGAGCGATGATGAAGTAGTGGTTGAGTTCCAGCAGCACGACGGCGTGGTGATGGTGGTGAGGAACAATCTCTGCAGGGCTTCGCCAAGCGCTACGGAGATTATGACGGAGGAACTAGAGGGTTAGGGTTGCCGCACACGGCTTGGGGAAATCTTGATGTGTCCCGTGTGCTAGCCCTGCCCCTCTATTTATATGTTGAGCCTTGGGGTCTAAACTTGGAGTAAAAGCCTCCTCTAGGTCGGTTTTGCCCGCACAAGGTCGGTTTGGCCCGCAGGAAAAGAGTCCAACTCGGATCCCTGCCGAACCGTGCACAGCCGCGCACAAGCGGTAGTACCGCTTGGGCGGTAGTACCGCTTCACACAAGCGGTAGTACCGCTCGGGCGGTAGTACCGCTTCACACAAGCGGTAGTACCGCTTACGCGGCAGCAAAACTACTTTTTGCACTTTCCAATACCTCGTGGGCTTTATCCCTTTGGCCCATATAAAGTGTTGCTGCACCCGAACACTTCGGTAAACATCCGGAACCCCTTCCGGTGAACTCCGGAACCCTTCCGGAGATCAAAACACTATTATCACATATATCAATCTTTACCTCCGGACTATTCCGGAGATCCTCGTCATGTCCGGGATCTTATCCGGGACTCCGAACAACTTTCGGTCACCAACATAATAACTCAATTATACTAATCGTCACCAAACGTTAAGTGTGTAGACCCTGCGGGTTCGAGAACTATGTAGACATGACCGAGACACCTCTACGGCCAATAACCAATAGCGGGACCTGGATGCCCATATTGGCTCCTACATATTCTACGAAGATCTTTATCGGTCGAACCTCTATGTCAAGGATTCAGTTAATCCCGTATGCTGTTCCCTTTGTTCTTCGGTATGTTACTTGCCCGAGATTCGATCGTCGGTATCACTATACCTAGTTCAATCTCGTTACCGGCAAGTCTCTTTACTCGTTCCGTAATACAAGATCTCGTGGCTAACACTTTAGTCACATTGCTTGCAAGGCTCATTGTGATGTTGTATTACCGAGTGGGCCCTGAGATACCTCTCCGTCATACGGAGTAACAAATCCCAGTCTTGATCCATGCCAACCCAACAGACACCCTCGGAGATACCTGTAGAGCACCTTTATAGTCACCCAGTTACGTTGCGACGTTTGATACACACAAGGTATTCCTCCGGTGTCAGTGAGTTGCATGATCTCATGGTCAAAGGAACAGATACTTGACATGCAGAAAACAATAGCAATAAACTGACACGATCAAATGCTATGTTTACAGTTTGGGTCTTGTCCATCACATCATTCTCCTAATGATGTGATCCCGTTATCAAATGACATCTCATGTCCATGGCTAGGAAACCTTAACCATCTTTGATCAACAAGCTAGTCAACTAGAGGCTTACTAGGGACACAGTGTTGTCTATGTACCCACACATGTATTTGAGTTTCCAATCAATACAATTATAGCATGGATAATAAACGATTATCATGAACAAGGAAATATAATAATAACCAATTTATTATTGCCTCTAGGGCATATTTCCAACAAAACGGTGAACTTCGGGCCGGGCCTCCGTGTAAAACGCCCTATTTCCCAAGCCCGAGCCCGGCCCGAACTGCCAACCGGGCCTCGTTTCTGAGCCCGAACCCGGCCCGAACCTAAAGCCCGGCCCGGACCGGGTTTTTCGAGCCGGGCTCGGGCCGGGTCACCGGGCCGGGCTGCCCATGCCCACGTTTAGTTTGCACTATCATTGAAGATTTCCGCTGCGAGTTTATGAGGACTTGGCCATGAAGGTCATATTTGAGTAAGACGGTATGTACTGGATGTAAGACTCTTGTAATTTAGTTCATGTGTGTTCAGTGAGCAATGATCTCTGGGATCACTATACACGTGCATTCGGTGACTTCGACTTATGAGTCGGGGTCCCCACAGAGCTGGTATCAGAGCCATCCTGACGGTAGGAAGCCTTAGTTAGCATGGATGTTAGTTAGGACAAAAGCAGTGCCAGTTTTTGTTTTTTGCCTGTTTTTGGTTTTCTAGGAAATCTGTACCAAACGAAGTCCAAACGCTACAAAAAAAATTGACATTTTTTTTGGACAAAAGAGACCTAGGGAGCTTCGGGAGGAGTCAAGAAGCCAGACGAGGAGACGGCAAGGCAACAGGGCACGCCCAAGCGGGTAAGTGCACCCTGATGCCTTGTGGGCCCCTCGTGGCCCCATCTACCCTAATTCCACCTCCATAAGCTCTCTAAAATCGGGAAACCAACAAGGAGCCACCCAAAACACTTTTCCCGCCGCCGCAAGCCTCTGCTCCGACGAGAGGCCATCTGGAGACCTTTTCAAGTACTCTGTTGGAGGGGGAATCAACCACGGAGGCCATCCACATTCCACCTTGCTACCTCCATGATGATGTGTGAGTAGTCCTGCACAGACCTACGGGTCCATAGCTAGTACCTAGTGATACTTGTGATCTGCGTTGGGTTTTCCGTGAAGAGGAACGGGTAATTGCAGCACAAAGTGGGTAAGTATTTCCCTCAGTTATGAAACCAAGGTGTATCGAACCAATAGGAATATCAATCCTCAACCGTCTTTAGCGGCTGCACACAAATGAACAAAGAACTTGCACCCAACGCGGGCAAGAGGGTTGTCAATCCCCTTGATCTCGTTATTTGCAAGCAAATGAGTTGTATAGATAATTGTTGATAAATATAAATTGCTAAATAAAATAAAAGATAAATAAAGTTAGCAAGGTAATTGTAGCGTTAGTAAATATATAAGTGAATAGACCCAGGGGCCATAGTTTTCCCTGGCGGCATTTCTCATGTAGGCAGATACTGTGGGTAACAAATTACCGTTAGGCAATTGATAGAAAAGCGGATAGTTATGCGATTTTCACGGCAATGATCATGTGTATATAGGCATCACGTCCATAAACAAATAGGCCGACTCCTGCCTGCACCTATTACTATTACTCCACTCATCGACCGCTATCCAGCATGCATCTAGAGTATTAAGTAAAACAGAGTAATGCATGGAGAACGATGACATAATGTGGACAAAGTAAACTCAAGCAATATGAATGAACCCCATCATGTTATCCTTAGTAGCAACAACACAAAGATGCATCTTGTCCCCTGCTTCCTCGTTGGGATATAGAAACTCACCAGGTTGAACCTACCACAACGCACCACTCCCACCGATGAAATGTCAATCTACTTGGCCAAAGCACATCAATAGATCGGAGAGCATTACGAAGCTATAATGATCATGCAATTAAGAGACAATATATATCAGAGGTATCTGAAATAATTTTCATGAATAATCGGAACATAAACCCACAATTCATCGGATCCCAACAAAAAAACGCACAATACGATTACATTGGATAGATCAAAGCAAAGATGCGATGACCATTGTATTGAAGATCAAGAGATAGAGAGATTGCCATCTAGGTACTAGCTATGGACCCATAGGTCTGTGGTGAAACTACTCACACATCATCATGAGGGCAGCAAGGTTGATGAAGAGGCCCTCCGTGATCGATCCCCTCTCCGGCAGGGTGCCGGAACGGAGCTCCAGATGGCCTTGCGATGGAACAGAGACTTGCGGAGGCGGAAAAAGGGTTTCGGGATTGCCTCCAGGGTTTTTGCAATATTAGAGAATTATAGGCCAGAGAGGGACGTCGGGAGAGCCACGAGGGGGCCACCACATATCAGGGCGCCCCCCCCAGGGCGCGCCCTGGTGTGTGGTGGGGCCCTCGTGCGCCTCCCGACCTCCTTCCAAAGCTTCTAGGTCTTCTTTTGGTCCAGAAAAAATCATCAAAAAGTTACGTGGCAATTGGACTTCGTTTGGTACTGTAAATCTGAAAAGGCAAAACATGCAGAAAACAGCAACTGGCACTAGGCACTGGGTCAATAGGTTAGTGCTTAAAAATATTATATATTGGTAAATAAAGACCCAAAAAGTCTTCTTGAATGATAATATGTCAGCATGGAACAATAAAAAATTATAGATACGTTGGAGACATATCAAGCATCCCCAAGCTTAATTTCTACTCGTCCTCGAGTAGGTAGATGATAAAAACAGATTTTTTTTATGTGACATGCTATCCATTATGTAATCTTATGCATGTATGTTCATTGAGAAAAGATGAATCAACAAATATTAACATAGCAATAATTAAAATGTAAGAAACAGAATTATCAATCCTTAAAAGTATACGATCCTTAAGAAATGTTTACCCCCCCCCCATTCATCTTATTATATTAGCAAGGCATGGCTCCATCTTCACCACATTAATACAAATGTTAAGCACCACGGTGTCCAAGTCTGGAAATTAGATCGTAAATTTTCAATATGCATCAACTTTTTATTCTTCACGCAATACATGAGCGTGAGCCATTGGACATAGCATTTAAGTGGAATAGAGTATGGTGGTAGATATCAAAGGGGTAAAAAGTGGAGAAGATTGTCTCACATCAACTAGGCGTACCAACGGGTTATTGACATGCCCATCGATAGATGTCAATGCAAGGAGTAGGGATTGCCATGCAAATGATGCACTAGAGTTATAAGTGTATGAAAGCTCAAATGAAGCTAAGTGGGGTGTGCATCCAACTTGCTTGCTCATGAAGAACTTGGGCATTTGAGGAAGCCCGTCATAGGAATATACAAGCCAAGTTTGTAAATTGAATAAGTGATTCCCACTAGCATATGAAAATGATATATCATGGGTCTCTCTACATGACGAGCATGGTGCCACTTTGAGGCACAAGTGTGGTAAAAGATAGTAGCAAAGTCCCTTCTCTCATTTTCTCTCATTTTTTTGAATGGATGGTGGACTCATTTGGCCTCCCCCATCTTTATTTTTCGTCCGGAATCTCATCTCGACTTGTGGGAGAATCATTGTCTCCATCATTCTTTTCCTCACTGGGACAATGCTCTAATAATGATGATCATCACACTTTTATTTACTTACAACTCGATACGGAGAACTGATATGAAGATATGACTATGTATGAATGCCTCTGGCAGTGTACCAGGACTAGCGTGACATGTATCAAAAATATGATGAACGGTGGCTTTGCCACAAATACTATGTCAGCTCTATATGATCATGCAAAGCAATATGACGATGAACGAACTAGTCATGTGAACTGGCGATGGAATTTGCATGGCAATATATCTTGGAATAGCTATGGAAATGCCATGATAGGTAGGTATGGTGGCTGTTTTGAGGAAGATATAATAAGGCTTATGTGCAACAGAGCGTGTCATGTCACGGAGTTTAGATGCACTGGTGAAAGTTGCACCGATCCTCGAGGTGAGAACGGGCTATGCACGGTACCGAAGAGGCTAGAAAATATGCGAAGGTGAGATTGCGTATGTCCATGGTTTCACATTAGTCATAAAGAACTCATATACTTATTGCAAAGTTTTATTAGTTTATCATAAATCAAAGTACTACACGCATGCCCCGAGGGAAGAGGTTGGTAGGAGTTAACCATCGCGCTCTTCTGACCCGAAACAACACTAGGATATCAACGAGGAATAGAAATGCTCACACATCATCACCATGCCTCTTTAATTTTTAGATGAACAAAAGGGTCAACCTCTCTTAATATCGACACTTCTACCGTTTAACAGTTATGAACTCACACCTATTTCATATTACCACATCAATATCATTGACCCACAATTTCTTTATATGTGCTACATGATGGTTTTGATTATCACTCGTTGAATACCTAATATTCTTCGACTAGTCTTATGACCCATGCAAATTACCGTAACTATTTATTAACTCTCAAACAAATATAAGTGAATAACGAGAGTGAAATTATATCTATAAAATCTACACGCCACCGTGCTCAAAAAGATATAAGTGAAGTACTAGAGCAACTGCTAAGCTCAAAAGATATAAGTGAAGCACATAGAGTATTCTAACAAATTATGATGAAGGTGTGTCTCTCTTAAATAGGTGTGTACAACAAACAATGATTGTGGCAAACTTAAAGTAAAAGCAAACGACGCTCCAAGCAAAACTCATATCATGTGACGAATAAAAATATAGCTTCTAGTGACATACCGGTGGATTTGGGACGAAAGAGGGGATGCCTTCCGGGGCATCCCCAAGCTTAGATGCTTGAGTATCCTTTAAAATTTTACCTTGGGGTGCCTTGGGAATCCCCAAGATTAGGCTCTTGCTACTCCTTATTCCTTTGTCCATCATGATAACACCCAATACTTGAAAACTTCAATCACACAAAACTCAACAAAACTTCGTGAGATCCATTGGTATAAGAAACATATTGCATACTTTAGGTACTGTTATAAATAGATTCCAATTTCATAAATGCATAATAGGTATTGTATTATAACTTCTCCATGGCTTATACCCCCTATACAATCCATAGCATAATCAAAACAAGCAACTATGCAAGCAAAAATAGAATCTGTCTAAAACAGAACAGTTTGTATAAATCTGTAGAGAACCTATACTTATGTAACTCTAAAAATTCTGAAAATTTATTAAAATCTCTAAAATATGTATAGAAATACTGTGTAAAAATTTCAGATCACTATCACGCTCGAGAAAAAATAATGAAAATTCATGTACTGGAGTCAAAAGTTTTTGTTTTGTTTCAGCATCGATTCTACTCATCTTCTGAGTCATCCCAAAGGATTTACTTGGCACAAACACTAATTTAAACAAAAAAACATAATAATTACAGAGGAAATAATCATGTTATTAAAAATAAATAGAAAGTTTAAAGCAAAAATTTAAAGATAACTATTGGGTTGCCTCCCAACAAGCGCTATTGTTTTATGCCCCTAGCTAGGCATAATGCATAGTTTCAAGTATTGTAATATCCACGGAAACGATCCGTTATACTATAATCATATTCCCTTCTTTCAGCAGCAAGTTTTTTAATAGGTAAGCAAAAATAATTGAAGGGACTAAACTTCACAACACAAGGATCCGAGAGATCTATTTCAGGAGGAACATGAGGCTCTTCTTTAGGTTTCTCATAGGTGATAACCATTTCCTCATTGTAAAGATTTTGATGAAGGTATTTTCTTAATTCTGTCTCAAGCTCATAACCCATTCAAAGTTTTGGTATAGCAAATTGATCGTTATGTTTAGAGATTTTATCAACTAGGACATTAGGTGGAACCTTCTTTCTAAGGTTTCCATCATAAGCAGCATAGTCCGTGGATCTTAGTTTTCTTATACCTTCCAACTCATAAAGGATTCCTTCTATTGGTGGGCAATCACAATTGACCCTATAGTAAGAAAATATATCACTAGCCTCTTGCATGATATTGCCAAATTCTTGAACAAGAAATATAGTGGCTAGACGCTTAGTAGGAGCTTCTTGGATATTAGAGAATTCTAGAAACAACCATTGTATGAAAGGATGCATATGGACAAATTGTCTTTCCAATTGTGCTATAAGCATAGATATAGCATCCGCATAACTTGTAGTTCTAGTAACAATGGAACCACCCATCAATGGTAATGACCCCGCACAAGTGAAAAAATCTTGAATCACACTCTTGCCAATAATATTTCCACTACCTATACGAAGTTTCTTTGTTTGCATAGTGGGTTCACTTTTAGAAGGATCATCATCCGCAGGATTATCAAGTTTTTCCTTAGCAACTTCATCAAAATTTCTTTTAGCATTATTAGCACAAGGTGAAGTTGGGTCTTCAAGCGCTTCCGCACTAGCGGCGGAAACACCACTAATTTCAAAATCAAACATGATAGCAACTGCAAGCAAGCAAAAGAGCAAACTAGTAACAAGCAAAGGTAAATATTTTCGTATTTTTGATTTTTATGAGACAAGCTAAATATAACAGAAAATAAAAAGATAAACAAGTGAATGAAAATTTGTGTGAAGTTACTTGATAGTTGATGATGATATTCCCCGGCAACGGTGCTAGAAATCCTTCCTGATACTTGTGATCTGCGTTGGGTTTTCTGTGAAGAGGAACGGGTAATTGCAGCACAAAGTGGGTAAGTATTTCCCTCAGTTATGAAACCAAGGTTTATCGAACCAATAGGAATATCAATCCTCAACCGTCTTCACCGGCTGCACACAAACGAACAAACAACTTGCACCCAACGCGGGCAAGAGGGTTGTCAATTCCCTTGATCTCGTTATTTGCAAGCAAATGAGTTGTGTAGATAACTATTGATAAATATAAATTGCAAAATAAAATAAAAGATAAATAAAGGCAGCAAGGTAATTGTAGCGTTAGTAAATATATAAGTGAATCGATCTGGGGGCCATAGTTTTCCCTAGCGGCATCTCTCATGTAGGCAGCATACGGTGGGTAACAAATTACTGTTCGGCAATTGATAGAAAAACAGATAGTTATGCGATTTTCACAGCAATGATCATGTGTATATAGGCATCACGTCCATAAACAAATAGGCCGACTCCTCCCTGCACCTATTACTATTACTCCACTCATCGACCGCTATCCAGCATGCATCTAGAGTATTAAGTAAAACAGAGTAATGCATGGAGAACGATGACATGTGATACGTCTCCAACATATCTATAATTTTTTATTGTTCCATGCTATTATATTATCTGTTTTGGATGTTTTATATGCATTAATATGCTATTTTAGATTATTTTTGGGACTAACCTATTAACCTAGAGCCCAGTGCCAGTTTTTGTTTTCCCCTGTTTTTGAGTTTTACAAAAAAGGAATATCAAACGGAGTCCAAACGGAATAAAACTTTCGTGATGATTTTTCTTGGACCAGAAGACATCTAGAAGACCTGGAGAGGAGGTCAGAAGACCTGGCAGCAGACGACAAGCCGCCAGGGCGCGCCCTAGGGGGACGCGCCCCCTGGCTTGTGGGTCCCCTACAGGCCTTCTAACCCTAACTCTTCGCCTATATATTCCCATATATTCCCAAACCATCAGAGGGAGCCACAAAAATACTTTTCCGCCGCCGCAACCTTCTGTTCTCGTGAGATCCCATCTTGGGGCCTTTTCCGGTAATCTGCCGGAGGGGGATTCGATCACGGAGGGCTTCTACATCAACTCCATTGCTCCTCCGATGAAGCGTGAGTAGTCTACCTCATACCTACGGGTCCATAGCTAGTAGCTAGATGGCCTTTTCTCTCTCTCCGATCCTCAATATCATGTTCTCCTCGATGTTCTTGGAGATCTATCCAATGTAATCTTCTTTTGCGGTGTGTTTGTCGAGATCCGATGAATTGTGGATTTATGATCAGATTATCTATGAATATTATTTGAATCTTCTCTGAATTCTTATATGCATGATTTCATATCTTTGTATTTCTCTTCGAGTTATTGGTTTGGTTTGGCCAACTAGATCGGTAGTTCTTGCAATGGGAGAGGTGCTTAGTTTTGGGTTCAATCTTGCGGTGTCCTCACCCAGTGACAAAGTAGGGGTAGCGAGGCACGTATTTGTATTGTTGCCATCAAGGATAAAAAGGTGGGGTTTTCATCATATTGCTTGAGTTTATCCCTCTACATCATGTCATCTTACTTAAGGCGTTACTCTGTTCTTTATGAACTTAATACTCTAGATGCATGCAGGAGTCGGTCAATGTGTGGAGTAATAGTAGTAGAAGCAGAATCGTTTCCGTCTACTTGACACGGACGTGATGCCTATATGCATAATCATTGCCTTGGATATCATCATAACTTTGCGCTTTTCTATCAATTGCTCGACAGTAATTTGTTTACCCACCGTATTATTTTCCTTCAAGAGAGAAGCCTCTAGTGAAACCTATGGCCCCCGGGTCTATTTTCCATTATATATTTTCAGATCTATAAACCAAAAATACCTTGCTTCAATTTTATTTTATTTTATTTAGTTTTACTTTTAGTAATCTTTTATATCTATCTCTATCAGATCTCATCCTTGCAAGTGACCGTGAAGGGATTGACAACCCCTTTATAGCGTTGGGTGCAAGTGTTTGATTGTTTGTGCAGGTGCACAGATTGGGGCCTTGCTTGTACCTCCTACTGGATTGATACCTTGGTTCTCAAAACTGAGGGAAATACTTATCTCTACTTTGCTGCATCACCATTTCCTCTTCAAGGGAAAAACCAACGCAAGCTCAAGAAGTAGCAGGAAGAATTTCTGGCGCCGTTGCCGGGGAGGATACATAGCAAGTCAAGACAAGAACCCTCCCATCAACTTGCCAATTTCTAGAGCCGTTGCCAGGGAGGATACATAGCAAGTCAAGACAAGAACTCTCCCGTCAACTTGCCAATTTCTGGCGTGGTTGCCGGAGAGGTCTGCATCAAGCCCACCAAGTACCCATCATAAACTCATCTCTTGCATTTACATTATTTGCCATTTGCCTCTCGTTTTCCTCTCCCCCACTTCTAAAACGATTTTCAGAAAAAACCAAAAAGATTTGCCTTTTTATTCGCCCTTCTTTCGTTCGTCTTTTCGTTTGCTTTTTGTTTGCTTGTGTGCTAGATTGCTTGCTTTGTCACGATGACTCAAGAGAATGCCAAGTTGTGTGACTTCTCCGATACTAATAATAATGACTTTATTAGTACTCCGATTGCTCCCGCCTCTAGTGCGGAATCTTATGAAATTAATGCCGCTTTGCTGAATCATGTTATGAAAGAACAATTTTCCGGCCTTCCTAGTGAAGATACCGCATCCCATCTAAATACTTTCGTTGAATTGTGTGATATGCAAAAGAAGAAAGATGTGGATAATGACATTGTTAAATTGAATCTATTTCCGTTCTCACTACGAGATCGTGCTAAAACTTGGTTTACATCTTTGCCTAAAAATAGTATTGATTCATGGAATAAGTGTAAAGATGATTTTATTTCCAAGTACTTTCCGCCCGCTAAGATCATCTCCCTTAGGAATGATATAATGAATTTTAAGCAACTTGATCATGAGCATGTTGCACAATCTTGGGAGAGGATGAAATTAATGATTAGAAATTGTCCCGCGCATGGTTTGAGTTTATGGATGATTATAGAAAAAAATTATGTGGATTGAATTTTGCATCTAGAAATCTTTTAGATTCCGCCACGGGTGATACTTTTATGGAAATCACATTAGGAGAAGCTACTACACTCCTAGATAATATTATGGCAAATTACTCTCAATGGCATACCGAAAGATCTCCTACTAGTAAAAAGGTGCATGCAATTGAAGAAATAAATACTTTGAGTGGAAAGATGGATGAATTAATGAAATTGTTTGGTAGTAAGAGTGCTCCTATTGATCCTAATGATATGCCTTTGTATTATTTGATTGGAAATAATAATGAATCTATGGACGTGAATTTTGTTGGTAGGAACAATTTTGGTAATAATGCGTATAGAGGTAATTTCAACCCTAGGCCGTTTCCTAGTAATTCCTCTAATAATTATGGTAATTCCTACAACAATTCTTATGAAAATTATAATAAGATGCCCTCTGATCTTAAGAATAATATTAAAGAATTTATTAGTTCGCAAAAGGTTTTCAATGCTATGTTTGAAGAAAAATTGCTCAAGATTGATGATTTGGCTAGGAACATTGACAAAATTTCTCTTGAGATTGATTCTTTAAAAATTAGATCTATTCCACCCAAGCATGATATTAATGGGTCTCTAAAAGCTATGAGAATTTCTATGGATGAATGTAAAGAAAGAACCGCTAGGATGCGTGCTAAGCGAGAATTGTTAGTAAAAGCGTGTTCTTCGATTTCTCGTGAAAATAATGATGAAGATCTTAAAGTGATTGATGTGACTCCTATTGAATCTTTGTTTTCTAATATAAATCTTGATAAAGATGGGACTGGAGATAAGTCAACTTTAATTAGAAGGTGTCCCAATGATTCGGAGTTTATAGATCTTGATGCAAAAATTGATAAAAGAAGGATTGAAGAGGTCAAAACCTTAAGTAGTAATGAACCCACTCCTTTGGATTTCAAGGATTTTAATTATGATAATTGTTCTTTGACAGATTTTATTTCCTTGTTGCAATCCATGTTGAATTCCCCTCATGCTTATAATCAAAATAAAGCTTTTACTAAACATATCGTTGATGCTATGATGAAATCCTTTGAAGAAAAACTTGAGTTGGAAGTTTCTATACCTAGAAAGCTTTATGATGAGTGGGAACCTAGTATTAAGATTAAAATTAAATATTATGAGTGCCATGCTTTGTGTGATTTGTGTGCTAGCGTTTCTACTATTCCGAAAACTTTATGTGATGTGCTAGGTTTCCGTGAATTTGATGATTGCTCCTTAAATTTGCATCTTGCGGATTCCACTATAAAGAAACCTATGGGAAGGATTAATGATGTTCTTATTGTTGCAAATAGGAATTATGTGCCCGTAGATTTCATTGTTCTTGATATAGATTGCAATCCTACATGTCCTATTATTCTTGGTAGACCTTTCCTTAGAACGATTGGTGCAATTATTGTTATGAAAGAAGGAAACATTAGATTTAAATTTCCCTTAAGGAAGGGCATGGAACACTTCCCAAGAAAGAAAATTAAATTACCATATAAATCTATTATGAGAGCTACTTATGGATTGCATACCAAAGATGATAATACCTAGATCTATTGCGTTATGCCTAGCTAGGGGCGTTAAACAATAGCGCTTGTTGGGAGGCAACCCAATTTTATTTTTATGTTTTTTGTTTTGTTTCTGTTCTTGAATAAATTACACATTATTACCTCTGTAGTAATTGTGTTTTAGTGTTTTAATTAGTGTTTGTGCCAAGTAAGACCTTTCGGATGGTCTACTGTGATAGTTAATTTGATCCTGCTGAAAAACAGAAACTTTGACGCCCAGTCGAGGAATTTTATAAATTCACAGAAGCGTCAATTGGATCTGAATTTATTACACAAGATTGATATACAAATTTCCCAGATTTTCCTAATGTTTCAGAATTTTTAGAGTTACAGAAGTATTCGAAGTTTACAGATTGCTACAGACTGTTCTGTTTTAAACAGATTCTGTTTTCTATGTGTTGTTTGCTTATTTTGATGAATCTATGGGTAGTATCGGGGGGTATGAACCATGTACAAGTTGGAATACAGTAGATATTACACAAATATAAATAAAGAATGAGTTCACAATAGTACCTAAAGTGGTGATTTTATTTGCTTATACTAACGGATCTCACGAGTTTTCTGTTGAGTTTTGTGTTGTGAAGTTTTCAAGTTTTGGGTAAAGATTTGATGGACTATGGAATAAGGAGTGGCAAGAGCCTAAGCTTGGGGATGCCCAAGGCACCCCAAGGTAATATTCAAGGACAACCAAGAGCCTAAGCTTGGGTATGCCCCGGAAGGCATCCCCTCTTTCGTCTTCAATCCATCGGTAAATTTACTTGAGGCTATATTTTTATTCACCACATGATATGTGTTTTGCTTGGAGCGTCTTGTATGATATGAGTCTTTGCTTTTTAGTTTGCCACAATCATCCTTGCTGTACACACTTTTTGAGAGGGACACACATGAATCGTGAATTTATTAGAATACTCTATGTGCTTCACTTATATCTTTTGAGCTAGGCAATATGCTCTAGTGCTTCACTTATATCTTTTTAGAGCACGGCGGTGGCTTTATTTTATAGAAATTGTTGAACTCTCTTGCTCCACTTATATTATTTTGAGAGTCTCTAAACATCATGGTAATTTGTTTAGGTTATGAATTTAGTCCTAATATGATGGGCATCCAAGAGAGATATAATAAAAACTTTCATATAAAAGTGCATTGAATACTATGAGAAGTTTGATTCCTTATGATTGTTTTGAGATATAAAGATTGTAATATTAGAGACATGCTAGTGAGTAATTTTGAATTGGTAGAACTACTTGTGTTAAAGTTTGTGATTCCCGTAGCATGCACGTATGGTGAACCGTTATGTGACGAAGTCGGAGCATGATTTATTTATTGATTGCCTTCCTTTGTGTGGAGGTCGGGATCGCGCGATGGTTAACTCCTACCAACCCTTCCCCTAGGAGCATGCGTGTAGTACTTTGTTTTGATGACTAATAGACTTTTGCAATAAGTATGTGAGTTCTTTATGACTAATGTTGAGTCCATGGATTATACGCACTCTCACCCTTCCACCTTTGCTAGCCTCTCTAGTACCGCGCAACTTTCGCCGGTGCATTAAACCCACCTTCCTCAAAACAGCCACCATATACCTTCCTCAAAACAGCCACCATACCTACCTATTATGGCATTTCCATAGCCATTCCGAGATATATTGCCATGCAACTTCCACCGTTCCGTTTATTAAGACACGCACCATCATTGTCATATTGCTTAGCATGATCGTAAGATAGCTAGCATGATGATGTCATTGCTATGCTAGATCATTGCATATCCCGGAACACCGCCGGAGGCATTCATATAGAGTCATATCTTGTTCTAGTATCGAGTTGTAAATTTTGAGTTGTAAGGAAATAAAAGTGTGATGATCATCATTATAGAGCATTGTCCCGTGTGAGGAAAGGACGATGGAAACTATGATTCCCCCACAAGTCGGGATGAGTCTCCGGACTTTATGAAAAATAAAATATGCCAGAGAAGCCCAAGTAAAAAAGAGAGGCCAAAGAAGCCCACCAAAAGAAAAAAAAGAGAAAATAAAAAAAATGAGAGAAAAGAGAGAAGGGGCAATGCTACTATCCTTTTTCCACACTTGTGCTTCAAAGTAGCACCATGATCTTCTGATAGAGAGTCTCCTATATTGACACTTTCATATACTAGTGGGAATTTTTCATTATAGAACTTGGCTTGTATATTCCAATGATGGGCTTACTCAAATTGCCCTAGGTCTTCGTGAGCAAGCAAGTTGGATGCACACCCACTTAGTTTCTTTTTTGAGCTTTCATACACTTATAGCTCTAGTGCATCCGTTGCATGGCAATCCCTACTCACTCACATTGATATCTATTGATGGGCATCTCCATAGCCCGTTGATATGCCTAGTTCGTGTGAGACTATCTCCTTCTTTTGTCTTCTTCACAACCACCATATTCTATTCCACCTATAGTGCTATGTCCATGGCTCGCGCTCATGTATGCGTGAGAGTTGAAAAGTTTGAAAATACTAAAGTATGAAACAATTGCTTGGCTAAAACCGGGGTTGTGCATGATTTAATACTTTGTGTGATGAAGATGGAGCATAGCATGAATATATGATTTTGTAGGGATAACTTTCTTTGGCCATGTTATTTTGAGAAGACACGATTGCTTTATTAGTATGCTAGAAGTATTATTGTTTTTATGTCAACATTAAACTTTTGTTTTGAATCTTATGGATCTGAATATTCATGCCACAAGAAAGAAAATTACATGGATAAATATGTTAGGTAGCATTCCACATCAAAAATTCTGTTTTTATCATTTACCTACTCGAGGACGAGCAGGAATTAAGCTTGGGGATGCTTGATACGTCTCCAACGTATCTATAATTTTTGATTGTTCCATGCTATTATATTATTTGTTTTGGATGTTTTATATGCATTAATATGCTATTTTATATTATTTTTGGGACTAACCTATTAACCTAGAGCCCAGTGCCAGTTTCTGTTTTTTTCCCTGTTTTTGAGTTTTACAAAAAAGGAATATCAAACGCAGTCCAAACGGAATAAAACTTTCGTGATGATTTTTCTTGGACCAGAAGACATCAAAAAGACCTAGAGAGAAGGTCAGAAGACCTGGCAGCAGACGACAAGTCGTCAGGGCGCGCCCCCTGGCTTGTGGGTCCCCTGCAGGCCTTCTAACCCTAACTCTTCGCCTATATATTCCCATATATTCCCAAACCATCAGAGGGAGCCACAAAAATACTTTTCCGCCGCCGCAACCTTCTGTTCTCGTGAGATCCCATCTTGGGGCCTTTTCCGGTAATCTGCCGGAGGGGGATTCGATCACGGAGGGCTTCTACATCAACTCCATTGCTCCTCCGATGAAGCATGAGTAGTCTACCTCAGACCTACGGGTCCATAGCTAGTAGCTAGATGGCCTTTTCTCTCTCTCCGATCCTCAATATCATGTTCTCCTCGATGTTCTTGGAGATCTATCCAATGTAATCTTCTTTTGCGGTGTGTTTGTCGAGATCCGATGAATTGTGGATTTATGATCAGATTATCTATGAATATTATTTGAATCTTCTCTGAATTCTTATATGCATGATTTCATATCTTTGTATTTCTCTTCGAGTTATTGGTTTGGTTTGGCCAACTAGATCGGTAGTTCTTGCAATGGGAGAGGTGCTTAGTTTTGGATTCAATCTTGCGGTGTCCTCACCCAGTGACAAAGTAGGGGTAGCGAGGCACGTATTTGTATTGTTGCCATCAAGGATAAAAAGGTGGGGTTTTCATCATATTGCTTGAGTTTATCCCTCTACATCATGTCATCTTACTTAAGGCGTTACTCTGTTCTTTATGAACTTAATACTCTAGATGCAGGCAGGAGTCGGTCGATGTGTGGAGTAATAGTAGTAGATGCAAAATCGTTTCAGTCTACTTGACACGGACGTGATGCCTATATGCATAATCATTGCCTTGGATATCGTCATAACTATGCGCTTTTCTATCAATTGCTCGACAGTAATTTGTTCACCTACCGTATTATTTTCCTTCAAGAGAGAAGCCTCTAGTGAAACCTATGGCCCCCGGGTCTATTTTCCATATTATATTTTCAGATCTATAAACCAAAAATACCAAAAATACCTTGCTGGAATTTTATTTTATTTTATTTAGTTTTACTTTTAATAATCTTTTATATCTATCTCTATCAGATCTCATCCTTGCAAGTGACCGTGAAGGGATTGACAACCCCTTTATAGCGTTGGGTGCAAGTGTTTGATTGTTTGTGCAGGTGCATAGATTGGGGCCTTGCTTGTACCTCCTACTGGATTGATACCTTGGTTCTCAAAACTGAGGGAAATACTTATCTCTACTTTGCTGCATCACCCTTTCCTCTTCAAGGGAAAAACCAACGCAAGCTCAAGAAGTAGCAACATGATGTAGACAAAGTAAACTCAAGCAATATGAATGAACCACATCGTGTTATCCTTAGTAGCAACAACACAAAGATGCATCTTGTCCCCTACTTCGTCACTGGGTTATAGAAACTTGCCAGGTTGAACCTACCACAACGCACCACTCCCACCGATGAAATATCAATCTACTTGGCCAAAGCACATCAATAGATCGGAGAGCATTACGAAGCTATAATGATCATGCAATTAAGAGACAATACATATCAGAGGTATCTGAAATACTTTTCATGAATAATCTGAACATAAACCCACAATTCATCGGATCCCAACAAAAAAACCACACAATAGGATTACATTGGATAGATCAAAGCGAAGATGCGATGACCATTGTATTGAAGATCAAGAGATAGAGAGATTGCCATCTAGGTACTAGCTATGGACCCGTAGGTCTGTGGTAAACTACTCACACATCATCATGAGGGCAGCAAGGTTGATGAAGAGGCCCTCCGTGATCGATCCCCCCTCCGGCAGGGTGCCGGAACGGAGCTCCAAATGGCATCGCGATGGAACAGAGACTTGTGGCGGCGGAAAAAGGGTTTCGGGACTGCCTCCAGGGTTTTTGCAAAATTAGAGAATTTATAGGCCAGAGAGGGACGTCAGGAGAGCCACGAGGGGGCCACCACATATCAGGGCGCATCCCCAGGGCGCGGGATGCGCCCTGATGTGTGGTGGGGCCCTCGTGCGCCTCCCGACCTCCTTCCAAAGCTTCTAGGTCTTCTTTTGGTCCATAAAAAACATCAAAAAGTTACGTGGAAATTGGACTTTGTTTGGTACTGTAAACCTGAAAAGGCAAAAACATGCAGAAAACAACAACTGGCACTGGGCATTGGGTCAATAGGTTAGTGCTCAAAAATATTATAAATTGGTAAATAAAGACCCCAAAAGTATCCTAGAATGATAATATATCGGCATGGAACAATCAAAAATTATATATACGTTGGAGACGTATCACCTAGATGGCTTCTTCTCTCTCTTTGATCTTTAACAGAAAGTTCACCGTGATTCCCGTGATGATCTATCCGATGGAATCTTCTTTTGCGGTGTGTTTGTTGGGGTCCGATGAATTGCGGGTTTATGATAAGATTAATCATTGAAAGTAATTGAGTCTCCTCTGAATTCTATTATGCATAATTATTATAGGTTCGTATTTCTCTCCGATCTACTGGTTTGGTTTGGCCAACTAGATTGATTTATCTTCACTGGGAGTGGTGCGTTGTAGTGGGTTCAATCTTGCGGTGCTCTATATCCTCGAGACAGAAGGGGAAAAGACATGTATTTGTATTGTTGTCATTAAGGATAAAATGACGGGATCTAAACATCTTGCTTGTCTTATTTTGTCTACATCATGTCACCTTGCTCCAAGCATTACTCTGTTTGTTATGAACTTAATACCTAGATAGGCAAGCATATAAGCGCTCTCGTAGTGGAGAAATAGTAGTAGATGTAGAATTTTTTGGTCTACTTGTTTATGGACTTGATGCCTATATACATGATTATTGTCGTGAATAACATATCATAACTATGTGTAATACCGTCAATTGCCCAACAGTAATTTGTCTACCATCGTATGTTATTTTCAAGAGAGAAGCCTCTAGCGAACACTATGGCCCTCGGGTCTACCTAAACAAAAATATAAGAACTCCTAAATTACCTCTCTGCCTTTTATTATTTGTTTTTACTTTTATCATTTGCAATTCTATCAAGATTTAATCCTTGCAAGTAACGAGTTCGAGGGGCTTGACAACCCTCTTGCCCGTGTTGGGTGCAAGTGTTTGGTTTTGTGTGTTTAGGTGCTGTTGAAAGGAATTTGCTTGGTTCTCCTATTGGTTCGATAACCTTGGTTCTCACTGCGGGAAATACTTATCTCTATTGTACCGCATCTCCTCTCCTCTTCGGGGAAAATCCCAACGCAGCTCACAAGTAGCAGGAAGAATTTCTGGCGCTGTTGCCGGGGAGACATCATCAAATTCTCGTCAGGTCCCTACACATAAATTATATTTCACTTGTTCTTCTTTTTATTTGTTTTTATATTTTACTTTATAAAAAAATCAAAAATACAAAAATATTTCTATTTTCTTGTTTACTTAGTTATCTAGTTTACTTGATTACTTGTTTGTTTACTTGCTTGCTTGCTAGTTTACTGTCGGGGCCGGATTTCGGGAACACACTATTCCCAGAAATTAACCCCTCGTGTCATCACTAGCCCCAGGATTTTCTGTTTGCTGGTGGACACTTCCTCGATACAGAATTCCAAGCAATTACAAGAATTGGATACAAGACCGTAAAGGTCCAATGTTACAATAATGACTCTGGTGAGGGATGACGGAAGCGACTCATGGTTCTCCAACGTCGATGGGGCTCCATTCCCACAGGAACGGCTGACCTGGATAACTCCTATCCCGCGTGGCTACTATCCTAGGCTCCGCATGGATGTCGTCATAATACTCTTTTGACCTGGCCAATGAAATAACCAGGGACAAGCCAGTGAGTACGTTTGAATGTACTCGCAAACATTATGGACAAATGATATACCAAATGCTGCAGATAATATATGATCATGGTGAACTAAACTATTTGCTTATGCTCATGCTAGACTATATTATATGCATGCTGACAGGAATTAAATCATGGCATGATGACATATTAGCATGTGCAGAAGTAACGTGTTAGTGACAAACAAAGAAGATTGATGGAAAATCGGACGAGACAGAACCATCCAAGAATCCAAAGAAAATATAAAAGAAATGTCGGTTGGATGTCAAGTGACACCACGGTAGGTCTTGAAGAGAAATGCCAAACGGGTGTCTAAAAGAGTAATCGGACGAGACAGAACCATCTGAGAACTCAAGCGACGCCATGAGAGGTCTTGAAAAGAAATGCCATTTGGGTGTCCACAAGAGTAGTGGCGAGATAGAACCGCCTAAGATCTCGAGGGACGCCACGAGAGGTCTTGAAAATAAAACCGAATGCCCGGGGTAGTCTAGCCAACCCCTGAGACACTCAGGAAATAAAATTAAGAGAAACGGGTTAGTCCACAATAATAATCATAGCATCAATATTATTCATGATAACATCAGCCGTAGTAGTAATTATTCTGCAAAATAAACCATGCGCAATTTTAATCATTTCCTCCGGAGACCGACTCTAAGACCGACACTTGACCAACCCAGACTGTAGTCCTTAACCGCGGACACGGCTATTCGAATAGATATAACTCTGCAGAGGGTGTACTCTTTACCACAAGTAAAGGATTTCTTTAGCCAACACCGAGACGCTGACTAATTCCCATTACGGTCTTTAGGTTGAAACACACCTAACCAGCACACACCAGCTTAACCGTCTGGATGCCAGGAATCACCCAGGGTATCTGTTCGGTAAAACTCTAAGACGGGGAGACCAACGTCCTGCATGGGATCACTATTCATACGCGCGGATTACAAGGGGGACTCCCTCTCGGCTACCAGCCGGAAACACCCATGCCCTCTGACCCGATGACAGGATTTAGTCCACGGCCGCGGAAACCCTCATCGTGGCCCTCTATGTGGTGTGTGCACGGAAAGGGGTTATCAACTTACTGAACCATACCCCACCTGAGGCAGGGACAAGTGGCAGCACGAATCAAGTATGGGGGTTACCGGTGACAAGACTCGATCTACGGTCGACTCAGGAGGTGTTACTTATTATCACCGGCATGCTCCACAAATATTACGTGACACCACCATGTCAAATATGTCCCGTGCCCACCGGCACGTCCAAGGCAGGAGCACACTCCTGGATTCTCACAACTTATGCATGTCAGAACTTGAGTGGAATACATGCAATAGAAAAATATATTCATGACAATGCATTCATGCAATATTACTACCCATATGCAATTTCTATTAAAATTATCAAAACCATGCTTCAAATATTCTAGCTAGCTATTATCAAACATCCACCATATCAAGTGTTCAAAAAATGCTTGTCTTCAATGTGTGGAGGGGTAGGGTGCATCACAAAACTTTTGAAAGTTTACTTCCTCTCCCATTCCCTATTTTGAAAATATTTGAATTAACACACAATTCAAAAACAGTACAAAAAGTTGTCTTAAATATTTTTCCAATAAATCCTAAAATAAACTAGGTGAAATTTTAGAGAGGTAGGAAAAAGAATCAAATTCATTGGAGTTTTGGTTTAAAACTTATAACCAGTCAAAGTTAGGTCAACTTTGTTTTTAAATAAAAGGTTATAAAAGAAAACGGTTCGGCATGGAATGCGCTTACTCGAACTTGAAAGTGTACTTCCAGGAAACACGCCTTCCCTGATGGAAAACGCCTCCTGAGGGGGTTGCGCCATCGGCGGCTCGGCTGGCTCACCGACAGGTGGGGACCACCTGTCGGGTTCGTCTCCCTCCCTACGCGCGCCTGGACAGAGAGCAGAGGGCCGGTCCCGGCGACGATTGCCGGCGCTAGGGGGCATCATCTCTGGCACTCGAGCTACCCACGTGATCAGGGGAGTGGGCTGCATTGGATGGAGGTGGTGGGAGGCGCTGGGGAGCTCGAAGTCGAGCACTACTCCATCCATGGCGGAGGGGCTTTCGGCCATGAAAGGGGCTTGGTATTTCCTGGCTCCTGGAAGAAATTGGAGGCAGGAATGGGTCCCTGGGGTCGAAGGTGAGCTATTGGTGAAGAAATCGGGAAGGGGGAAGCTCTGGAGAGGTGGGGAGCTTCAAGGCGAGGGCGGCGGCAGTAGCTACCGGAGACGAGGCAAATGGCCATCTCTGGTTGTGTAGCTGCTCGGGGAGGTGGCTAGGGGAGAGTGAGACGATCCTGTGAAGCGAGACGAGCTCGGGGATGGGAATTTATAGCGTGGCAAGGTAGTTCCATGGCTTCCCGAAGAAGTCACGACGGCGGAGGCCATTGATGGCAGTAGGAGGAGGCCGTTGAGGCTGGTGGTGGTCGGTGAGGTCGGTGCCGGCCCGTGTTAATGCTAGGGTGTGCTGGCCGGCTCAGAGGTGAGCCACGCGTCGCGGACGGTGCCGTACCTGAGTGGAAGTCGTCGGCGACGGCTCGGGATGGTGGTGGTCGGCACTAGGGACCAAGGGAAGGTGTCGGCGAGCTCCTGGGCGGTCGGGCTAATCCAGAGGAAGATCAGGACGAGAGGGGGAGGCAGCAGAGCGGCGGCAGCAGCTCGATGCTAGTGGCTGCAATACACGCACTCTAGCTGCGTCCAGTGCACGCATGCGGGGTGCTCGGCCAAATGCCAGAGCACGCTAGGCTACTCCAACTGAGCTCAATCTTGGAAGGGTGATGGTTACTGAGGTGGCAAGGATGATGGACATAATGTCTTGGCCAGATGATCAAGTTTACAATGCAGGTTCATGAGGATGCAAATTTCTGCCATGCTCACAACCTGTTTGATAAAATGCTAGGGCTAGCCAGAGAGCTTTGTTGGATTTGAAACTTGGCAGAATGGGGTCTCTTTAGATGATAGAGATGATGGTTGAGTTAGTTTGGCAAAAAGAAATACTTGCTAGTGCAAGTTTTACTGAAATTTACTTCTGGACAGAAACGACCGAGGGGTATTTGGTGGACTTCCAAGATACAAATGAATCTGATCTTCTGGACTTAAGGTTTTGGTTGGAGGGACTATAAGTGGGAAAAATTTGGGAATTGTTTAGGCAAGGAAAATTGGGGTTGTAGTTATAACCTAGAAACTGGACAGAATTGAAAAGAGGAAATTATGCTCAAATTTTTCAAAACACCAAGTTATGTTTTTGCATAAATGTGATATATAGACATCACATGACCTCCCATAATTTTTGTGGAATTTTTAAAGAATTATTTAAAGTAGTTGTAGTGCAACAGAAGCATTTAAAGTATTGAAAATGTTGTTAAAATAATTATCTTGGGCACAATTTTATTATGAAAATAATTCCTACTGTTATTAAAATATAAAGGAAATGATTTGAGAAAACTACAAAAGCCACAATATTATTTCCAAATAATTTTTTATGGTGGGAAGAATTTTGGAAAATAGAGACCAAAGAGACTCAAAAATTATTAAAGGACCTATTATAATTTAAAATTTTATTTCTGGCCAAATTTTACTTAATAATAATAAAAAATATGATTAAATTTTTGGGGTGTTACATTTACTCACTTGATTGTCATCATGGCTAGTTATTCTATTGTTCCGTGTACTACGAGAATGAAGTGCTTAATTTCAACAAAGGGGAGGAGAGTGTTTAAAAGATGCTTGGTATAGGATTTGCGATGCTCAAAATAAATCAACTCGTAAACAATCCACTGCTATTCTACTTGGTAATTTTTATGTGGGTGTTATTACTTGGTATAGATATGTGCTTGACACCATTACTGGAGGGACTTTTATGAGTAACAACCCCACGAATGCTCTTAATGCTATTGAAAATCTTGCAGGATCACCCCCTACTATTGTTAATGAAACCATTTTGACATTGGAAGATGTCATGCGTAGGCTTGATGCTATAGAAAATAAAATGCCTACTATTGAGCACATTAAAAATCTAGACAAAAAGGTCCATAATCAAGTTACTAAGTTTGGTTCCAAGGTAGAAAGTACTCTAAAGATGCTAAAAGAAAACAAGCCAAAGATTAGTAAAGAGCTAGGACAAAGTCCTTCCCGAATCGATAAGTTAGAAAAAATCCTCAATAAAGTTGGCTCCGCTTTCATTCCTACTAAAAACATTGATAAAGTTCCTATAAACGAGATCCCCAAGGTTATGTATGTTCCTAAGCCTACGATTGGTACACCTAGTAAGAAGAATGAGGATCTTAAAATGATTAGTGTGCACCCTAATCTCATAAATATAATAAAGGAACCTATCATCAAGCCTCCTCCCTTTGTCCCTAGGAGCGTGGTCATTAATAACTTATGTGTTAAAACTCCTAGGAAGTGTGGTTGCATAATTGAGGAGTTGGGTGTGAAGGATGACAACACTTGATAATATGCATCATGCCTAGATAGGGCCATAAAACAATGGCGCTTGTTGGGAGGCAACCCAATAGTTATCTTTAAAATTTTGTTTTACTTTCTGTTTTGGTGTGTTGACATGTAATGATTGTATTTTTATGTTTAAATTAGTGTTTGTTCCAAGTAAAGCCTTTGGGATGATTTGGAAGATAGTAGAATTGATACGGTGCAAAAACAGAAACTTTTGCGTTCAGTGCAGAATTTCTATGATTTTACTGGAACATATTTTTGATCTGAATGTTTTGCATTGTATTGATATAAAAATTTCCCAGGTTGTTACTAATTTTTCTGAATTTTCGGAGTTACAGAAGTATGGTTTTGCTACAGATCTTTACAGACTGTTCTATTTTAGACAGGTTCTGTTTTTGCTTGCATAGTTTGCTTGTTTTGATGATGCTATGGATTGTATCGGGGGATATAAGCCATGGAAAAGTTAGAATACATTACCTATTATGGAATAATGAAATATGAATTAATTTATAATAGTACCTAAAGTATTTGATATGTCTATTGTATCAATGGATCTCAGGAGGTTTTGTTGAGTTTTGTGTGCTGAAGTTTTCAAGTTTTGCGTGAGAGAACGATGGATGAAGGAATAAGGAGCGGCAAGACCCTAAGCTTGGGGATGACCAAGGCACCCCAAGGTAATATTCAAGGAATACCCAAGCGTCTAAGCTTGGGAATGCCCCAAAAGGCATCCCCTCTTTCGTCTCCAATCTATCGGTATGTCACTTGGAGTTATATTTTACTCATCACATGGTATGTGTTTTGCTTGGAGCGTCGTGTGTTATATTTTGTTATTGTTTTTAGTTTGCCACAATCATTGTTTTATGGGCACACATATTTGAGAGAGACACACAGTTATCATAATTTGTTAGAATACTCTATATGCTTCACTTATATCTTTTGAGGTAGGCAATTTCTCTAGTGCTTCACTTATATTATTTAGACCACGACGTCGTTCATATTTTGTAGAAATAATGTAAATCTCATGCTTCACTTAAATATTTTTGAAAAAATAATAAGAAATAGGAACGGTAAACGGCACGAGTTATAAGACTAGTCCAAAAAGGATAGGTATTCAAGGGGGATATAATAAAAACTTTCATGTAGCTCACTAAAGAAGAAACATGAGTTGATTATATTGATGTAGTAATATGAAAGGGCATGAGTACATGATTTTTGGTTAGTAGAATATCTATAATTATAGCTTGTTATTTGTTATTCATCTAAGTATTAAACCATGTCATGGTGATGATGTGTGAGCATTTTTATGTCTGAAATGAAATCCTATTGTGTTGTTTGAATTGGGGGCGCGCGATGGTTAACTCCTACCAAACTCCTCCCTAGGGGTATGCAGTAGTAGTTTGTTTCGACAGAGCTAATAAGGCTTTACAATAAGTATGTGAGTTCTTTATGACTAATGTGAATCCATGGATATACGCACTCTCACCTTTCCGTAATTGCTAGCCTCCTCGATACCGTGCATTTTTCATTCTCACCTCGAGAGTTGGTGCAACCTTAGCCGGTGCATACAAACCCTGTGATATGATAGGTTTATCACACATAAGCCACCTTATATCTTCCTCAAAACAGCCACCATACCTACCTATCATGGCATTTCCATACCCATTCCGAGATATATTGCCATGCAACTTCCACCGTTCCGTCACGTGACTCGTGTGTTCATCATCATATTGCTTTGCATGATCATATAGTTGACATAGTATTTGTAGCAAAGCCATGATACGTCCATTTTGCATCATGATTTCCTACTGTTATTTATAATGTTTTGATGTATAATAATGCTTTAGGGAGTGATTCTAATGCCTTTTCTCTCATAATATGCAAGGTTTACACAAAGAGGGAGAATACCGGCAGCTGGAATTCTGGACCTCAAAAGGCACATCAGAGGTACCTATTCTGCACATCTCCAAATAAGCTGAAACTTCACGGAGAATTATTTTGGAATATATGAAAAATACTGGAGCAAATAACTACCGGAGAGGGCTCGCCTGGTGAGCACAAGACACCAGGGCACGCCAGGGGGGCCTGGCGCGCCCTGGTGGGTTGTGCCCAGCACGGCCCACCTCCAGTGCCCATCTTCTGGTATTTAAAGTCTTTTGACCTAGAAAAAATAAAGAGAGGACTTTCGGGACGGAACGCCGCCGTCTCGAGGCGGAACTTGGGCAGGACCACTTTTGCCCTCCGGCAGAGCAATTCCGCCGGGGGAACTTCCCTCCCGGAGGGGGAAATCGAAGCCATCGTCATCACCAACACCCCTCTCATCTTTGGGAGGCCAATCTTCATCAACATCTTCAACAGCATCATCTCCTCTCAAACCCTAGTTCATCTCTTGTGTTCAACCTTTGTACCGGAACCTTAGGTTGGTACCTGTGGGTGACTAGTAGTGTTGATTACATCTTGTAGTTGATTACTATATTGTTTCTTTGGTGGAAGATTATATGTTCAGATCCATTATGCTATTCAATACCCCTCTGATCTTGAGCATGAATATTATTTGTGAGTAGTTACCTTTGTTCTTGGGGTCACGGGAGAAGTCATGTTGCAAGTAATCATGTGAATTTGATATGTGTTCGATATTTTGATGATATGTATGTTGTGATTCCCTTAGTGGTGTCATGTGAACGTCGACTACATGACACTTCACCATCCTTGGGCCTAAGGGAATGCATTGTGGAGTATTTATTAGATGATGGGTTGCTAGAGTGACATAAGCATAAACCCTAGTTTATGTGCTACTTCGTAAGGGGCTGATTTGGATCCAAACGTTTAATGTTATGGCTAGATGTTATCTTAATACTTTTCTCGTAGTTGCGGATGCTTGCGAGGGGGTTAATCATAAGTGGGAGGTTTGTTCAAGTAAGAACAGCACCCAAGCACCGGTCTACCCACATATCAAATTATCAAAGTAGCAACGCGAATCAAACCAACATGATAAAAGTGACTAGATGAAATTCCCGTGTACCCTCAAGAAAACTTTGCCTATTATAGGAGACTGTTCTGGCCTGTCCTTTGCCACAAAAGGATTGGGCTATCTTGCTGCACTTTATTTACCGTTACCGTTACTTGCTTGTTACCAATTATCTTGCTATCAAACTATCTGTTACCTACAATTTCAGTGCTTGCAGAAATTACCTTGCTGAAAACCGCTTGTCATTTCCTTCTGCTCCTCGTTGGGTTCGACACTCTTACTTATCGAAAGGACTACGATTTATCCCCTATACTTGTGGGTCATCAAGCCACCATTCATCATTTGTCTACATGTTACGCTACATCATTGCACATCCTGGTACACTGCCAGAGGCATTCATATAGAGTCATATTGTTTTATGTTGAGTTATAATATTGAGTTATATGTAAATAAAAGTGTGATTATCATCATTATTAGAGAAGTATCCCAGTGAGGAAAGGATGATGGATACGATGATTCCCCCACAAGTCGGGATGAGACTCCGGATGAAAAATAAAATAAAATAAAGAATGGGGCAGGCGGGAAAAAAAGAGAAGCCTGGCATGAAAAAAATTAGAGAAAAGAGAGAAGGGCAGTGTTACTATCCATTTACCACACTTGTGCCTCAAAGTGGGACCATGTTCTTCATATAGAGAGTCTCCTGAGTTGTCATTTTCATATGCTAGTGGGAATTTTTACATTATAGAACTTGGCTTGTATATTTCAATGAAGGGCTTCCTCAAATGCCCGAGGTCTTCATGAGCAAGCAACTTGGATGCACAACCACTTAGCTTCCGTTGAGCTTTCATACACTTATAGCTCTAGTCCATCTGTTGCATGCTAATCCCTACTCCTTGCATTGATATCGATTGATGGGCATCTCCATAGCCCATTGATCTGCCTAGTTGATGCGAGACTTTCTTTTCCACTTTGACTCCTTTGATATCTACCACCCATATGCTATATCCATGGTTCACGCTTATGTATTGCGTGAAGTTGAAAATGCTAAAGCGCGTTAGAAGTACGATCCAGTTGCCTCGTTTGACACCGGGGTGCTCATGAATTATACTTATGCGGTGAAGACGGAGTCATGCCATGCTTAATATGATAAAATGAGTAGGGAATAATATTGATTAGGGATCGTATTTTTTGAAAATAATGATTACGTTATTTAAGCTTATGGATATTATTATTTTGATATCAATTAGTTCAACGTTTCTCAATGATCATACTTAAAAGAGGTTACATGTTGGGTAGCATGTCACATCAAAAATTCTGTTTATCATTTACCTACTCGAGGACGAGCAGGAATTAAGCTTGGGGATGCTAGTACGTCTTCAACATATCTATAATTTTTTATTGTTCCATGCTATTATATTATCAATCTAGGATACTCTATATGCAATTATATGCCATTTTATATCATTTTTGGGAGCTAACCTATTAACCCGGTGCCAAGTGCGAGTTGCTATTTTTTGCCTGTTTTTCGTTTTCTAGGAAATTTGTACCAAACGAAGTCCAAACGCTACGAAACTTTTTGATGATTTTTTCTAGACAAAATAGACCCAGGGAACTTTGGGAGGAGTCAGAAGCCAAACGAGGAGATGGCAAGGCAACAGGGCGCACCCTGATGCCTTGTGGGCGCCTCGTGGCTCCATCTGACCTAATTCCACCTCCATAAATTCTCTAAAATCGGGAAACTAACAGGGAGCCACCCGAAACACTTTTTTCACCGCCGCAAGCCTCTGTTCCGACGGGAGGCCATTTGGAGACCTTTTCCAGTACTCTGCCGGAGGGGGAATCGACCATGGAGGCCATCTACATCAACCTTGTTGCCTCCATGATGATGCCTGAGTAGTCCACCGTAGACCTATGGGTCCATAGCTATTACCTAGATGGCTTCTTCTCTCTCTCTTTGATCTTCAATACAAAGTTCACCGCGATTCCCGCTGTGATCTATTCGATGTAATCTATTTTTGCGGTGTGTTCGTTGGGATCCGACGAATTGTGGGTTTATGATCAGATTATTCATTGAAAGTAATTGAGTCTCCTCTGAATTCTACAATGAATGATTATTATAGCTTTGTATTTATCTCTAATCTATCAGTTTGGTTTGCCCAACTAGATTGATTTATCTTCAGTGGGAGTGGTGCATTGTAGTGGGTTCAATCTTGCGATGCTTTATATCCTCGTGGCGAAGGGGACAAGAAACGTATTTGTATTGTTGCCATGATGGATAAAACGACGGGATATGAACATATTGCTTGTCTTATTTTGTCTACATCATGTCACCTTGATCCAAGCATTACTTTGTTTGTTATGAACTTAATTCCTAGAGAGGCAAGCATAGAAGTGCTCTCGAAATGGAGTAATAGTAGGAGATGCAGAATCGTTTCGGTCTACTTGTTTATGGACGTGATGCCTATATACATTAGCATTGTCGGGAATAACATGTCATAACTATGCGTAATTCTATCAATTGCCCAACAGTAATTTGTCTACCCACTGTATGCTATTTTCAAGAGAGAAGCCTCTAGCAAACACTATGGCCCCCGAATCTACCTAAACATAAATACAAGGACTCCTAAATTACCTCGCTGCCTTTTATTATTTATTTTTTACTTTTTTATTTGCAATATCTATTCTATCAAGATTTAATCCTTGCAAGTAAGGAGTTCAAGGGGCTTGACAACTCTCTTGCCCGCGTTGGGTGCAAGTGTTTGGTTTTGTGTGTGTAGGTTTTGTTGAAAGGAATTTGCTTTATTCTCCTATTGGTTTGATAACCTTGGTTCTCACTGAGGGAAATACTTATCTCTAATGTACTGCATCTCCTCTCCTCTTCGGGGAAAATCGCAACGCAGCTCACAAGTAGCACAGGTCTACGACGGAATTACTAACTCCCGGCGATGAGCATGTGGAGTTGTCGATGCAGAAGGGTTGATGATGACGATGGCGACAAATCCCCCTCTCCGGAGCCCAGAACAAGCTCCAGATCAGCCTCCGGAGGAAGAACTGGAGGTGGCGGCGGCTCTGTATCGTAAAACGCAATGAAATCTTCTCTCGTATTTTTTTCTTGGTGAAACAGAATGTATAGGCTTGGAGTTAGTTCAGACGGCCACCTGTGGACACCACAAGGCAACCGGGCATGCCCTGGAGGCGTGGCCGCGCTTTGTTGACTTGTGGGCAACAGGTGGCTCCTCTCTAGTGGGTCTTCATTCCAGTATTTTTTTATGTATTCAATAAAACATCTTCGCAAATTTTCATCTCATTTCGAGAACTTTTATTTCTACACAAAAATAACACCATTTCAATTCGATTGAAAACAGCGTCAGTCCGGGTTAGTTCCATTCAAATTGTGCAAATTATAGTCCGAAACAAGAGAAAAAGTGTTTGGAAAAGTAGATATGTTTGGGACGTATCAACTCCCCCAAGGTTAACTCATTGCTTCTCCTCAAGCAATTCAGTTGATAAACTGAAAGTGATAAAGAAAAACTTTTACAAACTCTTTTGTTATTGTTTACATATATAAGCTTAGCTAATAATCAAGTTTTCAGCACAAGTCCTGATGTAAACATACAAATGATAGCACTTAGAAACTATATTTACTCATATCAATAACATAATCAACTAGCGAGCAATAATACTATACCTCAAATACCAACACTTTGTCAAAACAACTATGATGCAATATTATAAGATGGTATCTCGCTAGCCCTTTCTAAGATTGCAAAACATAAATGCAGAGAACCTATGAAGTTCAAGCAGCGACTAGACATTAACTAGACCCAACATTAACATTAACTAGACCCAATTCATTAAAGTGACAAAATCACTATCAGGATTGGTGCTTTGAATGAGAAGATGATGACTCAAATAATAAAATAAAATAACTTGAAAGTAAATAACATTGAAATAAATAGAATGCCCATTTGCAAAGGGAAGCAGAGATTTGCAGAGGTGCCAGAGCTCATGGTTTAAAACAGAGATGAATGCATAATTTTGGGTGGTGTGTCTTTCCTGTCAACCGACGAAGGATTTTGGTATCATCCATGCAAAACATATTAATGGCGGTTCCCAAACTTAATTAAATTTTTACTCCCCGTCCACCATAGAAACGATACCATGGCTAACCGAATCCATGGGTGCCCTCCAAACAATCAGCCTTTCGTTGGAGTTTTTGTTTATTTATATTTGTATTATGTAGGACTGGGCATCCTTTTTACCATCCATATCTCGTGCAGGACGAGTGAATAAACTCTCGTCGTGAAAATAACCCGCTTAGCATGAAAGATACTAATTGTCCCGTCGTTCCATGAGCGGTACGAGCACACAAAATAGATGTTTATTTGAATATTTTAGAGGTTGCACATACAAATTTACTTGGAATAGCAAGGTAATACCGCATTTAGGTAGATATGGTGAACTCTTCAGAATAACTTTGGTTTAAGGGATTTGGACACCCAAGCAGTATCCCCCTTAGTACAGGAGAAGGCTAGCAAATTGATTGAGAAGCGACCAACTAGTGAGCGAGAACGGTCATAGTCATGCATTGAGAATAATTAACATTGAACACGAGCATGAGTAGGATATAACACTCTGAACATAAATATCATCGAGGCTTTATTGGATTTGAATCTATTACATGTCTTTAACATGTGCCAAGTCAAGCCACTTGAATACTTCAGAGGAGGATATCATCCTAACATACTACATCATAATCATTTTAATGCATGTTAACACCCAAGATAACATATTATCCACTCCTAGCTACTTAAGCATGGCATGAGCAACTATAATATCTAATTGTCAGCACAAATATGTTCACTCATGAAATGTTGAATCAAGAATTATGAGCTAAACATATTTACAAAAGAAAAACAAGGAGAGTTCATACCAGCTTTTCCTCACCACAATCACTTCATCAAAATATCATCATTATTGTCTTTCACTTGCACAACCGAATGATGTGAAAGTTATAATAGTGCAAAAGTGTCGCGGACTAAGCTGGAATCTGGAAACATTTTATTAAACAGAGAAGACAAGGAAACATTGGCTCTTCATGAGATCATTAATAAGAAGCATATGAGCCATTTCACAATTTTAACATAGTCTTCTTCAGTCAGGACTCAATGAAAAGAAAAGAAATTCAGAGAAAAACACGAAAATATTTTTCGAGTTTTTTCTGGAGAAAGAAATGAAAAAAGAAAACAAAAACGAGAAAAACTATTTACACAGGGAAGCTCCCAATAAACAAAAAGAAGAACGAGAAATGTTTTTGGGTTTTCTTTTAATAATATGAGCTAATTAAACAAAAAAGGAAAATGCGAAAATAAGTGAGAAATGTTTTTGGATTTTTCAAAGTTTTTCAAACACATAAAAGGAAAATGAAATAAAGCGAAACATAGATTATACAATGAAAACGATGAACACTGACAAGTGGAACGAAATGTGTGAACATGAATGTAATGTCCGTGGAAATACGTACTCCCACAAGCTTACGCTTTTGGCCTAACTTATTCTATAGCCACTGGTAGTATCCGTCGGGTCCGGGGTAGAATTAGTCCTGCTGCGGCACTTGAGTGTCCCATGACTGGACCTTAGCCTCAGCGGCTGCCAGCGCTGCCCTATACGCAGTGATGTCATCTGGCAGTATGAAATATCTTTCCCTGGCATGAAAGTCAAACAAGGCAGGGGCAGGTAACACAATAACATCAAGAGAATCCTCATTATAAACCAAATTCTAACGAATGTGCTAAGGGGGTTCAGGGTCATCAATGAAATGGTGATCTGTCATGGATTGATAGTCAAAATAAACCTTAGGGAGCACAATATCATCGGGGCGTATATTAATTCTGAAGTGTGCTGCAAGTCGAATGGCATAAATGGCACAATGAATATTGCCTCTAATTCTATTAGTGTGCAACCATCGTGCAACAATACCTTCCAGGCTATAAGTCCTACACCAAAAAATGCACAACATAAAATGGAAAGGTCAGGGGAACTGAGTGTGCCACCCTCCTTCCTAGTAGTTAAACATTTTCCCATGAATAAACCAAAGTAGTGCACAACAAGAAAATTTAAACTAGTGACTCTCGCCCTAGAAACTCCTCTAGTTTCTCCTACAGTTAAAGTCAGGAGGAAGTACTCGAGCTCCTCCGGGTCTCTCAAGTCTCCCTCGAAAGGGATCATGCAAATATTACAGAATTGAGTAAATGGTATTTCAAAGTGTTGAGCATATAAATCGAAGTGGAGCAGGGGAGGATCCTCTCTAGATATGAAATAAAAAATTGCACAAAGGAATTTGTAAGGAGGTAGTATTGGTCACACTCATCTGCAATGAAGTTTATCAAGCCGGTGTTGCCACGAATTGTGTCAACTCATGTTGGAACCCGGCTTCATTCATGAAAGCATTGTGTGGCCACTCACACGGCCGAACCTCCACCCTACGCGGAAGGTTGATGTCATATACTCCACTAACAACTCCCTTAGCACTCCGTCTCGAAGAACCTCTCCTGAAGAAGTTCATTTCCCTAATGGAAAATTTCTAAAAAAATTGGGTCACACAAAAAAATGTCAACAAAACATAACAAAATTGTTAGCAACTACTCCTACAAGTGTCTAGAGGCTATATCAAATATTCAAGCCACTTAGAAGCCAATGAATTCAACATGCAAGCTCATTTTTAGAGGCACCAACACTAGCAAAAAAGCAAAATACAAACCACAAAAACAAAAACTAATTGGACCATTGGAGGAGTTACATACCAAGGAGCAATTCCCCAAAACTGTTTCGGGAATGGAGTCATGAGCAAAAAGATCGAAAATCTCTGTTTTGGAGGCAAGAACACGAGAACAAGAGCTACCACGATTTTTCTGTAGGAAGAAGAAGAAGTGGGCTGGTGGACTTAAGTGAGTGGGGCCCTATGGACCCCACAAGACATCATGGCGTGCCCTAGCGGGATGATCGCGCCCTGTTGCCCTGTGGGCAACAGAGGCACCCCTGGGGTGTGTCCAATGCCAAATATTCTTAAATATTCTTTAAAAAAATTGTGGCAAAAATTTATGACATTCTAAACATTTTTATTTTTGGGTCAAATTTATTGCAGAGATAATTCAGAAAACATGATAATCATGGCATTTTATTTATTAAACTCTAAGTAACAGAAAGTAAACTATGATTACAAAGAGTTGTGCTAATGTAATTCATCTAGTACATGCCCCTAAAAAAGAATCCATTAATAAGGTTGATCAAGTCTTATTAACAAACTATTTTTGAGTAACATGAAACCGAAGAATTTTTGTCAAACACTAAATTACCTCAACCGGGATATGCATTGTCCCAATATAAGATTTTGATATTTCTTTTCAAGTACCGGAAGAGGGAATTTGAAACTTCCAATACCGATTGTCATAACCTTTTCAATAGAATTGATATTATTCACTTGGTTTCATTTCTTCAGAAAATATACCGTATGCTCCTTATCATTGACATGAAAAGTAACCTTGCTTTTTTTTGCAACCAATAACAACCCCTGCAATATTCAATAAGGGTCTACGAAGGATAATCAACATATTGTCATCCTCGGGCATATCAAGAATAACAAATTTCATTAAGATAGTAACGCTAGCAACCACAACGAGGACATCCTCACAAATACCAATGGGTAAAGCAGTTGATTTATCATCCATTTGCAAAGAAATTCCAGTGGGTGTTAACTTATAAAAATAAAGTCTTCTATATAGAGAAAAGGCATAATACTAACACCAGCTCCCAAATATATAAAGCATTTCTAACATAATAGTTTTTGATAGAGCAAGGTATAGTAGGTATTCCTAGATCTCGTAGCTTCTAAGGATCTTTTCCTTCAAACGAATAGTTTGCAAGCATAGTGGAAATTCCAGATTCCGGTATTTTAATTTTATTAGTGACAATATCTTTCATGTATTTAGCGTATGGAGGCATTTTCATAATTTCCGTCAAAGTTGTTCACAAATATAATGGTCTAAGCATTTCAACAAAGCGATTAAAAGCATCTTCATCTCTATATTTCACAAGTTTACTAGGAAATGGCATGGGTTTATGAACCCATGGCTCTCTTTCTTTACCATGTTTCCTAGCAACAAAATCCCTTTTATCATATCTTTTATTCTTAGGAGGTGGGTTATCAACCACAACTTCAGGTTCTATTTCGACATCATTGTCAGATTCTTTATTGTTGTCTGGTGGAGCATCAATATGATTATCATTAGCATCATTATTTTCATTATCGGAATCCCTAGATAAATGTTCATCACCAGATTGTGTCTAAGCATCAGAAATAGAAACATTATTAGGGTTGTCAGGTGGTTTTTCTAAAGTAGGTTCACTAGGAGTATGCATAGATCTATTCTTTCCTTTTTCTTTTTCCTAGGTAAACGGGATACATCATTATTAACTTCCTGAGAATGTTGCTCAATTCTTTTAGGATGTCCCTCAAGATACAAAGGTTCCTGAGTAATTTTACCTCCTATAGTCATTACTCTAATAGCATGATCATTCACTTTATTATTCATCACATTAAGCAAGTCATTTTGTGATTTAGAAACTTGTTCTAAATGAGTTTGAACCATTGATACATGTTTATATAAGCCCTCATTAGTAACCCTCATCAATGTATCACTCATTAGTAACTCTCATCAATGTATCACTCAAATGTTCAATCATAATGGCATTATGTTTCAATTGATCACTAGTTTGCATATTAAAATTTCCTTGATTAACGATAAAATTATCAAACTCATCCAAACAGTGACTAGGATACTTATTATAGGGAATATCACCTTCATCAAATTCATAGAGAGAATTTACCTCCACCACTTGTGTCGGGATATCAAGTCCATGTATTTCTTCAATAGGTGGTAAATTATCAATATCTTCAGATTTAATACCCTTTTCCTTCATAGATTTCTTTGCCTCTTGCATATCTTCTGGATTGAGGAATAGAATACCTCTCTTCTTTGGAGTTGGTTTGGGTAGTGGTTCAGGAAGGGTCCAATCATCAGCATTTTTCAATTGATTATCCAATAATTCCTGAGCTTTTTCAACAGTTCGTTCCCTGAAAACATAACAAGCACAACTATCTTGGAAATCCCTAGAAGCATCGGTTAGTCCGAAGATATAAAGTATTTCATTTCTCTTAAGTGGATGATCAGGCAAAGCATTTAATAGCTGGTGAAGCCTCCCCCACGCTTCAGGGAGATGCTCTTCCTCAAGTTGCACAAAGTTAAATATTTCCTATAAGGCAGCTTGTTTCATATGAGCAGAAAAATAATTTCCAGAGAAGTAGTAAATCGTATCCTGGGGGCTACGCACACAACCAGGAGTAAGAGTATTAAACCATTCTTTAGCATCACCCTTTAATGAGAAAGGAAACATTTTATGGATATAGTAATAGCAAATCTTTTCTTCATGAGCAAATAGGGCGGCAATATCATTCAGTTTAGTAAGGTGTGCCACAACAGTTTCAGATTTATAACCATGAAAAGGATCATATTTTACCATAGTAATTAATTCAGGATCAACCAAGAATTCATAATCATTATCATCAACAAAGAGAGGAGAAGTACAAAATTTAGGATCATGTTTCATCATTGCATTCAGAGATTTTTGTTTAAGCTTCTTTATTGAGATATCAAAATCCTCCCTATCCTTACAAGCAAGTATTTCCTTACAATCTCCCCATCCATAACAGAACCCTCAGGTATATTAAGCATCTTAGTTCTAATAGTTGTGCTAGGCGTAATAGGTGATTCAACATTTGCATCAATATCATTTTCAATTTCTCTAGATTTAGCAATTTGAGCATTGAGAAACTCACCTAGTAGTTAGTTTCAGTTTCATCAAGCATAATGGTAGCATCATCATAAGTATCATCAATAGCAGAAGCGATGTCTATTACTTACGACACATCAGATTGTATAGCAGGTGGTGGTGTCGCAAGCTGACTCAAAATAGATGGTGAATCCAGAACATAGCTACTTGGCAGCTTCTTACCTCCCATCGTCTTAGAGGGCATAATTTTGATTCTGGGGTCTTTCAAATTATTCATAGTGACCAGCAAAGAGATAATTCCCAAGTGAACTCAATAAATAGAGCTATGCTCCCCGACAATGGCCCCAGAAAAAAGGTCTTGATAACCCACAAGTATAGGGGATCGCGACAGTCTTCGAGGGTAGTATTTCACCCAAATTTATTGATTCGACACAAGGGGAGCCAAAGAACACTTATGAGTCTTAGCGGTTGAGTTGTCAATTCAACCACACCTGGAAAACTAAATCTCTGCAGCAAAGTGTTTAGTAGCACAGTAATATGATAGTTTGATAGTAGCGGTAACAGTGGCAACAATAATAGTAACAATTTTATATCGATTGTAACAGCAGCAGCAATAGTAATAACTTAGCAAAATCAATATGAGCAAAGCGTAGGCATTGGATCAGTGATGGATAATTGGATATTTGGATAACATTCATCATGTAATAGTGACGACCTAGAGCGACACAGAACTAGCTCCAATTCATCAATATAATGTAGGCATGTATTATGTAAATGGTCGTACGTGCTTATAAGAAGAACTTGCATGACATCTTTTGTCCTACCCTCCCGTGGCGGCAGGGTCCATAAGAAAATCTAAGGGATATTAAGATCTCCTTTTAATAGAGAGCCAGAACAAAGCATTAACACATAATGAATACATGATCTCCTCATACTACGGTCATCACCGGAGGTGGTCCCAATTATTGTCACCTTGGGGGTTACATATCATAACACATAATAGGTGCATACAACTTGCAAGATAGGATCCAAAACACTCTTATATTCATGGAAACATAATAGGTTCAGATCTGAAATCATGGCAGTCGGGCCCTAGTGACAAGCATTAAGCATAGCAAAGTCATAGCAACATCAATCTCAGAACATAGTGGATACTAGGGATCGAGCCCTAACAAATTGACTTGATTACATGATAAATCTCATCCAACTCCATCACCGTCCAGCAAGCCTACGAAGGAATTACTCACTCCTGGCGGTGAGCATCATGGAGTTGTCGATGGAGAAGGGTTTATGCTGACGATGGCGATGAAACCCCCTCTCCGGAGCCCAAAACAGGTTCCAGATCATCCTCCCGAGCAAGAACGGGACGTGGCGGCGGCTCCATCTCATAAAACATGATGAAATCTTCTCCTTATTTTTCTTCTTGGCGAAACGAAATTTATAGTCTTGGAGTTAGGTCAGAAGGCCGCCTGTGGACCCCACAAGGCAACAGGGCGCGCCCTTGGGGGTGGTCGCGCCATGTTGCCTTGTGGGCAGCAGGTGGCCCTTCTCTAGTGGGTATTCTTTCCAGTATTTTTTATTTATTCAATCAAAAATCTCTGCTAATTTTCATCCGATTCCGAGAAGTTTTATTTCTACACAAAAATAACACAATGGCAATTCTGTTGAAAGCAGCGTCAGTCCTGGTTAGTTCCATTCAAATTGTGCAATTAGAGTACAAAACAAGAGCAAAAGTGTTAGGAAAAGTAGATACATTTGGGACGTGTCAATTCCGAGCAATTTCTTTGTTCAACAGGTCATCGCTTTTGTCTAGTAGTTTCTGAATCCTTTCCATAACACTCTATTGCTTAGTATAAATTTTAGCAAGTTTGGAATATCTAGGTTTCAGATTATCATCAGATTCACCCTCACTTGAACCAGAAGAGGGATGACGTGTGAGTTCCTTGGTACCTTTTGCCATGAAGCAATAGGTGGGAGCAAAGTCATAGTCGCAGTCATCAATGTAGTTGGTGTTGTCATTTTCTTCTATTGAAGATGGACTTGCTGACGAATGTGGTAGCTAAAGCGAGGCTCGCCACATCTGTGGCTGACTCCTCAGATTCCTCCTCCTATTGCACATTATCAGATTCATCAGCAGAGTTAATTTCTTTGCTGGTGAGAGTGCGGGCTCTGCTTGCACTAAAAAAGACACTTTCGTGACATTATGGACCGAATGGAAAACTTTTTCTGTCATGGATATAACACTTCCATGATGATAATTGCGAAAAAAGACGTATCATCATAGATGTGGTGGGCTCCTACTTCTATGACAAAAAGTTGTGACAGAAAATGGGCTTTTCATCCTGGGCGGACCGAAGACACACTTGCATGACATTCTTTTCATCGTCCATGACATAAAAATCATGGTAGAAGTGAGGGCAAGGAAATTTTTGGGGATTTCCCGGTTACGATGGGCAATCGGTGGGTGGTTGGGGCCAAGCGATGTAGTGTGGTTTGCGCATTTCTCTTGTACGCCCGTGTGTGCGAGGCGTTCGCTAGCTAACTGAACCCGAGTGAGGCGTTCGCTTACTGAACCCGAGCAAACGATCGATCCCACGCACTACGTACAAAACACGAGCGATCGTCCCTCGCACTATGTACTAAACCTGAGCGATTCCTTCGCTGATAACTAAACCCAAGAGATTCCTTCACAGCTAACTAAACCCGATCGATCGATCCCTTCATTGCTTACTGAACCCGACCGATCGATGCGTTGCATCGAGAACCCCTGTGCGAGATGTGAGTTGAGCTAGTCGATTGGTTGCCTCTCGATGAATAGTGCTTGTTGCAGTCGTGCGCACGCTGCGTAGAACGAGCCGAGACTTGCATCGATCGAGCCCCTTGCACGATATGTGGTGAGTTGACCTAGCTAGTTGGCTGGCTATGAATGAACAGCTCGCATTGCTATTGCCCACTCGTACGCCCCACCCCATCCGGTGGGGGTTGGCGCTGGATGAACAGGACCCCGACTTTGTAGGCGCTTGGCGCTGGATGAACAGGACCCCGATGAGGTCGTGTCGTGGTACACCACACCGATGACCCAAAAGTATAGGGGATCAATGACCTTTTGATAAGTAAGAGTGTCGAACCAATGACGAGCAGAATGATATTCAGCAAGGTGTTCTCTGCAAGCACTGAAAGTAACGGTAATAGATATTTTTGTAGCAAGGTAATTCGTAACAAGTAACAATAGTAACAAAGGTGCATCAAAGTGGCCCAATTCTTTTATAGCAAAGGACAAGTCGGAAATTACTCTTATAACAAGCAAAGCATTCTCGAGGACACATGGGAATTTCGTCTAGTCATGTTTCATCATGTTTAGTTAATTCGCGTTCGATACTTTGATAATTTGATATAATGGGTCACGGTTATCCGAGCAGCATACATAACCTTCGAGAAGTACTTCATGGAAGCATACCATGTCTTTATGGACCACCTTCTCTACCTTCACGCCTTGATACCATGTCTTCATGGAAGCATACGACAGGCAGGTGCCCTCCAGGAAGGCGGAGCACCTCCAGAGGTCGGCTTGAGGGACGACATCTTGCGACCATTGAACCAAACCGAATAAGCTACTCGACAGGGGCTCCGCAGGCCATATGTTGACGCAGAGGTCTTTGATGGTCGGCTTTGCCATGCGGTGCAAGTCCACCATCTATTTCACCTGGTCGCCGAGGAGTGGTGGCTGCGATGGCACCTGAAATTGTGCCTAGAAGGTCTTCTGGGCATCACCTTCATGGGAGTCATAGTACCGACAGGCGTGTGTCGCACTCCTTAGCGGGTCCACGAATGCGTCTCAGGAACGCCGGGTTTGAGTCAGTTGGGCGAACCGGATATCGCCAAAGACGCATCACAGTAAATACGGCTTACTAGTCGTTATCTACTTAACTTGTTGAAGCTCCTAATGATCCGCCCTCGCTTGACTTTAGGCCACCCTAAGTGTCGAGCTCAGCCTTTTGAGCTCGGTGTCCTTCTTATTATGGTCGATCTGAAGGGCATCGCGCTCCGCGTACAAAGCCTTCAGGTTCTCCTTGACTTCGGTAACCCGGGTCTGGTCTTTGCCACGGGCAACCTTTTCTTGGGCTAGCTCCGCGCTAGCCCTCTTGGTTGCAACGTTTAGCTTACCGGCCTCTTTCCGAGCTCTGATGAGCTCGGCCCGGAGGGTCTCAACCTCCGCCGCACCAGCTGTTAAAGCAAGTGGCAGACCTTTTGTGTTAGCAACGTTGTTATCAAAGCAAAATAACACGAAAGTAGTAACAAATTTGACTCACCTTGCATGTTATCTATCTGCTTTTTAAGCATCCTTGGAGTGTGCAAGCTTGTTGTTAAGCTCTTTCGACTCCTTGGAGTTGGACGCCGAGGTAGAGGCGGAGACCTGTGCATTAAAGGTTAGTCATCGTGAATGATATTCGATCCTATGCTCGGATTTTTCAAATCCAACCAGAGTCTCGAGGGCTACTGCATATTTTCTTTTACATGTGATAAACATACACACGACCCCGAAGTCAGTTTCTGGAAACTAACTTAGGGCTCAGGGCTACTATCACTATGTTCTTAAGCATACTTGGTTAATTTATTTTTTAAATAAAATTAAGTCTTCGGACAAGATTTCTCAAACCTTGTCCGTTTAGGGCTACTGGGTGTGTTAGGTATTGATTAATAAACGCCTAGATTACAAAGAAAATACGAGTTGTATTGACATACCTCAAAGCCTTTGGAAAGGCCCTTGAAGGCCTCCTTCATTCTGGTCTCTGCACACCGGAAGTGGTGGAACGCCGAGTCCAGGAGAATACGGTGTTCGGGTAGAATGGAGGAGCTCGCCATAGCTTCCTCCAGTTCATGCCATCCCGTGCCCGCCTGTCCTAGAACAAGCGGGGTGGGGGAACCACCTCGGTTGCTACCCCTCTAGGGAGGGCCACCGTTGCCTCCGGTTGCCATAGAGGGTCTGGGGCACTGGGGCCCGAGGACATGGGTCGTCATATCCCTATGCCCTCGTTGACCAAAGGTCTAGGCCTCGGCTGTGGGGACTCTGGTGTTTTCCCTCGCGATTGACGTGGGAGGATTCGGGAGTGAGGTCACCTCCGCTAGATCGCCTTAAGCGAGGAGAGGAGACATGTACCATCGTGTCGCCCTCAACCATTTTGGCTGGGGGAAGGGACTCTGAGGACCCCTTGCTGCCAATATGGACGTGCCGCGGGATGTAAATTAAAACAAGGTGTCATAAGTTAAAAACATGACAATGAACAAAAATGACTGGCAAAGGCACTGGATGCTATACCTGGTCGGAGCAGGCTTCTCCCTGTGTTGTTGAGGCATTGTGTCCTCCGAGGAGTCGGAGAAAACAATCTTGATGGGGGTGGGCACCGAAATCTTGTCGAGCTAGTCGACAGAGGCTTTTCGGAGCCTTCTGTGGACGTGGAGGGGATCGTCCTCCAGGGTGCCCTCGGATGCCGCCCACTTCTTCTTCGAGGAAGGGGCCTCCTCTTCCCCCTCGCCATCCTCCTTATCCTCCTTCTCCTCTTTCTCCTATTCCTTGTAAATGGAAGAGGTGTGGGTGTCCTCAGACTTGGCGTCCGAGGAGCCCATGGTCCTGAGGCCCTCCCTCTTCCTCTTCGGCTCCTTATTGGCCGGAACCACGTACAGTTCCTCGACCAGTAGAGCCTCAAGCTGAGGGGACGAAACCCCTTCGATGCAGCGGCGACGCGCACTTGATTTGCTCTGCCTTGGCGCTCCAGTGCTAATTGATGGGAGAGGGGTCATGTTACCTTAAAAGATTGAAAAGTATTAAGATGGATAAAATTTTGTGGACTCTTCGCAATCCAATCATGATCAAATCTGATCTAGTGTCGAACAGACGGCACCTCTGAGTTCAGCACATGTGCGGCTAGGTGACGTCTCCTCCTCCTCCTTGATCCAGCAAGCGAAGGGGAGAAGTATATGGGATCTCGGTCAACACAATGGTGTGGCGGCGATGGTGCTGGTGTAGCGCCGGCAGGACTTCACCAACCACTACCGGGGCGACGAACGAGGAAGAACGATAGAAGGGGCTGCGACAAGGGAGGGATTGGTGTCTACCCCCTGCGCCCCGCCCCTCTTTATATAGGGGTGTGGGGGGGGATGTCCCCCCCCCCCCTGCTCAAGCTAGGGCGGACGCCCCTCTTGGACAGGGGGCCACAACCCCCCCCCTCCCAGCCACATGGGCCCTTGGGGGGCTGGTCTGTCTAGCTCATGTAGACACCCCCCCTCGGCCTATGCAGGCCTCCCATACAGGTGGGGCCCTCCGGTTGACTCCCGGAACCTTTTCGAACATCCCAGTACACACCCGGTAAATTCTTGAACTTTTCCAGTACACTGCTTTTCGTATATAAATCTTTACCGGCAAGTCTCTTTACTCATTCTATAATACAAGATCTCGTGGCTAAACTCGTTAGTCATATGCTTGCAAGCTTCTTGTGATGTTGTATTATCGAGAGGGCCCAGAGATATCTCTCCATCACATGGAGTGACAAAATCCCAGTCTCAATCCATGCCAACCCAACAGACACCTTCGGAGATACCTGAATAGCACATTTATAATCACCCGGTTACGAAGTGACGTTTGATAGCTCACTGGGTATTCCTCCGGTGTCAGGGAGTTGAACGATCTCATGGTCTAAGGAACAAATACTTGACATGAAGAAAGCTATAGCAATTAAAATTTAAAGACACGATCATATGCTAAGCTTACGGTTGGGTCTTGTCGATCACATCATTCCTCTAATGATGTAATCTCGTTATTGAAAGAGCATAGTGCCCCCATGTGTGGTTTTGGTAATTGATGTCATTCTCTATGGACTAATGGTTGCCTTGAGTTATATTTGAAGGATTTGTCCATAGGCATTTCTTGAAGTCCATGTGTTGGTTTCAAGGAGTTTCTGAGATGACCAAGGTGCTATTCAAGGAATTATCCAAAGATTGGTCATGTAGAAGACATGATACAAGGTTGATATAGACTAAGTCAAAGTGTGAATCAAGTTGATCAACACGCAAAGCATATAAGATGTACCGAAAGGGATAAAGTGATCCCATGGTATGGTAAGCATTGTACATTGCGCTTTCTGTACTAACCCATGGTCTACGTGAGATTTCTATGTGGGGTTAGGTTGTGGTGTGCAAGTTCAAGTGGAGCATCACGAAGAGATCACGTCCTTGAAGCTTGTCGTCCATTGTGGTGACAGTGGACTTATGAAGATGTGCCGAAGAGTGGCTCACCCATAGTGGAGTATGGGGGAGAAATCAACTAGTCTTCATCGAGCCAACGCAATCAAGAAAGGTGGTCCAACTTGAGGAAGTCAAGATCGTCATCATCTAGCTCAAGTGGACTATGTGCAAGGTATAGATTTTCCCTTGATAGGTTTTCTATTTTACCGGTCTGATGGTGTTAGTTGGGAGACCGGTTTATACAATCAATTGTCGTACTATCAAGGGGGACTCTCGAGTGAGTAGCTTGATTGTGTCGTTCATAGTGAGCTAAAAAATTTGCATCTTTGCATCATATTTCTTGCTTCTTGTTTGGTGTCTCTCTATGTGAGATTTGGAGCTTATGGTCATTTTCATGACAAGCTCGAGTTGATCGAAAACGGAGTTCACATGCATCTTCCATGATGTTTCGATGTTGGTGTTTTTGCCGGTTCTTCATTCATAGAGGTTTCACATCTCTTTATCATTTGATGTTGGATAGCTCTTGTTGTGCTCTATCCAAGAAGCTTGAGTTTGCTCAATTCGAAGCTCGTACGCAAAAGTTATGGCAGTTTCATTCTCATGATAGTTTTTTAGTGCTCAGGCGGTATTACCACTCTTGCCATTGGTAGTACCGCTTATAAGCGGCAGTGCCGCTATCCAGTACCGCGCGTACTACCGCTTCTTCTGGGGTTTTGACTTTTCGTGTCGGGTTGCGCGGTACTTGAACGGTAGTGCGAGCGGTAGTACTGCTTATAAGCGGTACTACCGCCCACCCACTACCGCTTCACTTCCGCTTATTTTTTAGCCTCTGGACTAGTTTGCCTCTTCGCGGTTGTAGGGCGGTAGTAGGGCACATTAGTACCGCTTATAAGCGGTACTGCCGCCGTACCCTTTCCTACCTACGCTTCTCCCATGTGTACTTCAACTCAGCGGTTGTACCGCTAGGGGGACTGGTAGTACCGCTCCAGCGACACTACCGCCTCGGGGTGCTTCTCCTTTGCACTATACTCCAAGATCTTCCACCTGAGCGGTGAGCGGTAGTACTGCTCGTGTGCGTCCACTGCACGTCTGCACATAACGGTTGGATTTCTGGGGCCTATAAAAAGGGGTCTTCTTCCCCAATGGACCTGATCCTTTGAGCTCGTGTTTTGTCCCCATTGTTGACCTTCTTCGAGCTTGCTATCTGTCAATCCCTACAATGATTCTTGCTAGTTCTTGAGGGAAAAGATAGAGGAGATGTAGATCTACATTTCCACCAATCACTTTCTCCTCTAAGTGAGGGGAACCCATTGGATCTAGATATGGTAGTTCTTTGTGTTCTCGTCTTAGTTCTTCCTCTCATTTTCCTCCATAGCATTAGTTGTTGTGGTGGGATTTGGGAGAGAAGGACTTGGGCACTCTGTGTCCCCTTGGCATTGCATTTGATGCATAGGTTTGAGTTCTCCACGGTGATACGTGGAAGTGAAGTTTGAGAATATTATTACCCTTGGGTGTTTGGGCACCCTAGAGCTTGTTCCTCTTGGGTGCTTTGGCGCCCTAGACGGTTGGTGGTGTCTCGGAGCTCAATCATTGTGGTGTAAAGATCCGGGCAAGCGTCGGGGTATCCAATTAGGTTGTGGAGATCGCCCGAGCAATTTGTATGGGTTTCGGTGACCGCCCCCAAGGGTTACCAAAGTGTACGGGTTTGGTGACCGCCCCCAAGGGTTGCCAATTGTAAGGATTTGGTGACCGCCCTCGAGGGTCCCTCAGTGGAATCACGACGTCTTGCATTGTGCGAGGGCATGAGGAGATTACGGTGGCCCTCGTGGCTTCTTGGGGAGCATTGTGCCTCCACACCGCTCCAAATGGAGATTAGCACCCGCGAGGGTGTGAACTTCGGGATACATCTTCGTCTCCGCGTGCTTCGGTTATCTCTTACCCGAGCCATTTACTTATGCACTTTACTTTGTGATAGTCATATTGTTTTGTGTTATATATCTTGCTATTACTTAGTTGTTCATCTTGCTTAGCATAAGTTGTTGGTGCACATAGGTGAGACTAGTTGTTTTAGGTTTTGTGCTTGACAAATTAAACGCTAGTTTTATTTCGCATTTTTTCAAGCCTAAACCATAATTATTTTAAAGCGCCTATTCACCCCCCCCTCTAGGTGTCATCCACGTCCTTTCAGTTATCAAATGACAAATCATATCTATGGTTAGGAAACCTTAACCATCTTTGATCAACAAGCTAGTCTAGTAGAGGCTCACTAGGGACACAATGTTTTTTATGTATCCACACATGTATTTAAGTTTCCGGCCAATACAATTCTAGCATGAATAATAAACACTTATCATGAACAAGGAAATATGATAATAACCATTTATTATTGCCTTTAGAGCATATTTCCAACAATCTCCCATTTGCACTAGAGTCAATAATTTGGCTTACATTGTAATGAGCTAACACACATAGAGTTCTGGTGCTCATCATGTTTTGCTCGTGAGAGAGAAACATCAGATCCGTATGTACTTTGGAAATATCTATGTCTCCCTCCTTGATGTAATCATAGATCGAGTTGAAGAGGCATTTTATATGCTTGGTCTTCTTGTGAAACCTGGGCTCTTTGGCAATGGCAATGGCTCGAGTGTTGTCACAAAGGGTAGTCATCGAATCCGATGCACGAGGCACAACTCCTAGATCAGTCATGAACTCCTTTATCCAGATGCCTTCTTGCGCCGGTTCTGAAGCAGCTATATATTCTGCTTCACATGTAGATCCCACCACGACGCTCTATTTGGAACTACACCAACTGATAGCTCCACCATTCAGAATAAATACGTATCCGGTTAGAGACTTAGAGTCATCTGAATCTGTGTCAAAGCTAGCATCAACGTAACCCTTTAGGACAAGCTCTTTATCACCTCCATAAACGAGAAACATTTCCTTAGTCCTATTTAAGTACTTAAGGATATTTTTACCGCTATCTAGCGATCTACTCCTAGATCACTCTGGTACCTCCCTACCAGACTTATGGCAAGGAAAACATCAGGCCTGGTGCACAGCATGTCATACACTATAGAGCCTATGGCTGAGGCATAGGGGACGACCTTCATCCTTTCTATTTCTTATGTCATGGTCGGGCTTTGAGTCTTACTCTACTTCACACCTTTCAACACAAGCAACAACCCTCTATTTGACTGGTACATTTTGAACTTCTTCAAAAAATTATCAAGGTATGTGCTCTGTGAAAGTCCTACCAGATGTCTTCATCTATATCTATAGATCTTGATATGCCCAATATGTAAGTAGCTTCTCCAAGGTCTTTCATTGAAAAACTCCTATTCAAGTAACCCTTCATGCTTTCTAGAAGTTCTGTACTATTTCCAATCAACAATATGTCATGCACATAAAGTATTAGAAATGCTCTAGAGCCCCCACTCACTTTCTTGTAAATACAACCTTCTCCATAAACTTGTATTAACCCAAAAGCCTTGATCACGTAATCAAAGCGAAATTCCAACTCCGAGATGCTTGCACCGGTCCATAGATGGATCGCTGGAGCTTGGATACCTTATTAGCATCCTTAGAGTCGAAAAAACCTTCCGGTTGCATCATATACAACTCTTCCTTAAGGAAACAATTAAGGAACGCAGTTTTGACATCCATCTGTCAGATTTCATAATCGAAACATGCAGCAATTGCTATCATAATCCTAACAGACATTAGCATCGCTACGGGTGAGAAAGTATCATCGTAGTCAACTCCTTGAACTTGTCGAAAACCCTTTGCGACAAGTCGAGCTTTATAAACGGTGACATTACCATCAGCGTACGTCTTCTTCTTAAAGATCCATTTGTTCTCAATGGCCTGACGGCCATCGGGTAAGTGTTCCAAAGTCCATACTTTGTTTTCATACATGGATCATATCTCGGATTTCATGGCCTCTAGCCATTTATTGGAATCCGAGCCCATCATCGCTTCCTCATAGTTCGTAGGCTCACCATTGTCTAACAACATGATTTCGAAGACATGATTACCGTACCACTGCTACTTCTTGAGCATGCGTTGGTTTTCCCTTGAAGAGGAAAGGGTGATGCGGCAAAGTAGATAAGTATTTCCCTCAGTTGTTGAGAACCAAGGTATCAATCCAGTAGGAGATACAAGCAAGTCCCCAATAGATGTACCTACACAAAGAATCAAACTCTTGCACCCAACGCTATAAAGGGGTTGTCAATCCCTTCACGGTTACTTGCAAGGATGAGATCTGATAGAGATAGATGGAAAAGATTGCTGAAAGTAAAAAACACAAGTAAATAGATCTGAAAATATAAGATGGAAAATAGACCCGGGGGGCATAGGTTTCACTAGAGGCTTCTCTCATAAAGGCAAATATCACGGTGGGTGAACAAATTACTGTCGAGCAATTGATAGAAAAGCGCATAGTTATGACGATATCCAAGGCAATGATTATGCATATAGGCATCACGTCGGTGTCAAGTAGACCGAAACGATTCTGCATCTACTACTATTACTCCACACATCGACCGACTCCTGCCTGCATCTAGAGTATTAAGTTCATGAAGAACAGAGTAACGCATTAGGTAAGATGACATGATGTAGAGGGATAAACTCAAGCAATATGATGAAAACCCCATCTTTTTATCCTCGATGGCAACAATACAATACGTGCCTCGCTACCCCTACTATGTCACTGGGTGAGGACACCGCAAGATTGAACCCAAAACTAAGCACTTCTCCCATTGCAAGAATTACCAATCTAGTTGGCCAAACCAAACCAATAACTCGAAGAGACTTGCAAAGATATGAAATCATGCATATAAGAATTCAGAAAAGACTCAAATAATATTCATAGATAATCTGATCATAAACCCACAATTCATCGGATCTCGACAAACACACCGCAAAAGAGTATTACATCGGATAGATCTCCATGAAGATCATGAAGAACATGGTATTGAAGAGCAAAGAGAGAGAAGAAGCCATCTAGCTACTAGCTATGGACCCAAAGTTCTGTGGTGGACTACTCACGCATCATCGGAGGGGCAATGGAGTTGATGTAGATGCCCTCCGTGATCGAATCCCCCTCCGGCAGATTACCGGAAAAGGCTCCAAGATTGGATCTCACGGGAACAGAGGCTCCTGGCGGCGGAAAAGTGTTTTCGTGGCTCTTTTTGGTATCCAGGGAATATTTGTGAATTTATAGGCCGAAGAGTAGGGTTAGGAGGGCTGCCGTGGGGCCACAAGCCAGGGGTGTGCCCCTGTGGCTTGTGGCCACACGGTGGCTCTCCTGCCTTGGTCTCCAAGCTTGGTAGGTTTCTTCTGGTCCAAGAAAAATCATTCCGAAGATTTTATTCCGTTTGGACTCCGTTTAATATTCCTTATCTGCAATACTCAAAAACAAGGAAAAAACAGAAACTGGCACTAGGCACTAGATTAATAGGTTAGTCCCAAAAATAATATAAAATAGCATATTAATGCATATAAAACATCCAAAACAGATAATATAATAGCATGGAACAATCAAAAATTATAGATACGTTGGGGACGTATCAAGCATCCCCAAGCTTAATTCCTGCTCGTCCTCGAGTAGGTAAATGATAAAAACAGAATTTTTGATGTGGAATGCTACCTAACATATTTATCCATGTAATATTCTTTATTGTGGCATGAATATTCAGATCCGTGCAATTCAATACTATAGCTTAATATTGACATAAAGACAATAATACTTAAAGCATACTAACAAGCAATCATAGCTTTCAAAATACCATGGCTAAAGAAAGTTATCCCTACAATATCATATAGTCTGGCTATGCTCCATCTTCCCCACACAAAGTATCTAAATCATGCACACCCCCGATGACAAGTCAAGCAATTGTTTCACCCCTTTTATGTTCTCAAACTTTTTCAACTCTCACGCAATACATGAGCGTGAGCCATGGATATAGCACTATGGGTGGAATAGAATGTGGTGGAGGTGCAAGGGAAGAGAAGATAGTCTCACATCAACTAGGCGTATCAACGGGCTATGGAGATGCCCATCAATAGATATCAATGTGAGTGAGTAGGGATTGCCATGCAACGGATGCACTAGAGCTATAAGTGTATGAAAGCTCAAAAGGAAACTAAGTGGGTGTGCATCCAACTTGCTTGCTCACGAAGACCTAGGGCACTTTGAGGAAGCCCATCATTGGAATATACAAGCCAAGTTATATAATGAAAAATTCCCACTAGTATATGAAAGTGACAAAATAGGAGACTCTCTATCATGAAGAACATGGTGCAATTTGAAGCTCAAGTGTGGAAAAGGATAGTAGCATTGTCCCTTCGCTCTTTTCTCTCATTCATTTTTTTTTATTTTTTTTTCTTTTTTTCCTTTTTTTTCTTTTTGGTGGGCATCTTTGGCCTCTTTTTTTTATTTGGGCTTCGCTGGCCTCTTTTATTTTTTGTAAAGTCCGGAGACTCATCCCATCTAGTGAGGGAATCATAGCTTCCATCATCCTTTCCTCTCATGGGACAATGCTCTAATAATGAAGATCATCACACTTTTATTTACTTACAACTCGATACTTAGAACAACATATGACTCTATATGAATGCCTCCGGCGGTGTACCGGGATGTGCAATGATCTAGCATAGCAAATGACATCAAAAAACGGATGAGCCATAAAAACATCATGCTAGCTGTCTTACGATCATGCAAAGCAATATGACAATGATGGTGCGTGTCATAATAAACGGAACGGTGGAAGTTGCATGGCAATATATCTCGGAATGGCTATGGAAATGCCATAATAGGTATGTATGGTGGCTGTTTTGAGGAAAATATATGGTGGCTCTTTTGAGGAAGGTGGGTTTATGCACCGGCGAAAGTTGCGCGGTACTAGAGAGGCTAGCAAAGGTGGAAGGGTGAGAGTGCGTATAATCCATGGACTCAAATTAGTCATAAAGAACTCACATACTTATTGCAAAAGTCTATTAGTCATCGAAGCAAAGTGTTAGACGCATGCCCCTAGGGGAGAGGTTGGTAGGAGTAAACCATCGCGCGCTCCCGACCCATCATACAAAGGGCGACAATCAATAAACAAATCATGCTCCGACTTCATTACATAACGGTTCACCATACGTGCATGCTATAGGAATCACAAACCTTAACACAAGTATCTCTACTAATCCACAATTACTTACCAACATAACTCTTAATATTACCATCTCTACATCTCAAAACTATATGCACGAAATCAAACTTCTCATCATATCCAATGCACTTAATATGAAAGTTTTTATTATATCCCTCTTGGATGCCTATTATATTAGGACCAAATTCATAACCTAATCCAATTACCATGCTGTTTAGAGACTCTCAAAATAATATAAGTGAGGTACGAGAGTTCAATTATTTCTATAAAATATAACACCACCATGCTCTAAAAAGATATAAGTGAAGCACTAGAGCAAAATTGCCTAGCTCAAAAGATATAAGTGAAGCACATAGAGTATTCTAATAAATTCACGATTCAGCGTGTCCTTCTCAAAAAGATGTGTGCAGCAAGGATGATTGTGGCAAACTAAAAAGCAAAGACTCATATCATACAAGACGCTCCAAGCAAAACACATATCATGTGGTGAATAAAAATATAGCCTCAAGTAAATTACCGATGGATTGAAGACGAAAGAGGGGATGCCTTCCGGGGCATCCCCAAGCTTAGGATTTTTGGTATCCTTGAATATGTCTTGGGGTACCTTGGGCATCCCCAAGCTTAGGCTTTTGCCACTCTTTATTCCATAGTCCATCAAATCTTTACCCAAAACTTGAAAACTTCACAACACAAAACTCAACAGAAAACTCGTGAGATCCGTTAGTATAAGAAAAATAAATCACCACTTTAGGTGCTGTTGTGAACTCATTCTTTATTTATATTTGTGTAATACCTAATGTATTCTAACTTCTCCATGGTTCATACCCCCCGATACAACCCATAGATTCATCAAAATAAGCAAACAACACAAAGAAAACAGAATCTGTTAAAAACAGAACAGTCTGTAGCAATCTGTAGACTTCGAATACTTCTGTAATTCCAAAAATTCTGAAAACTTAGGACAACGAGGAAAATTTGCATATCAATCTTGTGTAAAAATTTCAGATCAAAAGCACATTCCAGTGAATTTATAAAATTCTTGGACTGAGCGCAAAATTTTCTGTTTTTCAGCAAAATCAAATCAACAAACACCGTAGACCATCCCAAAGGTCTTACTTGGCTCAAACACTAATAAAAACATAAAAACACAATTAATACAGAAGTAATAATGTGCAAAACACACCAAAACAGAAGCAAAAAATAGAACGCAAAAATAAAATTGGGTTGCCTCCCAACAAGCGCTATTGTTTAACGCCCCTAGCTAGGCAAAACGCAATAGATCTAGGTATTGTCATCTTTGGTTTTGGCAACTTTTGTGAGGGCCTTCTCGAATCCGGGGGGATCTTTCCGCTTCCCCGCATCTTCAGGAGAAGAAGCCATCTTAAGATCCAAAATATCCAAACGCTTATTGCAAAGGGTAATCAAAGTGTTCAAACGACTGAGGTTCCCATTAATATGTTTGAGGGGTTCGAGATATTTTTGTAACTCGACTAAGTACTTATGTAAGTCATCCAATTTGTCAAGAATTTGAACTCCCTCTTGTGAAAGGGCAGGCCCCTTTTTTTGTGGGGGGACCCCCAAAATTCCTTCCAAAACTTCATAAGCGGTTTTTGCATCAAGTTCGGTAAAATTGTCTTTTGAGGCAAAATCCAAAAGCTTTCTATGATGCAGAGACAATCCAATGTAAAAATTTCTAAGCAAAACTTTTGCGTCTCCTTTTAGGTTGGAAATAAGATAGGATTCCATTAGCCTATACCAGGCATCTTTCAGATTTTCCCCTTGTTTTTGCTCGAAGTGTAGAACTTCGGAGTCTGGTGTCAGAAGGGGGGTAGTAACGCTAGTCATAGCAACAAGCAAGAGATCCGGCAAGAAAGAGGGCAAACGAAAAAGGGAAGGCGAATAAAAAAAGCGAATCTTTCTGAAAATCATTTTAGAAGTGGGGGAGAGGAAAACGAGAGGCAAATGGCAAATAATGTAAATGCAAGAGATGAGTTTGTGATGGGTACTTGGATGGCTTGATGTAGATCTCCCCGGCAACGGCGCTAGAAACCCTTCTTGCTACTTCTTGAGCATGCGTTGGTTTTCCCTTGAAGAGGAAAGGGTGATGCGGCAAAGTAGATAAGTATTTCCCTCAGTTGTTGAGAACCAAGGTATCAATCCAGTAGGAGATACAAGCAAGTCCCCAATAGATGTACCTACACAAAGAATCAAACTCTTGCACCCAACACTATAAAGGGGTTGTCAATCCCTTCACGGTTACTTGCAAGGATGAGATCTGATAGAGATAGATGGAAAAGATTGCTGAAAGTAAAAACACAAGTAAATAGATCTGAAAATATAAGATGGAAAATAGACCCGGGGGCCATAGGTTTCACTAGAGGCTTCTCTCATAAAGGCAAATATCACGGTGGGTGAACAAATTACTGTCGAGCAATTGATAGAAAAGCGCATAGTTATGACAATATCCAAGGCAATGATTATGCATATAGGCATCACGTCCGTGTCAAGTAGACCGAAATGATTCTGCATCTACTACTATTACTCCACACATCGACCGACTCCTGCCTGCATCTAGAGTATTAAGTTCATGAAGAACAGAGTAACGCATTAGGTAAGATGACATGATGTAGAGGGATAAACTCAAGCAATATGATGAAAACCCCATCTTTTTATCCTCGATGGCAACAATACAATACGTGCCTCGCTACCCCTACTATGTCACTGGGTGAGGACACCGCAAGATTGAACCCAAAACTAAGCACTTCTCCCATTGCAAGAATTACCAATCTAGTTGGCCAAACCAAACCAATAACTCGAAGAGACTTGCAAAGATATGAAATCATGCATATAAGAATTCAGAAAAGACTCAAATAATATTCATAGATAATCTGATCATAAACCCACAATTCATCGGATCTCGACAAACACACCGCAAAAGAGTATTACATCGGATAGATCTCCATGAAGATCATGAAGAACATGGTATTGAAGAGCAAAGAGAGAGAAGAAGCCATCTAGCTACTAGCTATGGACCCGAAGGTCTGTGGTGGACTACTCACGCATCATCGGAGGGGCAATGGAGTTGATGTAGATGCCCTCCGTGATCGAATCCCCCTCCGGCAGATTACCGGAAAAGGCTCCAAGATTGGATCTCACGGGAACAGAGGCTCCTGGCGGCGGAAAAGTGTTTTCGTGGCTCTTTTTGGTATCCAGGGAATATTTGTGAATTTATAGGCCGAAGAGTAGGGTTAGGAGGGCTGCCGTGGGCCCACAAGCCAGGGGGTGCGCCCCTGTGGCTTGTGGCCACACGGTGGCTCTCCTGCCTTGGTCTCCAAGCTTGGTAGGTTTCTTCTGGTCCAAGAAAAAATCATTCCGAAGATTTTATTCCGTTTGGACTCCGTTTAATATTCCTTATCTGCAATACTCAAAAACAAGGAAAAAACAGAAACTGGCAGTAGGCACTAGATTAATAGGTTAGTCCCAAAAATAATATAAAATAGCATATTAATGCATATAAAACATCCAAAACAGATAATATAATAGCATGGAACAATCAAAAATTATAGATACGTTGGAGACGTATCAACCACTCAGGGGCAGTGCGTGTCCTTGTCGACATACGAAGTTTAGTAGTGACTTGATCCGAAGTTTCATGATCATCATAATTAGCTTCCTCTTTAATTGGTACATGCATCATCAAGTTACACCTTCCTCTTTTTGCGCTGCGCTACTCTCCAATTGAAGTGAAAGTTCGATAACATCATCAAGTTACACCTTCCTCTCACTCACTTCTTTCCAGAGAAACTCCATCTCTAGGAAGAATCCATTCTAGGCAACAAAAGGTTTTGCCTTCGGATCTGTGATAGAAGGTATAACAAATTGTTTCTTTGGGGTATCCTATGAAGACACACTTGTCCACTTTGGGTTCGAGCTTATCAGGCTGAAGCCTCTTGACATAAGCATGGCATCCCCAAACTTTAAGAAATGACGGCTTAGATTTCTTGCCTAACCATAATTCATACAGTGTCTTCTCAACGGTTTTATATGGTGTCCTATTTAACGTGTATGTAGTTGTCTCTAATGCATGACCCCAAAACGATAATAGCAAATCGGTAAGAGACATCGAACGCAACATATCCAATAAAGAACGATTACGACGTTCGGACACACCATTATGTCGTGGTGTTCCAGGCGGCGTGAGTTGTGAAACAATTCCACATTGTCTTAAATGCATACCAAACACATAACTCATATATTCACCACCACGATCGGATCGTAGAAATTTTATCTTCTTGTTACGATGATTTCAACTTCACTCTGAAATTGTTTGAACTTTTCAAATGTTTTAGACTTGTGTTTCATTAAGTAAATGTACCTATATCTACTCAAATCATCCGTGAAGGTAAGAAAATAACGATATCCACCACACGCTTCAACACTCATTGGACCGCATACATCAGTATGTATTATCTCCAACAAGTCACTTGCCCGCTCCTTTGTACCGGAAAACGGGGTTTTCATCATCTTGCCCATAAGGCATGGTTCACATGTTTCAAATGAGTCATAATCAAGTGATTCCAAAAGTCCATCAGCATGGAGTTTCTTCATGCGCTTCACACCAATATGACCTAAGCGGCAGTGCCACAAATATGTGGTACTGTCATCATTAACTTTGCATCTTTTGGCATCAAAGTTATGAACATGTGTATCACTACGATTGATATTCAATAAGAATAAACCATTCACATTGGGTGCATGACCATAAAAAATATGATTCATATAAATAGAACAACCATTATTCTCTGACTTAAATGAATAACCGTCTTGCAAGAAACAAGATCCACATATGACGTTCATGCTCTATGCAGGCACCAAAATAACAATTATGTAGTTAAAACTAATCCCGAAGGTAGACATAGAGGGAGCGTGCCAACGGCGATCGCATCCACCTTGGAGCATTTTCCAACGTGCATCGTCACCTCGTCCTTAGTCAGCCTCCGTTTATTCTGCAGCTCCTACTTCGAGCTACAAATATTAGCAATTGAACCGGTATCAAATACCCAGACACTACTATGAGCACTGGTAAGGTACACATAAATAACATGTATATGAAATATACCTTTGTTGACATTGCCAGCCTTCTTATCTGCCAAGTACTTGGGGCAGTTCCGCTTCTAGTGACCATTTCCCTTGCAATAGAAGCACTCAATCTCGGGTTTGGGTCCAGCCTTGGGTTTCTTCATGGTGCGGCAACTGGCTTTCCATGAAGTTTCCCTTCTTTCCTTTGCCCTTCTCGAAACTAGTGGTCTTTTTAACCGTCAACACTTGATGCTCCTTCTTGATTTCTACCTCCGCGGCATTAAGCATCGTGAATAGCTCAGGGGTCCTCTTCTCCATCCCTTGCATGTTATAGTTCATCGCAAAGCTCTTGAAGCTAGGTGGCAATGACTGGAGAACTCTATCAATACTGCTTCATCCGGAAGATTAACTCTCAACTGATTCAAGCGATTATAGTACCGAGACAATCTGAGCACATGCTCACTAACTGAGCTATTCTCCTCCATCTTGCATGCAAAGAACTTGCCGGAGGTCTCATACCTCTCAACACGGGCGTGATCCTGAAATACTAATTTTAGCTCTTCCATCATGTCATGTGCCCCGTGGTGCTCAAAACGTTTTTGGAGCCCAGGTTCTAAGCTGTAAAGCATGGCGCACTGAACTATCGAGTAGCCAATAGATGGTGTTTGCCAGACATTCCTAGCGTCCGGATTTTCATGGTACGGTGGTTTACAAAGCGATGCATCAAGAACATAATTCGTCTATGCAGTAGTGAGGATAATCCTCAGATCAAGGGCCCGGTTCGCATAATTGCTTCCATCATCTTTCAACTTAGCTTTCTGAACGCATTAAAATGTAGAGGAACTACAACGCGAGCCATTGATCTCCGAGACAATTTTGCAAAGACAATTTAGACTATGTTCATGATAATTTAGTTCAGTTAATCAAATTACTAATGAACTCCCACTTAAATCAACATCCCTCATGTTGTCTAAGTGATACATGATCCAAATTCACCAACCCACATTAGATCATCACGTGAGATGGGGTGGCTTCAATGGTCAACATCTCCATGTTGATCATATCTACTATATGACTCATGTTCGATCTTTCGGTCTTCCGTCTTCCGAGGTCGTGTCTATACCTGCTAGGCTCGTCAAGTTTAACCCAAAAAATTTGCATGTGTAAAACTGGCTTACACCTGTTGTATGCGGACGAATAGTCTATCACACCCGATCATCACGAGGTGCTTCGAAATGATGAACTTTCGCAACGGTGCATACTTAGAGAGAACACCTTTTATCTTGAACTTAAGTGAAGGGATCATCTTATAATGTTATCGTCATCGTAAGCAAAATAAGATGCATAAAAGATAAATATCAGATGCAATCAATATGTGATATGATGTGGCCATCATCATCTTGTGCTTTTCATCTCCATCTCCAAAGCATCGGAACAATCTCCATCATTACTGGCATGACACCATGATCTCCATCATTGTGTCATCATGTGGTTGTCTCTGCCAACTATTGCTTCTGCAACTATTCCTGACGCATGGCGATAAAGTAAAGCAATTACATGGCGTTTAACGATTGACATGCAGGTCATACAATAAATTAAAGACAACCCTATGGCTCCTACCGGTTGCCATACTCATCGACATGCAAGTCGTGAAAACTAATACAAAACATGATCATCCGATACATCAATTATATACCGAATCACGTCTTGGCCATATCACATCACAACATGCCCTGCAAGAACAAGTTAGATGTCCTCTATTTGGTTGTTGCAAATTTTACGTGGCTTGTTGGGCAGCTAGAAAGAACTGTTCTGACCTACGCATAGCCACAATGGTGATATTCAAGTTGCTTTTTGACCTTCTACAAGGACCACTAATGTCAAATCGAATCCAACTAAAGTAGGATAGACAGACACCCGCCAGCCACCTTATGCAATACAAGTTTCATGTCTGTCAGTGGAACCGGTCTCTTGTGCGAGGACAAGTAAGGTTGATACGGTCCGCTTCATCACACAATACTGTCGATCCAAATAAGACAAATAGAGGTAAGCAATTTGAACATCGATGCACATGACTTCTTTTTGTTCTCCTCGTGCATATCATCTATGCATAGAATTAGCTCATGATGCGACTGATGGGAAGGAAGCAAGGAAAACAAAAAAATCCTTCACACAGCCAAGATCTATCTATCGAGATGCATAGCAACAAGAGGGGGGATTGTATCAACGTACCCTTGTAGAGCGTTAAGCGGAAGCGTATATAACGCGGTTAATGTAGTCGTACTCTTCGCGATCCAATCCGATCTAGTGCCGAACAGACGACACCTCCGAGTTCAGCACACGTGCGGCTCGGTGATGTATCCTCCTCCTTGATCCAACAAGCAGAGGGGAGAAGTAGATGGGATCTCAACGAGCACAGCGACTTGGCAGCAATGGTGGTGGGCAAGCGTCAACAGGGCTTCGCCTAGCATTGCCGGGGCAATGAACAAGGAAGAACGGGAGAAGGGGATGCGCCAATGGGGGAGGGATTGGTGTGTCTACCCCCTATGCCTCGCCCCTCTTTATATTAGGGCGTGGGGGGATGCCCCCCTCCAAGCCATGGGGCCACGCCCCCCTTCCAAACCAGGGGCGGATGCCCCTCCTCCAAGCCAAGGGCGGATGCCCCTCCTAGCCAAGGAGCCACCCCCCCCCCCCAAGCAAGCCCCCCTCCCAGACGCATGTTCCCTTGGGGGGCTGGTGCGCGTGGCCCATGTAGGCTAGGGCACACACCCCAACCTACCCAGGCCTCCGGGATAGATGGGACCCTCCGGTTGACTCCCGGAACCCTTCGAAACTTCCCGGTACACTGCCGGTAAATTCCTGAACTTTTCCGAAACCCGGAAAATGAGTTTCAATATATAAATCTTTACCTCTAGACCATTCCGGAGCTCCTCGTTATGTCCAAGATCTCATCCGGGACTCTGAACAACATTCCGTATCCAATGAAATTATCCCAATACTACTCCACCGACATCAAACGTTAAGCATGCGAGCCTACGGGTTCGAGAATCATGTAGACAAGACCGAGACACCTCTCCGGTCAATAACCAATAGCGGCACCTGGATGCCCATATTGGTTCCTACATATTCCACGAAGATCTTTATCGGTTGAACCACGATGTCAAGGATTCAGTTAATCCCGTATGCAATTCCCTTTGTTCGGCGATATGTTACTTCCCAAGATCCAATCATCGGTATCTCCATACCTATTTCAATCTCGTTACCGAAAAGTCTCTTTCCTCGTTTCGTAATAAAAGATCACATGGCTAAACTCATTAGTCATATGTTTGCAACATGCTTGTGATGTTGTATTACCGAGAGGGCCCAGAGATATCTCTTTGTCACACGGAACGACAAAATCCCAGTCTCGATCCATGCCAACCCAACAAACACCTTCGGAGATACCTGAATAGCACCTTTATGATCACCTAGTTACGAGGTGACGTTTGACAGCTCACAAGGTATTCCTTCGGTGTCAGGTGAGGGAGTCCGGGACTAAGGGGTCCTCGGGCTGTTGGTTGATCTCCGGTGGGCCAGTACGATGGGACGCTCAGGGGCAATTACTAGAAGGCCGAATTACAGGACAATCCCGTGTTCGAAAGGAGGAGTCTCGAAGACTTGGTGTGCCCTCCAAGAAAGAATGGACGTATCTATGCCCGGATGGAAACCAACCATGTATAACCCAAGGCACTCCTGGTGTCTATATAAACAAGGGGGCTTAGTTTGTAGAAAGACAAGTCAATTAATCTAGGGTTTAGCTCTTTTGATCTCGAGGTAGATCAACTCTGTAACCATCATACTCATCAATACAATCAAGCAAGACGTAGGGTTTTACCTCTTCACGAGGGCCTGAACCTCGGTAAACACTGTCTCCTTCGTCCCCTATTACCCATCGATCCTAGATTCATGGTTTGGGACCCCCTACCCGAGATCCGCCAGTTTTGACACCGACATTGGTGCTTTCATTGAGAGTTCCGCTGCGAATCACCAAAGGATCGATGGCTCGCTTAATCATTGGCGAGGAGATCTATAACAAGGACGTCTTCATTCCTGGACAGTTCTTCGCTTTCGGAAGCATCGTGCTTCATGCCGATCCCTCGGGCCGCCTTGGCCAGATCAGAAGCTTTGCCACTGGTTTAGAAGTCAGGTTAGGGAACCTAGAGTTCACCGCCGACTCCCAGGGAGATCTTGTTTTAACAAGGACCTCTGTCCTTCTTAAAGGACACATGGCCCCTGACGCCTTGACATTGGAGGCAGGAAACCCCGCCGCTGGGATAACTTCGGTCCCCAACTCGGTCTTAAAACCTAACTTGGCCGATGCATCTGAGTCAGCCACGGCCGCATACACCCCGGGAGCACCGTCGAGTGACCCCGGGACGGCGGCGCCGCTGACCGACCCCAGTCGCACCTTTAGTGCCGACCCAACCAAGTGTTGGCATGGAAGGCAACCGTGGATACGGCCCACCATGGAAAGTGAAAGTTTGGTGGAAAAAGGAATAAACTTTACAAATGTAACAGCCCGAGACCGACGCTCCAGAAGATTCCCCTTTTATTTCCATTCTCGTCGTGTGATTCGTTTGATTGTTGCATTCATCATCGCATCATTCGCATCATCTGCATAGCATCGTCACTCGATTTTGGAAAATTTGCATCCGTCTTAGTTGCCGGTTCTCTCCGTTCGTGTCGTCGACCGTTTCGAGACAACCACACACGCACGCGCCCGTGGCATCGGAAAAATATTGTTTTAAAAAGTGCGTGGAAAATATTCTCGGATTGAGTCGAAAGTTGGCATGTGGTCTAGTTTTATTGTAGGTAGACCGCCTGCCAAATTTCGTTGCAATCAGAGTTCGTTTGATACCCGAACGGTCGACCGTAGCGGCACCGTCATCGGTTTATTATCGGACGTTTTCGGTGTTTTAAAACTTGTCACGGGCTGCCATCCATTCCCTCTCATCCCCACCAAGCCCCTCTGCACAGCCCATCACAGCCCACCGCAGCCCACCTAAACCTCCCCCGCGACCGGAGCCGTCCGATTACGATCGAACGGCCCGAACCGCCCCAAAACCCTCAAACCCTAGCCAAAACTGCTATATATAGACCTTCCCCTGCCAAAAATGGACACTAAACCCACCCTAGCCTCCTCCTACCTCGCAGCTGCAGCACCCTCGCCTCAATTTCCATGCCGGACCAGCCCGCCGCCGCCACTTGTCGCCGCCTGAGCCCTCGCGCCGCCGCTCCCAGCCACTCAGGGGCCGCCACCTGTCCCAGCATAGCCTCCCCTCGCCCGCGGCCCGCCAGGCCCATCCGGGGCCCGCCCGGGCCCGAAACAGCCGCCGCTGCAACCCGCGGGGAGCCAAGCTGCTGCCTGAGCCCCGAGCTCCACCAGCCACCGGCGACCCCGCCACCGCGCCGAACGACCGAGCTCCTCCGGCCCCAAGCGCCCTGCCGCCGGCCTTCTCCCCGCTGCCGCCGCCAGTGACCCATCGCCCGTGCCTTGCCTTGCCTCGCCCGCCGCGCAAGGATCTCCGCCCTCGCCATGGCTGGCCGCACCGTGAGCAGCCGCTGCCCGTGGACTCCGATGAGGCCGCTCGTCGCCAACGCCAACCGCCGCCGGATCCGCTCCTCTGGTGGCCGGATCTGCCCAGCGCCTTCGTCCCCGGTACGTGCGGCGCCACCCCCGCCGGAGCCCTGCAGCGCCGCCGCCGCGCCTGGTCAGCCCTGAGCTGGAGGGTGACCCACGTGGGCCAGCTGGGCCTCGCGACGGCCTGCCTGCGCCTTCCCATGGGCCAAGCCCACTAGGTGAGGCCTCCAGCTCCCTGTCCTCTATGGTTCGCCATCGCGCACGATTGCTATGTTATGCTCGCCCCTGTCCGGCCCAGTTCTAGCTAGATTCGGCCCATAACATTGTTTTTAAGCTCTGCGAATTATCATTAACTAGTGCATTTTTTTAATTACAGAAATGCATCTTTTGAAATTCCTATATATAAATAACCGTGCATCGCATGTAATAAGTTTATATATGTAAAACGTGTAGAATTTTGTGTAGATTCATAATATGCCACATTCATCCATGTTCTAAAATGTTTAACATGTTGTTTTCTTTATTTTGCATAAATATAATGTTTGTTGCATTGCGCATAATTATTGAATCGTGCATCCAAATTAACCAAACCTTGCATGTAAAATGTGTAGCATTTTTATAGGCATTTTTCATGCATGCTAAAAATATTTCATGTGTTGGTTGCATTTATTTTGCATACATAACTTTGCTATTAGGTTTATGCCATAAACTTGCCTAATTAATTGTGACATATTTTCCTACATGAACCTATGCATCTTATATATGATTTTGGGGTAGAAAAATCCATAGATTTTATCTGTGTAATTAGTTTTGTCATTTGAGCAACTTTGTGTGCATGTTATTTTTGCTATGATGTCCTTTTGTTATTTTCGTGTGATTTAATCCATGCATGATATGAAATAATTTTGAACATGAGGTATGCCCTTGGACATGTGTGCTAGGCCCTGGTAATTTTGGTTGCTATAGAAATGCATGTTTAGGTGTTATTTTCTTGTTGCCAACTTGCCATAAAAATATTGCTGTTTTGAGGGTTCCAAATATTTCTAAGTCTGAAAAACTGTTATTTTGTTGCCATGTTGCCATGTGATTTGCTATTGATCTAGGAGTCTTTTGTGATTGCCACCAAGGAGTCTTTTGTTAAGCATGTTGTTGCCTATCATGTTGTGCCAATAGTTTGCATTAATAAGTTTAGCATCATAATTAATTATGTTGTTCAATATGTCAATCTGTTAAAAACTGCTGCACATGTCTACTCTTATTTTCACCAAGTCTGAGAATCTGTTTTCTTCATAATGCCATGTTGTGATGATGCTAGCCACGTTTCTATGCATAATTAGACCTTGCCACCATGGTATGAATTGTAGTGCATCATGTCTACTACCATGCTGTTAAGTTTCGTGCCAATATATGACCTGTAGCATATAGTTTTACTGCTGCCAATATGCCTCCATGAAAATCTGCTATGCTAAAAACTGTTATTTTCACCAAGTCCTAATCTGCTATATTTTGTTGCCATGTTGTGAGCTTCCTACCATGTGATCCATGACTCTTTTAAGTATGATATGTGAAGATGAAATGAAGTGTGTGCTATATGCTACTGCCCCATGCTTAGTTTGTGCATTTTAGAATCTTGCATCTAGTTGTTTTCATGCGTGCAATATGCCATGTTGCTGTTTTGGACAGATTTGCACTAAAACTTGTGTTGGTTGTTGTGGTTGACCCGTAGCTCCGTTTTGGTCATGCCATATATGAAACTTGTTTAGATTATCATGTAGTATCATAATATCTTGCTGCATTCATGATTTGAAATGTTTGTGGTTGTCATTTTTATACATTTTGCATTCATGTCATGTTCATCTTGTGAAGGTCGTATCTTTTAGACCGTAGCTCCGTTTGAGATGTTCCATATATGTAAATCGACTAGAATGACGTGTAGAATTGCATGGTATACTTTATTTTCCTGTTTAAGAAATATAAAACATGATTAGTTCCGATCTGGGCCAATTTCGAAATTAACGTATGGGGTCGTTTCGGAAATGCTATATGTTGTTTCCGGCCTCATTTAAACTTGCCTAGATGTGTAGTTTACTTATGCTTCACCTCTTGCCATGTTTATCAACATTTAACATTGATGTGTACCTAAACAGGAGTGAACTAAGTAATTCAAATGTGGAGTTTCGTCAATATGCAACTCGTTGCATATTGAACTTCACTTAATGTGTAGTATTTGTGTGTGCTTCGTCATGCCTTGCATAATCGTATGGACATGCATCATGTTTGTTTGCGCATCATGTCATTCATATATTGTGGTGTTGTTCATGTGTTGATTGTTGTTTTCAGATTGCTTCTTCTCGATAGAGTTCCGAAAGCGTTCGGAGTGTGAGGATTCGTTCGACTACGTTGGCTCGTCTTCTTCATGGACTCATTCTTCTTCCAAGCGGGATCTCAGGCAAGATGACCATTTCCCTAGATACCATTACTATCATTGCCATGCTAGATGTCTCATTTCTATCGCTGTCTCGCTACCTACCACTTGTATGTCAAGCCTCCCAAATTGCCATGAAAAGCCTCTAACCCCTCCACATCCCAGCAAAACATTGTTTGGCTATGTTACCGCTTGCTCAGCCCTTCTTATAGCATTGTTAGTTGCAGGTGCAATTGTTTCCAGCTATCACAATATTATTGCTATTTAATTTAATGCACATATATACTTGGTAAAGGGTGGAAGGCTTGGCCTTTTGCTTGGTGTTTTGTTCCACTCTTGCCGCCCTAGTACTTGTGTACTGGTGTTATGTTCCATAATTGAGCGCTCCTAACATGCTCGGGGTTGTTATGGGGACCCCCATGATTTTCTTTTTAGGATAAAACTTGTCTGGCAAGGCCCAACATTGGTACTACATTTGCCTAATAACAACTAATAAAATGCATAGGGACCCGCCGGCACCCGCGGATCTTTAATCAACCTGCCGGCACCCGCAGATCTTTAATCAATCCCTCGGGCCAGTGCTCCTCATGAGTGTTGGTCCAACCTGTCAACCGCCGGTGGCCACCAGGGGCAACTCTGTGATTGGCCTACCGGAAGTTTGGACAATCCGTCGTGTCCTGAGAACGAGATACGTGGCTCCTATCGGGATGGTCGACACGCCGGGCGGTCTTGCTGGATTTGTTTTACCTTTCTCGAACATCTTGTGCGAGGAATTCCGAGAATACTTTGGGCTATCTCGAGGTTGCGGTTTTCCTATGGAATTTCCTAGGAGATCACGGGATTCGTGGTAGAGGCTATTCCAGCGGCGTGTGGTTAGTTTGTGATGGATGAGTAGGAGCACCCTTGCAGGGTTAAATCTTTTGGAAAGCCATGCCCGCGGTTACGTGGCAACTTGGAAACTTTGTTTAACACCCGGTCATAGCAAACTTAAAGTAAACTCAAATAAAATACACCAACTGTGTGCCTAACCGTGACTGTCTCTTCTCGTGAGTCCTTTTCCGAGAGAGAACACGGTGGGGTTATGTTTGACGTAAGTAGGTGTTCAGGATCTCTTAGAGATCATTACTAGATCATGTCCGTTTATGCGACAATCACCCCCCTTTATTCTTGTACTCGTAAGCTAGCCACTCAAATAAATGCTTAGTGCTTGCTGCAGCCTCGCCACTTAACCATACCTCACCCATTAAGCTTTAATAGTCTTGATACCCTTGGAAATGAGATTGCTGAGTCCCCGTGGCTCACAGATTACTACAACAACAGTTGAAGGTACAGGTAATGCGATGGTTTGACGTGAGCGCGATCCTTGTTTTGATTTGGAGTTCTTCTTCTTCATCATCATCGATCTAGGATGGGTTCCAGGCGGCAGCCTGGGATAGCAAGGATGGATGTCATTTTATCGTTTGTTTTCGTCTGTAGTCGGACCCTGCTCTTCTGTATGATGATTGATATGTTGTTGTATTGATGTGATATTGATGTAGCTTGTGGCGAGTGTAAGCCAATTCCATATACTCATCTCTTCTTTACATGTACTTGTAATGATATCCATTCTTGCGAAACGACGAGATGCGCTTCTATCCCTGTCGAGGCCCTCGTGCCAAAATAAGGATAGGATCGTATCTTGGGCGCCACAACAAATCCCTACTTCCCTCTGTGAAGGGCCTATCTATTTACTTTATGCATTTTTTATTTTTACTTTGAGTCTCCATCTTCTCTTATAAAGCACCAACTAGGGGGCACTATGATCATACTTGAGCATTGGGCATAGCTAATATTTGAGTGTGTTTCATGAATGCATCAATGATTGAGCATGATGGGCTAGGGATAACTTTTTTTAGTGTTGATATTTTGAAAGCACTGTTCAAAAAATCGTCCGATTCAGCGATTTATCGTCCGATTTATCGCCACTCGTGGGGTGACCGATAAGATTATGCCTTATCTTCACCGTTTATCTTTTGGGCCGATTTATTGCTCTGACAAGCGATTTATCGAGAATCTTTCGATAAATAAGGCCTATTCCAAGCAATATGTTTGCAAAAATTATGTTCATTTGTATTTTTGTGGACTTTGTTATGCAATATGTACTATTTCCCTATTTTGTTTGTCATTATACGAGGATTCAGAGGCTAGGAATCAAGGTTACACTTCTGTCCAATATTATTTTGGTGTTAAATATAGCATATTTCAGTGTTGGGAACCTGGGATTTTCAAAAAATGGCCTATTAATAGTCGACCGATAAAATCGATTAAACGGTCGATTTATGATTAATCTCTAATCCCTAGCTGACCGAGACGATAACGATAAGTGATATCCTCAACATGTTGAAAGACATGGTTGCTTGTTCGCATGCTTGAGTATTGAAGTCATTATGTTAAAACTAGACGATTGCTTTGAATCATCTACAAGTCCAAATGTCCATGCTACAAAAGAAAAAGAATATGAGATGAACATGTTAGGCAGCATTCCACATCAAAAATTATGTTTTTATCATTTACCTACTCGAGGACGAGTAGGAATCAAGCTTGGGGATGCTGATACGTCTCCAAAGTATCCATAATTTTTGCTTGTTCCATGCTGTTATATTATAATTCTTAGATGTTTTACAATCATTTTATAACAACTTTATATCATTTTTTGGGACTAACCTATTGACATAGTGCCAAAGTGCCAGTTGTTGTTTTTGCTTGTTTTTTACTTCGCAGAATATCAGTACCAAACGGAGTCCAATCGCGACGAAACTTTTTGGAGATTTTTTCTGGACCAGAAGGCACCCAGTGGGCAAAAGAAGTGCCAGAGAGGTGGGCTGTGGAGGCCACAACCCACATGGGCGCGCCAGGGGGCCCCCGGCACGCCCTGGTGGGTTGTGCCCTCCACGGGGCTCCCCTCCACCGCCTCTGGCGCCTATAAATTCCCAAATATTCAGAAAACCCTAGGGGAGTCAACGAAACACAATTCCAGCCGCCGCAAGTTCCAGAACCTCGAGATCCAATCTAAACACCATCACGGAGGGGTTCATCTTCTTCATAGGTGCCTCTCCGATGATGCGTGAGTAGTCCACCATAGACCTAAGGGTATGTAGGCAGTAGCTAGATGGCTTCCTCTCTCTCTTTTGATTCTCAATACAATGGCCTGTTGGAGATCTATTTGATGTAAACTTTTGCAGTGTGTTTGTTGGGATCCGATGAATTTTGATTTCATGATCAGATTCTATCCATGAATATTATTTGAGTCTTCTTTGATCTCTTATATGCATGATTACTTATAGCCTCGTATTTCTTCTTCGAATCTTTGGTTTAGTTAGGCCAACTAGATCGATTTTTCTTGCCATGGGAAGAGGTGCTTTGTGATGGGTTCGATCTTGCGGTGTCCTTTCCCAGTGACAGAAGGGGCAGCAAGGCACGCATGTATCGTTGCCATTAAGGATAAGAAGATGGGGTCTATTCCTACATGAATAGATCTTGTCTACATCATGTCATCATTCTTAATGCATTACTCCGTTTTTCTAATAACTTAATACACTAGATGCATGCTGGATAGCGGTCGATGTGTGGAGTAATAGTGGTAGATGCAGGCAGGAGTCGGTCTACTTATCTTGGACGTGATGCCTATATAATGATCATCGCCTTGGATATCTTCATGATTATTTGATCTTCTATCAATTGCCCAGCAGTAATTTGTTCACCCACCGTGTGCTATACTCATGAGAGAAGCCACTAGTGAAACCTACGGCCCCCGGGTCTACTTTTCCAACATATTGCTTTCTGATCTATCTTTTTCCCTCTTTGTTTTCAGATCTACTAAACCAAAAACCCAAAATATATTGCTGCACTGTTTATTTGCTCTTTTTATTTTGTGTTCTTGAGAGATCTATATCTCCAATCTATCACTACCTAATCTATCTTTTTACCGTAGAGAGATTGATAACCTCTCTTTCGCGTCGGGTTGCAAGTATTTGTTATTTGTGTGCAGGTGCTGCTTATTGGGTGGTGGTGATCCTCCTACTAGTTCGATAAGCTTGGTTTCATAACTGAGGGAAATACTTACCGTCGCTGTGCTGCATCATCCCTGCCTCATTGGGGAAATACCGACGCAGTCTCAAGCCACGTCAAGCACTACGGGGGTCCTCCAACGGTGCATATCTGAAGAAGAAGGAAGGCAGCTCTTGGCAGAGATACATGCACGCATGGGCGGCCACCACGCGGCAGCACGGGCGCTGGTAAGCAAGGCCTTTTGAGCCGGGTTCTTCTGGCCCACCGTCCAAACCGACGCCCACACACTTGTTCAACATTGTGTCGGCTGTCAGCTCTTTGCAAATCAAAGCCACGTGCCTCCTATAGCTATTCGAACGATACCCATTGCATGGCCTTTTGCGGTGTGGGGGTTAGATATGGTCGTACCACTTAAAGGGGGGACCAAGAAAAAGAAATACCTACTGGTCATGGTCGAAAAGTTCACTAAATGGATCGAAGCAAAACCAGTAAGTTCGGCAAAATCGGGACCGGTCATCGACTTCATATCCGGCGTGGTATGATAACCCACAAGTATAGGGGATCGCAACAGTTTTCGAGGGTAGAGTATTCAACCCAAATTTATTGATTCGACACAAGGGGAGCCAAAGAATATTCTCGGGTATTAGCAGCTGAGTTGTCAATTCAACCACACCTGAAAGACTTAATATCTGCAGCAAAGTATTCAGTAGCAAAGTAGCGTGGAAGTAACGGTAACGATGGCAAAGTGACAGTAGCAGTGTTGTAGTGATTGTAACAGTAGCAACGAAAAAGTAACTTAGCAAAGATCAATATGCGAAAAGCTCGTAGGCAATGGATCAGTGATGGATAATTATGTCGGATGGCATTCATCATGCAACGGTTATAACATAGGGTGACACATAACTAGCTCCAATTCATCAATGTAATGTAGGCATGTATTCCGTATATAGTCATACGTGCTTATGGAAAAGAACTTGCATGACATCTTTTGTCCTACCCTCCCGTGGCAGCGGGGTCCTAATGGAAACTAAGGGATATTAAGGCCTCCTTTTAATAGAGAACCGGACCAAAGCATTAGCACTTAGTGAATACATGAACTCCTCAAACTACGGTAATCACCGGAAAGAATCCCAGTTATTATCACCCTGGGGGATGCGGATCATAACTCGTAATAGGTGTCTACAACTTGCAAGATAGGATCAAGAACACATATATATTCATGAAAACATAATAGGTTCAGATCTGAAATCATGGCACTCGGGCCCTAGTGACAAGCATTAAGCATAGCAAAGTCATAGCAACATCAATCTCAGAACATAGTGGATACTAGGGATCACACCCTAACCAAACTAACTCGATTACATGGTAAATCTCATCCAACCCATCACCGTCCAGCAAGCCTACGATGGAATTACTCACGAACGGCGGAGAGCATCATGTAATTGGTGATGAAGGATGGTTGGTGATGACGATGGCGTCGAATTCCTCTCTCCGGAGCCCAAATCAGGCTCCAGATCTGCCCTCCCGAGGAAGAACGGGAGGTGGCGGCGGCTCCGTATCGTAAAACGCGATGAACTCTTCTCTCTGATTTTTTTCTCCGTAATTAGGAATATATAGGAGTTGAAACGAGGTCGGAGGAGCAACAGGGGGCCCACAAGACACAGGGGCGCGCCCTAGGGGGGTGGGCGCGCCCCCTGGCTTGTGGCCAGGTGGTGGGCCCCCTGCAGTTGATTCTTTCGCCAATATTTTTTATTAATTCCAAAAATATTCTCCGTAAATTTTTAGGTCAATCCGAGAACTTTTATTTCTGCACAAAAATAACACCAAGGCAATTCTGCTGAAAACAGCGTCAGTCCGGGTTAGTTTCATTCAAATCATGCAAATTAGAGTCCAAAACAAGGGCAAAAGAGTTTGGAAAAGTGGATACGTTGGAGACGTATCAACTCCCCCAAGCTTAAACCTTTGCTTGTCCTCAAGCAATTCAGTTGATAAACTGAAAGTGATAAAGAAAAACTTTTACAAACTCTGTTTGATCTTGCTGTTGTAAATATGTCTAACTGATGTTCAGGTTTTCAGCAAAGATTATAAACTAACCACATTCACAATAACATTTAGGTCTCACATTTACTCATATCAATGGCATAATCAACTAGCGAGCAATAATAATAAGTCTCGAATGACAACAATTTTATCAAAAAAATCATGATACAATATGACATAATGGTATCTCGCTAGCCCTTTCTGAGACCGCAAAACATAAATGCAGAGCACCTCTGAAGAACGAGGACTGACTAGACATTGTAATTCATGGAAAAAGAGATCCAGTCATACTCATACTCAATATCAATTAATAGCAAAGCATACAAATGACGGTGGTGCTCTCTAACTGGTGCCTTTTGTAAGAGGATGATGACTCAATAGTAAAGTAAAATAGATAGGCCCTTCGCAGAGGGAAGCATTGATTTGCAGTGGTGCCAGAGCTCGAGCTTTTAAAACAGAGATGAATAATAGTTTTGAGCGGTGTGCTTTCATTGCCAACATAATAACTAAGAGATCTCGATATCTTCCATGCTAGATACATTATAGGCGGTTCCCAAACAGAATAGTAAAGTTTTTACTCCCCCTCCACCAAATCAATCACACTCCACGGCGGGCCGAATCCACGGGTACCGTCCATACAAACAACAATCCTGGGGGAGTTTTGTTTTCATTATACTTTGATTTGAATTTTGAGCATGGAACTGGGCATCCCGAATACCAGCCACTTTCTCGTGAATGATAGTGAATCAACACATATCGTGAGAATAACCCACCTAGCATGGAAGATACTGACAGCCCCCAGTCGCTACATGAGTGATTCGGGCATACAAAACAGCATGTTTATTTGAAGGTTTAGAGTATGGCACATGCAAATTTACTTGGAACGGCAGGTAAATACCGCATATAGGTAGGTATGGTGGACTCATATGGAACAACTTTGGGTTTATGGAGATGGATGCACAAGCAGTATTCTCGCTTAGTACAAGTGAAGGCTAGCAAAAGACTGGGAAGCGACCAACTAGAGAGCGACAACAGTCATCAACATGCTTTGAGATTAACCAACATTGAATACAAGCATGAGTAGGATATAAATCACCATGAACATAAACATCGTGGAGGCTATGTTGGTTTTGTTTCAACTACATGCGTGAACATGTGCCAAGTCAAGCCACTCGACTCATTCAGAGGAGGATACCATTCTATCATACTACATCACAACCACTTTAATATGCATGTTGGCACGCAAGACAAACCATTATACGCTCTTGGCTAATTAAGCATGCATGAATAACTATAATCTCTAATTGTCATTGCAAACATGTTCAATCCATAACGAGTTGAATCCAGAACGATGAGCTAATCATATTTACAAAAACAAAATAGGTCGAGTTCATACCAGCTTTTCTTCATCTCAATCATTTCATCATATATTGTCATTATCGCCTTTCACTTGCACGACCGAACGGTGTGATTAATAATAAGAGTACACGTGCATTGGACTAAGCTGGAATCTGCAAGCAATAACTCAAAGGAGAAGGCAAGCTAATATGGGCTCTCTTGATAGATAAACAATAATGCATATGAGAGCCACTCAACATGTCATCGTGGTCTTCTCCTTACGACCCAAAGAAGAAAAGAAAACTATTTACACGGGAAAGCTCCCAACAAGCAAAAGAATAACGAGAAATCTTTTTGGGTTTTCTTTTAATACTACACTAAACAAACTTGAAAGTAAAGCTAGAACAATTTTTTTGGATTTTCTCAAGGTTAATTTAAACATACAAGAAGAAAGCAAAAAGAAGAAATAAACTACCATGGATAGTACAATGAAAAAGTATGAACACCGACAACTGGAATGAAATGTGTGAACATGAATGTAATGTCGGTGAGAAATACGTACTCCCCCAAGCTTAGGCTTTTGGCCTAAGTTGGTCTAGGGCCACGGCTGGCCCGGATAATATCCAAAGTCATAGTTGGGGTTGTACTGGGCTGCAGCAGCTACTGCCTGAGCGGCCGCAGCGCGGAGGCGAGCGGCTTCCGCCTCTCTCTCATACTCATTTGCCTCCTCTCTGGTTATAAAGTATCTTCGTTTTTCCTGAAAGTTAAAGAAGGCAGGAGCAGGAAGGGAAATATGGACAACACGCTGTCTGTCAAAAATTAGTCGGTACAAGAGGGGTTGTTCGTTTCTCTCAAGAAACTGGTAGCGCACCATAGCCTCATAATCAAGAAAAGCAGGTGGTAATTCAATATCATTCCCCCTTATGGGTACCCCAAGATAGTTAGCTACACGAGTGGCATAAATCCCGCCAAAGAAATCTCCCTCCTTAGCATTTTTATGTAGCCTCCTAGCAATAATAGCTCCCAGTTATATCGTCTGTCACCCATGACCGCACTTTTAAGAATACTAAGATCAGGTACGCAAAGGTGGCTATGGTCATGTTTACCGTTAATACATCTACCGATGAAGAGAGCAAAATAATGTATGGCAGGAAAGTGAATGCTCCCCAAGGTAGCATGTGTAATGTTTCTAGTTTCTCCCACGGTGATGCTAGCAAGAAAATCATTGTATTCAGTTTTGTGAGGATCACTGTGGCTACCCCAATGTGGAATTTTGCATGCATCATTAAAATCTTCTAAGTCCATAGTATAAGATTCATCATAAAGATTGAATAGAATGGAATGATTATTACGCCTGGATGAAAATTCAAACCTCCGCACGAAGGAATCAGTAAGTTGATAGTATTGCTTGCATTGGTCTGAAACGAAATCTTCAAGGCCAGCATTTTGTATGTACGCGTAGAACTCCTCCTTGAAACCGGCTTGAGCCATGAATTGATTCGACGGCCATTCGCAAGGCCGCACTTGAGCTTCCCTCGGTGGTTCGAAGTTGGGCTCACGTAACGCGAGTCTTAGGGCCTTCTTGCTTGAGGAACCACCTTGGTATATTCTCCTTAACATTTTTTTCTTTCTCTGCAAAATTTCTGAAATTTTAGTGACTACAAATAAAAGTAAATAAAACTCAACAAAACTTATAGCAACTACTCCCACAAGTGCCTAGAAGCTATATCATGCATCAAAACTACTTGGGACCATATAAATTTAACATGCAAGCAAAAGAACAAGGTCACCATAGCAGCAAAAATTTGCAATATATAAAGCACTAGAACAAAAACTAATTGGACCATTGGAGGAGTCACATACCGATGAGCAATCCCCTAAAACAGTTTTGCAAATGGAGCTTTGAGCAAGGAGATCGAAAATGGCAACAAAAAGAGCTAGAACACGGGTTTGAGCAATGGTGGGATTTTTTCTGGAGGAAGACGAAGTGGATGGGGGCTGGAATAAGTGAGGGTGCCTCACGTGGGACCCACAAGACACCAGGGCGCGCCCAGGGGGGGTGGACGCGCCCTGCAGGCTTGTGGCCCATTGGTGCAGCCCCCTGATGTGTTTTCAGTGCCAAAAATTCCAAAATATTCCAAAAAAAATCATACTAAATTTTCAGGGAATTCTGAGAACTTTTATTTTCAGGTCATTTTTCTATTGCACGGATAAAACAGAAAACAGGAGAATAATAGCATTTTTACTCTATTTAATCTAAATAACAGAAAGTGAAAGTTGGGTACAAAAAGTTGTGCCTTCTAAATTCATCCATCTCATGCTACTCAAAAAGAATCCATCAATAAGGTTGATCAAGTCTTATTGACAAACTTTTTCCGAAGGACATGGAACCGGAGAATTTTCGAATAACACTAGGTTACCTCAATGGGGATATGCAGGTCCCCAACAATAAGTACATCATATTTCTTTTTGGCAGTAGGAAGAGGGAATTCAAAGTCTCCAATAATAATCGTTGAAATCTTTTCAATGGAGTTGATACTATGAACTTGAGGTTGTTTCTTCGGAAAGTGTACCGTATGCTCATTACCATTAACATGAAAAGTGACATTGCCCTTGTTGCAATCAATAACAGCCCCTGCAGTATTCAAAAAGGGTCTACCAAGGATGATCGACGTACTGTCGTCCTCGGGAATATCAAGAATAACAAAGTCCGTCAAGATAGTAACGTTTGCAACCACAACAGGCACATCCTCGCAAATACCGATGGGTAAAGCAGTTGATTTATCAGCCATTTGCAAAGAGATTTCAGTAGGTGTCAACTTATTCAAATCAAGTCTACGATATAAAGAGAAAGGCATAACACTAAAACCAGCTCCAAGGTCACATAAAGCAGTTTTAACATAATTTCCTTTAATAGAGCATGGTATAGTAGGTACTCCGGGATCTCCTAGTTTCTTCGGTATTCCACCTTTGAAAGTATAATTAGCAAGCATGGTGGAAATCTCAGCTTCCGGAATCTTTCTTTTATTTGTCACAATATCTTTCATATATTTAGCATAAGGAGACATTTTCAGAACATCAGTCAAACGCATACGCAAAAAGACAGGTCTAGGCATTTCAACAAAGCGCTCAAAATCCTCATCGTCCTTTTTCTTGGATGGTTTAGGAGGAAAGAGCATGGGTTTCTGAACCCATGGTTCTCTTTCTCTACCATGCTTCCTAGCAACAAAGTCTCTTTTATCATATCTTTTATTCTTAGGTTGTGGGTTATCAAGATCAACAGCAGGTTCAATCTCCACATCATTATCATCACTAGGTTGAGCATCATCAGGAACATCATCATTAATATTATCACTAGGCTCATGTTCATTACCAGATTATGTCTCAGCATCAGAAACAGAAATATCATTTGGGTTCTCAGGTGTATCTATAACAGGTTCACTAACAGCATGCAAAGTCCTATCGTCATTCTTTTTCCTACTCTTACTGGAACGAATAGGTGCATCAGTATTAACTCTCTGAGAATCTTGCTCGATTCTCTTAGGATGGCCCTGAGGATACAAAGGTTCCTGAGTCATTTTACCACCTCTAGTCACAACTTTAACAGAATGATCATTATTCTTACTATTCATCTCACTAAGCAATTCATTTCGTGCCTTAAGTACCCGAGTAGTTACCATGGAAGCATGTTTACTAATAAGCTTAAGATCATTGACAGTTCTACTCAAATAATCACCCAAGCGATCAAGCATATAAGCATTATGTTTCAATTGTCTACTAACATAAGCATTGAAATTTTCTTGCTTGACTACAAAGTTATCAAATTCATCCAAGCAATGGCTAGCAGGCTTATTATAAGGAATATCTCCTTCATCAAATCTACGGAGAGAATTTACCTCTACTACCTGTGTCGGGTTATCAAGACCATGTATTTCTTCAATAGGTGGTAGATTCTTAACATCTTCAGCTTTAATACCCTTTTCTTTCATAGATTTCTTTGCCTCTTGCATATCTTCAGGACTGAGAAATAGAATACCTCTTTTCTTCGGGGTTGGCTCTGTAGGTGGTTCGGGAATAGTCCAATCATTATCATTGCTCAAAATATTATTCAATAGTGATTCAGCTTGTTCAACAGTTCTTTCCCTGAAAACACAACCAGCACAACTATCTAGGTGGTCCCTAGAAGCATCGGTTAGTCCATTATAAAAGATATCAAGTATTTCATTTTTCTTGAGAGGGTGATCAGGCAAAGCATTAAGTAATTGGAGAAGCCTCCCCCAAGCTTGTGGGAGACTCTCTTCTTCAATTTGCACAAAGTTAAATATTTCCTGCAAGGCAGCTTGCTTCTTATGGGCAGGAAAATATTTTTCAGAGAAGTAATATATCATATCCTGGGGACTACGCACACAACCAGGAGCAAGAGAATTAAACCATATCTTAGCATCACCCTTTAATGAGAAAGGAAACAACTTAAGAATATAGTAATAGCGAATTTTTTCCTCATGAGTGAATAGTGTGGCTATATCATTCAATTTAGTAAGATGTGCCACAACTGTTTCAGATTCATAACCATGGAAAGGATCAGATTCTACCAAAGTGATTAACTTAGGATCGACAGAGAATTCATAATCCTTATCAGTAACAAAGATAGGTGAAGTAGCAAACTTAGGATCATATTGCATTCTAGTATTCAAAGATTTTTCTTTCCACTTGCGTAGCAATTTCTTAAGATCATCTCTATCCTTACAAGCAAGAAAGTCCCTAGCTACCTCTCCTTCCATAACATAACCCGCAGGTATATCAGGCAATTCATATCTAGGAGAGCTAGGTCTAGCAGGTGTATCATAGTGTTCAGTTTCAATAATTTCATCAGATTCAGAGATATCATCAGTTTCAGCATTCACTCTAGCAATTTGTTCATCAAGGAATTCACCCAGTGGCACAGTAGTATCAAGTAGAGTATCATCATAAGCATCATGCATAGCAGAAGTAGCATCATCAATTACTTGCGACATATTAGAATTACTAGCAGGTGGTGGTGTCGCAAGCTTACTCATAACAGAAGGTGAATCAAGTGCAGAGCTAGATGGCAGTTCCTTACCTGTCCTCGTAGTTGAGGGGTAGATCTTAGTTTTAGCGTCTTTCAGATTCTTCATAGTGATCAACAGATATAAATTCCAAGTGACTCAGAGAATAGAGCTATGCTCCCCGGCAATGGCGCCAGAAAAAAGTCTTGATAACCCACAAGTATAGGGGATCGCAACAGTTTTCGAGGGTAGAGTATTCAACCCAAATTTATTGATTCGACACAAGGGGAGCCAAAGAATATTCTCGAGTATTAGCAGCTGAGTTGTCAATTCAACCACACCTGAAAGACTTAATATCTGCAGCAAAGTATTCAGTAGCAAAGTAGCATGGAAGTAACGGTAACGATGGCAAAGTGACAGTAGCAGTGTTGTAGTGATTGTAACAGTAGCAACGAAAAAGTAACTTAGCAAAGATCAATATGCGAAAAGCTCGTAGGCAATGGATCAGTGATGGATAATTATGTCGAATGGCATTCATCATGCAACGGTTATAACATAGGGTGACACAAAACTAGCTCCAATTCATCAATGTAATGTAGGCATGTATTCCGTATATAGTCATACGTGCTTATGGAAAAGAACTTGCATGACATCTCTTGTCCTACCCTCCCATGGCAGCGGGGTCCTAATGGAAACTAAGGGATATTAAGGCCTCCTTTTAATAGAGAACCGTACCAAAGCATTAGCACTTAGTGAATCACCGGAAAGAATCCCAGTTATTGTCACCCTGGGGGATGCGGATCATAACTCGTAATAGGTGTCTACAACTTGCAAGATAGGATCAAGAACACATATATATTCATGAAAACATAATAGGTTCAGATCTGAAATCATGGCACTCGGGCCCTAGTGACAAGCATTAAGCATAGCAAAGTCATAGCAACATCAATCTCAGAACATAGTGGATACTAGGGATCAAACCCTAACAAAACTAACTCGATTACATGGTAAATCTCATCCAACCCATCACCGTCCAGCAAGCCTACGATGGAATTACTCACGAACGGCGGAGAGCATCATGAAATTGGTGATGAAGGATGGTTGGTGATGACGACGGCGTCGATTTCCCTTCTCCGGAGCCCAAAACAGACTCCAGATCTGCCCTCCCGAGGAAGAACAGGAGGTGGCGGCAGCTCCGTATCGTGAAACGCGACGACCTCTTCTCCCTGGTTTTTTCCTCCCCGAATAGGGTTATATGGAGTTGGAGTTGAGGTCGGAGGAGCAACAGGGGGCCCACAAGCCACAGGGGCGCGCCCCCCTGGCTTGTGGCCAGGTGGTGGGCCCCCTACAGTTGATTCTTTCGCCAATATTTTTAATTAATTCCAAAAATATTCTCCATAAATTTTCAGGTCAATCCGAGAACTTTTATTTCTGCACAAAAATAACACCAAGGCAATTCCGCTGAAAACAGCGTCAGTCCGGGTTAGTTTCATTCAAATCATTCAAATTAGAGTCCAAAACAAGGGCAAAAGAGTTTGGAAAAGTGGATACGTTGGAGACGTATCATGGTACACCGTTACGGTGTCCCTCACAGTATAATAACCGACAATGGATCCAACTTTACCGCCCAGAAGGTAAAGGACTGGTGCGCGAACCTAGGCATCAAACTTGATTATGCCTCGGTGTATCATCCACAGACCAATGGACAAGTTGAACAGGCCAACAGTCTCATTATGAGTGGTATTAAGCCTCGTCTAGTCCGATCACTTCAAGAATCTGACTGTCATTGGGTTGAGGAACTTGATTACGTGCTATGGGGTTTGCGTACAACCCCGAACCGATCAACGGGATACACACCATTCTTTGTGGTGTACGGGGCAGAAGCGGTCCTCCCTTGTGATATCATCCATGACGCACCAAGAGTGCGCATGTACGAGGAAAAAGAAGCCGAGCTAGATTGGCAGGACAACCTAGACGCCTTGGAAGGAGAGCGCGACAAAGCACGGGCCCGATCTACTTTCTATCAACAGCAGGCTCGGCGGTACCAAAGCAGGGAGGTTCGAGCTAAAGTTTATTATGTGGGCGAGTTGGTCTTACGCCTCCCAGAGAAATAGAAGCATAGGATCAACCCCAAGTGGGAGGGCCCTTTCATAATTGACGAAGTACTGACAGGAGGAGCTTACCGCCTTCGCAACCCGCAGGACAATCGTCTCGAACCAAACCCATGGAACGCAGCTCGCCTCCGGCGCTTTTACGGCTAGACCGGTGTCGCCCTGTTCCCTACCAACCCTTGTATTTTCCTCCTTATCTTTTTTTATCTACCTTTATAGGATTGGCTAGACCTTCCCTAACTTATATTCGGCTTAATCGAACTAGGATTTCATCGGTAAATGTTTTACCCGGTAAACACCTGGGGGCTCCTTAATGAAGCCATCTTACTTTCTCTGGCTATTTGTCTTATATGCACTCTTCCAACACCACTTTCGCGCCACTTATGAACAAATTAGGCTTAAGATTTAGCCAAGCCAGGTTGCCTTGCTCCTGTGCTTACCCCCTATGTTCCTGATTGTTCGACTAGGGGGTAAAGGGAGCACCTCTGTGATTGCTATGACCGGATTACCCGGACACGTACCTCAGACAGGCGAAGCCGAAGGCTGGCATTCTCATGATACAAATTAGTCTGCCAAGAAAGGTAGGGTTGGCGCTTCTCGCTGTACATGGGGACTATCCCCCCAAATAGCAAAATTATCCGCATAATACGAATACACGACTATGACATCTACGGTTCACGTACTAACCTAAAGAAAGGATCCCATAGAGGAACTATTTCTTTGGAAGATGTTTCTTACATTAAATAGTAATATAACATACCTCCCCATGCACGTTTTGTCTGTTCGTACCACAAGGTTGGATTGCCTAGTTCCCCGAGACAATTCCCTGTTATCGTAGGATGCATAGTATGGAACACTCCTTAGCTATCGGCGACGGAGGCAGAGGCCGATGACCGATTAAGACAACGTTTACAACACGGATAGAGAAGGTTTTGATAAAAAGTATATAGTTACATAGATTCAAAACTCAAGGCTGTCATTCAAAATGGTCTATTATGGTGTCCAGGACACAATCTTCTTGTGACATACGAGCCGCGGGCATCACTTGGTCATAAACCAAGCTCACAGGCACCTCTTTACCATCCGGCCCTACAGGCCCAACCCGAGCCATATGCTCCGGGTTGAGTTTGGTAAAGCGAGTCTTGACCATGGCCCACGCCTCCTGGGCTCCCTCTCGGCAAGCTGAAGTCTTCCATAGCTCAAAACGACTCCGAGCTCCCCTAAATTTCTCGACCAGTTTTGTCATCCCTTCCGGAGGCGTCTGAGTCGGCCAGAGGGCTTTAATCATGCTCTTCATAACCTTCCGAGCCCGCTCGTGCACAACGGAAAGTTCCTTTAATAGATCTCCTCCGTACGAGCTGACTTCTTCCTCGGGACGCCCAGTCAGGAGACCTAGGCAGGAAATAAATGATGCTCCTTACACTCGATACAATACAAAGCACTTGGTGGAGTTAAAGGTTAGATTTTCACTTACACAACATGCCACCCTTCAATCTATGGTTCTCTTCGCAGGATTGTGCCAATTGCGCTCTCAAGCTCTTAATTTCTTCGGCCTATCGCTGATTTTCCGCTTTGAGCTGGTTCTTATCCTCCAGACTTCGAGTCAATACGCGGTGCCCGGCCTCTAGCTAGGATTCAGCATACCTTTGGGATTTTTGGGAAGCATCCAAATCCTTCTGCAATTGCCCTATGGACTCGGCTGCTACGAAACAATCTTTCCTCAGAAGAGATGTCCTTTAAACAAACTCCCGCACAAAAAGCAATACTTTGTACTCACCGTGCTCCTCCCTGGTGAATTTCTTCACCTGTTCAAGCTCGGTCCTAACATCCTGTAGCTCTGCTCGACTTGACTCGAGGTCTGCAGACAGCTTCTCGTTGTGTTGCTTTGAAACCTACACATGCACGAACATAGTTGTCAGACCCTTGAATTCGGCCGTTCCGTCCAAATTAAGGCTCGGGGGCTACTAGGTTAAGAATTATGATTGGCCTTCCGAGTCGACCATTTACCTGTAGGCTGGCGGTTATTATTTTAGCGGCTCCATCAAGTCCCGCTCGAGCGGCCCTGAGGTATGAGTCCACGGAATTGAGGGAATTAAACTCCTGGTCAGAAAATATGGGGTGACGCAGTGCCTCCCTCCGTCGTCGGTGATTCATCGCACTCTCAACCTCGGAGTTGGTAGCCGAGACATCCCCTAATTCCTCGGAAGGTTGGACCGAGACAGGAGCTCCCGCATTTACTTCGGCATGTACCGGAGACCTTGGTCGAGGATTGCCCGACGCCTTCTGAGCATCTTTGGATGAAGGTGGTTCTACTCGCCTCCTGAGTATGTCAGTTAAAAACCGTGAGTATTCAAAACGGGTAAAAACGAAGACCAAGCTACAAGATTGAGTACCTCTTGGTAGGGGGAGCGGTCTGTAAAACTCCCTCTGTAGTCTCTGGCTCAGGAGCCCGGCCCACAGACCTTGCTGGAGTAGTTTCCAAGGATGACCGGTGCGTAGACCGGCGACCCTTGGGGACAGAGGTCGATGAGATCGGAATTACGGGAGACGAACGTCTTTTCCGAGAAGAAGCCTTCTTCTTGCTGGTCATAGAGGAAGGGAGCTATCCGGGGTGATCGGCTTGAAGGGCCACCTTGCATTCGTCAACGCTCCTCTGATAAAAGGTCCCGTCCTCGAACTCAATTGAAATCTCCGGATCATCATGAAATCCGGGGTCGTCGCTGCGGGAATAATCCTCCGGTTGAGGGGCGGGACATTTAACTATCTCGACCCAATGCCTCCATTGTTGTTCGAAGAAACGCTTAGTTTCGGTCAGTAAAATCAAGAATTGATGGTCTAAGGAAGGGGAGGATGAATGGACTTACCCATTCGATGGGGTTATGAGTCGAGTAGCCTTCCCTGATCTTCAGGCGAACGAAATCTTCCTTTTCTCCTTTGAAGAGGTCAGCTAACATGACCGCCAATGCCGCTTGGTCGGCAGGCCCTTGTCTTCGGGAACGGGTCGTGTCACTCATCCCATTGTAGCACCACAGGGGATGGATCCTCTGTTGCAGGGGTTGAACGCAACGGGTGATAGCGGCAGCCATCACATCGATAATGGTCAGTTTGCTGTGACCCAGCAGCTTCACCTTGGCGGCTAGGCACTTTACCTCGGCGCTTTCCTCATGGGATGCGCTCCTCGGACTCCAGTTGAATCGTTTCTTTAAAGTAGCCTCGGAGTATTCGGGCAGACCCCTTCGAGCTGGGTCGAATAAGGGGACGTCTTCGATATAAAACCACTCTGAAGCCCATTCTTCGGATTCCTTCTTTGGGTCCCGATGAGGTACCCCGTCCCGGCTATACGCCACACTTCGGCTCCGCCCACTTCCCGGATTGACCCACCCCGAGTTCGAGGGACGAGGCAAAAGTACTTTCTCCATAGATCGAAGTGGGGCTCGCAGTCGAGGAACATCTTGCAAAGGGCGACGAAGCCCGAGATGTGCAGGATGGACCTGTTCGAAATATGCCCTAGAGGCAATAATAAATTAGTTATTATCATATTTCCCCGTTCATGATAATAGTTTATTATTCATGCTAGAATTGTATTGACCGGAAACTAAATACATGTGTGAATAGATAAACAAATACTGTGTCCCTAGTAAGCCTCTACTAGACTAGCTCGTTGATCAAAAGATGGTCAAGATTTCCTGACCATGGACATGAGTTGTCATTTGATAATGGGATCACATCATTAGGAGAATGATGTGATGGACTTGACCCAACCGTTAGCATAGCAAATGATCGTTCAGTTTATTGCTATTGCTTTCACTATGTCAAATACACGTTCCTCTGACCATGAGATCATGCAACTCCCGAATACCGTAGGAATACTTTGGGTGTATCAAACGTCACAACGTAACTGGGTGATTATAAAGGTGCACTACAGGTATCTCCGAAAGTGTTTGTTGAGTTGGCATGAATCGAGATTGGAATTTGTCACTCCGACTATCGGAGAGGTATCTCTGGGCCCTCTCGGTAATACAGCATCATAGAAGCCATGCAAGCACCGTGACTAAAGAGTTAGTTACAAGATGACGTATTACAGAACGAGTATAGAGACTTGCCGGTAATGAGATTGAACTAGGTATTGGATACCGACGATCGAATCTCGGGCAAGTATCATATCGCCAGGCAAAGGGAACAACGTATGTTGACATATGAGGTTCACCGATAAAGATCTTCATGGAATATGTAGGAACCAATATGAGCATCCAGGTTCCGCTGTTGGTTATTGACCGGAGAGTCATCTCGGTCATGTCTACATCATTCCCGAACCCGTAGGGTCCGCACACTTAAGGTTCGATGACGATTTAGTATTATATGAGTTATGTGATTGGTGGCCGAAGTTTGTTCGGAGTCCCGGATGAGATCACCGACATGACGAGGAGTCTCGAAATGGTCGAGAGGTAAAGATTCATATATTGGAAGGCTATATTCGGACGTCGGAAAGGTTCCGAGTGATTCGGGTATTTTTCGGAGTACCGGGGAGTTACGGGAATTCACCGGGAGAAGTAATGGGCCTTATTGGGCCATACGGGAAAAGGAGAGGCAGGCCACGTGAGGAGGCGTGCGCCCCCCCTTACCCAAACCGAATTGGACTAGGGGAGGGGGCGCAGCCCCCTCTTTCCTTTCCCTCTCCCTTCCCCCTTTCCTACTCCGTATGGGAGGTGGAATCCTACTAGGACTAAGGAGTCCTAGTAGGACTCCCCACACTTGGCGCACCCCTAGGGGGCCGGCCTCCTCCCTCCCTCCTTTATATACGGAGGAGGGGCACCCCTTGGAGACACACAATTGTCCCATAGCCGTGTGCGGTGCCCCGATCTCCGTTTTCCACCTCGGTCATATTTTCGGAGAGCTTAGGCGAAGCCCTGCCGGAATCACTTCACCGTCACCGTCGCCACGCCGTCGTGCTGACGGAACTCATCTACTTCCTCGACGTCTTGCTGGATCAAGAAGGCGAGGATAGTCACCGAGCTGCACGTGTGTAGAACTCGGAGGTGCCGTACGTTCGGTACTCGATCGGTGGAGCTCGAAAGATTGTTCGACTACATCAACCGCGTTGTGAGACGCTTCCGCTAACGGTCTACGAGGGTACGTAGACACACTCTCCCCTCTCATAGCGATGCATCTCCATGGATAGATCTTGCGTGAACGTAGGAAATTTTTGAAATTCATGCTCCGTTCCCCAACAGTGGTATCAGAGCCAGGTTTATGCGTAGATGTGATTTGCACGAGTAGAACACAAGTGAGTTGTGGGCATGGGTGTATACATATTGCTTGCCGTTACTAGTTGTTACTTGATTCGGCGGTATTGTGAGATGAAGTGGCCCGGACCGACGTTACGCGTACGCTTACGCGAGACAGGTTTCACCGCTATGTGCACTCGTTGCATAAAGGTGACTGGCGGGTGTCTGTCTCTCTCACTTTAGTTGAATCGGTTTCAATGAAGAGGGTTCTTTTAGAAGATCAAAAAGCAATCACTACACCACGTTGTGGTTTTGCGTAGGTAAGAACGGTTCTTGCAAACCCGTAGCAGCCACGTAAAACTTGCAACAACAAAGTAGAGGACGTCTAACTTGTTTTTGCAGGGTATGCTGGTGATGTGATATGGCCAAGACATGATGTGATATAAGTTGTTGTATGAGATGATCATGTTTTGTAAGTTATCAGGCAACCGGCAGGAGCCTTATGGTTGTCTCTTTATTGTATGCAATGCCAACGCTATGTAATTGCTTTACTTTACCGCTATTAGTTAGCAGTAGTAGTAGTAGCAATAGCCGGCGAGACGACCACGACGCTACGATGGAGATCAAGGTGTCACGACGCTACGATGGAGATCAAGGTGTCAACCCAGTGACGATGGAGATCATGACGGTGCTTTGCTGATGGAGATCAAAAGCACAAGACGATGATGGCCATATCATGTCACATATATTGAATTGCATGTGATGTTAATCCTTTTATGCATCTTATTTTGCTTAGGACGACGGTAGCATTATAAGATGATCCCTTCACTAAATTTCAAGATAAGTGTTCTCCCCTAGTATGCACCGTTGCGAAGGTTCGACGCTTCTAAGCACCACATGATGATCGGGTGTGATGGATTCTTTCGTTCGCATACAATGGGTGTAAGCCAGTTTTACACACGCAGAATACTTGGGTTAAACTTGACGAGCCTAGCATGTACAGACATGGCCTCGGAACACAAGAGACCGAAAGGTCGAACATGAGTCATATAGTAGATATGATCAACATGAAAGATGTTCACCATTGATAACTAATCCACCTCACGTGATGATCGGACGTGGTTTAGTTGATGTGGATCATGTTACACTTAGACAACTTGAGGGATGTTAATCTAAGTGGGAGTTCTTAAGTAATTTGATTAATTGAACTTCAATTGTCATGAACATAGTCTTACTTTAGCAAATTTATGTTGTAGATCCATAGACCGCGCTGTAGTTCCCCTGTTTTTATTATGTTCCTAGAGAAAACGAAGTTGAAAGTTGATGGAAGCAACTATGCGGACTAGGTCCGTGATCTGAGGATTGTCCTCACTGCTGCACAGAAGGCTTATGTCCTTAATGCACCGCTCAGTGAAATACCCCTACGGCTTCGTCTGAGGACGTTATGAACGTCTGGCAGACAAGAAAAGATGACTACTTGATAGTTCAGTGCGCCATACTTTACGGCTTAGAACCGGAGCTCCAAATATGTTTTGAGCAACACGGAGCATATGAGATGTTCCAAGAGCTGAAAATTTGTTTTTCAAGACTCACACCCGGGTCGAGAGGGATGACACCTTCGACAAGTTCTATAGCTACAAGATGGAGGAGAACAGCTCCGTTAGTGAGCATGTACTCAGAATGTCTGAGTACTTCAAACACTTGAATCAAGTGGGAGTTAGACTTCCGAATAAAGTGGTGATTGATAGAGTTCTCTAGTCACTATCACTAAGCTACTGGATCTTCGTGATGAACTATAAACATGCAAGGGATAGAAGATCCTTAAGCTATTCGCGATGCTACAATCTGCGGATGTAGAAATCAAAAAAAAGGGAGCATCAAGTGTTGATGGTTAATAAGACCACTAGTTTCAAGAAGGGCAAGGGAAAGAAAAGGGAACTTCAAGAAGAACGGTAAAACAGTTGCCGCTCACGCGAAGAAACCCAAGGCTGAACCAAACCCGAGACTTAGTGCTCCCATTGCAAAGGGAAATGTCACAGGGAGCGGAACTTCCCCAAAGTAACTGGCAGATAATAAGACTGGCAATGTCAACAAAGATATTTGATATACATGTTATTGATATGTACCTTACTAGTACTCGTAGGAGCACCTGGGTATTTGATACTTGTTCAGTTGCTTACAACTTGAAACATGGAGCTTCGGAATAAACGAGGGCTAGCTAAGAACGAGGTGACGATGTGCATTGGAAGTGTCTCCAAGGTTGATGTGATCACCATCGCCACGCTCTCTCTACCTTCAGGATTAGTGATGAACCTAAATAATTGTTATTTGGTGCTTGCGTTAAGCATGAACATTATATCTGATAGTGTTTATTGCAAGACGGTTATTCAATTTCAGAGAATAATTGTTATTCTATTTGGATAATATCATTGATGATCATGCACTTAAAATGAAAGGTTTATAGAATCTTGATCGTAGTAATACATATGTTCATAACACGAATGCCAAAAGATAATGATAGTACCACATATTTGTGGCACTGCCGCTTAGGTCATATCAGTGTTAAACACATGAAGAAACTCCATGCAGATGGGTTTTTGGAATCTCTTGATTATGAATCATTTGAGACATGTGAACCGTGCCTTATTGGCAAGATGACTAAAACTCCGTTCTCCGGAACAATGGAGCGAGCAACCAACTTATTGGAAATAATACATACCGATGTATGCGGTCCGATGAGTGTTGAGGCGCGCGGTGGATATCGTTATATTCTCACGTTCACTGATGATTTGAGTAGATATGGTTATGTCTACTTGATGAAGCATAAATCTGAAACATTTGAAAAGTTCAAAGAATTTCAGAGTGAAGTAGAGAACCATCGTAACAAGAAAATAAAGTTCTTACGATCTGATCGTGGAGGAGAATATTTGAGTTACGAGTTTGGCAATCACTTAAGACAATGTGGAATTGTTTCACAGCTCACGCCACATGGAACACCACAGCGTAATGGTGTGTCCGAATGTCGTAATCGTACTCTATTGGATATGGTGCGTTCTATGATGTCTCTTACCGATTTGCCACTATCATTTTGGGGTTATGCATTAGAGACAGCTGCATTCACTTTAAACAAGGGCACCGTCTAAATCCGTTGAGATGACACCGTATGAACTGTGGTTTGCAAGAAACCTAAGATGTCGTTTCTGAAAGTTTGGGGATGCAATGCTTTTGTCAAAAGGCTTCAGCCAGATAAGCTCGAACCCAAAGCGGATAAGTGCGTCTTCATAGGATACCCAAAGGAGACCGTTGGGTACACCTTCTACCACAGATCCGAAGGCAAAGTATTCGTTGCTAAGAATGGATCCTTTCTAGAGAAGGAGTTTCTCTCGAAACAAGTGAGTGGGAGAAAAGTAGAACTTGATGAGATAATTGTACCTCCTCTGGATAGTAGTACGCCACAGAAAGAAATTTCTGTGACACCAACACAGACCAGAGAAGAAGTTGATGATGATGATCATGAGGCTTCGGCTCAAGTTGCTACAGAACCTCGTAGGTCAACCAGGACACGCTCCGCACCAGATTGGTACGGCAATCCTGTCTTGGAGGTCATGTTGTTAGACAACGGTGAACCTACGAACTATGAAGAAGCGATGGCGAGCCCGGATTCCGACAAATGGCTTTAGGCCATGAAATCCGAGATTAGATCCATGTATGAGAACAAAGTGTGGACTTTGGTAGACTTGCCCGATGAAACGGCGAGCTATTAAAAATAAATGGATCTTTAAGAAGAAGACGGACGCTGATGGTAATGTCACCGTCTATAAAGCTCGACTTGTTGCTAAAGGTTATCGACAAGTTCAAGGAGTTGACTACGATGAGACTTTCTCACCCGTAGCGATGCTAAAGTCTGTCAGAATTATGTTAGCAATTGCCGCGTTTTATGATTATGAAATCTGGCAAATGGACGTCAAAACGGCATTCCTTAATGGATTCCTTAAGGAAGAATTGTATATGATACAACCGGAAGGTTTTGTCGATCCTAAAGGTGCTAACAAAGTATGCAAGCTCCAGCGATCCATCTATGGACTGGTGCAAGCATCTCGGAGCTGGAATACTCGCTTTGATGAAGTGATCAAAACGTTTGGGTTTATGCAAGTTTATGGAGAAACTTGTATTTACAACAAAGTGAGTGGGAGCTCTATAACATTTCTAATAAGTATATGTGATTGGAAATGATGTAGAATTTCTGGAAAGCATAAAGAATTAATTGAAAGGAGTTTTTCAATAAAAACCTGTTTTTTGAGTTATCCACGGTTTGGGCATCGAGATCTATAGAGATAGATCAAGACACCTGATAAAAGATTTTCACACACCTTGATTAGATTTTGAAGAAGTTCAAAATGGATCAAGTCAAAAGAAATAAGTTCTTGGCTGGTGTGAAGTGGAGTAAGACTTGAAGATCTAGGTAAAGGTTGTTTACATGTTAGGCATCAAAATCTATAGAGATAGATTGAGACGCCTCATATGACTTTCACAAAACATATACCTTGACAAGATTTTGAAGAAGTTCAAAATGGATCAGTCAAAGAAGGAGTTCTTGACTGTGGTGAAAGGTGTGAAGTTGAGTAAGACTCAAATCTCGACCATGGCAAAATAAATAGAATGGATGAAGGTTATCCCCTATGCCTCGGCCATAGGTTCTATAAAGTATGCCAAGTTGTGTGCCTTGCCATGTGTCTGGCAAAAGAGGTACCAAAGTGATCCAGGAGTAGATCACTGGACAGCAGTCAAATTATCCTTAAGATGACTAAGGAAGAATTTCTCGGGAATAGAGATGATAAAGAGTTCGTCGTAAGGGGTTACGTCGATGCAAGCTTTAAACACTGATCCGAAAGACTATGAGTCTCAGACCGGAAAAGTATAGTGGGGAAATTTTTTGGAGTAGCTCCAAACAGAGTGTGGTAGCAGCATCTACATAGAGATTTGCCAAGAACACACGGATCTGAATATTGCAGACCCGTTGACTAAAACCTCTCTCACAAGCAAAACATGATCAGCTTTAGAACTGATTAAGTGTTAATTACATGGAGATGTAATCTAGATTATTGACTCTAGTGCAAGTGGGAGACTGTTGGAAATATGCCCTAGAGGCAATAATAAATTAGTTATTATCATATTTCCCCGTTCATGATAATAGTTTATTATTCATGCTAGAATTGTATTGACCGGAAACTAAATACATGTGTGAATAGATAAACAAATACTGTGTCCCTAGTAAGCCTCTACTAGACTAGCTCGTTGATCAAAAGATGGTCAAGATTTCCTGACCATGGACATGAGTTGTCATTTGATAATGGGATCACATCATTAGGAGAATGATGTGATGGACTTGACCCAACCGTTAGCATAGCAAATGATCGTTCAGTTTATTGCTATTGCTTTCACTATGTCAAATACACGTTCCTCTGACCATGAGATCATGCAACTCCCGGATACCGTTGGAATACTTTGGGTGTATCAAACGTCACAACGTAACTGGGTGATTATAAAGGTGCACTACAGGTATCTCCGAAAGTCTTTGTTGAGTTGGCATGGATCGAGATTGGAATTTGTCACTCCGACTATCGGAGAGGTATCTCTGGGCCCTCTCGGTAATACAGCATCATAGAAGCCTTGCAAGCACCGTGACTAAAGAGTTAGTTACAAGATGACGTATTACGGAACGAGTAAAGAGACTTGCCGGTAACGAGATTGAACTAGGTATTGGATACCGACGATCGAATCTCGGGCAAGTAACATACCGCCAGGCAAAGGGAACAACGTATGTTGACATATGAGGTTCACCGATAAAGATCTTCGTGGAATATGTAGGAACCAATATGAGCATCCAGGTTCCGCTATTGGTTATTGACCGGAGAGTCGTCTCGGTCATGTCTACATCATTCCCGAACCCGTAGGGTCCGCACACTTAAGGTTCGATGACGATTTAGTATTATATGAGTTATGTGATTGGCGGCCGAAGTTTGTTCGGAGTCCCGGATGAGATCACCGACATGACGAGGAGTCTCGAAATGGTCGAGAGGTAAAGATTCATATATTGGAAGGCTATATTCGGACGTCGGAAAGATTCCGAGTGATTCGGCTATTTTTCGGAATACCGGGGAGTTACGGGAATTCACCGGGAGAAGTAATGGGCCTTATTGGGCCATACGGGAAAAGGAGAGGCAGGCCACGTGAGGAGGCGTGCGCCCCCCTTGCCCAAACCGAATTGGACTAGGGGAGGGGGCGCAGCCCCCTCTTTCCTTTCCCTCTCCCTTCCCCCTTTCCTACTCCGTATGGGAGGTGGAATCCTACTAGGACTAAGGAGTCCTAGTAGGACTCCCCACACTTGGCGCACCCCTAGGGGGCCGGCCTCCTCCCTCCCTCCTTTATATACGGAGGAGGGGCACCCCTTGGAGACACACAATTGTCCCATAGCCGTGTGCGGTGCCCCGATCTCCGTTTTCCACCTCGGTCATATTTTCGGAGAGCTTAGGCGAAGCCCTGCCGGAATCACTTCACCGTCACCGTCGCCACGCCGTCGTGCTGACGGAACTCATCTACTTCCTCGACGTCTTGCTGGATCAAGAAGGCGAGGATAGTCACCGAGCTGCACGTGTGTAGAACTCGGAGGTGCCGTACGTTCGGTACTCGATCGGTGGAGCTCGAAAGATTGTTCGACTACATCAACCGCGTTGTGAGACGCTTCCGCTAACGGTCTACGAGGGTACGTAGACACACTCTCCCCTCTCGTAGCGATGCATCTCCATGGATAGATCTTGCGTGAGCGTAGGAAATTTTTGAAATTCATGCTCCGTTCCCCAACAGGACCCAGGGGTAAGGTTGTGGAGTTGGATCCCGTAGAACTCCAATAGACCCCTCAAGAAGGGGTGAATGGGGAAGCCCGGACCTCATAGGAGGAAGGAGGTGAAGCATACCCTCTCGTCTTCGTGGAGAGTGGGGAAGTTCTCCACGAAATCCTCGCCGTTCTAGGTGGTCAACCCCGCGCTAGTGGGTGCCAGATCCGAAGCGGGGAGATATCCTTGCGTCTCAAGACTGCGTAGACGGAGGAGGGAAACAGAACAGCTTGCCCAGTCGCCAGGAAGGGGGCCATGAGGGTGCGAGGAAGAACCTGGGGCGCTTGCCATACCTCCAAGTTCGTTGATGCTAGATTTTCTTGGAGACGGAGGGTAAAGAAGTGTTGCCTACGACAAGTTCGACTTGCTGTAAATAGGCGTTTATCCCATGGTTTGTTTAGGGAATTTCCGTAAAAGGACTGTTGGGATGCCTGCCTCCTATTGGAGCACAGGAATCGAGGGGTTTCGTCGAATCTCGGGCAGGGAAATCAATGTTGTGGGCCCGTGCCGTTTCCGGCAGTTGAAGAATCTTAGCGTGGCCAGGTTATCGTCCAACAAATAAGGGAAGAGGAGAACTCGCCTCGCAAGCTGAAGATCCTTGGTGAATGAAGCTGCCGAACACGGAGTGCCTCAGTGTTGGTGTCAAGTTCGGGGGCTACTGAGGGAGTCCGGGACTAAGGGGTCCTCGGGCTGAAGGTTGATCTCCGGTGGGCCGGTACGATGGGCCGCTCAGGGGCAATTACTAGAAGGCCGAATTACAGGACAATCCCGTGTTCGGAAGGAGGAGTCCCGAAGACTTGGTGTGCCCTCCAAGAAAGAATGGGCATATCTATGCCCAGATGGAAACCGACCATGTGTAACCCTAGGTACTCCTGGTGTCTATATAAACCGGGGGGCTTAGTTCGTAGAAAGACAAGTCAATTAATCTAGGGTTTAGCTCTTTTGATCTCGAGGTAGATCAACTCTATAACCATCATACTCATCAATACAATCAATCAGGATGTAGGGTTTTACCTCTTCACTGTTGGGGAACGTTGCATGGGAAACAAAAAATTTCCTACGCACACACAAGATCTATCCATGGTGATGAGCATCTACGAGAGGGAGAGTGAATCTACATACCCTTGTAGATCGCTAAGCGGAAGCGTTAAGAAACGCGGTTGATGTAGTCGAATGTCTCCGCGATCCAAATCGCAAGTCGTCCCTCGATCCGATCACGAACTAGCGCCGAACGGACGGCACCTCCGCGTTCAACACACGTACGGCTTGATGACGCCTTCACCTCCTCGATCCAGCGAGCGATGGTGAAGTAGTGGTTGAGTTCCAGCAGCACGGCGGCGTGGTGATGGTGGTGAGGAACAATCTCTGCAGGGCTTCGCCAAGCGCTACGGAGATTATGACGGAGGAACTAGAGGGTTAGGGTTGCCGCACACGGCTTGGGGAAATCTTGATGTGTCCCGTGTGCTAGCCCTGCCCCTCTATTTATATGTTGAGCCTTGGGGTCTAAACTTGGAGTAAAAGCCTCCTCCAGGTCGGTTTTGCCCGCACAAGGTCGGTTTGGCCCGCAGGGAAAGAGTCCAACTCGGATCCCTGCAGTACCGCGCACAAGCGGTAGTACCGCTTAACACAAGCGGTAGTACCGCTTGGGCGGTAGTACCGCTTCACACAAGCGGTAGTACCGCTTGGGCGGTAGTACCGCTTCACAAAACGGTAGTACCGCTTACGCGGCAGCAAAACTACTTTTTGCACTTTCCAATACCTCGTGGGCTTTATCCCTTTGGCCCATATAAAGTGTTGCTGCACCCGAACACTTCGGTAAACATCCGGAACCCATTCCGGTGAACTCCGGAACTCTTCCGGAGATCAAAACACTATTATCACATATATCAATCTTTACCTCCGGACTCTTCCGGAGATCCTCGTCATGTCCGGGATCTTATCCGAGACTCCGAACAACTTTTGGTCACCAACATAATAACTCAATTATACTAATCGTCACCAAACGTTAAGTGTGTAGACCCTGCGGGTTCGAGAACTATGTAGACATGACCGAGACACTTCTACGATCAATAACCAATAGCGGGACCTGGATGCCCATATTGGCTCCTACATATTCTACGAAGATCTTTATCGGTCGAACCTCTATGTCAAGGATTCAGTTAATCCCGTATGCTGTTCCCTTTGTTCTTCGGTATGTTACTTGCCCGAGATTCGATCGTCGGTATCACTATACCTAGTTCAATCTCGTTACCGGCAAGTCTCTTTACTCGTTCCGTAATACAAGATCCTGTGGCTAACTCTTTAGTCACTTTGCTTGCAAGGCTCAATGTGATGTTGTATTACCGAGTGGGCCCTGAGATACCTCTCCGTCACACGGAGTAACAAATCCCAGTCTTGATCCATGCCAACCCAACAGACACCCTCGGAGATACCTGTAGAGCACCTTTATAGTCACCCAGTTACGTTGCGACGTTTGATACACACAAGGTATTCCTCCGGTGTCAGTGAGTTGCATGATCTCATGGTCAAAGGAATAGATACTTGACATGCAGAAAACAATAGCAATAAACTGACACGATCAAATGCTACGTTTACAGTTTGGGTCTTGTCCATCACATCATTCTCCTAATGATGTGCTCCCGTTATCAAATGACATCTCATGTCAATGGCTAGGAAACCTTAACCATCTTTGATCAACGAGCTAGTCAACTAGAGGCTTACTAGGGACACAGTGTTGTCTATGTACCCACACATGTATTTGAGTTTCCAATCAATACAATTATAGCATGGATAATAAACGATTATCATGAACAAGGAAATATAATAATAACCAATTTATTATTGCCTCTAGGGCATATTTCCAACAGTCTCCCACTTGCACTAGAGTCAATAATCTAGTTCACATCACTATGTGATTTACATTGTAATGAATCGAACACCCATGCAGTTCTGGTGTTGTTCATGTTTAGCCCTTGGAAGAGGTTTAGTCATCGGATCTGCAACATTTAGATCCGTGTGTACTTTGCAAATATTTATGTCGTCCTCCTTGATGTAATCGCGGATGGAATTGAAACGTCGCTTTATGTGTCTGGTCCTCTTGTGAAATCTTGGTTCCTTGGCTAGAGCAATGGCACCAGTATTATCACAAAACAGAGTCATTGGGTTAAGCGCACTAGGCACTACTCCAAGATCTGTCATGAAGTCCTTCATCCAGACACCTTCCTTCGCCGCCTCCGAGGCAGCGATGTACTCCGCTTCGCATGTAGAATCTGCTACCACGCTTTGCTTGGAACTGCACCAGCTAACCGCACCCCCATTAAGAATAAATACGTATCCGGTTTGCGACTTAGAGTCATCCGGATCAGTGTCAAAGCTTGCATCGACGTAACCCTTTACGACGAGCTCTTGATCACCTCCATAAACGAGAAACATGTCCTTAGTCCTTTTCAGGTACTTCAGGATATTCTTGACCGCCGTCCAGTGTTCCATTCCTGGATCACTTTGAAACCTTCCGACCATACTTATGGCAAGGCTGACATCGGGTCTTGTGCACAGCATTGCATACATGATAGAGCCTATGGCCGAAGCATAGGGGATGACACTCATCTTTTCTCTATTTTCTGCAGTCACTGGGCATTGAGTCTTACTCAACTTTACACCTTGCAAAACAGGCAAGAACCCCTTCTTGGACTGATCCATTTTGAACTTCTTCAAAACTTTGTCAAGGTATGTGCTTTGTGAAAGTCCTATCAAACGTCTCGATCTATCTCTATAGATCTTGATGCCTAATATGAAAGCAGCTTCTCCTAGGTCCTTCATTGAAAAACTCTTGTTCAAATATTCCTTTATGCTTTCCAGCATTTCTATATTGTTTCCAATCAGTAATATGTCATCCACATATAATATTAGAAACGCTATAGAGCTCCCACTCACTTTCTTGTAAATACAAGCTTCTCCGTAAACTTGTATAAACTCGAACGCTTTGATCACCTCATCAAAACGAAGATTCCAACTCCGAGATGCTTGCACCAGTCCATAAATGGATCGCTGGAGTTTGCAAACTTTGTCAGCATTCTCTGGATCGACAAAACCTTCTGGTTGCATCATATACAACTCTTCCTTAAGGTAACCGTTAAGGAACGCTGTTTTGACATCCATCTGCCAAATTTCATAATCGAAAAAGGCAGCTATTGCTAACATGATTCTGACGGACTTAAGCATCGCTACGGGTGAGAAGGTCTCATCGTAGTCAACTCCTTGAACTTGTGAAAAACCCTTTGCCACAAGTCGAGCTTTATAGACGGTGACATTACCGTCCGCGTCCGTCTTCCTCTTAAAGATCCATTTGTTCTGAATGGCCTTACGCCCTTCAGGTAATACTTCCAAAGTCCATACTTTGTTTTCATACATGGATCCCATCTCGGATTTTATGGCCTCTAACCACTTCTCGGAATCCGGGCCCATCATCGCTTCTCCATAGCTCGTAGGTTCATCGTTGTCTAACAACATGACCTCTAAGACAGGGTTGCCGTACCACTCGGGAGCAGTACGCGTCCTTGTCGACCTACGAGGTTTGATAGCAACTTGATCCAAAGCTTCATGATCATCATCATTAACTTCCTCTTCAGCTAATGTAGGCTCCACAGAAACAACTTTATGCGCTGCGCTACTCTCAGGTTGAAGTAAAGGTTCAACAACCTCATCAAGTTCTATCTTCCTCCCACTCAATTCTTTCGAGAGAAACTCTTTCTCAAGAAATGTTCCGTTTTTAGCGACAAACACTTTGCCTTCGGATCTGAGGTAGAAGGTATACCCAACTGTCTCTTTTGGGTATCCTATGAAGACGCATTTCTCCGCTTTGGGTTCCAGCTTTTCAGGCTGAAGCTTTTTGACATAAGCATCACATCCCCAAACTTTAATAAACGACAGCTTTGGCTTCTTGCCAAACCAAAGTTCATATGGCGTCGTCTCAACGGATTTCGATGGTGCCCTATTTAAAGTGAATGCAGCTGTCTCTAATGCATAACCCCAAAACGATAGTGGCAAATCAGCAAGAGACATCATAGATCGCACCATATCCAATAAGGTTCGATTACGACGTTCGGACACACCATTACGCTGTGGTGTTCCAGGCGGTGTCAATTGTGAAACAATTCCACACTGTCTTAAGTGACTGCCAAACTCATAACTCAGATATTCTCCTCCTCGATCAGATCGCAGGAATTTAATTTTCTTGTTACGATGATTCTCAACTTCACTCTGAAATTGTTTGAACTTTTCAAATGTTTCAGACTTGTGTTTCATTAAGTAAATATACCCATATCTACTTAAGTCATCAGTGAAGGTGAGAAAATAACGATAACCACCGCGCGCCTCAATACTCATCGGACCACACACATCAGTATGTATGATTTCCAATAAGTCACTTGCCCGTTCCATTGTTCCAGAGAACGGCGTTTTAGTCATCTTGCCCATGAGGCATGGTTCACATGTGTCAAGTGATTCAAAATCAAGTGACTCCAAAAGTCCATCAGCATGGAGCTTCCTCATGCGTTTTACACCAATATGACCTAAACGGCAGTGCCACAAGAAAGTGGTATTATCATTATCAATTCTACATCTTTTGGCATCAATGTTATGAACATGTGTATCATTACTATCGAGATTCAATAAGAATAAACCCCTCACATCGGGTGCATGACCATAAAAGATATTACTCATATAAATAGAACAACCATTATTCTCTGATTTAAATGAGTAACCATCTCGCAATAAACAAGATCCAGATATAATGTTCATGCTTAACGCAGGCACCAAATAACACTTATTTAGGTTCATCACTAATCCCGACGGTAATCGAAGAGCGAGCGTGCCGACGGCGATCACATCAACCTTGGAACCATTTCCCACGCGCATCGTCACTTCGTCCTTTGCCAGCCTCCGTCTATTCCGCAGTTCCTGTTTTGAGTTGCAAATATGAGCAACCGCACCGGTATCAAATACCCAGGCACTACAACGAGAGTTGGTAAGGTACACATCAATAACATGTATATCATATATACCTTGTTTGTTGTTGGCCGCCTTCTTGTCAGCCAAATACTTGGGGCAATTCCGCTTCCAGTGTCCAGTTCCCTTGCAATGAAAACACACAGTTTCTGGTTTGGGTCCAGCCTTGGGTTTCTTCACGAGAGGAGCAACTGCTTTGCCACTCTTCTTGGAGTTACCCTTCTTACCCTTGCCATTTTTCTTGAAACTAGTGGTTTTATTGACCATCAACACTTGATGCTCCTTCTGAATTTCAGACTCAGCGGCTTTCAGCATCGCAAACAGCTCGGCGACTGACTTGTTCATCCCGTGCATGTTATAGTTCAACACGAAGCTCTTGTAGCTAGGTGGCAATGATTGAAGAACTCTGTCAGTGATAGCCTCTGGCGGAAGGGGCATCCCTAACTCAGCCAGACGGGTGGAGTACCCAGGCATTCTGAGCACGTGATCACTGATAGACCCGTTCTCCTCCATCTTGCAAGCATAGAACTTATCGGAGATCTCATATCTCTCGATCCGGGCATTCTTCTGAAAGATAAACTTCAACTCCTGGAACATCTCACATGCTCCATGACGTTCAAAACGTCTTTGAAGTCCCGGTTCTAAGCCATACAACATTGCACATTGAACTATTGAGTAATCATCAGAACGAGCCTGCCAGGCGTTCACAACGTCTAGAGACTCAACTGGAGCGGGTGGATCACCAAGCGGTGCATCAAGGACATAAGCCTTCTGGGAAGCCGTAAGGATAATCCTTAGATTACGGGCCCAGTCCACAAAGTTACTTCCATCATCTTTCAACTTAGCTTTCTCTAGGAACGCATTAAAATTCAGGGGTGCTACTGCGCGAGCCATGATCTACAACATAAATATAGCAAAGACAACTTAGACTATTGTTCTAGATAATGAGTTTAGTTAATCATATTATTTAAAAAACTCCTACTCAAATTGACATCCCTCCGATCATTCGAGTGTAACATGATCCAAATCCACCAACTCAAGTCCGATCATCAGGTGAGTCGAGGTGGTTTCAATGGTGAACATCTTCATGTTGATCATATCTACTATATGACTCATGTTCGACCTTTCGGTCTCTTGTGTTCCGAGGCCATGTCTGTACATGCTAGGCTCGTCAAGTTTAACCCGAGTGTTTCCGCACGTGCAACATGGCTTACACCCGTTGTATGTGAACGTAGAGTCTATCACACCCGATCATCACGGCGTGTCTCGAAACGACGAACTTTCGCAACGGTGCACACTTGGGGAGAACACAATTTATCTTGAAATTTAAGTGAGGGATCACCTTATAATGCTACCGTCGTCCTAAGCAAAATAAGATGCATAAAAGGATTAACATCACATGCAAATCATAAGTGACATGATATGGCCATGAACTTGTGCTTTTGATCTCCATCTCCAAAGCACCGGCATGATCTCCATCGTCACCGGCATGACACCATGATCTCCGTCATCTTGATCTCCATCAACGTGTCGCCATAAGGTTGTCGCGCCGACTGTTGCTTCCACGACTATTGCTAACGTTTTAGCGATAAAGTAAAGCATTACATAGCGCTTAATGATTGACACGCAGGTCATACAATAATTAAAGACAACTCTATGGCTCCTGCCAGTTGCCGTACTCATCGACATGCAAGTCGTGATATTCTATACAAAACATGATCATCTCATACATCACATATATCTCATCATGTAATTGGCCATATCACATCACAACATACCCTGCAAAAAAAAGTTAGACGTCCTCTAATTGTTGTTGCAAATTTTACGTGGCTGCTACGGGTTTGCAAGAACCGTTCTTACCTACGCAAAACCACAACGTGGTGTAGTGATTGCTTTTTGATCTTCTAAAAGAACCCTCTTCATTGAAATCGATTCAACTAAGTGAGAGAGACAGACACCCGCTAGCCATCTTTATGCAACGAAGTTACATGTTAGTTGAAGGAACCTGTCTCGCGTAAGTGTACGCGTAATGTCGGTCCGGGCCGCTTCATCTCACAGTACCGCCGAATCAAATATCAACTAGTAACGGCAAGCAATATGTATACACCCACGCCCACAACTCGTTTGTGTTCTACTCGAGATCTCATCTACGCATAGACCTGGCTCATGATGCCACTGTTGGGGAACGTTGCATGGGAAACAAAAAATTTCCTACGCACACACAAGATCTATCCATGGTGATGAGCATCTACGAGAGGGAGAGTGAATCTACATACCCTTGTAGATCGCTAAGCGGAAGCGTTAAGAAACGCGGTTGATGTAGTCAAACGTCTCCGCGATCCAAATCGCAAGTCGTCCCTCGATCCGATCACGAACTAGCGCCGAACGGACGGCACCTCCGCGTTCAACACACGTACGGCTTGATGACGCCTTCACCTCCTCGATCCAGTGAGCGATGGTGAAGTAGTGGTTGAGTTCCAGTAGCACGACGGCGTGGTGATGGTGGTGAGGAACAATCTCTGCAGGGCTTCGCCAAGCGCTACGGAGATTATGACGGAGGAACTAGAGGGTTAGGGTTGCCGCACACGGCTTGGGGAAATCTTGATGTGTCCCGTGTGCTAGCCCTGCCCCTCTATTTATATGTTGAGCCTTGGGGTCTAAACTTGGAGTAAAAGCCTCCTCCAGATCGGTTTTGCCCGCACAAGGTCGGTTTGGCCCGCAGGGAAAGAGTCCAACTCGGATCCCTGCAGTACCGCGCACAAGCGGTAGTACCGCTTCACACAAGCGGTAGTACCGCTTGGGCGGTAGTACCGCTTCACAAAACGGTAGTACCGCTTACGCGGCAGCAAAACTACTTTTTGCACTTTCCAATACCTCGTGGGCTTTATCCCTTTGGCCCATATAAAGTGTTGTTGCACCCGAACACTTCGGTAAACATCCGGAACCCATTCCGGTGAACTCCGGAACTCTTCCGGAGATCAAAACACTATTATCACATATATCAATCTTTACCTCCGGACTCTTCCGGAGATCCTCGTCATGTCCGGGATCTTATCCGAGACTCCGAACAACTTTTGGTCACCAACATAATAACTCAATTATACTAATCATCACCAAACGTTAAGTGTGTAGACCCTGCGGGTTCGAGAACTATGTAGACATGACCGAGACACTTCTACGATCAATAACCAATAGCGGGACCTGGATGCCCATATTGGCTCCTACATATTCTACGAAGATCTTTATCGGTCGAACCTCTATGTCAAGGATTCAGTTAATCCCGTATGCTGTTCCCTTTGTTCTTCGGTATGTTACTTGCCCGAGATTCGATCGTCGGGATCACTATACCTAGTTCAATCTCGTTACCGGCAAGTCTCTTTACTCGTTCCGTAATACAAGATCCTGTGGCTAACTCTTTAGTCACTTTGCTTGCAAGGCTCAATGTGATGTTGTATTACCGAGTGGGCCCTGAGATACCTCTCCGTCACACGGAGTAACAAATCCCAGTCTTGATCCATGCCAACCCAACAGACACCCTCGGAGATACCTGTAGAGCACCTTTATAGTCACCCAGTTACGTTGCGACGTTTGATACACACAAGGTATTCCTCCGGTGTCAGTGAGTTGCATGATCTCATGGTCAAAGGAACAGATACTTGACATGCAAAAAACAATAGCAATAAACTGACACGATCAAATGCTACGTTTACAGTTTGGGTCTTGTCCATCACATCATTCTCCTAATGATGTGATCCCGTTATCAAATGACATCTCATGTCAATGGCTAGGAAACCTTAACCATCTTTGGTCAACGAGCTAGTCAACTAGAGGCTTACTAGGGACACAGTGTTGTCTATGTACCCACACATGTATTTGAGTTTCCAATCAATACAATTATAGCATGGATAATAAACGATTATCATGAACAAGGAAATATAATAATAACCAATTTATTATTGCCTCTAGGGCATATTTCCAACATTCACGAGGGCCTGAACCTGGGTAAACATTGTCTCCTTCGTCCCCTGCTACCCATCGATCCTAGATTCATAGTTCGGCACCCCCGACCCGATATCCACCGGTTTTGACACCGACATCAGGGACTTGCACGATCTCATGGTCTATGGAACAGATACTTGACATGAAGAAAGCTATAGCAATTAAAGTTTAAAGACAAGATAATATGCTATGCTTACGGTTGGGTCTTGTCCATCACATCATTCCCCTAATGATGTGATCCCGTTATCAAATGACAACTCATGTCTATGGTTAGGTCATGATGTTGTTTATGTATCCACACATGTATTTAAGTTTCCGGTCAATACAATTCTAGCATGAATAATAAACACTTATCATGAACAAGGAAATATGATAATAACCATTTATTATTGCCTCTAGGGCATATTTCCAACAGGAACGCCTCGCAGACGGCGATGAAGGCGGCGATGTGGAGGATGGAGTTTGGAGCTCGATGGTGGAAGTCCGGCCCATAGAAGAAAGGAATACCCCTCATGAAAGGATGGAGGGGGAACCCAGACCTCGGATGAGGTGGGGAATGAATATCGCCCTCTCCCCTGGCTTGGAGTGGGGATAGCTTGGCCTTGGTCGGGACCCCAAAATCGGTCTTCTCGGGGAGGTAGCCTGCGACCTTGAGCTCCAAGATGGTGCTCTCTGTCACATTGGAGGCCACCCACTTGCCCTTGTCGACCATGGCGAAAGGGAGGAATGCTGGCGGAGGAAGAACTGGAAAGTGGATCTAGGGCGCTGCCGCGCTGGAGCTCTGGAGGATGCTAGCAATGGCCCGGAGAATGAAGGTGTGCGAAAGGATTAGTTACCCCCCCCCCGGTGCTTTTATAGCACGGTGAAAGACCAAGAGTCCCCCCGCTGCACCATGCAAATTGCCACGTTCCAACTCATCGTGCCATTAATCCCGCCTTGGTTAAAAGAAATATGTTAATGATATCCCTTAAAACACGGAGCATGATATTTGCTTTAATGGGACGTGCCAATGAGGAAACTGCCTCAAAACATGATTTGATTCGCTATAACTGTCCCAAATCGCCTTTTAGGTAGTGGCGGTCCAGTAAAAGTTGTCAGACAAAAATGACCGTTCACACTTCTGTGGCAACCCTTCGAGGTTAAGTGATGCTGGGTACATCGGATCTTAACACAACCATCTATTGAGGAACTCGCCTGATAAGCCAAAGACGTCAAGTGAAGCAAATAGATTTGAGGAGTACGCTTGTCCTCCGGGATTGGATACTAGTTCAGGGGATGCCGAGGGAGTCCTGGACTAGGGGTACCAATCCGAGGTGCTTTATGCTCATGGGCCGAACTAGGGTCCACTAAGCCACCATCTGGAGGACTGTTGATGCCTAAAGACTTACTCGTGAACAAGTTGGAAAATGTCGAAGACTTGACGAACACTCCAAGGACAACCTTGTATTCGACACGATGTCAACTGACCTAATGTGTAACCTAAGTACCCCGGTCATCTATATAAGCCGAGGGTTTTAGTCCGTAGAGACACAATTACTCACCTTAGGGTTTAGAGCATACACAACCGATCTCGGGGTAGATCATCATCCTGTACCGATACCTCATCATCAATACAATCAAGCAGGACGTAGGATTTTACCTCTTCGAGAGGGCCCGAACCGGGGTAAACATTGTCCCCCTTGTCTCCTGTTACCATTGATCACAAATCCACAACTCGGGACCCCCTAACTGAGATTAGCCGGTTTTAGTACCGACAGACGGTTTCTCAATTGCCCCTTAGAGGTCAATGCTAAATTAATCCTATAAGTTTACTTAATGCCCCTATAGATATTGGATATTTAACATTCACATGGATATGAGGCTTGTGTCTTTGTTAAGTGGTTGGATGATGAATGGCACGGCAGAGCTTACGGTGTTATCACCAAGCTTGCATAAGATAACGTAAAGCTGGAGAAGAAACTGACTGACTTGGAGTGCACAATCACTACGATTTAGCAAGAAATAATAAATCACAAGCAACAGATGAAAGCAACAGATAAGAAGGAAATATCATGTGTAGCTGTAGTCGTCGCATTAGCCATCTTCTATGCGTTGTTTGCAACGATGACTAGGGTTCTGGTTTGATTATTACGGGCTTGAATGCTCTGCCCTTTCTCCCACTAGATTTAATATGTCAGGTATTTATGTTTCGCTTTCTTGTTCGATTGTACTAACAAGCACTTCAATTGTTTGTTTATCAAAAAAATCAAGTTTTCCTATCGATTAATATATATGGGGACAAAATTTGCCGATTATCGACATTCTACATGTAATTTATCGCTTATGGGCCACACATTGCATTTAAATTAAATAAATAGACAATTTTGCATCATATAGCTGGCTAGCTAGTCGCCATGGGAGGTGCCCGCACTGGAGATGCCGGCGCAAGGGGACGCCTTATCTTCACGGATGGCTGGCATTCCGCAAAGATGCGGGCGGACTTCAATGTTGACAAGGCGACTCTATCAGCGGCGGCGCTTTTGGTGCCGCGTACCGTGCTTGTGCTTTGCATCGTTGGTCATGCACGTTCTCTGCTAACATAGGCACAAGGCGGACGGCGTGGCGGGCTTTCCAGGATTGCCTATTGGTCAGGCCATGGGGTTAGGGCGACCGGGGCACGACATTGGCCTGACGTTTAGCCGCTTCTAATGCGGGCCACGCATGGGACTCGTCAAGCACTAGCTAGAGTAGTGGATCGTTGTCGGGCATCGATGTCGGACTAGTATGAAGAACATAGTATATGTGTGAGAAATAATTGCGTGAGGGGGCATCGGTGGCGGGACTTTTTATAGCCTCGTGCGCGAGCGCTGACCGGTGGTGCGCTTGGCTGGAATGGCTATGAGCGGCGGGATAACTAGGTGGGAACGGGCGTCCGCCATTACTAGGCTTGCTTCCTAGTGAAAAAAAGAGTGTGTTGGACTGGTACGGGCGGCAGTGCTACATCAATAAGAGAATTCATCTTGCTTGCCAACTGTCTTATGATAAATGCTAGTTATCACACGGTTCACTAAAATGTTGACATATTGCACACGTTTGGACGCGTCAACCCATGTGCATAATTATCACAGAGAACTACGCAACCAGAGCGGTGGCACTAATTGTGGTTGATTATTTGGAATTATAACCGTCATCTAAGGCGCTAATATAATCCGTCAATCCCCCGCTTCAATTGCCATTGTTCTTTTCTTCATCCCCGCTTTAGTCATCACCTTCATACCGGCCCCTGTCGTTCCCCCGGACACACATGTGCGTACTCTGCAATTCTCGCTTTTTGTAGCACAACCATGTCATTCTCCATGAGCGACATCAAGGATGACAGTTCCAATCAGCCTCCCGCTCTAATATCAACCTCGGAATCATCACGCTCGTCTTCCATGAGTCCGACATCAAGCTCTGACCTCGTATATCCATTTCATGTAAGGGCCGCCGCCGCTAGAGTCATCGAATGACGATGACCAGACGGATGAGGAGAACCCAGAGGACGAAGACAATGATAATTAGGAGGAGGAGTAGGAGGAATGCTGGAACAAGGAGGACGAGGGGGAGGATGACGAGTACAGTTACAAGAAGCCAACAGGCGTCAAGAAGCGTCCTCGCCAAGACGATGTCGCAGGGCCATCCAACAACAACAACAAGAACTAGAAAGTAGACTGTATATCGATCATTGTTGTTGTTCGCTTATATTCCCTAGTTATGTTGATCCTTTCTATTATATAATTAATGTAATGGACTTGATTTAGCAGTTTGGTTGTGTTCCTCATGTCAATCTCATTGCACACGGTCTATAATATAAAATCAACAACGATCTTTCACGCTACCGCACACGCTTAGCTTGCTTCAATTGTGGGCCGTGTAGAGCACACAATTCACAACAAAAAATTATATGCGCTTTCGAGAAATATCGCAAACAAGTGATACTTAAAACCCGTGTGTGTGCCTTTCAACTCATCACACGAGTTATCTTATAGTCAAACATGTGTGATACTATAAGTCATTGGACACACTTCGTTTTTTGCAAAGCGTTTGACATTTAACACCCACAATTTCAAAATAGGAATCGTGTGCATGACGATGACATATCGCACATGCAGAGTTATAGTTAGTTGTGTGCCCACTATCACACGCGGTCTTTGTACCCAAATCATGCCCGATGGATGGGCGTCGTACGCATTTTGTTTTCTGGCACAATTTTATTATCATTTGCAATGTGTGCATTGCAAACAGTTCGGTCGAATGGTGTGCGATACATGTGTAGTCTTAGGCCCAATCTGCAGTAGTGGTAGGATATACGACTTTGCATGTTACTACAAAGTTCTATTCTAAAGTTATTTATTAGATATGATCAAGTAACCGATCAACATATAAATATGGATCTACATCTGTGTTTTGTTATCCTTGTATGAACATTCATCAATGCAGACTTTGTCCATGCATCCTTATTTGAAAACGGAAACAAATATTGTGATACATTTGGCTGTGTTGAAATGCTAAAATTTGGTAGCTCATACGTGTGCATGAGATCTGTAGTGGGTATGATGCCTGAGACACTAACCTGCTACGATCAAGAGAGAAATCTTACAATTTAGGCTTATTTGCGAAGTAGTACGTCTCATCAAGTAATCTTGCAAGTACATGGATATAGTCAAAATCATTGCACGTGTAGAAACAAGTAGTTACATTTCGATTGAAATTATAAAGCCATCGTATGAATATTTAAACTACATGTGCATTGCACGTGCACCGTTACTACTATGAATAAGCTTCCTCGTCATATGGTTAGCTACTGCATGAAAATATCGGTGTTCTATCTCCTTCTACAATATCTCTATCCCTAGACCTCTGTGTGGATTTGATCTTCTCAATTCTCCAGATATCATTGAGTTACACTAGAATTCTATGCATCTTAACTCTATATATACCAGATAACTCGTGACTCTTAGATTTGATGTATAAACTATCACATCTATCCTTTTTTATGGGAATAACTTTAATATTTATTCTTTGGTCCTTAGACATCCTTCTGAAACACTTGACTTTATCTTGCCAAATATCAACAGGGTCTGAACTATTACGTTCGCTAGACCAAGCTTTAAGAATCACCTATTTAAAATTGGGTCTAGACATCCACCACCTTTCAAATTTAAAACTAGACTTCCTCGGAGGCTTATTAGAACGAGACTCCCTGACTATAGAAGTATGATCACTCCGAACTCTAGGTAAAACTTTTGCACTAGCCATGGGTTAAGTGGAATCAAAATAAGTAACAAAATATTCTATCTATTATAGACATGATCAATTTCTCTTGGTTATTTGACCAACTGTAAACCCTACTAGATATATCTAGTTCTTGTAAGGCGCACATGTCAATACATGCATTAATCTTACCAGCCCATCTAAAATCTATGTTACTGTTATTTTTGTCTTATTGTTTTCAAACTAGATTAAAATCCTCACCTATAATAGTAGGGCCTTCCCAGTTAAGGAAGAGTTGATGTAGCTTTGAAATAAATTCTTGTGTGCCCTATTTGTAAGCAAAGCCATAAATAATATTAATTCTAGAAACATTATAATTACCCTTATCTCTACCTATTACACCAACAGAGAGTTACAAAATCTCCTAGCTAACTATATAAAAGAAATCCAGATCTACACCTACTAGGATATCACCAGCTGAACCTATAGATGGTAAAAGATCCCATTCGAAATTCCTATTGCCTAATACAGACTTAAGATGGTACTTAAAGAAATTATCTTTCTTAGTCTCTTGGAATACTACATAACCAGGATTTGAAGGAAGAATCAAATCCTCAATACATGTTTACCTAGCAGGGGCCATTGAGGGAGTCCGGGATTAAGGGGTCCTCGGGCTGTTGACGTATCTCTTATGGTCCAGCCCGGTGGGCCGCCTTGTTGCATCTTTGGGAAGGCCAGACTACAGAATGACCCTAGGCTTAGGGGGAAATATTCTGAAGACTTGGTGTGTCCTCCAAGTCAGAATGGGCATATCTATGCCTGGATGGAAACCGACCATGTCTAACCCTAGGTACCCCTGGTGTCTATATAAACCAGGGGGCTTAATTCGTAGGGGGGCAAGTCAACTCAGATAGGATTTAGCACATTTGATCTTGAGGTAGATCTACTCTGTAATTTTCATACTCATCAATACAACCAAGCAGGACGTAGGGTTTTACCTCCTCACGAGGGCCCGAACCTGGGTAAACACCGTCTCCTTTGTCCCCTGTTACCATCGATCCTAGAATCACAGTTCGGGATCCCCCACCCGAGATCCGCCGGTTTTGACACCGACATTGGTGCTTTCATTAAGAGTTCCACTGTGAGATCACTCGTGGATTGATGGCTCACCTAGTCATCAGCGAACAGGCGCGTAACGAGGACATCTTCGTCCCCGGGAAGATCTTCGCGTTCGGCGATGTCCTGCTGCATGCTGACTCGACCAACCATCTAGGCTAGATCGAAAATTTCGCCCACGGTCAAGAAATCAGGTTCGGGAACCTAGAGTTCACCACCGACTCACGTGGCGATCTGTTCCTCGCGGGACCCTTGGCTTCGTCCGACGGGCCCGGAACTCCCGGTGCTTTAACTTCGGGCCCACTATCCGGCTCGACCGTCAGATCTATCTCTGCCGGAGGTCCGACCTTTAGCCTGGGCTCGTTGATAGTACTCGAATATCAGGATTCGGTCTGTGCACGCCCATCCCGAAGACACCTTGGAGCTTAACTCCAAGGGCTCTCAGGAAACTGATCTGGTCGTCCTGTCGTGGTTAAACGAGGCTCTAGACCGGATCCAATCGATGGCAATCGAGGATGATCATACCTCGACCCACGTTCCGGTCGACCTAGAGGCCGATTACGGGGAATTTTACGGCCCACCCGCCGCCCACTTAGTAGCCACTATCGAAGACATAACCGACATGTTGGACTACGCCTCCGAGGAGGCAGAACACATGGATGAAGAGATCGGCGACCCCGCCCCCGTGACCACCGGGCGGTGGACAGCCACCTCGACCTATGATGTCTATATGGTGGATACCCCTAACGATAGGGACGACCACACCCCCAAGAGGAACGACGACAAATCCGGCGAAGTGTCAAAGCGCCGGAAACAACGCAAGCGATCCAAGACAAACAAGGGAAGGGAGGCCATCACAGGCATCGGGGAAATTGACACCCCGGAGGACCTCGGCGATCCCGAAGCCCCCGAGGAGCCGCTAAAGGACCCGGAAAGGCTAACGGATTAACAGGACGCCGAGAACCTCAATGATTCTGACGATGATAACTACCTCCCACCCGCTAAGGAGGAGGAGAGCCTCGAAGCTGAAGACTTCACCGTCCCCGAAAACCCCGAGGACCAAGAACGATTCAGGCAACAGCTCATAGCCACCGCTCGGAGCTTAAAGGCAAAGCACCAGCAGCTCAAAGCCGAGCAAGACACAATCAACAACAGATGGACCAAAGTCCTGGCAGCCGAAGAAGGGTTCGACATTGAGCGGCCAGACCAAAACAAGAGTTACCCGCGCCGGCGCTTGCTGCCGCAATTCGATGACGATGCCCTTGAGCCCGAATCTCCCAGGCTCTCCTAGTACGACCAGCTGATACGTCTCCATCGTATCTACTTTTCCAAACTCTTTTGCCCTTGTTTTGGACTCTAATTTGCATGATTTGATAAGAACTAACCCGGACTGACGTTGTTTTCAGCAGAATTGCCTTGGCGTTATTTTTGTGCAGAAATAAAAGTTCTCGGATTGACCTGAAAATTTACGGAGAATATTTTTGGAATTAATAAAAAATACTGGCGAAAGAATCAACCAGAGGGGGTCCACCCATTGGCCACAAGCCAGGGGGGCGCCCCCCTAGGGCGTGCCCAGGTGGCTTGTGGGCCCCCTGCAACTCCTCCGACCTCAACTCCAACTCCATATAACCCTATGCGGGGAGGGAAAAATCAGGGAGAAGAGTTCATCGCGTTTCACGATATGGAGCCGCCGCCACCTCCTGTTCTTCCTCGGGAGGGCAGATCTGGAGTCTGTTTTGGGCTCCGGAGAAGGGAAATCGACGCCGTCGTCATCACCAACCATCCTTCATCACCAATTTCATGATGCTCTCCGCCGTTCGTGAGTAATTCCATCGTAGGCTTGCTGGACGGTGATGGGTTGGATGAGATTTACCATGTAATCGAGTTAGTTTTGTTAGGGTTTGATCCCTAGTATCCACTATATTCTGAGATTGATGTTGCTATGACTTTGCTATGCTTAATGCTTGTCACTAGGGCCCGAGTGGCATGATTTCAGATCTGAACCTATTATGTTTTCATGAATATATATGTGTTCTTGATCCTATCTTGCAAGTTGTAGACACCTATTACGAGTTATGATCCGCATCCCCCAGGGTGACAATAACTGGGATTCTTTCCGGTGATTACCGTAGTTTGAGGAGTTCATGTATTCACTAAGTGCTAATGCTTTGGTCCGGTTCTCTATTAAAAGGAGGCCTTAATATCCCTTAGTTTCCATTAGGACACCGCTGCCACGGGAGGGTAGGACAAAAGATGTCATGCAAGTTCTTTTCCATAAGCACGTATGACTATATATGGAATACATGCCTACATTATATTGATGAATTGGAGCTAGTTCTGTGTCACCCTATGTTATAACCGTTGCATGATGAATGCCATCCGACATAATTATCCATCACTGATCCAATGCCTACGAGCTTTTCACATATTGATCTTTGCTACGTTACTTTTCCGTTGCTACTGTTACAATCACTACAAAACTGCTACTGTCACTTTTGCCATCGTTACCTTTACTTCCATACTACTTTGCTACTAAATACTTTGCTGCAGATATTAAGTCTTTCAGGTGTGGTTGAATTGACAACTCAGCTGCTAATACTCGAGAATATTCTTTGGCTCCCCTTGTGTCGAATCAATAAATTTGGGTTGAATACACTACCCTCGAAAACTGTTGCGATCCCCTATACTTGTGGGTTATCAAGACCTTTTTCTGGAGCCGTTGCCGGGGAGCATAGCTCTATTCTCTGAGTCACTTGGGATTTATATCTGTTGATCACTATGAAGAATCTGAAGGACCCAAAAACCAAGATCTATCCCTCTACTACGAGGGGAGGTAAGGAACTGCCATCTAGCTCTACACTTGATTCACCTTCTGTTATGAGTAATTTTTGCAACACCACCACCTGCTATTGATTCTGATATGTCGCAAGTAATTGATGATGCCACTTCTGTTATGCATGATGCTTATGATGATACTTTGCTTGATAATACTGTGCCACTGGGTGAATTTCTTGATGAACAAATTGCTAGAGTCAATGCTGAAACTGATGATATTTCTGAAACTGATGAAATTATTGAAACTGAACACTATGAGACACCTGTTAGACCTAGCTCTCCTAGATATGAATTGCCTAATATACCTAAGGGTTATGTTATGAAGGGAGAGGTAGCAAGGGACTTTCTTGCTTGTAAGGATAGAGATGATCTTAAGATATTGCTATGCAAGTGGAAGGAAAGATCTTTGAATGCTAGAATGCTATATGATCCTAAGTTTGCTACTTCACCTATCTTTGTTACTGATAAGGATTATGAATTCTTAGTCGATCCTGAGTTAATTACTTAGGTTGAATCTGATCCTTTCCACGGTTATGAATCTGAAACTGTTGTGGCACATCTTACTAAATTGAATGATATAGCCACCCTATTTACTCATGAGGAAAAATTCGTTATTACTATATTCTTAAGTTGTTTCCTTTCTCATTAAAGGGTGATGCTAAGATATGGTTTAATTCTCTTGCTCCTGGTTGTGTGCGTAGTCCCCAGGATATGATTTATTACTTCTCTGAAAAATATTTTCCTGCCCATAAGAAACAAGATGCCTTGCAGGAAATATTTAACTTTGTGCAAATTGAAGAAGAGAGTCTCCCACAAGCTTGGGGGAGGCTTATCCAATTACTTAATGCTTTGCCTGATCATCCTCTCAAGAAAAACGAAATACTTGATATCTTTTATAATGGACTAGCCGATGCTTCTAGGGACCACCTAGATAGTTGTGCTGGTTGTGTTTTCAGGGAACGAATTGTTGAACAAGCTGAACTACTATTGAATAATATATTGAGCAATGATAATGATTGGACTATTCCCGAACCACCTCCAAAGCCCACTCCGAAGAAAAGAGGTATTCTATTTCTCAGTCCTGAAGATATGCAAGAGGCAAAGAAATCTATGAAAGAAAAAGGTATTAAAGCTAAAGATGTTAAGAATCTACCACCTATTGAAGAAATACATGTTCTTGATAACCTGACACAGGTAGTAGAGGTAAATTCTCTCCGTAGATTTGATGAAGGTGATATTCCTTATAATAAGTCTGCTAGCCAATGCTTGGATGAGTTTGATAACTTTATTGTTAAGCAAGAAAATTTCAATGCTTATGTTAGTAGACAATTGAAACATAATGCTTACATGCTTGATCGCTTAGGTGATTATATGAGTAGAACTATTAATGATCTTAAGCTTATTAGTAAACATGCTTCCATGGTAACTACTCAAGTAGAACAAGTACTTAGGGCACAAAATGATTTGCTTAATGAGATGAATGGTAAGAACAATGATCATTCTGTCAGAGTTGTGACTAGAGGTGGTAAAATGACTCAGGAACCTTTGTATCCTGAGGGCCATCCTAAGAGAATTAAGCAAGATTCTCAGAGAATTAATACTGATGCACCTAGTCGTCCTAGTAATAAAAGGAAAAAGAATGATGATAGGACTTTGCATGCTGCTAGTGAACCTGTTATAGATACACCTGAAAACCCAAATGATATTTCTATTTCTGATGCTGACACACAATCTGGTAATGAACATGAGCCTACTGATAATATTAATGATGATGTTCATGTTGATGCTCAACCTAGTAATGATAATGATGTGGAGATTGAACCTGCTGTTGATCTTGATAACCCACAACCTAAGAATAAAAGATATGACAAAAGAGACTTTGTTGCTAGGAAGCATGGTAAAGAAAGAGAACCATGGGTTCAGAAACCCATGCCCTTTCCTCCTAAACCATCCAGGAAAAAGGATGATGAGGACTTTGAGCGTTTTGTTGAATTGCTTAGACCTGTCTTTTTGCGTATGCGCTTGACTGATATTCTGAAAATGTCTCCTTATGCTAAGTATATGAAAGATATTGTGACAAATAAAAGAAAGATATCGGAAGCTGAGATTTCCACCATGCTTGCTAATTATACCTTTAAAGGTGGAATACCAAAGAAACTAGGAGATCCCGGAGTACCTACTATACCATGCTCTATTAAAAGAAATTATGTTAAAACTGCTTTATGTGACCTTGGAGCTGGTGTTAGTGTTATGCCTTTCTCTTTGTATCGTAGACTTGATTTGAATAAGTTGACACCTACTGAAATCTCTTTGCAAATGGCTGATAAATCAACTGCTTTACCCATCGGTATTTGTGAGGATGTGCCTGTTGTAGTTGCAAATGTTACTATCCTAACGGACTTTGTTATTCTTGATATTCCCGAGGACGACAGTATGTCGATCATCCTTGGTAGACCTTTTTTGAATACTGCAGGGGCTGTTATTGATTGCAACAAGGGCAATGTCACTTTTCATGTTAATGGTAATGAGCATACGGTACACTTTCCGAAGAAACAACCTCAAGTTCATAGTATCAACTCCATTGGAAAAATTTCAACGATTATTATTGGAGATTTTGAATTCCCTCTCCCTACCGCCAAAAAGAAATATGATATACTTATTGTTGGGGACATGCATATCCCCGTTGAGGTAACCTAGTGTTATTCGAAAATTCTCCGGTTCCGTGTCATTCGAAAAAAGTTTGTCAATAAGACTTGATCAACCTTATTGATGGATTCTTTTGGATGAGCATGAGATGGATGAATTTAGGAGGCACAACCTTCTGTACCCAACTTTTACTTTCTGTTATTTAGATTTAATAAAGTAAAAATGCTATTATTTTTCTGTTTTCTGAATTATCCGTGCAATAAAAAAATGACATGAAAATAAAAGTTCTCCAAATGCCCTGAAAATGTAGTATGATTTTTTCTGGAATATTTAAGAATTCCTGGCACTGAGAACATAGCAGGGGGCTACACCAGTGGGCCACAAGCCCACAGGGCGCGCCCACCCCCCCTGGGCGTGCCCCCTGGCTTGTGGGTCCCACGTAGGCCCCCCTCACTTATTCCAGCAACCATCCACTTCGTCTTCCTCCAGAAAAAATCCCACCATTGCTCAAGCCCGTGTTCTAGTTCATTTTGCTGCCATTTTCGATCTCCTTGTGCAAAGCTCCATTTGCAAAACTGTTTTGGGGGACTGATCTTCGGTATGTGACTCCTCCAATGGTCCAATTAGTTTTTGTTTTAGTGCTTTATATATTGCAAATTTTTACTGCTGTAGTGACCTTGTTTTTGAGCTTGTATGTCAAATTTGTATGGTCCCAAGTAGTTTTGATGCACGATATAGCCTCTAGGCACTTGTGGAAGTAGTTGCTATAAGTTTTGTTGAGTTTTGTTCACCTTTGTTTTGAGTCACTAGAAATTTCAGAAATTTTTCAGAGAAAGAAATGATGAGGAGATTATTAAGAGGCTCTTCAAGCCGGGGCTCTCAAGAAGATGAAAATGAGGTGAAGAAGAAGTCCAAATACAATCTTCCTCGCGTCGCGGAGGTTCGGCCATGTGAATGGCCAAGTGATGCATTCTTGAGGGTGCCCGGAATTTATGAAGATTTCTATTATTTGGCAGAGAATGCAGGCATCACCGACTTCCTCAACGGTAAGTGTGACCAGTACCTCCTACTCACTAATATCTTCGTACAAAACTTTCACTTTTATCCTAGGAAGGATCCTCCCATGGTAGAGTTTTACTTGTATGATGTGCCTAAGAAGATGACACTTTACGATTTTTGCAATGTTTGCAAGATACCTTATGAGGGCAGCATCAGTGAACCACGTCCTAGAGACATGGAGGACTTTATTGCCGCAACCACTGTGGGGGAAGAGAGAGGGGTGTCAAAGGCAAGAGCAGCTAGTTTACATTTTCCTGTTCTACTCTATTATTCATTATTTGCGGGGAGATGTTTAGTTGGTCGTGGGGAGAGTGGAGGCCTTAGTGCTCCCGACCTCGCCATTCTGCGCCACGCTTTACTTGCTGATAGAACTTTTAGTCTGGGCGCTATGGTGGCCCAACGGTTGAACTTAAACCGTTCGAAGGGCCCCATATTCGGAGGTATCTATGCATCTCGTCTAGCCAAACACTTTAAGATACCCATTAGGCTTGACAAGAAAGAGGAAATGCTGCTACCTACAAGATATTTAGACTATGACAGTATGGTAGCACATGATTTTATTAGGAAGGATAATGATAGGAGGCTGCTTTACAACTTAGTATTTAGTCAAGGTACTTGTGAGATTATTGCCCTGCCTGCTTCTTCTTTGTTTGATATCCATTCAGGCAAGTACACTATTATGCCCGAGGACATCTATAGATATTGGGGTCTGTCGCAACCCCCAGCACCTGAGCTGGCACCAGCCCTTGATCCGTATCAGGATCCAGTTTTTCAGTGGGAGCCACAGGAGCTCGCCAACCAGTGGAACCCTCAGGACCCTCCGGAGTATCCAGGAGATGGTTATTTTCATCCATGGCCCTAGACCAACTTAGGCCAAAAGCCTAAGCTTGGGGGAGTATGTATTTCTCACCAACATTACATTCATGTTCACACACTCATCTTAGTAGTCGGTGCTTATACTTTTTCATTGTACCATCCATGGTAGTTTATTTCTTCTTTCCGCTTTCTTCTTGTGTGCTTAATTAACCTTGAGAAAATCCAAAAAAAAATAGTTCTAGCTTTACCTTCTAGTCTGTTTAGTTGTAGCATTAAAAGAAAACCCAAAAAGATTTCTCGTTCTTCTTTTGCTTGTTGGGAGCTTTCCCGTGTAAATAGTTTTTCTCGTTCTTGTTTTGAAATTTCTTTCTTTGGGTCGTAAGGAGAAAACCACAATGAAAATGTTGAGTGGCTCTCATATGCATTGTTGTTTATCTATCAGAGAGCCCATATTACCTTGCCTTCTCCTTTGAGTTATTGTTTGCAGATTCCAGCTTAGTCCAATCACGTGCACTCTTATTATTATTCACACCGTTCGGTCGTGCAAGTGAAAGGCAATAATGACGATATATGATGAAGTGATTGAGATGGAGAAAAGCTGGAACGAAATCGACCTATTTTGTTTTTGTAAATATGATTAGCTCATCGTTCTGGATTCAGCTCATTATGGATGAAACATGTTTGCAATGACAATTAGAGATTATAGTTACTCATGCCATGCTTAATTAGCTAAGAGTGTATAATGGTTTGTCTTGAGTGCCAACATGCATTTTAAAATGGTTGTGATGTAGTATGATAGAATGGTATCCTCCTCTGAATGATTCAAGTGGCTTGACTTGGCACATGTTCACGCATGTAGTTGAAACAAAATCAACATAGCCTCCACGATATTTATGTTCATGGTGATTTATATCCTACTCATGCTTGCATTCAATGTTGGTTAATCTCAATGCATGTTTATGACTGTTGTCGCTCTCTAGTTGGTCGCTTCCCAGTCTCTTGCTAGCCTTCACTTGTACTAAGCGGGAATACTGCTTGTGCATCCACTTCTTTAAACCCAAAGTTGTTCCATACGAGTCCACCATACCTACCTATATGCGGTATTTACCTGTCGTTCTAAGTAAATTTGCATGTGCCAAACTCTAAACCTTCAAATAATATTCAGTTTTGTATGCCCGAATCGCTCATATAGTGACTAGGGGCTGTCAGTATCTTCCATGCTAGGTGGGTTATTCTCACGATGAGTGTTTATTCACTTTTCATTCATGAGAAAGTGGCTGGTATTCGGGATGCCCAGTTCCATGCTTAAAAATCAAATCAAAATATAATGAAACAAAACTCCCCCAGGATTGTTGTTTGTATGGACGGTACCCGTGGATTCGGCTCGCCGTGGAATGTGTTTGATTGGAGGAGGGGGAGTAAAAACTTTATCATTTTGTTTGGGAACCGCCTCTAATGTATCTAGCATGGAAGATACCGAGATCTCTTGGTTGTTATGTTGACAATGAAAGCATAACGCTCAAAATTTTATTCATCTCTGTTTTAAAAGCTCGAGCTCTGGCAACTCTGCAAATCAATGCTTCCCTCTGCAAAGGGCCTATCTATTTACTTTATTGCTGAGTCATCATCCTCTTATACAAAGCACCAGTTAGAGAGCACCACTGTCATTTATATGCTTTGTTATTAATTGATATTGAGTATGACTGTGACTGGATCTCTTTTACCACGAATTACAATTTCCAATCAGTCCTTGTTCTTTAGGGGTGCTCTGCATTTATGTTTTGCGGTCTCAGAAAGGGCTAGCGAGATACCATTTTGTTATATTGTATCATGATTGTTTTGATAAAATTGTTGTCATCCGAGATTTATTATTATTGCTCGCTAGTTGATTATGCCATTGATATGAGTAAATGTGAGACCTAAATGTTATTGTGAACGTGGTTAGTCTATAATCTCTGCTGAAAATCTGAACATCAGTTAGACATATTTACAACAACAAGATCAAACAGAGTTTGTAAAAGTTTGTCTTTGTCACTTTCAGTTTGTCAACTGAATTGCTTGAGGACAAGCAATGGGTTAAGCTTGGGGGAGTTGATATGTCTCCATCGTATCTACTTTTCCAAACTCTTTTGCCCTTGTTTTGGACTCTAATTTGCATGATTTGAATGGAACTAACCCGGACTGACGTTGTTTTCAGCAGAATTACCTTGGTGTTATTTTTGTGCAGAAATAAAAGTTCTCGGATTGACCTAAAAATTTACGGAGAATATTTTTGGAATTAATAAAAAATACTGGCGAAAGAATCAACCAGAGGGGGTCCACCCATAGGCCACAAGCCAGGGGGCGCCCCCCCTAGGGCGCGCCCAGGTGGCTTGTGGGCCCCCTGCAACTCCTCCGACCTCAACTCCAACTCCATATAACCCTATTCGGGGAGGAAAAAACCAGGGAGAAGAGGTCGTCGCGTTTCACGATACGGAGCTGCCGCCACCTCCTGTTCTTCCTCGGGAGGGCAGATCTGGAGTCTGTTTTGGGCTCCGGAGAAGGGAAATCGACGCCGTCGTCATCACCAACCATCCTTCATCACCAATTTCATGATGCTCTCCGCCGTTCGTGAGTAATTCCATCGTAGGCTTGCTGGACGGTGATGGGTTGGATGAGATTTACCATGTAATCGAGTTAGTTTTGTTAGGGTTTGATCCCTAGTATCCACTATGTTCTGAGATTGATGTTGCTATGACTTTGCTATGCTTAATGCTTGTCACTAGGGCCCGAGTGCCATGATTTCAGATCTGAACCTATTATGTTTTCATGAATATATATGTGTTCTTGATCCTATCTTGCAAGTTGTAGACACCTATTACGAGCTATGATCCGCATCCCCCAGGGTGACAATAACTGGGATTCTTTCCGGTGATTCACTAAGTGCTAATGCTTTGGTCCGGTTCTCTATTAAAAGGAGGCCTTAATATCCCTTAGTTTCCATTAGGACCCCGCTGTCACGGGCGGGTAGGACAAAAGATGTCATGCAAGTTCTTTTCCATAAGCACGTATGACTATATATGGAATACATGCCTACATTATATTGATGAATTGGAGCTAGTTCTGTGTCACCCTATGTTATAACCGTTGCATGATGAATGCCATCCGATATAATTATCCATCACTAATCCATTGCCTACGAGCTTTTCACATATTGATCTTTGCTACGTTACTTTTCTGTTGCTACTGTTACAATCACTACAAAACTGCTACTGTCACTGTTGCCATCGTTACCGTTACTTCCATACTACTTTGCTACTAAATACTTTGCTGCAGATATTAAGTCTTTCAGGTGTGGTTGAATTGACAACTCAGCTGCTAATACTCGAGAATATTCTTTGGCTCCCCTTGTGTCGAATCAATAAATTTGGTTTGAATACTCTACCCTCGAAAACTGTTGCAATCCCCTATACTTGTGGGTTATCACCAGCCGGACCGCCCCCCTCGAGGACGGGACAGGGTGGCTAGAGATGCCAAATACTGGCCCGCGTCACCTCGTAGGAGGGGAAAGGAGCCAACACAGCCTGAGGATCGCTACGATCTACGGCGGGACCTGGACTATAGGGCATGTCACACCAGATCCATTTACGGATCTAGGGGACGCTCCCCCGCTAGACGGGATGGCTACCAATCATGGCTCGGTTGCAACCACAGAAGTCGGGAACAATACCGGGCCCAGCCAACAGCCGACTTTTGGCATGACGTAGCCCGGATCAGAGGCGCCGCACACCCACTGTGTTTCACAGACAAGGTCATGCAGTACCAGTTCCCCGAAGGGTTTAAACCCGTAAACATAGAATCATATGACGGAACGACGGACCCAGCCGTATGGATCGAGGACTTCCTCCTTCACATCCATATGGCAAGAGGAGATGATCTCCACGCCATCAAATACCTACCACTCAAACTGAAGGGACCAGCTCGGTACTGGTTAAACAGTCTCCCCGAGAACTCCATTGGGAGTTGGGAGGAACTCGAAGACGCCTTCCGGTCTAACTTCCAAGGCACTTACGTCCGGCCCCTGACTCTTCCGACCTAAGTAACGTTGTCAAGAAGGCTAGCGAATCAGCCAGGCAGTTCTGGAATCGGTTCCTAACTAAGAAGAACCAGATCATCGACTGTCCGGATGCCGAGGTGATAGCCTCGTTCAGACACAACATCCGGGACGAATGGCTAGCTCGCTAGCCCGGCCAGGATAAGCCGGGAACGATGTCTGCCCTCACCTCACTTATGACCCGCTTTTGCGCGGGCGAAGACAACTGGCTAGCTCGCCGAAGCCGCAATCCGAAGACCCCGGCACCTCCGAAGTGCGGGACAGTAATGGAAAGCCAAGGCGGAACAAAAAATAAACGCTGCCATAGCAACGGCGACTCAGAAGACACGACTGTAAATGCCGGTTTCCGAACTCAAAACCCGGACAACGGAAGAAGCCCTCTAAAGGGAACAGGGATGGACCTATCGCTTTGGACAAAATCATGGATAGGCCCTGCCAGATCCACGACACACAAGACAAGCCAGCCACCCACACCAACAGAAACTGTTGGGTGTTCAAACAGGCTGGCAAGCTCGCAGCCAAGGAACAGAGCAAGAGCCCGCGCAGCGAGGACGATGAAGAACCTCGCGGGCCGAACAATGGCGGGCAGAAGCAATTCCCTCTCGAGGTCAAAATTGTGAACATGATATATGTCACGCATATAACCAAAAAGGAGAGGAAACGCGCACTTTGGGAGGTCTATGCCGTAGAGCCCATAGCCCCGAAGTTTAACCCGTGGTTGGCTTGCCCGATCACCTTCGATCGTAGGGATCACCCGACCAGCATCCGTCATGAAGGCTCGACGATGGGTACCACCTCACTAGAGTCCTTATGGACGGAAGAAGCAGACTTAATCTGATTTATTCAGACACAGTAAAAAAGATGGGTATCGACCCGTCGAGAATTAAACCCAGCAACACTACCTTCAAGGGAGTCATCCCCGGTGTCGAAACATGCTGCTCGGGTACCGTGACGCTGGAAGTAGTGTTCGGCTCGCCCGATAACTTTCGTAGCGAAGACTTGATCTTCGATATAGTGCCTTTCCGCAGTGGCTATCATGCACTGCTCGGTCGTACATCGTTCGCTTGCTTTAACGCCGTTCCCCACTACGCATACCTGAAGCTCAAGATGCCTGGGCCAAAAGGGGTCATCACCGTCAATGGCAATACAGAATGCTCGCTCCGGACTGAGGAACACACAATGGCTCTAGCGGCCAAATTCCAGTCTGGCATCGAGGCACCAAGACCCCAACCAGGAGACAAGCTGTGACAGGCGAGCAAGCGGGTCCGAGCACGACCCGATCTCCCGGAGCAATATCCTGTTCATCACAAATAGGGACGCGCCCCCCCACAGCACGGCCCCGCTACCCATCAGGTACGTACCGAGAAGGCACAATTTTGCGCTTAAAATACCATGGGCAGCTGCGGGGGGGACACCTCATCACAACAGAGTGGTCGGTTCGACCGAACTACTCTCAACACAGCAGGCGTCAAGCTCATGCATGTCTCGGTGATTTAAACATGTACCTCTCTCAAGGGTCCGTTCGCCGATTATAACCACCTTTAAAGGAGCATGCTACTCTCGAAGAGCAAAGGAACGGAGGCGCACAGGGATACGCCAAGGACATCAAGCCGCCGATCAAGAGCCCCGAGCGAACCTCCCCTTTGTTTACATGTGTTTCTAAAAATACCTGTAACAGTTATGCCCGCAGTATGAATTATAAAAATTCACAATATATAAAGATCATCTTTTACGGTCTGGTTATGGCATTTTATAAAGTGTTTTCCAACTCCCCGTCTCCAGAAACAAAATTGTTCGGTACATATTTGATGCAACCAGCTAATAGACCGGGGGGCTTAGCTATATGGCTCGTCCCAAGCATCGTCCCGGCATTGTCCTTTATATGTCCGGCGTGTCGGATTTCCGCGTTATATGCATCGGTTCCGAATTATGTCTTAGGTCAAAGGTTGGGTTGCCCGGCTTCTATGCTTACCCTCTTACGTTCCGCTCGTTTGGCTAAAAGGGTAAAGGGAGAACCACTGCGATTGTATTTCCAGCTCGCCTGGTCAAGTACCTCAGTGGAGAAAGCCGAAAATCGACCATCATAATAAGCGCGAACCGGTCTGCAATCCGAGCACAAGTGTCAAAATAAAAATCGATAGAGATTATTCCGTGTCATACGAGGGGTTTGCATTCTCGCAAACCATGTGGTAATGGTTTTTTTACCTCGGTTCACCCGAATACCACACAACACTGGGGGCTAGTAACCAGCCCCCGCAGTCAAGCTCCTCCGGCTAAGTGAAAGCATTAAAGCCGCATAGTCTGATTGCCTCGTTCCCATCTCTCGCACCACCGCCTCCGGGTTCCGATAATTCGGCTAAGGATAATACTATGGATGACGGAACACCTCTTGTAATAATTGCATGGGGGCTAAAGCCAATGACTGGCAACTTTCAGTTCCAAAACGGCCACATAGGAGTCAAAATAAGCAAAACACCAAAGCATGATAAACCATGCATACGCATTATAAAATACAATATTCATCGGACATACAATAACATGTTCACTCGAAAATTGCATCCTTAGGGCGCTGGGTCTCTACCGACCGAGCACCCTCCATCGCAATGGCGAAGTACAGTTCGGGGCGCCTATGCTCCTTCCTGGGCGGCGGGGGCGCTGTAGCCATCTCGAGCGGCTTCATCCCTGGCCAGTGCATCATAGTCCTCGCAAAGGCCATCTGCGCTCCCTCAATACATACAGAGCGCTTCAGGACCTCAATGCGGGAGGAGGTGTCGCAAAGCTTCTGCACCAGGCCGAAATAACTACCCGGTAGTGGCTCTGAAGGCCACAACCGAATGCAGAGGTCCTTCAAGGCCGGCTCCACCATCCAATGAAGCTCCATCAGCTGCTTCATCTAATAACTGAGAATGGGACGGAGCTCGGGGTCTGAAATTGCGCCCAGAACAACCTCTGTTCCGCATCCCCGTCCCTAGCCGCGAAGTGCTTGGCCGCGTCCGCCGCACTCTTCGAAAGATCCGTAAAGGCGCCTGAGGAACGCCACATACATGTAAGACGAGCAAACCTGTTACCATGAAAGGCACATTGCAGTAAGTACGGCTTACCATCCGTGATCATCCTGACTTGGCGGAGTTCTTCCTCAAAAGACCGCCTATCAACACGTTCCGATTTAAGATCAGCGGACAACGTGGAGAGCTCGGCCGCCTGGTCCTTGGTCTTCTGCTCAAGAGCCTCACACTTAGTGCTAGCATCTTGGAGCTCTTGCTGCACCTCGGCCACCCGAGCTTCGTGCTTTTCACTGACAGCCTTCAGGGAGCTCAGTTCGGCCGCCGCCTGGTCGGCCGCCATCTTATGATCGGCAGCCTCTCGCTTGGCCTTCTCCAGCTCAGCCTTGAGGTTATCGACCTCGGAAAAAATGGCTGCAAATACAGTAGAACACCAAAATTCAGGATTTGAAAACTCAAGAACCTCAATCAATGAGGATTAGACAGGGTCTCCGAGATAAAATTCCAACTCACTCTGCATTTCATCAAACTACCTGTTCAGACGGTCAAGCTCCTCGTCGGAGCTCTTGAGCTTCCGGTTGAGCTCAGCCAGCTCCACGTCATGGACAACCGCCGCCGATGACGAGGCCTGCAAAGCAAAAATTATGTGAGACACACATCGGAACTGTTGGTCCTAGACCCTCTTTTCCAGATCATCTCCGGAAACAGTCAAAATATTGATTTTACTCGGAACCTAAGGTCCTCTGATCCCCGGGTAAGTTTTTTAAACTCACCCAGGGCTCGGGGGCTACTATACCTATCCGTAATATATACCTCACGAACAAATTCCGCTTAGAGAGAGGAGCATTACATGGCTTACCTTGAAGCCCGTCAAGAGACCGCTGAAGGCCTCCTTCAGTCCGCTATCAACAGACTGAATGCCTTTCAGAACCGCACCCATAAGGATGCGATGATCTTCGGCGATGACGGAGCTGCGTAAGTCCTCCTCCATCGCGGTTGGCCGCCCGATTGTGGCCTGCCCTGTCGCGGGCGGCACCGGTGGTGGCACCATAGCTCCTCCTTCTTGTGAAGGGAGAGTCACCGATATCAGAGACTTGGCAGTCTTCGGAGCCGTTTTCGGAGGGAGCTCCGATGACTCGCGGCCTCCCTCTTTGTCTACCAAGAGGGGCTCGGCCTCCTGGTCTTCGGTCACCGAGGTCCGGGCCTCGGTCGTAACCTCCTCGCCCTCAGTATTCGGCCGAGGAGGGGCCCGTCGGGATATCGCCTCCATGGCCTCTCCAGCGGCCTGGGGGGAAGTGCGAGACGCGGTTCCGCTTTCCGCTAGCTCGGCTAGCGAAGGATCTCCCTCCGAGACCTGTTCGGTCGGGAGATCACGGGCCGGGCTGCAACATGGAAGGCATTAGTCCGGTCAGTAACAGAAACCTTGCATAAGCAATGTGTTTGGAATCGGTACCTCTGGGCCACGGGCTTGGCCCTGGGGACCCTCCGCGGGATCCTTTCGAATGCCTCGGATTCCCCGTCGGAATCCGGGCTGACATCAGGCAAGGTCACCTTGGCCCTGCAGGGCCTCTTCGGAGAAGGGGGAGCTGAGTCCTCCTCGGCATCCACAGATGCTGCCCTTTTCCTTGGCGGGGGGGAATCGATTTCCCCCTTCCTCCGTTTGCTCCTCCTCGTGAGTGGAGGAGGCCTGGGTCTCCCCGAACTTAGCGTCTGGAGGGCCTCTTGGGCGGATACCAGCTCAGGTCTCCTTCTTCTCGCCTTTCTTCTGCTTGTCCTTCTTCTCTGGCGCCGAATATGGCGCCTCGACCAGCATCGCCGTCAAGAGGGTCGACTTGGGGGCTTCGGGCAGAGGGCCAGAGACGTTGATCCGCATGGCCTTAGCTAGCCAGCCCTATGGAAACCAAGAAAGGAGGAGTTAAAGATCCTTGCTAAAGGATTGAACCTGAAGATAAAAATTGAAACTTTACCTTAAGCGGAGGGTGTTCGGCGTCCAGGCCGGTATCTTCCTCCTTGGCCGGCCACTCCTCCTGAGGCTTGAACAGCGCCTTCCACAGCTTCTCCCAAGTAGTGCGGTAGAGCTTGCACATGGTCAGAGGATCATCGGACTTATAGGCCCACATCGGTGTGGCCCGAAGCTGGCAAGGGAGGAGGCGGCGACGAAGCATGACCTGGACCACATTGGTCAGGCCGATGTTTGCTTCCAGCATCTTTCCGATGTGATCCTGCAGCACCTTTACCTCAGTCGCCGAACCCCAGTCCAGCCCTTTCCTGATCCACGAGGTTAGCCTCGCGGGAGGTCCAGATCTGAATTCGGGAGGGGCCGCCCAATCTGCGGCCCGTGGTTCAGTAATATAGAACCACTCCTTTTGCCAGGTCTTGATGGTGTCGATGAAGGTGCCCTCTGGCCACTGGACCCGAGGGAGCTTGCTAATCACCGCCCCCTCACGGTCCATGTGCTGGCTGCTTACGGTCTTTGGTTTGACGTGAAGACCTTCAGCCATAAGCCGAAGTGCGGCTGGACCCGTAAAAAGGCCTCGCAGACGATGATGAAGGCCGAAATGTGCATTATGGAGTTTGGGGGGAGGTCGTGGAAGCCCAACCCGTAGAAGAACATCAAGCCCCTTACAAAGGGGTGCAGCAGGAAGCTCAGTCCCCGGATGAAGTGGGGAATGAACACCACCCGCTCCCCGGGCTTTGGCGTAGGGACTACTTGGCCCTCTTCGGGGGCGCGGTGGGCGACGTCGACCGGAAGGTAACCGGTGCGCTTTAGTTCCTGGATGTCGTCCTCAGTGACGCACGACGCCTCCCACTTGCCTTGCGAGCCTGAACCAGCCATGGCCGTGCTCGGGGAAGAAGGATGGGTGTCTCGGGAGGGGCTGGAGAAAGGCTAGATCTGTGCGCTCGAGGAAGGTTTGAGGGAGCAAATCTGGGGAGCGTAGAAGGGCTATGGAGATGTTTTCCTCCCTTTTATGAAAGGTTGTAACACCAAGCGTCCCCTTGCTGCGCCGCAAGATACGCCAGCTCCCGAAGCGACCGGCCCGTTACGCGCGCGTGGGATAGCCCAAATCAATGATCATGTCTCGTAAAAAATGGAGCACGGTCTTCATGTCAATGGAACGTGCCAATAAAGAGGCGGCCTCGAACCGCGAATCGAGTTTTTGTGACCGGTTAAGTGGTCACACCCCGTCTGAGCCTTTCGTCAGGAAAGTTGTCAGGAAGGGCACTATTCACACTCGGGCTCTTGGCCTTCGAGGCTAAGCAAGGTATGTTCGGAAAGCAGGATGTCATCGGTGGCCGAGTTAAGGACGGCCGAAGCATGAAGGGAAGAAAGGAACTCGCCCCGCAAGCCGAACACTCTGGATGTGCGGAGCAGCTGGATATCCTGAAGACCGGCGTTGGAGGCTAGTTCGGGTGCTACTGAGGGAATCCGGGATTAAGGGGTCCTCGGGCTGCTGACTTATCTCTTATGGTCCAACCTGGTGGGCCACCTTCCAAAGACTTGGTGTGTCCTCCAAGTCAGAATGGGCATATCTATGCCCGGATGGAAACCGGCCATGTGTAACCCTAGGTACCCCTAGTGTCTATATAAACCAAGGGGCTTAATTCGTAGGGGGGCAAGTCAACTCAGATAGGGTTTAGCTCATTTGATCTCGAGGTAGATCTACTCTGTAATTTTCATACTCATCAATACAACCAAGCAGGACGTAGGGTTTTACCTCCTCACGAGGGCCCGAACCTGGGTAAACACCGTCTCCTTCGTCCCCTGTTACCATCGATCCTAGATTCACAGTTCGGGACCCCCTACCCGAGATCCGCCGGTTTTGACACCGACAGCCATGACCCCCTAGCATTCTAAAAGAAGTACAACATCTTAAACCTTTTCAACTAGGTTGCTTGCACCATTTATGCCTGACTACTTGACTCCATTCCCTATCTACCCACTTTTTAAATCCGCAACATCATAATGATGGATGGGAGTTATAGGGGAGCTATCTAAGATAGTTTTATTACCATTCATATCACTAGAAAGATCTTCAGTAATTTTCACTCCTATTTTACTAATCATATCAACAATATCATCAACATGAAGAACATTAAAAGTATTTGCATTAGTTATACCTTTGATACTCTTGGGAAGCTCCAGGTTTTGTTGCATCTTGAGAAGTTTAGATTTCTCCATCACATTGAGAGAACCATGCATCCTAGAACTCTTTCCAGCTGCTTCAACAGGGCCCAAGGTCTTTTGTTTCTTGTCTGTTTTACCATGAGCTTGCTCATCACCCCTTACCCTTAGCTATATCAGCCTTGATAAAAGTAGGCATGATATCTTCAAGTAATTTGAGAACCATCTTCAAGCTCACAAGCATGAACATCACCAGAACCCTTTCATGTTCATCTATGTTAACAACTACCTCCTGTGCAACTTCAACCACTCCTGTTGCATTTTAGTAAAGATAAATTTAGAAGCTTTCTTGTCAGGGTCCTCAATAGGCATGGTGGACTCTTTGTCTAGGTTAGAATTCCACACAAAAGCCGCCCCAATAGTCCACACCCCCTTTTGATAAATGAATTTTAGAACCTTCTCCCAGGGAAGTAATTCATGTGACTCATACTCAGCTCCATTTCAACAAACCTATAGCCTCTATTGACACTGTCCCCAACAACAATACTATTACTCTTACTATAACTCCCACCATTCTTCTTAAAGCCACCACAACTTTGACCATCCACATTAGGTTGTTCACTATTTTTTTGATAAATTTCCATGGATCCCTCCCTGGTAGCAGAGCCATGACCACCATCAGAACTATCCCGCCATCATCATCATTTTTACCACAATCCACCTTACCATCAACTTGAGGTACTTCAACTATCAGCTTGACATGGAAGAGATTTCCTCAAACCTCAAACCCCCTCTCACCAGTGATCTTAACTAGGTACCTACATTGGACTTTAACTCTAACTTTCTCAAACAAATTCTGGAACATATATTGCAATCCATGTCAATCATTAACCCAAAGGCATAAACAAATTGGTCTAGCACAGTCCATTCACACAGCTTGGGTAGCAAACCCAGGCTTGCACCTAGACCTCGTATAAGTCTTCAACATCATCCAAAGTTTCTTTCCACACCTCCACATTGGGTAAAGTGCTCTCTTTGGATAATCCAATATTAGGATCTCCAACCATCTGATCAACAGAGATATGTGGTGGTAATTTAACCATGAAGGTTCACTGGTCTAACTGTCTAATTTGCCATATTCGATTTGTCTTGTAAAAGGTAGAAACCTCAATAGTTAACTCATCTTTGGTAAATTTACTAGCCTCAAGATACACCACACCTACATTTATCTTAGCCACCAAGGATTTTTGGCCAACCTCAGTAATCTCCAAGTGATAGAAATATAAGCTTGTAGCTGCATTTCTAATGTACTTTGCTATTTGGTGTGGCCTTTTCCCTAACTGGGCAATATCCAACCTAAAGGGAAGGTGCCTTGCGAATGAACAACTCCTAACCTTACTACACTGGTTCTGGTGGTATCAAGGATCATCACAATCTTAGAAAAACTTCCTGAGCATATTCACTAAAATCACTCAAAGGACTAGACTTGTCCCCCTTCCCAGAATTGCCAAACTGACCTGATTTGGTCCGATTTCTCTTCTTGTCCTTCTGCTGACCTTAGTTGAAGTTGGAGCCAGTGTTGGTGATTGTTGGGCCTATGGATGATGGTGCGAAGCAATCCACTAACTCAGAGGTGGTTGTTGGAACATTGCTGGGGACGGGAATGCAGGGTAAACACGAGGGAAGCATCATGGAGGTGCTCCTGGAAATCCTAACTGTAAGTTCGGTGGATAACCGAACCGTGGCATCCCCCTGGAACTCCTGCATTGGGGGGTGGTGCTGCTGCCGCTGCCCTCCGTCTTCCTCCGTTGTTGTTTGCCATCAACACTTTCTTAGCAATCTCAGCAAAATCTGGCCTCAGATAACTGCCCCATACTGATTTAGAGCAACTAAAGAACACAAGATCCTTAAGGCAGATCGAACCATGAACTGAATAGCAATCTTCGGCATCGAAAAAGTCTCTCTTCGAACAGATCTTTTATATTCCAGACCGCGTTGAGCGAGAGGCGACTTGGGTTAGTGCGGGTGGGGGACTGGGTGGGGAGGCTCTCACCATAGTTGGCCAAAGTATTCAACGTATCCATTCTCTTCCTCACTGACAGTAGACCCCATCTAGTGTCCCACACCCTTTCTCTTGACTCGATCCACCATCATCCTCGCTAACGGTCGCCCACTTGGTTTGAAGTCGATTCCTATGCTATGCTCAAGCACCAGTAATGGAGAATCTAGACCTGAACCTCTGATCGACGAAAATTACAAGTGCGGCCCCATGTCAGCCATCGACCCTCGCTGGACAACCTCGTAGGTGACCGTCCATGAGGACTCAAATGATCCCATGGTGCTGGCCCTGTGACATAAATCCAACCACCCTCCCAACGAACTGGATCCACCGATCTCGCCTATGTCGTCGCCCAACGTAGGACCTCCATGCCTAAGAGAGATCGATCTCTTCACAACCTCCTCATCTCTTATTTTGTAGTTTGGGAACCAACTTCAACGCCAACTTTTTGTTCTCTTTGAACTCTATTTCCACCGCCCGCGGCTTGGAACGACGAATCCGAGCAAGACGATATGCCAATGGGATATGCTCCTACTTGTCTTCCCACGCTCTGTTCCGCCAGATTTGAGCCAGCTTCTCCGTGAATGATATTCTCTCTAGTGGCTCTAAATCGCCATCCCATGGCTCCATCACGGCTTCAGAGAGAGAGAGAGAGAGAGAGAGAGAGAGAGAGGAACAACTAACAGACCACGTCGACGACTTCAATAGGTGGACTAAGGCGAAGCGCGGACCAATGCCGAGTAAGAGCATCCAAACTCACCGAGATGGATGGACGGTGAGGGTGATGGGATGAGGGGAGTCGCTGCGGTCATTTGCTATTAATGCCGACATCCCAAAATTGGAATTTTATTACTTCCTGAGATTCATACTGATCAAACGGGTGCATCTAAGAGCAAATCCAACCGTGCAACCCAAACGGACGCGTGCTTTTTCTGCCTTTTGTCCGTTTGGGTCGGCGTGTCCGCCCCTTTTGCAAATGGGTCGGCTGTGCACCCAACGGAGCGACCCATTTTTCGTTCGTGCACAATACCTTTTTAGGCCCGCGGCCACAGATCATGCCAGCTACCATGCCAGCGCCAAGAGTTCACGCCGGCGATATGCCAGCGGTCGGCATACATATGCCAGCCTCCAAAAAAAGTACACAGTTTTCATGTTGGGCGCACTTCCAGCAGCCGACACACATGCCAGCACAAAAAATGAGACTGTAGTTCGACCACGCCATCTTGGCCGTGGTCATGCCCGCACACCACACCATGGATCATTCGTCATCGAGGTTGAGCATGTTGGCCTGCATCTCCTCGAACCAAGACCGCTTCCTCAGAGAGACCGTGCTCAAGTCCACCTTCATGATCTCGACCCCCTTCATCATGCAAGCGAGCCAGACTTCTCTTGCTCTGGTGGCCTCGATCTCTAGCATCTTCGCTTGCTTCTCCGCCTCCAACGCGAGCTTCTTATTTTGTATGTCCATGAAGGCCCTAATCTGCTCCTCCTTGTCTTGCCGACGCTTCTCCTCTCTTGAATCCTTGTTGGCGATCATGCCTTGCAAAGTAGCTTGCAAGGCAAGGGACGCCGCCTCGCGATTGTCCTCTTTCTTGGAGTTGGTCTTCCCTCATGGCCGCGGTTTCTCCCCCTCACCATGCTCTTCAACGGCTACATCCCCCCCAATGTGCCTTGATGGCGGCGTATTGCGCTTTGAACTTCTATTCTCCATTGATGATCATCCAACAATGAGTGAGGTTGAAAGACTTGCCCTCATAATGGACCTTGAATGCTTCCAAAGCTTGGAAGACCTACAAATGGACAAGCAACATTATGGATGAGCAAGCTACGTGACAATCAAATAAGCAAGCATGTCAGCATACCATGTCTTTCATGCCGATGCCACTCACGAGACGAGCCTCAATGCTCTCAAGAGTGGAACACTCTTGTTGTATCACCCTCCAACGCTTGCCGAGCGAGATCCACCCACGCTTGCTCTCCATTTGGTATGGTTTAAACTTCTTGCGCTCGTGGAACTCGCGATGCACTCTTTGCCAAAATGCCGAAGCCTTTTGCTCGGAGCCTATCTTGGGGTCTTGGCCAGTGTCTCTCCAACATTCACAAAGGAGTTTGTCCTCATCCTGTGTGTATGCTTTGGTCCGCTTGCTCTTCCGTTTCTTCTTTGCATTGGCTTGGGCGGGGAGCTCTTCCTCGAACAATGGCTCTCCATCGATGTCCACTTCATCATCCTCTTCGTCTAGGCCATAGTCTTCCGGGAACTCGTGATCTAGCGGGAAAGAGCTGCCCAAGCCGAGTTGGTCCTCCATGAGGGGGTCGGCCATGCCTCCATTGTCTTCACCAAACGAGTACCCCATGCCATCGTGCCGGACCATGAAGGGGGTGCGCCCATCTTGGCTTTGCGTCTCGTCCGGATCGAAGGGAATGCCACCGCCATCACCTTCATATATGATGCTCTCCATGAACATGCGGTTGGCCTCATCTTCCGCAACCGACATTTTATCGAACAGGTTGCGGGTGTTCCCCATGGCATCGGCTGGGAGCTCGCGATGCCGTTTGCGTGATCCACCTCCCACAGGTATCGCGTTGAGATCGATGCCCATGGCCACTGGCGTGGCACGCACGACCACACTCACCTCCGATGAACCATAGCCCGTATAGTTGGACAACCGGGAGGTTTGCGGGTGGTGCCGCTGGAAGCCGTGCGCCTGCGGCGTGATGGACATGCGCGGCGAGTCCGGAAGTGGGTGACGAAGGGGCGATGAGCTGGTGCTGGCCGCGGCCACATCGGCAGCGACGACCCCGTGCTGACCTACGTTTAACCCTAGCATCAGCAGGGCCTGCCTCGTGGCCTCGTGGACGAGCTGGCTGGTCTTCGCAGCGTCGGCCTCTTGCTCTGCGGCGGCGGCGGCGAGGGTGGACGCGGCCGCGTCGTCGTTCCTGGCTTCTTGCTGATGCCGACGGTTCTTCCTCCTCAACGATTGGACGACACGCTCCTCGGGCGTCAGCGCCTTCTTCTTCTTGGTCGGCGTCGGCCCTTTGCGTGCACCGCGGGCGGAGACGGGACCGACGGAGGCGAGGCCGGCGGCGGCGTCGAGGGTCGGCGCGTCGTCGTTCATGAAGCGCGCGCGAGTGGGCGGGAGGTTTTTGGAAAAATTAGGGGGAAATGGTGGCGCTGTGCCACCGACGGGCGGGCCGGGGGAGGAGAAAGAGCGGACGTCCGTCCCTTGTCCGCGTCGATGCAAATCCGGTCCAAATTTAAGCCTGAAATGGGACGCGTTGGGCAGAGTTTTATGTCCGCGGCGATAAAATAGGTGGCTCGGTTCAGTCGGTTGGAGTTAGCTCTAAATTGACACCGGTGTTGATGGTCCGATGGCTGCCGAAAACTGGAAACGAATCCTCACCGACGGATCCACCGGGAGGAAAAGGAGGAGTCGAGTCCCGATCCCCACGCCGCGCTCGGCTCCGCTGTTCCCGCTGCCAACACCTGCGACCCACGCGGCCACCAGCTGGCGCAAACTAACCACGTACGCCTCCCGGGTCCACTCGAGCGATAACGCCGTCCGCGTCTACCATACCATAGTAGCTGAGACGGCTATCTGGCCGACGGCGTCGTTGGGATCCTCCCTCCACACGTACGGCTGGGTGGTCCGCCTGAATTTTCTACTCCACTCAGTAGACACGAGCAGGTGGGGCCCGCTCACGGAATCAGTTTCCTGTAGAGAGAAAATGTTTAGGGCATGTACAATGGTTGATAAAATAGTCTTATCTTAAGTCTTGCATGTAATTTAGAGATGACAAAAAAAATTGTCTGCAATGGGTTATCTCTTAGCCTTATCTTCGATAACTAGCTATTCCTAAAAACGCGATGAGACATATTGTGCTAAGAGATCACCTCTTGTCTTCTCTTAAATAAGAGAAGGCAAAGCTTTTTTTCCGAGTTCTCTCTTCTCCACCTCATCATTTATCCTACGTGACACTCCTAAGATAGCGACATTGTACGGCCCTTATCAAACCCTGTGGCAGGGACGGCCCCCTCCGACGCGCATTGGCGCCAAACGCCGACGGAAATTTTCGGTTTTCCCTCCCTCTCGTTTTCTCCGCTCGTACAAATGCTTTTCCCCTTTCCTTTCTCTCTCCTCTCCTCTCCTCTCCTCTCACCCATCCATTCCACACATCCATCCACCAAGATTCAGGGGAGAGAGAGAGAGATTGCGGAGAGGAGAGAGAGAGAGAGGTTGTGCTGGTTCTCGGTGCCCGGCGGTTCGGCAGTTGGGATTCGGTTGCTTGCGTCCATCGCAGGAAGAAAGAGAGTTGAATCCAGCAAGCCTATGGGAGCTGGCTCCTGAGCAGCGGCGGCGGGCGGGCGGGCGGGCGGGCGTATCTGGTAAAGACCAATTCTTTTCCACTTCTTCCTCTCCATGCGTCTTCTTGCTTCTATACTACTGATTCGGGGTCGAATCTTCGCGGCGACCTCGTCCTGTTATCGCTCCTGCCTCCCTACACGAATCGGGACAGGACCGGGCCTTCCAGTTCTAGATTTATCGTACCAAGGGCAAGGGATGAATCTGGCTGCCGATACATGTTTGTTTCCGTCCATCCTTCCTAGTTTGTAGTATGACTTATGTAAGAGTACTATAACTACTGTTCAATGGAGGAGATCTTCTTCAATAGGAGTACGTTCTTGTGACTGATTATCTACAGATGTTGGAAAGGGGACACTGCAGAGCGCGAGCCCTTCTTAACCCATCCTCTTATGCTAGTACAATAAATCGATACCCGCCGCTACTATGACTCCTTTGTGCAGTTGCTCTCTCAAGTTGTTGCTAAGGGGGTGTTAATGTAGTCAGTCAATCATGACCCATATCACTGTGAATCTCGTTAATCATGACTCATATCTGTTTTAATGTGGTTAATCACGACTCATAATAACGGCCTCTCCAGCTAGTCGGCTTTCACCGACAACTTCAGCGATCATGTCGCTATTTGTTACTACAAAATTGGGTCCCGATATTCACCACACGTGTGGCATATTAGACATCCGCCCACACACCGTGTGTGGCGTACGCAGGAAGCAGCCCACACGGGTCGTGTATGGGCGAACATTAGAACTGTCCACACGTTTGGGTGTAGCTACTTCGTGCCACACGCCCAACAAGTACTACTCATCCCCACCTCCGCGTGTGGCACGAAGCAAATCTGCCCACACACATGGCGCAACTACGTTAGTTACCCGCGGGATGATACTTTAGTTACCCCGGGGATGGCAATTTTAGTAACCCGGGATGGCAAATGTAGTTGTAAAAGCATGGCAACTCTCTCTGTTTTGGTTAACTATAGTTACCCGCGGGATGACACTTTAGTTACCCAGGGATAGTTGCCATGTGTGTTTACCTAGTTGCTACGTGTGGTCCAACCATAGTTGCCATGTATGGTTAATCATAGTGGTCATGTGTGTTTACAGGGTTGCCACGTACGCGCAACTGCAGTTGCCATCTAGCAACGAATCATAGTTGCCATGTGAGTTTACCTAGTTGCCACGTACGCGCAACTGCAGTTGCCATCTAGCAACGTACGAGTGTTGTGTGGGCGAAGAGCAGTTCGCCCACACGCCCGTGGACTAGGTGGTGGCTGTGTGGGCAGAAACTGGTTCGCCCACACGGCGCAGCTGTCTACCGCGTGCTGCGGGTCGTGTGGGCGAACTCTCCAATGCCCACACACACGATGATGCCTACGTGGCACTGAAATTCCTACAGATTTCTTTAGGATTCGTGCGAAACAGAATCAACATGGATAGACGCGTGTGGGCGAAGTGCAAACTTGCCACACGTGTGGGCGTTATCATTTGGGCAAAATTAGGCAACCTAATATTAGGACATTAACAACACAATAACTGTAGCAGCCTTCTATGGCCATGTTGCATGTGCTAACATCCTCTTTAGATACTCAGTTTCATACTAGTGCCATTCATAGCATTCTGTAGATAAACAAAGGAAGCCATCTATCTTTTATAGTCTTTGTTTTCTTGTAATACATAATAGGGCTAATTTAACATCCCACTGCCTACTTTGTGTAATGGAAAAATGCCATTGCAAAAAAGAAGAAGGACAAAGCCACTACAAAAAAGGCTAATTCGATATATGCCACTGCCATAGTGGCATTTACCAAAGTATCCAATGTTGACCATGGATTTTTTTGTAAGTATTTTTTTTTCAGTTGTATTTTTGAATACGTGAAATTGGCAGTGGTATGTATAGAATTAACCCATAATAAAATTGTTACATCCATTGATTAAGATAGTTTTGATCAGTAGTGTCCAGTTCTGTCTCAAAATAGTAAATTTGATAAGTATCAAGGTTTGGGCGGAGACGTGGGGAGCACAACACGTGTGCAAATTAGCATGACATCACCAGGCAGGTTATGCACTGGGGAAAGAGTACAATTACTGGGTCTGGACCCTATCACGAGGGGCCTGATCTAACTGCCAGTTCATGTCAACCAAATCCCAAGACAAATCCAACAGGTAGGGAGGTGTGCACACTTACTGACTGAAACACAAAATCCTCACTCTAAATGGAGTGAGAATATGAGAACGTCGCATGAAAGAAATTAAAAGTAGACAACAATTTAGACCCTTTAGGAAAAATAGCATCAAAAGTTTAGTTTTTCAAATGAGGATTCTGGGTGTGGCTGTACTTCTGTTTGTATAAGTTACTCTTTCTGTACCTGCCAAATCTTACCGACAGAGCATAGGACAAGTCTTTCTATACCTGCCAAATCTTACCGACAGAGCATAGGACAAAGTCTTTCTATGCCTGCCAGCTGTGCATTGCGTAGCTGCCGTTAGCCTACCCACTGTTTTTATCTTGCTTTCATTTCCTAACGATTGTTTGACCAGTGTGGACACATGTCGGCTGCTTGTGGTGTGCACACGTACCCACCGTGCCACCAAATCATTTTCGTTACCGTTTAATGCACTCTAGAACCTGGAACATGAAGTTGCATTTATATATTGCAATTTTGTTCAGTTATCCTGGTCCCAGGCTGCATAAACTAATCATCAGCTTCTTCAATGGAGAACAGAGAACTGTTATACTTGCTTAGTTACCACATAACAAATGAATACATTTGAATAGTTGGTATGAGTTATTTGGTGGCACTGTGTTCACCTTCCATTATTTTTCCCATATAACTATCTCATTCCTGATTCTGGCCCAATCTAGGGAGATGCGGATGCCGCTGCTTGTTGTATGTCTAGCATAGGCTATTATTTGCAGTTTCCTTTCTTACAGCCTAGCTCTACCTGAAGTTAGAGTATTTCTTTGTACCAACTGGCAAGATAACAAAGTTGAACCAACTTTTGATGTTCATAATGAGTTTAGTTCTCCTGTTATAATACCTTTGTTGTTGCTGTCCCCATTTCTTAATTTGTGCTCCCTTTTATTGAAGCTAGGAGATGAAACTGGAAGATAATCAAGGTTTTGCATTATCTGCCGTTCCAAAATTTCTTGCTAGTAGTAGACATCATGGGGTCTGGATCAGTGACTCTGAAGCAAAAGAAACGAGTGAAACATACAAAGAACAAGTACTTGAAGCCTGGTGCCCTGGCTCAGATTCGTTATAGTAGGAGCACAAGCAGGGATATAGGGAAGAAACGGATTCTGTTGAATGTTGAGAAGGATGATGAGCTGGAGATATCACCACATGCCGAGGCTGTGTTTGAAAGCAGTACACCAATTATGTCTCCAGCAAGACTCAGTTTTGAGTCATTTAGTGGCATCAAGGGACAGTTGTTGCCAACAACTCCAAAGACTCCTCAAGCAGCTGATTGTGATGGCCATTCAAGGCTTGAGTCACTTCCACTTGATCTGCTGGTATATAACCGAAACCACTTTCCTGTTAACTCCAATGTGCATTGTATTTGTATCACACCTGACTGCCATTGTTTTATTGAAAAGATCAAGATCGTGTGTTACTTGCACCATGACCAGCTGAAGGCTGTTTTCCACGTTTCATCAAGGATCCGAAAGGCAGTAAGTATCATGTTTTGTATTCCACATACTTTATTAGTCCAGTTACTAAGTGTTTTTCCTTTTGCACTTTCAATACCCTTGTCAAACTTAGTTCTCAGTTTCTCACTAAAATCATGACCAGATGATGTTTTGATAACAGTAGGTGAGACCTGTGAGCATACCAAACAGTCCACATCTCTTATTTTTGTGCATTGGTGTATGGTATCCATGTAACCTGCATAGCAACTACCTGCGATGGTATCTGACATGGCAGAAAGCGTTCTTCCATTGCTTAATTAGTTAATTACATAGGATTCCAAATCTTTCTTTAGTGTGCCTAGTCATTCATGTCAGCCTAGTTTGTATGCCCAACTTTTTTTGTCCTGAGTTAGCTTGCATTTTCAGTACGTCCTATAATTTTTTCCCCTCATTCTGGTACTCATGTTGATCATGTGAACTAGGTGGAGCTGGCAAGGCAGTACCATTTCAACTACACCACTCCAGATCGCAGCAGGCAGGAACTGCTCCAAAACAAGACCCCTCTCCGGAGTGAGCATTGGCCTTTCATGAGGTTAGTCATATCTATCATGATTGCCCTCAAAATCATATAATTTGCGTGAGGCTCTAATCTGTTTGAAAACCACTGAATTTTCAGCAGAATAGACGGCAAGGACGTGAGGGTAGCCACCCCGAGAACCCCAAAGGCTCCAAAACACGGCCCTCGGCCTTCACGTTTCAAGCTGCTCGACGTGAAGCCGATCACAGCCGTTCTTTTCCCAGATTCGTTGCCTTCAAAAAAGAGACGTCTGCGGCGTCTGATGCCGCCAGGACTGCCAAGGCCTGTACCCAAAGCCGCAGCCTCTCCCAGAGTTTTGCTATATGAGGAAGAGCTTTGCGAAGCGGTGGCGCAGAATAAGCTTCTATGAAGCCCCAAAGACGTGAGCTGGCTGCGATGGATTGATGTCGCTTCTCATGTCTCATCTCATAATGTATATATAGTGCTTATCATTTATGTCATGTCTCTGGGTATGCTTTTTTCTTTTCTTTTTGCCTGTGTTTTCTTGGATAATCATGGTCAGATTAGGCAGTTTTAGGTTAGTCATTAGCCTGTCATACTCTCCTGCTCATAAGGACCAAAGTCTGGTTTATTCCCTGGTTTTGTATATACTATAGTAGCGGTTGAATATCTTGAAAGGATAATACTATTTCGCCTGCAAAATTCGTACCCGTTCATAAATAGATACTCCCTCCGTCCGGAATTACTTGTCGCAGAAATGAATGTATATAGACATATTTTAGTTCTAGATATATTTATTTTTATTCATTTCCGTGACAAGTATTTTGGGATGGAGGGAATACTAGATAGAGATTATAATAAAGTTTGATGATGCCGAATGTGAGCACTAGCTACCACAAGCCGTAACGATTGATGATCTGCGCCATGAGGAGGTTGTAGCCCGTCTCGGTGAGGTGGTAGGTGTCCCAGAAGAGGAACTTGGTCGGGTCCCTGCAGGCGTGCGCCGTGTACCTGTTGCAGGTGAGCGTCACCTCGAACAGCCCGGTGCCGCAGCAGCCGCGGTCGGACACCTCGAAGCCGTAGGCGGCCGGGCGCTGGATCATGTCCAGCAGCGGCGTGTAGAGGTCGATGTACTTGAGCACCGACCCCGGCAGCAGCGCCGTGCCGTTGAGCCGCCTCAGCTCCTTCTCCAGCGCCGCGTTGTACAGCACGGCCGCCTGGTTGTACAGGGACACGCACGCCCTCTCCTCGCCGCCGGCGTTGGTCCGCTGCGACGGCACACACCCGATCGGCGGGGCGCCGGCGACGCTCACCCGCCGCGCGCCCAGGCCGTAGAGCTTCTGGATGAAGGCCGAGGCGCACTGCACGATGAACTCGATGTAGGACTCGAGGTCGTAGTCTCGCCGGAGCGGCGTCGTGAAGTAGGTGTTGGCCAGGTCGTCGGTGCCGGTCACCACCAGGTAGAGGCTCGTCGACACGATGTCGGCGGCGCGCTGCGCGCCGGCGATGCGGCTCAGCTTACCCTTGTACTCCTTGAACAGGTCCAGCTGGTCGTCCATGCTGAGAACCGACTGATGAAATGCCACGGTGGAATGAATTTATTCCATACTGGAAGTGCAGATAAACGATGTTCGCTGGGCAGGGCAGGGCAGGGCTGCGCGCTTACCACGATCTTGGCCGTGAGGGGGTCGAAGCCGCAGCCACCGGAGGCGAAGCTGACGCCGGTGAGGAGGTCCGAGTCGCTGAGCTCCGTGCCGAGGTACGCCGGCACGTACTGCTTCAGGCCCATCCGGGTGGCTGGATCAAATGCAAACCATCAGTTTCAGTGCCATGCATGCCATGCATGAACCGATCGAGCAGCTAGAGAGAGTCGTCAGTGCCTACCGAGGATGTCGCCGACGATCTTGCCGTTGCTGAACCTGCCGGTGGCGTTGTGGGCGGGGAAGTCCTGGCCGTAGGGCGCGAAGTCGCACCGCACCGCCGTGGTGAGGCCGTTGTTGTTGCCCGGGTCCACGATGGAGTCCCCGAACAGGATCAGCGCCGGCGGCCGCGGCTGGCTCGAGCTCGGCTGGGAGGCGGCAACGCAGCAGGAGGGACGCAAAAGCATCAATGCCACGAGTGCTGTGACGACGAGAATGAGCCGGCGCGTTGCTCCTCGGGCCCCGGGCGTGCATTCGCTGGCCATGGCCATGCCTGCTCCGGTGTTGGTGCTGATCAGCTCGCTCAGTCACACCACGCCTGCTGCTGCTGCTGCTCTGTCCGATCGATGCTTCTCTTGTAGCTGGAGCGCATTGTAGTTATAGAGACACCTCCAATCTAATCTTAACTTGTGTAATTCCCTCCCCATTTCTTGCAAGATTCAGACTACAAATTCACAAGTTTCGGCTACCTCGGTTAATGTTTTCTTGTTGCTGTTTCAAGTGAGGTGACACACGTACGTGTGCACATTGTCTTCGATTAGTCTTTTGAATTTTTATTAGTCTTTTGATTCAGTCTGGTATAATTAACCAGGGACACAATGTAAAGCCAAACATCCAACATGGACACAAGTTGTATGTTCAAAGTTGCGTGTCTGAATGAATACTGTTTAAAGTTGAATTTTGGCCGAATTACGATTCAGAACTCCCTTTTTGGCTTCTTGATGTGCACATCATGTTTGAATTTTTTCCGCAAAATAAAAGACCATGTTTGAATTTGCAGACCACCGGAGCCTGACACTGGAATCTTGGAATGGAAATTTTCGTGCCTACCACAACCGTTCGCCACCTTCTAGAGAGATTTGTTTTAGGCAATCCTTCTAGAGAGGTGGGCTGGGGGTGGGTTATGTGAGCCGAACGGATTGCTCAAGTTGGGCTTTCAAAATTTTGACCGGCCCGATCCAAAATTCTGGCAGGACGATGAGGCGGACCACGGCGCTGCTGCTGCGCCACGGCGGCGGCGGGATCCCGCAGGCGCTCGCCGACGTGCTCGTCTGCCCCCTGTCCAAGAAGCCTCTCAGGTAGCCAGGCCAGGCAATATCTGCCACCTCCTATTTCCACACTACTCCCTTTGATCTCGTCTCTTTCTTTTGCCCACCAGGTACTGCGAGGTCAGCGGCTCTCTGGTCAGCGACGCCGTCGGCATGTCCTTCCCGGTGAGTTCCGGTGCCCCCTTCCGCTCCTCTATATGCCGCACTTGTTGAATGCTCGGGTCTGCAACCCTCTGGTGGTTTTAGCCGCTATTCCATGCTTGCGGCTTACCTGTTTGCTGTATTGCCTCGGCGAAAATCGAAACACATTCATCACGTGTAAAACGAAAATGGGGCGATTTCCCAGTATCTTTATGCGATGACAACATGAAATGCGTAGTAGAGACTCAAATCAGGAAGTAGCTAGTGATAACTAGTCTTCAGTCTTTATGGTTATCGAGAATTTGACTGTTTGAGATGACGTTTTAGAACATGAGAGAGGATCGTATTACCAGAAAGTACTGGTCTTAGCATGCTGGGATCAATGCGTGTACAGTGGTGTGTGGGACAGACTCACAGACTAGAGAGGGAGGGTGAGAGGAGGAAATGATCAAAGTGCACATAAGGGCTAACAACCGACTGATTTGATGTTCTGAAACGGGGATATTTTATGTCCACTTTGAACTTTTAGGATAAATATGTTCCTATGGAATTTCAGGATCTCAATTTATTGCTTCCTGTAGAATTTCATCAATTTCTTGTGGCATCTCTGGCATACTTACACCAGTCCTTGTGAACAGCATCTCTGGCATTTCCACTCATTATTTTTGCTTAGCACTTGGCCCTGATTTCATTCTGACATTAACTCCAGATAGTAGATGGAATTCCTTGTCTCCTTCCGAAAGACGGGAAGTTGCTCGAGGACCACCCGAGGGAATCAGGATATGAAACCAGCTCTAGGGATTCCTCTGATTGAATCTAAGTTGTTGTACAAGCCGGCAAAATCATTCTGTATTAAAATGTAATCGAGATGGAAGCAAGAGTATGTGCTGTACTCAAACTGTTTCTTATCGCCGTAAATCATCGTCATGTTGATGTGTACTGACTATTTCGCACAATGGAAATAAAATTAATACATGGTATTGCTCTTGGCTGTAATTTATTTCCGCTTCATGTTTTTTTTTGCTGGTCTAGCTGTATAGTGAACCTTTGCATACTACTAAATCAGAAGAACCCTAGAATCCAGATGTCAATATGTTTGAAATCTGCCTTGGAAAGGACTTTGCCAATTAGTTATAATTCTCAAATTTTGCCTCAAAATATTTTACCTTTCGGATAGGTAAAAAAAGAATTGCTTTTAGTTCTCGATTTGTCCTATATATTACGTAGTTGACTGTTATTAAAGAAGAGGAATGATATTGTTCTCAGTGATTGGGGCCGACTGATGGAATGGACAGATCTGGCATCACTGATGGAATTGCTCATATTAAGACATATCTGGATCTGGACTAATTTCGAGAGAGAAAACAAGAATTCTTTGGACTGCCTTATGAGATGATCAATTATTCCCCCCTGCGATGATTTTTCTTTTCTCAGCCGAAAAGAAGATTTTGGAGGATTTGATTGAACCACCCATGGATATTCTATCAAGAGAAAGATGATCAGGAAAAGTCTACCTTCTTCTAAAGCCGAAAGGTAGGGAAAGATGAGAGTACCTGCCGAAGAAAAGTTGGTGCCTGAAAGCAAATCTTACGTGTGTCCGACTGTTCGTCTGGTGAGGAACATAGTACGTACATACTGTACATGCATGCAGAGATGAATATGCCTGCGTAGCATCCAACAACCGTTGCATGCCTGCCATCTAGACACGAGATCTGCCATCTCAGGGGATGGTTGGCGGTGGCAGCGGCGAAGCGACGGCGGCAACGCGAAGAGGTCGCCTCTGCCATGCGCGTGGCGACGTTCAACTCTGCGAGTTCCGGGACAGTTACGCCAACTCCAAGCGTCGACTCTAAACGATGGGTGTGTTTTGTTCGAATTTCGTCCGTGTGGGGCGGCAGAACGGACGTCCGTGTTTGGTTTTGTCCGTTCGTTGGTCGACGCGTCGACGTATCGTAACTTATCCGTATCGTACCCCAATATTGAAAAAAAGCAAACCACACATTTTAAAAACACATATAAAACATAATTAAACATTAGCACGAAAGTGCTCTTCTGCCCACGTGCTCATGTGAGCACGTTTGAACAGTAAAATCGAAAATAATAATAAAACATTTCAAAAAAATTTGAATTTTTTTTGTGAGAAACATTGATGTTTTTCCCACATGCGTGCAAATTTTCATCACCATATGACTTTCGTGGAAAATGCAGCAAAAAAAACAAAATCGATGCTCCAAAATGCTAAAAAAACAGACTTTTTGGAACATCGTTTTTGTTTTTTTTGCCACATTTTCCACGAATGTCATCTAGTGATCAAATTTTGCAAGCATGGGGAAAAACATCAAAGTTTCTCACAAAAAAAATTCAGATTTTTTTGAAATGTTTTACTATTTTTTTCGATTTTACTGTTCAAACGTGCTCACATGAGCACGCGGGCAGGACAGCTGCGTCCACATTAGCATAAATTTAAAAGTGTTCAAACTAGTTTCGGGTACACATTTAAACAAAACTTAAACTAAAAATATATAAATAAATAAAAAGATAGCCGCCGCCGCGATGGTCGTCTTGGATGCCGCTGTCGTCTTCACGCACCACCATCCACGTCGTCGTCCATGGTGAGGTCGACGTACGGCGGTGGTGTCCAGAGGTGAGCCGGTGGCGCCTGCAGTGGCTGCCTGGCCGGAACCACCTGCACCACCTCTTCCCATGGTAGGGATGGCTCAGGTGACCGTGGCGGCGGTGGCGCCCATGGCTCGGCACCCACCCAATCGGCCACCTCCGCCGCCGTGGATGACCACGTCCACCTCTGGCCCACCAAGCACGTGTTCCACACGGTGATGGGGGGGGGGCTCCTCCACCACCTCCTCCTTCACCTCCTCCTTGACGGCCATCTCCAGCTCCGTGATGGCGACGTCGCAGGCCGTTGAGAGGGCTAACCGGGTTTCGAGGCACTCCCATTCGCGTTCGTCGTGGGTGTTCATGGAGTCCTCCATCACCCGCCTCATGAGCTCTGCCTCCTCCTCCTCGATCATGGGAGGTGGTGGTGGCGGGGGCGGGGATATAGATGGCGTCGGCGTGAGGCCGCGCACCCGCGTACGTGTCGTGGGGTTGTCACGGCAAGTGTCCTCATGAGAGAGCTTAGTTGCGAGGCCATGGCGGCTAGGCGAAGCCTTGGATGGGGTTGATTGGAACGAGAGAAATGATTTACCCAGGTTCGGCCCCTCTGGAGAGGTAAAAACCTACTCCTGCTCTGTGTTTGCTTATTGATGTTGAGATCTCGATTACAAGGGTTGCTTTCGCTACCTCTCTCTCGAGAACTCTAACTTGGATCTGTCTTTTGGATGACCCGGGGCTTGCCCTTATATAACGAGTCAAGACTCCAGGGTTACAACGAATCCGGATCGCACCCGTCTTCTCCTCCTTATCGGAGTGGAACTCCCAAGCCGACATCTCCTAAGCCGGCCTGGGTTGTGGTCTCCTGAGACGGCCTACATGCTAGCCGGCCTAAGGGTCTTGGCAATCTTGCGCCTGGTCTTCAGGTCAAACATGTGGGGTCTTGCTCCTCATGGGCCGGCTTATGTCTAGGCCCACGTACCTGTGAGCCGACCTGGGCTAGCCGGCTTATGCCAGGGCAATATCCCCAACATTAGCCCCCAGGTTACCTTGGATGTATCCATGGTAAGCTCCTCACTTAGTAGATTTTCGCGCCCTGCTTGGACCTTTTCATAGTGACATGTCATAAAGCTATAACGAATCCAGCGTGCGATCCGGGACAATGATATCTATATCCCCAAAAATCCGAGTATCCCACCTTAGTCGGGGAGAGGCCTCGGTTTTTGCACCCTAGCCTTATAAATAGGCGAGGAGGTTCCCCCGAGGTCATTTCTTCCTCTTCGTCTCCACCTCTTCTTCTTCCTCCGAGTGCCCCGCGAGCTCAAGCGCCTCGGAGCCACCGAACCAGCGCTTGTCGTCACCGTCGTCACCGGAGCACCCGCGGAGGACCCGGAGTTCGTCCTCCATCATGAGCTCGTCCGCCGCCATCACCTTCAGATCTGTGAGTCCCCCTTCGGTCACTATTTTAGTTCTTAAGTGTTCACCGCCGTTCCTCGGAGTTCTTCGAGTTCTTCGGTATTCGTAGATGGAAACTGCTTTGGTTTAGGTCGATCTTGCCCATCCGCATCACGCATCCGAAATAGCTCAAGTGTAGGCTGTAAATGTAGATCCCCACGTACTACGGTTTAGGAAGGACACCGCTGCTGTACTTCTAGGTTTTGTGCTCCATTTTCGCTGTAATTTTGAAGCCTTTACCAGATCTACAAAAATGTTATAACTTTTCAAATCATGTTTGTTCCTCATGACCCGACACTTAGCTTATAGAATAGCCGGCATAACACTACTGCAGGAAGGTCCACAGACGACACTTGTATCAGAGACCCTTCGACCAAACTGTGTGCGATGTACGATCGCAAACGGCATAGTTCTAGCTCCGTCGCCAATAACACGAACTGTGTGTGATGGCGGGTCCGTCAACCATGATTCAGATAAGAGGTGCTTGTGCGATACGTGGCACACAGTTGACTTTTACGAACAGTTTGTGATGAGGCAAAATGGCACAAACGGTTAAGCAAACAGAGATGTGTGCAATGTACAACATACAGTTGAAAGTGTAGAGCTGTTTGCGAAGATATAATATAACGCAAATGGTTACACAGATCCGGATGTGTGTTGTTGAAGGCATACATGTCACTCAGATGAACTGTTTGCGATGATACAGAAGAATACAAACGGTTTGGTGTAACAAGGTGTGTGTGATACGCTGCAAACAGTTCGGTAATCAGAATTGTGTGCTATAATTCTAGACAACACATACGATTTATTGTTCTGAATTGTTGGCTCGACAGGGCACACAATTCAAGAAACCAACTGTGTGCGATATTGTGAATGATCACTATCGAATCTGTATTCTTAACCGTTTGAGATGAGATCGATAGGGTAGACAGAGTTAAGAAATAAATATGAGCAAACGACAACAGGGTTAAGGAGTACAGTCTTTTTTACTTCTTGTTTTTGTTGGATGGACCTGCGCCATCGTCTTGATGTGGACGCTTCTTGCCGCTGACCGCTGGCTTTTCATTGCCATCGTCATTGATGTCCTCGTCGTTGTCACCATCGTGGTTGATGTCCTCATCGTCGTCCTCCTTGTTCGACCATTCCTCCTCCTCCTCATCGTCGTCGTCTTCTTCGTCCTTCGGCGACTCCTTGTCATCATCCTCGTTGTCGTCGTCCTTGTTCGACCATTCCTCCTCCTCACCATCGTCGTCTTCTTCGTCCTTCGGTGGCTCCTCATCATCGTCCTCGTTGTCATCCTCCTTGTTCGACCATTCCTCCTCCTCCGCATCGTCGTCGTCTTCTTCGTCCTTCGGCGGCTCCTTGTCCGTCTGGTCGTCGTCCAATGACCTGGGCGGCGGCGTCCCTTCCATGATCTGGATAAAATGGAGGTCAGGGCTCGACGCCGGACTCATGTAAGATGAGTGTGATGATTCTGAGGTTGAACCCAGATTGGATGCTAGACTGACAGAACTGTCCGCCTCGTTATCGCTCGACATGGCTGCGCTACGTAAACAACCGGCGAGAAAGCGAGATTGCAGAGTTTGTGTAAGTGTAGCACGGCCGAACGGGACGAGGAAGATGGTGGCGAATGAAGCATGGTGTGAAGAAAAGAGGAATGTCAATTGAAGCGGGGGATTGACGGATTATATTAGAGCCTTGACATGCGGTTAGAATTCCGATATAATCAACCGCAATTGTGTGTACCCGTCGCTCTAAATTCCCGCTATTGTGCAGTTCTCAATGTGATAATTACGCACACGTGTTGGAGCGTCCAATGTGCAATATGCCAACTGTTTCACATGATACATTTTAGCAGTTCACACTGTTCGCTAGATGCATTGTTTAACTACCCACACGCTTATATGAAACATAACGGGTGTGAAACAAGCATTTAACATAGGACAGTTGGTAAGCAATAGATGAGCTCTGCTTATTGATGTAGCCATAATAATCAAATGAAACCCCTAATCACCATTGCAAACAACGCATAGAAGATGGCTAATGCGACAACTACAACTACACATGCTAGTTCCTTCTTGTCTATTGCTTTCATCTGTTGCCTGTGATTGATTCTTTCTTGCTTCATCGTAGTGATTGTACACTCCAGATCAGTCAGTTTGTTCTTCATATTTACGTTATCTTCTGCAAGCTTGATGATAACACTCTGAGCCCTGCCATGCCATTCATCATCCAACCAGTTAACAAAGGCACAAGCCTCATATCCCTGTGAATGTTCAATAATCAGGATGAGTGGGGCATTAACTGAACTTAAACGATGAACTTAGCATGCACTAACCTCTAAGAGGCAACCGAGAAACCGTCTGCCAATGTCGAATCCCTCGATGCATACATGTCGAGCGGGAGTGTGTCCGTGCACACAACTCAGCTTTTGGTACTTCTCGATGGCGCAAAACTCAGAATCGAACTCATGTTGCGGGAGTCTGCTGGAGTCATACGCTGCATCCGACATTTGATCGCTTTCCTAAGAGGGGGTGGGGTCCAATTCGGGATGGATTGAGTGAGCTGCTTGCTTTGGACATGCTAAAAATATGAGGAATGATTGGGACCTGACAAGACGATTCAGATCCGTAGAACACCGGCCTCCTGATGACCTTTGGCAAGTGCTCGGTGGTGACCTCCGTCATGGTGGTGCCGCCGATGGCGCTGTCAAGAGCGGATGTCCGAACCGGAGCAGCCGCACTGAAACCATCAGCACCACTCGTCCGCATTCTCCCAATGTCAGCGCCACGCCAGGGAATTTGGGGGCTAGGGATTTGGAGGCTATTTAGGGATTTGGGGAAGACAGGGAAACTATGGGGATCTGATAACGGTCGGGGAACTATTTATCACACTCTGTTGTACACGGCACACAGTTTCCCAAACCAAATCATGTGAGTTGGAAACGTGCATGATACACGGTTTCCGTAACATGACCGTTTGTGATGTGCTACTAGGTACATATGGGGCGGTAAACAGTCGCTCTCCGGAAACCCCAAAAGAATGTTATGCTGATATAGATGTGGGCGGCGACCGAGGCAGCGGCTACCAGATAGGAGGTCAATCCCCAGTTGGTCGGCGGCGTCGGCATTATAGAAAGTCCATCCTCAGTCGGTCGACGGTGGAGGCGTGATAGGAGGTTAATCCTCGATCGGCGTCGGGAGATATAGGAGGAGCTCAATCCTCGTAGTCGGCGCCGGTGTGACTGGAGCACGTCCCTCGCGGTCGTAGGCGGGATAGTGGAGCTCCGACTTCAGGCAGGTGCCCCGCTAAGCTCTGCTCCTCGCCCCTACTGTCTCGCCGTGCCGCTGCTAATTAATTAAGGTATTCTTTTCGTTGAGTTGCCTAATTAAGATATTAAATTCATATAACGGTATGATACGTCTCCAACGTATCTATATTTTTTGATTGTTCCATGCTGTTATATTATCATTCTTGGATGTTTTATAATCATTTTATAGCAACTTTATATCATTTTTTGGGACTAACCTATTGACATAGTGCCAAGTGACAGTTGTTGTTTTTGCTTGTTTTTTACTTCGCAAAATATCAGTACCAAACGGAGTCCAATCGCGATGAAACTTTTTGGAGATTTTTTTGGACTAGAAGAAAGCCAGCGGGCCAAAGAAGCACCTGGGAGGAGGCCCAGGGGGCCCAGAAGACACCAGGGCGCGCCAGAGGCCCCCGGCATGCCCTGGTGGGTTGTGGTGGCCTCGAGACTCCCCTCCACCGCCTCTGAGATCTATAAATACCCAAATATTCCATAAACCCTAGAGGAGTCAACGGAAAACACTTCCAGCCGCCGCAAGTTCCAGAACCGCGAGATCCAATCTAACACCATCACGGAGGGGTTCATCATCCTCATTGGTGCCTCTCCGATGATGCGTGAGTAGTCCACCATAGACCTACGGGTCCGTAGGCAGTAGCTAGATGGATTTGTCTCTCTCTTTTGATTCTCAATACAATGGTCTCTTGGAGATCTATTTGATGTAATGACTTTTTGCGGTGTGTTTGTTGGGATCCGATGAATTTTGAGTTCATGATCAGTTTCTATCTATGAATATTATTTGAGTCTTCTTTTGATCTCTTTTATGAATGATTACTTATAGCCTCGTATTTCTTCTTCGAATCTTTGGTTTAGTTAGGCCAACTAGATTGATTTTTCTTGCCATGGGAAGAGGTGCTTTGTGATGGGTTCGATCTTGCGGTGTCCTCTCCCAGTGACAGAAGGGGCAGCGAGGCACGCATGTATCGTTGCTATTAAGGATAACAAGATAGGGTCTATTCCTACATGAATAGATCTTGTCTACATCATGTCATTGTTCTTATTGCATTACTCCGTTTCTCCATGAACTTAATACACTAGATGCATGCTGGATAGCGGTCGATGTGTGGAGTAATAGTAGTAGATGCAGAATCGTTTCGGTCTACTAATCTTGGACGTGATGCCTATATAATGATCATTGCCCTGGATATCTTCATGATTATTTGATCTTCTATCAATTGCCCAACAGTAATTTGTTTACCCACCGTGTGCTATACTCATGAGAGAAGCCACTAGTGAAACCTACGACCCCCGGGTCTACTTTGCCAACATATTGCTTTCCGATCTATCTTTTGCCGCTTTTGTTTGCAGATCTATTATTCCAAAAACCCAAAAATACCTTGCTGCACTTTTTATTTGCCTCTTTTATTTTGTGTTCTTGTGAGATCTATTTATCCAATCTACTACACCTAATCTATCTTTTTACCGTTGAGAGATTGACAACCTCTCTTACGCGTCGGGTTGCAAGTATTTGTTCTTTGTGTGCAGGTACTGTTTACATAGCGTTGCGTGGTCCTCCTCCTAGGTTCGATAACCTTGGTTTCATAATTGAGAGAAATACTTACCGTCGTTGTGCTGCATCATCCCTTCCTCTTTGGGGAAATACCGACGCAGTCTCAAGCCACGTCAAAGGAATTTCTGGTGCCGTTGCCGGGGAGGAGGTGCGAAAGTAGTCTCTCTTCAACATGCCAATCTCTGGCGCCGGGGAGACATCATCAACATCTATCAGGTTCCGAATCACAAATCTCACCTCCTTGCAATTTACATTATTTGCCATTCGCCTCTCGTTTTCCTCTCCCCCACTTCACAAAATTTGCCATTTTATTCGCCCTCTTTTTAGTTTGCCCTTTTTGTCGTCAGATCTCTTGTTTGCCTACCTTGTTGTTATGGCTAGTTCTTCCTCTATTGCGTGTACTCCCGAGAATGAAGTTCTTAATTTTAAGCAAAGGGGAGGGGAGAACCTAAAAGATGCTTGGTATAGGATTTGCAATGCTCATAATAGATCTATTCATAAGCATTCTATCGTTGTTCTTCTTCGCAGTTTTTATGTGGGCATCACCACTTGGTATAGATTCGTCCTTGATACGATTACCGGTGGGAATTTCTTGATGTGTCCATCTTTGGACGCTTTTAATGCTATGGGAAATTTAGTGGGTTCACCATCTCTCATGATTAATGAAACAACCTTAACTCTCGAACATGTTATGGAAAGGGTAGATGCTATTGAAAAGAAGATGATTACCAAAAAACATCTTGAAAATTTGGATAAGAAAATGCATAATCTTGCTAATAAAATTGGGTCAAAAGAGGGGGATGCTTTTAAATTATTGAAGGAAAAGGAAACCGTAGTTAACGAAAGAATAGAAGAAAGTCCCTCCCGGATTGATAAGTTGGAAGAAATTTTTAGTAACTTGAGCTCGGCCTTTTCTTCTGTTAAAACTATTGAAAAAACTCCCGTAAAAATTTCAAGACTACACAAGTCACTAAGAACAAAGGTGCCACATCTAATAACCACAAGGGAGATCTTAAAATGATTAGTGTTCATCCCAATTTTGTTGAAATGGTAAAAGACCCTCCTTACAAGAATGAATTTTTTGGTCTTATTCCTAGAAGTATTATCATTGAAAGTGTGCATGATAAATTCTTGAAGAAATCTAGTTGTGTGACTGAGGAGTTAAAAACTAAAGATGACAATACTTGAATCTATGCATTATGCCTAGCTAGGGGCGTAAAACGATAGCGCTTGTTGGGAGGCAACCCAATGAATAAATTTATTTTCATCTTTTTCTTTCTGTTCTTGAGTGTTGATGAAATTATGCCACTGTTATGATTGTGTTTTTTTATGTTTTAATTAGTGTTTGTGCCAAGTAAAGCCTTTAGGATGATTCACAAGATGAGTAGAAACAATGCTGAATCTGAAACAGAAACTTTGACTCCAGTGCAGGAATTTTAATTTTTTACTGGAGCGTGATAATGAGCTGAAATTGTAACACAGTATTTCTATACAAATTATTTACATTGTCCTATTTTTTTCAGAATTTTTAGAGTTACAGAAGTATGGTTAGAGTACAGATTACTATAGACTGTTCTGTTTTTGACAGATTCTGTTTTCATTGCATTGTGTGCTTGTTTTGATGAATCTATGGTTCGTATTGAAGGGTATAAGCCATGGTAAAGTTAGGATATAGTATATAGAATGCAATAATAAAATATGAATGGGTTTGCAACAATACTTAGAGTGGTGATTTGCTTTATTATACTAACGGATCTCACGAGGGTTTTGTTGAGTTTTGTGTGATTGAAGTTTTCAAGTTTTGGGTGAGATCACGATGGATGAAGGAATAAGGAGTGAAAAGATCCTAAGATTGGGGATGCTACAGCACCCCCAAGATAGTATCCAAAGAGAAACAAGCAACTAAGCTTGGGGATGCCCCGGGTGGCATCCCCTCTTTCTTCTAACGACCGTCAATATTTTACTTGGAGCTATATTTTTATTCGTCAGATATCATGAGTTTTTACTTGGAGCGTCTTGTATTATTTGAGTCTTTGCTTGATTTTCTTTTTAGTTTGTCACAAGTATCCTTGCTGGACACACCTATTTGAGAGAGCCAAAATTATGCTATGATTTGTTAGAATTGCTCTATATGCTTCACTTAAATTTTTTGAGCTATGGAATTGCTCTAGTGCTTCACTTATATCTTTTTTAGCACAGCGTGCTTTAGATGTTTGAAGAAATACTCTCATGCTTCACTTAGATTAATTTGAGAGTTAGTAAATTTTGAAGAAATTCTCTCATGCTTCACTTATATTATTTTGAGAGATGAAATTTTTATACTCACGTTCTTCACTTAAATTTATTTGAGCTTGTGAAAAGCAATAGCAATATATGAAACTAGTCCCAAAGTGATAGATATTCAAGACGGATATAATAAAAACTTTCATGAAGATCATTGTACAAATTAAACTTGATTCCTTGTAATAGTTTTGAGACATGATGATAGTAATATGTGAGTCATGTTGGTGAGTTATTATGCTTTAGTAAGAATATTGGTGTTAAGGTTTGTGACTCCCTATGCAAGCACGAAAGTCAATAGTTATGCAATGAAATTACATCCTACTTATGGTGCATTATTCGGTGTTAGTTATGCTCAATGCCCGTTTATGTGAATTTTCGTTTCTTGGTTGGTTGCTTCTCAATCTATTTGCTAGCCTCCACTTGTACTAAGTAGAAATACTACTTGTGCATCCAAAATCCTTAAAACTAGTTTTGCCTTATGAGTCCACCATACCTACCTATATGCGGTATTTCCATGCCATTCTAACCAAATTTGTATGTGCCATCTCTAATTTTCAAAATGAATTTCCTTTTTGTGTGCTCGTACCGCTCATGAAACGGTAGGGGGTGTCCAATATTTTTCCATACTAGATGTGTTATTCTCAAGATGAGTGTTTATTCACTTGTCATTGCACGAGAGTACGGCGGTAATAGGGTTGCCCAGTCTCGAAATGAAAAATAAATTTACTTTATGTTGTCAAATAATAAATTCCTTGGAAAGTATCGGCCTGGAAGGCAACCGTGGATACGGCTAGCCATGGATTGTGAAAGAATGGTGGAAAAAGGAATAAACTTTATTTTATGTTTGGGAACCGCCTATGATGTATCTAGCATGGAAATTATTGAGAACTAGTCGGTCGTTTTCGTTGACAAGAAAGGCATGCCACCCAAAATATTTCTCTCTCTCAATTTAAGCTTTGAGCTCTGGCACCTCTACAAATCCCTACTTCCCTCTACGAAGGGCCTATCTATTTACTTTATGCATTTTTTAATTTTTAATTTGAGTCTCCATCTTTTTTACAAAGCACCAACTAGGGGGCACTATGATCATACTTGTGCATTGGGTGTAGCTAATATTTGATTGTGTTTCATGAATGGATCAATGATTGAGCATGATGGGCTAGGTATAGCTTTCTTTAGTGTTGATATTTTGAAAGACATGGTTGCTTGTTGGCATGCTTGAGTATTAAGGTCTTCATGACAAAACTAGACTATTGCTTTGAACCATCTAAAACTACAAATGTCCATGCTACAAAAGAAAAGAATATGTGATGAACATGTTAGGCAACATTCCTAATCAAAAATTCTGTTTTTATCATTTACCTACTCGAGGACGAGTAGGAATTAAGCTTGGGGATGCTGATACATCTCCAACGTATCTATAATTTTTGATTGTTCCATGCTGTTATATTATCATTCTTGGATGTTTTACAATCATTTTATAGCAACTTTATATCATTTTTTGGGACTAACCTATTGACATAGTGCCAAGTGCCACCTGCTGTTTTTTGCTTGTTTTTTTACTTCGTAGAATATCAGTACAAAACGGAGTCCAATCGCGATGAAACTTTTTGGAGATTTTTTTGGACCAGAAGAAAGCCAGTGGGCCAAAGAAGCACCTGGGAGGAGGCCGAGGGGGCCCAGAATACACCAGGGCGCGCCAGAGGCCTCCGCGTGCCCTGGTGGGTTGTGGTGGCCTCGGGACTCCCCTCCACCGCCTCTGAGCTCTATAAATACCCAAATATTCCAAAATCCCTAGAGGAGTCGACGAAAAACACTTCCAGCCGCCGCAAGTTCCAGAACCACGAGATCCAATCTAACACCATCACAGAGGGTTCATCATCCTCATTGGTGCCTCTCCGATGATGCGTGCGTAGTCCACCATAGACCTACGGGTCCGTAGGCAGTATCTAGATCGCTTTTTCTCTCTCTTTTGATTCTCAATACAATGGTCTCTTGGAGATCTATTTGATGTAATGACTTTTTGCGGTGTGTTTGTTGGGATCCGATGAATTTTGAGTTCATGATCAGTTTCTATCCATGAATATTATTTCTTCTGATCTCTTATATGCATGATTAATTATAGCCTCGTATTTCTTCTTTGAATCTTTGGTTTAGTTAGGCCAACTAGATTGATTTTTCTTGCCATGGGAAGAGGTGCTTTGTGATGGGTTCGATCTTGCGGTGTCCTCTCCCAGTGACAGAAGGGGCAGCGAGGCACGCATGTATCATTGTTATTAATGATAACAAGATGGGGTCTATTCCTACATGAATAGATCTTGTCTACATCATGTCATCATTCTCATTGCATTACTCCGTTTCTCCATGGAACTTAATACACTAGATGCATGCTGGAAAGCAGTCGATGTATGGAGTAATAGTTGTAGATGCAGAATCGTTTCGGTCTACTAATCTTGGACGTGATGCCTATATAATGATCATCGCCTTGGATATCGTCGTGATTATTTGATCTTCTATCAATTGCCCAATAGTAATTTGTTTACCCACCGTGTGCTATACTCATGAGAGAAGCCACTAGTGAAACCTACGGCCCCCGGGTCTACTTTTCCAACATATTGCTTTCCGATGTATCTTCTGCCGCTTTTGTTTCCAGATCTGTTATTCCAAAAACCCAAAAATACCTTGCCGCATTTTTTATCTGCCTCTTTTATTTTGTGTTCTTGTGAGATCTATTTATCGAATCTACTTCACCTAATCTATCTTTTTACCGTTGAGAGATTGACAACCTCTCTTACGCGTCGGGTTGCAAGTATTTGTTCTTTGTGTGTAGGTACCGTTTACATAGCGTTGAGTGGTCCTCCTCCTAGGTTCGATAACCTTGGTTTCATAACTGAGGGAAATACTTACCGTCGTTGTGCTGCATCATCCCTTCCTCTTTGGGGAAATATCGACACAGTCTCTAGCCACGTCAGGGTACTACTGATGATACATGTAAATTAACTTGTCATTGATTAGTGTCATCGCACGGCTGGATAACATTATGCAGCGCCCTCCATAAATTTTGAAAATAAAATCTTGTGATTTATTCATGCATCTTTGTGCATCCATTAATCCATTTTTTTGAATTACCCCTCGCGTGTGCAGATGGAACGATCTGAATGGATGGGGGATCGGACAAGCTCAAGTTATGTGGATGGCACGCAGGAGTTCATGGCTTTTGCTGAACAGACAAAGAAGAGAATTGGCGAAGAATATTACGTCCTCTGTCCATGCAAGGATTGTACCAATATGGTGTCACATTCAATTGAGGAGGTCGAGTTACACTTATACAAGAGGGATTCATGGGTGGATACACACGATGGACTAGACACGGTGAAGAGCCGGTTATGGATGAAGGTAATAACCTGCATGTCGGTGTGGTGCCAAACCCCGATTAGAGTCGCACGGGTGTTGTATTTAACCTTGGGGCTCAGACGTCAGGCTAGAGAGAGAAGACTGGCATGCCAAACCCCGCAAAGAAAAACCAAGAGTGTGAGGCAGATGACACTGACCTTGATGATATGCCAGATTTTGCTGCTATGATTGTAGATTTCCAGGGCCCATAAGCATATTTAGCCGAGTACAAGAAGCTGCCAACCATTGATGTAGCCTCCAAGAAAGATTTGTATCCAGGTTGCAAAAAGAAATATTCCAAGTTGAGTGTCACACTGGCGCTTCTCAGATTTAAAGCAGAAAAGCGGTCTATCAAACAAGGCCTTCACAGAGTTGTTGAGTCTTTTCAAAGCCATTCTTCCACAAGATAATGTACTCCCCAAAAGCACGAATGAAGCAAAGAAAGTTGTTTGTCCATTGGAACTTGAAGTCTACAAGATACACGCTTGTATGAATGATTGTATGTTGTATCGCGGTGACGACAAAGATTTGCGTTCATGTCACATATGCAAGCATGCACGATAAAAGCGCAAGAGAGCATAGGACAAGTACAAAATGGACGAAGCGATCAAGACATGAATCCCATTCAAGGCTGTTTGGTACTTGCCTATAATTACAAGGTTGAAGCGTTTGTTTGCAAACCCTAGCGAGGCAAAGAGGTTGTAGTGGCATCATGATGAGTGAACTATGGATAAATATATGAGGCACCCGAAAGATGGGGCTCAGTGGGAACAAATCGAGGACAAGTTTAAAGATTTTGCATAGGATCCTAGAAATATATGGCTAGGGTAGTGTACTGGCAGATTTAATCCATTTGGCGGTATGAGCACCCAACACTGCACTTGGCCGGTGCTTCTGTGCATATATAACCTTCCTCCTTGGTTGTGTATGATGAAAAAATACATCATGATGTCGATGATTATCCAAGGCCCGAAGCAACCTAGAAATGATATTGACATTTACTTTCAGCTACTAGTAGAAGAACTGCTGACATTGTGGGAGCCTGGTGTGAAATGTTATGATGCCTACGCAAATGATTTTTTCTGGCTACATGCGTTGCTGCTGCACACCATTCAAGATATGCCGGCATTAGGCAACACTTCGGGGCAGAAAACAAAGGGACCGGTAGGATGTGTCACATGCATGGATAGGACAGTGAGTAGATTTCTTTCCAACTCGCACAAAACCGTGTATTTGCGTCATCGTAGGTAGGTTCTTAAGGAGAGATCACCCTTACCGAAAAATGACAGCTGAATTTGATGGTACGGCAGAGAAAGCAACAGGCCCAAGACCCTATGATGGGAAAGTACTCCACAACATGGTTAAAAAAATTAAAGTTGTGCTTGGCAAGGGATCCGGTTCGACGTAAAAAAACACCCAAGGACCAAGTGTTTAATAAGAAATCAGTGTTTTGGGAATTACCTTACTGGGAGTTCCTAAGTGTACATCACTGCATTGATGTCATGCAAGTAGAGAAGAATGTATGTGAAAGCATCCTTGGTACTCTGCTCAAGATTAAAGTCAAAAGAAAGGATGGTGACGGTGCACGACTCGATATGCTTGGTGATCAATCAGAACGCGTGAATGAAGCAGAAGATGATGACAAATTGCTCCACCTATACCAGAGTTACAATCTCACCGCAACAGAAGTAAAAGTGTTCTTTGACTTTTTGTTGTCAATTAAGACACCCTCTTACTACTCCGCAAACATCAGAAGTCTCGTGGATGACAACTTGGCTAAAAAGAAGTTGTCTCACATGGAGTCACATGATTGCCACGTAATGTTGACACAAATCCTCCCGGTGGCCATAAGGAATATGATGGACACAAATATAAGAAACACACTGATTGATCTCTGTGATTTGTTCAACAAACTATGGCAGAAGGTGGTAGATATTGAAGAGATGGATCATATGCAAGCTGATATTGCAAGAATATTGTCAAACTTAGAGATGTTCTTCTCCGTCAAGCTTTAATGTCATGGTACATCTCACTTTGCACCTTGTCGACGAGATAAAGTATTGTGGTCCTGTGTTTCTTCGCAACATGTATCCCTTCGAGCGGTACATGGGAATATTGGAGTGCTATTGTCGGAACCGATGT